>CM077306.1:25000000-26250000 GCA_039655065.1 Glossophaga mutica
CAAGGGGCCATCACTTGTCACGTAACAGTCTCAGAAATACAAATATCTCAAATATCTTCTTGTTGGTTTGTTGTTGCAGAAAAAATTACTGTGCTTAGCCCAAGGAGGTACCTTGGTGAAGCAGAAAGAGCATTGCTTTAAAGAGTTAAGAAGTCTACTTTCTGGCATTACCAGCTTTGTTTGCAAGTTATACTCAACTATCTAGGTGTCCGTTTCTTCTTCTATAAAATGAGGGGGTGTCCTGGTCAGGTAGCTCAGTTGATTAGAGTGTCACCCTGATACGCCAAGGTTGTGGATTCCATCCCTGGTCAGGGCGCATGCGAGAATCAACCAATGAATGCATAAATAAGTGGAACAACAAATTGATGGTTATCTCTCAAGTCAATCAATCAATCAATCAATAAACATTAAAAAAAGCAAGGGGGTTGGAATGGATTGGCATCCCCACAAGATTAGTTTCCCTTTCATGCCATGGTTCTGTGAAGCGGGCAGGCGCTCACTGGAGGTTTTTTGTCAACAGCCCTCTCACAGCGGGTGTTCTTTCGCAAGGCAGTCAGCTTCCCGTGATTTCAAATGGTCATCCGCACTTGAAAAGAAGGAGCCTGGCAATTTATAGGTTAGCACCCTTTGTCCCAAAGCAGTGGGATTAGGCCCAAGGATGGAATGCAAACACCATGAGGGTCAAAGGTCATGACCTTTCTGGGTTGAAACCAAGGCAACTGCATACCTGAGTAGCGCTGGGTCTTGAGCTGGGCCAGTCAGTCTCAAGGTCCCTGTGCAATGGAGTCATCTGTGAGTCCCAGGCCCTGGGTAGAGGGGCTCTTCATCAGGGGAATCCGGAGGGTGTGAGCAGAGTTCAGGCCAGAGGCCTCCCAGTGACTATGGAAAGACAACTTGGCGAAGCGAAACGTGGAAGCCCTGGTGCGCCTAAGTGTTGTTTTGGAGGTGACTTAGGAGTGCCGGGGTGTGTGGCCACAGCGCCGGGCTATTTCCCTGAAATATATGGGAGCTTGAACAGTAAATACCATGAGATCCCGGACTGACAATAGGGACAGCGCGATGCTGGGAGCAGCACCCGTGGACACAGGCCTTTGAAAATGCTCATCTGTCCCTGGCACCTTCTGGACAGGAGGAAGCTCTGCAGAGTATTGTCTAAAGAGACAGTGGTGCCTTTGGCAGAGATGAGCAAATGTGGTGGCGGTGGTGGAGGGTGACACAGTGCCCCAGACGTGGTGGCAGCCTGCAGCGGGCGCGCACTGAACTGATTTCATTCACCACTGAAAACAAGCAAACAAAAAACCCAAAAATGGAACACACGCAAGCGCACACACACCGAGAAATGTTAAAAGTGAAACCGCTGGGTATGTCTCTCAAGGGTAAGTTGACAGAAAAGTAATTTGTCCGTAACCAAGGGTTGTGAGGGAGACAGATATCCTTTCAGCCTAAGAAAGTGCGAACGCTTTGCCAGCAGGAAGAATGCAAGTCTCATCCGTAAACTCACAGAAAGCCATTGGCAGGAGATAAACTCTTGCCGTGGGAGATATCTGATTTATTTAAAATGTGCCCACGGTGCCCGAGAGACAGAGAGAGAGAATGACAGCATGCTGACTCCTAAAGTGAAGCCCACACTATGCGTTTCTTTCCTTCTCTTACCATGATGACTTGGGGCTTTCCTCTCAGCTCACCCGACAGAGGAAACAGGGCCAGGCAAGCACAGCTGTGCCCCCTACCCCTAACAGTGTCTGAGGCACAAGCAGAGCCTTCGGGGAAGACTACAGCCTGGGAACGGAGGGGCGGCTGGGAATTTGGGAGAGCGAAGAGGACCCAGCTGCTGTGTGTGTGCGAGGTGAAGAGGGAGGTAAAAAGTGAGTAATGTGGCAGAAAAAAGGGACAGGAAATTCTGTGGAGGACACTCAGTGCTGAAGAATAGCAATGAGTTAATAACGAATTGATATTCCCTCCGCCCCACTCCCCTCCCACCAAATCTAAACAGTGAAACTCCATGACAGTTTATCATTGGAATAAACAAGCTAGCTTCTCTGTGGGAGCTTTTCTCAAACTTTAATGTCACCAGCTGAAATAGATGGTATTATTGGTCCTAATTATTCACTTCATTCGCTGCAGAAGCACGAGGCAGCCCTCCTTTGTGGTGCACAGGGCCTCTCTTCGTCCATCTTCACCTTCAGACATCAGACTTGGCTGTATCACCTGCTTTGGCCTTTGGAATGTGAGTGAAAGCGACATAAGTCACCTGCAGGCAGCCACCCGAGGAGCCATGGTGAGGTTCAGCCATTGTCCATTGCCTCTGCTGTGAGAATGGCATGTACCAGCCCAGGGCTGCCTGGCAGCTGAGTCCCAGCGTGAAGGGGACACAAAGAGCAGACCCAAGCTCCAGGGAAGCCATGCTGATGTGCGCTGTGAGCAAGACACAGGCGCCTGCACTCAGAGTTGCTGAGATGTTGGGGGTCACCCCAGCATAGTCTAGTGAACATGGAATTTACAAACCCACGTCACATTGTGTGGATGCTCCCTGCAGTCCTGGAACAACATGACAGGTGGGAGGAGACTCACTGCAGTTCCGAGGGAAGGAGTGTTCCTGCCATAAAGAGGTGTCCCTGCCCCCCACAGTGTGGGTAGGGAGATCAGGAGAAGTCTCTGGCAACCAGCTGACCAGCTACACTGTCAGGTAGTGTTACTGCCCACATTTCCCCGGCCCCAAAGGGGAGCTATAGTTCCCCCTTGAGGGGCCAGGAAAGGACCGAGGGCATTATTGGTAATTACAAAGTCTTTAAAGCAGAAATAACTGGGGGAACCGACCCAGAAAGGAGGAAGTGGAGGGCAGGGAGATTCTGTGGACAGAGTCCAGGAAATCCCGCTGAGTCAGAGCGTGGATGACAAGGGGATGAACAGTGTTCGTCCGGAAGCGGGAGGTAGGAGAGGCGAGAGCTGGCATTCAGAGAGCAGAGACTCTTGCTTTTTCAGGGACCTTAATAAAGAGAAAAACTGAAAGAGAAGCTGGAAATGCCTCAGGTACTGCTTATTCAGAGAAACCATTCTATCCTCAGGTAGTGGCAGTAGGAGACGACTGGGTTGTTTGTGACAGAGTGTTCCTAGGGCGAAGCAAACTTTCTTCACTCACTGGGCAACTCACCCAGCTTCATGTCATAAATGTGGACTTTACGTGGGCAGGACATGGGTGAAGCTATACTGGGTGGGAGGTAGGACAAGATGACCTGTTGAACTCTTTCAGCTCAAATAGATTGATATTTATATTTTAATGCTATAATTTGTGACACGAAAATGTCAACATTGACTTCATTACGGCAGACAAGTTGAATTAAATCTAAAATGCAAACATACCATTTTACCATCTTTATCCCTGTGAGCCACATCAACTAATTAACAAGAATAAGGTGGGGTGTGAATAAGTGGATGGATGAATATAATGTCACATTGCAGCCTAAGGCCACAGTCAGGCTAATACGAGTGAGCTGCGGCAAGTTTTGAGAAGTGCAAGAACATGGAAATGGAACCTTCAGTCATCAGAAAAATTCTAATAAATTTGGCTGAGGAGGGGAAAGACTGATAGCCTGTGTTAGATTCATGAGCGGCAACACTTGTACAAAATGCTGGAAATGATTCAAAGGAAAAGTGAACCATTAGGTGGTTCCCAGCAGGCACTGGTGCATTCCAATGAGACATGTGCCATTGCTATGGCTTTACGTTAATTTCTTTTTCATCCCAAATGTTCATTGTAGTCTCCTGAGAGGATTTTTCCCCCCAGTGTGACAAATTTTCCAATTTTGTAATGGAAGCCAGGAGAAAATGGAATTCTCTTTATAGAAATCCATTTTGTAGCCAACTTTCTTGAGATGCATGTATCCCTGAAAGCAATTTCCCTCATCCAGTAGAGGCAGCTGAGGTGTTTAGGGCTAAGTGGATGGTTGACAATTTGCTCCCAGAGCTTGTGGGAGATTTAACAGCAAGGCCTTGGGGGGAAATGCAGTGAGGGCCGTCCTTCGCTGGCCGCACTGAGTTCTGTTTTCCAAGCAGTGATTTCACGAGGGAGCAGGCAGGACATGGGGCGGCAGGGCTCGGAGCCGCTTTAGTACCCGAGAGCAGCAGGTCAGTACTCCTTCATATGTGCCCGGCATGCTCTAGAATCTGACTGAGAAACCCACACCCCTCACCAGTGAGGTAAATGGAAGATAAGTCAAGAGACAATGGTGGTGTCAAAGTATGTCCCTGTCACAGATCGGAATGGCCACCGAGGATGTGTAGGAAAGTGGAAGGAGTTTTCTAACAAGGATGAGAACTCATGCCCGGTTGGCTCCTTGCCCTGGCTTGTATTCCAATGCAGCCTCTTTGGGGGCACATTTGTGATTATGTAACGGCAAAACAAAGCATTTGGTAGTACATTAAATCAGTTTTAGACTATGTGGGTGACTTGCATGCAGTGTATACCGCCAGGCTTTGATGCATTCCTATGTGGGAAATGTACTTGAAGCATGACAACTGGCTCTTCTCCATCTGTTCATGTTCCCCATTTGACTCATCCCTGCTCTGTAAGTACTCTCCGACTTGTTAGCAAGTTGAACAAATTTCAAAGCTCTGTGAACGAAGTGCATGTAGGTCAGAAGTTGCCTTGTGGGAGGCCTCAGAGGACTCGTGAGCTTGCCTTAGCCTGAGAATCATTTCATCTGCTCGACACTCGTGAACAACTATGTTTCTCACGCAAGCAAGGAGATGCAAATGAAGATCAGATGAGGGTGAGAGGGGAGGGAAATGGGTGAAAAAGTCAAAGTTTATGCCCTCAAATACAGAGTGAAAACCTACTCCTGGGATGTGATAAAGAAAAATAAATGCTTGTGAGGGTAACGAGGCAGGGAAAAAAAAAAACATTGACAAGCACAAAAAGGAGATTCTTAACTGAATTAAATGATTTTTAACTAAAGCTTGATGGGTATCCTCGGTCTCCCTAACTGGCTTCTATAACGGTGTCTCAGGATGCCATCTGTGCCTTGCCATGGTGGTGACACACCATTGAAGGCTTTCATGCGCATGCCACCTGCTGTCCAGTCCCGCAGGACAGTGATTTAGTATGGAAAAACAAGTGTCTGATTTTACAGGCAAACAATCAGAAAAACCAGAATGTGCCCTGGGTAGCAGAGAGGAACTGGTCGATTCACAGGTGAATGAGTATCACACGTCAGATTTCACTCTCCGTAGTACCAGTTTCCATTTGCTATGTTCTAACTGATCTACTGGTGCAAATCAATTTAACTTTCACAATAATGAGATAGGTTTATTTCATGCCTCCTTTTTACAGAGAAAAAGAGGAGAATGAGACACAGAGATGCAATAATTAACCAAAAGTCACACATGCATCAAGGTTTAAACTCAGGATGTCTGGAACCAGAGATAGAACCTATAACCATAAACACTGGTATAAAATACCTGAATCCAGTCAACAAAGAACCTATGAGTGAGTTAACACACACACACACACACACACACACACTTCAATGTTTCGATGGGCTTAATCAATCAGACTGATCTCAGAATAAAAAAATCATCCTTTGGTGCTTTAGCTTTCTCTTAAATCTAGTGGGCAGTATGTCACAGCCAATACCACTTCAGTAAATGCAAGCTCCAGCTACATACCAGGCAGTGCATGTATGCTGTCCCCAAAGAGCTTTCATTTTACTCACAGGATAGCATCTAGCCTTATTGTGAATAATATGATGCAAATGGCAGAGCCACAAAATGAGAACAAAGACTTCGGATGGGTTAGAGGAGAGCAGGAAACCCAAGCAGAGGAATGAATATCAGGAGAATGTTTGCTGTTGACCAAATGGATTAAATTATAAGAAGCAGGCAGAGAGAATGGACTCCAAACTTCTAATGATGCCCAACTGAGTTGTGGGGAGGATACCTGTATTCTCTTTAAAAAACAGGGTTATTTAGAATCATCTTTGCTATTTACTTTATAGGTACTGTGAAAAGATTCACGAAGCAACTCCTTTATCCAATTGTGGGTATTAGAGTTACGTGGCTCACCTTTCCCCAAAGGTGAACTGATCAGCCTTGTTTATTCTCCATTGATAAGACTGAATTAAGTGAACCTTTTACTATAACAAGGAACAGGTATTCAACTCAAATTAGCTCAAGCAAAATGGGACTTATTGGCACATATAATGAGGAAATCAGGGATCCAGGCACAGCTAGAACCAGGAACCCAAATACTGTTGTCAAGTTATTAAGTCATTGTCCCGTAGTACACATGTCAATCATCTTTCTCTTGCCTCAGTTTGTCTCTGATTGGTGACGTTCACAAGCAGGCTTTGTTCAAGTGGCAGAGAACTCACATCCACCCAGCTTTAGCAGCTTCGGTGAAAATTGGACTTCTCTCTCCCAACATCCAAACATTAGTCATCAAAGTCTCCAACTGGCCATGGTTGAGTTGATGCCCATCTCTTAAGCCAGAGGATGGTGTCAACCTGGGGCATGTGGCCCTCCTCACAGGGGGATACGGATGACACTCCATACATGAAAGTCCCACCGTGACTACGTAGTGTTGGGGAGTGGAGGCTAGGAGATGGGGGTGCGGTTGGGTGGGGGAGTGGGAAAGAAGCTGGAGCAACAGAACCATAACTGCTACAATCCATCTGATAAGACCTAAGGATTACAAAGTCTTAGAGCTCTTTAATTTTCCTGATCTGTGCTACTTAGCATGGATAATACCTAGAGAGGGCTACCTCAGTGGCATTTATGACTATGAACAAATTTGTTTCCCTATAGCTGCAGGATTCTTATGATGACTTGCCTTCTACCATCAGCAGCCACTTAACTTGTATTGTTTCCATGGTTTACCAAGCACTCCCTCATAAAAACGATCTTATCCCATCGACACAACAACATGAAAATAGGTAGGGCAGCCATCGTGATTCCCACTTCATCGACGAGGACATGGGGCCTCAGAGCAGATAATGGCTTGTCCTGGGTAACATGACTGGTAAGTGGTCAGCCCAGCGAGCAACCCGGGTCTTCCGGCTCCAAGATGAGCACAAGAGAAACGGGAAACTTTATGTGAGC
This sequence comes from Glossophaga mutica, assembly GCA_039655065.1. Lineage (NCBI taxonomy): Eukaryota > Metazoa > Chordata > Mammalia > Chiroptera > Phyllostomidae > Glossophaga > Glossophaga mutica. The sequence continues at coordinate 25,007,096 of CM077306.1, forward strand.
TTAGGGAATGTTTCTGAGGTCACAGTGACTCAACCCCTGAGATAGGATTAGAGTTGCAAATTGTGATTTTCCTTCCAGGTTTTCATGACTAGAATGTTGGCCTCCAAAGGAAATTCCTGTCTTAAAACCTGTTCAGAACCGATGCCAAGAAGTTCTGTTTCCAAATGCATTTGGTGAGGACTGCGGGGCTGATTTGTCTCCAGCGCACACTGGAATGCTCCACATGCTCACTTGATCTCCAGGTTCCTTTTAAAAGGAGCCAAGACAAGAGATTTGTGCTTGTGAATTACTGCACTTGTAATGAAGAAAGAATTATAATACATGCTTGAGATGGTCATACATCAGATGAGCGTGTAGTTTCTATTGTAGGTTGTGAACATGCCATCTAACTGCCCTTTAATAATCCCATTAAAACTTTCGCAAAAGTAAGTCAACTTTTATTCGGGGGTGTGTGTGCTGGCAGAGGTGGGCAACCTGTTTCTGGAATTACAGAAGCTAAGGAATAGGATTAGAAGGTGGAGTCAGAAAACCAACTCGTTACAGCGGCTAATTGGGCTCTTATCTGACAAGCACCTTATTGCTTTACAGGGGAGGAAGAAAAATAAAACAACAGCCCAGGCAATTAGGGACCAAGCAAAATTAAACAATCCTTATGGCCATAGGTACTGGGCATAGTGCTTTGCCTTGCACTGTTAGCAACTCATGTATTATGAAGCACTTAGGGATGCTTGCTAATGGGGCCTCTCTGCCTCCTGGAGGGCGACTTGCACATTAGACTCTGTGACTCAGGTGTAGAAACTCAGCTGTATTAGCGAAGGCAGAATGATGCCTTCCTCCCTCACAGGGGTGTAGCGAGGCTTAATTAATTGTTGGGGAAGCACCCTGAGATTCTGGGATGAAAGGCACTATAGAATGATAATAATTTGCATAGACAAGGTACATTTCTTCAGTGGAATTCCAAGCACTTCACAAACATTAATTAATCCTCATAACACCCTGGCGAGGCAGGTAAGTTTTCCCAGGATACATTAAACAAACCCGCCATGTTATGAGTAGGAGGGAGGTTACTGCTATGAGCTCGCTTTATTATTTATTCTCGGTGGGAACTTCCAGAAAGGCTGATGCAGACCCTGCTTCCCATTAGTCCCAACCAGTTGCCATTCGCTTTTGATTACCCACAAATATCATATTCTGCTGGAGCGCTAATCATTCTGCTGGGGGGACACGTGTCCTGAGCAAAGCGAGTCATAAACAGCTGTCATTCCAATGGATATTAATGCCTATTGTTCCTCATTCTGGAGCTCTGTGCCTCCCTTCTGCAGAGAGAATGGCAGAGGAGCGGGAGACATCTGTTTCAGAGATAGTCCGCAGCCATACTGGAGAGCATGCACCTGGCTTCTACTTTCAAATCCATGTAACCAGTGGCTTCCTGGCCTTCCTTTGTCGCTAGCGCATTTCATATTCTACACTCTGGCTTTTCATCTCCATGCAGCGCGAGGAAACGGAACTGAGAGGCTTGGTAGGGGAGGGAGCTCTGAGCTGCATGTAAACAGGGCAACCAGTGTTTCCAGAATCAAGGGTCTGGTATAAATCAGCAGTGCAGAAGCAGCTCAAGTGTCGGGACCCAACTAGCTCCCCTAAACCCTACCATCCTGCAACTGAAATAAACCTAAAGGGGGAAAACAACCCTTGAGGCAGACAAATGACTTCAACATGCTGAGTGGTTGACTTAGTCTTGAGTGGCTCTCTGATTATACCTCTGTGCTTCTGCCACTGGCTTCAGTTCGGCACATGTTCATAGGCTGCAGGGTTTCAGATGGAAAAGGAAAAGAACCAGAGCAAAGAAACTTGCTGTCATTCTGCACAGCACAGCACCTGCACTTTGAGACATTTGTCTCTCAGCCAGCCCCCTGGGCTGCAGGAAGAGGGTGGGGCTGATGAATCAGGATGCCATCCAGAGGGTTATAGTGAGATGCCCTCAAGAGAGATGGAAGCATTGTTTCGAGGCTTCCCTCTGATCAAAGGGAGAGTAAGCACCTCCCGGATAGGTATTTGATTTGGTCCAAAGGCAACCCCTGATACCGACCTGGCACACCCTTTGAGTGAGTCACCCACCTCCGTAGATTCTCTTTTGTCCTCTGTGAAATAAAGGAATTAGAACAGACCATTTTTCTAAGATCCCTCCCCCCACCTCTAATAGTCTATAGTGGGATGACTTGGTAAAAAATCTGGCCCCCACTCACTCTTCCCAAAAAGCCCCCCAACCAGCGGGCCTTGAAAGGGAAACAGTGTGAGATCACCTCCCCTTCTTTGTTTACTCTGGGCTGTTTTACAGATATTTTTGTTTTCTCTGCATTCCATGACACTAACACATTTGGAAGGGCTGCTCTACTTTTTGGTCCACAGATGAACAAACTGAGGCAAGGAATGCTCAAGTGGCTTGCCCATCGCTGTACAGCTGGTGAGTAATAACGAGGGTCGGTCTGATTCCAAACACTGAGCTCTGAATCACTACCCCAAGAGTGCCCCATTCTGGTGGCCCATTAATACCAGAAGAGGAGCCTTTAAAAGTACCTATGTCTAGTGCTAGAGATTATGATTTCACTTGTCAGGGTGGAATCCAGGCTTTGTTTCTGATTGTCTCCCTAAGTGATCCTCGTGTGCAGGCCAGCACTGAGAGCCCTGAGCCAGGCAATACTGTTTCTGCTGCAGCAGTTGAAACCCGGGAGTAGGGTCTGTGCTTGAAAAGTCAGTGAGTGGCTGAGCCTCGCCTACATGATCCAGTAGAGGCGATCTTCCATTTTCATTCCCACCTGATGAGAACTGAAAATTTGTTTGCAGGTGAAATGTCCAAAAGGCCGCAGAGTGCTAAATAATCTAAAATCCTGGATTATGTGCTAGATAATTCAGTGGGTGGTGAGAAACTTTCTGGCCTCCTGGATTGGGGGGCTGGAGGTTGCTCTGGGCTGCTTCCTTTCCCCCTCGTCCTTCAGTTGGGAAGCTAATAGAACCCAGGGGTATACCTACTTCTCAGATACTGGGACTTTCTCTATCACTTCAGACAAGGAGGTCCCGTACCCCTTTGGTCTTCAGATTTCCTTCAGTGCCTGGATAGGTGTCTGGAATCATGGTGAAGGAAAGGGTCAGGTGCAGCCTTGGTGCCTGCCGCCATTCTCAATGACAGTGAAGTCCCTTAGGCTGCTGCTAATGCTTGTAGTAATGAGACCTTGGTTGGGTGGAGGGAGGGAGGGACAGTGTTGGCACCTAACCAATGGGAGGGGAGTTGGGGCAGGTCCTTTAATGCTGCTCCCAGGTTGGACGTAATCTCCACCCCTTACAGGTGGAGAGAGGCTCTTCTTGGAGAAGTCAAGGAGAGTAGAGCAGAGCAGAGCAGAGCAGAGCAGAGCAGAGCCAGGCTTCTTGGGGAGAAGGGCAGTGTGCCCACCATAGCTCTGCCCCAACAGCCAGCCTCAGTCACCTGCTGCTGCTTTGGGGGAAGCCGGCTCTGCCTCCCCGCTATGATGCTCCAGCAGTCCCATCCAGCAGGGGTGAGAAATTCCTGCAAGGTAGGTTTTATCACCTTCATTTTAGAGGTGAAGTAACAGGCCCAAGTGGTGAAGTGATTGGTGCGAGTTTCCTAGCTGGGAGAAAGGAGAGGAGGTAAGACTTTAATCAGGGTGTCTGGCTGCAACTCTAGCACTCTCATTTCTGTGGTTCAGAATGGTGGTTTGGAAAAGGCATGGCCTTGGGATTCCTCCACCTCAATATTTGTACGACCTTGGACAAAACACTTGAGGTTATAGAAGAGATGGCGTGGAGTAAGGTATGTGGCAGTGTCTACCACAGCTCTAGCAAAAACAAGTGCTCAATAAATGTGCTAGGCTTGGTGGGGTGGGTTTTTGGAGGAAGTGAAAACAAGAATAACACTGAATCTTAGCCATTAGGAAGTTCATTGTTAAGGGGCACAAGATAGCATAGCAATTAGGCTCGTGGATTTTGGAGCCACACCACCTGGGTTTAAAGGCTGGCTTGTCTTCTTCCTAGCTGTGTCACTTTGGGAAAGTGACTTATTGCCCCAGTGCTTCAGTTTCCTCATCTGTAAAATGGGTGTAATGCTATTATATACTTCAAAACATTATTGTGAAGATTATATGAATGAATGTGTGTAAATGCTTTGGACGGTGCTTATTAGTTGTCAGTACTATTATATAATTATGTAAATATGTAAATAAAAGATTTGGGCAATAGTCAATAAAAGCAATGGAAGAAATGGCACAAAGGAAAAAAATAAAAACTTTTCAAATATTTTCTAAAGAACAAATTTCCTGCTATGTCTGGAAACGCTTGCAGGTGCAATTCGTGACCAGACAGCAAATGATCTCGTTCTTATTTAATCATGAAACTGAGCCCAGAGGATGATGCAAATCTTTCTTTAAAAAATAGTCTTATTGTGTGTTTTTCTCAACTTGTACTGTGATCCTCTCTGGGCATCTTGCTTCAAGGTCAAGACCTCTGAATTTTCCAGGTTTCATGTGGAGAAAGTTTTTGGTATAGAGCATTGTATTTTTTTCCTATTGCTATGATAACCAGCATAAAGTTTCCAGCTTAAGTAAACACAAATATATTATCCTACAGTTCTGGAGGTCAGAAGTCTAAAATGAAGGTATAGCATTCTTTTTGGAGGTTCAGGGGAGACTCTGTTCCCAGCTCCCAAAGTCTGCCTACATCCTGTGGCTTGTGGTTCCTTCCTCCATCTTCAAAGCCAGCAATGTAGCCCCTTCTCCCCTTTCTGATTTCCTGCTTCTCTCTTATAAAAATCCTTGCAGTGGCCCTGGGACCATGGGGATAAACCAAGATAATCTCTCCACCTCTATTTCCTTAATACAGTTACATCTGCCTTATAAGGTAACGCATGCACTGGTCTTGGGAATTAGAATGGAGACATTTTTAGGAGGCCCCTATTCAGTTTATCCCAAGTATCTAGAAGTCAAACACATCTTTCTCTTGCTAATGTGGGCAGCCTTGCTTAGAATCAGTACCATGAACTCTTATGCAAACTCATCTTTATGCATGGTGTGAGGAAGGGGAAAAATGCCAAAGGTAAAGTGGAGTGAGAACCCTGTTCTACCACTGACCTATATAATAATTGCTAGGAAAATTCTGGCGGGGGCAGCAGGAAAGAGAAGGTTTTAGCTGGAACTAAAAATTTTAAAATATCTTGAGAAAGGAGCAGGTCCAAAGTATATTTTATTTACTTATCAAAACACTTTTATAGAACTTGATGTATGCCAGGCACTGTTCTAATCATTTCATTAACAGTCATTCAAACCTTCTAACAATTCCATGAGGTACATTCTATTATCATTATTTCTGTTTTACAGGTGAGGAGACTGAGACACATCTAAGGTTAAGTTGGTGCCCAAAGTCACACAGCTGGGAGTGGGGGCTCCTCATGGCGTGGTATCAGATGATCTTGAGCAGCAGAACCCCTGGTTCCTGCCACCTTGAGCATTCTCCATCCAGGGCTTCATGTGTCCTCAGGTTCATAATTCTCAGTGTCCCATCGGGGGGGCTTTTTGTTTAGAGCTTTTATGGTATAGTGTGAACATGAGGAGACGTAGTTCTCACCCGTGGGAATGTCTTTGTCTCAACTCTGGAATAAATGAGGGTCCCAGGAAAGCAGGGAGGAGGTACTTTTGAATCTGAGAATTGGAACTGACCTTAGTTATTATTCTGACTATCAAGGTTTCCCAAACTTCTATCTGTGGGGGCAAAGCAAAGTGGCTGAGCTGACCTTGGGGTCCAAGTACTTTGCCCGAATTTTCTGTCTCAAGTAAGATAATGCTTTTGAAGTCTCATCTCAAGTTCTAGCTTAAAAATTCTCAAAGCGGTTTGCATTTTAAACCTGTAATGTCTGTTAATGAACTGTCTTTCCATAAAATAAATCTTGGAATAAAATTATCAGAGCATTGTGCAATGTGTGTCTGGTGATTCTGAGTTTCCCCAGACCCACCTCTGAACTGAACACCTAATTCCCACACCTGTTTAGGAACACAGACTTTAACCTCACCCATTCGTAAGCCTAAGCACCAAACATACCAACTGATGGTTTAGACCTAGCTTGGATATACTCCACTGAGGAGCAGAAGGGGGCCTAAATCTAGCTCGTGGAATGCACAGAGCGATGTTGTCAATCTGTCTTGGAGCTAAGGGCTGAGTTCTTACTCTTGCTTCTCAATCCTCTCCTGTCAGATCCTCAAAGTTTTGTGAGAGAAGAGGCAATGACAGTAGATGGGGACATGGGGACCCTCTCCTTGCCTTAGGCCTTCCTGGGCTCCTGGGGACAGAATGGCTGACTTTAATAGGGAAGCAGCAATGGTTGGTGACATGGTCAGACAGCAATAGTGCTGAATCCCCATGGGACTTGAGGTATCTGTTAGTCTGTACCAGAAGCAAATAGCAACTGTTGTAAGGCAAAGGGGAGCCACGCCATTCAGTTCAAGTTCAGTGGGTTTTCTCAAGCAGATGTTGAAAGGGCTGAATTTCGGGTACAGGGGAATGTTGTGGTGGGGAGGTGAGGATGGGGGACAAATACACCGAATAAGGCAACAGTCTGTGTTCCAGTCTCTGGCTGGCCCCTGAGGCAAATGGTAAATTCCTCTTAGTGACTACCTACCTTCAAGTCTCAGTTTACCAAACAGGTAAGAAATCTGTTGCTTAAGACTCCAGCAGGCCTCAGGTGATTGAGCAGACAGCTTGTATGTGTCATTCTCAAAGCTTCACAAGACTTTTTTATTCATGCTTGGTCTAGGCAGATGGAAGGCTAAGAACCTGTTCCTGTCTGGTGATTTTGTCCAGCCAACTTGGGCATCTCTCACTTAAGAAAACGAGATGGCAATGAGGAGGAAGGAAGAAACCCTGGTTTATATTTGGTTCTGAGAGGATTACACCATACATGCTCCAAGATCCATAAACTATGGAAGTGCATCCCGATCTCAAGTTAAAACCAGATTTTTAAAAAAAAGCACCAGGTGGCTTTAGCATGGTTCTTAAGATCAAGATGGGAAATGGCCACTTTGCCATTCTACTTGCTGCTCAGAGCCTCATTTTAAGTCTTTTAGAAATATGGTTCTAATCAGGAATGAAATCATAGGAGGAAGAGGATTAGAGGGAGAAATCCAGGAGCTGTGCCAGGGGCCTATTGGTTTCAAGACCCAACCCACTGGGAGCTCTGAGACAGAGCATTTCAGCTTGTGCGGCTAACAGGGGATTCTCATCAGAGCAAGGGGGCGGTGCAGAAGTGCGGGCGAGCCTTCCTTTGAAGCCTTTGTTTCTCGAGTAGACACAATAATGGAAGGGTCCGAAAGGAGAGGAACCCAGCAGACTGGGTGTTACTAGGGACAGATGACAGCTCTGCCAGCAGAGGCAGACCCTGAGGACGGTGGCGCTGCTTGCCCTTCCTGCCCCTGCTCAGCCTTGCCAGGGAGCTGCTGCAGACCGAAATCAGGCTCTGGCTGTGGCACTTTGAAGTCTCTTCCCCACGGAGGTTTTGGTGGGGGACTAATAATGAGTGGATGAAAGGCCTTTTTAGCTGGGGCTGTGAACAGCTAGTTCCAGATGAATGGGTACTAGCAACACAGGGTGGCCTGTTCAAGAGGGGGAGATAGGAACAGAGCAGGCCTTTGGAGGGTGTCTGCCCCCAGTGCTAGCCCTGGAAACAATTAGCGAAGGGTCGAGAGCAGAAGGGAAGCAAGGACGGAAGGCTGGGCCTCTCAGACTGGGCCTCTCAGACTGGGCGACTCGCTCCGGCTCTGGCTTTGCCTGTCCTTAGGCATTTGAGTGGGCTGAGGACAGTGGAGGGTGTGAGCTTGTAGAACAAGGCAGATTTTGGCAGAAACCCTCTCTTTTCTAGATAGGAGGCTTTTCATCCTCCTATATTTACGGGTCAAGGGCTATAATATCCACATTTGGGGCTGCACAGCAATCTCTCGGATACCCAGGCCTTGAGGTCCCAGTAAGACTCTGTGTTCTGGCCCCAGGGCCCTGGGCCCTCCTCTTATTTTGAGGACATTTCCTTCTCTCTTTCCTCTGTCCTTCCTTGAGAAGACAAATGCCTTGGGATTGGTTTTCCATTATCCCTGCAATCCATCTTGAAATAGGCCACAAACCCAGAAGCCTGCAGGTGGGCTGTGTGAAGCTGAACTCCACGTTATCACTGAACAATCAGGAAGTTTCCCTGTTCAAAAACCATTTTAATTCAGAAGCTCGGCCAGCACCTGGACCGGCAATTGGCTGGAGTCGAATAGGGGCTGCCATCTTTGGAAGGGCGTGGGTGCTCCTGCGCCCAGAGCATAATCTCTGTCCCCACCCCATCTCCTCCCAGACCCTACATCTGCCTGCTGTTGTTCTTGACCTTATTACATTCTTCACATACCCACACAATCACCGCATAAGCATTTGAGTTTGTGACCCCTGATGAGGTGAGTGGGCGAGAACTCATCTCTCCTCTTTTGTGTTTCTATGTAGAGAGAGCTTTGGGTAACACCCCTGGCCTCTCTCCTTCCCCTGACTCGGTAAGTTTGGAAGAAGGACGCAGACACACCCAGCTCAGACTTGCCTGCCGATAGGAACATCTCTAACAGCTCTTTTCTTACCTGGAGATGGGGCTGCCTCTGTAGAGGACCACTGAAGTTTTCCATCACTGCTTGCCCCCAGGAGGTCACATTGGACTAATTTGGGGGTTAAATGTTAGCAAGCCCACTTGGCTGCCATTTCAGGCCACATTCTTCAGTTGGTTCTATCAGCGATCAGCTGACATTTCCATCAGGTATCCTGATACGTGGTTCAGAACACGTGAGAGCGGTGGTTCAGAAGGCAAAGGCTACGTTCGAGCTCCGGACAGCAAACTTCCAGCCTGAAGTGCTTCCTGAGCGGTCCCAGGCCTCATGGATGTGTGTCCACCCTTAGGCCACAGAATTTAGTCACCTAGTTTTATAGACTTGGGTTCCAGCACCTGTATGGCGAGGACTCCAGCCCTGTGCAAAGTCCCCCGCCCTGAAAGCCAGAGAGACCGTGAGGGGCATCTCTCTCGCTCTCACCCATGGCCCATGTATGGACAGCTTCTGCCCACCTGATGCTGTCCCCGCTTATATTGTTTCTCAGTGCCACCCATGGGTCCTCCCTGGGAAAGCTGATGTCTGTCCTGGTGGTGCTCTCTCAGGGTGTCCCTTGAGTTCCCACCCTTGTGATGTCCAAGGTCTGTTGGGTTCTCTTCAGGCCTCACTGCCCAAGAGCAATTTGTGTGCTGTGCTGAAGTGTCAGGGAGCCTTCTTTTTCTCATTCTGGGTCATGCTTCGTCTAGTGCCAAAGCAGCATTGTGCGTGTCTTCACATCCCATCCCCAGGACATCCTCTCTCTCCACGGGCCTCCATGGAGTTGACCGAGGGTTTGCGATACAGGCACTAGGCTGTCCTCCCCAACCCAGGATCCCTCTAACCTTCTCCCTCCACCGAACTTTCTCATGAACCTCTGCTCAAGCAAGTTTACTTCTCAATGGTCAATTCAACATCCTGTCCAGACAAACTGAGTGTCAAAAGCTAACATTTATTGAACCAGACACTATTCTAGCACTTTTTGGAACTAAGCCACAGGAGCCTCCCAACTGCTCTGTGAGATAATGCTTCTATTATCATCACATTTTACGGACACGGCCGCTGGCTCAAAGGGCCTCAGAGATTCGCCCCAGGTCATACACCTGGTCAGTTACAGAGCCGATCTTCAGATTGAGGTGGTTTGGGTTCAAAGACAGTCCTCTCAGCCCTTCTAGGACCAAATCTGTGCTGTAGGCCAGGGAGCAGGAAAAAAGGAGAGGAAAATTTAAGAAAAATTGGAGATGGGCAGAGAAGTAAAATAAAAAGGGAGAAAAAAGGAAAATAAGCAGGTGGCCCAGCTCCCAATGTTTGCATGAGAAATAACTCCATCACACTCCATTATAAAGAGCTTGAAGAGACCTCAGAGAATCCACCGTCCTCATTTCATCAAAGAGAACACTAAGGCCCAGAGCAGTGAGACACTTGCCCAAGATGAAAATGTGTGTACTTTGAGAGGATAAGGGAAAGCAAAATAAAAACTTAAACAGCTTCTAAAATGGAGAGGGTGCAAATCTTTGTTTTGCATTATAAATGGAAAACAAAGGCCCGGAGGGAGGAAATGACTTGCCCAAGATTAAAACATGTGTATTTCAAAGAGGATAAGGAAAAAGGAACCAAAAAAAAAAAAAAAAATGCAAGCAACTAGCCTGAATGAACTTCTAAAATGGAGAGTATTCCATCTTTTTTTGTGTTATAAATGGAGAGAAAAATTACTTTCTATTAAATAAGAGGAGTATATTAAAGGTCCCCTTTACACTGCTATTGAGCAGTGGTGAAAATAAAAGGTATTCTATGGATCCTTTTGTGCGTCATGGAAAATCAAGCAGTTTGTTAGCTGGAATATACTAGACTTTTGGGCCAGAAGCTCTCCTAGTTCATCGACTAAAAATGTTCTTTTGGGTCTCTCACATGTATCCGGGGAGCCCGGCCTCAAGGAGAGACACCTAAGTTCACGGCTGCTGGAGCGGCACGATGACAAGGGTGCAGGGTGCTGGGCTCGCTCGAAGTTCGTCTGCGTCCAGGCATCGGGAGCGATCAATGCCTAGGAAGCACTAAGCATTGCAAACATTAGGCAGATGTTTAAACATGAATCACTGTAAAAAGGCTGAGGTTAATGTGAGCGCCTTTCAATTCCCTAATAGAAAATCGAGCCGACCCACGCCCGTACCCACAGGCTCAGCGATGCCTGAGTGGTTTCCGTGTGGTCAGAAGCATTCGTTAGGGTCTTGTCCATATCTATTAGGAGGGAGGAAGCCCATTTAGCAAATTAAAATTGTTTTTATTTCTCTAGCTAATTGTTTTCTAATTGTTTAAGTAAAAGGTTTTGGTCTTGATTAGAGGCTTTTAGTAAATTAAATGTGTTCACATTTTACAAGTCTAATATTTAGATCATAGAGAGGCAGTAATGGCTGCTGAGGTTTGCTGTGGCAGGGGTTTCAAAATATAAATGTTGAGGCTGAACAGGCCTCAGAAATGATCTGCTTCAACACTCTCATCCTGCTGCTGAAGCAGGAATGGAGGCCCAGAGAGGCTAATGGATTTGTCAAAGGTCACACAGCCTGTGAATGGGGAGAACATAGGCCAGAGTTGCTCAGGGCTGTATCCCCGGCCAAGCAAACATTTAAAAAATGAACACCTCTGGCTAATACAAAGCCTTTAATTGAATATTAACCTCGAAAATAGCCTATACATAGAATAAATGGGGCATGCAGAAACATCAATTAATGTGTTTTATACCTTAATGTAAATTACGTGTTTCACATTGTAATGTAAACTCGTCAGTTAATATTTAATTGAACAGTCGTTATAGGAAAATTTAACATGCTGTTGTGAGAATTTGAGCTAAGTAACCTAAAGTTAGATACATAAGTATATACACACTCCTTAAAATAAAATCAATACATTCCATTTTTAGAACAAATGTGAAAAAATGTCAATATGATGTGTGATTTTCCAAAGTACGTTCCTTGTACCCCACACAGTTCCATGCAATGGCAGCAGATCTATGGGGGAGGGGGAATGGCTTCATGGTCCAATAAAGTTGGAAAACACCAGGTTATGCAAGGTGAAACAGATCTTTATCTTCCTCCTCTGCTCCTCTCTTTTTCTTATTCTTTCCCTCCTTCCCTTCTGCATTTCATTGTCTTTGGTTCTTTCTTGCCCTCTTTAATTAACATCAGGCCACGGGGAGACTTGAGCCTCGAGCCTCGGCCATCAACGGTGGAGGGGTGCATGACTCAGCGGGGCACAGCCCCCCTTGGTTTCCAGGCAGGATCTCAGGGAGCCTGGTTTGAGTCACACCAGGAATGAATTTCTGTCCAGAGGTTGGCCTGGCTCACCTTGGCTTACTCACCACTCAATCCAAGAAGCCTCAGTCTTTTCCTCAGATGGAAATATCTCTGCTCTATCCTTGTCTCGTGACCAGCACTCTGGTCTGGGTGTCCTCTCCTCTCCCCTTTCTCTAGCTTCCATCCAAGCTCCTTTGGCCATCAGACTGCCATGATTCCCAGGGTGACTTTAAAAACAGGAGGGCTACCCAGCTCCTCCTAGAAAATAAAGGGGCACCTGCTGTTTGCATTCTGACCGTTCACAAGAGCCTGTTTTCATGGGCTTTGTGATAGAGCGCAGTCCTACACCAGCTGTGAATCCCAAGAAAACAAACTCTCTCCCCGTCTCCAGGACGGGTCTGCAAGGGGGCCAACAGTAGACACACACTTTTGCCTTACTTCTCTGGTCCCTTTGGTTATTAAGAGCCTTGTAGAAATAAGCTTCTCTGTCTTGAAATATGGAATGTCTGGGAATACAGCCCCAGGATTTATTGCTCCACACGGCATGTAGATATAATTTTTACTTGGCTGCTGTGATGACAAGATTCAGTAAGGCATTAGGCAAGTAAGCCTGAATTACTTGGCCGAAATACAGGCCATCCCTGGACACTCAGCCCCTCCAAGGGGTTACCTGGTTTGCTTTGGTCCTTCTGGGGGCAGGGAGATGTTTGGAATCTAAATTCCACTTGGCTAACGTGGAAAGGTGAGGACCATTTTGGCTAAGGCTCTCTTTCGGGAATTTTGGAGGAAGGTGTGCAAAAATGAAGACTGGCCCCAGAGCCGCCACTCAGAGTCGGTCACTCAGATTTTAGATAAGGATGCCCTCTCTCTCTTTTTTTTTTTGTCCTCCTCACTTAACCTCTGCCTTTCTTGTTCTTTTCTGTTCCCTTTGGGAATAGGGAAGGGCAGAGGAGGAAGAAGGGGAAAGAGTACTTTCTTTTCAAGCTTGTAACCATTTCAGTTCACGTCTGTAAATAAAGGTTAAACTGAGAGGGAGCCCGAGTTTGTGTAATAAATGCCCACTTGAGCTTTTCGGGAACTCTCCCCCACTGGTCAGTCTCCTGGAGCCTCCCTTGAAGAAGCAGCTGCAAAGATCAAATCCTTTAGCTATTTGGTCCTCTGACTCCAATTTGATTTGACCCCACTATCACCCACTGGCATTTGAAATGTGTCTATTTAAAAAGGAAAAGAGAAAAGAGCACAAATAGGAGGCAAAACTATGCCGGAGATGTCATATCCTGCTAGGCAAGAAAAAGAAATATCCGGCTTTGCAGAGGCTGGGTCTGAGTGTGTGTGTGGTATTGGTTTTTGTTGCTTTTTTGTCTTGATCTTTTCCTGTGTTTCTGCCCTCACATTGTAACTTTATTAAGATGAGGATAATGATGACCTAAACTGAGTTTCTCTAAAAGGAGGGAGCTTAGGAAATGAATGGCTCAAAACTCCGTCCTGATTAGTCACAGGGCCATGCTTTGAAGGGTGTCCTTATGTTCTGGGTCCCTGGCGGGTTGGGTGAGAGAGGCCCCTGGAGGAAGTTGGCTGGCCTGAGACAAAGACAATAAATGCAGGAAGGATGTCCTTGACCTGGCCTCCAAATCCAAGTCCAAGGGACAGGGTTCTGCACGTTTGCTTTTTGGTGGTCAGGCAGCATTAGATGTGCCCATTGAGAATCTGTCCACAGGAGTTTCTGAGAGAAAGGCTGTCTGGGGAGTTTCTAATTGGGGAGTGGGTCATTCTGTTCTGGTGCTTGTGGGTGTTCTAACCCAGTGCTTCTGAGTTCTGTTAAAATGTAGTCTTTGAGTCAGTTGTTCTGGGGTGGGATTCAAGGTTCTGTATTTCTTTTTTTTTAATTTTTATTTTTATAATATATTTTATTGATTATGCTATTACAGTTGTCCCATTTCTCCCCCATCATTCCCCTCCACCCTGCACACCCCCTCCCACCCACATTCCCCCCTTTAGTTCATGTCCATGTGTCATAAGTTCTTTAGTTTCTACATTTCCCACACTATTCTTGCCCTCCCCCTGTCTATTTTCTACCTGCCGTCTATGCTACTTGTTCTCTGTACCTTTTCCCCCTCTCTTCCTCCCACTCCCCTGTTGCTAACCCTCCATATGATCTCCATTTCTGTGTTACTGCTCCTCTTCTAGCTGTTTGCTTAGTTTGCTTTTGTTTTAGATGTGGTTGTTAATAACTGTGAGTTTGCTGTCTTTTTACTGTCATATTTTTTATCTTCTTTTTCTTAGATAAGTCCCTTTAACCTTTCATATAATAAGGGCTTGGTGATGATGAACTCCTTGAACTTGACCTTATCTGAGAAGCACTTTATCTTCCCTTCCATTCTAAATGACAGCTTTGCTGGATAGAGCAATCTTGGATGTAGGTCCTTGCCTTTCATGACTTGGAATATTTCTTTCCAGCCCCTTCTTGCCTGGAATGCCTCTTTTGAGAAATCAGCTGACAGTCTGATGGGAACTCCTTTGTAGGTGACTGTCCCCTTATCCCTTGCTGCTTCTAGAATTCTCTCCTTCATTTGAATCTTGGCTAATGTAATTATGATGTGCTTTGGTGTATTCCTCCTTGGGTCCAACTTCTTTGGGACTCTGAGCTTCCTGGACTTCCTGGAAGTCTATTTCCTTTGCCGGATTGGGGAAGTTCTTTATTATTTGTTCAGATAAGTTTTCCACTTGTTGCTCTGCTTCTCCCCCTTCTGGTACCCCTATAATTTGGATGTTGGGATGTTTAAAGATGTCCTGGAGATTCCTAAGCCTCTCCTCATTTTTTTGAATCTTTGTTTTTTCATTCTTTTCTGTTTGGTTGTTTCTTTCTTCCTTCTGGTCCACTCCATTGATTTGAGTCCCAGTTTTCCTCCCATCACTATTGGTTCCCTGTGCATTATCCTTCATTTCACTTAGTGTAGCCTTCATTTGTTTGTCTAATTTGCCACCAAAATCAACCAATTCTGTGAGCATCCTGATCACCAGGGCTTTGAACTGTGCATCTGATAGGTTGGCTATCTCTTGGTCACTTAGATAAATTGGCTCTGGGGCTTTGATTTGTTCTCCTGTTTGAGCCGTTTTTTGTTTTTTGTTTTTGTTTTGGTCTGGTCACAGCTGTTATGTAGTGAGGGCTGGAGCCTTAGGTGTTCCCCAGGGTGGGGCAGCCCAGTTGCTGGGTTGTGATGCTGTATGTGGGGGTGGGGTCTGAGAGGGAACAATGGTGCTTGCTTCACTCTCTCTTGGATTCCAGTCCCTTCTGCTATTCTCCCCAAGCAAACTGGGCCCTTCTGGTGCTGATTTCTGTGTGGGTGGGCTTGCGTACATTCTAGGACCCTATGGGTCTCTCCAACAAACTCTCCTGTGAGGCTAGGAGTCTCTTCACTACCCGGCACTTCAGCCCCCACAGGTGTTTTCAATGGGTGCTTTTAGGCTTTATTTCCTAGCGCTGGGGCCCTGGGTTGTGCAGTCTGTCTTGCTGCCCATTTTCACGTGGTTTATCTGCATGCAAATGTGTGACCACAGTTGGCCGCCTTATGCGCCTCCCTTGGTCTGCTTGTTGCCTCCCTGAGCCCAGTAACTGCCGCCTGTGCACCTGGGGTGTGCCAACAGCAGCCTGTGCATCTGGGACCACTAGCCACTGCTTTTTCCTGCTGAAATTCCTCCAGCCCCCGACTCCGCCCCTCTTACCGGTCTGGGTGAATCATTGTTGGACTTCTGTACAATTTAATTTTCTATATGTTCTGATTGTTTTTTTGTTTCTAAATTTTTGTTGTCCTTAATTTTGGTTTGATTCTGCATTTCTAACAAGCTCCCAGGTAATAATGGTTTTGCTGGTTGTAGACCACACTTTAGAGAGCAAATGTGCTTGGCACAAATGCAGAGGTGAGGCAGTGAGAAGGGGTTGGGGTGTGAGGCTACGGCAGTGAGGGCAAGTTTTGTTCAAAAGTGTTAAAGATGTTTTTAGTTTTTGGGAAGCAGACCAAGGTGGCACTTGGTTTCCCTACATTTATCCATATTTAATACACTGGGCATTTTGTAACCTTAGAAGAGATTTCTCACTATAATCAAAACAGTGTGGTACTGGCATAAGAACAGACACATAGATCAATGAAAGAGAATAGAGAGCCCAGAAATAAACCCTTGTTTATATGGTCAATTAATTCGACAAAGGAGGCAGAAGCATAAAATGGAGTAAAAATAGCCTCTTCAACAAATGCTGTTGGGAGATCTGGACAGCTACATGCAAAAAAATGAAACTCAACCAACAACTTATACCATACACACAAAAAAACTCAAGATGAATAAAAGACTTAAATATAAGTTGTGACACCATAAAAGTCCTAGAAGAGAACATAGGCAGGAAAATTTCATATATTCCACGCAGCAATATTTTCACCAATATGTTCCCTAGAGCAACTGATATAGAGGAAAGAATAAACAAATGGGACTACATCAAAATAAAAAGCTTCTGCATTGCTAAAGAAAACATCAGCAAAATGAAAAGGGAAGCAACTGATGAAAAAATATATTTACCAGTGATACCTCGGACAAGGGTTTGATCTTCAAAATATATAAAGAACTCACACGACTCCACTCCAGGAAGACAATCTAATTAAAAAATGGGTAAAGGACCTGAATAGACTCTTCTCCAAGGAGGACATACAAAGGGCCCAGAGACATATGAAAGGATGCTCAGCATCACTAGCCATCAGAGAGATGCAAATTAAAAACATAGTGGGACACCACACCAGTCAGAATGGCCATCATAAACAAATCAACAAACAACAAGTGCTGGTGAGGTGGTGGAGAAAAGGGAACCCTAGTGCACTGTTGGTGGGAATACAGACTGGTGCAGCCACTGCGGAAGGAAAACAGTGTGGAATTTCTGCAAAAAACTAAAGATGGAACTGCCTTTTGATCCAGTGATTCCACTGCTGGGATTATATCCTAAGAACCCTGAAACACCAATTCAAAAGAACTTATGCACCCCAATGTTCATAGTAGCATTATTTACAATAGCCAAGTGCTGGAAACAGCCTAAGGGCCAAGTAAAGAGTTGTATCAGTCAGGTCTAATCAGATAACCAGAGCCAGTAGGAGATGATAGGTAGGTAGGTAGGCAGTAAATAGACAACTTATACACACACACACACGTCTATACATGTATGCACATATATGGATTAATTTAGATATATGGAATATATACATTTATTTATGTGTGAAGTGTGTATGCATGCGTGTATCTCTATCTATACATATTATATATGTATAATATTTAGTACAAGCTATTGGCTTACATAAGGGGGGTTGCTAAAAAAGGCCAAAGTCTACAGGGTGGACTGTTGGAAGTGAAGAGCACGTGTAAGCCAGAACTCCACAGGCACTGGCTGAAGCTGCTGCCCATAGGCCGTGATGTTTTCTTTTTCTAAAGAAGTCCTGGCCTGCTTTAAGACCTTTTGACTGATTAGCTCAGGCCCACTGAGACAATCTTTTAAATTTAAGGTCAACTGATTAGGGATTTTATATGTGTCAAATCCCTTCACAGCAGCACCTGGATGGATGTTTGATTAAATAAGTGGGGGCTGTTGACTAGTCAAGTTGACACATCAGTGAGTGTCTTGTCAACTTGACACCCATTGGTCTCCAGATGAAGACAGTAACTAAGCCGTACTTCCACCCAACACAACGCAACTCTCTGGCACACAAACAACAACAGTTGTGACCTCCGCACACCCCACTCACACTACCTCTTTTCAACCTACTGCCTTTTCACGTTCTCTTACTCTCATTCTTCCATGACTCGTTAGCCTTCACTTCCTTGAATCCTTACCACAGATCTTTCCAAGGCCAATATTGTCTTGATTTACTTCCGTTGTTTCTATGATTTAAAAAAACAAACAAACAAACTTAACAATAAAACAGCAACCAAGTCTTTGAAGTCTGCTTTAAGCTTTTCCCTTAGGAACAGCTGTCTCTGTATGAAATGTTTATAATTACCAGGCCCAAGTACTTCACATTGCTCATATAGTATCTCGCTTAATCCCTGCAATAACCCTCTGGCAGAGGTATTATCTTTTTTTCTCCAGGTGGGGAAACTGAGCCTTAGAGGGATTGAATTGCCCAAGATCATATATTGAAAATAGTAAATGGTGAAACTGGGATTTGTACCTAGTGTGCTTTTATTCCAAGGACAATGCTATCAAAACATGACTAAGGTATTTTGAAGGCCCCTCAAAGGGTAATGTTTCTTTAAGGATGGTCTGTAGACCACCTATACCAGAATTACCTTCTGTACACGTTCCAAATGCAGATCCCTGAGTTCAACCCCAAACTTAGTAAAACTGCTTCTTTAAAGACAGGCCTAGGATCCATCAGTTTGAACAAGTTTCTTAGGTACTTTTTAAAAAATATATCCTATAGTTGGAGGAACCCTAAAGTAGGGAGTAAAAGAAAGTATTTTCCAAGATGAACCATCTTGGCTGTTGGTAGGTTTCAATTATTTACGTTGTTGAAAGAAAGCATTGTCAAATATTGAGAACCACCTCTGAGGTGGGCTGGGGCTAGCAAGTCGGGAGGCTCTCCCGTTGCTGGGGGAATAGGGTATGCTAACGAGGGAAGTCTGTTTCTCGTGCAGGAGAATTTCTGCCCTTTCCCCAGCGGCTCGAGGTATGGGTCCCTGCCAATGTCACATATCTCACACTCGGAGGAACAGTCTGGTCGCATAAAACAGCGGTCCCAACAGATTCAGACAAAACCATGAAACACTGTTATTACCATACCCAGAGCAACAGAGTTGGCATCAGATGGATGAACAACTCAGATTACAATGGAATTTTTGGTAACAAATACATACAGCAGAGATTTATAAGACCTTTTCATTACCCTGGTTTTGTAGATAAGGCAAGGGTAGGGGAGGGAAGGAGGCCAGAGGGTCTCCCAAAGGCATATGATTAAAAAAAGAGAAGGGGAGGGGGGAGCTTATTCTCATTCCCAAGCTGGATCAATCGTTATTCCAAAGTGATCTCTAATCAAAATCCAGCATCCAGCATATGGTTTTTATTAATTTGGGGGCAATTCCCCTACCATCTAGTGCAATAAAAAAGGATGTTGATCTCATAAAAGATTATAGCATCCCTTATCAAGCTAGCAAACAAGAAGTGTAAAATCCGAGATAATGAAATATGTTGAATTGCTTCATCCTTCCCTCCCTGGTTCTACTATTATTATTATTTTATTGCTGAAAATTCTAAGGGGAAGAGATTCAGAGCTGGGCTATGAATAGATTATAAGTCAGGTTCATTTCCAGTACAAAGTTGGTACCAAGGGCCCAAACTTCTCCTCAACAGCCTCAGTGAGGAGAAAGCAAAGTACTATCTTCAAGCTCTAATTTGCAGGAATGATCCACCCATAGTCGACTCTCTGTTTTCAGAAGACAGAAAAAACTCAAGCTTATGAGTTTTGAAAAAATTTTGTTGCCGTTGTCGTCTATTGGTTTGACCCACTCTTGTGCTCTTTGGTATAGTGCAGGGCCTGCCACCTCCTCCCCGGGGTCACGGAGACTCGCCGTTCCCCTGTGAAAGCCCCACCACACACAGTAGGCTCTTCTTCAGGCGAGGCTGGCTGCCATGAACTTGTAAAAAAATAGCCTCCAGCTTGGACCCATGCAGATACAGCCTGGGAAAAAGTGGAGGTTGGTGATACGGGAGGAGATGACCTTCCACCTCTGGGAGCTGCTAATGCATTACGAGAGAGGCCAGGAGGGAAGGGTAGTGGAAAGGAACCCGGCTGCGCTAGGTCTGTTTACACAGGTATCATATTCATCTTCTTAAACACCCTGCGAGGCAGCAGTTATGACCTCATTTCATACACGAAGACACTGTCTTAGAGAGGTTAGATAATCCACTCCAGGTCACACAATCACTTGGTAGTGGAACAGGGATTCCAAGGCAGGCCTGTGTGAGTGATAAGTACAGCCTTTGCCTATCCGTGGTGCCTGCTAACGCGACTCCCTTCAGCCACTGAGGCGAGGGGCGAAGCCCGGAGGCCCGTGGGAGAAGAGGAGAGGAGTCTTTCCGCGGCACGTTCATGCACGCAGCTCTTGTGTGCCGCCAGGACTGGGGGACGCAGGGGGCGCTCCGACTCACGTGGCTCTCTCCGTGCCGCCTGAAAATGGCTTTTCCTCGAGGAAGGCAGCTCAGTGTGCAGCTTGTCAAGCTGGATGGTGCCTCTTTGTGAGCCAGCTCTCTGCCTGGGAGGAAAAGTCTGACCCACGGAATTTTGTTCTTATCCAAGTGCACGCTGCAGACTGCCACTGCGTGAGTGTTCCAAAGAAGTTACCGCGGATGGGGGAGTTCACAAGATGGAATGATTATGCCACATTTTGTGGATGAGGGGGTGTCTTGGTCAGCTCAGGCTGCTATAACAAAATGCCACAGACTGGTGGCTTAAACCACAGACTTGCTGCTCACAGTTCCAGGGGCTGGGAAGTCCAAGGGCAAGGTGCTGGCAGGTTGGGTTGCCGATGAGGTCCCTGTTCTTGACTTGCAGATGGCTGCCTTCTCTGTGTCCTCACAAGCAAGTGAGAGCAAGCGAGAGCAAGCGAGAGCAAGCGAGAGCAAGCAGCTTCAGTTTGCCTTCCCTTTCTTACAAGGGCACTAATCCCATCGTGAGGGGCCCATCTTCACGACCTTAATTAACTCCCACAGTACCCCCAAGTACCACCACACAGGGCGTTTGGGCCCCAACATATGAATTGTGGGCTGGGGGGAATGCAAAGGTTCGGTCTACAACAGGGGGTCACTACATCACTGAGGTGAGGTCTGGCCACTTTCTGTTCTCCTCTGGTCTAATGCGTGAGATGGGGTGGGGGTGGGGGTCTGAGAGCGAAGGAATAGCTCTGAGGATCAGGCAGGCCGGTGGGGGCGGAGCTTCCCCTCTACTTGAATTGCTTTGAAGCCTGCAGGGCCTGGCAGAGGGCTCTTCAGTGACTCTCAGGGAAGCTCGCTGGGGTATTTTTCAGCTGAATGAATTGCTGTTTCAGGCTTTAGTAACTGGACACATAAAATCTTTTCTTGTCATCCTTAAGCCATTTTTCCAACCTTGAAGCCTGGAAAAGAAGAATTTCCTTGCAACCTCAGCATCCTCTTTCTACAAATTGAGAAGCATCTCAGGATAGTTCTGGAATGCCATCTGTGATATGTAGTATATGAAAGAAATTTAACATCGAAGGAGAATTCCTTAAGATTAAACCGCAAGAGAACTGTTTAGGGAGAAGTTGAGCCCACAGATAGAGTTTGGCAGACAAGCGGTTTCTCACTAATAGGGCCAACGATTTCGAGGAGAATGTCATCAGTTGCAATATTAGTTTACTTTTCACCTAATGAATTTTAATGGCAGCTTTCACCATTACCTCCAGGAATCCATAAGAAACAGAAAAATCTGCCTGGCAATGTATCTGTTAAGTCGATAAAGCCAAAACTCTGGCATTATCTCAGCTCCTTTTAAAAAACACATTATTTTCCCACGAAACAGTTTAAATACACCATAAGAAATGTTCATCGTATTGCCTGTGCTCGCTGTAACCTGAATGCAGACTTGCTTTGAGCAGTCTTTTTTTGCATATCTTATTTTGTAATTCAAATGATAAAGCCTATTTTGCATGAAGTTACACCTTTTTAGAGGCAGATTTTGTTCTGGAAAATTGGTGCAGCATTTTCATTTCTCACGTCTTTACATAGCTGGTTTTGTTGTCAGCAGATGTAACTGTGTTTGACAAGAGAGGCCTGTAATCTGTATCCCTGCAGGGAGTGGGCTTTCGTGAATTTCTAAATTCTGGTTGGGATGCTACTACCCCTTTCCCAGGAGGAAGGTGAAAATGCACAGGTGTCCCGGAGCTCTTCAATAGTTCCTTCACCACAGTTTTATTCAAAATACAGACCCGAGCAACCTGACAGTCCACACTGTCCTCAACTTAACCTTCAGGTTTCAACCTGACTAGCTTCCTAACAAGGAGTGCTCCTCGTTAGCTCTGACAGAGAGCCACTGGGCCACGCAAGGCCCGAGTTGACCCAGCTCACCTGACTGCGGAGGCTGAGCAGGCAGGAGGAAGTCCCAGAACGTTCCTTCTTGCTCTCTTTTTAAATGGAGTTTTTGACATTACAAGGTGGCATTTTGCACTCATCAAATACCAAAATCACTGCCTGCAAGCCACTGCTTTTCAGATCAGCCACGTGTGCTATGCCCTGCACAGACACTGCCCTGTTTCTCTCTGGTTCATGAGCTCCAGCCCCTGTTCTCGCTGAGATCCCACAGGACCCTTCTCACTAGCAGGGGCGTTGCACTGCACAACTCTAGCAGGCACTGTTTACATTGTATTCTGTATGAACAGCACCCCCAGGGCTATCAGAGTGGTGCCTCTGGCATTATATATACATCAGGGTCGTCCTGCCTGCTGCATTAACACAGGTCAGTCACACCACCAGACAAAAAGGCTTTCTACCCCAAGTCTTTGAGATTCCATACCATGGTGGGCTTCTCACTGGCCTGGGTAGGCAGCTCGTAGCTTCTCTAAAGCCTTGAAGCTAACCCTCTGGATGTTGCCTGAAATTCCATTATTTTTGGTATTAGTTTTCTATTGCTGCTATAACAAACTATCACAAACTTGCTGGCTTAATGCAAATTTATCTTAGAGTTCTGCAGGCCAGAAGTCCACTGTGAGTCTTACCAGGCCCAAATCTAGGTGCTGGAAGGCTGTGCTCCTTTCCGTTAGCTCTCCAGGAGAATCCGTTTTCTTGCTCACTCAGGTGTTGGCAGAGTTCAGTTCCATGAGGTCACAGGGCTGAGGGTTCCAATTCCTCCCTGGCTGGCCACTCCTAGAGGTCTCTATCCAGTCCTTGTATGGAGACTCTTACACTTCAGAGCAGCCTTCTAGAAGGAGAACATTTCTCACCTCAGTTGGGAAAGTTTCTCTTATTTAAGGACTCATGTGATCGGGTGAACACACCTGGGTAATTCCAAATACTCTCCACGTCTGATGGTACTTAACTTTAGTCACATCTTCAAAGTCCGTTTTGCCAAGGTACCATAACGTAGACACAGGTTCCTGGGATTACACTGAGGTTGTCGTTGGGAGGGCATTCATCTGTCTATTATGTCATTGACTCAATTATTTCCCATCTTTGAATGGTTAAATGTTGAAACCAATTATTTATTGAGAATTCTGTTTCAGAGAACATTAACTGATTGCCATTGTTTTCTCCATCCACAGACATATTTTTTCTCATTTAATTCCTTCGATGATCGTGCAAGCTAATATCACTGTCAGCCAAGAATGTAATCAGCTGCAAGTAACACAAACCCCAAACAACACTGGCTTACTATTTTAAAATAAAATGGAACTACGTAGTAGCTCGATGATGACATCAGGACCTCCAAACTCTTTCTTTTCTTTTCTTTTCTTTTCTTTTCTTTTCTTTTCTTTTCTTTTCTCTTCTCTTCCTTTCTTGCGTTACTTTTATTGTTTTTCAAGTGCAGCTGTCTCCATTTTCCTGCCACCAATTTCCCCTGCGCCACCCACCCCCACCTCCCACCCTCAATCCTTCCTCTTTGGCTTTGTCCATGTGTCCTTTACACACCTTCCTTGACAACCCTTCCTCCTCTTTCCCCCGTTTCTGCCCTCTTTCTTCCCCTCTGGTTACTGTCAGTTTGTTCTTTATTTCAATGTCTCTGGTTATATTTTGCTTGCTTGTTTGTCTTGTTGATTAGGTTCCACCTATAGGTAAGATTGTATAGTATAGACTCCATCTTTTCTGAGAGGGAGAATACTATAATAATTAATAGTATGGACCCTGCAGCCCATTGTGTGGGTTTATACAAGTTTCATACACTGCAAATAGAGATAATATACTCAGCCAATGGGACTGAGGAATGAGTTAATACATTTAATGTAACCCAACTCATACCTAGTACATAGTAAATGCTCAATAACTGTTATCTATTTTAAATGCTATTCCTAAATCACCATTTAGCATGTTGGGTTTTGACTTCATAGCTTCATGCTTATCACCTCATGGTT
Source organism: Glossophaga mutica (assembly GCA_039655065.1). Classification (NCBI taxonomy): domain Eukaryota; kingdom Metazoa; phylum Chordata; class Mammalia; order Chiroptera; family Phyllostomidae; genus Glossophaga; species Glossophaga mutica. Next base: position 25,031,142 of record CM077306.1, read on the forward strand.
ACAAAATGGCTGCTGTGCTTCTAGCTATTACCTCTAGGTCCCAGGCAGGAAAGAGAAGGCACAAGTAAGGGAGAAGGAGGCAGGTTTGCTATTTTTATCAGGAAGTCAAACACTTCCCTGAAATCCCCACTCACTTCTGCTCACTTTTCATGGGCAGTAGGGACCTATAACCTTCCCAGGCTGAAGGAGAGTCTAGGAAAGCAAGTTTTTTGTTTGTTTTTCATATAATGAGGAATATGGATGGGCAGACATATATCATCCCTACCTCTTGTTGACTTTTCCCCAGTTCCAATAAAATGGTGACCTTTTCAGTAAAGAAGAAGAGAACAAGAAACCCTGGAAGCACTAGCAGGACATGCAGTCAGCCACTGGTACTGGAGTGTGCATGAGTCTTAGCTGCATACTGGGCAAAGATTTTGGTGGGGGAATGGTGGAAGGTGCAGAGATGGGGGAGAGCCTCAGTACGTTGGTACCTACCTCTGGGAGCCTCACAGGCCGCTGGGGCGCCCTCCAACTAGCTTAGCACAATGTGTCTAAACTTTATTTATTTATTTTTTTACCATACTGTGATTGTTACTTTATCTATTTGTACCATTGTCTACTTAATATTTGCATAAATATTTTTATTTGAATGGTAACTTACTTCACTACCATAAGTGGAAAAAAGCCAGGTCATTTTGTATTAAACGGAAGACAATTACACAGTTCATTCAATGAAAGCAAAGCAAAGTTACTACATTCAGGCTGGAGCCTGCAGAAGTCTGAGGCCTGCTGTGGGTTAGGAGGAGACTGGCCAGTTGTAGGTGGGTGTTGGAGACACAGTAGCACCTGACCCAGTCTTTCTCCTTGTAGGAAGTAGAGAATTGGAAAGGAAATGTTTTCTCATGGTGATTGTGTGCTATTTGAGTAGCGCCCAAAGTCAGACACTTTGTGAAAATCAGGGTTCATAATGGTCAAAACATCGAGTGTCCATTGACTGATACAATACACGCTTCACACATGTCGTTTCATGTACTCTTCATGCCATCCTATGAGGTCGGCATGATCATTGCCACCTTAGAGACAGGTAGCTGAGGTTAAGAGGTGGTCGGTAACTAGGTGAGTCACCCAGCTTGTCAGTGCAAGAGCCGCTGGGAACCCACCCACCCAGCGCCTGACTCTAGGATGGCTTATCCTCCCCCGGAGAACTGGGGGATGCGGAGGGTGCATCTGCCACTTTCACACCTCAGCCTTGGCCCCATATGATTCTGTTCATCAACGCCACTCCAATGAGTTTGCTTGCACAGGTGATGGTGTAAGATCCCAGTGACAGAGAGCAGCAATGTCATAGTGAAAGTCCCAGGGAAGGATGGAGGCGTCCTAATGTCAGGTCCTTGGGAAGGGCCTTGGTGCTTCTCTACCCAGGATGCTGGCTGGCACTTGCTGCTGGGAATCCTCAAGTTTGCCCCTGACCCTGCCTGACATGACACAGGCCTGGTTTGTGTGTTGGGGGAGTGGGGTGACCCATCATTAGAGGCTCAGTCCCATGTTCCGGGACAAAGCTGGGTTTCACACACCCAACACCTATAGTAGTGGGTTCACCTGCAGATCCTCGTATGCCCATCACTCTACTGCATTCCCTGCTGAGGGCCTGCATCCTGTTGCTTGATTTTGCAGAGCAGAGCCCAGAGGGCAGGGGCCTTTGAAAATGGGTCCCCAAGCAGTGTGGCCCCACCTCTGTGAGGCTTCCCCTTTAAAGCCTGGGTGGAAAAAATCACCGTGAAGAGGCACAGCCCCAGGCCAAACACCATCACACTGTGAAGGTCAAGAGAGGGTCAGGAGAAAAACGGATATGGAAAGGCCACCTGGACAGCAGGGCTCTGCCTTGGGTCTCCATCACCCCCTCCACCACCCTGCCATCTCACCTGGGGGTTGGGTACAAGGCAAAGGCTTCATTTCCTAATCACCCCATATGCTGCTTATCAGAGGGATTTTGACTCCTAGGTGGTGGAGCTATTGGGAGCTCGGAACTGGGAAGGTATAATATGACTAAAAGCTGCTTTAATAAAGAACAGGGCTGGGTTTAAGCCGCACTCTCCATAAATCAAAGAGCGACACCACCATTCTCTCTGAAGATCAGCGAGACAGCGTGTTTTGGGGCTGCGGCGGCTCTTAAATCTAATCGGCAGCTCTCCGAGCACAAATGCCGCTGTGGCTGGAGGACGGAGGTGGCTGCACGCTGGGAAACATCCCGCGGAGCACGTGCATTTCCCTGGTGATGAGAATGCCGAAGGGTTCTGAGCCGAGAAACCTTGGAAAACAATTAGGCAGAGAAGCAAGATAACCTGTTGAAATTATGGCCCCGCACTTTACTGCTCTTAATAAATTTTCTGGCAGCTTCTCTCCAACTCAGGGTCCTGGTCTGCTTCTACCTTTAACAGTTGGGGGTATTAAGTCATCAAAGTTTCATCTACCTGTCTGACTTCAGCCAGAAGGACAACTTATTTGCCTGGATACCTTTCAAAACTGCTGTCTACATAGATTATAATTTAATATATGGTGGAACTAACACAAGGCTGCCTGTTTCTTGCATCTCAAATGTCAAAATCTGCATTTACACGTTCTAAATTTTCTTCAACATTGCCCTCACTCTACATAGTAATCACAGTGTAAGCTATGAAGAATTAAACAAACTGCACTGAGATTTGCTGTCAATCTCCTAGTCATTGCTGCAGCAAGGAGCACTGTGGGCTCAGAGCTGGGTCTGAGGTCAGAGCTGCCCTTTACTAGCCCTAGTTGGTTCTTCCTCCCCGAGAGCCTCAGTTTTCCCATCTGCAAAATGGAGATAATGCCCACCTCAATTGATGTGAAGAGAAGATGAGATAAATGTAGAGAAAGCAAATAGCATCGCTCTTGTATGGTCAGTAAATATTACCCCTCCCCTCTTCAGTAAGGGCTCATGATTTGAAGAATTTTTCTGGTGTAACTCGCACTGTGCTTTCATCTGGGCCTATCTGATTGATTTAAATACCCATTTGTGTGAGTGATTCTCGCAAGTACTTAAGTCCCTGGAGTCCCTGAGTATCTTTTATTCTTGTTGGGTCTGAAGTTCCAAAAGCAATTTTCTTAGTTCATTTAAGGCTGTTTCTTCACAGAGTTAGAGGATTAAGTGGGATAAATTATGAAAAATATTTCGGCTGTCTCTGGCACTTACTAAGTACTTAATACTAATATTAGCTATTATTACTATTATTATTAAGCTACAACCCTCCCCACCCCCTGGCCCCAAGATCCTAGGTTTTAGAGGTTTTCTGTGCAGATGCTGGTGTTCTGTTCTTTATCTGGAAAGCCAGTGTGCTTCTGTGTGTGGCTTGTTTGCATTCTTCCCATTCTTTAAGGAGATTTTTGGATGCCACCTCTTCCCTAAGACCTACCCTGATCCTATCTACACCCAAAGGCAACAGGCAGGTTTCCCTGGCAGTGTCTGCCTCCCCAAGCACTCACCACTTCAGCACTGAGTTTTGGTTCTTTGTACAGCTGTTTCTCACGCCCACTCGATTCTCAGGTGTTTGAGGACAAAATCCAAGGCTCTTCCATGGTTGGGATCCTTTGCAGCATTTAACAATGTCTGACAGGAAGAATCTGTTGAGCTATAATTGAATCTCATTTTATTTTTATACTTCTTATTACCTGGACTGGGCAGAAGAAGCACCATGTCAAACATTGTCAGGGTTCTGTACACTATTTTTCATGGCATCTCACATTTACGGTTATGCAGCAAACTTAGGTTTTTGGGATTGTGTGGGGAGGGTCAGTAAGGACCAGCCAACAGGTTCAAGGTAACAGGATGATGATAGAATGTTAAATGTTGACAGCTGAAGCATCTCTCCTCCTTGAACCACGACTGATGGCCTCTGAGAATCCAGTGGATAGGAAGGCACAGGGAAGGTGCACACTGGCCAGATGCTGAGGGTAGAACTTCTAAGGTCGGCTGGCGAGGTGCCCACCCACATTGCAGAGCTCACTCAGTGTGCCAGGAACATAGTAGCTTCCTGAAAAATACAAATGCATAAAGGACGTTCAGCCTTTTCTTCCCCTGTGTAGCCCTGGATTACCAGGTTGGCTTCTCCATGCCTCAGTTTCTTCAGCTGTAAAGTAAGTGTGAACCTGATGTTCTTTGACTAGAGGAGAATCAAAAATTACTGTGGTCCTGAAATGGCATGTATTGTAAACAATAATTCATGAGAATAAACATGGCCACTAAAAAAGAAATCTCAGTTGTCAAGACACATACAAGGTTATCTCTAGTTTCTGTGGGTTCCCCTAAGTAGTGTTCATTAAATCTTTATCTCAGTACCACTGTACTCAGGACTCAGTTTCCTTGTGGAAAGTCTGGGAGCAAGCCAACTCACCACCTACAGTTGTGGAAAGGAACAAGGAATGCAAAGGATTGCAAAGCACTGGCCTAAAACCTGAGGAATTCTACAATAATTACAGTAATCATCTGTCACTAAAAGTATTTCCATCTTAGTAGGTTATAAGTAATACATTTTCTCTTAAGTCTCTCTTACTCTCTAAATAATGCATTACCCACTGCATTTACAAGCTGCTAGCCTGCTTTGTGTTTTAAATGGGAATCTGGCCTGCCCACGTGAGCTAACACCATGCACCTCAGGAATAATACCAGGTGATCTTTAACAACAGGACTTTGAGATTTATGGTTTGAGCTGTGAGATGGAACGTCAGCAGTGCAGCAATTCAGAAAAAGAATCCTCACACCTCATTTCTTCATTCAAATGAATTCAGCAAACATGTCTCGAGCACAGAGGCAGAGCCAGGCAATGTGTTGCAAATCCGATACTCCTTAGAAGGCCACACAGACATGGAAACTAATCACTGTAATCGAGGTAATAAAAGTTTTATTGAGGACCTGCAGAAAGTAGCTTGGCAACACACAGGATGGAATTACCAAGTTGGCCCCGGGAGGAGGGCTGTGGAAGGTGTCTTGGTGGGTTTAGCTGCAGATAACCTAGTCCCTTCCAGCTAGTGTAAAGAGAGTGATTTAACATGGGAGGTTAGGTGTTTGCAAAACTGCTGGAGGAGCTGGAGGGGAAGGCTCTAGGCAGGGCTTCAAGGAATAAATCTCAGAACAACATACAGGACTGGCTCACCGAGGAAGTTGGTGCCCTTCGAGGATCAGAAGGTCATGCCCTCCAAAAAGCAATGCTCCAGATGCCAGCAACAGAATCCTGTCACCTTGGCTGTGATCCATGCTAACACAACGCTCATGCAGACTCTGGGTCCCCAGGAAGCCAGACTGGGCACTGCTGTGGTAAAACCAAATGCCTCTGCTACTGCATGTGCCAGCGGAAGCATGCCTGGGCCTCAGTCCCATCTTCCAGGGGGTTCGGTCCGATTGGTAGAAGCTGGGCCTGGTGGAGCTCAGGCTGCAAGAACTCTGGGAAACCTGGTCTCCAGCTTCAGTGCCTCTGGCCTGCAGTAATTTTTGCAGTAAGAAGGTGGATGGATATGAGGGAGCCAGTCTCCAGTTTCTGCCTTCAGGTCTTCACGGGGAAAGAGCTGCTCTATCTGGGACCTGCAGGATGATTGAGGGACCAAGGGACACAGGGCGTTTGAGCAGGGGCAGCTGTGCTTACTGCACGTTGTCATGGTGTGGACCTGTGAAACACACACCTGGTTCGAAGAAACAACTAATTTGAAATAACAGGAGCAAAAGACGTAAGACTAGAAGCAAGGAGACCTGAGGAGGGAGAGGCACAGTGCACTGAATTTGAAGGGCTTTGTTTGGATTTTAGACTTTACATTGTAAGCAGTAAGGATAGCCAGGAAAGTTTTAAGGAGTGTGTATGTGTGTGTAGGTATGTGTGGCAGAGGTACACAGAGAGAAAGAGTGGAGAGAGAGAATGGAGGGGCAAGGATTAATTTTCCTTGACTGCTGGGCAACTATATATGCCATGTACGGTGGTGTGCTGGTAAATGTTTAACCACTAGGCTCTGCAGAGGGATAAAAAAAAGTCCTAATTTGTACAGAATGCCAATTTCTGTGTTGTAACTGCTTCCGACACAAGGGATGTTCTCTTTCGATCTACCGATGTGACATCACCGAAGAACGTGGGGGGGTGGGAAGAGAAATGGACAACCAGCTCCAGAACTCCTCTATTTGTGATGCGAGTGCATTCTCAAAAAGGTTCCATAAAAATTATAGTGCCTTTCACAAGTGCTGAACTCAAGGTCTAGAGAGATAAGTATTTTACTCAGAGTTATGCAACTGATCAGTGGCTGAGCCTTGTTTTAGGTCCAGGTCTGCCCGTTCTCAAAGCCAGTGTTCTTTCAGCAGGACTACACTGCCCCTAGAAGAGTAATGTGGTCAGATCTCCATTTCCAACAATTCCTCTGGCAGTGCTGAGCAGAGGTCGTTATTGTAGCATAAGAGTTCTAGACGGCACATAAATGAATGGGTGTGTACGTGTTCCAATAGGATTTTACTTACCAAAGCATGTGGTAGGTCTCTACAGTGCAGAGATGGGCTGGGAGGAAGCGCAGTCAGAGGCAGGAGTCACATAAAGGTTACTGAAGATGCTAAGTGAGAAGACCACGCACACTGGGCTTTCAGGAAGCGCACAGACACACTGGACAGAGTCGCAGGGCGCAATGGCTGGCCTTCCATCACATTAGGTGGGGCTGGGCTGGGAGGCAGGGGCAGAGTTAGAAATGGGAAGGCAAGGATAATGTCCAGGTCTGGTTCGTAACCGTGAACAGGGCAGTACCACTGGGCAGGACAGAGTCACACAATGCAGGTTTTTTTACAAACTTATGCTCTGAATGTGGGCCTGTTGAGTTCTCAGGTCCATGTGGGGATGTCCAGGAGGAAAGCGGAAACCCAGGTGCTCAGGAGACAGGTCCGAGTCAGCAATGGTGAGCAGATCAGTCCAGAGATGGTAGCTGAAACCTGGGCTGTAGGTGAACTTGCTACAGTGTGGGGAGGTCTGAGAATAAGCCAATAAAGGGATGGTCTCAAGGAAATCAACTCAGACTCATGTTTCTATAAACAAAATAAGAGTGTTTCCAGCGTGAGAGAGAATTCAACAGTGTTGGATGTTGTCATGGATACTTTGATGCACTCCCCAGATTCTTCAGCAGTAAAAAACTGTTCTACCCACCATGTTGAGTACCTCCCAAGGACAGCCTCCAGCTGCCAGTCCTCTGGGGATTGCCTCACCTGAAGAACACTGCCCAGTCCTGGGTCTCACCTCCTTGCGGGGGTAGCCCATATCCACTGGCCAACACAGTGGGATAAAGGCCTAGCTCCCTCGTCCCAGCTTGGGACACTTTTGCAGGGCCATTGTGGCTTCAAATTTCCCCGCAGTGTTGGATGAGGCCTAAGTAATGAGTGATTGCAACCCAGCTTCTGCCTCTACCCCATCCCACTTCCTGTCCCCGCCTGCTGCAGGTACCGAACCCCAAAGCACCCCTAAATAAACACTCTGCTTGCTCATCTTCATTTCAAGTCTGTTTCTCAGAGAGCCCAGCAGGGGACAGATCCTTGTTCCCTGTGTCCTCTGTCCCATGCCATTGCTGTTCAAGGGTTAGCAGGCCTGTTGCGGACTGTTCAGCCTGGTTTCAGGAGTTGTAACCCTCACCCCACGTGTAAGAGCCTAGGGATCCACTTCCTCTGGGTCTGTTCTGTCAAGAGGACGTGAGCTACTAAGGAGACAAAGCTTATCCCCCTGGCAGGAGCGCTGCTTCTGCCTCACCCATCTCTGGCCCCAGTGCTTGGTTGGTAGTCAATGACGGGTAAGGCTCCTCATGGGAGGGGCAACCTAAGCCAGACATGACCACTTGGGAGGCCCTCATGGAAGGACTCGGGGGGGCGGGGGTGGGGGGAGCTGCAGCAAAGAGGATGTGATGGACCCTTGCCCCTTGGCTATTCTGACATAGCCCGAGTCCTCATTTCCGTCTGGAAGATGTCTTCTGCTTCCTAATCAGCTTAAAGCCTGAAACTATGAGGGCAAGCGGTGTAGCCCTGTGCCAGCCAGGATGGTTCCCTGGGTGATCGGGCATAAGAAAGAATTCCTAAAGTCCTGTGAAACCTGCTTTGCTAAGAGTGCTCTCATTTAAATGATAAGGGTCCGAGGAGGAAATGAGTATGTTTTCCAAAGTTTTGCAACCCCCCTTCCTGACAGACACTAACTCAGATTAAGCCCTCAGATTTCTTTGACATGTTAAACCTGTATTCCAGTGTATTTGAGCCCAATAAAAGCCCAGTGAGGAAGGGGCTCTGGGTCATTCTCCTCTGAGAGTTTGACCACCTTTCCTCCCCAAGCAGATCATGTCTTGGTAGTTTTACTTTCATCCGTGACGGAGGGATGGGGCTCTGCGGGCGGAGCCCCCCCACATCTGGCGCCCAGGACAGGCCCCCGCCCCCCACACAGGCCCACACCAATCCATTCATTCACCAAATCCTGAAACAAACCAGTGGTGGGTGAAAATCAAGACTCCGACATCTTACTGACTGAATAAAGCTTTATTTTAATGCAAAATAAAACAAGAAAAATTTGTATATTCATATATAACAACATCCAAAATGTTTTCTGTAGTACAAATGGAATCATCTTAAAAAGTCTGTAAAGAATTTATTCTCTACCCCCATATGCCAAAATGTGATTCACATAATTTATATTCAGAACTTAGGAACAGACTTGGTATCACATAAGCACAGGAAAACACTAGGAAGAGTGACTGGATCAACAGCAGGTTTTGTTTCTATGTTCCAGTAGTAAACAGCACTGCAGTCAGCGTGGATGGGGTGGATGGGGCGGAGCAGGCTCGAGGGCCGCGTCGGGAGCCGGTCGGGGGTGAGTTCGCTCTCTACTTACTCCGCTTGGTAGTTAAGCCCAGTCAGGCGGTGCGATTCTATTACTATTTAAGGACTGGAGGGAGAAAGGGTTCCACTTGCAAGTCGTCGCTGCATGTGACATTCTAAGCTTGTTTTAGATACCTAACTTTTACTCTCCTTTTTATCAGACAGGTGACTTTGCAGGGGTGGCTTATGAAGAATCCTCTTTGTGCTCTCGTTGCGGCACCATTCCAGCCTAAGTCAGTGTGAGTGGGAGTGCAGAGAAATACTACTGCGGGCTGTTTCTGAGCCCAGCTCCCTCCTGCCTAATTGTACTAAATGGGGACTTTCTGCTGCTCATGGGCTCGGAAAGCAGTAGGGTGCCCACCTGATTTAGCACCAGTTTGAAGGTCGATCACTGTGGATTTCGGAGTTTAATGCTGATGGGAATTACACAGACACACATTCCTCTGCACACCACACTCTCCAGATCTCTCTCTCCCCCCTGAAGTGCTGAGATGTTTCTCCAAAGAAAACAAATGTGGTGATTACAGGTTAGGAGAATAAACACCCTTAAAGGCTTGATCTCTATGCCTACCAACTCCTGACAACTCCACAAGACGCCTTCCTGGTAGATTTCCCTCAGGAAATAGGTTAAATGAGAGAAGATCATGAATCTTTGGAAGGGATGATGAGTCATGTTTTAATTTTACTCAGTTGGTGGCAAAAATAAGGCTACAGTGAAGCTTCAGATCTCCTCTATCAGGCAGCAGTAGCACCGTTATCTCCACCGGTGACCGGGGGTCTGTGGGTCTAACCAAGTCCTCGATGACAAGATCTTTGCTCCAGGCTGTCTTGGGGAGGGAGGTGAATGCATGCAAACCTAAAAAAAAAATCTAAGAATAGTGATGTTTTTCCAATTTTTGTTACTCAATTGCGATTTGAATACATGCTCTTGTCTTGGAGCTTGTCTTTCATCCACTGATCTGATATAGTAGAGGAGCAATTGCCGTGCCGAGAGTGATGCCGCCACAGCCCAGGGACACAACTGGCTAATGAGATACTGTGCTTCCCTCCCTTGCAGAGGAAGAAGTTCTTCTGCAATTAAAAGTTTGCAGTGGTGTTCTTCCTTTCACCTCTCTACTCCTGTAACAAGGGACCAAAACAGAAGCCTTTAAAATATCTAGTGACTGAGGCCAAACCATCATTGCAAGGCTTAGATGTCTTCGTGGTCCGATCACGAGCCAGGTGGTGTATGTCAGTGGATTTCGGCTCCCTGTGCACCTGCTCCTGGGAGAGTTCTGAGCTACACAGAGATACCTGATTGAGTTTTTCCAAGGCCATAAATAAACCTGGAACTATTTCCTGCTACTGGGTACCTACTGATTATAGCTTGGTTTTCTAAATACTTTAAACAACCTGTTCTCTTAAATTCTGGAAAAAGTTCTGCAACTTCTGGGTGGTGACCATTGGAGCATTGGTACAAAGGCATTTATGAAGCTTATATTCAAGCTGTTCTTAATTGTTGCTTGCCTTGATGGAATCTGTCATACACATAATAGTAGGTTCTTTTGGGCAAGGTCAATGGGGCATGCGTTATACTTCAAGCAAAAGAGAAAACCGCTGTAATCATTTTGTGGTCCTCTTTAATAGTACCTTCTCATCACTGGCTGCCCCTTAGAATTAGCAGCTGCTGTGCTGTGCATATGCCAGGAAACCACACTTGGAGCAGCCAACCCTGAGCCCGCCTGCAGGAGGTACTGTGTTCGCAAGGCAGCAACATGGTGAAAATAGGGGTATTCTTCCTACAAAGGCCACTCCCCAGTAAGTCTTGGCCTTAATCCAGAAGCAGCCTTCGGACTTGATTATATCCAAGACACTTGGTTAAACTCTGGGCCACCATGAAGAGCTGACTCTCAATGCTTCCGAACAGGTCAGATGTCCCCATCTGACCATTTTCTTCTTTTCTTATTGCGATGGAGGGGAAGGCAGCTTTCGGCCTGTTGGCCCGGAAGCCCTGCAGCTCACCTGCACTTCACCTCTAGGTGAGCAGGGCTGGGGGGCCTCAGCCTCTTCACACAAGCTGTAAATACCCCGAAGGTGCCTGGCTCGAGAGAGATGACAGGGCAAAACCAACCTGGCAGTCTGTTTTCAAGAGGGCCACAAGTAAGTCGTAGTTTAGAAAATGATACCTCTTCAAGTCCAGGGAATAACACTATTTAAGTCTCACCCCAGCAGATGCATCATTCTTGGTGACAGAACTGTATTTTAAATTAAGAAAAATAAGACTAAACTGGGTGAGATGGATCTCTATATATTTAATCATACTATGATAGTAAATCCTATCAGCCAGAGGCATTCTAATGTTGGCCAAAATACCTCTAAACTGAACTCAAGATGTTTTTATTTGGAGCGGGGAATAAAGAAGGGACATGAAAAGGCTTAAAGTATGTTGAGAGTCACCGAAAAATTCAAACTGCTAGCCTCAGGTTTTACTGTTTTTCAGTCTTTTGTCTGCCTCCTCATTTGGGTCAGTCAGGTTATAAGGTTTAGATATTCTGAAGAAATTGGGATGAGTTTTAGAGGGTGGCGTTTCAGCTTTTCAAAACCAGACACCTTCATTCCCTAGTTGGACATCCAGGCCTGGCACTCACCCTGACTTTTGTTAATGAAATATAGCAGGTACAGAAGGATCTAGTTTTCTTTGTCTTCTCCCTTCCCATCCCTTCTGTTTTCTTTTTACCTTTATTATTCCCTTACTCATCAAACTTTCCAGAAAGCATTTTTATCTTTCATTCCCATTACTGGTAATCACATACCTTCACACACACATACACACATGTGCGCATGAGCACACACACATGCAGGCATACACACACACACACACCATCAGTCACCACCATCTACTACCTGCTGGTAATCAATCTCCAAAGGCCACAGTCAGCCCCTCCCTGTCCCTGGGGTACAGATGGCATTGTTTGGCACTGAGTCTGGAATTGGCATCTCCAGGGCATTGCTTCCTGTGCAGCCTGGTCAGTGGGCCCTCTTTCTCTCAAGTGCATTTCAGTCCTGTAGCCCTGAAGTAGGAGGCTGGGAGCAGGGGCCTCGGCTACCACAATTTTGGGTGGGAGATGTGGGGAAGACTGAGACCACCCGTCCCCATGCTCTGGTGCCTGGGGCATGGGAGGGAGGAAGGTGGGGGCGGGGTTCAGCCCTCTTAACCTGATCACCCTGGTCCTCGGAATATATTCCACCTGGAAGTTCTGACGAGCTTTGCACGTTCTCCCAGGACACTAATACTGTATTTGTATCTTACTCTTATATAAAAAGTGAGGAAACCTGAAACACTTATACCAAATGAATGGTGCGAGGAACCTGAGAAATTCTACAAATAAACAATTGCAGTCTTCCTCTGGGTAGAAAACATTTCAAGGAGATCACAAGTCATGCTTGCTGTTTTTTTCTCGTTGAAAAAATCACTCACTTAAGATGCCCATATTTTCAGCCACTCTTCAGACTTAACAATAGGTTGCGTGAAGGTGAGCTTCTGAATGAATGACGATCCCAGGCAGAGCTGCCTCCATGCTGCCAATTCTGTGGGCTGTGCCCACGCAGGTTCTCTGGCCCAGGAGGCACCGAGTAGTATATCTCCTTTGTTATTTGCCTGTTCAAATGCCACTCTCACTGAATCGAACCATTCTAAAAGTACTTCACATATCAGGCAGTGTTCTTTTTATGGCCCCATCCATCCTCTTTCTCCTGATGTTTCCCCTCCGAACTCCTGTCCCTTCCTTTTCCCTCTAATCAGCAGTCAGGTGTTACAAACTCAGAAAAAAAAAACAAAAAACCCAACCTAATCTGTACCAATGAGAGTCTTAACAGGAAGAAGGCCTTAAGGAAGGGTGATACTGGATGTCCTCCTTCCTGGGCTGTGTCGAGCTTGGTGGTGTCCAGCTACACGGCTGCAGTCATGGGGTTCTTCTGCCGGGGATCCGGGGTTCGGTAGGGGTACTGGTCTGGGCTGCCCCCTCGGGGCCCTGGTCTGCCCATTTCCTGATAGCCTGGCACTCGGTGGTGCTGAGGGGGCGAAGGCGGAACATCTTGTCGGAAGGGTCCTTTGTACTGGGGGGCTGGAGGCGGTGGGTAGTACTGCGGATACCGAAGATCTGCAGCCCTCAGATCCGGGGGGCGGGGGTAGCCCCCTTTGGGAGGATGCACAGGGTGAGCCCCTGGGTAGTATGGAAGCTCCCTCTCCTTGTAGAGCCCTCGAGGCATTGCCGTCAGATAGTCCACAGGATCGGCTGGTCCTCCCCTGGAAAGAGAAGAACAGACACATATCGGTAGCCACTAAGCTGGCTGAACAGCTGAAGACTGCATTACTGTCTTCCGTCAAGCCAAGCAACAATGAAGAACAGCCTGAATGGAAGCCTTATACACGCCTGGGTACCAAATGCCACCGCCCATAGGTTCCAGCACTTTCCCCCAGTATTCAGGAGAACAGGTCAGTGTTCAGGAGAATGGGACATGAGCAGAAGTGACGTGTGCCCTTGAAAAGAAGAGAGGGAACCTTCTTCTTCCCTCTTCTCCTTCCTGTTGACCATTGGAGTGGCCACTTTAGAACACAGGGTGAAAGCTGCATGCCGAGGAAGGCAGAGTGGCAGGAGGCAAGAGCCAGCGTCCTTGACACCTCGGCGCCACCCCATCAGCCAGGACCGCTCGCACTCAGACTGGTACATGAGAGAGAAATACGCTTCTGTGTTGTGCCTGCCTGCTTGTCCTGGCCTTTGTTATAGCAGCCAAACTAGTTTCCTCAGCAAGGCAGAGTCTGACTCTCTCAAGGCTGTGGTCATTCCACCCCTTCCCTTCTCTGCCTCTCTGAACACAGTCCAGCATAAAAAAGTAGAAATGCACAGATTAATCAGAGCCATCCAGTTCCCATGGATTACACTCCCTTCTTGCCTAGGTCTGTGGGCGCTCTACGTGGGTCACAGTCTTGGTCTAACTAACTCTTTAGTCTTCTGTCATGTCCCCGTGTGGATTAGTGTGCTCTCCCCTCTCTACGGTTCCTAGAGAAAGTCCTAACCCAGAGCTGGGAGTCATTCACCTAGAACTTCGATGTAAAGCAATTCCCCCACAAAGTGAAGAGGCATGCCCAGGCCAGTGGCAGCGTGGGAAAAGCCAAACCAGCTGTTCGTTACACAGTGTAACCGGTAGGCACACAGAAAGGTCCAGGGCAAGAATAAATACGAACAGAGAGCAACCCTGTCGAGATCTTTCTGCTAAGACAACAAGCATCTTCTGATCCGTTTGCCATAACAGAAGCAATAGGTCTCTAAACCACGTACAGATGACTGCATCTTATCTCGCCTGGGGTTAAACAGATGAGTTCTATTTGCAGCTCTTAAAATCCCATAAACCTTCTGTGCACATACACACCCCCACCCCCCCACTCAGATCCTTCCCACTTTTTACTCCTCCCCTCCTTTTACTATTTTCTTAAAGGAAAACAGCAACAATCATAATTAGTGCACAGCTCTCCAATGTCAGGATACACGCTGGGAGAACACTTGAAAGAAATGACAAGGCTGTAAGGACAGAGTGTCTGTGGTTAATCAGACACCGCCAATGAGGGTCAAAATCACCCTGTAATCTGCAGAGTTTGATGTCAGAACAGCTCTGTAAGTTCCCCAAATCGATGAAGGTTTGACAAGCTCCAAGCTCCAAGCATGTGGAAAGCAGCGAGTGAGCACATTTATAAAGATGAACAATAGGATTCTCTCTCTACTTCTTTATGTCTTAACTCGGCTATGCGTAATAGTGAAAGATAGGTCCTCGAGCTTGGGGTAATATAGTCAGTGAGAGTTTTCAGATCAAAAAATTAAATTGTTTATGTACAAGTTATTACAGCCTCAACTGCTATTATTCAGTGCAGTGTGCTTTGCTCTGTTTTAAATTGCCCATGACAAATCGAGCACAAATGCCTAATCTGTCACTCCAGCCAGGGGAAATTAAGGATCAGGATTTCATCTTCCCTTTCCCTTCAAATTTTATTTTTGATTTAGGAAACTTCCAGCATTCGTTATATTTTTTTACCATAAAATATTTGCAGCCCTCTCCCCTCCCCCGAACTCAATTCTATTTCCTTTGCTTCATGTTAGAGATTTCCGAAATGCTTAAGAAGAAAAAAAAAAATCCTTAACCTGGGCTTTCTCTCAAAATCTACTGGAGCTATTTCTCTGCGTGAAGTGAAACATGTGGTTTTTCTGCTCTCATTTTAAGCCCTTGGGATAAATCACTGACATTTGCAACACACAAACATTATCTGCTTTAAAATGAACACACAGCCAGTGCTCCCTCCGGACCCTCTTAGCCTGGATGTTTCCTGTTTAAAATGGAAAGAGAGAAAGGAGGAATTCCAGGCCTTGGACTTTTAGGGTCCTGTTCTCTCCCTGGAGGTTTCTCTCTTTTAAAACAGAACATTATAAAAGACAGGCACGCCTTTTTTTTTTTTTTTTTTGAGAGAGAAAACCCAGATCAAGTGGTGACGGGGCAGAAGCCACCCTAAGGGCCACCACGACAGCGCACGTGGGGAGAGTTGCTATCTCTTCTCCCACACCTCACCCCTGCAACTCCTCCACCTCTCAGGGCGAGGGCCGGCAGGGCTCCCCTGGGCAGATGGGGCTGAACTCAAGACAGTTTTGTGGTCCCATGTTGCTTCCTCGGAGGGGAGATGTCATATCTGGGAGCTCGCTTACATGCGGCAGAACCAAGTAAGGTAGCTGTTCTTTGTCAAGCAATGAAATCATGGAAATTGTCTCACTCTGTAGAACTCATCAAAACAGTTATCGTTTTTAATATTTCAGGGAGAAGAAAAACAATGAGCTGGCCTATAAAAACACTGTTTAAGGTTCAAAGAGTGATAGAAGAATTTTTCTTTCTTTGATTGGGGAGGGGGAGTTACTGTTGTTTATAACTTTGCTCAAAATTAAGCATTTTCTACAGACTTTTCCCAGAACATCTAAGTGCTTTTGAATACTGTACACACACACACACACACACACACACACACACACACACTTAAAAGAATGAGTTTTTAAATGGAAAAAAAAAGCCCTCCTCATTAACTATAGAACTTGATAGGAAAAAGGAAGAAGAAGGAGCTGAAACTTTAGCTTTGTTAATCTTGAGTTTCCCTAATCAAAGTTTCTTTATTTGGGTGAAATTTCCTATTGGTAGGAATGCATGGAAACCAGTCTACTCTGGGGCCCAAGAAATGCTTATCACAGTGACTGATGCTGCGTGTCTTAAGCCAACCCTGAGAAACCCAGGCGGCTTCCTCTGGAGATTCTGTTACAAACAAGGGTCCAAACAGAAGATGTATCAAAACTTCAAGACCCCTCATTTCTCATGTGACCTCATGATTTTCATTTGTATGTGTTATTGTTTTTCTTAAAAACAATTTCCCATTGAAAATCATACCCAGAAACTATATTTACTTAAGGAAAGAGAAACAAGACTCTATTTGCTTTCTTTATAATATAACTCCTTGAGGAAGCTGTCATGAAAATATCTATACTTTTAAAATTTCATGTTTATTTTTCATTGTTTATTTTTTTATTGTATTTTTGAGAAGGCTCATTTTTGAGGCCAGAAGGATTCAGGTTTTGCTTGGAAAACTCATAGGAACTATCTCAGACATGCAGTTTCCAATCTCATAGGTGCATGAAATAATGAACGTTAACCTTTAGGTCTAAACATGAGAAAGCTATATGACACTGACATGTGAAGAAACAATAAGGATCACTTTCTTTATATGAGGCTTTCCTCTTTTTGCAATTTCAGAATGCCACTATTTTTCATTAAGCAAAAAAGGAGCTGAAAATCAGAGGCTAAGTGGGTCAGCCAGGCAGCCCGTGGGTACCTGCAGTCTTCGTTCTATGGAAGGACGGAAGGCATGCTCCTACATTGGCTAAGACAATTCTATATGGGGAAAAGGCTCAGTACTGGATGAAATGGGTCACTGAAAAACCTTTAGCTAGGAATGAGGGGGCTATGCTCACTATACTTACTGTAATAGATGAAGGGGAATGAGCAATTTTGAATGGTCCCATCTGTCCCTGCATTTCCCCTCCCTCCTCATTGCACAGAAAATCTCTTTCTCCTGCACTCACCACAGTCAGTCATTCTCACCCCATCTGTCTTTCACTCTGCCTGGGGGCTAGTTTATCTACTGCACAGAGTGTAAGGATCCTGAAGGAAGGAACTGAGCCTCAACTATCTAGTGACCACCCTCAGAGCTTAGCACAGAGCTTTGCACCTCACAGGTGCTACATAAATGGATATTGAATTCACACAAGGGAGTTTAAAGTAAAGAGAAAACTCACAAACAGACCCAATAACCATAGAGGGTCAGATGTAGGGGATAGAAGTTGGTAGGCAGTTAGAGGAATTAAAGGAGAAAGTGGACTCTCATTGAGATCCAGAGACTACAATGGCCGAGGTAAGACTACTCTCTAATTTTTAGAAAAGGAGGATGGAGAGGGGGGTGTGGGACAAAAAACGGATTGGATTGTGTCCAACGCAGACTGACTGTAAGCACTATCAGGGCACAGATTATTATGAGAGATCTGTCCAGAAAAACTCCAGCCATTGTTAACATAATGAGAATGGTTTGCATGACATTGATGTGACCTGGCAGCCAAGGAGAGTGGACTGGAATGTGCATGTGTGAACAATGACAACTTCACTGTACTAGTCAGTGGGAGTGGTAGATGCCATGGAGTGAACATGTGTACTGTGTGGACATCGCATTCAAAATGACTGAGCGAGTAGAGCAATGAATCTGCATCATATTTTATGTTAGCTTGAACATTCCTCCATGGAAACTATTCAGATGATTCAGAAAGCCTCACAGTTATGGGCAACTGGTGATTGGCAGTTTCATCACAGCAGCACAAATGCTCATGCATCACGTCTTGTGCAGAGCTGTTTGGTGAAACATTTAATCACTCAGGTGATTCAGCCCTCCTATAGCCCAAATTTGACACCCTGTGACTTCTGGCTTTTCCCAAGACTAAAATCACCTTTGAAAGGGAAGAGATTTCAGACCATCAATGAGATTCACAAAAATACAATGGAGCAGCTGATGGCGATTGGGAGAACTGTGTGGGGTCCCAAGGTGCCTACTTTGAAGGGGACTGAGGCGTCATTGTCCTATGTACAATGTTTGTTGTATCTTCTTCAAGAAATGTCTCCATTTTCCATATTACATGGCTGGATACCTTCTGGACAGACCTGGTATATATCTTGTTTGCCAAGAACAAAAGTCTCATCTCTGTTGTCTTACTTAGTATGTGAAATGTAGTAGGTGCTTAATACAGCCTGGATTCAAATTTAATTGCCTTGACTTACCAGTGAGGTTAACATGACTAAGTGGTGCAGGTTAAGTGTATTTACTCAAGAATCATTTAAGGACTGTTTCTATTATGGTCCAGGAAAGAAATTTTCTTCATTTCTGACATAACATAACAATCTAGGGACATCTCAACATATGCATTTAAAAATACAGTACACATGGTCTTGATCAGAGGTCTTAGGGAGCCAATGTCAAAGGTGAAAACCAGGTACAACCACCACAGTTTCAAGTACCTGAGCTTGAGGATTGATAAACGCCAATCAGAGGTAAAGGGAATGTCCACTTCCCTTCCGTCCCAGAGCTTCCCAACCTTTGTTCCAGCAAATACACATGGTGGATGACTTCACGCAGACCACACATGCACAAAAGAGTCAGAGGTTCAGGTTATTTAAAGTTCTCTGCCTCCTGTGGTAACTGAATGCCCTTTCCTCCCACTCAAAAAAAAAAAAACAACCCAAAAAACAAAACTCACAAGGAGATTCAAGCAGGTGGGGGCAACATCACGAAGGGAGAAAACTTGAATTTGCTCTAACGTATTAAAAGAAATGATTTTTAGCCCTTTCTCTTCAAGGATCAGTGACAAATCTTTGCAATAAATAGCTGATCACTATTCACCTGTGTGCATCGAGCCCAAGTTTAAGAACCATGGCTTCATTCATGCAATGAGCTCCCTTTAGGAGGAAGGAGAGGTGAAGGTGAATAACGGGAAAAACAACTGAGTTGGAGCCAGAGTTTTAGCAGGGGTAAAAATAACATGCAGTGAAAAGTGCGAAAGCCATAAGAAAAAGCTTCCCCTCATAAAGAAAATTATTTTAGCAGGACCATTTTTGAGGAATATCTCCCACCACATTCCTCAGTCAAAGGACGGAACCTTGTTCCTCTTAATTTCTGTAAAATAGTATGCATGCTAATAGCTGCCAAAACAAAGACAATTTAACTTCCAAGGTAGCCTTCACAGGTTTCCTTTTGTGGTAATAATTGACTGCGACTGAATTCGGGGTTGAAATAAAAGGAAGTAACATGATGTAAAACTGCTGGTGCTAAGAGAGGTCCCTGCTCCCGTTGGCAGAGAGTCCACACCTGGCGAAGCTGCACTGCTGTCAAGTACGCCGCGTCGTGATGATTCAGTGCAGAGCTGATGCTGGTGCCTTCTTCTCTGATTCTTCCACAAATATGGCGAGGTTACAGAAATGATCAGCGCAGATGAATATACTTGTAGGCGCTTGAGTCCCCCGGGCTACGTGGCCAGAGATGCTTGCAGTCTGTGTTTGGAAATTCCTCCAGGGTCAGATTTCCAGTTACCAGGCCTTCCCCCTTCACCCAGGCATGAATGCGGTTGGCCGGGCTTAGCAGAGCCGTCTGCACTGTATACCACAAAGCTATGATTTCTGCAGATTTCACAGAATCGTGAAATATAATGATCATTTGATGACCTATGTCACAGAGACGATTTCGGAAAGAAATCCCACTTTCATCACTCATGTCTCCCACGGCATTATGAAGACTGGACTCCAGCTCTTTGTGAAGAACTGGAGTGGGAAGAGGTTTATCGGCAGATGCCTTTGGCCTTTGTTAACACCGAGGAAGTGTTTGCAAAGAAAATGAAAGAGGAATGAGCATGACTGAGTGCTCAGAAGATATTTCTGGGACAGTTTAAGGCCATTTCAGAATTTTGATCGCTCGTATTTCATTCCTTCTTTCGTGTTTTGCAACAATGACCACATACAAGAGTTCAATTATTAACAAACCTCGTGTGCAAGGAGGACGGGATCCTAGATAACCCGGTAGCAGAGGTTATCTGGAAAATAGCGCTTAAGACAGGTGTTTCATTCTATTAGACGGTGGGAGGCATTCCCTAAAAACGGTCCTGCTAGAATAATTTTCTTTTTGAGGGGGAGTGAGATTTTTAAAGTGGGTGCTGAGGACAACTAAAAAGGGTAATATGAGAGCATGTCTACAGAAGAAATCTTAGAAAGCCAGAAGTGCTATGAGTCGCCGCAAACAAGTCATGAAATCCATTGAGTGATACCTGCATATAATTACCCCACGGTCTTTTTAACCCCAGGAGAGATTTTATTTAAAGAGAATTGTAACCAAGGGAAGAAATCACCATAACTTATTAGGCCACTGAAGTTCCCACTCTCTCTCTCTCTCTCTCTCAATAGTAGTCCTAGAATTTTAATATCTAAACACTGAAGATTTTATTGAATTGTCATGCAGGAGACAACAATTCAAGTTTAAGGTCAGACTTGGAGGGCCATCAGGTTCCAGAGTGTAGGGTCCTGAATTCTAAAGACGGATTTGCCTGCCTCTCAGGAGAAACACTGTTCAGTTTCTGCCCCAGGTCACTGCCTGGAGACAGGACATTCTAGGAGAAAAACACACTGTTCACGAGGGCTTTTTTCCCTGATCGATTTAGATTATATTTATTTTTAGAGTCATACATATAATTTTTGGATAAGGTATTCCTGTGTCTTATCCAAAGGAATTCAGGCACATAGCTGCCACACCTTTCCTGCCCCCTTTCCTCTGCCATTAATTTGTACCCCTCAGCAAGAGGAGGATTTTGACGTCACCTACCTATGGTATTAGATCATCAGAATCCCTCTTCACTAAAGCGAGGACCACAGTCAACAGGTCTTAAATATGTTCACCTTTGTGGGGGGGTGGTGGCGGGGGGAAGGGCTTTCATACCATGATTTCATTAAGACCTGAGTGAAACCCGCCGCTGCAATTCTCCTGCTCTGAAATTCAGAAGCAGAGCTATAAGTGTTGGGAAGAGTGCTACTACTCTACTTGATGAGCTCAGGAGCAAATTTTGAAAGCTGAATTTAGAATTGCAGATTCAAAGGCTGCCAGGCGCAGCGCCTCTTTCCTGAGTGTCTACAGCGGGCCAGGTTCCATCCTAAGCATTTTCTCCACGTCAGTGCGCTTGTTCCTCGCAATGGCACTGCAAGGTCCTATCATCATCCCTGGTCTGCAGATGAGAAAATGGAAAGACAGAAAGAATTAAGTAACTTGATCAAGGTCACACAGGAAGTAGCAGGGCCCAGATTCAAGCCTGGGTAGAGTGACCAAGAGGCCACATGCATGACCACTAAGCTAGGCCGTGTTGCCTCTGATCTCTGTTGCTTGTCACCTGCTTGCTATGTGCCTCTTAGCAGCGAGGGAGGGGAGGATTAAGGAGTGTGATTTTTATTCAGTAGAAGTTGGAGCAGGAGATTGGCATGAATTACTTATGGGGATGGCTCCACGTGGAGGTTCTTTATAGGTACAGAGTTGAACAATTCTGCCCGGATCTGCTACTCCTCTAGGGGTCCCTTTGGAGGATGACATGACCTCCAGTCAGCCGTTCCAGGAACCTAGACTCCCTCTGCCATCCCCACTGCAGCCAGACCCTGGGTTCTAGAAAATGCTCTCTTGAATATTCTCGGCTGTCCACCCTCACAGCCGTGGCCGTACTTTACTCAAATCCCTTTTCACCTGGGCTGGTGGTAGTGTACCAGGGCTCACAGACGGGGAGGCAGAGCTGGGGGCCAGCTTCCCAAGAGAGCAGTTCAATAACCTGGAGCCAGCACACACGAATCCGAAGGACAGTTGACGTCTGTAACCATGTAACTGTCAAGCCAGTTGTCACCAACTCTGAAGCCATTTTGAGCACATTGCACTTACTCTCAAATTAACACATGGCACAATTTGTAAGGACAGGGGAGTTCAGTTTTCTTTTGCTGACTGTGTGACCATCTACATTGTTTTTGCATATGATGTTACTCTCCAATTTAAATCCTGACAACTGGTAAGTTTTTTTGCTTGTGCCTGAATACCAGACCTGCTCCCAATATTTTTTTCCTTTTTTTTTTTAACACCAGGTAATCTTTTCTCCCGAATTTATTTAATGTATCTCATAAACCTCTGGGCTTACTTTCTGCTCTAAGAAATGAGCATGCTCGTATTGGTATTGAATTGATAAGGTAGTTGAAAGACCAGTGGACCAGGGACCAATGTGAAAATGAGAGCCAGGCTCACTTTTGGGCAGGAAGAGTTTTGACATCTGCACCTTCAAACACTGACGTGATTTCATCACCATGCAGGTTTCCTGCGGAAAGAACTTTCCTTACCCTTCTCTCACTGGTGACATGAGCTTCTTGGTCCTGCCCTCAATTGGAGGAGGCATGCTGAAGGAGGTACCGTCTGGCGCCAGAGCTCCATTTGGGGTTAGTTTGGATTTTGATCATCGATTCAGCCACAATCATGCTTGCGTGTATTTTGGAGATTTCTGTTCTAACAGTCTCCCTGACATCCAGCAGCAAGGCAATGGGCCCATTCTCTGACTTCCGCCACATACTAAATGAAAGCACTTGGGGCCTCTCTGTACTGCTTTGATGTGCCACTGAAGCACGTCATGATAATGTTCACCGAACTATGGAGGGTAATTCCGGGACTTCACCTTCCGTCAGTGCTCAGCAGGTTCCGAAGCCCTGGGCTGGTCCTGGTGGGCACACGACACTCTGCTGTGGGTCCCCCTCAGCCCTTCTACCCAGAATCCCTCTCATTATTTGGCAAAACGCTTTGGAGCTAGCATCAGCCTGACAGAGTCCATATAATGTCACATTCTATTCATCTTTCACTTTTGCAGGTGAAATGGATTCATCGCACAAAGGTTACTGAACTATACTGTAAAAATGATTTGCAACAGCCGATGAACGTTATTAAGAGCGTCTTAGATGCTGATGACGAGCACTGAGCTCCCCTGTCCTGCCTGGGTCTCCTCCTCCTGTGGCTGCTCATTACATGGCTGGGAAAATCTGGGTATTAACATCATTACAAACCTTTTACTTTCGTATCTCCTTTTATTGAAATTACAGCATTCTTTGTCCTTTCTCTTTCTAGCGTTATATAGCCTGTCAGCCCAGCCTCTCCGGGTTCCATCCCCACCTTTGATGCTGGTAAAATGGAGCAGCTAGCAAATCAAGGCTTATCATAGCTCAAACTGATTGGGGCGATGAAATTGCTCTCATCATCACTTCTTTCTCTTCTTTTTGTCTCCAATGTTCTTGTACAGTGACTGGCCTGAGCCTGTCCACAACCCCCTCTGATGCCCCCACCTCTACTCCCCTTAGCAAACTAATGTGTGGGGCCAGAGCCATTGATAAGTGCTTTTCAAAAAGGCAGAGCAAGCAAGCTTTTATTGTGAGTGAGCGCCTTCAGATGTTATTTCATCCCACATTTGCTCGCTAATTCCCTGATGTATTGATTTATCCCTTGAACAATTCAGAGAAAACGGAACATTCACCCTTGCTCCTATTTCTCCAAGGGCCGCCTTGCTCTCAGTCCTACTTGGTGCTGGTGTGCGTGCCGATGCTGAGACAACCTCCTTGTTTATCACACGCATTCTCTTAGCAGCACGGTGGCAATCTCGTATCTTAAAATTGGTCATGAAGCTGAAGCTTTAATAACTTAAATAAAAGCTTATCATAGAGAAGCAAATATTTACAAGTAGGAGGCATCTAATTTAAAGAAATTAATTAAAAGTAAATGTTAACGTGATTTAAAACTAAGGAGCCATTACCAAAGAAAACGGTATTTGCCATTTGCCCCAGATCAGCTTGTTTTTGAACTTCAGGAGAGAGGCGATTCTTGGTTCTCCCCTAGGGCCCCAAGGTACTGTCAGGGTTTTGGGTTCCGAGGGATCTCAGGGTGCACCTCTGCATAGTGGGGGGAGCATGGGACTTGGGGGCACTAGACTGGGCTTGAACTGAGCAAGCCACTTTGTGGAAATATGGTCCAGGTGACCTAACTGTCCCTGAGCCTCAGTGACCTGATCTGTAAAATGGGGATATTACTCCTGCCCTTCCTTCCCTTGTGGGGTTGTGATGGGAACTGACTGAGAAAGAGCAAACAATCAAGCAGAAAAACCAATCGTACAAAAGTCCTCAATGCTTGTTGAATTTGAAGTCACAATCATTTTTAAAAGAAATAAAACGAAATCTTCTGTATGGAGTTTAAGATGATTGTGCAAAGACCTCGAATGAGCAAGTAAACACATTGCTAAACAAATCCGAAATGCAGGACCGACAGCGATGGACCCTGTGCGTCCCACTCCATGTTAACACGGGCCAGTGCAGGAAACCCTCTAACACAGGTGGCAGCTTGTAGCCCCCACTCCCACATTCACTGTATATACAGGCTTACATGGTCTTTAAAGTGTTTTTCCACTGGTCGCTGACATTTAAACATTGAAGGCTTTCCTAGAAAACCTCAGCTTCCCTGTGTTTCTTTAAGTGCAGGCCTGCTCATCCTTTTAAGGCCGTAATCAGCTGGATCTGCCCCTCCTGCCTGCTTCTCTCCTTGACAGTTCCCACCTGTCCCTACGGCCATTTAGGTTTGCAGGTCCTGCCGTGGGGGCATATATCTCACCCTCTAGGTTTCTGCATCTTCGAGCTCAGTTTACATCCTCCACTTAGAGGTGAGTGGTCTCCGAACTGCCCACCGTGAAGAGGGAAAGTGCCCCAGGAAGTAGACTACAATTTCTATTTCCATACCTGGTCCACCTTTAAATCTTTCAAAATAAAGTCTCCATTGATATCTCTGCGCTAGGGAGAGCTGCAGAATGGAGAGGGGACCCGTCCCAGGGGGTTGCAGACAAGGCATTTCACTTTCTCAGGCCTTATCTTCAACTCTGTAGAATGAATAGGTTGCCCCAACGAGTCACTGGGGTTACAATTTCATGACCCTTCCAGGAAACCACACAGGCTCTGGTCCAAGTTGACCTCAGGTCACATGGCTGCATTTCGGCTGACCTCTGCAAGGCTGACCTGGCTGGACGTCTTTACTTATCTGTGCCTTGGTTTCTCCATCTGTAAAGTAATACGTGCTTTTCTTCTCATAAGAAAGAATGCAATGATATGGGTGAAAGTGTACTGGAGGAAAATTGGGGTAAAAAGAATCTAAGATCTTATATTACTTCTGTGGCTCAAAGGTTGCAATTATGAAGGGAAACTTGCCTTGCCTAATGGGATCCCCGGATCAGACCTCGCACTCCCGGCTGAAAGGCATTGTGCAGAGATTTTCCTGGCCAACGAGGTGTATTGCGCCCGTTCAGTCCAGCCCAGTCACAGCCCTCCCGGACCCTCAGTTCCGGGGTAGGCGTCCCCCACTTCAGAAAGACTGGATTCCAGTTTGCCTCCTTGCCCCATGCATTTTATGAAGAACGTATGTAGTGGACTGTCATCAGGTGGTTGAGCAATTTGATGAGGTGTGAACTAGCCTTTTAATTGTTTCATTTACAACATACTTATCCTACTGCCACCCCAACATCCCATTGGAGAATTCTCAGCTTAGTTGATTAAGTGAGGTTTAGTGAACTACAATTTTCTAAAACCAAAAGCTGAAAAATACTCCTTGGAGTTTTAGCAATCATACAGTCATTTGTAAGTGTGCAACACACTTAGTTGAGGTTAAAAAAAAGTATCAACAACAACAAAAATGGATTAAATTGTTAATTACTTTTATCTCCACCACTTAGAAAAATAATAACACGGAGAATCAAGACAGAAAAAAATAACTAAATTTAAATCCACTTTCTCTTGGTACTGTTTCCAGTTGAAAGACATGGCTTCAGGGAACATTTCATTTTTCAGAGATAGGTAATCAGAATTGCTGTTAGAAGCCAAATACTTCCTTTAAAAAATAATCCTCTTATCTTTCCTCTGTACTGTAGTTCTAAATCTGGATGGGTGAAACTCCTAATGTTAACGTAGCCTACAGGCCTATTTTACTTCTGGGTTGGTGGCAGTGCTAAACGAACCCCAAATATTAAGCATCCATGAAAGGGTATGCACCCCACTGTCAATCCTGAGGATCTTACCACCTAGTTGCGGACAAAGAAAGAGACGAAAGACAGGAGACAGGGCAGTTATGGGCAATGCTGAGTGCCACGGGGCTCCTGCTGTAGGAGAGGGCTCTGACGAGGGGGGCCTTCGGGAATCTTGAAGGAAAAGTTGGATATGGGCCAGCGGAGAGATGGGACAGTGAGAGAAGATGACCCTATCCGTGAGGCAGTTGAAAGACTGCAGGATACTGGATAGAAAAGCTCAGAGGCCAAGAAGGTGACCTTAATGCCAAAACTTACTAGTCCCCCAGACCATTTCTTCCTCATCCCTTATTTCTGAATCAGATGCCCCTCTTATGAACTTACTAAATGCCAGTAACATTAAAAAATTAAGTCATGATTGGTTTAAATTTACACGGTAAAATTATGTAAGATCATGGAAAATCTTTGATATAATGCAGACTTTATATTTGCGTAGGGAACAGTTCTGCCTCTGGAATCGATAATCACTGTGTTTCATTACCTCTTTTCTCATATGCCCCCAATAAATGATGAGCTTCGTATGGTAAGGACTACTACTGAGTTCACCATCGACTTCCCAGTGCCTGGCACGTGGCAGGCCCTTGGAATAATACTTACTAAATGAATACTATCCGGAGAGTTTGGGCAGAAAAAGGAGTCCACTTGTCTTTAAATTGAGTGGGACTTACACTGGCTGACTGAGAAAAACCAATCTTCTCATTTGAGTTTCAGCCATGTCCCTTCCTCCCCATCAACTGGCATCTTTTCTGTTCAGCTCCCATCTCTGACACCAGCTCCAGTAAATGAGTCTCCGTTCTGAAGGTTGGTCAGCTCAGCTGCACTATGGGGAACAAGAGCCCTAGGCTTGGGGTCAAAACTCCCAGGTTCAAGTTCTGGCTCTGCCACTCACTGTGAGAGAGTTAAATTTTCACATACATTTTCTTCACTCAAAAGTGGGGATAATACCAAGCTCGTAGGGTGGTTGGGAGAAGGTCAAATTTACAGACGTGGGGAAAAGCCCTCATTTATAAGATCCTATTCTCATTACCCCTCCACCTTCTCCAGGCCTGAGGTTTTGCCCTACCCTCTAAATCCTTCAAGGAAGTCAAGTCCTGGCCCTGAATCTTAATGTCCAAAACTGGGTGCCTTCATTCACTGCTGGACCTCCTCTCCGTCTTCCGTCTTTTGTAAGATAACCTCTCAAGCTGTGTTCCTCTCTGCCTATTGAGATCCTGGGTTTGTGTTCAAACAGGCCTCACTGGCAGATCTCTCATATCTCCTTCTGTTGGGGCCTCTCCTGAGCACCTTTTCTACTTCCAGGTGTGTCTGTGTTTAGGTTTCAACCAACTTTCAGCTGAGCAATACTGACTGTCAGTCAATACAGACCCTGCTATAAACATTAAGAAGTGGGATGAAACAGCGGGGGAGTTAGGGGCAGGCAATTCTTGGTTTCCATTGAATGGACCTGTGTCTTTGGAAAGCTGCTGTTCTCTGTAACATAGTCTCAGTTTCCTCACTGGTAAACTTGGGATAGTAATGGTTCTCTGCCTCCCTGTGTCGTTAGATTAGTTATGGTTATGTTAGAATATCTGTAAAGCACTTAGGCTAGTGCCTGGGCAGGGCTGAGTGATCAGCCATTGGTATTGTTATTATTTTTCTTCCTGCTCCAACCTTTTATTGCTTATTCCTGATTCCATAACGTCTTACATGCTTTTCTCAGTCTTACAAATATTCAAATAAGTTGAGAGGCCTTTTTCTTCTCTAAAAATCTGCTTCCTCCAGATGGAAATGAGGCAAGTTATCACCACTTTCCCAACATTTATAGGCTATGTTCATTTAAAAAAAAAAAAAAAAAACGTGTACAAAATACACTAAAATGCACACTCTCTCTTTTGTGCAGTCTCGGCTACATTCGTTTTGACTAGTTGCTATTTATTACTGTGTCTACACTGATGCCGCCTCCTGGGGAATTGCTGGAGGGTTGTTCGCATTCTTGGAGAAAGGCAAGCACAACCGCAGGAGTAGCTGGACAGGGAGCTGTAGACGCATACGTCCAAATGCAAAGGATGTTGGGAGGCAGCCAAAAGACCATGAAGCATGATCTCAAAAAAGACATTATACCCCCATCTCTAGCCTTTTTCTTTTATATCAGACTATCTGGGTGAATCAAGCACTGGGCCATGCTCACTCGAGGAGCATTCCTGAAGCCTGCGGGTCAGAGGACGATCATTCCCAGGAACAGAAAGCAGTTTTGGTGTGTTCGTCTGATGGATCATGTTTTAGGGGTTTGACACTCGTTCTGCTTTTTATGTGTGTGATAAGAGCTTCACTTTTTTCTTTATCCTTGATTGTATTTTTCTCCTTCCTGCCTTGTCACCAGAGTTGGGACAAAGGAAAGTTGCTCTTTTTTCTGCCCAGCACCTGTCCCATCTTATCCTGCTGGTAGGTATTATCTTATCCTAGGGGTTTCCTATCCTGTTCCTGGCGGTGTCCTATTCTATTCTCCAGGGAATCATCCCATGCCCACTCTCAGTTCTTGCTGTTCTGGAGGAGTGACTCCGCCCATGGCTCCAGAGGTGGCCTGTGACCCTGGCCTGGCTATCGGAGCATGCCTGTCCTGCGCACAGTGGTTGTTTATGGTTCAGTACCTAAGCCAATCACAGCAACCTGAGACAATTTGAGCACTTCTGTCAGACGCATTGACCTGAGAGGCTAAAAGGATAGGAGATAAGCCTGGTGCTGTGGGCACCCATGTCAGCCCCAGGTGGAGAGTCTGCCTGAGAATGAAGCCCAGAGAGAAGCAAGCAGAGTCAAAAGACAGGAAGACGGAAGCCAGCTAGCATTCTCCGAGGTCCTGGGTAGCTGAACCTGAAGATAAGTCTACTTTATTTTTCAGGCGTATTTGCCAGGAGATTTTTGTTCTGTTGGGGATGTAGTAATATACAGGGAGAACAGTCATGCTTACCTACTCTGTGCGGGGAGGAGTGTACCTGATGGTATAAACACAAGTTCTACAGGATGACACTCTCGGAAGGGCCAGTTGGCCATTCACTCCAGAAACCATCCGGGGGGAGAGAAGCTCCACCATTGCCACGTTGCCTCAGCCTGGCAACTTCCAGCATCTCCAGGGGGACAAAGTGAAAAGCAAAGGCCTCGAATAATTCCCTCTTTAAACTGTGACAGAGAGGCATGGAGTAGGGGTGCCCGATGAATGTTTGGTCCTTGACAAAATTCCTTCAGGCTTAGATGCCTGTGCCCATAACTAACTCTCAAAACTGTGTATGCAATCGTGTTCATATATTTCCAAGAAAGTGAGGAATTCCAAACCCCCGTCCTCTAGGGATTATCCAATAGGTGACAACATCGAAGGTTTGCAAATAATTAGTAATGAGTTGCGTAAATATAACACATGCCAGGAAAATTCCTGCCTGCTTAGACCCAAGGGAGTGAATATAAAAGAAGATACCAAAATGACTTCTCATCTCTTTCAGCCTGCTCCTCTCCTGCCCACCACACACACACGCAGCCTTTGTTAGTTCCTCCTCTCTGCCTGTGTCTCTGTTCACACACACCATTGGAGATGGGGCTGGATCTGGAGTCGCTTTGACAAAGGAGGTCTGGAGAGCCTTACTTTTATGAGACTATTGGCTCATTCTATGGCATAATGATTTCATAAAAAGAATAATAAGGCTTATGATGTTTATTTGAATGGCAAACAGACTGTTCCACTGCCTAAGAACACGGAAACTTGTTTTTCAGGAGCAGCATGAGGCAGCCAGACTTACTTGGGTTCTCTCCTGTGCTTCTGAAAGTGTGGTAAGTATGGGCCAAGGCATCCCAGGGGTCTCAGGGAGTTGGAGTTTGCCAGGCACTAGGGAGGGACGGAGCAACTGAAAATTTCTCAAGAGCTCAAGCTCCACCATGACATGACCTGGATGTAAAGCCCAGGTAAAAATGGGCCTTTCTTTTCTTCTTATTTAAAATTGACTAAGGGGTAATTTATGTGTAAGAAATGTGTCTGTTTGAAGTATTTAGTTCCATGAGCTTTTACAAATGTCCACAGCTGAGCCACCAGCAGGATCAAGGTTCCAGGTGACTCTTCTTTTCACTTTGTTCAACTCCCTTTTTCCTTTACCAACTCTCAGACTGAGCATAGCACAGCTCTGCAAAAGACACAAGGAAAATCCCACTTAAAAAATGCATTACTTGTCTGGAAGAACTCCAATCACTCATGTTTGATAAAGATTGTTGAATGCATTAAAAAAAATTAGGGTCTGGATGGATAACAAAGATGAAAATTTTGAGTTTTAGAAATAATTCTCTGGGATCCATACACAAACTATTCAAAATTGAAACTTGGGAAAACATGCCAAGTCATCTCAGTGATTATGCATTGAGAAATGTTTTATGCATTTCTGTTCGCAGAAATCTTTTTTTAAATGACAGAAATACAACTTAAAAAGAAAAGAACCAAAAAAGAATTTGCTTTCAATGAAAGAATTCTCAGGACTCAATTAGAAAGCCAACAAAATTTAATACAAGCAGTTTCCACTTAAATTCAATATGATTGAACGTAGAAAATTGTCCTTCCTGACAAGTGCACTGTGAAATGTCTGGAGATCCCCCTATCCAGTAAAGCACAGTAAAGCATCTTCTTTACTGTGTTTTTAAGTTTTTTTTTAAAGTTATTGATTTGAGAGAGAGAGAGGAAAGGGTGGGGGGAGATGGAGAGAGAGAGAGAGAGAGAGAGAGAGAGAGGGATTTGTTGTTCCACTTATTTATGCATTCATTGGTTAATTCTTGATCAGGGATTGAACCTGCCACCTTGGTGTATCAGGATGATGCTCTAACCAACTGAGCTACCCAGCCAGGGCCTGTCCTTCCTGTGTCTTTGCCTTAACAATTAGTTGAATGCCCACTATGTGTTAAGTACTATGGAAGGCTGAGGACACAGTGGTGACAGGCAAGGCCCTGCCTTTGAAGAGCCTACGGCCTTTGCTTTCTATCTCTGGAGTCCACTCTTATTCTCATCCCACTTCTATTGGGTCTCTTGCTCTTTGCAAAGCATGGCTGTAAGTGGGAAACTGGGGATAGAGAGGGAACAGAAAAAAGGGAAAAGAAAAGTAGCACAGTAAATATTTTCCATTTGATGAAGACTAGCAATTCTATTTATTTTTCCCCATTCATCATGGCTAGGGTTCATGGTAGAAAAAGATTTTAACAATCCAAATCAATGAAAAAGAAGAAACTAACATGAATAGCCCAGGACCTGAGTGCTCACCTGAAACCCAGAACTCTCCCTCAGGAGCTCTATCTATCATCACGCACCATTCAGTCAGCGACACATCACACATACGACAGTGGTCCTGTAAGATTATAATGGAGCTGAAGAATTCCTATTGCCTAGTGACACCGTAGCCATTGCAATGTCACAGTGTATTGCTGATGTGTTTGTGGTAGTGCTGATGTAGACAAATCTACTGCACTGCCTGCCGGTGTTATAAAAGTATAACACATGCAATTACATACAGTATATAATACTTTATCATGATAACAAATGACTATGTTACTGGTTCATGCATTTGCTATACTATTCTTTTAACTCAAATTTCAGAGTATGTTCTTTCTACTTATAAAAAAAGTTTGCTATAAAGTAATATGCTGTATCAAACTGGCAGCAGCCTCATACATCTGTTTACTGCATCTCTTGATTGCATAATTTTTTCTTGTTCTTGATCAAATCTTGTGTTGTTTTGTACAGTAACGTGCTGTACAGGCTTGTAGCCTAGCAGCTAGACTACATCACAGAGTCTAGGTGTGTAATAGGCTCCACCATCTAGGTTTGCGTAAGGGCACTGTATGATGTTTGCACAATGACAAAATTCGTAATTGCCTAGAATGTCTCCCTGTCATTAAGGGGCACTTGACTGTATGTTAGAAAAAGAGAAATCCACAGAGAGAAATTAAAGTCATTGCCAATACAGGGAGGTGCCGGAAGGTTCCAATAATGAAAGTATTTCTTACATGTCAGAAATCAGTAAACAGGACAAATTATTTCGATGGCCATGGTATTATTATTCAGACATTGGACTAAATATAGACAGCGTAATAGTCAACCACCAAATCTAAATCTGATCTATTCTAGTGCTGATTGTGAATTCTTTTCAGTTAAGTACCTTCTTCTTAAAAACACTAAGTAAAACAAAATCTACAACACAAGTATAACTGTGGTTTGTAAATAAATAAAAAGAAATTTGGAAGAAGAAACCAGTGACTCCTTTGATTTTCCATGATGCAATGGCTCATTCAAATACCACCATGGACTCTTTGAGACCTTTGATTTCTCTATCAGCAACTTAGACTTGACTCCACAAGGTAGTGATGTGAGTCTTCTGGTGAACCGTGGATGCGCATGTGGGATTTTCTTGAGACAATAGTATGGAAATACTATAGATGTGTGGGTATAGCTCACTGCTCTTGGCTTCTTGGAAGAAAGGCTCCGTAAATTTACAATGCAGATTGTTATCAGAAATTTGAAATAGACAAAGGGCCTACAACTGCCACCATGTATTTGGTTCTTTCTCAGGATTCCCATCTCTCTGCTTCCACTGCCCCTCTGTTCTTGCCTGCTCTCTACTTTATCCACCGAAGGCCTTAGCGTATAATCATAGTTTTAAATTCCCAGTCCGACAATGCCAACATCCCTGCCTAGTCTGGTTCTGATGTTTGCTATCTTTCCTTTTAATTTTTTTTGCCTTTTATTATGCTTTGTTGTTTTTTTCTTGATAGCTGGACATAATGTACTGGGTAGAAAGAACTGCTGTAAAGAATAGGCCTTTAGTAACGTCGGGCGAAGACGGCAGAGGGAAGGGGAAGCAATCCCTAGTCCTGTGATTAGATCTCAGCCTTGCAGTGAGCTTGTGCCTCCGAACTGTGAGCTTCGCAAGTGCTTCTCCGTTTCTCCTCCCCACTTAGGTGGGACAGGATGGCAGAGTGGGCTGGATGGTTCCCTTCTCCCCTGTGGAAGGCTAGCACCAGCTGGAGTTGAGTATTGCCCTTCCCGTAGGCCATTTAGGCCCAACAACACCCCTGGCAGGTTCGACTCTGTTAACTATGTTCCCCTGAGGGCAGGCCTGTGAAGAACAGTGCGTTCTGGCGTATTTCAAAATGGTCCCCTGCTTCCTCCCCCTGCTGGAAGCATGAGAGCGTTTTCTCCAGTATTTACGAGGAGAATCTGGTTGAGCTCTTGGAGGTGAATCTCACAGGATTGTGGGGGACGCCCATGCCTGAGTCCCCGGGTCTTTTTAACTCTTAGAGTTGTCCCCACTGAGCCACCAGTGATCCCTCGGTTTCCCTGCCCTGGCGCTGGTTCCCACAGTGGCTCTACTTAGGTCTCTGCCCTAGTACGCCATGACCGTCTCTCCAACCTTGGGGACAGGAGTTTGCCCTGTGTCCTGGCCTCTCTTACGGATCCAGGAAAAGCTGTTGATTTTCAGTCTGTTCAGCTTTTTACTTGCTAAGGTCCAGGGGTGACTTCTAAGCTCCTAATATGCAGGACAGGGAACTGGAAATCTCCACCATGTATTCGGTGTCAAAGGTTACAACTTGTGGAAAACATTTGAAAAATAATAGTAAAGTAAGGGACCCTTGGCCTGGAGCGAAAGCTTGCAGACCCCTCCGCGGAGTGGTAGGGCCCTCCCGCTCCGCGCTGCCGCACACCAGTGCGCATTCGTCTCCACTCGCTGGGCAGCGAACAAAATGCGTGAGCCAAGGAGAAGACAGTTTTGATTTAAAATGTATAAAATTGTAAAATCCAAATCACTGTTTATCCTTACACCAAACTCCTAAAGAAATTATATCTTTTTATGTATATCTTAAGTCTATGTATAAAGGTTAATAATGGGAAACAGAATATTTTCCACTGTGCCTTTAAAAAGAAAGAAAGGAAGAAAAATCATAGAGGATGAAGTATCACAGGTGAAGAAAATTATTCAGTAATCTCCCATCAACCCTCCTTGCATATTGGGCAACAAGAGAGAACATCATAATGGAATAATAGCCTTCTACAAAAAAGAATTATAGTAAGTTGACATTAGGCTGAGCTGCCGTCCAGTCAAACCGAAAGCAGCTCTGAACTGAGCCTGTCCTGGTGTTTAGAAAAGAGGACAATCAATGTGTGTTTTTAAACTGTCTTCCTCGTATTCAGCCTCCAGTAACTTGAACTGAGAATTGGCTTTTTATGGAGATTTATTACAATAGCATTGCCATTCAAGAATAGGCAGCTATTGTCATAAATAAAGAGCAGACACAAAGGGATCTGCAGATCCAAGAAGGAGAATTTGTCAAGGTGGCTAAATCATGAACTTACTTATACTGCAAATAAATACACACTACCAAAGCAATCACTCATTAGGAGAAAACCATTTTTCTGCCCTGGAAAAACCGAGTGAAGCTTCCACGGTTTGAATTTCCCCACCTCGTCCAAGGAGTCCTTGGTCTTCCGAGAGTTCAGAAACCAATGCCTGGTGCCTCTGTTTTACCCACACAAAGGCCTTTCTGATGAAGACAAGGTGTGCATTTCCTTGAGCACCAATTCGACTGTGGCCCGAGGGTTGATACTTATGATCAACAGTGCTGATTAGGCTTGCTTTCTGCAAGAGACCACAAAGCTACTGCAATCCACAAAGCCCTTCATGAAATATCAGGGGAGAAAGCCTGCAGACTTCTCATTCCCCCTACTTGCCCTAAAGGTTGAAGAGGCAGGGCTTAAGTGTCTCCCCACATTTCTTTTGGACATTGACATCTGTGTAAGCGAACGTGTTTCCATGTCCAGCTTTGTTGTTTCAGCTGCTACAAGAGCCGGGGATATCAATTACTCCCTGCCTGGAGATGCTGACCTGCACAACAGCTCCGGGCTTCCAGGCTGGCCCCTCCTCCCTAACTGCTCCACATTTCAGTAAATGCCTGTGGAGTCTTCCCGAGGCTACCACTCTGACTTTGGCATCCCCACTAAATGATTCATTAAATTGGATTAACCCTTTAAACACTACTATTTACCAAAGGGTCCCTGGGGACTCTCACACACTCCATCATTTTTAGCCATTATAAACAGTCGGTCCCAGCAGGGCAGAATCCACTTTAAGGCTACTCAGGTTGACAATGTGGGTTTTGTTAGCCCCAATTTACTTAAAAGCTCAAGACAGCACTTACTTTGTGCAATGGGGCACACACATTTTCATCTCCCAGCCTACGCATTCCAACTACGCCTCTCACCATAAACACCTACGTGGGCATTCCGCAAAAAAGACTGAACCAGAGAGGAGGGATCGCGCCCGGGCGATGGGGTTATGTGGGATCTGCGTCCATGCCTGTTCTCCAGGCCTCCTTTTTGGTCGTTGCCATTTTCTGCCCATAATCAGCTGCGTGCACAATGAGTGGTGCCTGCCAAATGGCCATTTGTGGGCGCAATTAGACACCTGTGCCTTCAAACAAGTTGCAAGCACCTAATTGTGTCTGCATGTAGCCACTTGTGGGTGCAATTATCCAGAAATCCAGGTGTGCCTGGTATTATGCACAATTTAAGGGGCAAAAAAAGAGAGTATTTTCCAAAAAAAGAAGGCTCAGGTTGAACACATGCTCGTCAGTCCATAACCAGGGTGGTTCGGCAGAAGCTACCACCGCTCTGTGTATGTGGAGCCTCTTTGTTTTAGAAAATAATGCAAACGGCCCATATAATTTAATTTTTCCAATAGCCACATTAAAAAGTGAAATGGAATAAGTGAAACTGAATTTAATAATTTATATTACTTGATCTAAAATGCTAGTTCAACATGTTATCGACATAAAAATAGTTGAGATATTCTACATTTTGGGAGGTAGTAGTACTAAATCTTTGAAGAGACTAACCAGTTCAATGACCCAGCTGCCCTGGGCTCCATGCCTTGTGCACTCTTTGTCACAAGAAACTGCTGGCTAGAATACTTCTCCCTCATGCCTTCTATTTTTCCCTCCCGCATCAGTCAGCACGAGAATTGAATGTGCTCAGTTTTCCTCTGGGTGCCAATGATAAACACCCAGGTTAATTCCATCAGAGGCAATCCCACTTTCTTTGATGGATACTAACTCTTCCTCACTACCACCTCCTCAGACACCTCAAGAAAAAGGTCCTTCATTTCTTTTAGCTCCATTTTCTCTTTGTTCTATTGCCAAAAATATTCCAGGAAAAGGCAGTCTAGATCACTCCACAGAATATTTTAGGAAAAAAACATACCAAAGGAGGCAAAGCCATCAACCTGGAGAGTGAGTGGGCAGCTGTCTCTTTCAGAACTTCGACAGCAGCTTCCAGCTACTTCCCCATCTTTCTCTGATCGAACCTGCTTTCTCTCAAGCACAATTATAAAACAGACAAAACAGGAGTTATTCAATTTTACGTTTTTCTGCTTTAATTACCGGCATTGTAATGGTATTCTTCAAAGTAATGTTTCTGCATTCCTTCTATCATGTCTCGTTTCCGCGCTTGGACTCCAGCGTGCTACCCAGAAGGCAAGATGGTGTGAGTTCGGAGAGAAGGCCCACCTAGGGCAGGTGTGTCTAATGTCCTATGGCAACTATATTTAAAAAAAATACCTTTCATGTGGACAGCACTTCAACTATGTAATGAGATAAGCAGGCTGTGCGGCTGCTCGCCCAGCACCCTGCTCACTGGACAGAACATCCTTTTGATGACGAGAAACGCACTCCAAGTGCCGGGACACTTGGTACACACGCAGGCTGTAGAAACACAGCTCGACTGAGATTGAAGACTGACTGCCTGAGGGATGGATTCGGGCTGGCTCACCGGTGTCTTCTTCTCCTGTTATTTCCAAGGGGCAACAAGAAATGAAGATGGCAGGGCCAGGTTCCACGTCTGGGAGCTGGTGAGCTCAAAACCCATCCCAGAGGAGATAACTTTTCTGTGCCTGAAAACTGGAGTTAGGACTTCTTCCTAACCTTCCTTTTCACTCTCAGAAAATCGAGTTAATTTTTTTAGGTGTCTTTAATTGAAAGTATTAGTTCATTCTCAACCCTATTCAAATGCTTGAAATGTGAACATTTTCTCAATTTAACGTATTTTCAAAAATATCCAGGTATTTTATACTCAGATTGTAATCGGTTACTTCTAAGTAACTTTCAGTATGACATAGAATAATTTAGAGTTCAACTTGTCATGATCATTTTAAAGCAGGCAACCATAGTTACTGTGGCATGCCCAACAGTAGCTTTTTTCCAAGAGATGTTACTGTTCTGCCTTTCCATGACTCAACAAATGAAGAACAAAAAAGCTGTCGGTGGGGACGGCTGAGAAATAGGAAGGTTTTAAATCTTTCTTATATGATTATCATTAGTAGAGCCATTTATACTTCCAAGTTCCATTCTTCATGATTAATTCTTTTACCATCTCTGATCATAGTGAGACAAAGTCCCCCTTTTTTCAGGCACTGAAACATTCCTTGAATTTATGTCTAACTGAAAAGAGGCATTAGCGTGGCTTTTGGTACCAAATCTGAGCTGGAAGTCACTGATGCATGTTCTCAGCTCACCCTCTGCTCACGGACCTGAAGTCCCCACCATGGACAAATGTCAGCACGCCCTCTGTTACCGTGTCACCGCTCACACGTCACTCCCATTATTACAGATGTCGAGAAAGGACAGCAGAAGCCTGTTTTGTTAAGGCGATGGATGACAGTGAGGGACTGACCCTTCCAGGGGCACTCTGACAAAATGGGCGAATCAGAGATGCTGCACCTCGTACTTGAAAAAAGATGGAAATTTATTACATTTAATGTTTAAGATAAATCACCAAACCCGACTGTGCTATAAAAATGAGCTAAAATGCTGCTTAACAGACATTATTAAAGAGTCTTAAGTATGGAGCCATTTCTAATTGGTAAAAGTTCACAGATGAACACTTCTTGCAAGTACTCATTTTTAAGAACTATTTCTTCCAGTAAGAAGGCCTTTATTTCAGTGTAAGATATAATCCAGGGGACAGCGCTCTCTATGAGAGCACCGTCTTCAAGTTCACAGAAGGAATCTCAGTGGAATCTATGATTTAATTCTTATTCCTCACTTATTTGATTATGAGACAAAATCAAGGTTAAAAATATTTAAGAATACACTGGATAAACAGTCTAAGCTAGTGCACTCTGAGTAAAACTTCTGTTATGTGAGGCAACAAATGTCAAGAGCCATTCCGCTATTCTTAGTCTCCAAAACAACAGCAATGACAACAGGAGCAAAAGAACAGAGCAGAAAATTATCTGTGCTGTCTCTATCATCTTGATTAAAGGACATAAATAGGGGTAATTTAAAATTAATCTGAGGGAGAATATGCTGCCATCTCAATTAAAGGAAAAAGAATCATTCTTTAGCTGTCCCACCTTAGCAAAGGCACCGACCTACACCAGGGATGTTTGGCTTCCAAAATGGGATGGGTGCAGTAAACCAATTTTCAGCCACAAAATATAATTTGCAAAATTGGTTTGACATGGTGCTGGCTGCACACCATCTCTGCCGGGGAGTGAAATGAAAACTGCCATCCATTCACACAAAGTCCCCAGCAGCTTGGCAGCCTCTGGCGTGGGCTGGGTCATAACCACAGCGGCCTTCCCTGCCGGCACGAAGATCCCCCTTTGGGGACTCTGCCCCTTCTGCTTGTCTATTAGAGTTCTCCAACTGCTAATGGAAGGTACCTCTGGGTCACCGGGCAGAGCCGAGGAAGGGAGAGGCCAGGAAACACTGACCAGCCATCATGGCTTTTTGCTCCCTTTTATGGGTCACTCCAGGTTTTCTAATTCCCCAACTTCAAACTTTTCCCTCTGCTCCTCATCCCCTCACTACATTTCCGCCCCCCACCCCAAAATGTAGGTTCTGAACAGCTGTGTAGAAGAAGTATGACTTCCACTTCTGTTTTGAAAAGAGAATTCAGGACCCACAAAAATAAACAATTAGAATGCTAGGAAGAGAAATGTATTTTCTTACAGCTTCTAATATCTGAATTTTTGTAGAAATATTTGCAGTTTTACATTTTACTGCTTTATTTAGTTGTTCATTGTATTACTTATAGGCTTATAGCAAAAAAACTTCATCGTAACATACATTGTAATCAGTTTGATAAAAACAATACAGGGTGGGGTGAAAGCAGGTTTACAGTGGTAGGTGAAACGCCGAGTTTATTCTTGCATTATTATTTACTAATTACTGTATCACTTTCCATATGAACAACTGTAAACCTACTTTTGCCCCAGCCCATTCTTACCAAGCACCTACCATCTAGCTGGGTGCTGCAGAGGACACAGAATGATGTAAGACATAGTCCTCATCTTCAAAAAGCTTATATTCCTGGTTGGGGAGATGAGTTAATAATCCCCCCTGTCCCCCCAAAAAGATAATTTGACGGGCTTCATCAGTGCAAGAACCCATGTAAGGATGACATAGATTTGGACTTACTACAAAGTCAAATCACTTATATAACAATAAAATCCGAACGCTAACAGGGTCCCTTGAAAGGCAGACTCCCGGCCACTCCATCCGTCACCACCACGTTAATACTGCTTTTTCCTATGATTCTAGTGTTATCGTCCGTTCTTACGATTCTGGTTTCTATTATGCGATCTGTCTTATGAGGGTATATACTCCATGTCTTATAGTAGACAGGTGTTCACCCACTTACGGACTTCACCAATAATGTAACTGCAGCTTTCTGTACAGGTGCCAAGGTGATTGTAATGATTGTAGAGGTGCCTGTCCTAATTTTTTAAATGTCACAAACTCATGCAAGAGAATGGTCTTGCTGATGGGGAGGATCTTGTTCTGTGAATGCACATGGTTATAGAGTCGCCAAGGGATTTAAAACTCTTGCTTTGAACGACATGATACTAATGAAACTCTATCTACAGTTAATCGACTCACAGCGTTTATTTCCCCTCATGCACCGGGAATACCTATCAAGGCAAGGAGAGGAAGGGGAGAGGAACTGCAGCTGCAGGAAGCCCACTGCAGGGGTGGCTGGTGGGGCTCATCGGTGGGAGAGCAGTCGCTCCAGGAGCAGGTGCGCAGGCTCCGGGGAACGTCCCTGGTGAGAAGCTGAGTGGGTAGAAGTCCCCACCGAGTGCTTGGTCACCGAGGCAGAGAACAACGCAGCGAGGTGGCCCCCGCGTTCGTACCGCTGAAGCTGGAAGGTAAGATATCTGTCTGCAGCCCGAGCTGCTTCCTGTCAGCATTACTCTAATCACTGTTTAGGAATAAATGTCAAAGGAGAGGCTACAAAATAAAGAATCATCTTTTTGGGGAAGGCATGGGTGGCTCTGAACCAACCCACAAGGCAGGTCAGATACCCAGGAAGTTACCTGGGCACCTGGGCAAACCAAGCACGTTAAACGCTCTGCCCGGAGCAGGAAAACTTCGGCACTCTCGGAGACGCTGTAACACATTAAAGATTCTAGTAAAAGAAATATTAACTCCATTGTATTTTTGGTCTCAGGAGAACAAAGAAAAAGAAACTTTACATACATTATCTTTAAGCTATCCTTGTCAAATAATCAAATATACGCTACCTGCTTTACTTTTATTCTTTTTTTT
This sequence comes from Glossophaga mutica, assembly GCA_039655065.1. Taxonomy (NCBI): domain Eukaryota; kingdom Metazoa; phylum Chordata; class Mammalia; order Chiroptera; family Phyllostomidae; genus Glossophaga; species Glossophaga mutica. Next base: position 25,071,864 of record CM077306.1, read on the forward strand.
TTTTTTTTTTTTTGCAATTCAGCCCATAAGGGATTTAAATATAAAATCCATATACATTTGCTTTCTCTTTAAAAAATTTACCTATCACTCACTCTGCATCAAATCCTCTGATTCAGTGCCTGTTTACAATCTTTCCCTATTTCCTTGGTCCATCTCAAGCCTAAACATCAGAAAAACATTTTCCTCAAACCTTCATTTTTCTTGGCTTTGACTGACACGTGTTTTGTTCGTTTGGTTTCTGAAACAGCAAAAGGGATACTCAAAAATGTGTCCTGACGGGGAACATGCCTTGCTCTGGTCAGAGCCAGCAAATAGTTAAAGAGGCAGCCTGTGGCTTTCCCCTCTCCCGTAATATGGGCCAGTGACAAAAGACAGATGCACCCTTCTTTGTAGGACAGATGAGGCCGCAGGCTCCATCTGAAGTCTGTAAATGCTGACTGTGCTACGCCATCTCTGTTTTTCACTCCTCAGTGACTTCTAGCCCTACAGCTCCTACAGGTCCCTGTGCATTTCTGTCTTCTAGCTCCCCCTCTTTATCAACAGGGAAAAGAAGAAGATATTATCATAGACATTTTTAGCTCAGAAATTCCTACTTTAATCTCATCGATGTAACTGTGAAGAGAACATGTTAAAATGATGTGAAGTGGCCCCAAGTGAGAGCATCAAGTCAATGAGTTTGTATTAATTCCAGCATGTACTAGAAAATGGGGGTTTTTATTACCGGGAACGGCTTGGGAGTCTCTCGGAGAAGAAGAGATGACACAAACAAGAACTGCTGGCGGAGACGTTTTTGGAATTATTCTAGAGGCGCCCTTGTCTACCGTAGCCAGAGCCCGTGGCTAAGAGTGAAAACTGACACTCATGCGGACAGATCACGGCCGTCCACCTGGACGCCCCTCGTGGACCCACTCTACGGCTGGCACCTCAGTGGCAGTGTGGCTGGCAAAGAGCCCTGAGTGGCCCGTTCAGTCCTGTCTGTTGTCCGCCTTTGCTAAGTTCTCTTTAGGCCGTCCAGGAACTCTCCGCCCTTTTAATTTTATGCTTTTCATATTCCTAAAAAATGTGGTTCTTGCCATGAAGTTGCCACAAATGTTACTGGTTTAGTAAACTTTGATGTCAATTTTCTTTCTAAAAATGACTTTTGTCCACATAGTGTAACATTGTAACTGTGGTTTCTGAAATTCTGAAATAGTAAGTGTTCTATCCTTAAGGACATTTTTGCTATTCTGTGGTGAGGTTGTCAACACCTTCTAATATATAGGAATCTCTCCTTTTCCCCTCAATATATAATTTCTTCCATATTTTAGATACTTACATCATCTAAGGCAATTTGTTGGCACATTTCACCCCATACTATAGAGAGAAACCACGGTATAGATTTTAAGTGCTGACAGAGAAAGAACTGTTAATTTGCCTAGTTTGCAACCTGTGCAATTTTCTCCTTCTTATATAGACTAATATAAATTTCCTGATAGTCGTATCGATGTTTTATTAACTATTGATGCTCCGGGTGAGAAAAGGCAGCTTTTCTAGAGATGCTTTGTTACTTTCCCATCACATGAGTACTATCTTTCTTTTAAAAATTAGTTGTTTGTTTTCAGAGAAAGGAGAAGGGAGGGAGAAAGAGAGGGAGAGAAATATCTATCGGTCGCCTCGGGAATCCAACCAGCGACCTCTCGGCTTGTGGCAGGACACCCGCCGCACCGAGGTATACCAGTCAGGGCCTGGATGTTCTTAACGGTGAGCAATGATACTGCTTCAGTTTGGGGACAGCATATCTTTGAAATTCTCTCCTCTGGCAGAACAACTAAGAAAAACAAAATACTGTTTAGGGATGCAGTTTACACTTGGGGCATTATGCTGCTTTGTAAATCTCAATTTTTTGTTCTTTATTTTTTTTTTTCAGGTTTTTGTTGGTACATACTAATCAACTCCCCTTAGGTGATGCATGTGGATGACTTCCAGGTCTCTGTGTGCCCCCCTCAGTGTCCTTCACAGGCTCAGAACTGTCACAACGCTGCCTCTCCATCAAACCTTGCATCCCACCCTCCGTCACCTACTGAAGAGAATGGCACCTCTGTCCACCCAGGTGCCCAAGCCCTGGACTCTGGAGTTATCTGTGTCACCCGTTTTCCCTCGATGACCACTCATCTAATCAGCCATCAAGACATGCCAAGGTGAATCTTCTTAACCAGACATGTCTTTCTCCTCCTCCCAGCATCCCTCACTGTCATGGCCTCATGTCAGTCCCTCAGCATTTTCCGTAGGAATCGTATCAACAGCTTCACATTGTCCTTCCTGATTCCAGTCTTGTCCTTCCAATTTATTCTCCATAAAATTATCAAGGGGCTTTGCCTAAGTGCAAATCTGACCAAACCATCCCCTTGTTTAAAAGCCTTCAACGACCAGAAGGCTTTTGAGTAGTCAAACTCCATAGCATGCTGTGCTGGGCGCTTCAGAACTACACGTCTGGATGCTTCCTCGCCTCCAATGCAATGTGGGCATATAAAATTCTTAGCGCTTATAGTGTATTGCAATCTCTATTTATTTGTCTCTCTGCCACTCCTTATGGCAGCCACCAGACACCAGACTGTAGAGCTCTGGGGACAAAGACAGTGTTTCATTAAGGAGTATTTTCTCTGTGCCTGTCTCAGTGACAGCCACACAGTATTTGTCCAACTAAAAGTTTACTGCACGAGTGAATGAATGAAGGCATCAATCAATGAAGCATCAACTCTCTCTACATTCGCCATCTTATCCGACTATAGAACACTAGATTAAATGTCCCTCACAACCCAACTTCTCAAATTTCCTCCGCTCCTCTTAGCTGTCACGTTAACCCAAGTCAGAGGTTTACTTCTTTCCATCAGATTCCATCTTGTCTCCATCTTTTCTTTGCTCAGCTCTGGCCAGATTCCCTACAAGTTTCCTCCTACACATAAAATGCACTAAATTGAACTCTAATCTTCTTAAAGAGTTAATATGCCTCCCTAAATGACTAATTTACTACTAGAGAGTGACTTCGGCACTGGGGAGAATCTGGCTCATTATTTAATAGCCAATAAGGCCAGCTGTTTCATTTCAAGAAATTAATGGTCTTTAAAACCTTTCCATATTGTACCAACTGTGCTTCTCAATGAAGAGCCAAGTGACTTTTATTAGTAAGGTTGATAAAATCCAAACCCTGTTAGACTATGCTAGCCTTCTTCATAATACCAAGAGAGTCTTCTGGGACATCTGGTTATTTTTGCTTTACTTTCCCTGTTGATTCTTTGAGATTATTTTCTTTGGCTGGTCCCTTAGAGACTGCAAAAGGTGGTGTGACAGCTGCGCTCTGTGGCCCGATGGCTTGACCCCCCGCCTTCCTGACTTCTTAAGGAATGCCTTTCAGCATTAAGCTTAATTTGGCCGAGACAGGGAGCAGTTTGTTATTTTCGGGTTAGCTCATTCTGTCTCTAGCCACCTGAAACTACTCTTACATAAAAAAAAAAAATTACATTCAGAGGATGTTTTATGGAACCATCTTTCTCTTATTAATATCCCGCCATTAGGCAAAAAGGTCAAGAAGAGCCTAGATTAAGCTACAAATCCATATTATGAGACAAAGATACAACAGCCCTTAAATTTCTAGCCCTTGATCAGTATTTGAGGACATTTGGGTGTTAAGAATAGGTATGAATAAACTACGCTTGCCATCTACCAGCAGCTAATGTCTCTATTCTTTTTAAACATAAACTGTTGCCAGTGGCATGTGAGCAACTATGTTGCCATACCCTCCATACATTGAATGGGTTATTTACCTAAGTTATGTATGGCAGGGTGGCCATGGCTTAATGTTAATATTTTACTTTCTTTGGGTTTCCTGTGGTTTTATGCTGCTATAATTTAAAGTGGGAGTGACATAGTACTTTTTGTTCCAAAGAAGGCTACTGCCTACTCATTCTCCTGAGTGCTTCCTCTCCCTCTTTGCTTTCTGAGGGTGAGAACAGAATGTGAGTTTCCAAACGCAGGGAAGGTAGCACAGGTGAACACACAAATGTGGCTTCTGCCGCCTAACCAGGCACCGTGTTTCACAGTGCTGGTGGCTGTGATGGGGGAGGGCAAGGAGGGCACGCAGTCCAGAATTCGATGCCATTCAACCTGCTTTCTGGGCTTTAGATGCTGCGGAGTGTTGTTCTCTCTGAAAGCAACAGGAAGGTCTGGAGGAGACAGAGCACAGGATGCCCTGTCGCACTGAAAGGGCGGCCGCAGTGGATTTGGCTAAAGCTACTACGTTCACTCTGTTACTGAAGGTACTCTTCAGCACCGTAAGTTAGTGTTCGGGTGTTTTCTTCTCATAAATTTTATAAGCAAAAATCTTCTCTGCGAAGCCATTATCATTTTATTAAAAAAATGGCGTGCCACGTAGGAATCATAATAGGAGGTTTTCTTCAAGTGACCCCTTTAACAGTTTACAGTAAATCCTTCTAATTCCGTAAATTTTACTGAGTCATAAAATTTTCTCACTCACTTCTTTGCTCTGAAATATGTGCAAAATATTTTTCATAAAAAACCTGGCATGTGATTTCGGGGACTTTGAGGATCCCCTGAAACCAATGAGGGCAATTCAGATCTGCTAGAGTAGGACCCCTGATTAAGACTCTGTCTTCTCACCCTCTCTCTGGGATCAGCCCACACACACCGGCCCTGAGGGCACACAGAATCTCTCAGGACAAGTCTCCTTCCAGCAAACCTGCATCTCCTGTCATAGAAAGTAAAAGAACAACTTCCAATGACATACCGTCTTTGCGGAGCACCCTCAGGGCCCTTCTCACGCAGCTCTGAGGGACACGGGATGCGTGTTTAGGAGAGGCGGGGCACACCCGTCAACTCACCAGGTGCAGAGGGTTACGGCAGCTGGCAGAGGCTCCAGGTAAGGAGCACACATTTTGCAAGAGGAAGTGCCGCCTTGAGGAAAGAGCCCCCGTGGGTGATTTTTGTGACTCCCAGGACACTGAGGACCTGGTGCTGAATCAGGTCCCCAGGGTCCATGTCAGAATGCTTCAAGACACGCGTGCATTCTGACACAGGGCCTGATGGCCATGAGAGCAAGATGCAGAAGGCTCGGGTTGGTGCATGAGGATAAACTGCATGGATATCTTCCACAATGTTTGTGCAAGGCCACCCAACATGCGTGTCTAGGTCGCCACGTATTTTTTTAATGATTGCAACAATATCAGAGAGGCTACTGCTTGCAACTGTGTTATGAAAGTACACTGCTGCTTAGGATGACATGTGTGTTCAAAGGTTTCCTGAAGTAAATAAATAAACAAATGAAAAATAAATAGAATAATAAATAACTGGAAGAAAGCACATGTTAGTAATTACACATTAGGAATTTATTGTGTTGCCTGTGGTTTTGACATCATAGACTTTTGTTTTCAGGAAGATGAGCTTACGCATCTCCACTGTCCTGGATGCAACTGGTGCAGTTTTACTGATTTCTTACACACCACACTGGTATCTTAGATTAAAGCCTGATGGTAAGGTGAGACGGTGGAGACCACAGGTGCAATATGGCCTGGGCTATAAGACCAGTCCCTGCATTTGCACAAGTGTCTGCTATTGTTTTAAAGGTTTATTTTATTCTCATTTGAGAGAGAGGGGCAGGGGGAGAGTGAGAGAGACATCGATGTGAGAAACACTGATTGGCTGCCTCCTGCACACACCACAACCGGAGATAGAGCCCACAACCTGGGCATGTGCCCTGACCAGGAATTGAACCAGTGACCCTTTGGTTATGGGATGCTGCTCTAACCAACAGAGCCACACTGGCCAGGGGCAAGTTTCTGCTAGTCTTAATTTGAGCAAAGGTAGCATGTTGATATTCACGCAAAATGACCTGGTATGTGTTTACAGGCATGATCATAAGTTAAGTCATTACCATCTTTTATTGTACTTATGAGTTAGACACCCTAGTACCAAGTTTCATTTGCTGAGGCTTTCCCATAATCCCAGGGGCATTCCCAGAGGTGCCACTATATTTCAGTGATATTCTGAGCCTGGGCTTGACAGAAGAGAGACTTGTCAAAGACTTTACATCATTTTTTAAAAAATCCTCATCTGAGGACATGCCCAATGATTTTAAAGAGATGGTAAGGGACAGGGGGAGAGAGGGAGAGAAACACGGATGTAAGAGAGAAGCATCAATTGGTTGCCTCTCTCATGCATTCCCACCCTGGTACTGAACCCACAACCTAGGCATGTTTCCTGACCGGGAATTGCACTGGTGACCTTTCAGTTTATAGGATGATGCTCCAACTGAGCCACACTAGCCCATTCATTTTAACGGACTGTACATTTGAGTGCAACAAAGAGAAACCAGAAATGCATTCTTCCAGGTTTATGTTCTTGAGTGGCTCTGTCCATGCTAGAGTTGTGCACCGAGTCCCATGTGAGACATATAAGTCCCAATTCACAGAACGCCTCCTCCAAAAACAAAATGCAGGCATCAAGACTGTCCAGCACTACTTAGTGATTACTTATTTTTCTCTCATCAAAGGCAACCAGGACTGATTCGCTTTGGCCCTGGGACTTCACAGTCGCTCGTGAGTCAGCAGCGCTGCTGTGCCCTGCCCATGCCCCTTCCTCGCTTCCGGTCCACTACAGGACTGACTGCAAGTATCTGTGGTTCTTGGCTTGAGGCTTCCTCTCACTAGTGCACTGGGCGGGCAGAAGTGCGGGGGAGCTGGCGCCTTTAGCAGCTACTCCTAGTCAATGAGGAATAGGACTTGAAAGATGCAGAGCCCGCTACCCTTGCCCCTCGGGTGGGACAGGGTGTGAGTGCATCTATGCTGTTTTCAGAGGTCCCTCGTGGAATTGCTCCCCACTGCCTGCGGCAGTGCCCTGCTTGCCAATCTCCACACCAGAGTTCTTGCCTTCCCTTCCTCACCCCCCTTCCAGGGCTTCCTGGGATCGCTTTCCAAATAAAATCACTTGCTCTAAAATCTGTGTCTCAGGGTCTGCTCTGGGGGCAAACCCAGCTCAAGACTCCAGAATGAGGGCATATTTTACTTTGTTGTTGTTATTGCCACAATAGTACAACGAACTCCTTATATCGTCTATTCAGATCCGCTGAAGCCTTAGGTTTTGCTCCCTTTATCATTCATCCTCTTTTTCAGTTTCTTTCCTTCCCCACCCCTTCTTTCTCTCTCTATACAATGTGCACACACAAACACGTATTAGCATACATGCATACTATTGTTTCCTGAACCCTCTGAGAATGAATATTTCAGTGCATATTTCTGAAGAACAAGGGTATTCTGTTTTATAAGCACAGCACAGTTACCCAAATGATTTCCACTGTTTCTTCTTCTCACCCACCTGCTTACACTTTATGGGGTCAGAGCTATGCTTAGTCACAGACTGCCAGATGGCATCAAGTCACCGATTCTTCCTATATGAGAAAAATATTATTTCCAGAATGAAGTTACACAGACAGTGATAGATAAGACTTTGCTGTCCATGTAAGCAGTGAAGACATGTCACGATCACAGACTGGCAGCCAGCCCCGTGCAATTCGCACTGATCACCTGCCTCTTTTTGTACTTTCTGAGCAGGAGCCTCTGTGGTTTATTACATCATCACCCCCGATGTGCCCTGGGGTCTTCTGTTCAGTGTCAACGAGCGCACATTTGTCCAAAATCCTCAATCAGCCACTGCAGTTCCCATGCACGTCAAGCCATTTGTACTGCCCATTTCTGGGTCTCCTCCCGGAAGTCTGAAAGGCAGCTCCAATCCAGCGCCTCCCAAACCACACTCACGATCTTCTCTCCAAACCCAGTCCTCTGCCAGCATTTCTTTTCTGGGGGAATGGTACCACCACCCACGCTGCTGTGTGCATATTCATTCTTGACACCTGGCTTTACTTACCCCCCGCACCTCCACATGCAATCCATCATCGAGCTCTGTCAGTTCTCTCCCGCATCTTCTTCCACCTCTACTATCATCACCACCGCCCCTGTACACACTCACTACCAACATCTGTCACCTGAACTATGGCAGGAATCTTTGAACAGCTTTGCACCCACCCCAGCCTCCCTTCCAGCTATTCTCCACCTTGGAGCTAGAAAAAAATTATTGAAACCCAAATCCGACCATGTCATTATTCTCTTAAAAGGCATACATGGTTTCCGATTAGTGTCTGAACATACAAACACCCTTAACTTAGCCACCCCTGGTCTGACTCCCACCTACATCTTCCGCTCTGCCCTAACAGCCTCGCCCCAGCCACGCAGCCTTCTTTCAGCCTTTCTGCTCCCTGTGTTCTCGCTGTCCCAGGGCTGCTGCCTGTGTTCTCTCTGCTTGCAATGCTAATCATTTCTTCTCTCTAACCCCTTTTAGACCGTAGTTCAAGTCTCACTTTGGTCCCATTACACATTATATTTTCTTGAATGACATCTCTCTTTTTCTTCATAATGAGTGGAGTTGCAAATTTTATGTTTACTTTGTGATTATACAATTACTGTGTCCTCCACTAGATTATATAAAATCCGTAGTACAGGGCTGTGTCTTGTAGGCTTATTATTGCATCCTCAAGGCCTACAGAGTATATTGACCTTGGTAGGCAGTCAGTAAATAGTTGCTGAATGAAGTAAGAAGCAAGGGTAGCTGACTTTTCTCGCTCATCTCTTCAGACTAATAAATTGTTCAGGCACAATTTACTCAGAACCATTCAAGACTGATCTATTGTTTAAAAATCAGATATGAAAAGATTGATCAGAAAAAGGACAAACTGAGGAATTCAAGCTTTTGACAAGTGATAACATAAGTGACTTGTCCATAACCAGCCCACGGAAGGCAGTCATCACACTAGCTTGTCCACATTACATGCAGCACATACAGAAATTACTCACAGGTTCCTGTATCAGGGGATACAGTCCCTGATTTTGATGTTGGAAAAAACTGTAAAAGGATCCTCCATGGTCTAGACCATTTAGGATAAACTGTCAAAGGCACCAACATCTCAGTAGAGAGTGACAAAGCATGAATTCCAATCCTGCTTTCCGGGAGAAAAAGTTCATTGTGGCAAACTCCTTCTCAAAATAGCTCAATGTGCTTATTTTCCATCCTAAGCCAGAGCTGCAACAATTACAGCTCTTTCCAGTTCCCTGCAAAAGCCAGGCTGTCAGACAGACACTATCATTTCTGAAAATGGGTCTGCATTTGCCTCGGCTACACGCAAGCAATTAGCAGGCAGAACCCTTATCTGAGCAGTCAACACCCTGTCTTCGCTTTCAGGCAATGGCCAAGTTTAAAGGCTACTAATGATGTCGCAGAGCAGACTGTTGGTGGAGAGTGGCCAACGGGAATTGCCAGATTCCTACCTATTTAACATGTCATTCCATGTCCAGCCGTAAGGGTCAGTCTTGCTGATGGTGGAGTGGGACAACCCTCTATTGAGACAAGCCCCAGTGGCTTCTATCTAGGCTTAATTGAAGACTTGGAATATAAGCAGGAACACATTCTGGATGCTGCACTTTTTGTACCGCCCTTTCCACATTTGTACCACAAATGTTTGCCTTTGCTAGAAATAATGGAGTTGGACCAAGGTGTTTCCTGGCACAGTGACTGAGGTCATGGGGCCTGTGTCACATGAAATCCAGGGCACAGATGGGCTCATGTGGCACCTCCATGGTAATTGACTGCCAAAACTCTTTTCTCCGGGCTTGGAACAACAGAGTCAATAAAAGCCATCTCTCCACAGTTTCTGGCATGTACGTCTCAGCCATGTACCCTGAGGATTTGTCAGAACTATACTGTGAAAGAAGCAACAATACTTTCCTGGCTACGAAAACGGCTGAAGTGGAACCAACTGGTATATATATATTTTAAACTCTAGCATAACAAAGAGGCAGTCTTTAAAAAAGAGCACTGTTTAAAAGATATTTCAGCTGGAAGGAAGTAGGTGTTTATATATGCTTAGGGGAGCTCTGTGGCCCTTAGTAATTTTGAATGCCTATTGGGGTTTTTCCATTTTAACGTCCTGCAGTTCTATATTGCAATGATTTGAGGGTGTGTATGTGAGGGGGTGGTCAGCACAGGGAGAGCTTCCTTGGTACGGGATGGTCACTGAATACTTCTATCTGTTTACAGCCAGGCTAGCACAAGACAATTGATTCGTGGAGATTCTAGAGGTCTCGAAGGTAGGAAGAGCTGCTCGGCACTCAAGGCAGCCCCTTATTATTCTGTGTGCAATCTCAGCCATTCCGTTTTGCATCTCTTGGCCTCAGTTTCTTCATCCATAAAATAGGGATAATAATGTTTCAGGATTGTTACTAGAAGTAAATGAAGTGACATATTAAAAGTACCCTCCAGAGTTCTTGGAGTATTAATTAGATACTCAACAAGTGTTGGTTATTACCCACCTCCCACCCCCCACACCCCATGATAAGCATGCTTGTGGAAGGGTAGTGCAGAGTGCGGTCTATAGCTGAGGACCTGGGTCACACTTGTGGGGACAGAGCCGTCATCCCTACAAAGTCAGGGGCAGAGCCATTTACAGCCTTCTTCACGCTCCTATAGAAACGGAAGAGTTGTTCCTTGTTTTCACTTAGGGGAAACTTATCACAGTGATATAAGAATAAAAATGGCATACTTCATAAGTATTTTTCCTTTTCTCCATGAATTCCCTAGTATTTGTCTCATTGTATTTTATTACTTTTTCACCACCTCTAGGTTTCAACATTTTTCATGTTCTTTGGAGGCTTCAAGGACAATTAACATGGATGTGTTTTTCATATGCTCTAAGACACCTCCCTTCTCATGAACTCATGTTACTCAAGAAAAAAGCCGATGTATTCTAACTCCTCCCTAAACTGTCTTTGTGTTTGTGGCATGGCGAAGTGAAATGAAATGTAAACCAGAAAGAACTAAGTTGGACTTCTTGCTCTGATGCCCCTCCGAGGATGGACCTTGTTCTTCTGTGAATGAGCAGCAGTCATGACGACTGCTACCCCATCAGCGGGTGAGGGTGAAATGAGGCGGTGCGTGGACAAGCCCCAGCCCGTAGTAGGTGCTCAATGCACTCACAGTTCTCCTCCTACTCCCTTCGCCTCAGTTGTTCTCAGTTTGGTTTTCTTTTCAAATGTAATTGACTCGTTTAGGAGTAAACATGACACCTTTGAAACAATCTGTATGCAGATTTTGGCACATAAAAACGGAAACTAAACCCAGTGATTTACTCTTAATTATCCCGGTTGAATATATCATGTGTTCATGCACGTGGGGATGCACTTGCTTTTCGTCCAAGATGACTGCATGTCAGAGTGATGAAATGCCATTTTAAATAATCATAAAGCTCAGGCCTCATAAACACACACAATCAGACAGTATAATGAAGTAAGACACTTGGTGTGTTCAAAACACCTCTGCCTGCAGTAGGTTGACATTAGGACAAAAGCTGTATGCAGCAAACCCAGGAACTTGGGCCAAGGGACAGTCGCAAATGGCTGGACAGATGTAGAAGACAGGGAGGCCGATGCTGTGAGAGTGCTGTATTGTGCAAAAGAGTTCGGCACAGTCCAGAAACTCACCACAATAATCCTAGTGCTTGAGCTTTCGGAGGCAGATGACAGAACGGGAATATAATAGGAAAACATCCAGGCCAACCAAAGACTAAGAGAAATCAGTTCTAGAGCAACACTCACAATTGAGCGATTGCCTAAGCACAAAGTAACCTCTCCTTCTGGCTGGAGAAGTGGGAAATGCATACTGAAACTCCTTAAACATGTGCAAGGAAGAAAACCAAGGACGTCAGCTTACCTAGTTTAGCACAGTTCAAGTTCAAGGTAATGTCAGCTTTGACACTCTTAAAATAGCAGGCAAATACTCTTCATCTAAAAAGAATACTTCACAAGCAAATACATAGTAATTTAGAAGTTTCTATGGAAAATGAGGGAAAAGTAAGAATCTGTGGAATTGAATATATGTGGTCCATCAAAGTTCAGTGAAAACTATTTTGGAGATACCTGTACTGTAATGGGTCTTAACATGTTTTAAATCACTGATGTTCTAACTAAACTCATCATGGAGGCCTTCAAGTGAATAATTAACATCAAATATTCTAACTGGCATCAAGGATATATTGCCTTTGAGGAAATGATGAAAAGTTTTATTAAAATAGACTTTTATCAGAGGAACTAAGTGACATAAAAATGATATGGCAGTGGCATTAACCCCCTGATCTCAGCTCTCGGGCATCTTAAGGCAGCATTACATGCAAGCGCTTTTTGCGTTTTTCAGGAAGTTTGAATTGACAATGGAGACATCCTAATCTCACAAAGAATTCAACTGCTGCTAATTCATCATTTTGTCCTCTGCATTAAGAGTGAGGGTGTCAGAGAGACCAGTCAAACAGGCAGCTGACTCTACAGGGCAGGGAAGTCGAGACCAGATTTCCCATTTTGGGAGTCTGAGGAGCAAGGAGAGTTGAGTCTGCTGGTGGGAAAGAGCTTCACTGATCTTCAAAAGGCATTAAACCCTGTCAGCTGTGGGTGTGCAGAAGGTACAGTCCGGACAAGGCCTTCAGCTCCTCTTAGCATTCCTGCAAAGCCAGGCGGCAACCCCAGCCATGAGCTCTGAAAGGGCTTTTCACGGCAAGAAAGGGCAGTTCAGATAAAGTTGTGCCACCAGGAAGGTGTCAGAGAGACTGGCCATGATCCACTGTATCAGATGAAGTGTGACAGGCCCCTGTCTGGAGTCTTGTGGACAAGGACTACTTTGAGCTGAAACGACCTCAAATTCTGCCATGACCGCAGGGAGCAGTACGCATATTCTCACGAAGCATCTTATTTGACACGCTGGCCTTGTGGCAGACAGAAGCACTCCGTTAGGCAGCATGCGGACTTTGTCAACGGCCACAGGCCCAGATGGCCAAACCCCCACCTGCACCAGACACACGCTCACACACATACACCCAGTGTGCTGATTGCTCGTGTTTCCATTGAACTCATTTTATCGCTGTCTAGATTAGCTCCAGCGAAGATCAGCACCGTGGCATTGGTGAATATCTTTGCAGAAGTTGAATGTCACTGCCACCTGCTTAGCAAGTGTCATAAAACAATGCAAGGTTGCCAATGGAAAATTCAGCCTAGCTGTGAGCAGAGTAGAGGCTAAATGGAGAAAAGAACGAGAGAAACCAGAGGAGGCGAGTGTCTTTAAGCAGCGAGGTAAATGGAAATCGAGGACACACAGGATGCCCAGACAAAATGCTCTTAGGGGAAATACAAATAGAGGGCGCTGTGCATGTTGCAAACTTCAAAGTTAGCAGCACACTTGTGATTGGAGCCGTCCTGGGGATGGGCAAAAGCATATGCAGGAAAGAAAGCTGAAACTGACAGAAAGAACCAACTGAAATGTTAAAGCAGAAGTATGCTCTTATGGCGTGTTCTTCTGATCTGAACACAATCCTCCCCAAATACCAAAACACTGGGAACACACTTAGAAAGCAAGTGTATTTTAGGTTCCCAGGCAGCAAGCATAAGCTGTTTGCTCCTTCTGAAGTTGCTCTTTCTACCACAACTCAGTTCTAGGATGCTGCTTCTCATTATACAGCCAAGTTAAAGCTGCCTGAGAGATGTTTTCCCCCCTCAAGTAACTTAAGTAACATGGGGTTAGAGCAACATCAGGACTGGAAGCCACACGGAGCCTGAGCAGGCCTTTGGCTCACAGTGGTCCCGGGGAGGAGTCTCTCACCCTGGGAGTACTCATGAAGCTTTCTACCAGAAAATTTATAGTCATTTTGTGTCTTCTGGGTAGAGATTATTCTTAATCTTAAAGAACCAAAGTACCAATTTGCAGATACTGCTTCTTCAACTCTCAGGAGTGTTCTAACAAAACAGGATCGTCTTTTTGGTAGGCAGAGTGTATTGCTTAATGTTCATCTAGCAATTACACATTAACCTGTTCATATTTCAATGGAAGGACTCGAGGGAATGGGGAGAGAATTGATTTTATGACAGTGTTACAGAGACGGTTGAAAGGCATTACCTAACCCGTATATTAGTAATGTTCTGTGTCACATACAAAGATGAATAAGACACAGTCCCTGTCCTCAGAAGCACTTACGGTTTAGTGAGAAAGACAGATGAGGAGCAAATAATACCAGGGAGTGTGGTAACTGCAGAATCTGCGTCTGACTCTGAGCTGGATAACCTTAGTCTGGGAGGTTAAATGTACAAAGCTGTAACCAGACTGCTTGGGTTCAAATCCCAGCTCTGCCGCTTCTAGCTGTTGAACTTGGGCAGTTTTACTTACTCTCTCTATGCCTGTGCCTTGCCTATGGCATGGCAATGATAATAATAGGGTTGCTATTGCATCATAGGGTCTCTGTGAGCATTAAGCCAGTCAGTAGAAGCAAAGCATTTAGAACAGTGCTGGGCGTATAGTCAGTGCTCACTAAGACTCTTCCTGATTTTAGGGAAGAAAGATGTTCTTATGAAATATCAGTACTCATATTGGAAAACAGTGCCCTGAAGTAGTCAAGAGAGCTTGTGAGGAATTTTTTTCCACAACTTACTTAAATAAGAACAAATCTACTCTCATCTGTATACCAGTGTATTGAAAACCTATTATGTCTTGTGGTCTTATACCTGGTGAACGGTACAAAAAAAATGATGGGTATAAAATACAATCCTTACTTCAAGGGATTTATAATCCAATGCAGGTGGAAAGGGACAGCAAATAATCATAATCTAGTTTAGGATATTTTCAGTAGCACCGGAAAGGTGCCAAACAGATATTACATTGAAGTTGAAAGGGAGAAGAGGTAAAGAAGGCTTGGCTTTTGGCATGGGGACTTTGAAGTGTCTTGGAGGTAAAGGGATGGACATGTCAAGCAAACAGTTGTAACTGGGATCACAAGAAGAGGGAGCTAGAAGGTCAGCCAAGTTCGTTTGCAATCACCATCACAGTGATGCGAATGGAATTTGTAGGAATGGTGGTGGCTGCTCAGGGAGAGTCCGCACAAAGGACAGCCTGGAGGAGGGATCGGCGGGAAGTATCGGTGGGATGGTCAGAAGCCTGGGGCCACAGGCTGGAGTCAGTGGCCTGTGTGGACGCAGGGCCAACAGGTGTAGGCTTTGTTTTCATAAAGTAGGAAACATGGGGATTGAAGAAGGAAGAAAGGTTGAGGGAAGGTCTTTGTTTTCTCTGATGGACTAGAGTCAAGCTCATGGGGCAAGTCCTGCCATGTGAGCCCTGCTTGGCTATGAATCATTATAGCTGCATGCCTGGCACTGCCCAGTCCTGAGCCAAGAGGAGAATCTTAGCAGTATCTCAGGATTTCCTCCCACCAGTAAATAGAGTGCTGCTCCCACACCGTATCTGTCCTGGGAGCAAGAGCATCATGTGCAGCCTTCCTGGCTAACTTGCATTGGATATGGTCCCTACCACTGGGGAGATTCTAGGCCTGAACCTAAGTCTTGTTGGATAGAGGCCATGGCCTCTTGCCTAGGCCCAAGTCAACATCCTGTATCCCTTATATGAAGTTTCATCTAAAAGAATTGCTGTCTCCCAGCATGTCCATAGCATAGCTTATTCTGATCATCTCAGATTACTATGTCCTCTTGCCCTTGACCATCTGGACTACTGCTTCTTTCTCACAGCTGGCTAATCCTTCTGCCTCAGTTATACTCCCAGTATGCCTCCACGCAGCTATTGGCTCTCCCCTTTTCCACGCTCTGGGGTTCTCAGCGAAATGTGTGGCCGAGCCCCTGCATTTACAGTAATAGACAGAGGAAGGAAAGCAACTGCCAAGAAGCTTAAAGATGCAGCTGAGTGAGGGCTAGTTGATGGTACAGGGTACCCAAGAAGCCAGTGAGAATGAACTCTGTTGTATGTGTTTGACTCATTGAAGAGAGAAATGCATTTTCCCCAGAGATGAAATTTAAAAGAGCTAACAATGCTAAAACAAGTCCATAAAATATGTCAGGCAGGCCCTTCACGACGGGTTTTACTTGTATTATTCTATTTACTTATTTATTTTTTAAAAGATTTTATTTATTTATTTTTAGAGAGAGGGGAAAGGAGGGAGAAAGAGAGGAGAGAAACATCAACGTGTGGTTGTCTCTCATGTGCCTGCCACTGGGGATCTGGCCTGCAACCCTGGCTGTGCCCTGACTGGGAATTGAACCAGCGACCCTTTGGTTTGCAGGTCAGCGCTCAATCCACTGAGCCACACCAGCCAGGGCTATTGCTGTATTTAATACTCTTACCAGCACTATGCAGAGGCCCTAATGTCATCCCCAATTCTCAGATGAGAAAACTGAGCCTGGAGCAATTAGGTCCCGGGTGAAGTCACACAGGTGAGAAGTGACGGCTGGGCTGTAATTACGGCCTGACTCCAAGTCCTGCCCTCATCATCTCTCCTCAGCCAGTGTGTGTTAATGAAGACATTGCTCGAGTCTGAAGTGTATGGAGCAGCAATTGAGGAGCTAATGTCGAATCTTTCAAGGTCATAAAGAAAAGGAAGTGAGGTTATCTCTAGAGATTGGGTTTGTGGGGTTTAGTCATCTCCATACAACTTCACGGGAGTAGAAAAGGGTTGGAATGGCCACTGGGGGACAGTCAGGGGCGTCGACAGCACAACTAAAAGGTCTGGACGGCAGCCGGGGCCCAGCTGGGGCTGGGTAATGTGTGTTTTCTAGTGAAACCCCTGAGGGCAGTTTTATGAGTTTCTCCAGCAACCTTTCGCCGCCCATGGACAGAGGACCGCGGGAGAGATGTGGAGCCTGTTGCTCTCTCTGTAGGACTCAACACTTGCTTACAAGGCCGGAAGAGCAGTGTCAGGGGCTGGTGCACGGAGGGAGCCGTCTGCAGAGAAAGAATAATGGGATCCCGGGGGGCCCGGGATGGGCCAGGTGGGAATGACGGAAGCTTGAGATGGGAGAACGTAGGTTACTGCTGAAGGGACGGACCACAAGGAAGCCTGTACAACCGGAATGGGGCCAGGGAGAATTGAAAGGGGCTGGGAAGCTGCCGTGAAAAGGAAGCTGTTTGCAAAAATACATCCATTGATGTCCGCTTATTATAGCAGCCTAGGAAACAGCGCCTTCCCTACTCACCCAGGGTGAGTAATAATGCGTGTCAGGCAAGGATAAGGGAATGGTTATTTCATTCTGTTTACCACCAAAGAAAATCGGGGGCTGGACAGGACGGTAAAACACCGGCCCCGGTAAAACGCCTGGTATTGCTAACGAGGGTGTATTACAACCATGCTCTGCCTTCCAAAACAACACCCCCAGGAAAAAAGAAATAAAGTCATTTTCCTTTCTAGGCAGAAGATTTAACATTGCTTAACAATAACACTTAACATGGCTGAGCCCTTAGCCTCAGGCAACCTAGTAACTACTAAGTGCTACAAATTGTCTTGTTCCTGGACTGGCTAGGGCTCTGGCTTTGCTTTGTGGAGTGGCATTTAGCCTGGCAGCCAGTGGGCTGCATGGGCCCACGTTAAAGAGGACAGAGTTCCATGAAAGCATAGCAGGGTGTCCCTCAACCCGGGCTGCTCACCAAGTCCATGCCTGCTGGACAGCATTTTCTCTCTGTGTCGATGGCTCCAAATTGGGCACATAAATCAATATTATTGAGTTTATCTTAAAAAATTCTGGTGCAAAACCTCCATAAACAACATAGGAACCAAATCAGTCAGCACATTAAGTCCCCCACAAGGTTGGCCACCAACTTCCTACAGATAGGATTATTCCTATTTTTATTTAAAAATTTGACTCCGTAAATATTTTAAAGCTTCCTGCTGCTGTGACAAAGTGGGGTCTGGCCCCTTAAGGAGGTGTGTTCTCCCAGCTCTCCAGGCAAAGGGGAGAGAGCAGTGGAGGTGCTGCCATTCGGTTCAGTGGACAGTAAACTCTCCGTGGCCGGGGAGCCCAGAGTCCCAGGGTAAATGTCAGGGGCACTTGGAGTTGCCTCTGCACACCTTCTCAGCAGCCAGCAGTGTATCTGCTGCCTCTGCACCCCGCAGCTTGGTGGGTAAATATGGAGGCCCCTCCGCCCAAGGATCGGAGCACATAGTTGAGGGTCCTTTGCTCTTCCTTTTAGATACTGAGGCAGAAACTTGATTTTGAGCCTCCACTCCCCATTTAAAAACAGTGCCAGGGATCTCTCCTGCCTTTGTCTGAGTCCTGTTCATTGTCCCTCATGGCGGCACAGTTGCCAGGTAGCTACAAAGGTCTGTGCAGCTAATCACTCCTACCCTTGTGTATGCGTAGGAGTGGGCTGTTTATCAAATTTGTTTTCCACCTAAGATGCTTCCATTCAGCTGCAGTTATATTCTCGGGGCTGGCAGGATTTTATCAATTCATACATTGTGATGATAGCTTCAGAGCCACAAACAGCATAAATGCATTGCCTTTGTCAGAAAACACCCTCTGCAGTATTTAATCTAAAATAGACTTGTGTAGATGCAGCCAAGATTGAGTATTTCAAGGCTTATTAGTAAAAATAAATAGAGGTTGGAAGTTCAGAGGACTTCATGTTAATAATGACGAATCTCAGCATTTGTAGCGCTGTCATAAAAGGCTGATTTGCAGCCTCCTGTCCTAGACTGCAGGGTCCTGAGGAGACTTGCTGTGTCTCCACTCTCCATATCCGAGGGCCTGATACAGAATGGACAAACAATAGATATACTGGGAATGAATGAATGATTGAAATCTACAGAAACTTCAGTGTTATTTTTGTGCTTTTGGTTTGTTCCAGGAAATCTATTTCCTTGGTCTGAGATCAGGTTGGCCAGGAAGCTGTTTCCAATTTTCCTTTTTTCTTCCCTCTCACAAGAACATACCACTTTCCATCTGCCTTAACCACAATTTCCATACACTTCAACATTGGAAGCCAGAAATTTTATATTTAAAGCAAATTTTGGAGACGACTTCCATCTTTTTAGAATGAAAACAAAATACGAGGCCAGGGAAAAATAGGGAGAGGCAGGAAATCCAGGGTGGGAAAAAACTGTGAGACAAAATATATAAAAGAAATAAAACACTCGATCTAAGGGACATAAAGGAAAAAATAAATGAATGGGAATACATCAGATTAAAAAGCTTTTGCCTGACTAAAGAAACCATCATCAAAATCAAAAGAAACTGACTGTATGAGAGAACATATTTGCCGATGATATCTTGGATAAGGGTTTGATCTAAAAAATATATAAAGAACTCATATGACTCAACACCCGGAAGATAGACGATCCAATTAACAGATGGGCGAAAGACCTGAACAGACAATTCTCCAAGGAGGACACACAGAGGGCCCAGAGACACATGAAAAGATGCTCAGCATCACTAGCCATCAGAGAGATGCAGATTAAAACCACAATGAGACACCACTTCACACTGGTCAGAGTGGCCATCATAAACAAATCAACAAACAACAAGTGCTGGAGAGGTTGTGGAGAAAAGGGAACCCTAGTGCACTGTTGGTGGGAATACAGACTGGTGCAGCCACTGCGGGAAATAGTGTGGAATTTCCTCAGAAAACTAAAAATGGAACTGCCTTTTCACCCAGCAATTCCACTGCTGGGATTATACCCTAAGAACCCTGAAACACCAATTCAAAAGAACTTATGCACCCCAATGTTCATAGAAGCACTATTTACAATAGCCAAGTGCTGGAAACAGCCTAATTGCCCACCTATAGGTGAATGGATTAATAAACTGTGGTACATTTATGCAATGGGATACTATACAGCAGAAAGAAAGAAGAAAGAATTCCTTCCCATTGTGACAGCATGGATGTAACTGGAGGCTACTACGCTAAATGCAATAAGTCAGTTGGTGAAAGACAAATGCCATATGATATCACTTATGAGAGGAATCTAATGAACAAAATAAACTAACGAGCAAGAGAGAACCAGAGACATGGAAATAGAACAGGCTGCCAGCTGCCAGAGGAAAGGGGCTGGAATAGTGAAAGGAAGGAGAAGGGGTTAGTCGAAGAACATGTATGCATGACCCATGGACATGGGCGATGGTGTGGGGAATGACTGTGGGATTGGGGGTGTGGGCTGGGTGGAGGAGGGCAAAGGGGAATAATTGGGACAGCTGTAATAGAAGAAACAAGAATAAAAAATTAAAACAGGGAGTAAATAAAATATAGAGGTACTAAAGCTTTTAAAATATTGTATTTTGGGTATCCTGTCTAATCTGTGTTAAAAATTGGTTCTCTGCTAGACTTGAGATTTTATTACATTTGACAACATACTATGTAGTGCAGATGGTCACTTAGGCTATGCCTACTATAATTTTCAGGATGTTATTTTTGTTATAATTTGTTATGAATTTACACACAGAAGTCAGCACTTTTACAACTCAGCTTTGATGATAAGTTCAACTTAGGATCTTCCTCTCGTTTTTTAAAGGAGATATTCTGTAACATTTCAGTTTTCTGGTTGTCATTGCCCTTTGTTTGTTTGTTTGTTTGTTTGTTTGTTTTATCTCCTCAAACTCACTAATTCTCACACTCCCAACTCATTTAACTCCCATAGTGGCTGCACTGGATGTAAGTTTGGAAAGGTTTCCTCTTTGTCCTGTGCTACTGATAACAGACTAAAATGATTCCTCATCTCACAGATAAGAGCGCCGACCTCTGAGAACTGCATCTCATTTTCAGGGGTGTCTAGTTACAGTATCAGTGGATCACGTTAGGCCGGAGTCGCCAGGTGAACTTTTCCCACGCAGTTCTTCCTTTCCTGCACTGTGCTCCTGCTTCTCATAAATATTTGCTTATGGCCTAAAGATCACAGTCAGATTCTAAGTCAAGCAAAGGACACCTTCCCAGGTTCACATTTCTCTCCTGCATTTTAACACCCACATGAAGCTCCAAGGTTAAGGTTGGCTTGCCCTTCCTCGTGGGTACCTCCTAGGACAGAGAATTTACTATTTTATTGTCTCTAAGCTTGGTGCAGGGTGTTCAATACCATTTTTATAGCAGCGGCTTAGGATTTCCATTCAGGATCCAATATTCTTGCTGACATGTCCAATTCCAATGATATACTATTTTCTTCCCTTAAAAAATAACCCACAAGCGTCTCAACTATTAGCACAGTTGTGAAGATGACACCACGGTTGCTGCAGACGGCAACGAGACAAAATTGTAACATACTCCCTCTTTCAAAGCCAGATGTCTATCTCATGTAGATTTCAATAAAGACTTCATTTTGGGGGAGCTGGTGATGGGAGACCCCTCAGGGTTGTACCTGGGTAAGGATGCATACTGTCTCTCCATCCCCTCGAAGCGGAGGTTGTGTGCATTCCCATCTGGACCCTTTCCAGGCACCTGTGGAGAGAAAAGTAATTAGAGATGAAGATCCATTATGCACCCTGGTTACTGACAATGCATCTCAAAATTATAATCAGTGCACAAATGCTGCTGTCGCCTGCCAAAAATCAACCATGGGAAAGCAAGCAAGAATTCAGTATCGCTATACGAATTGGCGATGAAGCCACAAACACGGCATTTAACAACAAAGTCACTTCTTTCAAAAAGCAGTCATTGTCAAACTGACTCCTTCCTGTCACCACGCCAGGGACAGTCTGTCGGCTGTAAGAACACTTTAAAAAAATATAGGCTTTAATTTTTACAACAGCTTTAGACTTGCAGAAAAACTGGGTAGTACGGAGCATCCCCTCACACCCGGTTTCCCCATCACTGACATCTCACACCAACACGGCACGTGTCTCACTACTGATGGGTTAACACTGATGGACTGTTGGTAACTACAGCCCACAGCTTATTCAAAGTTTAACCTACTGTGTTCTTCTGTTCCAGGGTCCCATAGTACATTTAGTCATCATGTCTCCTTAGGCTCGTATTGGCTGTGACAAGGACTGTAGTTTCAAAAGTACCTTTTCAATGAAACCTTCCTTTGATAACGGGAGTTGAGACAGCCAACTGCCTGCCCCATAGTGCCCAGGAGGCCCTTCTTTACCCAAACCTCACTTCGTTCCCTTGCTCAGGAGCAACCAAAGAGGAGCAGTGAACTATTTTCTATCCAGTGTTGGTCTTTATTGTTTGTTTTTCCTTTTCTATTTGCTTCCTGTGGTCACGTCTCTTCGGGGCTCTTCCATTGGTCTCTTAAATTCTGAAGGGCAGTGGTTGTCCCAGTAGTTTCTTGATGAAGTGTGTTAGTTCTACGCATTTAAAGACTTTGTATACAGTCCTTCTGTGTCTATCATACCAACTAAAAACAGGATGGATGCTTACAGGTCTTTAAAAGTACTCATTGACTGATTGGTTCCTCACCTGTTCGTGGCAACGCATGTGGCTTTGTGGACCACTCGTGTGCTTGCTCTTGAGCTGGGGTAGCCTGCACATAACGGGCATGAAAGGGGTAAGCAGGAAATCTGGACTGTTATTTTAGCAGGGGGAAAGTTTGTTAGGAAATATCAGTGTCAAGGTCTGCAGGAAAAATTTCTTTAGGCAGTACTTACTGGATGTTATTTTCTTCCTACCCAAAGTCCTAGCACTCTATGAAACCGGCACCCTAGCTCGGGTGGTGCATGCAGGGAGGGTCTGCTGGGGAAGTGCTGCAAAGTAAGTGTGCACGCTCATTGAGAGTGTGGAAGACTGTTCCTGGTGTGGATTTATTATAGGAGGCCCTTCAGATGGATCCTGCAAAACTTCTTCACCTCGCACTGACGCCTTGAACAGGAGTGGCTGGAGTTGTCCAAGAGGAAAAACGCCGAGTGAGCTACCCGGGCACAGTGAAGACCGCACACACCTACGCACACGCTTACAAGCAACAGGGAGACGGTTTCACTCTGATCTTTCTAACAAAGGCCAGAGACAGGGATGGTGTCAGACGGACATGATAACTAAATGGCGCTAAAAAAGAAGTGGAGGATAGAAGTGTTGTCATCAGCCACTCCCATCCAAGGTTTCTTTTGTTTTCAACCTATTTTTTTTTATGGAGGAAAAATTAACATAAATACAAGAACTATATTAAAGATGATTAACTGTGGCTGTTGGAAAAGATTATATCTATGTGTCCCCAGTATGGCTGTAGGCATTTACAACTCATCTTTTTCTTGGGGCTACAAAACTCTGAGTTGATACTTTCAGTGCAGGTGTCCAGATGGGTGGACCCGGTGACAGCAGTCAACATTCAGATGACCCTAGGGCGCAGCACCCCTGTGCCCAATCTTCTGGTGAGCCACCGGCAAACTAGATTCTGTGAACGATAGGGTGATCCATATCCTTCAGGAACGTGCAGCCTCGTTGTTCAAGAACGCTGTAAGATAATGTACAGCCCAGGGCCTTTTGGGATGTTACTAACAGCAGCACAGATAGCACCTGAAGGTGTTTGGGAAAAAATTCATGGAAGCAGCAGAACATAATAGGCCAGGCTTCAAAAGATGGGTGATATTCTTTTACACCAAAAATTATTTTATTCTTCACCAGTGGTGTGTATCTTCACTGTGCTTCTCTATCAGTATCACATCTTTAAGGCAATTGTTCCATTAGTGATTACTGAGCACCTACTGCATCCTAAAGCTAGGCGCTATATTCAAAGCAGTCCGGGAGCTGGATTTCGTCACTGCTTTGACCACCGAGGGGACAGGCCTGCAAACAGTCATGGTGCAGTGAGATCACTGGTGGAGTGTTAGTCTGAGGACGGACAAAGGCAACGGGGGTCTGAAGGAGCCAAAGTCCTCCTGGGAGAGCCGAAGACAGCGTCACATGGGTGTTGAAGCTTCCTCTAAAAGGTGGATATGAATGAGGAGGCGTTTTTGAGGGGGACAAGGGCATAGGAGTAAGTAGCAGGAAGAGGCAACCTGAGTAACAGGAACAGAAGTGAAACAATGCAGAGGCATAAGAAGAGCACTGTGTTTTCTGGGAACGTCAGGATTTGGGCTGAGGAAGATCAGGCTGTCGGAAAAGGGTACTGACAACGGCCAGCAGTGCCGCTGGGGCTCCGGCTGTGGCTGTGGCCACCGCAGCAAGTTTATTTTGCTTTTGTTTAAATGGGCTTGGTCCTTAAATGGTAATGGAAAAAAATACAATAAAACATTATTTTAATTAAAAAAATTAAAAGTAATTGACTTTATGCTTTAGAGCAGCTTTATATTCACAGCAGAATTGAGGGTACAGAGACTTCTCATCTGCTGCCTGCCTCTACTTGCACAGCCTCCCCATTATCAATGTCCCCCACCGGAGTGGTGCATCTGTTACAAGTCATCAGCCTATACTGACACATCGCTGTCACCCAAAGTCTACAGTTTACGTTAGGGTTCACTTTTAGTGTGGTACATTGTATGGATTTGGACAAATATATTGCACGTATCCACCATTATAGTATCATACAGAGTATTTTCACCTCCCTAAAATTCTCTGTGCTCTGTCTATTCATCACCCCCCCCACCCCAACCCCTGGCAAGTACTGATCTTTTTATTGTCTCCATACCTTTGAGTTTTCCAGAATGTCAGGTAGTTAGAATCGTGCAGTAGGTAGCCTTTTTGTATCGGCTTCTTTCACCTTGTAATACGCACTTAAGGTTCCTGCACGTCTTTTCATGGCCTGATAGCCCATGTCTTTTCAGTGCTGAATAATATTCTACTGTGTGGACAAACTACAGTTTATCCACTCACTTACTGAAGGGCATCTTAGTGGCTCTCAGGTTTTGGAGATAATGAATGAAGCTACTGTAAACACCCATGGGCCGGTTTTTGTGCGGACATAAGTTTTCAGCCCCTTTGGGTCAGTCCCGAGGAGCACGACTGCTGTGGCGTGTGGTAGAAGGCCTTCAGTTTGGTGAGAAACCGGCAGTCCTCCGAAGTGGTGGTACCATTTTGCATTCCCACCAGCAACGAGTACGAGTTCTGATTCCACATCCCTACAAGCATTTGCTGTCAGTGTTCCAAATTTTGGCGGTTCAAGTGGGTGTGTCATGGTATCTTATTGTTGTTTGAATTTGAATTTCCCTGATAACAAATGATGTAGGGTATCTTTTCATAGGCTTATTTACCGTCTGAATATCTGCTTTGGTGAAATGTCCATTAAGGTCTTTGGTTCATATTTTAATTACATTGTTTTCCTATTACGGGGTTTAAAGAGACTTTTTTGTATATTTTGGATAACAGTTATGAAATATGTCTTTTAAAAATATTTTCTACCATTTCTGTGGCTTGTGTTTTCATCCTTTTGAGAGTGTCTTTTACTGCACAGATTTTTTTTATCTTAATGAAGGCCAGCTGATCAATTCTTCCTTTCATGGTGTCATATCCAAAGTTATTGCCAAACCCAAGGCCATTTAGATTTTGTTATCAGTGTTAATATTCTAGACATTTTGTAGTTTTGAATTTTATGTTGTGCTCAGTGATCCATTTTGAGTTATTTTTGTGGAGAGTACAGGTCTGTGTGTGCATTAATTTTTTTGTTGCTGCATGTGGATACGCCGTTGTTCCAGGGCCCTTTGTTGAAAAGACTATCTTTGCTCTCTATTGCATGGCCTTAGCTCCCTTGTCAAAGGTCAGTTGATTATATTTCCATGAGTCTATTTCTGTATTCTCTATTCCATTTCATTGGTCTTTTTGTCTGTTACTGAACAAATACCACACTGTCTTGATTACTGTAGCTTTAATAGTAAATCTTGAGTTGGGTAGTGTCAGTCCTTCCAGGTGGTTCTCTATCAATATTGTATATGGTGGATATTTTTCATCTCTCCATAAACTTGAGCATTAATTTGTCAAGGTCCACTCAATAACTTGCCGGGATTTTGACTGGAATTGCATTGAATTTGTAGAACACGTTGGGATTAACTGACATCTTGACAATAATGAGTCTCCTGATCCACAAACATGGACTATTTCTCCATTTATTTTGTTCCTCTTTGGTTATCACAATTTAACATTTATTTGCCACTTACTGAATATCAAGCACAGGACTAAATTATTTTTCGCATTAGCCCTTTCAACCCCTTGAATAACTGCAATGGTTGTCCCATTTTGCAGAAGAGAAAACTGAGTAGTTGCCTAAAGTCCTACAGCTAGTACATGGCACATATGCGTTAAGATCAGGTCTTTTTGCTCTAGGGTCAAAGCTCTGGAGATACGGACTTGGAGCAGATCTTAAAGGAGCTCATATGCCATGCCAAGGGACTTGATTTTACCTTTAGGTGACAGTGAAACCTTTGAGAAGTGCAACATGATAAACGGTACAACATATTTATAGGTTAGAGAGATTATTTTTGCTATAATGTAGAGTTCCAGTGCAGTCTTGGCCAGAGATAATAAAGACCTAAGCTAGGAGATATTAAAAAGAATGGAGAAAGGGGAGTGACATAGGGTGCTAAGGAGGTAGGTTCGATAGGATTGAAGATTAATGGAAAGGATATATGTGGAATGATGTGCAACTAAGATGAACTAAAGGAAGAACCAATGGAGGGGTATGAGTGAGAGCAGGAAGTTCTTAGATATACTGAGCTTGAGTTGGGACCTCAGATGGAGATGTCTGATAGATAATTGAGTATAAAGCTTGCAACTTAGAAGTCTAGACCAGAGATGTAGAATTGGGAACCATTTAGCCTATAGATGGTCCCTAAAACCTTGGAAAAGAACTAGAATGCCCAGAGAGAGTCTGTGGACACATACTAGAAGAAAATACATGCAATGAAAACAGGGAATGCTGGTAATTCTCTTAGAAAGACTATCACTTAAGGAGCAGTCAATAAAAGCTGAACCTAAGAAGGAGGTTGATAAAAAGTATTTGGTCTAAATGAGCATTAGGAAAGAGTATTATCATAGAAATCAAGAGAAAAGAATTCATGAAGGAGGGAATGGTCAACAGTGAAAAGCAGTTGAGAGTTTCTTCAGGAGGACAAGGTTTACGGCGTGCATGGTGCATTGGTGTGCTTTGCCAAATCCTCCATCCTTGTAGAGTGTGATTTGAACCACAGAGCCCAGAAAGCTAAAAACTACCTTTCCTAAAATTCCCTTGCAATCATTGTACTGGGTGTGATTTACTGAGACAGGAATGACTGAAGGTGTGCTTGGTTTTCCTGTAGTAGTTTTGGCAGGTGTACCAAACATTGCTAGTTTCTGGGGTGGAGGGCTAGCTTTGGGGTTGGTGGCACTAGTGGTGGGTTCCTGATTGTGGCACCTTCCTACTTATGGTGGCTCCTGATACAGGCAGTGTTGGGTGGCTGCGGAGCCAAAGGCTTCCTCTGTGGAGCAGCAGCAGCTCCCTTGGTAGCCTCATTATATAATGTGGCTGGGGAAATTATTCCTGAAAGCTTATCCAAGAATTTATTTCTTTAGCCTTCCTTATGATTCTGCAAGCCCATTAATATGGTGCAATAAATTTGTTTCTACTTAAACTAGCTAGAGTGGATTTTGTTCTCTGCTACTGAACAGTGACTAATAATGTCTGCAACAGTGTATGTTGGAATTGGCAACGAGATGGTGATTGGTGCTTTATTGAGAGTGATTTCAGTATACTGATGGAGAGAGAAAGCCAGACTCTGTGGTGTTGAAAATCTTTATAGTTTTCTAATAAATAAACAACCACTGGTTATACTGTCTTATGCTCTCATGCTCAGAAAATGAGATTAATACTTACAAGTGAATAAACATTTGTTAGTGTCTCCTAAGTAGAGTCACTTTAAGAAACAGAGATGAGAGAAAGTCTTCTCCCTCAGGGACACACTGTTAGTTAATGGAAGTGATGACAATAACTGTGTGATCCATTATTTTAAAAACAGATTTAACTGTTTTATTTTTTTCTTGAAAACTTATTGTGGAAAACCACCCAAAGATGACTTCTGTCAACATTTATAAATATACACATATTTTAACTGTATATATTTTCCCCAACTGTTCATTGTTGGCATTTCCCTGTGCTATTATATTAGATATATTTCACAAACATGAACGGTCATGGCTACCTAATATCCCATTGGTGGATAAGTCATAATTGATCTAATCCCCTCCTGTAATTTGATCAACTTTTAATATCCCCATCAGAAATGGTGGCAATAAAGATTATTGTGTTGAGCACAAAGATTCTTGCAAATAGCTGTGAATGAAGGGTAGGAAATTGCTGAAAGAAAGCTGCCAAAGAGAAACTAATTATAAGTTGCAGTTAGGTCCCTAGGAAGGCAGGCCACTTCAGGAGGGAGTGAGGGGACAGAGAACAGGCACAGGCATTTAGGAGCTCATTTCTCATTTTGCTCTTTGTGCCACGAGACTCAGAAATGTTCCTGCTCGAAGAACTCCTTATTAGGTAATTTCCCTCATCACAAAAAAATAAGGTCAGTGGCTTTGCTCCAATTAATTTTTTTTAAAAAGAAGCCCTTTATCTTATTTGGTATCGTGCAGTTTTTTTTTTTTTTTAAATTAATGAC
Organism: Glossophaga mutica; assembly: GCA_039655065.1. Taxonomy (NCBI): domain Eukaryota; kingdom Metazoa; phylum Chordata; class Mammalia; order Chiroptera; family Phyllostomidae; genus Glossophaga; species Glossophaga mutica. Next base: position 25,100,255 of record CM077306.1, read on the forward strand.
CTAAATATACTCCTGCTCGAAATAATCTTGACTTAAGCCTTCACAGAAACCTAGTCTTTTTCACAACACTGTAATGTTAGAACTTATGCTTGGATTGATGGCATGCTTGCTTGTCTTTTTCTACTAATAAACCTCAGGAAGTGAAACTTCAGAAGGCTTACTCGAAACCACCTGAAAAGCTCATGCCGTGGCGGGGCCCTGCACGTGGCCGGCCAGTTCCTCTGGCTGGATCAGGGCAGCCTACCAGGTGGGTTTGGAGTTTGGGAGGAATGCTGAATTAAGGTGCTTTTAGTCCATGAGAGTTCTCCCAATTTCATCCCCTCAGTGCCTGCTGCCGGCTGGGGTGTTAAGAGCCTTGTTAGAATAAAGCTATTAGTCTTTCTTTCTACAAAAGCAAGGAGCTTGCTGCTTACAGTCAGGGTTCCTTAAATTAGTATGTATTTGTAGCCCGACATTGCTAGAATCAGCAGTTTCATAAAGCAATGCACTAGAGAGGCCATTGAACGCCCCCTGTTTCCCCCATTTTCAGATTAACGGCAGAGGGGAAGATTTAATACCCTTTCAAACATTTATTTTTAATAATTCACTAAAAATAAAAGAATAAATCACACAAAATTTTCTGCCAATGTCCAATGGTAAAAAGTGAAAACAATTCAAGATTAACATGTTTTCCAGGGTAGGACACGCATGTGCCAGCGCTGTAATTTATGTCCCAGAAGTCAATTTCCCGAGGAAATTTAGAGGCCGCTCTGATGGGAAGGCTGAGCAAAGTTGCAATACAGCTTGTTCACCTCCATATAACATCCTCATTTACAAGCGTGTCTTCCTCGGGCCCATTACAAAATAGGTTTCCTGCTGCCAGACACATTGTAAGATTAAGATGCAAAGTATAAAAATTTAGATGCCATTTTAGGAAATAAGCCTTTCATTTCAAGTTGGTATCCTGACAGATATTTTTGAGCGGTCTCCAGAAGCTTTCTTTTAATTACATCGCTCTGACCTAGGCTGCAGTCTTGGCTGGAAGACTTTTGAAGAAATCGACATGATGAAAATGTCTAAAAAGTTATGAACTTGGCTTTGAGCATCTTCTCATCTTAAGACATCTGCTAAAATGCTGCATATTTGGAGAGAAACTACCCCATTTAAACAAAAAGAAATTAATCAAAATAGGTTGCTTAATTATTTTTCTTTGGCAATGTGAAGTATATTATTCCTGAGATGTATTTACAAATGTGCTACCTAAAGAGAAGCAAAAGTACACACATTTGTTCAAACCATTATTTCTGAATGTGTTTATTTTCTCTAATTTAACTGCAGTAATTTTGTTAAATAACTGGGTATTCAGCTTATAGACTAGCTTAGAACATCTGCTAGTTTAGAAAATACAGCAAATAAAAATATTTTAAAAATAACTCTTGGGTAAGCCTTTTAACTGTTTTCTGCCTACAATTTCCTCCCTCGTAAAATGTTGAAGTTCAAATATTGGAGCTGAAATAAATCCTTGAAGTTCCTTCTAACTTACGCACATTTATAAAAGTTATCTTGCATATAGATTCCACATTGTGTTAATCACCCACACCTCATTAATATAGTGACTATATGTAGGTACACAACAATTATTTTAAAGCTGAGTGACAAATGTAGCATATTTATCAGTAACATTATGCAGTTACAAAGTATTTATTAGACTATAAGCCTTGAATATTATGCTAGCACCAAGTACTAGCCATGTGTACACGGAGCTGTGGCACATCTTGATAACCTGAACTCTCTCTCTTCTGATTGTCTTTGGAGAAAATAAAATCAAACATCTCCTGCCCAGCTCTGTTTGTGCCTGGGCCTAAGATACAGTTACCATAGAAACTATGATTGTGGGCACAATTTTACAAACGTGGCTTCATCTCTCAGATGCACTTTGTGTGTGTGTGCATGTGTGCACGTGTCTTGCCAATGAGCTTGAGGAGCAAACGGGCTCCACATCTTTAATTAAAGAGCCAGATACCATTCCTCATTTCCTGTCCTCAATCTGTCTACCTACAAATAGAGATATGGTAACTCTGGCTGAAAGATAAATTCTTACTTAATATAAGACAAAGGTTTGATGAAAAGATGAATATTCCCTTAGAAACCTGTCTGTTTACTTGTCTTGTGTTTTCCAGGAAAAGGGTAAAGGAGAATTTTGTGGATTCTCGCTTGGTTACATTAATGACTAGATACTAGTATTCAGTACTTGTTGAATTTGGTTTCTAATTGTTTCTTGGATGTAATATGTGAATTATTTATTCCTCTGTTGTTTTATGCTATTGATTCTGTGACAATGTTCTTTACTTCTCCTAAAAGAAACAGTTGACCCTCAAAATGTGTCCAAATCTTAAAATGATATAAAAGTTTGTTTATATAATTACTTATGGGTTCATATTATCCTTTTTAACTAATAAACCTTACAAAAGATATTCATTGACCAAAGCGCTCCAGTATACTTAAAATATACTTGCATTTATAAAGATTAAACAGTGTAACTACATAACATGTAAGTTTTACAGAATGTTTTCTTTTAGAAGTTTACTCAGTGGGCAAGTTCCAAGTACTCCCATTTGCAGTTACGAGGAAGAAGTGGCTCTGGAACACCGGAAACTCAGCATCACGAGGCACAATCGGCGCTACCACTTCCATCTCTGCCTCATTTGACACGTGAGGAAACTAGCCAATGACTCATACAGTGGCAAAGCCAAGATCTGAACTGCATCTGACCTCAAAATAATGCTTTTCTCACTCTCGGTTCTGCCTCGGATTTTGGAAGTGATCATTAAAGTCACCTATGCTCTCTTCTCTAAACAAAGAACTGAGGCATAAGACCTGCGATGATGGAATATGTGTCTGCAAGCACCCTGAATGTGTTTATGGTCATCACAGCCACACCACTGAAGGGAAATTGCCTAGTAAATTTATTTCACATAGCTAGAAGCATTAATATATATCTCTATGTTAATTTTGGTATAGTAAAACCTAGAGTTTACTTTAATAGAGTTATGTTTTATAAAAATAGCCTGCATTATGCACATTCTTTTTTAGTGTTCGTGCATGCTGTCAGTCTATTAATTTGATTTACATAGAACATCAGAGTTTAAGCTTCATCAGAGTCAGGGCAATGCTTCTTTTTGAGCTGGTGCATTCTCAAGGCCTGGCATATCATCTTGTTCATTAGTATTTATCGAACCAATAAAACGAAAGTTTCAAGTATCTACTCAGTGGCAGTTAACAGAAAGACTCAGCTGATTTTCATGTGATAGTTCCCTTTCCTTACGTGACATTACAGCATGTCATCAAAATGTTTCTGGGGAAGTTTTATGACATCTGTCCTATGATGAGTCTTAATAAGGCTGCCACTTTCAAGCTCTTTTGCTTATGTTGTCCCAATTGTTTTCATTTTCCATAAAAATAAAAAAAAAACTACAAACATTCTTATACTTTAGATTTGAACTTGGATCTGGAGTATAAATCAATCCTATTAGGAACCTTGATTATGTAATTGCTTAGAGTGAAGGAAGAACCTATAAGATGAAAATAATAGCACAGTAGAAGGGGACCCTTACCTGATAGGACAAATCACTGGTTACACTAGGCGTAACTACTACTGCTGATCTGAATGGCTACCTCAGGTGCGGCACCTATTTGATTCACAATGTTACCGGACCCATGTTACCGTTAATACTGAAATCAGGCACGTTAGCCCTAAACTGATGTTAACCCAATTATTCTGCAAGTCGCTACTGTGTCAGCAGAGCTCTCAAGTTCTGGAAAGATGAATGAAGACAAGAGGAGAAGAGAGGGAGAATTAAACATGGCATTTCTGAAAATTGATGTTCTTGTGTCAAAACCTGGTTTGAAAAACCAAACCAAACGCATACACTCTTCAGGGGTTTGTATTAACTGGTGAACAAAGGCTTTCAGTAACCTACAGCAAGCTAACGTTCCAGCTTTATCACACCCCTCTCATATATGCTCAATGATTTAATCCCACTGGGTATTTTACGCATCCTGTTTTGTGCCTATGGCAGAACGCCCACTTCCTGTGGTTAGGTTAGTGCCTTGAACGTGGCAAGGGCTTAATAAATGCTTATTGTGTGAGTGAATAAAGCAATAAATGTTGCTCTGATTGGTTGTATTTACTGCTGTGGAGGGACAAGAACAGGTGAAAGTAGTAGTGGATATGCAAAACAGATTCTACAGAAGTTGGTGAACACATTAAAATAGTGATAAACAGAGAAGGGAGCCTTAAAAGGGGAGTGCAGATAAACAGAAGCACAGAAAAGTTGCACAAGAGAAAGGGAGCTATGGAATGAAAATTACTTGGCTATTGCAATCTATTCTAATTTGTAGCATACAGGTAATTCCTGCCCTAAGTTTCTCTCAATTATAAACTTTGGGATGAATCAGAACACTCCATTCCTCTACCAGGCTGGGTAATATGAATTTGAGCTTTTGGAATATATATATAATCTTTAAAATGTGATTATTTTAAGTCAACACTTAAAGTTGAATTTGATATAATCATTATAATCATTTAATTGGGCATTGATTCATCTGCACAGAATGCATTACTGACTTCTTCAATTTCACCAACATAATTCCCTTCCAAATTATCTTTTATGTAGACGCTGGAAGCCCAAGTGCTATGAAAACTTTGCCAAAATAAAAAGCTTTTAGATTTCTAACGCTGGCTGGACACAAACCCATGGAAGAGTGTCGAAGAATAATGCATGCTTGCCAACTGCCAGTGATGATTGCTTTTTGCCTAATTAATGTCATTCTTGCTGTTCGAGTACCATTTCCATCCTCTAATAATTTCCATTAATAGAGGAAGTTGCTGCAATAATTCCTGCATCCTGAAAAACCACTGTGGCTTCTATAGACCTTTTAATCAAAATAATGACAATGAGTGAAAGGGGGATGGTTGGAGATATTACTGCAACCCTGGGCTGCATTTCCTTAGTCATTGTTTTGAATCTCCAAAAACCATCTGAAGGTCTCATCATGTTGACTATTATTATATCAATTAGACCTTGGTGCTTTGAGTTCAATAGCAATTGAACCATATGAATTCATACCAAGAAGAGAAAAGTGTACAAAATCAGTGTATTGGGCAAGTTATCTACAAAAATATAAACGGGAAAAGAGTATTTTTTAAAAAGCAAAACCAAAAGATGAGCGGATGCAAATATAAGCTCAGGTCCTGTAAAATATGATAATTGTATAATCCTTTAAGCTGAATCTTCCAGTAAGAGGAAGTGACAGACCAGCTGCAAATCATACCCCCAAACCTGCCAATTCACACTGTTTTTATTATGCTCTTGCAAAATCAAGAATTCTGCTTGGGATATAAAATTATGCAAATATACAGAGAGCGACAATAACAACAAAAATCAGCTTAAGTTTCCTACAGGAGCCACTAAACGGATCTAACTAACGGATCAGCAGTAGTGCCATAGAGAGGAGAAGGCACCGAGTTCATGGCTAACTGGGGTTCTGGGAACCCTCTCCTGACTTGCCCTACATGTGGAGTGCGGGCACAAAAATGAGGAAAGTCTGGACTCAAGGAGAGTATCCACTGCTGAGAGTCTTTCCCTTCTGTCCCTGAGTTGCTTTGGAAACAGTGAAAGCCTACATCAAAGCCTCATTCTTTTTTGCCTAATGTGGCTTTGGAAAACAAGTCACCTGAGTCATATCTAGCCTCAACAGCCTTCTCTGTGAAGCCCACCCAGGAGGTCTGATGATGCCCCTTGAGCAGGAAGCACGTGCTCTGTGCATGACCTGGAGCTGGGCATGGGGCTCAGGTCTAAATGATGTGTCCAGTGACCTGATTAAAGCTTGAGAATCAGGCACCTAAGTTACTGAGGAAATAGTGCAGCAACAATACTTGCATATGGGTCTTTATAGCCACCATTAAAATACAAAACAGCTGGTTATGAATTGTGACAACTGTACTTCTACTAACTGAAAAAATCTGGTGGGTACTTCAGGGAGAACAGAGTGATGAGTAAGGGCTGGATTCGGGACTTGGATGTTGATGGCACCTGACCGTGGGCTTGGCCAGGCTGCTCGCCCACTTACTCTGCAGGCTGACTCCTCAGGGGTCAGTACCAATTTTCAAAATATCTTTGTAAAATGTGCTCACTGTCTAGTTCCTACATACATAAAGAATGAATTACATATCATCATATTTTATATTCATACAGAATTGTGCAATGATCAAAACATATTCCGAGATATCTGATCCGTGCTGCTGCCCTGACCAGAGAGAGGCAGGTGTTGTCAATTCCTTGTAAAATTATTTTGCTCAAAGAGAGAGGCATGACAGTAAGACAATCCTATGGAGCACCGTAATTCCCCCAACGCACCATGCCCCCCCATTCTAAATGGAGACCAAGCAGCATGAAGAGTTTTGTGTTGGACGGTGACAGGCTGTGGTCTCTGGCCCACATGCAGTGCGGCACGGTAGATTAGGAGCACCTGGGCTTGAATTTCACCACTGACTGTGACCTTGAGTAAGTTATCTTCTGAGCCTCTTTTCTTACCTGCAAAATGAGGTTAATAATAGCCCCTACCTAAGATAGTTGTTTTCAGTGGCACAATGCATGTGAACCACTAAGCATATATCGTACCGATAAGAGTACATGTGTGTGTTTAGTAAATCTTAGTTGTTCCCACTCTTGCTGCAGTTATGTTGAACCTGGCCTGCCTTTCGGTTAAAGAAAACACCTGTAAAAAATTGTTCCTGTCCTTTAGAATTCATTTCTATGAGCCTCTGACCAGCCCTGGTTCAGCTAAAGGGTCCCCAGACAGAGTGAAGAGGGAGGAAAAGAAGGCAGAGAAAGAGAGGCAGGAGAAGGATCATTTACTTTCTGTTGTAAAACAGTCTATTTTCTACACTTTATATAGGAGGAGTGGCTGGCACTATAAGACATTAAAAAGATGATATGTGTAGGTATATATACATGTAAGAGTATGTAGATGGATTTACACACACACAGAGAATCAATCATCCTACTGCTCTTCACAGGAACTACTCAATGCCTAGGATAAAGTTCAAATGCCTAAACATGACACCCAAGCCTTTCACAGCTGGCACCATCCTCATTGTTGTCCTCACTGCCATCTTTGCAGCCCTGTTTCCTGTCAATTCATCCTATACACCCCACCCGGGCCTTCTCTACCAGTGGTCCTTCCCTGCCACCATGCACTCCTACTCCCTTACCTTGCCTCAGCTTTTTCCTCTGCCCTTCTCTTCCACCATCAGGTCCTTTGAGAAGCTCTTCAGACAAAACTACTTACTTCCTATTTTCTGACAGCGTGTAGTATATCTTAAAATCATTACCTAGAATGGTATCTTTGTTAACACTTACTGTTCAGCACACATTTCAAGCTCAATAAATGCTGAATGATTAAATGAATAAACCACTGAAAATGTAATATTGAAGGTGAGATGTAACACAGGCAAGCAGAGAAACACATAATCCTAAACTACCCACAAAAACAGACTTGGATTAGTCTAGCTGGACTACCTCAAGAGGCTATTAACAACTGAGTACAATGCTCCAATTCATGTGGGAACATTAATTCCACTGCATGGAATGAAGTCAAGAAACAGTAGTCTTTGTGATTTAGGCATTTAACAGTGCAGATGTGAAGTGTGTGTTTTATTACAGCATTTTGAGCTGTTTGGGATCAAACATAAAGACCAGGACCGTGTGTGTGTACTCCTACTGAGTGGGTTTGGAGAGGATGACAGCGGGGTCCCATCCCGGGAAAGAACGGGCTCTGTGCAAAGGTAGGAAGTGGGGCCACCCCCAACTGCTGGCCTCAGCTATTCCACTGGAGGTCCTACCACACACAGTCCGTTGGTGGGTTTTCCTAAATGAGCACCACCCAGATTGAGTGCTGCGCTGCGGTGGAAGGCCCCATCACTGTGTTTTCAAGTCTGAGAGCATCCTAGGCTTCTACATCCAGGAAGAGGACCAGCCAGGTATATAGGTCCTTCCAGAGAAGCAAAGATTTCACACCTGAAGGGAAGCATATGTAGCAAGAGGTCAGCAGACAGGAGAAACAAAAGAAAAAAAAGAAAGGAAACCAACATCCAACAAGACTCTCTCTAAGCAAACAGAATCCTAAGTTTGGCAGCTGAGAACTGAAAGGCTGGTTCAGTGCCCTTTAGGTGATTTCCCCTATTTTAGAAGAAAAATGTCCATCTGCTTACTGCAGGGTGTACTCATGGTGCTCCAGTGGAGGAGGGATGTTGAGCGGAAACCAGCATTTATATATTATCTACTATTGCTCTTTACTGTTTTAGTGGACTCAGTTGGAGAACTGTGAGGTGATTTACAAACTTTAGCCTAATATTCCTAACATCCCTAAGATACAGGCAAAGAATATACAAGGATCTTTACTCATCAATGTAAAGAAATTAAGAATAGTGAAATTTTAGGATGAATATTGCAAAGAACTTCCTATGTCGTAATCCATTAGGATGAGGGATAATCTCCCAGGGGGAGCTGATGTGTATGTCGGAAAATGTATAACACCCATTTATAATGTCTTTGTGACAGATGCAATGCCACGTCCATCTATAAATCAGATTTACCTTCTGTGCAAAGCCCCAGGGTCCTTTCTTACTGAAGGCTATCCTCATGGGCTCTGACCTGAGAGGATTTAAAATCCAAAGAGCCCAATTACTAAAAAATCCTCCATCATGTAATTGGGCTTTGGTATGGAAAATAACACCAGTATGAGTCCAAGTCACTTGGAAGGAAGAGAAGGGAGCCACATCTCCTGATGCTGCCAACGGGCCCCGTGAAGTCTAGGGGCTGGGTCTCTCTAAGCATCTTCCCCAGGGCGATGAGGAACTCACTTTTACTTTGCAGACAGCGAAACGACATAAATTACCCTGGCAATCCACAAACGAGTGGCTAACCATGTGAAGAACACTGAATTTAAACTCAGGAAGTTCATAGGGGAAACATCATTTTCAATTTCAGGGTCCTCCACGGGGAGCAACTCATCTAAACAAAGAATGGGTGGACTTATCTGTCCTTAGGAACAGAGACCAAGCTCCATAATTCAAAAAGCAGCGAAACTCAAGTGAGTGGGAGCAGGAGGATGCGATGCTCTGAAAAGAACAGGCGTAGAGCCCCGTTCCCCCCATTCCTGGGAACAAAGGAGCATGTGGTTTAAAAGGTATTGGAGTCGCTATAAAAAAATCAAAATTCAATTCAGAATATAGCATTTTCAATGGCAAACAGCTCAGTTAACAGCCTCCACATAGTTGCTCTGCCCTGTCCTTCTCACTCAATGGGAATTAAAATACCTGGCCATAGTAAACACCTTTAAAGGTTCCCTACTGCCCAGATATTCATGAAAACCAAACTGCAAGAACCTATGGAAAGAGAAAAAGCTTATTAAGGGTTTTCGGGTCCACTCCAATCTTCATTAGGCCTGCTGCCAAATTTTTATTAGACTCACTCTGATTATTTCTCAACCTACCCTTGTGAATTAACACAATGCAGCACCGTCGGGCTTGTTTATAATCGGGAAGGACAATACACCAAGAAATGCAATTTGGGAATAATTCTCTGCTAGTGAGGGCTTGCAAGAGAAATGACCTGTTGCCACAGTGTGTTTCTAATTGCTAATTTCTATGAGTCATGAAAATTGGGGATCCTTAAAATGTGGGAGCTTGGCTGGTGGGCTGCTGCCTGAGGACCTGAAGCAAAGAAAGCAGCAGGGAGGTTGACGTGACCTTGTACAAAAGAAGAAATTATGGAGGTGGTGGCATGAACTCACCTACGGCATGGAGTGGAACCCTTTAACTGGATAATATCTTCAAATGCCTTGTGGTTTTGAATACTGGGAATTAAAGAGCCCTACTAAATCATGTCCTATTCCAGCATTTTCATACACTTCTGAAGCAAATATATTTCTTTTTATGCTACAAATATCCCAATAATGGTAGTATTATTGTGCAACTAGAATGGTAATATTCAGTTTGACCAGAATATTCGCTTACAAATTATAATGAACCACACTGGCCATGCTGTTGGGGGTTGCTAGTCACAGAGCTGCTAACTGTTTAGTTTTGAAAGGTGTTATGACATCTTCTTTGGAGATGGAGAAAGTACCACAGGAAGGAGTCTTAGGACCAGGACTCTGCCCCTTTCTCTGCTTGTCGGTGGGGAACAACCCAGAGGGGACAACGACACACAACCGAGCATGTGTTAATCGAAAGGAAGGACTTAGATGTCTGAGATGTACATGATCAGTGGCTGTGGCTAATTCCTCTTTCCATTACCTGTGGAATTCTTAGGTGGGTGCAGTCCATGGAACTGCCAACATCAAAAGGAAGGAGAACAGATTTGGTTAGGGGCATAGTATGTTGGCATGTTAGACATGGAGCCATGAGGTATGCATGACAGAACTTCATGCTCATCTGTATACACCTCTCTGTACAGTGGAAACCTCATACGTCACAATTATGAACAGATTTGTGAGTATAATGGCCTCTGGTATAGGCAGTCTTTGCTTCAGCTCCGCAGGCAACAGCCCACCAGCCAAGCTCCCACATTTTAAGGATCCCCAATTTTCATGACTCATAGAAATTAGCAATTAGAAACACACTGTGGCATCAGGTCATTTCTCTTGCAAGCCCCCACTAGCAGAGAATTATTCCCAAATTGCATTTCTTGGTGTATTGTCCTTCCCGATTATAAACAAGCGCGACGGTGCTGCATTGTGTTAATTCACAAGGTTAACTCCTAGGTTATTCAGGATACTTTTGATTTGGCCTGTAAAAGGATATAGCAAGCTACACCCAAAGAAAACTCTTTTTACTGTTTTTTAAGCATGTGTTATGTGTTGTGTACGCACCTTAGAAAACTAGAAATGACAACCATCAGTGAGAACCATGAAGTAGAGTGAACCTAATAATCTTGCTAGAACAGGAACGGAAACACAGAAATGGAGATCACATGGAGGGCTAGCAACAGGGGAGTGGGAGGAGAAGAGAGGGGGAAAAGGTACAGAGAATAAGTAGCATAGATGGTGGGTAGAAAATAGACAGGGGGAGGGCAAGAATAGTGTGGGAAATGTAGAAGCTAAAGAACTTATGACCCATGGACATGAACTAAAGGGGGGAATGTGGGTGGTAGGGGGTGTGCAGGGTGGAGGGGAATGATGGGGGAGAAATGGGACAACTGTAATAGCATAATCAATAAAATAGAAAAAAAAACAATCTTGCTCCAAGTGACTCCCATAGTTTTCGCTTAGCAACCTCTCTGGCTTGTTCCCGGTGCTATCTGGCCTGCTCCCATTGCCCCGCCCACACTCTTTCTTCTCTGCTCCTCTGGCTTGCCAAGCAAGTTACTACCCCCAGGCCTTGTATGCACAATTCCCACTGCCCAAAATGTCTGCTCTTCCAGATGTCCACAGGCTTTTTCTCTGTTGCTCATGTCTCTGCTTAAAAGTCTCTCCCCAGAGAATCTTTCTCTGACCACCTTACAAGAAACAGCCCAGCATCATGTTCTAGCCCCTTAGCCAGATTTATTTCTTCATGGAAATGACCATGGCCTGATAGTTACTCTTCCGTTGCTTATGGTCTATCTCCCCGAGAGCCAGGACTTGGTCCCTCTCCCCATCACCTAGACCAGTGCCTGGAAGACAGTCAATCAATGAATATTTACATGAAAATATTATAAATCCCTTTCTAAACATCCATTTGTCCTTTTGTTACCTTCCTTTTCTTTGCTTTTCATTTTTTCTTTCTTTTCTTTCCAAAGACTGACATAAATGCACATAGTAACCCAACTTAAGAAGTCTTTTAAACTCTTTTTCTAGGGTCTGTTAGAAGTGGCTGGCTGTCAAGCGATTCCTTTTTTTTTATCTCTTAGAAATTTCTATATGGCCCTGGCTGGTGTAGCTCAGTGGATTGAGCGCGGGCCTGCGAACCAAAGGATCGAGGTTCGATTCCCAGTCAGGGCACATGCCTGGGTTGCCAGGCCGGTTCCTGGCAGGGGACATACAAGAGGCAACCGCACATTGATGTTTCTCTCCCTCTCTCCTTCCGTTCCCCTCTAAAGATAGATAAATAAATAAATAATAAAAATAAATAAATAAAATATTAAAAAAAAGAAATTTCTATACGGAAATCTTTGTCTTTTTATAATTTTAGTATTTATTTTCTTAAATTTGAGAATGATTTTGGTCATGTAGAAGTGATTTAATTAACCCTTATGTTTTCTGTTATTGATTTTTAAATTGTGTGAGGAAAGTTCTTTTAAAATGTATATTTAAAAATTAACCTGAAGAAAGATGTCTCTTGGCCACAAGCTTCATTCTCATTTAGCATAAAAGGTGGCAGGGGTTTGGGAGTGAGAGAAGTAAGGAATGTGATGAAAATGAGCTTTTATTTTCAACATTTATTTTGAATTAACCTATGAAAACTTTCACACACACAAAATCTAGTAGCTTGGGCAGTAAAATAAGCCACTTAAAGCTCTGTTTAGAGAGAGTATACACTTCGTTTATCGGTCTTCTGTCATCAAGGTATAAAACGACACATCCAGGCACTGGACTGTTGCTCGCACTTTGTCTTACTGATGACTCTTATTATTCCCACCCCTTCCTGTGGGAGAAGAGGATGCAAAAATGAAAATTTGTAAATTTGGAATATCTGCATCTTCAAGAGAATATGTCTAATATTTTCCTTGAATGAGATAATAGGGATGGACATATTTTGCTTTCTTTTCTTTGCAAATGGAAGTTGAAACAGTGATTTTGTGTTATTATAACACTCATCACTTCTCCTTCTAATTTGGATGGTTTTTTAATAAAGCTCCATTGATTCCACTGAAAGGAATTCCTCCTGGCAAAAGCAGAACACACATACTGATTGCTAAATATGCGGCAATTATCATATTCAGCAGCACACTTTAATACCTTATTTATAGATGTACCTATCTGTAATTTGCTTTAATTAAGTTGCATTGATTTTAATGACAGGAGAGATCCTCAGACAACGGGCTGGTATCACACGCTCCTATGAGTCCTGGTCTATCACTCACTCTCTAAACATGGGCCTGCACCTCACCGACTTTTAGCTCCAGGCAAGCCCGTGCAGACTTAGTAACGTTTCAGAGAAATTTTCAGCGTTCACACCTCACTATTCCATTGCTAACAGGGCAGTATGAATTGGAAGGTTGCTTGGTGGAATGAAAATGGCAACCAAATTTTAAAATGGCTTCACTTGTGTACAATGTCATCACCTGCCCAAAGTCACACTCTTTCGATAACTTACTCTCGATCAGGTGTGGCTGGCAGCATTATTTTGCAACTCCAGTAACTTAGCTGTTGTTGCCCCCTGCATTGCCAATACCACCACTCAGATCTCAGAAGGATCTTGGGACCCGAGGCATTCTTGAATTCTTAATTATTTTTCACATCCCCTCCCAGTGAAAGTTTTGAGAAAACTGGAGACAAGAACTTTAAACAGTTTTGCCTTTCATGACACCCATGTTTGAGAGTGAAGGCTGGCTAAACATAACACGAAGAAGCATGAAGATAGCAAGTATATTTTTAAGGGCTCTAAAATATTACTCATCATGACCAGAAACGATTTCTCTTTCTTTTTTAATGGATGAAGATGTAAGCACTGCTTCTATAAATCTTTGCACCTCGGAAGGTGCCAACATTCATTTTGTATAAATTATCCATGTTAGAATGCCAAGGCATGATCACAAAGGAAAACTCAGACAGTTATGCCAGTGCTTTCGCAGATTCTGGTCACCATTTTTCACTTACTGATTATTGCTACAAGTGTTGATTAATAGCGGTGCTCACACTGCTAGAACGCATTTCCCTGGAGGTAAAGAAAACATTCAAGGAAAGAAACAAAGAGGAAGAAATGAAGGATAATAATCAGCCCGTCCTTCCGCTTCTCTGTAACAACCCTGCAGAGGCTGTGCAAATTCTGGATCCTGATGATCTCTGTTAGCGCCTTCTGAGCCATTACACTCAAAAGATCATCCATATGCATCAGATCACCAATTTGTCAATCAGTTTGTAAGGCAATTACATGTTCCCTCATCTCCCCTCCCCCCTCCCTTGGGAAAGAAGAAAATGCCATAAGCGGCAGGGCTCAGCACGCAGTGTTAGGGCATCTCCTGTGTCTTTGTGCGCTCCCTGAATGCCGGGACAGAGCTTCCGCTGCAATAACCTGCAAGGCTGGATGGAATTTACTGAGGCTGATTAGCTTATACTTATTTTTCTCTCATCAGTAATGCCATACCTCTTATCCATGGAGGGAAACTAATGAATTGAATTTGGAGAGCGAGAACATTTCTTAATAAATGCAATATGACAGGAGGTAATGACAAACACAGATGAGACTACAGAGAGGGGTGGGGGCCGGAGCACAGCCCGGCCACTCTACCTCAGGCCCTTGTGGAGACTTTCGCTGGAAAAGTGGTTGATCTTGAAGACTCTCGGTTTCTTTTGTCCAGCTCAGTAAGATCATTTCCTGCTTTGTGTTTCTCTCTCTGGGTGGCTTTTTATCATTAATCTTATGATACGCTTTTGTTCTAATCTTAATTGTCTCTAATGAGGAAAAGACCAGGGATGGCTACATTTTGCAGTTCCCTCTTGATTTAAGTGGAAAGACTAATTAATAGAAATTATGGTCAAAGAACTTGAGTCCCATAAGTTGGAAGAAGAAAAGCAAGTGGATTTACGATATTATATTTTCTTGCACAGAGCATGCAATTTAGTTCTTCCTTGTGGAGTTGGGTTTAAGTTCATTTTGGCTTTCCCACACATTCTTTGGTGCAGGCCCAAGGCCATGCCCATACTTTGGGACCGTAATCCCCCTCCTTTGACATCTCATCCTTCACTCCCCTCTGTCCTGGCACTTGTCCAGTGCCTTCCCCCTCACCCACTACCAAATTACTTTGTAACAATTCTTGTCCACCTGATTCCTGACTTGGTAACAATCCTTGTCCACCTGATTCCTGCCTCTACATTACATCCTTTCTTCCCCACTGCATCTTCTTGCATCCTTAGCATAGGTCTCCGTGTGACCAATACGGGCAGGTGTTTTTCTTTGCTCTTTCTCTCACTGGAGAATCATTTTGTAGATTATGAAGGAGAGGAATCAATTCAGCTCTCATCCCTCCAACCATCCACAGGGCGGGACATTTTGTTCCATGATGAACTTCTCTCTGACTCTGTGTCATTCTGTGGGAAAGTGTAATGATCTTTAAATAGTTAAATATTTCCTCTTGTAAGGAGAGAACAAAAGTTTAGAGGCAAAAAAGCACACTCTCCTACCTAACTGTGGTAGAGAAAAGTTGCAGACTTTGGGTCTCCAGATCTGGGTTCAAAGTTAATGACATGATTGCCAGCAATCCTGTAATGGTTCTGAGCCTCAGTTTTCTTGTCTGTGAAAATGGATTCCTGTCTTCACTGAATTGCACAGAGGTAATGGTGTGATAACATCTTCCAAAATATATGGCAGTACATAAATTACCACACACATATAGACGAGGTGTTGTTTTAAAGACAACGCTTTGAATGCACAGACATGGCCACATGAGAGTGTGTTGCTGTTGCTTAGGGAACCGCAATGTTGCTGAATTCTCACTCTAATACTTCCCTTTAGTGGGTCATTCGTGTTTGGCATTTGTGGAGAGAGGGAGCAAGGCAGGGACCAACAGTGCAAAGCAGATGAGGGAGTGAACAGGGAAGGCTCCCGTGGATGAAGCAGCCTCATTGGCAGGCACACTCTTGCTACCTGCAACCAGCATTTGCCTTTGGAGCTCCTGGGGAGGGGAGGGTGCTCTCTCAACATGGCAATCTCGGCTGGTTACATCTATAGAATCTCAGCTATTAGCTACTGTACGAACCAGAACACGCTCCATTCTTGAAGGAAGCAAACAAATCAGAAAAGGGGGATATAAAAACAAGGAGAAGGTAATGAGTCGATAAATGTCTAAATCATTTTATAGCAACCACAAAATCCTTATGTTTGCTACCATAGAACTGACTACTGCGAAGTGGCATTGCATGGAAATGAAGTGAATGCCCTTATGATGCTGGTGCCTACGCCTCACCCCAAAGTCCCCGAGTCCTGTTAAGCAGTTGGGGGTGGTTCTGGTGGCAAAAAGTCTCAAGCACGTTAAGATACTGCTTTCCCCCAAACATCAGCGGCAACTTATATGTGGCAGAGGACATGGTTTAATATTTATCGAGTTGCAGCTCTGAAGTTAGAAGTGTGCAGCATTTCAGTTCCATATGCTCTCACATGCCATTCTTTTGCATCTTAGGTTGGAAAAGGGCATACCCTATGGACATTTCTTACTCTTCACAGCGCTGCTGGGTGGTACCTGTTTGCCTGCTCATACCCACTTGGCAGTTGGTACAGTTTCTCTGTGATCTGGTATCATCTTTCACTCGTGCTACCAGATGGGGAGCAGATGGGTAATTGTAGCCCATGCCTGAGTCCCATCTAAGTCCACGCTGGAGCCCGTGGGCATGGACCTGTCAGTGAGTCGACTATGATGGCATGTCAAAGAAATAACGTAAAACTACATGCATCTGTTCCCTACTCTAATAACTTGAAAAAAATGGAAAAAAGAAAGAGAAAAACTTTTCAAAGACACGCTTTCCTTTCACTAGATGTCACATCTGTAAGAAGACGGGGAGAAGAACCGTATAGTGGCTTGTGGATGTCAAACTCACTTCTAGCTAATGGCAGCTCCAAAAAACCACCAACTCAAACAGGCATGGTAGTAGAGAAAGTGAAGTATAATCAATATGTTCCTTTTTGGTGTACTCAAAATATTGGCTCTCAATTATAGAAGCACAGCTTCTATGTAACATTTTCTGAAGTAAAGCATGAGAGAGAGAGAGAGAGAGATCTCGGATTTGAAGGGCCTCAGCGATGCCTAGGGAAGAGCACGGAGTCTAGATTAAAAGGAGTGAGCAAAAAAGACCTGTTGGAAGAGCTCAGCCCTAATCTTGCTCTAAACTGATGCCTCTGTTGCCACATACACCAAATTGCATTTTAAAAAATATCCAGGTGGATCATCCGGTTCTTTCAAGTGTGTGTTTCAGCAGGTCATTATGAAAGTTTATTTTCTAAATTAACTACAAATAAAGAGAAATCTTCTAACCATTCACTCATGCAATGCTGTCAGCTTTTTTTTCCCCCAACAGACATCAAAGCATATCCCCAACCCATGCCTGGCTTTCTTCATAGAGAAGTTATCACAAACAGCTTATGTGGTCCCCTAGGTTACTATGGAAACTCTTTTCTGGCCATCCACCTACAATGGTAACATTTGCATTAAAATATGTTGGAAGTTAATTTTTTTAATGCTCAAGTGGGGTCATGCCACCATATCCATATCTATTATTCCAAAGTCCATGAACGTACATTGATTTGATCTGTAAGAAGACTTGAATGAGGTGCGCACCCTATCGGTATTATTGCCTGTGCATCAGGTAGCTGTTTGCAACATTGTAAAAGACACTAACCAAATTAACTTTTGCTAAAAAAAGATAATGTTAGCAGTGACCCTGTAGCTGTCATTCCTCATTATGCTAATTTGCTGAATATCTACATTTGTATTATCTCTGACATGGACAGAAGAGGCTGGAGATGAGAACACAGGGTAGGTGTGAGAGGCATGTACCTTGTCTTCAGAGGTTACTAGATGACTCTGACTCAGTTTACCCATGTGGACCATCGGGAATTCAATTTGGCAAGCATCTCTCTAGGGGCAGCGAAGCAGTCAGCATGAGGCCGGACACAATGTAGGTTCAAACGTGCATAAGTTCTTATCCGAGTAAGTTCTGTGAGGGTACTGGGTGGGATACCATTGAGTTTTCCCTCCTGGTGCAGATGGGAAATGGTAGAGAAGCACCAGTGGGAAACGGGAGGTGTGGCTGCAGCAGCTGGGGGAGGCTGCACGAGGGAGAAGATTGTGGCAGCGTAGACGTACAAACTGTGGGCGTAAAGTCCTACCTAGGGTGGCTAATGGGACCGCCACCACACTACTTTCTGGATCCCTCGTGCAGACCATTGGCTGGTGATTGCAGTGACTGGGTGCTTGGGAAGCACTCTGACCAAGTAAGAATCACTGTGCACTACCGACCATGAAGAATGTCTCCTCAGAAACCATTAACCCATCTCTGACTGCGTGCAGACATCAGCTCCTTGAAAAAGGTAGTGGGATGAGCCTATGCATTATAGTAGAGGGACCTTCATACGTGCTGCTCTTAAGACGATTATGGAAGTGTCTCAATCCTCCTCCTTTTCACAAGAGAAACTTTGAGAGAATGGTACAAATCCAACAAGCACTTATCAGTTACAGACTCTCCACAGGAACAGCATTACGGGGTGTCTAAGTGGAAAGAAGGAGGAGGTGGAAGTTGAGACAGACTCTGATAAGGGTATGTCTTGCACCTGCCCTTACACGCTGACACAGAGGCAGGAGGGGTCTTGTGGCTGACCTCCAGAGAGTTTCATGTGGCAGAAGAGTCATGAGTAGCTCCCCCTTTCACTGGCCTGGTCAGTGACCATCACAGAGAAGAGACCTGGCCTGCTGTGGCCAACTGACACTGAGACATGAACGATGTGCTTTACCAATGTCCCCAAACTGTTGTCCACGTCTATAAAAGAAGGAAGAGCTCACTTTTTTCTCCTTTACTGATGTGGGTCATGTGCCACAGAATCAAAAGCCTTACTGCAGTCAAAAATGACTTACTTTTCTATTTTTTTCCCTTGTCAGAGGCCAAATACCCTTCTAGAGGAGGACGTTAGGTTGTTTCAACAAGATTTGTGCTAACTCAGCGTTCCTTGTTTCCCTGCCGTGTGTGTATATGAGTGTGAGTTTATGTTTCCAAATAGATTGTTTAATTATCAGCTCCATTATCTTTCTGGAAGCTGCACTTCATTGTATCAAGCATATTTATCAATAAGAAATGAATACCATCCTGGGAACTGATTTGCTTGAGGTAACTTTCATGACGGTTACACTTGCATGTCTGATAATGGTTCTATGCTCGTGCTGTTTTATTTATAGCTGCAAACCTCTCATTTGACTTTCTCACCATCCTCAAAGCTAAGTGGAATCTCAGTGGACACTTGGGTTTCTGAGCAGAATTTACCTGGAAAAGGGTGGTGGACATAAAAATCATTTAAAATTATATTTAAATCACTATTCATTCTTGATGAAGATTGGTCTCATCAGTGTGTCCACTCTACACTACCTTAGATGCTACTTCTAAGCATTAGGAAATAAAAGTAGCTAAGTTGCACTTTGGATGTTGCATACCTCAGGATTTTTAAACTCCACTAAAGTGCAATAATCATTGAAGACAAAGCACTAGGCAGAAATTCAATGGTAATCTTGTAAGTTAGAAATTTTTTTCTTGTCAATTACTGAGCATCTTACATTATTTTTCTCACTAGAACTAAAAAAGGTGGGAACATGGAATGGGGCATCTGTCGTGTTTGTTTCTGAGTTAAAAATGGAAATATGGCTAGGCAGTAAGTGCCATAAACAGAAGACGAGCAGTTTGACACCGAAGTTGAGCTTGCTATCGAGTTGGAGAATCACACGTCTGGCCCTGCAGCTCGTGAGCTCCTGCGGGCTTTCCGACTGGCGTAGTTCTGGGTGCACACACTTACCAACGTCTCAGGAAACAGGCCATAAAAGTCAACCACTTTTTCTAGAACTCTACCTTGCAATATTGGAATGAGCTTTGTATCCGCCTACCCATCCAATTTTGAAGTAAGGCTTTGTCACTGCCAGATAGAAGAGGGGCAACTGAACGGGTCAGACCAGGGACAGCTGCACAAGGGTGGGCATAAGTGCACACCCACCACCCTGCAACCAGCACCCGAGTGTAGCTGCGACCGCACAGCAGGATGGGGACAGAAGATGGGTCTGAGAGGAAAGGGGAGATGAGACCTAAGTCTGAAACAGAATCTGGTCAAGATCGTCCATAGCAAGCTGGCAAGCCATGGGATCCAGTTCAAATGGGTGACCAATCCAGGTCAGAGAATCCCCAAAGGAACCACATCCCAAGAGTTCTGGGGGTACCAGAGATAGCAGCCTCAATGGAAATCCGATACTCATGAGGAGGTAGAGCCCCCGACCCCGGGAGATAAGAGGTCACAACAATCAGAGCAGGGCTGGTTAGATTCTAAGAGAACATCTGAAAAAGGGTCCTGCAGATTTTCCTGTACTTTTCCAGGACCAAGCACAAATCTTAGACCCTTAGGAATGCAAGAAATCATATTTGCAGGGGTGAAGGGGCTGGGGGGCTGGGAGTCAACCAGGCCCTCTTTGAAATTCTCATTGAGAGAGAGTTGTCACCACAAATGAAGGGTGACTATTAGTTCAGTGTGAGAAAGGACAGCCTTCAATGATGCTGGCTCTTATGTGCACTGTTCTAAATACACAGTGAGAATTTTCTACTGTTTTGTAAATATGGTTCTGTTATTAGATTAGCATCTGCACCGCAGACTTCAGTCTAGGAATTAATAAAGTCATGCAACCAGTATCTCTAAGTGTGTGGCAGGCACCTTCTCATTTTAAACAATTATAACAATGCAGCTTGGCAGAGAATATAAAACTTTTACATATTGATAGGTAATTGCACACACGCAATACTTAGCGTTACATTCTAATTATTTCTCACATTTTCACTGTCAACAAGAAAATGCACAACAACTCAACCCTCTGCATTTCGGTGGCCTTTTCGGCTTAGCCCTACTGCAGCTACATGGATGTGCAATCGGAAAACCAGCTTTGTCACTGCATGTTGCAGAGGTCCTTTTCTTGGAGCGGCAAGGAAACTAATTTGGAGGTTTTACTCATGTCTCACTTTCGCGGGACCATTTAAAAAAAAACAGGAGTTCACAGTGGAGAAGGGGGGAAAGTTGTCATATTTTCCACTCACACCACTAGCTGTGCACTGTTTTACTGTGTGTGAGTACGAATAAGCTGCAGCTAGAGAAATGGTCTTTGTGATGCAATAAAACTGTCCTGATCTTGCCATGATTCATCATCAAGAAATCCCTTCATAAGGAAAGTTACGCGTTATAATGGGTTTTGAATTCTGGATTCAATGGCAGTGTGGGCACAGGCAATTTACTACTGAGCTCCCAGATTCTGGCCGAAATGATCAACAGCATACAAAATAGGTCAAAATTGCATCTGTGCTGGGCACTGAGGAATACCTGCTAGAAATGGTGCCAGGGGACAAGCTGAAAGGAGGACATGGTGCCAGCGGACAGCCATCCTTCCTGGGGAGCTCGCAGAGGAAGGTAAAACTGTTCCCTTTGAGGGGCGAGGTGGTGGGCTAACGAGGAGCTCATCTGGATTCTCTCTTGTCTCCAGAGTGGCAGCCTTTCTAAAGAGTACATATGAAATGCTGAAGGTTCTTGAGGGCGTTACGGCAGGGGAAAGAAATCTAAGAGCTAGAAAGTGCTCTCTCCTGATTTGCTGGGCAATATAGTGTATGAGGATGAAGGGTGGATTACAGACGCAGGTAATATAGCATGAGAGGGTTGAGACCACCAGAAATCGGGGCACAGAATACTGACCCCTTGTTCGTAGATATCAGAGAAACCACCTGAGAAACTAAGCAGAAGCCAAGCCCTCCAGCCATTATCAGGATTTTGGTGCCCTGTCTTCTCAAGCTGTTGAATCGCTACACAGGAGGTGTGAATTCACATCGGCCAGCGCTCCCCTGCCGCCCACGCCCTCATCCCTGGGTTTGGGCTCACCAACAGTCAGGTGTAAAGTGATGGGAACCAAGGAACTTTCAACCATCTTGTTTCAAGAACCAAATCATGCTTTCGAGTAATAAAATAGAAGTAACACAAAGCAGTTAACTGAAAGAATTCAATAAGAAATCTGTCAAAATGAATCAAAAGAGACTAATCTGGGTGAAAATTTTGAATATCATGAATAAAGAAAGAATCCCATAAGATCCAGATAGGGAAAACATGTTACTTACAAAGAAGAAAAATCAGGTCAGGTTCAGATTTCTCCCTCACTAATATTAAAAAGCAAAATAGCACTGAATTTCTAAGGAAAACACTTCAAAAGCAGGTATGCCATTCATACAACAAATATTTATTGTATACCTCAAAGCACCAGGCATTGCTATGAGTTGAGATTTATATATGAAGGATACTATCAGATTTCAAGGATTTAGAAATATATGATCTATATATCCTTCCTCAAATAAAATTGCTCAAAAAAGGTAAGCAAATTAACCTAGAGAGGAATCAAAATAAAGAACTCAAGGATGGAGATGTCATAGCAAAGAAGGGCTGGCATCAGACACCAAAGGTAACCCTGGAAACATACCCCGTAAAGAACAGGAAAAGAGAGCTATGCATTCTTCCAGGAAAATGTGACTGGATCTAAAATCCGATCAAAGTGTGAGGGAAAGTTGTGACCACATCCAGTCCTGGTGCTTTGTCTTTTATATGGAAGGGACTCAGTAGAGATTATGCCATTTTGAATTTGATAGAGAAAATAAGACAAAGAATGTTTTTGTCAAGTCAGAATGATTAAAGTTATGGAAAAAATAATCAAAGTAAAGGCAGCACATGGGGTAAAAGTAGCAATCAGAAAAAGGTGTACAAAAGAGAAAGTCTGAATCCAAAAGACAGAAAGAATAATGCCAGTTATGATAACAGATATAAATGGGTTAAACGGTTCTTTGGAAGAAAAAGCCCCAGAATGAATCAAATGCCATAATTTAACCTTTTACAAGAGATAGACCTAAAAAAAATGATGCTGGAAGGCCTCAGAAAAAAAGAGCAGATGGGGACTTTAACTTAATATTTATCTGCTTTTGACAGATCAAGATGATAAATAAATATATATAATGTCAAGGTACAATATAATTTATAAGATTATTTTACCAATTATAGGACATACATTTATCATGCTTAAACATGTGTGAAATGGTGATGGCCCTTAATATAAAAGCTTACATTTAATGTCATGGTCTCTTTTTTGTTCTCTTCCTGAAAAGCTGTTAATAGATGTTTCATGTGTATAAAAACTATGCTGACTTGTATTTCAGAAAATGTAAGGATGCTGGTGGGTTACGCACAATAACGCAGGCACCACAAGCTGAGACTTTTGTGCTTCTCCTGTGCTCTCGGCTATCTCCCCAGCGCCTTAACAGTCCTCCAAACATAATAAGCATGCAATAAATATATATTAAATAATAAACATTTACAGAAAAATCATTAGTTTTAATGTAATTAGTTTAAATCTTTAAATTATAAAAATTACATATATTGTATCAACTTTTAATAAATGCAAAATTGCAGAAGTCACTGTCCTTGACTACAAAGCATTAAAATTATACATTAATAATACAATTTTAAATAGATCTAAATTCTTAAAAATTTAAATAATGATCAGATATGTCATTTGTGCTCAGAGAAGAGATACAATCTTTAATTTTGGAATACCAAGAAAAAACAAGAACATTAAGATATTAACACTTCTGGAAGTACACCAAACTAAATTCAAAAGCAGATTCATTGACTTAAATTATATTGTTATTAAACAGGTTTAAAAAGTAACTGAAATAAATAAGCTAAATAATTAAATAAAATAATATAAAAAGTTTGCTCTATCTCTTTGTAAGAGAAATAAGTTTATAAAGTAAAAATAAGTGTATTAGAATAGAGCAACAGAATTATTAAATATATTAAGTGATAAAAAACAAAATATAGTGAAAGGCTGAAAATCTCAATGTCATAAGTGATTTTATAGAAAAAAAATAGAAAATTTCCAAAATTCAGGAAAGGAAGAAATCTCTTTTTTTTCAAAGATCTCTATCTATGTTAAAGTTGAAAAAGACGTCAAAGAATTACCCACCAACAGCAGCAGGCTAGATGATATTATGATGAATTATTTTAAAACTTGACAAAGATAATTCTTAAACTATAGAAATTGTTACAAATCATAGCAACAGGTAAAAAGCTACTCAAATGGTTTTACAAAGGCAATATAACCCTTCTATGTAAAATTGCTAAAGTTTAAAAAACCTTAGGTATCAGTTGCACTTACAAATATAGATATGAAGTCACAACTGAAATACCAGCAATCCATGCCCAGCCCTAACTTAACAGAAAAATAGACAGCATGTGAGTATAGATTTATTTTTTCAGAATTGCAAGGGCTATTCACTATTAGAAACTCTATTAATATAAATCATCACATTAATAGGAAAATAAGAAAAGCATATGATCATCATGATGGATGTTTAAATGCCATTTGAAAAACCTCTGGTTTGTTTACACAAAAAGCAATGCTTCTTTCTCTCTAAAATGCCATGAAGTTAAGAGAGTACTGACAAAGCTGGAAAAAATCTGAATGATCTTTGATTGTAAAGGCTTACTATTTCTTCTATATCAAGAACATCTACCATGCAGCAGGAAAAAAAGTATGCACTGCAATAAAAAATGGAAAATTCATAAAAAGAAGATATATACATGGCCAATAAAAATATTAAATGCTCAATAGCAGTTGTAATTTAAAGAAAATATAATAACTGATATTTGCTATCAAATTGGGAATAACTAAGAAAAATAAAAACTCTCAGTTTTAATAAGGCTGCTCTGAAACCTGTATAAAACAGGCCATTAATATTTGTTGACTGTATTAATAAATATGCTTCGGAGGAGCATAAACTTATTAACTTTTCTTGAGGCAAGTTGGGTAATTTGTATATATTTACATTTTTTCATATCCTTATATTAAATAGTATCTTATGTTGATTTATGATAAAAAAGTAATGAGTGTAAGGATTTATTTATAATGATAATTATTACATTATTACTTATGATAAAAATGATGAAAATAACTTGAACATCCAATAATAAAATGATTAATCAATTATTAAATATCATTCTGAAAATACTATGCATTGAATATTAAATTCACATTTTTGAAGATTATTTAATGGCATGAGAAATGCTCACGATATAATAGAAAGTGGAAAAAGCAGCTTAAGTAGCAGCATAACCAGTAGGACCCCAGTTGAACTCCTACACGTGTCATGCATGTATGTGTGTGTTTATAGAAAAGAAAATACTCCAAAGCACAAGCAGTGTTCACTTATTGTGTGGTCAGATAATAGATGATTTAAATTTTTGCTTTAACACTTTTTACCAATTATCTAATTTTTTTACAGTGACCATGTATTACATTTATGATAAAAATTTTTAGATGTAAAAGGAAAAAAGTAATTTCAGGAAAACAAGAAAGACTAATGTATGCCAACTATAGGCACATGGTCTTTAAAAATACTTCTGGCTATGTAATTATAACCTCTTTTAATATGTTTATTTAATAGCTATGGAAACCACTGGCTGCCAAGTTAAAATTCATTAAAATACTTGCAAATTATGTACATATCTGTCTTTGAATACCAACATACATGTAGGTCTGTACTGATAGATGGATATGATCAAGAAAAGCTAACTCAGAGCCAGTCATTACATGGTTCAGATAGGATGTACTCAACAACATTTATTCATAAAAAAATTGGAGCCCCCAGAAACAAATATCATGTGACTTCTTATAAATGAAATAGTACACCAATCAGACATGGAACTTAGAAGTAAAGACTAGAGTTTTCAACTTTTTAAAATCCTAACCCATAGGAAGAAAAATAGTTTACATATATCCTGGTATATATGGGTATATGTGCATGCATTGGGCATGAAACAAAAATTCCACCAACTAATACTAATACTTACTGCTGGCCATGCCTTTTATTCTATTCTATTTTTTTAATTTATTGATTTGAGAGAGAGAGAGAGAGAGAGAGAGAGAGAGAGAGAGAAACACCAATTTTGTTGTTCCACTTATTTATGCATTCATTGGTTGCTTCTTGTATGTGCCCTGACCAGGGCTGGAACCGGCAACCTTGGCGTATCAGGAGGACGCACTGACCAATTGAGCTTCCCAACCAGGGCCTTTTCCAGACTGTTCCAAATCTTTAAAATTGTCAATTGTCATTGTCAGCCTGTTCTCTTTTTCAGTGTCTTTGATTATATTTTGCTTGTTTGTTGGTTTTGTTGTTTAGACAGTGACCAGAGAGGAGAGAGAGGGGAATTTCAGGGGAAAAGGGGAAGGATTTACAGGAACAAGTATAAAGGACACATGGACAAAAACTAGGGGGGGTGGAAATGGGAGGAGGGTGGGGAGGGATGGACGGGTGGGCTGGGATGGGACTAAAAGACAGAAAACTGTACTTGAACAGCAATTAAAATAAAAAACGAAGCTAAACTAAACTAAAATAAAATTGTCAATTGTGACCAAAGAATTGATTTTATGATCATCTAATAAGTTGTGACACACAGACTGAAAACTAACCTCTGGGGCAGGTCTCAGTTAGTAACTGGGACAGACGATGCACAAATGTTCAAAATCTCAAAATGAGAGGTTGAGCCTAAAGGCAAGTATCATCACCAAGCATATGTTAAAAGCCACCTTGTATTTGCTTAAAAGTTCCAAAGGGCAATTGGAGTAGCCAGCGCCCTGCGTGCAGACAAAAGGAAAGGCCGAAACACAAGGGAAACATTACAGGGATAAAAGGAAATCCATCTTATTAATTCTTGCTTAGTCTATGTATTCACTTATCATTTTTTCTGTACAATTACTTCTATATATCTCATTATATTTTAAATTATGTTTCCTGTCTGCCTTTCCCACCAGACATGAACTCCTTATTCACTTTTGAATTCTCAGAGTCAAGTAAATTTCTGGTACAAAGTTGCCACCAAATAAAGGCCTAAGGAATTAATTAATAAATGAATAAACCATATGCTTTGAAATTTTGTTCTGTAATCCTGGGGCCAAAGTGACATAACGTAAAAGAAAATGGGTTTATTCTTCTTAACCGATGATAGGACATTAACAAGTTTTCTTCTTACTTCGGATAGAAAAATCTTTAAGAAGCTCAGGAAAGTCGTAAGAGCTTCCAATTGGGAAGGCATTCCAATTTCTGATAAATTAAATTTAGGAATCAATGAAGTGTATATATTTAATGCTTAAAACAAAGTGTCACCTTTTTTCCTATTTGCTTGTATTCTTTTTATTCCCCTTTTATCATTATATTAGGATTAGATGTTTTTAACCTTCCACATATGCATCTGTATGTAGAGAAAGGAAAATGTTACTCACTTTCTCAAATTGGAAAATTTAAAAATAGAACCACATGTAAACCACAAAGTCATAAATCTCATCATATTTTTCCCAATCACCAATTTAAGTACAATGCTAAAAGATTTCTTCCTGCCATCATTCATAGTAATTGGAAGGCCATGATCCCCTCTTCTGGAATGTGAGTCTCTGATTCCCTTACAACCACGTACACACCGAGCACACTGCTGTTGAACTGCTACTGAAGTGCTGAGAAAACTGAGAAATTACCATGAGGGAACTGCATGGAGATCAGGAAACCCGGCCCATACTAAATACGTGAAGAAAGGAAAGGTAGCTGATATACATGTGTGTGTGCGAGTGTGTGTATAACAATAAAAATAGACTTGCTATTCAGAAACAATTTAGGATTCTTGATAATTGTGATGATGTAGAAATACAACCGAAAAATGAAGGTAACGCCTACATGGTTTAGGTTGTCCATTTCCATAGAGTGAGCCCAGAAGGTTCATTAGAGAGAAGCCATCCGATCATGACGGAATATCTTTCTCATACAGCGTTTCTTACTGTTTCTCTAAAGGGGTTACGGCAAAACATTAATAGCTTCACACACACGCACACAGCAATAAGGTCTTCCTTCTTGGTCAGCGTTGATGCAATTGTTGGACTTGATGAACACTTAGGTATAAACTGTCAAGTATTCAGTGAATGATTAAACCAACAAAGGAGTGAATGATTGCACAAAATCTCTTTCCCTCGCATGCTGCTTTGGCCTTGCCATCTAGGGAACGGAGCCATGTCTGGGAACAGGCTGAATGAAGGATGACATGGAAGGAGCTAAATCATTTGGAAAAAAACCTTCATAAAGATAAAACCCAAGAACTCCATTACTTTACGAAAGTCTTATCTGGAAAAGAGAAAAGAAACAATTTCTCAATTGTTTATAATAACACTGTGAGGCCCTTGCTTCTTAGATCATTTACTTGAGTAAATGGAAAGTTTTCCTGTCAGCCTCGCTGAAATTAGTGGCATCACCCCTTGCCCTCACTCATAAGCGCTCTGAAAATTAGTGCTGTGATTTCAAGGTTCAGGATGAAACACAGAGAAATTAATGGGATTCAGAGGAGAACTGTAAAGTCACAGACTGTAGTAGGAGACACTGCAATTGTGTTTGAAAATGCTAATTCTTCTTGTGGAGAATGGCAATTTCAGTGCCTCTGCAGTGATGATTATTATTTTAGGGTTTTCTTTGATTCAAGTGTTTTTCCTGCTTCAGAAAAGAGTTTACTATGTGTTTTCTTTTTCCCACAACAACACCAGACTCATTACGAGTTAATAAGAAACAAACGACGTTAAATTTCAGAATGACTCAGAGTCAAAGAAAACTTTCCTTCAACTGAAACCGCTGCTGCAAGGACCTGATTGGCTGATCACGCCTGGGTGGCTGTGAAAGGGATGTTCCAGCTTCGGAATCTGAACGCAAATAAGGTGCAGACAGATTTTTAATGGCTTTTGTGGTTAAGTGGTATATGTGTTATAAATGCCAGTTAAGTGGATTTTCATATCATGTAGTCCAAACGTCTTCATTTTAAAAATTTAGTAGCCAAAGTTTCTTTCAGGACCTTTGAGCTCTGCTAAAATAAAATGCATCCAACTGATTTTAAACAGCCTTGAGAATAGTTTATGGAGGCTGGGGTTCATAGGAGTCCCTACTATGGTTTTTCCTATATTACATAAAATGGCCATTTCTGCCATTGCACTTGAAGAAAAGAATGTGATTACTGTAAAAGTTGTAATTTTGGGTTTCATGATCCAATGCAAACGGTTGTGGTCTGGGGGAAGTTAACCTATTCTAAACTCGACATCCTGAGCTGAAATTAATTGCTCATTAGAAGCAGAAAGATTTCTTTTTTTACTCTAATGTTAGTACAGCATAGCGTTTTTTGACATATTATGGAAAAATAGTGTAGTTCTGAACTTTCTTTTTCTGCCTTTTGGTATTTTGGTTTGGATTTGAGCCAGAGATAGGCTCACTTATTTGATTATAGCATAAAAAGAATTATTACATTTTGACTTTTACGGAGAACTGATGAAATGATACCCAAATCTGGTGTTGGCTCAACAGTATGGGGTTAAAAAAACAAAGTAAGAGTGATAATTAAAGAGGAGTTCAGCAGAGGTAGGAAACAGATTTTACAGGGTTTATAAATGACTGATCCGAGATTCTCTTTCTTTCAAACTTCTTGAAAGTGTCTGAATAGCTGCCCCGGGTGCTTCTCCTTTCCTTCTAGTGCCAGAGTTAGCGCAGGCGAGAACTTCAGCCTGGCCTGTGATTGTGTGGCTGTGGTGCAAAGTCTTAGAACTTCAGTGTTCTTATCTGTAAATAGGATTAAAACTACAACTACCTTCTGGAATTGTTGTCTGGATTAATTGATACAAGGTATTTACACAGCATCTGGTAGAATCAGCACTGAGTAAATGATGCCATTGTTGATATTCATCTGGCTATTGTGTAGTTTATCAAGTAAATAATTTGCAAATATTCTCTTTGTGCTTCCCTCTCCCTCCTATTTTAAGACCTTACCTAGACCCTGGTATTTTTTTGCTTTAGGGTTTTTACAGAGCTGAAAGCAGAAGCTTCTAACTTTCTTCTGGTCTTGGTCTTTGATTTTAGCATAAGGTCATTAAAAAGATTGGGTGTGCTCCCAGGGTCAGGGATGAAAGGAGTGCGCTTTTGAGGGAAAAGTTTGTGTGTTGGAGAGGGAAATAGATCTTGACCTTTTTGACCAAGGGACTTTGACAAAGTACCTCACATCCAGGCCCAGTAGTCACTACCTAAAGGGACTGGGACCTTCTCAGTGGTCGCCAGAGTCAGCTTGACCGGAAGGTCTCCCAAATGCTTTGCATGTTGTATGATGTCCTGTGACGTTGTAATTAAGCTCCAATAATGATTAAGATAGAATGGTTCTCTGGCGAATGGAACATACTATTTCCGAACAACTCAGTGTCTGTACTAAAATACCTCACATTTATCGAACGCTTGCTACATGCCAGACAATATTCTTTCCATGAGTAATCACTCAATTGTCACAATACTATTACATCAATTTTAAAGGAGGCTGAGAGGTTAAATAAGTTGCCCAAATTTCCAATTGGTAAGCGGTGTAGCCTGGACATGAGTCTAGGCTGTCCAGCCTCAGAACCCATGCTCTCATATATTATGCTAAGATGCTTTCCATACCTGCCATATTATTATATTTAAAATTAAGGTCATCTGTGCATTTAGAAAGACCAGATGGGAAGGAAGGAGCTGTTCAGAGAAGCTGTCTCCAGGGCAGGGTTTCAGACGGTGCCGACTGAGGAGTCACGGTCCGTGTTAGTTGCAGCAACTGGCCACGGACCACAGAGGACAGATTTAGAAACGAAAGGCTTCCTTTGGGGGGTGTGAGGACCAGCTTGCAGGAGGAATCAGTCCCACTCTTGGGATCAGATCATCGCCCATCGGAAGCCAGTCAGACTAGGAGATCTGGGGCCTTCGGCTCTGTGTATAAAAGAGAAATGCTGGAGCAACTTCAGGACATCAAGAATGTGACCTCAAGGCCAGGGGCCCTTCCTCTGTTTCATAAGTAGCAGTTTCTAGGGGTAGAGTCCATCAACCTCTCTCCTGCTTCCTTCTTATAGATTTCCTCTAAGTACGTAATTTTGCTCTTAATCAGGTTAATCAAATGTCTTCTTCAAACAGAGAAGTCTCGGGGAGCGTTAAGGACCTTTATGGGGTCAGATTTTGCCTCCTCGCCTCCCTGAGATGAACTGCACTGAGAGAATGGTGACATTGATGGAGGATGCGTGGAGAGGTAACTTTGGGCTCCTGAGCACTTTGGGGGAAAGGGTGGGCCTAAGTGGTGTGCCATGATGGGGAGTTGGGGGTGATTGAGTCAGGAAACCTGGGGAGACACTCTCGAAGACTGGTAAATGGAAAGGGGCTAGAGAACGTCTCAAAAGTGCATCAGGGAAAGAGGTGAAAAGGGAATTTCCTTCTCCTCCTCCTGGCTCAGAGGCTCCCTGCTTCCGCTCCTGCGCGACTGCTCTATGATTAGCACCAGGTTACTGGATGTTAGCAGGCTTCTGTAGCCTGGTCTGGGGCCCTACAACCAATCATTTTTTTTCCTATGGGAAATCATTCCCATTTCCAAATTGGCAATTTCTAAATGGGTTTCTGAAACACAGTTTATATCTATGTTGGGGATTGCCTATAAACATGTTGCCTCCTTTCAAGATGATTTATGCTATGTTTAAAAGCTACAAATTCACTCATGTGATCTTCTCCCATAGAGCTAATATGTCAACATGTTCCTGTGAAATCCACATTGAAACGTAAACAAAATAAAGCTACCCCCCCCCCCAAAAAATCTTCAGTTTATTTTGTCTTCTTCTTTCCTCAAACTTTCACTACTTCCTGAAATCTAGGTGTTACAACTCTTTAAGTGCATTTAATGTTCTACCAAGTTCGATAAAACCTCAAAATCCACTGTGGACACAGTGGGTTTTTTTTTCCTGCCTTGGAACTTCTTCTGATTTATAGTGCAGCTATTTTAGGAACTTGGGGCAATATTAATCTGTTGATGGAGGGACACCCTGGGAAGGAGCCGTTTACAGAGCTCGAGAGGGCTCATCGGCGGTGAAGGGGTTGGTTATTTCCTGGTGGGAGCCAAACTCCAGCAGTTTCTGGATGTGTACAGTTGATGACTCCAGTTCTTTACTTCATTCCATATTTTAAAGATTTAAATAACAGAATATGTTTTTTTTAATTGAGATACAATTGACATATAATAATTCATTAGTCTTAGGTGTACAGTGTAATGATTTTGATATATGTATATAGAATATGATCTTGTCACATGCTCACACAAATACTCTAAGAGGATGTAAGATAGAGCAATGCTATCCAAAGAATGCATCACTTTTAGTCCTTTCGAAGAATTCCATTGCCATTTCCGGGGGCAAATACCCAGCTTTGGGGTAAGTCAAACTTTCACTTGCCATATGGGTTCCTGGGATAACTCAAAGATACTGGGCCACAAAAATACTTCTTTTTCTTTTTACCTAGCCAATGGTGGCAGCAAGTATAAGACTGATAATAGATCTGTTCTTTCTCGTGATAAACAGGAGAATACCTGAAGACAAAGGCCTTTCTTTTTCTTTTTTTTCCCCTAAAACATCTAAGATGATAGAGAAAGTGCATATTGTTGTTAGAACTAGACATTAGAGTGGAGAAGACCTAATTGTGTCTGACATCAGTTTTTTCTTTCTGTTAATAGCACATTTCTGCTTTGGAGACTATCTCTTTTCCTATGTTTGTTCATGGATTTTATGTAGGTCTGATTCCACTTTGTATTTCCAGGGGTGGCCTTGTGACCTGGTTCTGGTCAGTAAGAGTATGACATCTTTCTGGCCATAGGCATTTAGAAGCAGACATGTGACCCAGGTTGAGCCAGTAAGTTATTGACTATTGCATTGAACATCAGTTCTAGGACTTCCTGGATGTATTGGAGGTGGGACAATATCTTTCTATAGAGTTGGATTGAAGCTGCTGATGGCTGTCTTTCCAACAGATGGGGGACCCCCCTGAGAATGGTGCCTGCAGAGAGTATAACAAAGCTGAGAGATGGAGAAAGACTCCAAATGGCCTGTATGGAAGAGCTGGATCTAGCTTTGCCTGAAGTCCAATATGACGATGGACTTTAAAGTCATATAAACCCATAAAATTTCCTTTTGTGCTTAGGCCAGTTTGTATTAGGTTTCTGTTCTTTGCAGAGCCATTGACTAATCAAATGCTGTTTATCAATGTCCTTAGTTTTAATCAGATGCCAGTAAGGAGTAGAGAAGGAAAATGCAGTCTCATTTCAATGCTTGTATTGGACCATTGAAAGCAGGAGCTCACTCCTTTTTTTTCTCATTTTTAGAAAATAACAGTCTGATGGTTTTTATACTTGTGTGGCCATTACACATTCCATCCTAAATCCCTTTCTCAAGATGGTTAGCATGATCTCAGCATCCTGTTCTCCCTTTCCTCTGACTGCAGAATTTACCGGATGTGTCTTTCATCATCCACACAGCTGCCAAGAATGGTCCCTTAGGTTGGTTGCTACACCATCTTCATAACAGGGTGAACAAATCTTTCAGAATGTTTTCATTTACTCACCCAACCATCACCTTCCTGAATCAACCCCCTTTGCCAGAAAAATAAGTCAACATGTCTCTTATGACAGTGGAAACTAGCATACCTCCTTCCCATCCATGTGTCTACAAACCTCTTCTTTAGATAAACATTTTTGTAATCTAGTCAAAGAGTTAAAAAAAAAAAAAAAAAGCCTGGAGGAGGTATGGTACACTCCATACAGCTCTTTACAAAAGACAATAATGCAGGTAGTAATATTTTTCAAAAACTCTAGAGCCATCTTATTTCCGAAATTACTTACAGGATATTCATGTGGTTGTTAAATAAGCAGATAATCTTTATCTGCTAATTAAAAAAAAAACAAAACAACAAAATACTTGCTTATTGCCAGAGGACTGTGACAGTCTTAACAAGTTTTACAGAAAATAAAATGCCAGCAGATAACAGGTATTATGTTTTCTTTTGGCAAATATTAACACTTCCCAGCTAGCATATCTTGCTTACTTAATTGGGCCTATAAAAACTCACCAGGCCTTTTCACTCGGAGCCATTGAAATTCTCTCAATTTGTTCTTTACAGCTTTTCAGAGCCTAGATGGGAGAGCTGCTACAAAACAGACTGGCTGAAAAGATTTTTAAGGTCTCATGTCCATATTTGCAAATCTTGCAATCTGTGTGTATTCTTTGATTTTAACACAAATAAAGGGAGTACATTAGGAGCTCCTTTGGGGAAAAGAAACACACCAACTTTGAGAAAAAAAAGGACAAAGTACGTCCGCTGAGGCAACTCTCCAATGGTCTCCACGGCTTTCCCAGCACTCCTACCTGCACGCCCTGCCTCCGACAGGTTCCCCGCTGTTTCTCTGAGCTCATTTAGGAGCTCACACCTCTCTACAAGGTAGCATTTCTCACATATATTATTGTCCTTTTTGTTTGGGCTCAGATGTCTGTATTTATGACTAGATTGTGAGTTCCCTCAAGGTAGAGATAATATCATATTCTTGTTACGAGCACCTAGTCTACACTAAGTCTGAGTAAATATTTGTTAAAATTGAAGAGGAGACATAGAGAAAACACAAGGAAAAGAGAATGATGTTGGAACAAGTGAGGATCCAAGAGAATAGTGGGAAGTCTTCAGCTGTGGGCTGCTGGGCAGGCGTGATAATGGTGAGAACTACCAACAAGATGGCTGGGCAAGACTCAGAAGGTTCAAGGATGACCAAAGGAAGACTATTAGTTTCATTGATAAAAATTTTTTTCTTTCAAGAAAGAATCATAGATTGTAATCACGTGATTGCTTTCATAATTTTGGCTTTGAAGATTTGTGAGCTACTTTCTTTCTGGCCCATTTTAAAACTACTTTATATGTAGTTATTAGGTAACTTATCTTCCTCACTTCCTTCTTGATAGTTCAGAAGTTCCCCTGTATAATGGGGCCCTGGGGAATATTTATTAGGCCTCTCAGTGAAGTACTGGACTTGGGGAGTCTTGAGTCCATGACAGTATTTTTTGATGACACTGGTCCGTGTGATAATGATCTTGTTAGAAAAACTGAACTACTTTGGTGCTTGAAAGTGATCAGAATTAATGTTATAATTTTAGAATTGTGGGTCAGGAACCTTGATGGCCACCTGGAGAAGCAGCTGGGGGCCCTCTCTGGGCCCCACGCATCCCCCTCGTGGACTGTTGATCAGATTTTAACAAGTGATGCTGAAAACCAGCATGATGTAGGGACCACAGCCTCAATCATAAAAGCTGCCTTGTTGGGTCTGGCTGACTAACAGGTGTGAAATGTTAACTTTCTAAACTTGCTTTCCTAGATCTCTCCAAATGTAGCAAGACAATGATATGATTTCTCAGGCCTATGCCGGACAAAAGATACTAGTGTTTTTCCTTGGCTTGGGGAGGGGACAGGAAAGGACGCTGAGATTCTAATCCCTGGTTTGGAGTATCTCAGGCAATGACAAAGAGCTCTCGTCTTTTATGACAGAGCATTTTCCAAGCATCCCTTTGGGAAGCCTTCATTCCCAATTGTCTGGGAAGCATAAAATCCGTCACTTTTGGCATCACTCAACACACCTGAGCATGGGAAACACAAATTAAAATAGAGATACTTTTTTTACTCACTAGCTTGTTTGTCTAGTTACACATTTGCTTGGCATAGAAATAGAATCATTGAGATGGGAAGGACCTCAGCATGCAGTTACCTAGCTCAGGTTTGGTGAAGGTCAGAGAAATGTCCTGTGAAGGTTAGGCATTTTTATCCTTTTGGCTTGACACAAAGAAATCATATAAAATAAGGCCAGAAAAGCAGGACTTGCTTACTCTAAAAGTACTCGTTTTGTTTTGTTCATAGTTGCTCCGAGATGGAGGACTTTTCAATGCATTGGACATGGTGTTCCGTTTTGGTTATGGAGGAAAATACTTCCTTTTATTTTATTGCTTGTTTGTTTGATTTGATTAAGGGGCAAGAGTTTCTCATCAAAGTCAGTAAGTCAATCTCAATTAAGTTTGAAATGCAGTGAATTGTTGTCTACATTATTGTTCTCTAGCAATCGTTTGCTTCAGTTACTGAGAATTTAAGTGACCAGTTGTCTCATCACTGCTAATGTGATTCTGTTTAGTCCAAATGTCTGTAACAAAACCAATAAATAGCTGTTTGCTCTCACCTATAATCACAGGATGCCTACCTCTGGAAGAGGCCGAAGCCATTTGGTTAGAGGCTGCCTATCCTTCCCACACATTTCTGACGAGAGTTGTTAAAAATCTCGTACGTGGAAGAGCCTATTGGGCCAAAGAGTTTCAGTCGTTCCCCCCAACAGTGTGAATGCTGAAACCAGCTTTTAAACAGCAGTGTGGAAGTGCTGAGTGTCACGCATGAGATGCCACAGCACTGAAGTGAAACCTTCCCAGAGGGAATCAGCTCTGACCCTGGACTTGGCTCTCCCAATGCTGACCTTGTGAGCATGAATATGAGTGTGAAAATCAGAGAAGAACACTTTCCTTTAATAAGCTTGCCCTTCAGAAGAGCTGGTGTCCTTAGTGGCCACCAGGGACAAGAGAGTTCCTACATGGTTCTTAAGAAAGCGCTATGAACTGCAGCAGACGGCCGTGACCATCAAGGAGAGGGAGTGAGGGCTGACACACAAGAGGACGTTACCATTGCCACGTGCAGCTGTGCTCGGTAATAATGTTGGCAGTGAGAAGCAGCGTTTACTGAGCACCAAATTCTCAGTCACATTTACCGAATACTCAGTATTCTAAGGGTGAGACATGTCCTGTTAATAAAACTCCAAGCACCCTCCTCTGGGGCATTTTTCTGGATGCTCAAGAGTCAAATGTACTTTGTAAGCATAGCCTTGCCTTCTTGACAAAGGCAGGGGAATGCATCGCACTACTCTGGAAAACACCAAAGGTTATCTCTTTAGGAGATCACAATATTCTTTTCTGTTTCCGAATGTTGAAGGATTGACAAAGAGAATCCCCTAACACACAAATTGCTGTTGTCTCAAAATAAAATGGTCTTGGTGTCTGCTAAGAGCAAAAATATGAATTGTTCAGATGCAAGATACAAACAATTGATATCTCTGAAGATAACCCTTCTGATGCTTACTTCTAATAACCATTTTCCAAAGGTGAGATGACTTTTTTTTTTTTAAAGATTTTTTTTTAATTTTATTTATCTTTAGAGGGGAAGGGTAGGAGAGGGGGAGAGGGAGAGAAATATCAATGTACGGTTGCCTCTTGTGTGTCCCATGCTGGGAACTGGCCTGCAACCCAGGCATGTGCCCTGACTGGGAATTGAACCGCGATCCTTTGCTTCGCAGGCCCGTGCTCAATCCATTGAGCTACACCAGCCAGGTGAGATGACTTTTGTTGCATGTTCTACTATTGCTTGCCTAGATGTCTGAGACCTCAGAGAGGGAGGACAAGAATTACGGCTCAGCAGATGATGACACAGATTCCTTGTCCTCTTTAAAACAGCAAACATCTGTTCCACCCCAAGCTGGTACACAAGTGCAACAGGGAGTAAATGTGGGAGTAATTAAAATGAACTACTGTACACTGGTGTGCTTTGATTTATGGGAACGACTTCTGGGGGAGAGGCTGGTTGTGGTTGGCGCAACCTAAATATAACTCTATGTATATAGAACATCCTTGGCCATATTCTTTTGCTTTAAACCATAAAGAAGAAGAAGTAAAGAAGAATTCAGTGATTAGAAGCAGGCATGAGCTTACCCAGTGAAGGTCGTAATCAGATGGCCTTGCTCTTCCTTCATCATCCTCATATAATGTGAAGCCTTCCCTGCGAGCCTGATAATACTCCTTCCGCAACTTCTGGATGCGGTCAGCACTTCCACTCATGGGACGGCCACTACAGAACAGAAACACACACAGTCACACAGGGTACATCATTCTGGGGACTCACGTTTTGATCTTCTTATTAAAGAAGCTGACCTCAACATTTGGAAGATTCAATAATGTCACTCAAATATGCAAGGAAAACTGTGAAATCAGTAATCACAATGAATAAAAAAACAGTGCTGATGTGCCTACCTGCAGTTTCAAGGGTCAGACCATCTAACTTGAGATTAATAAATGCCTTTTGAGTCAGCAGGTAAGATAAGTTGCTGACCTTTAGCACAATTAAAAGAGCCATGCTACTTTTGTTATACTCACAGAGTTTGGCAACATTTCAATGTGGGTGTCTCATTTTCTCAACTAACTGTTGCCTATGTGACTGGTTGTTTGACCTGAAGGTCTGCTGTGCCTCAGAGTGGGCATCTGCCAGTTTTCAATTTAATGACACTCATGAATTTTGGGAGTGGGGGGTGAGGTATATATACACGTGAATATATGGGAACAGGCTGGGTTATATATAGGGAAAGGAAAGAAGGTGAAGCCATGCCAAGCAGTAAGAAGAAAAATAGAAAGCTGGTGACAGTAGAATGTATCATCTTGGTTACTTGTCCGGGGTTGTCTCTATTTTAGCCACATTTTTCTCTCGGGAATTACAGCTTCCCCAGTGACCCATCCACTCAGGCCCAAACTGGTCAGCCAGTGGCTCCCTTTCAGCTAGTATTTGTCCCCATCGTTTCAACAGAACCAACACCATGTGATACAATTCAGGGCTAGGAAACAAGAGAAGATGATAGGCAGAACTCAACAGTTGTTCAACTTCTTTGGTTCATTTGAGGTATAACTGAGAGCCCTATTGTGTCCGACCTCAAGTTAAGATCTGGGAAAGTAAAAATGAACAATTCACAGTCCTTGTCTGCAAAAAGCACACAGTCTGGGAGTTAGGGGACTGACAGCGATAAAGAAGACTGCAATCCACTGAGACAGGTGGTATAAGAGGTCTGCAGAGGCGCTGAGAAAATATAGACAGCTGAAACTTT
The DNA here is from genome assembly GCA_039655065.1 of Glossophaga mutica. NCBI lineage: Eukaryota > Metazoa > Chordata > Mammalia > Chiroptera > Phyllostomidae > Glossophaga > Glossophaga mutica. The sequence continues at coordinate 25,139,091 of CM077306.1, forward strand.
GACAAGGCGAGAGAGCGGGGCCACAGGAAATCACAAAAGTCTCCAACAAGGAGGTGACATCTTGCTGAGTCTGGAAGGATGCATAGATACTCAACAGCTGGATAAGTGACATGAGAAAATTCTGCGTAGAGGAAAGGGAAATGCAAAGGACGGAAATGAGCTAGCATCTTGTTTGGGGGAATGCAAGTAAGTCACTTGGGACAAGCAGTGGTCCTCAACTTCACTTGTCCTGCCTTACACACCTATCAGTTTGTATTTGCTTTCTTCCCTCTCTCATTCAGGGAGCAAATTAGAATGAAAGGGAGTGCTGGTGACTAGGGGTGTTTTGAATTTACGCTAGTGACAAAAGTGTATCGCTTGTAAACTTTGGCACTTTAACTCAATTTGTAACAACTCATCAACCATAATGATGCTCATGTGTCATGAGGACATGAGAATCACTGCTCTAGTGCACAGGGTACATGGGAGGGAGCAGGGAGGAGAGACAGGTGTGACGGAGAAGAGCAGTGGGAGCCCCAGTGTGGAGAGCTTGACATGCCCACAAGATCCTCAGATATTACAGTTGAGTTTTAAGTTTAAATAAGATGTCTTATAAAATAAGATCTCTGAAAACAAGAGAAAGAGTTTTTCTACCATTCTGTTAAAACACTTAACAGTATACTTGTAAAGTAAAACAGGAAAATGGTGATGAAACATCTTTTGGAGGAAAAGCGTTCCTCCCAAACTAGACTGTAAGTTGATTGAAAGCATGACCATGTGTCAGTAACATACAACCTCTCTACAAAGTTAGCACTGGGTTCTCAGCTTTCTACCTGCCCTACAGACAATGAGTAGCTGATACCTTTGATTAAGAAAAGACAAACCTTTACAGATCACATACCTTTATTTTTTTATTGTGTATTTTAAAACTCCCAAACAATTCTGTTTTTATACCATGCCTTTTTTTTTTAAATAAAAGATTTTTTTCTTGAGCACTTGAAAAAGATAAGAAAAAAAAAGGAAGGTCCAATATGCTTTTCTGAACACCGGGAAGCCATTTGGAACCGCTTCCTTCCCTTGTCAGCATGATGAGCTGCCTGCGGTGCCTGCATCCAAGGAGCAGGCTTCTGCCGATTACGTGAGTTCATGAGCCTCGCGCGAACTCACCGAATGACTTTAATCAACACAGTGCAAACATCACATTCATAGTCTATGAGTTTACCCAAAGAAACTGAAGCATTGAATTCAAGCAGAATGAAGTCATTAGTAATAAAACAAGAAACTGATAAGGCACTGTTTCTACCATTTTCCTGCATTTGTGGTGGGGGAAAAATCATACTCACACTATAAATTATTCTTCTATGTCTATAAATACATAAGTTTAAAAACATGAGTTTGATCAGATTTTAGCTCTCAGATAGAGGGATTAGGGCAAGAATACAAAATCAGATGTTTAGGAGTCAGAAAATCTCCTATGGCTGACAAGAACATGACCATTCACCCAGGAAAGAAATTTGGCCTCAGAGGGGAAAAAAAAAAAAAAAAAAACAGGAAAAATGTCTAGAAAGTCATGGACCATCTAAGTTCAAAACATGCTGTCCCTTCTCCCTCGTGTGAATATTTTAAAGGAGATGTGGGACACCATGCTCACCTGTCATAACCTGGGACTACATCTCAATATGATCTTTTTTCTCTCCAACTCCCATTCTACCTTTAGTTCCTGTGTTGTATTTTTTCCAAGTGGGTGTTTTATATAATAAAACCAGTAATAGGAAAATCTGATTTCATTTTTTAGCTTTTCTCTGCAGATAACATACCCAAGTTCACCATCACATCAATAAAAATGATATGCACAGTTACTGTAACCAGAGCAGTTAATTGATTCCATTTTGTGTTGAGGATGCAGACATTTGAAAAAGAATCTAAAAATGCCTTTGTCATAACAGTAGCAATAAGCATAATAGTTATAATTTCCAGAAGCTGACATAGCAAACGTACTTTTATTTACTCCACTTTCTACCTAGAGCAGACATCACTAATCAACTACAGCATTCTTTCCCAATGACCCTAGACATGGTCTTAGAACACTTCTCAACTGACAACTTCAGAAAGCCACTACCGATCCACAGGAGCTGGCACTTGAGTTTAGTTTTAATTCTTGCGTAACAGGTGTTGTAAATATCTCCAAATATTAAATACATTTCAAAGGTAGGTTTTATCATTCTGTTCCATAGAGATGAGGAGTCTGAGGCTCACTGCTAATAGATGATGATTAAGGTCTATTAGATTTGAAAGACCAGTCTTTCCCCCACTGCACACTCTCTTCTAACCTGGGTCCCTTCCTTCATCCTATTCATGTCTTAGACTCTGGGTCGTCTGGCAGCATACTGGGCAAGAATGATGGTTAAGGCTAGCCTTAAGCATTACTTTTTTGTGGACTCTTCTTTTCTCTATTACATGTTATCTGTTCTAGTTTTCTGGCTTTATGAAACTTTGCAGTAGTGATTCTAACAAATCTTTTGCTTAATAGCTTCAGAAGCAATGTCAGGTTATGATGTAACTCAAATACTCTTGCAACCATATAAAATCAGGCAAAGCATCAGTAACCCCATCTCCAAGTTGCTAGTTAGAAAACTAGGCTTTCTGTATTAGTTAGTTGTTCACGGGATAAAGTTAGCCATTCTTATTTTTAAAAAAGGACCTGTTTTAGCTTTATCTATACTTAGTGATCAGTGTCACTCCTATACTTTCAACGTGCTGAAATTTTATGTTAAATGAATTTAAACGGTGCAACAAAACGAATTTATTTTGGAGTGATTTATTGTAAATTGTACTGCCCATGCCTTTAAAGACAGATATGTAGTTAAACAGTCCCTTCCTGTAAAAGTTGAAAGCTGGGTAGAGTTTAAAGTTGTAATGAAGTTCAGAAACCATGGCTTTTTTCACCTACAGTAATAGGTAATAGCCACCTACGGTCATACATACCCATACCCAGTAAATACCACAGTAAGGCATTATCCGCTCCTTTGAAATCTAACCTTATTCTTCCTAGTTCATAATTAAGTCAACTGAAGTACATATTAAAATGAGTGTTCATTTGGGTATGTCATAGTCTCCTCCCATTCTTGCTGCAGGCTGGAAAAGGAGACCAATATTTATTAAGCTTCTAAATGTCCTAAATACAATATGTATGCTTTGTATACTTCATCTCATTTAATCCTCATCAAATGTATGAGGATGACACTATTACTGACATTTCACAGATGAGTACACTGAGGCTCAGAGGGGTTAAATAGCACAGTTGCTGAATGGTGGACCAGGACTTTGTGACTCCAAAGCCAGTATTATTTCCACCGTATCACGTTGCCTTTCGAGAAAGGCATTAAAATGCAGCAGGCATTTTGTAGCAGCAGTTCGCAGGCATGTCAAGGCTGAGGGAATTTAGCAGAGCACATTTATAGCCATACCCTTTGATACATTTTTATTTGCACAGATCTGTGCAATAAAAATAGAGATAAAAATAGCTAAAATAATAGAAATACATGCAATGAAGTCTGTATTCATTAAAGAATGATGTTGGAGCAATTGCAGACTGAGATTTCTGGATAATTAATATTACATTTCTAACAGGCTTATGTGGGGAAACTGGTATAAAACTGAATGGGGTGTAAAAGAGAATCAGTGTAAGACAAAGATCTCACATGAAAGAGAAAGAAACTCTGGTCAGGACCAGGACTGACTGGCAGCCAGGCCGCTCCTGGAAAAGTTCACCACGTACTGAATAAGAGGGAGTCGATCACTGACAATGAACTACTGTTGGACTTGCGAATTAATTTGGGATGATTTTATGTGTATGTCTAAGCGGGCGTGTATGTAAATACATGCACCCTAACTGTGATGAAATTGCATATGGTTAACTTCAAAGAGCTGTGTTCTTTCAGATAGCTTCAGGACACGCAGCTCTTCTTCTGAAGGAGAGGTATTTGCTTTTTTGCATTTGGTGATTACCGCCTTCATTTGTAGATACCAGCCTGAGCTCTAGAATCAGTGATGTGTTTAAGCAATAGCCTTTATAAGATGGAAACTTAACAGGAGATTCCTACATGGATGTGGTAATCCTTACAAAGTTACTGAATAAAACTATTTAAATTAGATGAATGCATGCCAACAATAATCAGTAGAATAGGGAGTGTTTTCAAGTTTGGGGTTAGATAAACTTTTAAATTTTTTATTGTATTTTGATGTTTATCATTAAATTGTTAATTACATAAGTATAGTGTTAGTTTTTCTGTACTTACAAAAGGGTGGGATTTTAATTTACAATAGCCAAGTGCTGGAAGCAACCTAGGTGCCCATCAGTTAACGAATGGATCAAAAAACTGTGGTACATTTACACAATGGAATTCTATGCAGCAGAAAGAAAGAAGGAGCTCCTACCCTTTGCAACTGCATGGATGGAATTGGAGAGCATCATGCTAAGCGAAATAAGCCAGGCAGTGAAAGACAAATACCATATGATCTCACCTTTAACAGGAACCTAATCAACAAAATAAACAAACAAGCATAATATAAACAAAGACACTGAAATTGAGAACAGTCTGACAGTGACCAGAGGGGGAGGGGAGGGAATTTCAGGGGAAAAGGGGAACGGTTTAGAGCAACAAGTATAAAGGACTCATGGACAAAAACTATGGGGGGTGGAAATGGGAGGAAGGTGGGGAGGGCTGGGGTGGTGGGCTGGGGGCGGGGTAAAAGACAGAAAACTGTACAATATCAACAATTAAAAAATACTGATTAAAAAAATAAAACTGAATTTAACAGAGGGAAAAAAAAGAAAAAAAAAGGGTCAGTCTCTTGAAAGATATGGAGTGAAAAAAAACACCTTTGTATCCTTTTAAGAATGCCAAGGTGCTATTCTTTTCCTGTTTCCCACCCCCCACTTCCATGGGAGGCGTTGCTTGTCTTTCTGCACTCAAGGACCTAAAAATTACAGTTTTAACCTTTGAATTCAGTAGTACCATAGTTCTGCCTTAGAAAATGGGGCATACTTTTTCAAAGTGGGAACAGAGCTCTCAAAATTCCTGAGATTGTGTGGCATTCACACTCTTGATAACATACATACCATCTAAACTATAATAAAGTCTATATGCAGTCTTATCGTACTAATTTTACTTTACGTCCCAGACTAGTTTCTGGAAAAATCTATTCAGCTGAGGACAGAGATAGTCATGGATACGACTGTTACTTATTTTCTGTGGTGACCATGGTGCAGCCTGTCCAGGCCTGGCAGGTCCCCTCTAGATTCCGAGAGAAGAAGAAAAGGTGTGGGGTCACGGGGGTGCTTGACGTGCCTTATTCACGGGCTGGCCAGCCACGCATGCTGCCAGCTGTGTGTGTGCAACGAGAAGCCCCTACCTCCTTAAGTATCAGAGACAAGCAAAGCCAGAAGAGAGCCAAGATCTTGTATAACATAGCGTGATTCTGTGCATGTGAGCCCACTTCATCATATGGGAACCGCTTATTGGACCCAGTCTCAAGGCTATGAGAACCCTACTTATCAGGCCCATTCGAGGTTATGGGAAACTGCTTCCCTTAGTTACCTAGACACCCAGGTGAGGAAGCCAGACTGCCTCTGTTTACCCTACAGTGATAAAGATTCCTGTCAAATAAAAATTTTCAGATTCTTATAAATGCACTCAGGATCATTAATTCAAATTTGAAGATTTACAGAAAGTACAGACCGACAGCACTTACCTTAAAACTCTACAGATTCCCTATTAATAATAAAAATACAGTTATATAGTGTGCCCATATACACTAAAGGAGATTAAATAATAAATAATGACTTTTAATGGGGCTTAATTCTATAAAAATCTTCAAGTGATAGTTTAGTCTTGAAAAGCTCTAAAAATTATCCAGTGTAAATATTCAGTAAGTATTATGATTATGTAAATTCTGTATCTTCCCCCTGCTCCCAATTTCTTATAAAGAATACCTATTTTCTGAAAGGTACATTAGCAAGTAAGATTTTTCATGGTTTAGTCCAGTGAAATTTTGGGACCCACAGCTGAGTACCCATGAACAACATTTAGGAGTTCTAATTTCTTGCCAAATTCGTCATCACTATTTATGATAGTGGTCTCCATTTTCAATTATTTTTGCTAAAATGTTCCCCCAAATAAGAATATGCCTTTCCTCATATGGACATTTAATGTCTATCAGATTTAAGTTATCTTGTTGATTAGACAATTAATTGAGATTAATAACTTTTTGCTAACAACGACTGCCTAAAAATTCTACATTAAGAGTGATGGGTTTAGAGAAGATTAAATAATATTGTTAAAATAATATTATTAACAGACAAAACAAATCGTTCATCTCTAGAATCTCCCTTTATTTCTAGAATTCCATTTGTCAATTATCTCTGACCTTTACTTCTTGGTAGGTGAAGAAACAATGCTTAGACATTTTAAGAGAATATTTAATGTCACAGAGAAAACTGAAGGCAGAATATAGGAAATAACTGTGCTCTATGCATATATATAAAACTTTTAAAAGTATGTATCTGTATAAATCACTAAGGGTTCAACAAAATTACTTCTTATGTCAGGATCCTGTGGGGAAGCTGAAAAACCGGTGCAGAGGTTGGTATGTAAGTAGGGTCATAAAGAAAGAAAAACCACAAAGCACAACGATGCTCAGCTTCTAATCCTGAACATAATTCTTTCCCCAGCCATCCTGATGCTGCTTTGGGGCGTTCTGACCTAGAAGCAATAATCTGACAATGTCACTTGGCTTACCTGGACCAGACTTCGCCATGGCAACCTGAGCCTGACCTTTTCGTCTTTCTCAACCTGTTTCCTGCTTTCAGCATCTGCTCTCTTTCAGGTCCTTGTTTAGGTTTTTCTGTCCCTAACTTAGTGAACTAAACTGTGACTCCTGTACCTTGAAGATTTGTGCTGGAAATCTTAACCCTGGACTAGACCTTGACCCGCAATGAATCAAGCCTTAGCAGAAATAAAGACCCCCTGTCCTGGGCACTTTTGATTGCATATTGGCAAGCATTTCTACTCCCATTATGAACCACTGCTACCATTTTATCGTTGAAAGCAATCTCATTGATGCATGAAGGACAACTTTCTCCCACATGATTGATTGTTGTGACTGTGAATCTCACCAGATCAATGTCATCTCCTCTTCTGATAAAAGGCATTGCTCTACCTTTGCTCTTTATCACTTGAGACAATGCGAGGCCAATCTCTGAGCACATCATCTCTAATCAGAACATTCTGCATCTCCATTTCTAGCAAAGGTGGAAATTTCTTAGGAGTGGTCCTCACAGTGTTCTCACAATTCAACAACACACAAGCTATGATTCACAACTTTGACACACCATTGTAAGCCTGCAACACACAATTGCATTATTTTGATAGTGTACAATGACCTCCTGGTTGTGTTCAAATTTCAGAAGCCAGTTTTGCCATCAGTCATAAAATATCCATCTGAGCTATTAATATTTAGCATAGTATTCTAATATATTTCCTCCAACAAGGGGCAGTGTTTTGAGCCTTAAGTAATTTGCACAAATAGTGGACACAGAGTTATGTATAAGCATATATACATATTGTCTTGAGACATTTTGCCAATTTTATTAACAATACAAAATATGTGGAGGTCACAGAAAAAATTATCAAGTATTTCATATGGTAACTTTAGTTGTTTAAGAAAGATTTTAAAATAAAGTCGAAATGTTCACAATGAATGCTTGCAAAATTAGCCCTTCATTTCAACTCTACATCTTTGCAAAACAAGCATTACATAGGTGCAAAGAAAAACAGATTTGGATCAATTTGGAACTGTGCATCCACTGTGTCTTTTATTAAAGATGATCAACAAACCATGCTCTCGATTATAATTCATGTAGTTAACAGCTGTTCTTACATGGCTTCAGTATAGTGACATTGCATCACAACTGCATTTAACTGATGCACCAAATATTTGAGCTTAGAGAAAAATGGGAATCTGGGGGGAAATAGCAATTTAGGTAGTGATAGTGTTCCTACCGGCCATCCCATGTAATAAGCATTCATCCTGGACATGAGCTGAGTTTGTTCCTCTCACCTGGCATGAGTTCCTAAGCACCTCTCATAATGTAAGCCTGACATTGTGCCGAACATGATTCTAGTGTTTCAAGATACGCATTACTTGTACAGCACAACCCCTTATATACAAGCCAACTCCTTCAGCTGGTGCTCGACTAGGGAACAGCCATCTGATGCCAGTGCTAAAAGAAACAGTGTTTGGTGGATTTAGTGAGTCTAGGTAGAGTCCAAAACAGCCTTCTCCTTAAGTGTTTTTCAAGGTTTATTGTGACTATACACAGTTTTCATCTCATGTAATGGCTTTAGAATCTAACCTTAAGAGAGGATTTGACATGAAATGTTACAAGTTTTCTCAAAGAGTTTTATAGTCTGAATAATTAACAAAATATTGATTCAAAGGTAAATGGAAGAAATTCATAAAACTTGTATTATTTTAACTCTTATTCACATTCTTGAGCTGAATGATAATGGTTTAAAGAGAAACAATAAACTCTGGTTGCTTATACAGTACTCAAGCAAATTAATGATATTATAACACACACATGTCAAAGAAATTCTCACCAACAACTGCAGGACTTGCAAGATGGAATTATTATCTTCTAGGCTTAAATCAAACACAGCTTGCATTTCAGAAATACACAGCTGACATTTAGTTGGGAATTAAACTTTCAGAGTCAATTCTGGGAAAAATAAGTCTTTGTGGGCTGCAGGCCATAAAACCTTGGGATTTCCTAGGCTTCCATAAAATTCCCTCTTCCTCAGAGGAAAAAACATAGATGTTCATCTTCTCCCAGGGGATCACAGAATGCCATCAAAAGCTACTAATTCCCAAAGCTGAACACCCAGAACTTTCCTTTCAGACAGTAAGGAAATAAGGTCTAATTGACTACAAAATTTTAAGGGAACAGAAGCAGCTTCTAAAAGATTTAGTGTATGGATGCTGTTTTTTTAAATTTAGAGGCGTGTATCAGTCAGGATAAGCTACTGTATGCTGTGGTAACTAAATGTCAGTAGATTAAAATAGTAATTTCTTACATGACAAAGCTTCCCCCAACCCCTTCCAATGGAGGGGGTTGGGAAACTAACAAAAGTAACAAAGAAAAAAATATAGAGAAGAATAAAGTTTTCAATTAAAAGAGCTAAAAATTGTGATTAGGGGCTCAACACTAAACGTTAGGAGACAAAGTCTTCTAAATACACGAGGTAATCAACTGGTCCTTAGCCGCCCATTAAGGAGATCTAATAATAAACTGTCCAGATACCCAGAAGGGATGCAAGGTCACACAGGTATGAGATTGTGGGCTGATCTTAATTATCATATATATGGTGTTAAATCATACTACCTCATAAGTCTAAAATTCTACATGCATCTCCATCTCCATCACATGATTCGCATAATAGCAACTAAGTCCAAGAATTTATCAAGGACATTTTTGATATTATCCAATACTTTTCATTACCTTTATGCCTACATGTTTGAATACTGAGTTCCAGAAGTTGCAAATAAGGTTATAATAATCAGCCAATCCAAACAGATTCTCAACGCCAATAAGCCATGAGAAAAGTTAACCTATACTCAGGTCCCAGAGGATGTGCAATCCAAGAATGTCCCTCCGCTCCCATCTGCCTTGGTGTAAGGTGAGCTCTGGGACCTTCGTAACCTCACGCTGAACTTCTGACACCAGGGATTTATGGGATAGAGACAGTTTAGATTATCTCCTATGGATTGTTTCAGTTGTTTTAAAAGATAGATTCCTAGGAATCCTGTTTAGGAGCATGGCGACATTCTTTTCAGAATGGAATAGAAACTAATAAATTAGCATCAAACTTAGATCAGCTGCTTTTATAAAAGGGTTTTCAATAATCCTCTGAATGTTTTCAGATCTGTACAGTTATTATTTATTCTTATACATTGCATGCCCCTGGTCCTAATGATGTCAAGGAGATTAAGACCCAGAACCCGACCCCCAGAGATTTCACAGTCATGTGAGGGCTGTGGAGACATAAATAAAGAATTACAGTGCAATGTGGCACTTATTATGAGGAAATATCATGAACGATAATGAAGTCCTGCAGTAGCTCAGAGGACAAGGTGATTAGCTCTGTCTGAGGCGGCGAGGAAAAGCCCAAAGGAGAAACGGAGAGCAAGCATGAGGAGTGTGGGACTAGGCATGCCCAGGAGGGAGGGACACCTGTAAAGGTGCAACAGGAAAGGTCACGTGGCCAGGCATAGTGGGAGGGTGGGAGTGGGTGGAGAAATCCTGGGAAATGAAGCTGGTAGGTCTTGAACAGCTGCATACGCTGGTCTTTTCCAAAGGGACGATGAGGTGGAATCACTGGAGGATTTCAAACACGGTAGTGCCATCATGAGAGTTACTCTTTACGTCAGGATAACCCTGAGAGGCCCTTACTTTCTTTGACCCCACTTAGCATAACCTCTGAAGTGATCCTCTATGGGATTTTCCTTGCCTTTATATTCGATGATTTCTTGAGTGTGTCTCGAGTTCAATGGACGAGGCTGACCATATCATTAGTGAAAGTCACCTATTTCCATTTCCTCACTAGTTGGATACTGTGCCTGGAGGGCCACTTTAGTTTGAGCCAATGGGACACAAAATCTTTTCTCTTTCAGTTTGAAAAGGTTTTCTACAACCAGAGCTCTTGTTTAGCCAGTAGCATCCACTGGTGATGAAGCATGATGCATCGTTAATATAGTGATAAATTTCCCACTAGCAACGGGGCACTGGCTGCCCAAATAGAGGGCAGAAAGTTAAAAAAACAAACAAACAAAAAAGCAAATGAAACCAACCCATTATGGGATGACAAAGACTTTTATTTTCGACGGCACTTTAAGGGAAAGTAGTCACAGAATCTTAATTAATAAATAGCCAGCGCTCCATTCAGGCGAGGTAATGGGAGCGCCCGAGTATCTGCCATGGAGCAATTTGTAGCTGTCTTGGTGTTCTGAAAAGTGAATGAGTCGCTGACTATCAAAGAAGAAGGAAAATTAGGCACTCTGCTGTTGACAATTGAACTCTATAAATAACCTACAGTGAAAATGAATAAAAAACAAGCCTCCTCTAGCTTTCAGTAGCCTCTCGACAGTGTGACAGTTGCTAGTTTTTTCAATAAACACAATGTCAATTATGCTTTTGATCCGTCATGGCAAAGTCACGTGTGGAGAATAATTGAGCACACTGAGTATCTTTCTTTTTGGCACTTCATATAACAATGCTTTTCTGTTTTATTTACATTGTACTGAGGCAAAGCAGCTGTCTGATCTGTAATCTGTACATTGAGTCAACATTCCTTCTTCTTTCTTCCCTAGTTCCAACAACTGTATTAGCAACAGCATTGTAGTCAGCTCTCCATTATCTGTAGAAATAGGTTTGGAAGAGCATGAAAAATAGATGCTAGAGATGATTTTGAAAATTCATTTAAACCAACAACTCTACTTTCTTTTCCAAAAAGTGTTTTCCTAGAGCTGTAAACCATCCTCCGATTAATTAACTTTTCACATTCTTTTCCTTGCCCAGCCCCTTGTTTGGTTAAGATGCTAATGAGAGAAAAAAGGCCAAAAACAGGCAGGCAGGACTTAGAAAAATAGAGGAGCTACAAAGACTCAAATGGAGAAAAACAGAATTTGGATGGCTGAGAGTTAACGTGACCCAGGAAACATTCCTCCTAAAGGATTTACTGTGTTCCTAGAGAAATGTAACTTCTCAGATTCAAAAGTAAGAGGTATTAGTGTTCTAAGTGTATAGACGAAAAGCAAAGTGTTATCTGGAACACAGAGTATTAACGAGTAGCAACATCGCCAGCTACAAGGAGCTGGAGGGTGACTGCATTTGTTTCCTGAATTCTGCTTTGTCACAAACTTAATTACTACCCTTCCCACTAACAACTATTTTTTTCTCTCTCTATTTGTAGATATATTAAGTATAGCCATTCAGATGTCATCAGTTCATCATTTGTTAAAGAAACTTGTTCCTAAGAAGGAAGAGGGAAGACCATGGTGAATGGCACTGTGTTGTTTTGTGCATTCCACATTAATATGAAAGGAGGAAGTATTGCGTTTTCTTCCAGATAGTTTCTATTCTACAAAATCATCTTTTATCCAAGTGTAAACAAGCTTACTAGCTAGAAGCCTTTTTTCCCCTCCCAAGTTCTATATAAAATGTAAGCCACGAAGCTTAAATCGAATCTCGGATATTATTTCTTTATATATTACTTCTACGTTTTTTAACTGAATGCTTACTGTGTATCTCAGAAAGCTTCTAAATTTATAATCTTCCAAAAAAGTGGGGGTGACTTATTTCTTCTTCTTCAAGGAAGCTTTTTAATACTGTATCCAAAATATCTGGGGAATTGGAGGGAGAAAAAGGATAGTGGGGAGGGAGGAGGAGCCAAAGAAAAGAGCTAATGGTCAAAATGCATTCTTATAATAAAATGAGCTTCTTAATGGATGCTCACTACAGGAATAACATTAATTCAGTATTAGGACTTTCACTAGAAAAATATGAATGTAATTTATCTTTTTAACTGTCAGCTGCATTTCTAAAGCTCTGAAGTCTGTAGCTTCCAGGGGCCTTTTGTCTTTCTGCCATGGCGGGTATATCTTGGACAGCTCTAAGAGCTTTCTAAGCGATCTTTCTCAAAATCCATTAGCTAATTCAAGGAACCTAATTAGAGCTGCCATTTTGATGGAGCATACTGAATGCTCAGTACAAACTAGTAACACCATCAATGTTTATTAGAAATTGCAAAACCCAAAGTGCTCCATTCCCTATGAATATTAATGGAAATACAGAAAACAAAATATTTATTAAAACATATGCTTAATAACATCAAGGTTTACAGACAGATATTGAAAAGGAGAGAGAGAGAGGCGCCCACTTGCATTTGAAGGCATGTGCCCACGGACACACAATAAACCAAGATTGATATTTAAGCAGCATGTAATCATTATTTGTATGCCCCTCCCATTTGTCTGCCTCGGTTTGCACCCTGGAATTCAGCAGCTCACAGCTGGGAAGACAGATGTAAGTCCAGAGAATTCTGAAGAAGGGGGTGGAGGTAGCCTTTTTTTTTTTTTTAACAGCTGCCGAGTGCCACAAATTCTTGTCAGTGGAGAAGTAAGTCTTGCTTCTCTATAAAATCAGCAGCGCGATGCTATCAGTACTCCCTACTGTTATGCAGATCAGTGCAAGTACAGGCACACAACCCCCTGCAGAGAGCAGCAGGCTGTTGCTCACCATCTTCTCCTCAAAGGAGCAATAAAAGGACCTCCATGAACTGTGACTGTCCAGCAGCTTTTACTACTCAGCTAAGGTTAAGCCATGGCTTTTTGTCTCTCTCTTCCTCCCCCTTTACCAACTTTTACAAAGACTCATCCGTTGTCTCCTTTTGTCATCTGCCATCCTCTGTTTCGGACTGATGGCATCCTGGTCGGCACCTTCCCCATGGCTGAGGTTGCTCTCTTGAGGCCCACGCACATCCTTACATCTCTGTAGGCCTGGACATCGACAGTGACTGCTGGGCAAGTCTCTTCTTTGTTTCCTTTCTACTTTTTCAATTTCATTGCCTGTCACTCTCACTGTCCCTCCCACTGTTCTCTAAACATGGGCCTTCTCTAAGATTCTCTAACTGCTTCTCGTGTATGTGTCCACTCTCATGGACACTTTACTCTGATGGCTTTGATGATCATATCCCTTCTCACGTTCTCTTATTTACTCATCCATCCATTCAACAGATGATTACTGGAGTGCCTCATATGGGGCAAGTCCTCAACGCAGCCTTCCTACCTGAAGACATCCATCTCTACCTGTGACACCTTGGGGGAGCGCCAAGCACCACGCCCAGCCCTTGCTCCTCATCTGCACCTGAAATTTAACAACATCTTACACTCGACTTGTCCAGTAACAATCTTGTCCCCTATCCCCTAAAAATCTAGTTTCTCCCGCTATATTCCTGGCTTTTTAATTGCTTCTCCACACTCATCAAGACTTGAAACAATGATTGGCATTCAGAGCACAGACTCTGGAGCCAGACTGCCTGGGGTCAAATCCTGGGTCTGCCACTGCCCCTCCCCCCCCCTCCCCCTGCCCCACGGCCTTGGGGAAGTTATGTAACCTCTCTATCCACAAAAGGAGGGTAATGTAGTAAGACCTCAGAGACTTGTTTTGAGGATTAAATGAGCTATTACATTTAAAGCAGTTTGAATAGTGCCTGGCACATAATCAGATTCAACAAGCAAGCTGCTGCTGTTGTCAATATTATCTTAAGTTACTGTTGACTTCCTTTCTCCCATATATTCTACATCCAGTCAGTGGTGATCAACTGCCTGTCGCAATGTGCCCTCCCATGTATTCCTTCTTCTGTGAGCCCAGTTCATACGCTCACTGCATGCACCATAATAACAGTTTGGCAACTAGTCTTTCCACCCGATTCCACTCTAGTCCATTGCCAGATTAGCCAAAGCTCTGCTCATGCAACTCTCCCGAGCTGAAAACCTCTCCGCTCTCTTCCCTTTGCCCCCACTTCCAACCCCAATGCTACTTTTATTGTTTCCTAAACTTACCCTCAGTTTTCACTTACCATCCCCTCCTCCAAGACCTGGTCCATACTACCTCTTCTACTGGTAATTCTTTCTAAACAATATAATCAAGATGATATCAGTCTTCACTTTTGAAACATCCACTGCCGGGTCATTACATGCAGATGAATTCTCAAAGGACCTCTCATGGTCCACATGATCTCTGGTCACAGCACTGGCCGCAGCTTCCCTCTCCCCCTCATCACAGACCATTCTCTACTATGTTTAGCAGCTTCTTTCTTGCTTTCCCCTGGTTCCATGGACAACCCAAGCTTGTCCCAGCCCCAGGAGTCTGTGATTGCTTTTTCTTCCTCCTGAAATGCTCTCCCTCAAGTCTTTCAAGGCATGCTCTCCCTCGTTAGGGAGCCTTCTGCAGCCACGTCATCGGAAGATGCTTTGAGTCACTTCCTATCCACTCAGTCTGCTTGTTTCCTTTGTAGCACTGATCACTCTGTGAACACATCTGAATTATTTATTTGTTTACTTTCTCCATCTACCTTCCTCCACAAGAACAGATTTATGAGACTGGGGATCTTCTGTGTCCTATTCACAGCTGTCTTTCCAGTGTCAGTACCTGGCACACTAAATAAAGGAATGACTCTCTACCTGTGAAATCCTTCAAGAGTCTTACACTCATTCATTCATTCAGCAAGGATTTACTGAGCAACTACTATTCACCAGAACTGTTCTATGCCTTGAGAATTTAGGGGGAGTACAAGATACACAAACTTGTGGCCTTATGCTCTAGTGCAGGAGTGAGACAATACACAAACCAATGGAAAAAGATATTAAGCAGTGGTAAGTGCCACCAGAGTCTTAAAATATAATGTGATAAAATGGTGACTGGGTACCTACTTTAGACTGAGTAGTCAAGAAAGGCCTCTACTTTAAGCTAAGGTTGAAATTATAAGAAGAAACCCTCCAGAAGCATCTTTAAGAAGCACATTCTAGAGACTGAAAATTTTTAAAGCCGAAGCCCTACGGAGAGGTGATGTCATGAGTTAAAGGAACAGAGAGAAAGCGGCATGGCTGGAGCGAAATGCTCACGGATGTCGTGGTGAGTGACTGGACAGCAAGGCAGAGATCCCATGTGCTTTGCAGAGCCTGGGGAGATCTTCGCAGTTTACTCCATTTGAAATGAGATGATGTTAGAAGATTTCAAGCTAAGAAGAAACACGGTCTGATTTCAATATTTAGAAGATAATCCTGGCTTTTCCGCGGAAGACTGAACAGAGGTTGTTGCCGAAGTGTTTCTGAGAACTGATGGTAGCCTGGCCCCAGATGGGGTCATGAAGATGGAGATTAATGGATGAATTTGGAAGTTATTTTGTTCCAAGCGCAGGCGATTCCATGAACTTTTCCTAGCAGAAAACAGTCTTTCCTTGGAATCCTCATGGTACTTTGTATTTTTACTATCACCCTTATTTTCCTCTTTAATCATTTGTATGCTTTATATGGTTTAAATCTCTGTTTAATCCCCAACCACTAATGGCTAAGCAATATGAGGAGTTTAATCATTCTCATGCCTTCTGCAGAACTTGGTACAGTGCCCTCACCTCGGATGTAGTCAATAAACACATTTTTGTGGGAGTTGAAACCAAGAAAGTGATTTAAGAAAGTGTGCGACGAGAAGTGGGAAGGAAAGCGGAGAAACAATGTCAGGGTGAGGAAGGGTATGTGCTCGGGCATGCGGGGAATTATGGGAGACAGGGTAGGGTCAAACCACCTTGCAACACCTCAAGCTGCTGCCACCTGCAGAATGCTTTCCTTTTCGTATTTCTCCTTCCCAGGCTCATAAGCTGAACACTACGAGTATATCCATAATTGTTTTGTGCAAGCTACTTTGTCATTCCTAGGTATTGCACAGGTAGCTCAGTATTTAAAGACATTTCTACATGTTTTTGATGTTTTCTCAATTGCATCACAGATTCAAGGCCTTCTGTTTTCCGCCAGCTATTGCTGTAACATCTTGGTGCCCTCCACTCCCATAAGAATTGTCTAACGAAGCAGCAATGCACTTGGCTTATTAACGTTCACGAAAGAGATGTGTGCTGAAATGGTGTTATTAGAAACCTTTTCTATGCTATTTCATACTAAATATAGCATGCACACTTCCAGGTGAAACTGTCCAGAAACTGAGCTAACACTTTAGAGAAGGTAGGCTGGCACCATTTGCTGACCTTTAGCTTTGAAATAAATTTAGCTCCTCATCCTCATTAGAATCTAACTGCCAAATAGCACTCTACTCTGATTAATAAAGTTTTCTAATAAGCGTATCACTTTCTAGCACTCTGCCGAGGCAGCTGAAATCTTGAGCAGGGTAAAGGAAGAACTGCCAAATGGAAACAGTGCCTTCCATATCCAGTAAAATCAAAGCCTCTCCTTGTTATTAAGTCAAGTCCAGCTTTGGGTAGAAGAGAACAGACTATGAGATTAGAAATGAGACAGTCACTGCCTAAGAAGTAAGTCCCACAGAAGACTTAGAGAACCATGAACACCCACTCAATCCAATGCTCTAGGTCAGCAATTTTCAACTGGTGTGCCACAAGAATTTTGAAAACATGCAATACCTAACTATTTAGTTAGGGGCACTGACCTCCTTTTCCCTTAGATGGTCAAATTAAAAAAATGCCAAAGCCAACACAACAATAGCCATCCAGTGGGAACGAATAAAAATTACACCTATTTTTGTCAGATTGGTGAAAATATATATATTTTTGTGTGCCACAGAATATTAGTAATTAGTTTATGTGTGCCATGAGATGAAAGAGGTTGAAAATCACAGCCCAAGGTTAATTTAGAATCCAACAACCCCCTTTCTGAAATGCTCCGGTTAATAATTCCAGGAGAAACTGGTTGGACCTAGTAAAGGGACTTAGGCACTAGTGGGAAAAGACAACGGTAGGTTGTTTCTTTTTCCCCAGGGTAGTTGGGAAGCCCTTAGCGCCTACCCATTGCCTCCAGGCTGACGCCAGAAATTCAACCTTAGTCTTATTCCAAGGCTTTGATCTCCATTAAAATACAGATGGTGCTGGATGTCTGACTCTCTGAGACATCATTCATCTGCATGGGAGTTAATGCTTTGTGGACAAGTTTTGATACCAGGGAAGAAAGTTGCAGAACCTGAGGGACTTGGTGTCCTGCTGGGGTGTTGGGTGCATGGAGTGAGGCTCTCCAGATTAAACCTCTGCTTGCTCTACATTCCTCTCCAAGTCCAGCCCTGGGTTGGGATGGTCATGGCACTGAACACCAGTCATTGACAGACAAAAGGAATTTACCGAGTCAGTGCCTACAGCATACAGGGTACTGCCCTTTGTGTGAGAATCCGGGAAGAAAATTATGAAGTTTCCCTCAAAGAAACCAAAAACCTATTCTCATGCATATACTTTCCCTGGACATCTGTTGCATGAACACTCACCTGCTTGCAAACGCACTCGCAGGTCAATGATGGTAATGGTGATTCAGGGTGATAGGTGGATTTTGTTTCCCATACTATGGGGCTCTAAACTGATATCTTAGCATGTGCAGATTTGTAATTGCAATTAAATACAAATACAAATTGAATTAAGTACAAATTGAATTCCTCCTCTGACCTCTCTAGACACAAGAGCAAGAAAGAGTCTAAAATCTTGTGCTTTTGAAAGTGTTTTTACTGAGCAAGAGCAGGACAACAAGGAAAGACGCCCGTTTACCTCCAGAATGCTTTGCAGCTGTAGCCATTGTATTGCTTTTATTAAAACCAATGTGTCTATTCTCCACAACCTCTCCAACACTTGCTGTTTGTTGCTTTGTTTATGAAGGCCATTCTGACTGGTGTCAAGTGGTATCTCATTGTGGTTTTAATTTGCATCTCTCTGATAGCTAGTGATATCGAGCATCTTTTCATGTGTCTCTGGATCCTCTGTATGTCCTCCTTGGAGAAGTGTCTGCCCAAGTCCTTTGCCCATTTTTTAATTGGGTTGCTTGTCTTCTTAGAGTGGAGTCATGTAAGTTCTTTGTATATTTTGGAGATTAAACCCTTATCTGAGGTATCATTGTCAAATATGTTTTCCCACACAGTCGGTTCTCTTTTTATTTAAAGGGGACCCTAGTGCACTGCTGGTGGGAGTGCAGACTGGTACAACCACTATGGAAAACAGTATGGAATTTTCTAAAAAAACTAAAAATGGATATACCTTTTGACCCAGCAATTCCACTGCTAGGACTATATCCTAAGAACCCTGAAACACCAATCCAAAAGAACCTATGCACCCCAAAGTTCATAGCAGCACAATTTACAATAGCCAAGTGCTGGAAGCAACCTAAGTGACCATCAGTGAATGAATGGATCAAAAAACTATAGTACACTTACACAATGGAATTCTATGCAGCAGAAAGAAAGAAGAAGCTCATACCCTTTGCAACAGCATGGATGGAACTTGAGAGCATCATGCTAAGCGAAATAAGCCAGGCAGTGAAAGACAAATACCATATGATCTCACCTTTAACAGGAAGCTAATCAACAAAACAAACAAACAAGCATAATATAACCAAAGACATGGAAATTGAGAACAGGCTGAAAGTCACCAGATGGGAGAAGGGAGGGAATTTCAGGGGAAAAGGAGAAGGATTTACAGGAACAAGTATAAAGGACACATGGACAAAAACTATGGGGGGGTGGAATTGGGAGGGAGGTGGGGAGGGCTGGGGTGGTGGGTTGGGGTGAGAATAAAAGACAGAAAACTGTACAAGATCAAAATTAAAATAAAAAAATTAAAAAAAAACCACCAATGTGTCTAGTTTCTTCACTTGAGATGTTTAGACATATTCCACAACTGTACACTTCAGGGTGACTGAACCATTAAAAGAGGATTCATACAGTTGAGGTATGACTCAAATTTTGTGGGACATAGCAGCTACAATGGCAAAAGGAGTGAACCTATAAAACATTCAGAAGTAATGTGTCATTCCGCATCCTCTGCTCTGTACCAAAGAGAATATTCACAGAGTTGCTGTAGAAATATACAAGCCAGACTCAGAGTTGGTGTGCTTGTCTGCTCATAAAATATTTTGGATAACTAATTATGTAATAACCTGAAGTATATTCCTTGTCGTATAAAGCGGGGAATGCAGTTCAAGTGCAAAAGCAAATGTCTGCAGAGTTCAGAACCAAGTCCTACGTGAGGACTTCACAGTAAGGCTTGAAACCCTGCAATCTGACAAACAAAAGGCCAGATATATTTACTGAATTTATAAATATATATTTATATATAAATACTTATATATAAATATATAAATGTATTTACTGAATTTATATATAAATATATCAATATATCTGACAAACAAAAGGCCAGATATATTTACTGAATTTATAAATATTTATATATAAATACATATTTATATATAAATACTTATATATAAATATATAAATGTATTTACTGAATTTATATATAAATATATAAATATATCTGACAAACAAAAGGCCAGATATATTTACTGAATTTTGTTTGAAGTGCATCTTCAAATAACTAATGACGTGGCATCCGCCCACAAATGAAAAGAAATGTGAAAACACGATTGCCATATACAAGCAACAGATGCATTACACCACTGGAATACACAGGCAAAAGGTTAATATTTTTGCAGGGAAAAAACCCCATTAATGCCGTAACCACAAAATAACGTGAACCAGAGGGCATGATTAGGAGACGGACTTTTCAAGCAGTAAGTTTGATAAATGATTCCAAAGTCTCACAAGGAGACAAAATGGTTCATATGGGACTCAAATTCAAGATTTTATTTTCAAAGTCTTCCGCACACTATAACTCTAATGAGAGGCTAATGCAAAATTCATTCGTGATTTAAAAAAACTAAAGACCACAGGCAGAGGATCCGGTACAGGAATGATCATGCTGTGCATACACAGCATTTTGAAGCCAAACCGAGGCCCAACAGACGGGGTATCAGAACTTCCCGCTGCACATGCTCTGCTGTAGTTTAGTGCCTGAAAGAGTTACAGGCTGCTCAGAAATTCATGCATTAAGGGTTGTGATTGAAAACAAATGGAGTGAGAAGCCTGCTTAACATGGCTTTTCCTCTGGTGATTCTTTTAAGGAAAAAAATAAAAAAGGAAACGTCACCATTCTACCTAATGCATTTGTTAGAAAAATGTTAAATTAAGTCATTTGCAGTCAAAATGAACAAATTGCAGGTCTGCCTAGGTGCACTGGTGGCTCACCCTACATGCGTTCCAACAACGTGTAGGCTGGCTAAAGAGATAGCTAATTGACGATTGTTCCTTCTACAGCTTGTCCATTAGGATAAATCCAGCTTGTGGACACTGAACCTTTCAAAGACAAAGAACTGCATTAATTTTGTACTTCTAGAGCGCTTAATAAATCTGACACTGTCTGGTGGTTTTTCTTCCTTTTAGACTACTTGACAACTGCTGTGATCACAAGTTTCAGAGAATCTATTTTCCTCTGTAAAATTAACAGCAATAAAACAAGCTAAATGGAATATGACCAAGTCACAGAGCTTGTCACATCATGGAATTGCAAACCAAATCCTGGAAGCATATTGGAGAGGATTCGTATCATACGTATAAATTCAAAACACAGCTCTGAATCAGAGGTATTCATTTAATATCAAAACAAATACGATACTACTTCATTTGCAGAAGCCAATGGTATGCCTATCACCAAGAGGCAGCCTTGTGTGGCTGAGGCTTCTCACTGTAAAAATGCTCAGGACTTTTTCTTTCTTAGGCTGACATTTGTATTGAATCAAGTAAGTTCTTCCTAATTTTTCTTTTCTAATGGTTTCCACCCTCCCCATATATGTTTGCAAGGGGGAAGAAAAGCAAAGGGCAGCAAAACCAGTCTTAAGTGCTTGGCAAATGATCTTCCCGAATCTGGACCTCATAAATCCGACAAAATGTGATATTTCAACAATAGGCTAGAAAGGCTTTTCTCTCTGCAATGATGAAGCCCAGCTTCAAAATTTATAGTTTCATCTCAGAAATGGACTATAAAAAGAGGCTGACTTAGCTGTCTATCAACTCAGTCTGACAGCAGCAAATAAGGTGGGAGTTTTCAATGTCAAATATACATTTAATATTAAAATTCTCGGATTAAACATTGTAAGAGGGTTTCCTTTGCAACACATGCAAATAGGAGTGGTGATAGATGGAGCCTGGGTTGTCATAGCAATGTCCAGACCCTGATGTGATATTTCTTTCATTACCCACTATGAGGGTCTTATTTTTCTAATACCGCCTATTCAAAGGGATGCCACTCCGTGGGGGTAAGGGTGAGTCAATTAAAACAAGATCCAAAGAGATGTGGCTTTGTTCAGTGCATAAAGGAGCCAGGTGTATCATCATTCATTTTTGTCAAGTTGGGTATAAAAACCTGCATCCAAACACGTCTTGATAAATCCAGATAGATTTTTTAAAAGAAAGTAAAAATATGTTTATTCACTTTAGAGAGAGAGGAAGATGGGGGAGAAGAGAGAGAAAGAAACATCGGTATGACAGAGAAACATCAATTGGTTTCCTACAATATGTGCCCTGACTGGGGATCGAACTCACAATCTACGTACATGCCCTGACCGAGAATTGGACCCTCAACTTTTTGGGGTATGGGACAATGCCCCAACCAAGGAGCCACATTGGCCAGGGTAATCCAAATAAACTTTTTGAGGGAGGAAAAAGACGTTGATGCCAACAACTATTCCTCCTGGTAATGGAACAGAGCTGAGGCAAAATGAAAACTTCTAATGGTAATTTGGAACAAGCATGAGTTTCCATAAAAAAGTTTAACCTTACTAGTAAGTTAAGAAGTTGAAAGTAAAATGATAAGGTACTATTTTTCACCAATAAAATTGGCAAAGATTAAAGGGAGAAAAAAGATAATAGTCAATGCTGTCAGGTATGGGGCAAAACAAGTTTTCCCCCACATTGCTGGAGGGTGCATTATTTGCTCCCTTTTTTCTGGGACATTGTGGGCATCATTTACCTTCTAGAAATCTTAAGCAAATAATCCAAGCTGTATAGTAAGATATATGCACAAAGGTGCTTGTCAGAGAGTAATTTATAACAGTGAAAACTTTGAAATACCCTAAATGTCTACCATTAAGGAAAGGTTACATAAATTAATGTATAGTTATATAATGATGTTTTATGTAACCATTAAAAGTGAGGGTTCTAAAAAGATTAATTGGCACAGAAAAAGGTCACAATATAATGGTAAAAATGCAAGATACCCAAATTTATACATGCATATAAATATTATATATGTATATAAATGTGTGAGCACTACAAATTCAAATTTCATATACAGAGATACACAAATAAGACTGGAAGAAATACGCTAAATGTTAAGGATGGTCAACTTTGGATTGTGAAATGATTGGTAATTTGATTTTTGATTTAGCTAAATTTAACATAACGATAGAAAATTTGGAAAAAGAAACATATATATTTAAGTGACAAAAATATAAAAAGAAGCCCTGGCTGGTGTGGCTCAGTGTATTCAGTGCTGGCCTGCAAACTAAAGTGTCATGAGTTGGATTCCCAGTCAGGGCACATGCCTAGGTTGCAGGCCAGGACCCCAGTAGGGGGCGCGTGAGAAGCAACCACACACTGATGTTTCTCTCCCTCTCATTCTCCTTCCCTTCCCCTCGGTCTAAAGATAAATAAATAAAATATTTATTTATTTTATTATATATTTATTTATTATATATAATATATATTATATATAATATTTATATATATAATACATAAACACACACAAAGAAGATATATAACACTGGAGCCAGAACTGCTTAGACCAGGGTAGAAATTTGGTATTTATTAAGTTGGTGATATGAGATTTCTCTTCTATCAGATATAGCTTCCTTATCTTCCTTATTAAGAAGAAAGCTTGTGTTGAAGATGAAATGAGACAGTGTGTGTCAAAGTGCTGTGAGACTCATCAGGAAAGCTGCAGATGTTAGTTACTTTAAATTTAACATAGAAAGAGTAAGAGCACATTTCATGGAGGACATAAGAGGTTGCAGCCTAAGCTTACAAAGATCTAATTTAGTAGTGGAGGGGACATTTAAATTGAACAAAGAAAAGGATATTTCCCCACTCATGAGATGGCACACTGAATTGCAGATATAAAAATACATACACAAAAGGGTATATTGGGAAGTGCATAGAAGAGAAGCATTTCAGTCAGTGCATGCTATCTTCCTGTTGAATTTTATTCTGGCTCCAACGAACAATGTAAGATATCAGCAATACTAATGAGAGAAGCGCACCCCACTGTCAGGCAGTGGCGAACCGGCAGCGTATAAACAATTTGGTATTGGAAACTACGCTAATGGAGCTTAATAAGAGAGCCAACATTTAGACACTACAGGGCTGAGACAAGATGTGACATCTACCATAACACAGAATCTCATTACTTTGTTGGTCGTCTGAATCATAAATAGAATTTTAAGTTTGTTTGTATTTTTCATAACCGATCCATGAAGAATTAACCTGTGATTTGAAAGGTAGAGTATTGCAGTGGGTAATATGCTAAATTTACGAAGGCAGCTCTCTTTTTATTAATGGGGAAAGGAGAGTTTGTAAGGTCTGGGAGTTGAAAATTACCGTGGGAGATGATTACAGTGGGGGACTCTACGGTGATTATACGTGCAGTGGGAAATCTATCACGGGAGACTTCCTAACCCAGAGCTCTTTCTTGAGCTTCTTAAGTAGTTGCTGGCATTTGCAAAAAGGTTCTGGGCCTAAAGGCCCACTTCAGCTTTCACTTTGGATTATTCTTTTTTTATTTTTTTTTAATTTTTGGTCATCAGTTGCCATCTCTTCTAATCCAGGGGACTCCCCATTTCTGTCCCTGTCTTTTCCTGTATGCAATCTCCCACAGTCTCACTTGTCCCCTCTGAGAATCATAGACTCCTAGGACTCAAAGGGACATCTAGAACTCATTCTTTCTATTTATTTGACTGACCATAAATACTCAAGGTTGATGACTATCCGAGGCTTCAAACAATGATTTACAGATTCTCAGAGCTGTGAGGAGCACTCTTCAGCACCTCGTTGTTCCCTGAATGGCTTCTGCTTCTGGGAATGAAGCATCAAGTAAGTTTTAAGAACAGAGAATTATTATTCCTTGGGAAGGTAATAGGCAAAGTCTTGAAGTAAGTTATTAAGTTACGATATAAATTATGATTATATCATCATATATTCTATGTGGTCTGAAATACTTATTTCATAAACTCGACATGATGGCTTTGATGTACTCTAAGGACAAAACTTCCTGTTTGAACAATGGACAAAGTTTAACCTACATTATTTTACTGATTCTTGGAAACCTGCACATCGTGGCTCTGATTTGAATAAAACCAGGACAACTTTGAAAGGCACTAGAGAGGAAGTGTGTGTGTATAAATTCAGAGAAGGTTTAGTTTTCTTTTTTTTATGACCTTCTATGACTTCAGGAGTTGAGTAGACCGGTAAAATTCCATAGTTTACGCATCCTGCATTACCTGCATAGGTAACAATATGCATTAATCTATGTACAGCTTTCAAAAACCAGCACGGGGAAAAAATCAAATTCAAAGACTATAAAAGCCTTGCTGGCTGAAGGGCAGCCCAGCTAAACAAGAGGCCCATCAGACACACTGAGCGCAGACTGGACCCACGTTGCTCTTTTTTGTTCTAAGTAGGCTGAGCGACGATCCCCTGTTCTCTGCGAAAGCGCATCACTGAGTTAGTGATGCTTTTGTAAAGAGGGTTTGACAACAATGGAGAGTCTCCTGCTGGCTAAACAAAATGTGACAACTCCATTTGAAAACTGTCCCTAGATACATTTTATGTGCAGAAATTATCTGTGACAGTCCCCATCAATAGTTTTATTTCACTTGAACGTAAATGGACAATACAATAGGTTACCTTGAATGTTATCATTTTGTTAAGATATTTTCTAGTGAGTTTCTCATAGGTCACTATTTTTAAACTTAGAAAATGAAAGTAGGCTTTTATTGATTATGCCTTTAAAAAAAAGCCAATGCCTTTAACTTAAAAACATGTACGTAGACAGAGATATGGATATATCAATTTGAAAACCGAGCTCTGGTTTACATAAAACTGAATGTAAAATGATAAATCGTGTTTCTATCGATGGATCTAGAGATGGATCTGGGCAACTTCACCCTGAGACTTTTCAGGTCACTCCTACTATTTGAATCCCACCTCAACAACATCAGCATGGATGCATCTATACAGATACAACTGTGAACAGCACTCCCAGCCTCTAAATTAAAGGGTATGAACAAGGACACAAACTTGTAATTTGTCAAATGTCAGACCACAAGGATCCATTCTCCCTTCTGATGTCTGACACACATTATTTCTGGGCTTAAAAAATCACAGCAGCCTTTGTTCTAAACAGTACTTTTTTATGTGTACTGGTCTGTCATAGACCAGGGTGCTAAGAAATCTATTTAAGAAACTCCCAGAATTCTGTTTTAAATTTCATACACTTTCTCATGATACTTTTAATATAGACCCAAACATTACTTTCTCTTCCTTGTCCCACAAAAGATCCTATAAACTCCTAGGAGGGAGGGGCTACCTCTGTCTGAAACTTGTTTGGCTTTATAGATAGATCTTCAGTAGATTCTGGGTCAGAGAAGCTAAGTGAGAAAGGGGATTGTCCTGAAATTACGGAGTGACTCGCCCATAATTCTTTATTCCATAGTCCTTGTCCCACCTTAAAAGCCTTTGATATTATTATTGAATTAAAGAAATTCTCTTTTATCTTTTTAATGGATATTTCTGCAAAAACAAATAAAGTTTACAATAGCATAATTACAAATTTCGATCCTAAACTGGAGTAAGAAAAAATCACAAAGTATGTGTGCATGTATTTGTGTATGTGTATATATACACCGTTCTATTGCCCAAAGCTATTTACAAATCTCATCGTCCAAGTTCTCATTCTTCAGGACCACCTGGATGACAGACAAAAGAGATTTCTAAAGTGAGAGTTTATGGAAGTTCAGCCTAGCGTTCCAGTTCCTGGAACCTGGGGTCGGGGTGGGGCACTCCTGCAGGGAGGGTGAGCAGGGGGAGTTTGAGGGTGGCTCCACGGGTACTGTGGTTAACAAAGACGGTAGCAAAGAGGTATGAAACGGGAGAAGTGAAGCTCAAAGGGGCCTTTGGAACAAATGATGACATTAAAGATTTATTTTTTTTACCTAATTGTTTAAAGCTACTTTGAAGAATAATAAGAAAGGATAGGTCGCTGCTGGGAGGAGATGCTTTGACAAGATAACAGCACCAGAGAAAAGGCAGAGCAACCTGAACTCCTATTTTCCTTCCATTAAAGAATCGCAGAACCATATAATTTTGGAGCTGGAAAGAAATGCTGAGATCGCTTAGTCCCACCCCCCTGTCTTTATAGATGAGGAAAGATACACAGAGCCATTAAATGACTCACCTGACATCTCTGTCAAGAGAAGGCAGAAGAGAGGGAGAGAAGAAAGGACTACGGGAGGAAGAGAGAAAATACAGGATTCAGGACACTTTAAAGGCATTCTGGTTGCTGGTACTCACAAGTGAGATCCAGGGTTTCGAGAGAGCTGAAAAGTGTGCCCCTAGAAGCAGAGCTGGTATCGTTGAGAAGTTATAGACAATGGGAGAAATGTCTAGGTACCGGAGGTGAGCGAGTAAGTCCTCTTTTTTTAAATGGCCAACACAAACTCCAGAAAAACTAAAAATTTAATGCTCGTTTCAAGCAAAATCCTCTGGAATAAAACACTGGAGGTGATTAGAGATTATCAACAGGAGTCAATGACAAATATTAGGTATGGGAAAGAGATTTACAAAATGTAATTGCCAAGAAGAGCCATTTTTCTTAGTGTAACAATCAGATCAGGATGACTGGAGCTTCTGAATTGAAAATACTCCCCTCAGAAAGCTTTTGAAGCAGAGACTAGATGGGGGAAACAGTGACCTGTTGTGTCTAGGGAAGTCTTTCATGCAGGGGTACTTGGCTGGGAGGCATTTCCTGTTAGAACAGGAATACGATACATTGCCCCAGGGTGGGAGCCAAAGACCAAGAGAAACGAGTGGATTCACTGAAACCCAAGAATCAGAGCAGATCAGAGGGGAGAGGCAACCACGGCGAGGCTGTGCTGACCAGGAGGCCAGACAAGTCATATTATCCTGGGAGATTGGCCATCAAAGAGTGGGACCAGAGAGCTGTGTGACAGTGAAGTCAGGCAGCTAAGACTGGAGCCACTTGGATTCATTCATTTATTACATATGTCTTTATTGAGTACCGGATGCTAGAGTAATGGTACTTGGACCGGAAATACAGTGCCTGCATCAAGATTTCACAAGGAAATGAACAAGTACCAGTTAATTCCAGTATGCGATCCTTCTGTGGTACAGGTCTCCATGGAAGCTTTGGGAGGGTCACTGAGGGGTGGGATGTCTGGGCTAAATCCTGAATGACACCTAGGGCGTAACCTAGAAAGTGACAGGTAGAGGGAGGGATGGCACTGTGGTCATTTGGAGCAACGGTCTTGGGTCATGCAGCTAAAGTTGGGGTCCGAGGAAAACCGGGACAATGGGATGGGCTTTGGCAAGAAGAATGCTGAATAGAGAGCTGTGTTTCGAGAGGCATTTGTAAAAGATGACACACGTAAGGAGCCCAGGGACATGTTCTCCGACACAGGCACCCCACACTGAGCTGCATCCAGATGAATGCAGCATGCCAAAGGGACAGCACAATGGATCCAAAGAGGTGCTTGAGGAATGTTGGACCTAACAACATTTCCTCGTTGGCCAAATGCAGGGCACAGGCGTGGGAACCAAAGCTACCTATTCTCCTGGACCTTCCTGAAAAGAGTGTGGGTGTGTGGCTAAGGGAGGTGGGAGCCTCCAGAAGGGCTCCCACATTTCTGACTTAAGCAACCAGGTGAATGAATAATGGGCTCTGTATTGCGGTTTCACAGGCACAAAATAGCAGCCACAGTAGGCAGGAGAGACTTGTAATTAGAAATGGACATTAATGAAGAGAGGACCATGTCTGTTGTCATGTAAACTTTTAGAGACGTGACATCTTGGGAGGATGATCAGTTTGCCGAGAATAAGAATGCAACCTAGGGAAAGAGAAAGTTCTGGTCTAAGGCACTGCCTTTCACTATTCCTGGCTAGAATGAACACCTATTGGTGTAGAAGGACGGATTTGTAGTTCCCTGAGTATGAGTTGGTGTTATATTTTTGTAATTAGTCACTCATATGCCTGAGTTAGTTGTTGACAAAACCTTTTATGGGAGGGCTAGGCTTCACTCTCCTGTCTAAGGTGGATGCCTTTGGAGGCAAGCTAGGCCATTGATGCTGTCTTCTTTTCTAGGCAAAGCAAAGGCAGGTCTGGGATGTGAGCTGACCTGCTGAAGTGGCTGGCACTACTCTGGTCACCCTGCCTGGCTTAGCCTGTGCTGAGGTCACCTTGCTGTGCAGCCACTGGCACCTAAGGTGGCATGCATCTCTCTAGAGATGGAAAAGGTAGGGCTGGCGGATCTGCCTGTGGCCTGGGAGTAGGAATGGGTTGTTTATATGTCTTTTTCTTACCCAGTTTGGAAACGCTGTGAGAGAAGAGTGGTGCTTGTCTAGCAGCAGTTTGGGGTTTAATGAGGGCAAGTTTTCTGCCATTGGAGCTACCCTAAAATGAGAGGGTCCTTCCATGACCTTGGACTCTAGTACCTGGAAATCTTCAAAGTGAAGCATCAGCCAGCATTGGGAGTATGTTGAAGGGATTCTAGTGGTGTCCAATATGGTGGCCAATAACCACATATGGCTACTGAGCATTTGAAATGCTGCTGGTTCAAACTGAGATGTGCTGGAAAGGGTAAAATGCACGGTGGATTTCGAAGACTTAGCATGAAAAAAAAGAAGGTAAAATAGCTCTATAGTAATTGTTTTGAATGCATAGTGAAATTATATTTTGCATATATTAGGTTAAATGAAAATATTATAAAATGAATTTTACTTTTTAAAATGAGGTTCATAAAAATTAAAAATTACATTTGTGGTTCACCGTATTTCCTTCGGGCAGAGCTTCTCTAAACCGAAGTCAAACAGCCCCACTCTCCTGACACCAGGCTGGGCCTCGTGGTCCTGTTCTCGATTTTGACGGCTTCCCACACAGAGTCGAAAGTCTCGTTCGTTACTGAGGACATCTGCCCGTTTACTGTCAGTGGCATTCCACATACTTCATAAATGTGCTGATATGCAACCCAGCCCCCACAGAAAATTTTTTTCTTTCTCTCTTTTCATTCAGTTATGAATGGTTCTCATGTTGTCAACTTCCCATTGTTGTTCAAAAATAAAAACAAATAATTTAACCTAAAATATGGACATTCAAACAAAAATATCCCAAAAGACATACTCTAGAAAACTTTGTGCTTATTTAGGATGCAGATCAATAAAGATGATATCCCTTATCAGAGAAGTTAGTGGTTAGTTAAGGTCGTATCTGGTTAAAATAATACCAAGTCACAAGTGGTACGTAAGCTGAATGTAATTGGCCTTGAGTGAAATGATGGAATAAACAAAACCATTGAAACTCTTAATTGAATGGGATGCAGTGGAAAAAATGCATTATTTTTTGTATTGCTAAAACTTTGCTTGTAGGTTTGTAACAGCGCTTGAGGAACGGAATTTAAATTTATGCCTATTCAACTGTGGAGACAGAGCATGTTGCTAAGGTGCAGGAGATTTCTCTGAGTGCAGTGCGAGGTCAAAGCAGGGACACTGGTGCAGACAGCAGCATTTACAATACAAATCTCTCCTTCCCAGACAACAGAACCAGAGCAGCACCGGGAATATTCCACCCTGTACACGTATGACTTCCTCACGCCTCTCATTGACTGATACGAGTAAATGACAGCTGACACTTGGGACGGCCATAAGAAGACGGCTACATATTTATCTAAAATGATTTTTATAATCAGTAACTATGAATCACCGCTTTACTCTAGTCTTCGCCCTTGCTAATCATAGTGTGGCCCCTGGACCAGCAGTGTGAACGCTGTCAGGGAGCTTGTTAGAAATGCAGAGCCTCGGGCCCCACCTTGGCCCTCTGGAATCAAAATCTACATTTTAACAAGATCCCCAGGTGATCCAAATGCAGGGGGGTTGAAAAGCTAAGCTTTTTCTATACCTCTCTGTTACCGCTTCTTACTTTCTATACGAAGTGCCCCACGGAAGGTGACCTCCTGCCTCTCACTCTGCTTATGAAAAGAGCACCTGAATGTTAGGGATCCTGGTTGGAGGCGGCTTTCAACCCATCACTGGTCAATTAATGCAGCTTTTAGCTGCAATTATTGGACATCACTGCTCCCCACGTGCTCCTGACACCTGCACACAGGTTTTTACCCCCTTCCTTCCATGGGGGCAGGTTTTCTCCCAGAAGTACCTATTTTTCTCTCCTTTGGCATCATTCGATTTTCACCAGAATGGAAAAGCTCTGAATTATCAGTTTTTCTAAAGCGAGCCGCTACTGTCTTTCTTAAAGTAGAATACACTTGCCACTCAACTGCCTGTAATTGTAGCCAGAGCAGTGCTGACCTGGGGACCATTATTCAGCGAAGTGCTATTACTTTCCACAGGGAAAGTTTATAGATTTAGACTTTACACACACGAGGGAGGAAAAGAGGCCAGAGAACGAAATAGAATTTAGAGAAAGAAAAAAAATTTTTAAAAAAGAATACAATAGCCAACCTAGCAGAGTGGGTAAGCATCTAGGCTCTGGATTCAGGCTAACTAGGTAGAAATCTTGGCCCACGCTGGATATCATTGGCCAGATCCTTGCAACTTAGCTTCCTGGTTTGATCCTTGGAAATAGTAACAGTGCTACCTGCCAGGTGGTCAGGAGGAGTAAGTGATACATGCAAAGCAATTGGCACAGTGCCTAGCAGTGGTAATTCTCAGTAATGTTTAGTGTTGGCTATTATTAACAATCCTGAATTTTATTTCTTATCACAACACTGCAGTTTGGTTTCTGGGTTACATGACATGAGGGCAAACTTCAGTCATATTTGACTAAATACATTAGATAAAAAGGTAACAAATTAACTTCTTTAAAACAGGCTAAAACACCAGATTGCTTTCCTTCCCTTTAGACCAGGAAGACAACTCTTTTGAGTTACTAGAGATGTAACAAAATCCTCCTCTCACTGCAGTGCAGGCACAGAGCCGGACGGTAGAAGGCACGTTGTGGAGGCTACGGCGGCCCAGTGTTTACTAATTAACTTCTCAAGGCTTCTAAGGGGTCTCGTGGGAATTGTGCAGGTTCCACCGACCCAAAGAAGGCTCAAGGAGAGGAAATAGGATTAACTTCTTGATTAGAAGGGTGATTAAACACTGGAACAGGATACCAAGAGAGGCTGCACGATTTCCATCTCTGGGGAACTTTTAAACAAGAGACACAACTGTCTAGCTTGCATGATTTGGGTCTTCTGCCTGGAAGCAGGACATTGAACTAAATGAACTCAAAAAGAAAAAATATACGTATTTAATACTAATGTTTTTTTAATTGGTAGAATTAATTTCCGTGCAATTTGTAGGAAACTCCTGTCTCCTGTTCTCACCTGAGGTTCCTAGTTCCCTTCCTTCGTCACTCAAACTGTACATGCCTGTGTCTCCTCCACTAGACTTTGTGCTCCACAAGGCTGGGACTATCATTGTACAGCCACACATTAATACCTGCTGCAGGAGAGGAGTAGGGGGGCGGGCATTTAGTTGGATAGATGGAGAGGTATTTTAAAAGAGCCACTAATATTCTACTATGCAGCTTTTAGGTGGGTCATTCATTAATTTATTTAGTCAATATTTATTGAGCTGAGCTATGACAAATAAATTCAAAAAACATTTTTACAGCACCTCCTATACACGAGGCAAACCCCTCCCCAAGGAGTCGATGGTAGAGGCGGGTACACAAAATCCATGTTTCCACCACCGAAAGGTCTAGCAATTTCGGACTTAAGGAAGGATCCAATACAGGTTGAAAACAACATACCACAATTCCTTTGTCTCTCTTACAGAATTACTGAGTAACTTCTTAAGTACCCGATGGGTTCTGCCTACTCTAAGTCAGAACTACGCAGCATGCGGGAAGGAAATAAAATACACCTGGTTGACTGGGATGAAGGTGTTAATGAAGATCCCTTCAATACCACGCTGTCCTGGTCCATTTTCCTACTTGCTAGCTTTTACTCCAAAGGAAGGTCCCTGAGGCTACTGCCGTGCACGGCTGCGTGGGTGAGCAGCCGTGGGTTTTCCTCCTGCTGGAGGCTGGCTTCATTCGAATGCTCGCTCAGTTGACTGAAAGGCCACAATCTATCAGGATTTCACTTTCAGCATTCAAGTGACTGGCCTATAAACATAATTTTTAACAGCTTTTCTTCAGCAACTCTGACTGTTTAATTAATCTTCAGCCATTAACCGTTCATTTAAAATGCCACTTATGAAATCTTAATTTTGCACATTATCAGCTGGTTCACAAATAGCTAACCAGGAGCAGAAGCGTAATGATCGCTCTTTCTCCCTGTTCTTAGAGTTCACCAAGCTTAGAGCCAATTTTGGCTTCTTAATTAACCATATGCATACTAGCATTTGAAATTAAATGACTTTTTTTTTTTAAAAGAATTAATGCCCAGTGAAATGTTAACACTGACATCATCCTGCTGCCTTCGGAAGGGCCCGAGGGCAGCGCCTGGCCAGGCTGCAGCTACTCCGGATGCCCAGAGGAGCCCCACGTGGGGGAATGTCCTTCACCTAAGCTGATTTCCCATAAATCACACACTCACAATGGTAGTTTGTATCCAGTGTTCAAATTCTCCAACTTTTATGTTTAAAGAACAATAATAAATGTCATCCCCAAGATATTCTTTAACACTGGGCATTTGGTAATACCAAATTCAGCAGCACACCCTTTTTCGATGGCTGACCCCAATTCGGTAAGTTAGTTCAAACAAAAGAATGGGACAGGGAAGGATATTTAGGGCAAACACACAAACGAACGAACCTGTCAGCCGATGCTGAAATGACTTTTTTCTCTAACTAGCTCTGGTTACTAGAGACTTCAAGGAAGTCACTTGCAATTTTACAGTTGTCAGCTAGGGTCAAGGTCCAAGCTAAAAACTGGGCACAGAATTGTTTAGGCTGGTTCATCACAGTATATGGAAGGCTTTTTGACCTATGAGCCAGTGCCTGGGTCATATCTGAGACCGGCAGGGTGGCTCCCATCAAAACCGGCTGCAAACTTCAGGGACTAGACTGCGAGTCTCTGCTAGATTTGATTGGCGGCAGTGATATACTTCCAGATTACACACATTATCCTTTGGAGAATTACGGTAATCCTGGGCACTTTCTCTTTTATCCCACTATAGAGATTCGAAGGATAAACCAATGAAGAATCACGAATGAAAATTATGTTGCATCATCTACTTAAACTCCATGCTCTTGGAATGAGAAAAATCGATGGAGTGTTCTTTAAAAATGTGTTACAACACTGTGGCAGTGAAGATGGGAAAAATAGGAGACCACTTTCTGAATCACTTTGAATTGAGGTAAAGCACCTCCGAATTCATTAGACACATAGTGTACGTGACAACAGTGGTTACAAGCCCTGTTTTAGTTATCCTGTACCTGTGCAAATTACTCGAGCTGGTTTTGACTGAGAATGCACGTGCAGGTGTCAAAAAAAAAAAAAAAAAAGAAAAAAGAAAAAAGAAATACCCACAAAAAACCCCACAACAACCAAACCATTAAGATTGTAATTAGGAACAGAGATGCACTGACTGAAGAAAGAACTTAAAACCAAACATGCACGTAAACAATGTGAGTCTCAGTAAACTTGGCATTTTGTAATCCTGGTAGCAATCCAGCTTTTAATCCAAGTAAGTACTTAAAACACAAGCATAACTTGAGTCCGCAATTTCTGAGACTGTATTCCAAGAGAAAGACAATAATTTACTCTCCTAGAAGCCTTTCAGACTGAAATAATATACATGAAAGCCACCCGGATCGTGCCCGGTACACAGTAGGAACTCACAAATGATTCGACATCTGAATCTAAGTGTACCCTGATTTTGGAAAAGGTGTAGAAGGAATGGGTCATCGGCGTTCAGTTTTTCATGTTCGTCTCCTGTGTTGTGGCCCCACAGAAACAGCAACCACTCTATGTATGCTCTCAGGAACTTCACATCAGTAACATTTCCGAAGGCAATCTCCCCCTACCATGCTCTCACTTTAGAGACCCTGTAGGCCGTCCTCACCATTTCAGTGGCATCATTTAGCAGGGGAGAGGACAGGTGTGCGTTCTTTTCTTGCAGCTCATGCCTCAGTGTTCTTCCTTAGAGAATAACTGATCTGGTGGCACTCAAGTTCAGCCCTTCCGCTAGCTGTGTGATTTCCTGTGGTCTGCCACAGCTTCCAATCCTGGTAGCTTCGTCCCAGCCCTTTTCTTCTGGCAGCAAGGCTGTGTTGGTGAAAGCTGGAGAGTATCTTGTGAAATGGCTAATCTGGGCACTGATGTGAGTGAAGACTACGAAATGTCAAGACGGAGAGTGAAACTAGGTGTAAGGATTGCAGGAATTCAGGACATTATAGTATCAAAAGGCTTCTATATGCTTAATTTCAGTTTAAAGGCTGGAAAACAACTTTTATGAGTGTGTGTGATTTCTAAGTTTCAAAATGAATTCACTGGAAAACAAAAAATGTAAAGCAGTAGACTTCAACAGTAATTTTCAGACCATTTGAGTCTATATGCAGTTTTGAGGAGCCTCAGTTCGTAAATTTCCTTTTGGGTCATTTATTTCTGAGAGGGAATTTCTCCAAACTTAGCTATATCAGAAAAAAGTATTTCCAGAATCTGTTCAGATGTGGGATTTAGAATCTAGAAGCATACTACATACGAGGATTTTCAAGACTAAGTATGGTGATACTGATGATGATTATGATAATGATGATAGCTAATAACAGTATTCATTGAAGCCGAACATATGCCCAGGATTGAGACATTTTAAGTCTTACATTGCATTGTCTCTTGAGCAGTATTTAACTGTTTATTACTTTTCTTGACATCATTGTTTCTCTCCTAGTAGTCAATCACATGGAATTTGAAATTGGGCATAAACCCTAGGTGTAAATCCTAACCCTATACTCTGTGGTCTTTGGACACAGTATGTAACATCTTCAAGCCGCTCTTTCTTTCCCTCCAGGGTGAAGGTGAGACTCTGACTCCCAGGACTCAAGGAGACAGGAGGAGCTAATGCATGTGGAACCTGGAGCACAGTGATGGGCTCATAGTGAGTGCTTGGCACCTTTTATCCACCATTGTTTTTTCATTTTTTTCCCACTACGGGTCAAGCTGCCCTTCAGTAGGCCAGTCAGGTGAAGAATGTAGCAAATATCAACAGAAATATCCCAAAGGACAAAACGAGGGGATCACAGGAACACCGCTGATGTATTATGAACCTGCTTAACACCCAGGCCGGAGCTTAGGGAACATGGTTCCTTAACACTCATTTGAATCCCATAAAATTTACAAATTAAATCCCCACTTATTCAACAAATATTTATTGAGTAAGATTTGGACATAGTTTGTACTATCAAGGAACTCTCCTGGAGAAGACAAATGTTAAAAAGTTTATTATAACTACCAAGGAAAAGTACAGGGTCCTGTAAACATATTAGCCATTGTGAAGGATCAAGGAGGGTTAACTAAGAAAGCGCCATTTGAGACTTGAAGTGTGAGTTGTTAGTCAAGAGAAATTTGGTGGTGAAATGGGCAGAAAAGGCATTTCAAACAGAAGAGCAGCACGGGGGAGAGCCCTGGTGTGGAAAGGGCTTGCCATGTGTGAAGAAGTGAAAGAAGGTCTCTGACCAACACCTGGCAAAGAACACACAGCAGAAGCTTAGTAATCGGATGAGTTCGTCAGTCCGCATGCTACCTTCTGTCTTTTCCCTCGGACTAGAAGATATGCTCCACCACAAATCACTATGTAAAAAAGGTTCCCATTTTCTTCATTATCACACCATGGGGTACCCATTATTCTCAGCCTATCCAGGGGCATGTACTTTCTAGCTTCTAGAGATCTAACTTATTTCCCACCCCTTCACTCATTCTCAGGGCTATGAGATTCCTTACTGATATAATAAATGACTGCTTCTGCAGTAAAAGCTCAACCTTTAATTGTCTAAGGAAGTGGTTCTCAGACTTGAACTTGAGTCAGAATCACCAAGCGGGCTTATTAAATTACAGGTCTGGGATCCACCCACAGAATTTCTGATTTTGTAGGTCTGGGATGGGACTCTAAAATTTGCATTTCTAAGAAGCTGCCAGGTAAGACTGATGTTGCTGGCAGGGAGCTCATACTTGGGGAATCATGTTTAAGATGTCTTTCTTCATTCAGCAGCTGTATGATCACAGTTAGTTCCATACAGCATTTTCCAAAGGGAAAACAATAAAATCAAAACTGAAGTTTGTGGTACTCCCACATTTGCCTAATGGAACTGTACATTTTCGTGGGTGAGACTTGCCTTAAATATCCGCATCCCAGTGATTAGTACATAGTCGGTACTCGATGTATGTTTGTTAAATGAATTGAGCTAGTGAAGGAATCACATAATGGATCTAGCTCAGTGGGTTCTATACATTATTCTTTGGAAAGCTCTTGTGATATTATTTTTTTAATCCTCCAACAACAAAATTTATTAATTATAAATTGATGTTTTAACACGACGTTAAAAAAGGATGAGGGAGTTGCATTTTTGGTACTGACAGAATAGCTTGTTTTATTCTCACTTTTCTAAGAATAACCAAAACAACTGAACAAACTAGGGGGGGAAAAGCCAACAACTCCTTAAAGACACTGGAGAACTCGCAAGGCAGCCAGAACTTGAGGGTCTGAGACTGATTTCGAAAAAGTAAGTAAGCACATTGAAATAAGACCAATATTCTGGGCACTTTGCTTTGCAAGTTACTTGCAAATTCATAGGTGTCACAGCATCAAATGTTAGAAAAACGGGCAGAGTTTAGTGGCTAAGAGACTTGCGGACTGAGCAAAGATTTTGACATTCTCATAAGGTTGGAAAATTAGAACTTATATTTCATGGTCTGCTAAGAAAGATAGGCCTGATAAATAACCCAGACTTCCTCCTGGCTGGTATAGCTCAGTGGATTGAGCGCGGGCCTGCAAACCAAAGGGTTGCAGGTTTGATTCCGAGTCAGGGCACATGCCTGGGTTGCAGGCCAGTTCCCCAGTGAGGGGCCATGTGAGAGGCAACCACACATTGATGTTTCTGTCCCTCTATTTCTCCCTCCCTTCTCCTCGCTCTAAAAACAAACAAACAAACAAACAAACAAACAAACAAATAAAATATCTTAAAAAAAATAACCCAGACTTCTAGTTAGGATCACAGGAAGACTATAGTCCAGGAGTAAGGGTGAACTACAAATAGACTACCCTCACAACAACTAAAACTCCAGACATCTCAATCCAAGACTGGATTAAGGCAATATGATCCTACTCTAACCGCCCATCAGAAAGCAAATATAAATCCTCTCTGGAAAAAATATAACCTTAGCTTGAGATTATTTCTACAATTTTTCAAGCAGTATGTCCAGAATTTGATCAATGCATATCAGGAGACAGTACCAAATGACTGAAAACCAAATGCAAAATAAAAAAAATTGAATTGACCCACAGACAATACAGATATTTACCTTATCAGACATGCTTCTTAAAAACACTGTAATTAATACAGTCATGAAGAAAGATAAAATGGAGAACGTTACCCAGAGAAGTAGAATCTCAGGGTAAAACAAAGGGACATCTAAACCCGAAAATTACAGTAACTAAAATTAAGAGTTGAACATATGGGTTTAATAAAAGATTGGGCAGAGCAGAGGCAATATTAGTTAACCGAAAGACCGGTCATTTAAAAATAACGAAACTAAAACAGAGAATAAAAAATAGCAGCAAAGAACAAAGAGCAAGGAACATGTACATTAATTTTTTTTGATTTAATGTCTTTATTAAATTTTATTGTTGTTCAACTACAGTTGTCCTCATTTTCTCCCTACCACTCTCCCCCACCCCACCTACCCTCACGTCCCACACTCAATCCTACCCCCCACTGGCTTTGTACATGGGTCCTTGATGACCGTCGTTCCCCTTCTGATTTAATGTTTATTGTATTGTTTTCCATTATCGTTTAGTCCCCTTATACCCTCTCCCCCACCACAATCACTATACCGTTGTCCATGTCTACGAATCCTTTTTCCTTTCTGCTCCATCCCTCCATCCCCTAACCTGGTCCCCCCAGCTGTCATCCTACTCTCCATCGTTTTTTCCTTTTTGCTGATCTGCCTGGGTATCTATTTTTACCTCTGCTTTATCTACCTACTGTTTATTCCTTCCAGCGTATTATTTATTCCAGATATTGCATTCTTTATTTCTGACGGGTCACTTTTTATGGTTTCTATGTCTTTTTTTTCACGC
Organism: Glossophaga mutica; assembly: GCA_039655065.1. NCBI lineage: Eukaryota > Metazoa > Chordata > Mammalia > Chiroptera > Phyllostomidae > Glossophaga > Glossophaga mutica. The sequence goes on from CM077306.1 coordinate 25,178,322, forward strand.
CGTTGAGCTTCCTTATAATCATTACTCTAATCTCTCTATCAGATAAATTGCTTGCCTCCATTTCATCTAGCTCTTCTTTTGGAGAAATCTCTTGTTCTTTCATTCTGGGTCTATTTCTTTGTCTTCCCATTTTGGCTGCTTTTTTTGGTATTTGTTTCTGTGTGTTAGGTAGATCTGCAAAGACTCTGGTGTAGACCTCTGTCAGATGCTGCTTGTGACTGGCCATGGTCAACCTGTTTGGAGCTATCAGTGATCCCAGTGTGTGCCTTCCTCTGTTGGACCTGTTTGTGTGCAGAAAGAACTAGGCTCCTCACCAAGGCCAGCTCTTATCAGCTCTGGGCCCTGGGTAGGGTCAACTGAAGTCTCATAGAACTCCCAGAGATCTGCCTTAGTTGTTAAATTAATCAGTGATGTAGCTTCAAGCTGTAATTAAAGCCCGGCTTAAGCTCTACAGGGTGGGACAGAGTAATTCCTACTGGTGGGGCTATCGCTTCCTTTCAGGTGGATGCCATTTGGAGGGGAGTGTTCTGCCTGAGGAAGGTGGCTTCTGCAGAATGGGGAATGACTCAGCACAGGGATCCTGGTGGCTGTCCTTCAGTTCTTTTCCCCAGAGCCACCAACTCCAGACTCTCCTCAAGCACCTCTGTTCCACTCTGCCCTCCCTCTGCTGGAGCCAAGGATAAGTGGCTGCAAATGGAATTTTGTGCATTGTCTCTTTAAGAGGCTCTCTATGTCTCCAGCCATGTTTCCCTGGCAGGTAGAAACCCTGAAGCTTTTCATAGCTGCATGTTATCTGGGTTCCTTTCTGGCTCTGGTGCTGCAGGCTTAGAGCCCAGCTGGGAGTAGACCTCACACTTCTCTGGGGGAAACCCCCAGTCACTGAACCATCTCTCCAGAACTTCAGCTGCCACCTATTGGAGATCAGTCAGCCCTCTCATGCCTCCTCTGCAATCCCTACCAGTCTTGTGGTGAAGTAGTTTCTTCTGTCTGTTATCAGTTATAAGGCTTCTCTCCAGCTAGTGTTCAGGTGGTTATTCAGGATGATTTCTCTACAGTTTACTTGTAATTCCAGATTGGTCCTGGGAGGTGGTTAGTGTAGCTTCCACTTACTCCTCTACCACCTTCAAAACATGTATATTAAAAAAAAGTCTAATGTTTTTCTGTCATTAGCGTTTCAGAAGAAAAAGCAAGAGAATGAAAATAAATAAGACAAAAACAATGTTTCAGGAGATATCAGCTCAGAATTTTCTAAAATTGATGAAGGACATTAAACTACAGATTTAAAATGCACAGGGAACCAACAGTGATGGGAAGGAAACTGGGACTCATATCAACGGTTTGGACCAGAAGGAAGAAATAAACAGTCAACCAGAACAGAATGAAGAAACAAGAATTCAGAAAAATGAAGAGTGGCTTAGGAATCTCTAGGACAACTTTAAATGTTCCAACATCTGAATCATAAAAGTGCCAGAAGGAGAAGAGGAAGAGGAAGAGCAAGAAATTGAAAACTTATCTGAAAACATAATGAAGGAGAACTTCCCTAATCTGGCAAAGTCCAGGAAGTCCAGGAGACTCAGAGTCCCAAAGAAGTTGGATCAAAGGAAGCACACACCAAGGCACATCATAATTACATTATTCAAGATTAAAGAGAAGGAGAGAATCTTAAAAGCAGCAAGAGAAAAGGAGACAGTTACCTACAAAGGAGTTCCTATCAGCTGATTTCTGAAAAGAATCCTTGCAGGCAAGAAGGGGCTGGAAAGTATTCAAAGTCATGAAAGGCAAGGACCTACATCCAAGATTACTCTAGCAAAGTTATCATTTACAATGGAAGGGCAGATAAAGTGCTTCCCAGATAACATCAAGTTAAAGGAGTTCATCATCGCCAAGGCTTTATTATACGAAATGTTAAAAGGACTTATCTAAGAAAAAGAAGATAAAAAATACGAACAGTAAAATGGTAACAAACTCACAACTATCAACAACTGAACTGAAAAACAGAAACAAACTAAGCAAACAAATATACCAGGAACAGAATGAAATGGAGATCAAATGGAGGGTTATCAGTGGGGAAAGGGGGAGAAAGGGGGGAAGTATAGGGAATAAGCAGCATAAATGCTAGGTAGAAAATAGACAGGGAGAGGTTAAGAATAGTACAGGAAATGTAGAAGCCAAAGAATTTATATGTATGACCCACGGACATGAACTAAGGTAGGGGAATGCAGGTGGGAGGAGGTGTGCAGGGTGGAGGGGAATAAAGGGGAGAAAATGGGACAATTGTAATAGCATAATCAATAAAATATATTTAAAAATAACTAAGTAAATAATAAACTACAGATTTAAGAAACTCTACAATTCTAATTCAGTTTAAACACACCGCACGCATGCACACACATAGCATAGTAAAATTGTGAACAACCAAGACAAATTTTACAGCAATCAAAAAAAGATCCATTATTTTCAGAGGAGTAACAACAGTTTGACCACAGATTTTGGTGAAAACATTGAAAGCCCAAAAATAGTGGAATATTTTTAAAATGTTAAAAGGAATAAAATCTGATAACTACATACCCAAAGAAAGTGTAGTGAAAAGAATTAAAAACAAAATAAAAATATTTTAAAACAAATAAATACTGAGAGAATTTGCCACAGGAAGTTATAAAGAAAAAAGAATAATATCCTAGATGGAAACAAAGTTTCTGAAAGAAATAAAGAGAATTAGAAATATTAAAAATACATGAGCAGTTGTCATATAACACAATTATTGTATTGTAGGATTTAAGACATTTATAGATTTAAAATACATGAAAAATATTCTAAGCATAGAAGGGGTTAAATGCAGTTAAAGTGTTACAATTTATTTTGGATTACAATAAAGAATGCACGTTATTATTTTCTCAGTACTAATGGTAATAAAACAGTAAAAGAATGTATAACAAAATCATCTAGAGGAAAAATTGAATCATACAAAATGATTAATAATCTTTAAAAAGGCAAGAAAAAAGAAGAAAAATGTAAAATAGGCAGAAAAAATAGAATATAGAGAGCAAGGCAGAAATTATATGTAATTAAATCAAATTGTATCTGTAATATTATTAAATGTAAGCATACTATTAGAATTCAAATACAGATATTATCTGACTGGATATAAAACCAAAACTATATATACATGTATATAGGTTTTTATATATCTATATGACTCTTACAGAAGATAGCTTTTAAATATAGGGGTTCAGGGATATTGAAAATAGGATAAATATATATATTAAGAAAAAATTAAGCAAAAGATAGTTGGAATTGCTATTGCTATCAAAGTAGATATTACTTCAGTAGTCATTACTAGACATGTGATGAGTTATAATAGCAAAAGCATGGATCTTCCAGGAATATTAGACAATTCTAAGTTTATATGAACATAATTAACAAGCTTCAAAATGCATAAAGCAAATATTGACAAGAAAAAAGAAAGAAATAGATAGAAAAAGGAAATAGATTTTAAAAGAAAAAATAGACAAATCCACAATTATAAGAGGCTATTTTAACTTTAAAAGAGAAAGCAAAAAGATCTACAGAGCATGTTCTTTGACCACAATGGAACATAACTAGAAATCCACGACAGAAAGATAACAGAAATATCTCCCAACAGTTGGAAACTAAACCACAACTTCCAAATAATCCATGGGTCAAAGGGATAGCTTCAATGGAAATAAAGAACTTTTGTGAATAGAATGAAAATGAAAATGTAACATATCAAAAATTTATGGGATACACATAAAGCAATGCTGAGAGAAAAACTTGCAGCATTAAATACTTACATTAGGAAAAAAAGGAGGTAATACTTTCCTACTCACAATGAAGCCAGTATTACCCTGATACCAAACCTAAGGAGATTACAACCCCCTCCCCACAAAACTACAGGTCAATAACTTTTATTATTATAGATGCAAAGTTCTAATCAAAATATTAGCAAATAAAATTAATATATGAAAAGAATTATACACCATGATCAAATAGGTTTTAATCCAGGATGCAAGGTTAGCTCAATGTCTGAAAATCAGTAAATATAACCTAATATGAAGAGAACAAAAAAATTACAATATCATATCAATTGAAGCAGAAAAAGCATTTGATAAAATTCAACATCCATTTATGATAAAACCATCATAAAATTTGGAATTAATGAAAACTTCCTTAATTTGATAAAGATTTCTACAAAAAACTTATAGCTAACATTATACTCAATGGTGAAAGACAATGCTTTCTCCTAAGGTCAGGAAAAAGTCAAGAATGTTCACTTTCACCATTGCTTTTCAACACAGTACTAGAAGTTTTAGCTAGTGCAATAAAACAAGAAAAAGAAATAAAGATAGAAACTTACAGAGAGGAAATAAAGAAAAATTACAGTCACATAAAAATCTGTAGGTGATTCATAGAAGCTCTGTTTGTAAAAGCCTCCAAACTGAAAACTAAGATGTCCCTCAAAAGGTGAATGATTAAACATACTGCAGTACATCCATTCCATGGAATGCTACCCAGTCACAAAAGGAAATAACTATTGATAGTCACAACAACTTGGATGGATCACAAGTGCATTACACTGTGTGACAAAGTTCACATACCTGTCTATGTGATTTCATTTATGTAGCATTCCAGAAGTGACAGGACTATAGAGATAGGAAGCAGATTAGTTATAACCAGTGGTTACAGATGGTGGAAAGAAGAGTGAATAATAATAAAGGGGTAGCATGAGGAATGAATTACCTTGGTTTCTTGATTGTAGCAGTGGTTACATGTGTGATAAAATGGCATAGAACTACACACACACATTTACCAATACCAAATTCCTAGTTTTCATGTACTATAATTATGTACGATGGAACCACTGGCGAAAACTGGGTGTTGAGTACAAGGGACTTTTTTGTATTATAATTGCAAGTTCCTATGGCTTTATAAAATTTCAAAATAAAGAGTTAAAAATAAGTATAACTATATATAGTTATGGCTATATTTAATAACTATAAGCATGTGGTTATGAAAAAAGCAAATAAAAATACATGAGGTCATGGTAGCAAGAACTGTCCATCCAAACTGAAAACAAAATCTACTAAGTAGAGAAATGATATTTTGAAATTCTCCAGTTAACTTCAATTCACTCCTAGGGGATTAGTAGTAATCTTAATGGCAGAATGGTATAAATGCCCCAATAGCAAAAATATGTATAATGTTAAAGTTAAATGGTATTTATTAATGCCAGATGCTGCTTTTTTTGTTTACATATATAAACTCAGTTAAATTCTTGTAACAATAGTCTTTTGTAGACACTATGAGTATGCTCATTTTAGAGATGAGGAAACTAAGCCATAGAGAAGGTAGAGGGAGTGATATAAAAATATCTAGTCAGGTATTGCTCTAAGGACAGGCATAGTTTGGGCTCAGGTCACCTCCTGACTTTGACATACAAAATCTACTTTGTCTGCATTGAAGAGAATATCCCTCCTAGTCTTGTGATTAGAAATCTTGGTAATTTGGAACATCAGAGGCTAAGTAATGGCCAAGTTTAAGGGAATCCAGAGTGCTTGCTCAGGATTGACTAAAAGTCTGTGCAAAAACAGTAGCTACTGAATTCTATTTCTGCATGGGTTCATATCAATCTCAGTCAGCTCTGCAGAATGGAGGGTAGCCCACAGCACATAAATATTAAACGATCTCTTTAAGATGTTAGATATTTATGAATCCTAACATTAAAACTATCTTTTATTGCCCTTTCTCATCCCACTGATTATTTATTGTTTGAAAAGATAAATACAAGAAAGCAATTGACCTAACAATGGCCTATTCTTGATTACACATTACATTAAATACAGAAATTATAAAGAGGGCACTTTGGAATTTGTCTTCAGCATCGGCAAAAATTGCGTAATGAAAAGGTATGTGGTTTTGCCTAATAGATTAATGTAAACCACAGGTCACAAGAGGCCTGGAGTAAGTGTGGTAGATCAACACAAACCCAGCACTACTACAGAGAAGTAGGTCCAAGTCCAAAGCTTCTGATGTGTGGTTGTGTCTCGATGGCCTTGAGTAGGGTGCTTTGCACATAGTAGACAACAATGTTTTTTAATGGAAAAAATCAATCGATCGATCAATCAATCAATCTATATATCTATGAGAGATGTCTGGCAGGTAAGGAGTAACATGCATACTCTTTGTACATGCTTACTGATTTCCAACTTTTTCTACTGCAATCAACAGTGAGAAATGCATTTTGCATCACATCCCAGTACTCAGCTACATACATACTGTGTATATGTACACACATATGTAGATTTTACATACATATATAACTTAAAAAAATTATGACATAATTCTTACACTCATCACAACATATACAATGACATTTTCTATTCTTTTCTATCCTATTTTCTTTAAAAAAATGTTGGCTGTTTCTACTAAATTGATTTCAAGATGTACTTACTCTGTTATCTAAAGCTTACATCTCAACATACCACCTCCATTTCAAGGGTTCCCTGTTGCTCTTGAGCTAAATGCTTTATCTTTGATAATACAGCCTTTAACAATTTGGCCTCTGTTGGCCTTCATCTTTTTCCTCCAGCTGAACCTAATTTACATACCACTCTACACCTCTTCTGATACATAAAGTTTCCTAAATATTTTCTCTTTGGGTCTATGTGCATGCTCTTCTGCCCACTTGATCAATTTCTACTTGTTCTTTAGGTCATAATATAAATTCCCTCGAGGAGCCTTCGCTGACCATTTACCCCAACCCCTGAGCCGCATTCAGTGCCCCTCTATTGTGCTCCTATAGCATCTTTGGCTTACCCTTATCATAGCCTATCACCATTGTTATTCCAAAATATCAGCTGCATCCTTTGGAAGGCAGAAGACTGTATTCTGTTCTGTTCTCTTTGTGTTATTTTGTATGTCTAAAAAAAATTCTGTATACTCTCTCCATCTCCTCTTAGTAAACAGGATAAGTTAGATGAATATATCCTAAGAACTGGGTCATTTATTTGAAAAACAGTCAAGTCAATGCTTAAACGATAGCTTTAAGAAATCAGGGTAACCCTTTGGCAAGCATCCCTCAAATATGCTCACTTACTACCAATGACTGAAGATGGCAGGGGGGTGGAGGCCTTGGAAATGGATGGTCATTGAGTACCAACCCTTCCTGCCTAGCTCATGTATAATAAAGGTCAAGGATGTCTACATTTGTCACCCCTGGAAGCTGACAACTTATGCAGACATAAGTCTAGCATAGTCCCAAGAGTAGGGCTTTCAGAAGATAGAAAAAATTAATGAGAACATCAAGTTTTAAAGAGAGGGAATGGAGGGAAGTAGAGTTAATGGTATATCAGTTACTATTAGCACTTATCTGGTCCTAGAGATTCTTTCATTAAGAGATTTCTCATTATTGTTTAAAAGTCACTTAAAATTTGATGGTAATATGTTCTAAGAAAAAAATCTGATTGCTTTGTTCAACTGATGAAGTTTAACTCCATGGAAATGGCATTTATTACTGGATTCCCAGATTGAAATGAGGTTACTTTGGCTCTCTTGGTAGAAACTGGAAAACACATCTCCAAGTAATTTACTATATTCACTCTCCAAGGCCCCCCACATAGCCTCACCAAGCTACGAGTCAGAAGTGAGAACAGAAAAGTCTCACATCTAAAAAACTAAAGTAAAATTAACAGGAAAATCACTAGAGATAGAGATTGGGAACAAACACCAGCAGAGGTCTGAGCTGTGCATGGCAAAGCTGTGGCTCAATGAAATGCAAGCTCTCTGAAATCAAGAAGCAAGGTATCAGTTTTCCTGCATTGCTCCAATAGCACAAGATATGGTCACATCCAGCTGTTCACACCTGGCTATGAAGCTTTCACGTTAACACTTTTTTCTATCCTTCGTCACTCTTAAGCTCGAATTTCCCACAACATACATTTTTGGTGATCATAAAAACTAAGAATGTATGTCCCCCACTTGTATTACTTAAGTGATACTGGAAGTTATTCACATGGAAATATTTTTGTCTCAGTTATAGAAGAAGGTCGGCATAATAAGGATAGCCTCCCATAGGGTGTTAATAAGGATATATTTGAACAGATTGCTACATGGCATTAATCTACAACTTTTACATTATTAAAGGGAAGTGAAGTAATTATCTAGAGGTAATCGGTTCATGGTGGATTCCATGGAATGACTCCCTGAAAACTCCCTGGAATGACTTCATAGCCAGGATATTGCATGCCTGCATGCAACTCCTTTCTCCTTTGCCTCTGAAATACTATTTCTCAGTGCCCTTTTACGACTGCCAGAGACTTTTATAAAGACCTTTTGCCAATGAGAAGTTGTCTTCTGGGAAATGTTTTCAAAGGGGTAAACTTGACTGACACATTCCATTGACTGCTTGCTCCTTTCTCCTTGGAAAGTGGACATGAAGCCTAGAGCTGCAGCAGTCATCTTAGAATCATGATGCAACATGGGAAGAGGCCTGCACACTAGGGAAGGCCAAGGAGAAGAATGCAAAGAGGTCACTTTATGAGGCCAAGGTCACCTAGCTTCCTTACAGAGTGAGATAAATATAAAGTTGAGCTTTCTGTTGTTTGCAGCCAGTCAGGATCTGACTCGACATGATGTTGTTATTGACAGCTTTTCTGGGACCCACAGAATTCCAGCTAGTTTGTACTGGGGACAACTGTTGAGCCCAGCTGCGAACCAAACAGTCATTCAAGTGACATGGCAGGAAGGAAGTGTCAGTTCTAATCACAAGCTTAGGGGCATCTAATGAGCTATGGTTTTTAACAAGCAATTGACAAAGTAGGTAAGTGAGTAGTTACTCTGTTCTTCACTTAGGCACAGGATGTGACTGATCTAAAAGAATCTGAGCTAGTTTTCTCACCTTTTATCCCCTCACCTTCTTTTCTGTTTCTACTTTCTGTTTCTGATGATTAAAATATACCAGCAGAAGTCTGGGCTAGAGTTTGGAATTAACCATTAACTATGTATCCATGGAACAGGTAGAATATAACAGTTCCCTAAACCAGTGAATTTAAGGGTCAACGGCTAGATAAAATGAATAACTTTTCCAAATAGTTATATTTAGTTCAATGATCTTAATATATATCCCAGTAATATGTAATATAGTCCAATAGTATATGGTGTAATAGACTTTTTAAATAGATATAGTCAAAATTTATTGAACCAGTACTGGTATAATTTTATTTAATCCACAAACAATTAACAGGAAATAGGATATACTCTTGTCCCTATTCTGCAGCAAGAAAACTGGTACCTTGAAAAGTTTATACATTTGAATCAAGATTGTAGGAAGACCAAGCCATAGCCTCCAGTTTTCCCCAAACTGAATACCTATGCAATTTCATGATCTTTGCAATATAGTCTGCATATATCTCTATTTTAACTGACACCATTATACTGTATTTGTGTATGAGACAATTTCAGCTCTTTGACTGAGTTCCTTGAGGGTAAAGATAGTTTCTAAATTTGTTTGTATAAGCTAAGAAATACAACAGATGCTCTGCAAAATCTTCCTGCAAACACTGGGAAGTATCTCCCGGGAAGTCGAGGCCGCTCAACTGGAGTACTGAGGAGCTGCTTGCCACTTGCCACTTTATTTTCATAGTTGTGGTATATCAGTAAGTGAATATTTAGTAAGCATATACTAAGTGCTTATAATTACACTGGACCACAGGAAGTATTATTTTGCATAGTTAAGTCCAAATGGACGCATTATTTACAAATACCTAGAAGAGAAAAAAGTTATCTTTGGGATTCATCAAGAGCAAGTAATTCCCTTTCTTTTCTGGGTTACTGGGTTGGTAAGTTAGGGCATATGTACTGCAAACACAGTGTATCTTAATCAGTAAGATATTTGACAAAGTCTTCCCTGATGCCCATGGATGAACTGGAGACTATACAATGGATAACAGTAGACTGGATTAATAGCTAGCTGAACACCCCAAAAGGTGTTGATTAATGGATGTCTTGAGTGATGAGCGTTGGAGATTACATTTGACTTTGATTAACGATCTTATCAATGATGTGGATGAGTCCACAATGATTAAATTTAAGGATAATATAAAGCTAGGAAAGATAGCTAGTGTATTGGAGGACAAAAATAAGTATCTTAAAGTATCTTTCTTGGCTACAACAATGGGCTAAACCTATAAGCAAATATTTAACTTAAATAAAGAGAATATCCTACCTTTCAAAAATTATTGTACAAATGATTGGATTTTGTAGAATACATTGAGGAAACTGGCTTGATAGCAACTCAAGTGAAAACAAAATGGAAGTTTTAGTTAGAAAGTTCGGTCTAAGTCATTAATGGCAACTGATATAAAAATTAAGTTCACATTAGTAAGTTTAAAGGATTAAGACCAACAGATGCAAGTGTCCTGTTGATTGCTCTGCTTTTCTGACCACATCTGAAATATAATGTCTATATCTTTATGCCACACTCGACAGATGGCAATCATAAATTCTATAAACTTAGTAGAGTGTATTTAGAACTATAAGAGAAGAGTGTACTCAGCCCATACAGAGGGTTACCCAGGTACCCAGGTACCCAGGGGTTACCTCAGGTACCCAGCTTAGGTGATAGGGGAGGCTGTGCCACTGTACATGGCACCTACTATACTTGGCCACACTAGCAAGACAGGGAGCCATAGCAGCTCTACTTAATACCTAGAAACAAACACAGGGAGGCGGCCAAAACAAGGAGACAAAGAAACATGGCTCAAATGAAACAGCAGATCAAAACTCCAGAAAAAGAACTAAGCAAAATGGAGATAAGCAATCTATCAGATGCAGAGTGCAAAACACTGGTTATAAGAATGCTCAAGGAACCTGGTGAGAATCTCAACAGCATAGAAAAGATCCAGTTAGAAATGAAGGATACACTATTTGAATAAAAAGCATTTTACAGGGAAAAAACAGTAGAGTGGATAAAGCCAAGAATCAAACATGATTTGATAAGTAAGGAAGCAAAAAACAACCAATCAGAACAACAAATAAAAAAAAGAATCCAAAAAAAAAAAATGAGGATAGTATAAGCAGCCTATGGGACAACTTCAAGCATTCCAACATTGGCATCCTAGAGGTGCTACAAAGAGAAGAGAAAGAACAAAAAATTGTAAATCTATTTGAAAAAATGATGAAAGAAAACTTCCCTAATTTGATGAAGGAAATAGACACTCAAGCCCAGGAAACACAGTCTCAAACAAGAAAGATGCATAGAGGCCCACTCTGAGACACATCATAATTAAAATGTCAAAGGTTAAAGATAAAGAGAACCTTAAAGGCAGCAAGAGAAAAGAAGTTAGTCACTTACAGGGGAGTTCCCATAAGACTGTCTGCTGATTTCTCAGAAGAACACACAGATCTGGGGGAGTTAACACCTAAAAACATTTTTACTGATACGGCGTGTGATCAACCAACATGTCAAATAATCACGTGAACTTACACAGAACTGCAACCATGTCAAATGTCACATTTTCTATTCTCCTTATTGGTACTCTTCTAATTTATTCTGACAGGAAGCTTTAGTGTTCACACACTGGGGGAGCCACTGGTGTGGCAGTGGCAGTGGGCACTAACACGTTATAAACAGGACTGAACCCATGCTATGTTCGTACCCGGGACGATCAGCGCCGTGAGAATCCAGGCCTAGGATTCTGTCATAGTGGTGGTGATTTTTTTTTAAACGACCATCATTTACAGATGAATTCTTTCTAAGCAAACCTTTGCTTACGAAAACTGAAAGTTCAGGCCAAACCTTGAGAAGCAGAGAGATAAGAGGCAGATGTTGCCTTTACGAGGAAGCCACTGTGGGCCACACATACAGGATGCATTCCTGTGATACAGAGATATGTGGGCAAACAGAGGTTGTCTATATATAGCGATACCAAAACAAACAAACAAACAAACAAACAAAAAACCAAACCAAAATGTAAAATTACTTAACCATCACAACATGGGAGGGTAAACCACCTCAGTCATTTAACAGCCAGTTGAATCCCAGGACTTATGTCTCATGTTAAAATCCTCAATGGTCCCTCTCCTACCTCACCCCTGCCCCACAACTCAGGATGGAGTCCAAACTCCTCATCAAGAGTTTATCATCCTTTTGCCTAGCTCTCTGATTCTCCCATTTGATATCTTGCTGTGGACTCCTCTCACTCAGCTTTATATTTTGTTGAGCTTCTTGTAGTTGCTCTAACACACCGTGCTTTTTCTCACCTCCACTTTGCTCTTTGTGGCTCCAACCCAACAGCCCTGGCTGCAGCAGTTACTCCATACTGTACAGTAGCACTTTCCACACTGTGTTCTCACTGTCTGTTTACATTTTTCTAGCCTCTGTTGGACTGTAAGTTCCATAAGGAGGGGTAGGTACCCATCTTCCTCCTTTTTCCCTTATGAGTATCACACCAAACTCAGGTCTCGGTACTTAGTAGGCAAGAAATATTTGTTGAGTTATATGTGTGAAGTTGAGAAATAGCATCTTGGAGACATTAATTTATTGAAGGTCATGAAGTAGTATCTGGAAGAGAACTAAGTGGACGCAGCTCAGCCTTATTCCCAAGGCCCTGATTTAACCTGCTATTAAGATGTTGGGAGCCCAAATGGCTACCACTCTATACCTATTTATTTTATAAGTGGAAGTTTGTACCCTTCATTCCCTCATCTATTTTTCATCCATTTCCCTACCCTCTCCTCTGGCAACCATCAGTTTGTTCTTTGTATGTCTGAGTCTGTTCCCAGTTTGTTCATTTGTTTTGTGTTTTAGATTCTACGTATAAGTGAAATCCTGCAATATTTGTCTTTCTCTGTCTGACTTATTTCATTTGGCATAATACCTTTCTTTCTAGGTATTATGTTATCACAAATGGCAAGATTTCATTTCTGTTTGTGGTTGGGTAATATTCCATTATATCATATATGTATATATACCACGTGTTCCTTGTCCTTTCATCTGTCGATGGGCATCTGGGTTATTTCTATAACTTGGCTATTATAAGTAATGCTGCAATGAACATAGGGGCATGTATGTCTTTTCAAATCAGTGCTTTTGTTTTCTTCAGATAAATACCCAGAGGTGGAATTGCTGGATCGTATGGTAGTCAGAACCCTTCTTAAAACAGATTTCTGGGCAGTTACTACCTATCAATATGGATGAATAGGTATTCCAGCCTCATTTCCTATCACTTTCTTTCCCATGCTCACTCCATGTTTTGGGTGCTTCTGAGCTTCCTTGATATATCATACTCTTTTAGGTTACTTCACCCTTGTACCTGCTAATTATTCTATAAGGAAAACAATTTTTCTACTAGATCTGGTCAGTTCTTACTAATCCTTCCAGAACCAGTTCAAATATCACTTCCTTTTGGAGACTTCCTGAGCAGCAGAGTTAGTAGAGAAAAGCTTCTTTTTTCTTCTGTTTACAGTGTATTGTAATGATCTATTTCCATGTGACTTCATTCCCTTCCAACGAGGACAGAACTTCCAGTAGCCTGGAGCCATATCTCAGTCATTTTTGAATTTTCCCCAGAGCTCACTGCAGTAGCTGGAACACAGTAGCTGCCAAACACACACGTACTGAGAGAGTGAAAGACTGTGTAGAGGATGAAAGCATGGCGGCCTCTAAGAGCACCTATAGCAGTTTTAGAGCTCACAGTTCCTGCTGTGGACCCTGTTGGGGACCCTCCCACAACAAGTCTTTCCTTAGACTCGCCTGGTCCCAGCATATCAGAAATGTTCATAATATCATTGACAAAGGGCAGTAATAAAAACAATGATAATGATAGTAGGTAAATTACTGAATGCTTATTATGTGCCAAGATGAAAACTGCTTGCTTTAAAACTTAAAGAACAGGGAGCAAAACAATCTTTAAATAAAATTAAAGATAAGGGCAGAATAAAGAAAGTTCTGAGTATGAAGAATCACACTTTGATCTTTTATCCCCGAATATGACACCTGTCTAAACCTCCACTGAGAGAGCTTTAGATCATTTATTAATACAAAGCGGTCAGAGTCGAAGGGAAGACTGTTGCTTCTGTGCATGTCTGTGCTGGGCAGTAATTGCACATTTTTTTCTGACATCATTCTATAGTAGCTCCAGTTGTGATTAGCCTACACAGTTTCTTTCCTGGTCAAATCTACATGGGCGAAAATTAGCTTCAGGAGAGTGTCTCCTAGTGTTCCAAAGAATAACCTTAAGATCCAGGTGGGGTGGTGGAAATAGCTGCTAGGTGACAAAAATTTGGGAGTGTTAAGTGCTGATTGTTGTATGATCCTTGTAGAGACTTACAATGCAAATGAGTATATCAAAGCCCAAAAGACCACAGTAAGAAAACTTGTTCAGTGTTGTGTAATCCAGAATTCTCCATGGCATTTGACTAGTGAACATTTTTTCAACAGAATGATTCATATTTATTTTCTTGGGATTAGAATTGAGAAACACTGGCTTTGGAAGTTCCTAGAAAAAGGTCTGTGCTGGGATTCTAGCAGATGGTGATGAAGACTGGTCTGATGTAGAGAAAGTAAGATTTCCTGCGGTCTGGGCCAGAAGAGACTCATGCTTGGTATTATCATGTATATGACAAAAATTCAGCCCTATATAAAGGCTTGGGAGAAAAAGGCCAACTTTTAATCAGTTGTTTGAATTAACAATTTAGTTATTATGACTGTCTCACACAGTCATAGAAATTTATATTTTCATTTTATCCTAAAGAAAAACTTGACCATCTTTCTTTTATACTATCAACCTGCAAGCCTGACAGTAAGGATTAAAAATTGCTCCTTCCTTCCCACTTGGTTATTGGAAAGGCTCTGAAAGGTAATCAGTCTTGTGAAGCTACACTTTACAGTCTGCATAAAAATGCCATGATTCCCCTGCTTCTCCCCAACCTAATTGAAAGTGCATAATATCACCCAGCTGGGGAAATGTAAACGGTAAACATATGCAATATATCATACTATCACGCAAAAGTTGGTTACTAATAGGACCAAAAGGAACCTGGAAAACAAGTCTTTCTTTCCCTCTAGGATGAGAGCTCTTTGTGCCGTATACCCTTCCCCCTCCACCTCCTCCCTCCAGACTTCAAGCTACAGCCAGATTAAACCAAGGTCAGTAAACTCATTCCTTGCCTGTGTAATTCTAAGGGTCACCTAACAAGGTATATTGACTAACACTCTTTTCTATCAGCTTTTCAAGAGATGAGGCATTTTACTTTTGGCAGGAGGTGGGGCTGGAATCGTCTTGTTCACTACCTACTTCAATTGCGTGACAGACGGCCCTATTATCTCTTTCCTTAGCTGCTGCACCTAAACATCCTTGGCCTTGTCACTTTTTATCTTGCTCTACTTCATCAAACTCCTATTGCCAAGATTATCTCCTTTTCTACCTCTGATCATCCATGAGTATCTGTACAGGATAGCATTTTCCATGCGTAGAAAATCCCAGTCTTACTTTTCAACGTCCTCTGCACCTCTGCAGCGATCTGATTCTGCTTCAATTACTCCTACTTAGAAGTCATCATCCCCTCCTCCGACTCCTCACCTCTTTTAAATAAGACAGTAGGGCTTTTAGGAGAAAGGACCATATTCCATATTCCTTCAAAGTTTGCTCCATTAGTTCCCTGTCACAATATTCCTTCACAAATCACTCCCTGTTGTACCATGAACTCAACTCCTACGACTCATTCATGTCATCTTATAACTGGCTATTGTTTTATTTTTGATAGCTGATACCTTACAGTTAGGTCAAAGCATAGCACTTGTCAAGGATACTGTGTCATTTCAGTTTTAATAGATTGAAGGATATATTTTTATCTGCTTCAGAAGTAGAGATGATTTGAAACTTACTGAATTAAAACTACATTCATCTTTCAATAAGTCATACTACCTGTCAACTGGCACTGGTGGATGGTATGGCTTGTTGACCTTGGCATAGAGACCCTCTAAGTGGTCTCTTTCTGGAGACAGTGGACGGCCATCTCGAGGATAAACCAGTGGTCCAGTCCGAGGGGGAGATGGAGACCTATAGACATTTGCTGATGCACATGGTTCCCGGAAGTGGTTCACTCTGGCATAATTGGGGTCCATTTCATCATCGTCCATATCATGCAATGATCCAATTGTACCAGTAGTGTAATCGATGAGACCTCTTGCCTGCTTTTCCCTTAGCTCCTGATGTTTTGCTCCAATCCTGAAAACATAGAACAGATAGAGATATAGGTGAGTTTATATGCTAATACAATGATACATTCTCCTGACTGTACGTTAATTTTTCCTAGTCACTTTCCCGTATTCTCAAAACCATACCATGCAGAAATGTGAATAGCATATTGCATGGGATTAATTTTATATCTATGGCCTTTGTTACAGAGTCTTCACTTTTCCAGCAATACAGTAGGTATTTCACCATCTTGCCGACTGATAGCTAGGCTGATTGCAGAGTCAGAGGCTGATTTTCATTAACATTCCTTCTCTGTAAGTGGGATGTGCTCATTTGTGAGAACAGTACATCTTTCGTGTGATATCATGGAGGCCTGCCTTGGAACAGGGATGCATGTTAAAAGAGCCCATCAGAATCTTATACTTCGTCTGTGATTTCAATTATTTGGCACCCTAGAGTTCCGGTGTATTCTTCTAAATAAAAGAGCTTGCCAAAATTGATTTGAATATGAAAAAGAAATACTGAGGCTTTCTGGCCACTAAAAGCAGTTGGGATCAAATGTAATTTATAAGAGACTCTTAAGTTTTTTTGTTAAATAAATGGGAACTATTGTGTCTTATTATATAGGGACTAGGGATAGAGTGAAATAGTGAAGAAATTAATAGACTCCTGACAGAGATGAATTGGCACATATAAGTGAATTCAATACCATTACTGGCAGACCTCCACGGTGCTAAAGCCTTAAGTGATATTACAAAATGCTTCTGCTAATCAGTGTACTGTGTAGACTACTGGGAACGGGAGCAGAAAAGAACACTTAGGTGGATTCCAAATCCATCTGAATTTTGAGAATTTGACATTTAATCTGGAAAGTGTTAGATCAGCTCTCCTAGGTTCCCAGTTAGGTGTTAAAATGGAAAGGACACTGTGTATCTTATTGGACAATGGTGATCTGATGGTGTCAGGAGGTTTTCGGCGCTAATGAGCAAAGAATGTAATCTTACACATCACTGGGCAAACGAGGTGCATTGTGTACAGGATGAGAGAGGTAAGATGATGAAAGAAAGACTCTTAACAAAGGATGGGGACAAGCCCGAAGTCCTGGGCTCAGAGAATACAAGGGAGCTGTGGGCTAGAAGCAAAAGGTCTATATATACTTGGTGGTGTGTATCGCAGGCTCAGATGAGTGAAAACAAAACCTGAACTCTCTCAGTATCTTCTTCTCTTCAAACAAAAACAGCTGTTTTGGCACACGGCAGCTAGTTTTATTTTACAAAACATCAAACTCTTAGTAAAAATCTTTAAAAGCCATATTCTTTCAAGGTATTTTCTCTTTTGGCAGAATGGCTTTTTTTTTTTTTTTTTGAGTAAAGAGGAGGGAAGGAGGAAAAAATATGAAATATGAAAAAAGGATAGGACAAAAATAAAAATAGCCCGGCATCTGTCCTCAAGTCACAACAGATGGAAATAAGTGCCAGGATCCATCACTGCATATCCCTTTTGACTAGGTCAAGTCGTGGACCTCACACTACACATATAAATAATGAGAAGAACTTATGTTTTCATAAATGAGAGTTTGAATCTCCAGGCATTTCGAATGAAGATGAAAGGAAGATTACACAGTAGTTACCCAGGAAGAGGCCCTGCCTGTCCTCTTGCAGTGTGTGTTAGTCCTAGATTTATGGGTGTTTGTTTTGAATAATTTTTGATAAAGGAGATAACCTGCTCCATTCTGCAACTAAACAATCTTTCCAGGGACAGTGCCGACTGGATTATTAGAATGCTTGCTGCACTATAGCGATAGGGATGGATTTCCATTGCTAATAGAGTGCAGGGCATCAATAAAGTTAGGGGGTGGGGTTCTGTGTGGGTACTCTCCCTCCTAAGTGGGATGCCTTCAAGAGAAATCATTCAGCAGAAAGATAAACATCTCATGGCTGCCCCATAGGGCTATACTTGTGCATTAATGAAACAGGAAAACACCAAGCTTGACTTTTAAAAATCACAGAAACAGAACACTAGTGTCTGTGTTCCTTTTTTCATCCTTCTCTTTCTTTGAGGTTTTCTTATTTAATTAAGTGTGCTGAGTACGCAGAGATTCTCAGATGAAAAGTACTCTGTGTATGCAGACCAATGTTTTACCTTTCTAAAACAAAACCAAATTTCTCCTTGATCCTCTTCATACTATCAAGTGTTGCAGTAACTAATTTCATATTAACCACTCAGTAGGTGTAATAGTAACTTCTCTGAACCATCATTATTATGCCATATATCAGGGTCTCTCAAGAGAAGTGCACAAGGCAATCCCTGAAAAGGGGTGTTGGAGACAGAAGAGAGTCTCTCAAGAGAGAAATGAAAAAATATTTTTATATATTATATATTTTAGATATCATTTATAAATATGTTTATATTTATATAAAATATAATAATATATAACATTAGTATACAATATTATATAAGTACTATATACTTATATATAAATATTATATATCTTATATATATAAGTATGTATGTGTGTATATATATATATATTTTTTTTGCTTTGACCTCCTGTTCCAGTTCAGTATGAGATTTCTAATTCTTTATAGTCATTTCCACTTGGAGATCTCCTTACTCCTGGAAACTCAACCTGTTAAAATATCTATTTTTCAAAATAGCCCTGGATAACATATCCTTTTTATTGGATGATACCACTTGGTTCCTAGTTCTCCCCAGTACTCTAGCTTTGAATTGTTTACATCTCCATTTTCACTTCCCCCCATGAAAACATAGATTCTTTTTTCCATTACGCTTCTAGGATGTGTTCTTCTAATTCCCTTTCTTTAGCCACAGTACAGTATTTAGGCCTTAAACAGCGTACACCTGCAATGTCCAACATGGTAATCATTAACTATATGATGCTATATAAATAGAAACTAATTACAATTAAATAAAATTTAAAACTCAGTTTCTCAGTTTCACAAACCACATTTCAAGTGCTCTGTAGCCACATGAGCTTGTGAGTACTATACTGGATAGTGCAATCAGAGACTAATTCCATATAATATCACATTGGCTTCAGGTGTATAACATAGTGATTAGACATTTATATACCTTGTGATGTGATATCCCACTTTAATCTGTACCTTAAAAGGTTGTGAGATTAATCTTCCTCAAAGAGAATTTCCATCATATTTCTGCCTGTCAGTTTCAATTCACAACAACTCACCTGTTCTTGCGTATTTTAAATATATGACTCTATTTTCTTATGACAAAGTGTTGCTGTTGAAAAGTCAGATAATAATCTAATTTTATTTCTCTTGTAAATTTCTTATAAGAAACTTGCCCTTTTTGCTTACCTGGTTAACTTCTTTTCTTTAAAGTCCAATAATCTTATTAGAAAAGTCATTCTGGGTTGGTAACTTTAAATATGTATTTTTATGTATATATTTTTTGCTATCAGGGAGGTTTTCTTAAATTTTTATATTTTATTGTTTATGTTGAAGGATGTAAGTTAAATATAAAAGTCAGTTTTATTTCACTATATACTATAGTGAACAATTAGATAATAAAATCAAGAAAACTATGCCATTTAAAATAGGATGAAAGAACATTGCAAACTTAAGGATAAATTTAACAAAAGATGTGTAAGTACTCTACACTGAAAAAAATATTGTTGAGAGAGATTTTAAAATTTAGCTGGAAAGCTGAAGGGGAAAATAAAGTCAAAATCCTTCTGAAAAATAAGAATAAATTTGGAAGACTCACACTGCTAACTTCAAGACCTACTATAGAGCTTCAGCAATTAAGCCAAAGGTAAGACACACAGATGAATGGAACAGAAGACAGAGCCTAGTAACACGCACACACATCTGGTTGAAGTAATTTACAACAAACGTGCTAAAGTAATTCAATTAGGAGGAAAAATCTCTTCAACAAGTAGTGCTGAAAAATCAATAAAAGAAAAGTCGTCTCTGAGAAGTAAGAACCATGGTCCCTACATAATCCCGCAGCAAACATCAATTCAAGATGGAAGATAAGCCTAAACATAAAGTCTACAACAATGAAGCTACTAGAATAAAATAAAGGAGAGTATATTCACAACCTTGGGGTAGGCAAATATTTCTTAGAGAGAATACAAAATAATGAACCTTAAAGGGAAACAAACATAAAAGGAAAAGAGAAAAACAAAAAAGAAAAAGTTTACTCAAATTAAAACCTTCTCATTAAAAAGCATCAAGAAAATGACAGGCAGAGATCCAAGATGGCAGTAGAGTAGGTAGAAGCTACACTCATCTCCTCCCAGAACCAAAGGACCAAACCGGAATTACACCTAAAATATGGAACAATCAACCTGAATAACCAACCAAGTTATTTTCAGCCTTATAACTGAATAACCAATTATAAGACTAGCTGAACAGAAGTCTTATAACGAAGGATTTACAGAAAAGCCACGTCAAGACAGGGAGGAAGGGCAGAGATGCGGAAGGGCTGGCCCTGCTCCCGCAGGCAGTGGCTGAGAACCTGGAGAAACAGCTCAGCTGCAGAGGTTCCCCTTGAGGACCTTCAGTCTCAACCCCACGCTGGACTCCCAAACCCAGAGCACCAGAGCTAGGAAGAGACACCCACAAAACATCTAGATGCTTCTTGTACGTGCTCTGACCAGGGGTCTAGCCTGCAACCTCAGTATATGGGGACGACGCCCTGACTAGCTGAGCTCCCCGGCCAGGACCTAGTATACATGCTTTAACTTATGTCACATTAAGAAGCAGACAACTCAGGTTGTCTTACTTTAATGATGCTCAGTTGACAAACTGACGTCTCCATTGCTCATTGGATCGTTTCTTCCATCAGTGATTTTTGCCTGAATTATTTTATTAGAGGTTGCAAAATGATACATTTTAAAAGTAACTATTCCTTTTACATTTATTAGTTGGAATTCTTCTATAAAGAAAAACTTTCCCTCAAAATTTTGGGTGTTTTGTTTACCCTAAATTATGCATAGTACAGGGAAGGTGGGATAAATGCTCAATTATTTTAAATGGCTGATTTGCAGAGTAAGGACTTAGTATTCTAGATGTTTCTAGTGGTGTCCAATGAGCTGTTAGCTACCTTTTGGGGGGAAGTGGGGACAGTGAATATTATTGTGCATTTTATGTTTTAAAAAACTTTTATGTTTTCAATCAATTGTACTCCTTACTCTTTGTGTTGTGGAGGTTGGCCAAGATTTAGTCAAGGTGGGCATGTTATGTTGGCTCCTTTGTCCTTCTGACTTGACCCAGTTGTCATTAATGGCTCTTTTGCTATCTGACAAACAAGCCACCCCAGGCTCCTGTTGAGTACTTTGTGTCCCTATCCTGAAAGCAGCCACTTCTCCAAGGAATCCTTTTTTTTAAAATGGGAAATAATCTCTAGAGAACACAATCTGGGCCCTAGCATAGCTCCCCCCATAGGGCTGTCATCACTTCTGCTCCCTTTCGACGGGCAGAGCTAGGGCATGCAGCTTTTTGGAGAGACCCTCACAAGCCCATACTGATATTTTTGATTCAAATATAACATCACAGAATTTTGACTTTACTTTTAAGACATTTATATTTGTTTCTGCTTTCTTTGAATGAAAAATCTTGATTCTTAACACCACAGGTATAATTATTTGTATCATTACGCACGATTTTAAATACATACAGTTTTACAATAATAATACCAATATTACTAACAGACTATTGGATGACAGTTTAAGATGTTTGTAGCTCTGTTTTTTGGTTAGAACGTATTCCACTAGATATGCAGAGTCAAAATCCTACGTTCAAACATCACTTGAAGTAATTCATTTCCCTAAGTCGCTATGCAACCAGCTTCTTTTAGGGTAGGTTATTTGTTTTGGTTTATTTTCAATATTTAGGGATTGCTTTTTTCCTTTGACTCAATTTCATTTGTTAAATATGTAAAACCACTGCATATTAGCGAACAGAGATCTTTTTCATTTAAAAAGTTTCACAGTAGTCTCCTGTGTGAACACGATTTTGTTTATGTAATGAATCACTATTCTTGGACATTTGGCTATTTCCAATCTTTTACTAACACAAATAATGCTGTAATGATGAATCTTACACAAAAGTCAGTCCATACTTTTGCCACTGTGGCTTTCAGATGAATTCATAGAAGTAGGATAGCTGGGTCAAAGAGAAAGTCACATTTAATATTCCTAGATTATGACAAATTTCCTTCCATAATTGTTCTATTTTGCATTACCACCTGCAGTGTAGGAGAATACCTATTTCTCCTCAGTCTCACCAACAAAATAGGTTCTCGAACTTTGAGATATTTGATAAACATAAGTGAGAAGTAATATTTCAGTGAAGTTTTAATTAGTCTGTCTCTTATTATGTGATGCTGAGTATCTTTTCATATGTTTAAGGGGCATTTTCATTTCCTCTTCTGTGAGGTGTCCATATCTTTTGCAGATTTTTCTAGCAGATTGTCATTTTCCCCTCAATTTTTCAAAGACCTTTGTGTAGCAGCAATATTAGCACTGTATCTGTGATATAAGTTGCATACATTTTTTTCTATTTGTCATTTGCCTTTTATAATTCCACTTAAAGTTACTGATTGGCATTCCATACTTTATACTTTACCCTGACTTTATAAAATGTTGTGACTTTTGCAAACTATTTCTTGATTGATTTGACTCATGCAGAATGAGTCAACAGTATAGTTCTCATCGACTTGCCCGGTGCTAGGAGGATGCAGCCACTGGAATTCTCTTTGTTGGCTACTGTGTGAGCCCGAACAACAGAGATGCAGATGAATAGACAGTAGAAGAGAAGGTCTGCTGCCTGTAGTGGTGACAGTAGCTGAGGTCAGGAAAGGTTTTTCAGGGGGATCTATGGGGTGCAAGAAGGAGTATTGTGAAGAGAGATCACAAACTACCTGCTGCACAGCTTTCTTTTTGGACAGTGGAGATAATTTGTCCTGCTATCATTTCTGCTTTTATAATAGCAGCTGCAATTAGGTCACTACCATTATCCTTTGTTCCAGTGAACAGGCCCCGTTTCTTCAGCTTTTCCTTCTGAATGCCATTTTAAGCTGCAATATACCTGGCCAGGAAAAATTACAGTTATTTTTATTATTATTATTCTGACCAGCCAATATAGAGTCACATGCAGTCTTTGTGATCAATGTTTCATCTTTTTAACAGAACTATTTTGACGGCATTAACATTTTTCACGACTTTCTTATTCCTGCCTGGGTATCTATAACATTTTCTAAATGATCTCTCCTTTTGTCCCGTGCATTTTTCTTGTCAGCCTAAACCAGACCTGAGGTGGTAAGGGAACTAGATTGATGGGATAATTTATCACTTATCTTGTAATAAATAGATAAATTTTCTGGAAAGTAGAATTTACATTCTATAATACTGGCATGCAAATTCTTTAATGCTGTTAACGAAATCTTTTCAGTGGACTTTTGCTTCATGTTTTTCTTTTTGCACAGAGATTTGTGGCTATTGTGCCTGAATATGGATATTGTACGTGAATTCGTATCAGTCGTTTGTCAGATGTCGTGGGGTAAGGGCAATGCAGATGCTCACTAATGCAGGCCAAGGCAACAACATTTGCAAAGCCTGTGAGAGTCAGGTGTGGACTCAGAACACTCAAATATTGGGTGCAATACAGAGATTGCATTGCTGAGAGGTTCACCAGTTCTTTGTGTTGGTAGAATGACCATGGGAAAGATTTCACATCCCACATAGTCCAGCTCCTACTGAATTTCCCACATTAAATGGTTTGTACGTATTTGACACTGAGTGCATTTCACATTCTAAAATCATGGCAATCATTTTCAGTTCCTACCTATTCACTGTATTTTTTTACAATGTCAAATGGCAAGATTCTCCAGTATTTCTCCCATTGCTTCTAAATACTACCATTTCAAGAGAATTGCCATTCAGCAAAGGCTCTCTTATTATTGCAATTTACATTTTCCCTAAATTTATACCTTTCCCAGACCCATTAAACTTCCTCCATTGCTAATGTACTGAGTTCCTGTAATTTGTATTCTCATAATGTGGACAAATTTCTCAGAAATGCTTAGTAAACATCCTTTAGCTTTCATTGGGAAATTAGCCCCCAAAAGGGGTAGAGGGGGACAAATGACACAGTGCTTGCTATCTTCTCTGATAATGCAGGAGTCCCTTACAGCAACCCTAGACAGTCCCCCTGCAAATGGTGAACTTAGGCTGTGGAGACACTCAAAGATGTCCAGGTTGCTGGCCAGACTTACATCGAAGTGAGCTGTAAGAATCTGCCCTTGAGAGGACTCTGCTGGTTGAACAAAGTTCACAAGTTATCGACGTGCTTTATTCTTGTTCTTTATGCTTATTGTTATGACATTTGTATGTAGCAAGAAATAGCCTTATGTATTTTTTATAATCCCCCCCATTTATGTGTGTCCACTGTGGAAAGCAGAGGGAAAAGTAAGTTTTCTGTATTAAAATTATCTGGATCACAGCACTTTAATCCTAGGAACTCTCTGGGGTGATATCCGCAAAAATAAATGACTGGTCTTTGACATGCTGGTGCTTGCCATCATATGGAAAATAATAGGAATAAATTCCCAATGCTGACTGAGTTACTGTACATCTACATAAACTTCCTGGGGGAGGAAACAGGAAGAATCCAGAGAATAAGAGGAAACTAGCTACATTTCCCTTTCCTTTCCCTCACACTCTTCTTTTCCATCCATTTTGTCACCTGGAATGTCACACCTAGCCAGTGCTCCCCTGGAGGTGTCTTTGATTTTTATCTCGAAAAGCTTGCTCACATGGAAATATGCTGATGCACGGGGACATGGCCATCCACCCACACCGCAGAGGTGACTCTATTTCCTTTGTTTTCTCAGCCATAAATGCCAGATGTCTCAAGGCCATGGTCGCACAGATCTTTTTGGTAAGAACTCTTGGTTTACAAAGAGCTCCAGAAGGATGATCAACGTCCACAGGGCCTGGGCATACCATGTATGGAGCCTGGACAAACCAAGTGTGGAACCACGACTGTATCGGAGACAGGAACGCCACATTTTACACATAATGTCCCCATCACCATGCACTCTCCATGACAAAGTGTTTTAAAAGAAGCAGAAAGCAGTAGTCTTTTCCCTCCTGTTCTATTTATACAAGAGACTTTAAACAGGTCCACAAAAATATTTTATTAAACCACTGCATGTTCTGCAGTGCTTGTTAGGACTGTTATTTTTGTCTTTTCAAGATTTTACTTTGTGCTGGAGAAACCATACAGACTATTCTCAGAAGTCCAGATACATGCCAAAAAATGGAACCTGTGAATCAATTTGGTTTCCCTGGTTCCAACCAGAGAAACGTTTATTATTGAGCGTTTATTATATACTCAAAACTGTGCTAGGCAAGACTAAAAGGACAGGGGACTTTGACAGGTGGAGGAACCACTGGCTTGTCCATCATGTCTGCAAACTTAGGTCCTCTCCTAATTCCAAAGTGATATCAACAGGGTCTCCTTAACCGGGGTCCAGTTCTTAGATGAACTGGCACCATGAGTTCCCCTGTCATCTGGCCCCTCTTCATGTACAGGCTAAGAATGGAACATGAGAAAAAGCCAACCAATACCTTCGATGGTTACCCCCACACACCCATCAGAGAAGGTCCAACAAGCTAATCCAGAGGGCGCCCGTTGTGTCTACAGTGATTCAGCCAATGAGTCGTCAGGCACTTAGTAAGAAGACAAGTATGAGGCATCACCCCATTCCTGTTCCAACGGATAATGAGGAAAAATGTCCAACCACAACCATTGGTTTCCACCTCGGTGTAGTTTGAGGGAGGCTATTTAAGGGAGCACATACTACCCATACATGGTCTTGAGAATCACAGTGAGGATCTTTTATTTGATATGAGAGCCAATAGGTTTTTGCACAAGGGGCCTAATGTCTGATCTAGCCTCATTTGTCCCTCCACAAAGACCAACAGACATTACGTCAGACGCACTCTTTTGAGTGGTCACTCTCAGTTCTGACCACAGCATTCCATTACTCGACTGGCTCCCTATTCTTCGGTCCACCTAGTGGCTCTTTGCTCCAGGTTTTGTTTATAATTAATATAAGAAATCTCTTAGCAACTGAAAAGAGGTTTGGTTTATCTCCTCTCGGAACCATGAATTGCCAAAGGGACTGTAAAGTGTCGGGAATAAGGGACAGGTTGGCATTTTTTATTGTGGTTGGCAGGGTATGGCAGTGGTCTGAGTGCTAAAATGTGGAGAAACAGCCTTGATTCCCTTCATTACCACCTGAGATTTAGACAGTCTCCATGTAACAGCAATAAAGAAGTATGTGTTTTAAAAGGGAGAAGGGTGTGGCTAGAGATCTCCCTGCAGGGAGAGTCCATTCTTTAGATAGCAGCTTGGATGGTCACGTAAAGAAGGAGAGTTTAACTGCTTCTCGATTCGAACACTTCCATGTCTTCCTTAACACTTAGTTAACGTCAGCCACCTCACGACGACTTATGAGGCTATCTCATCAGACACAAGTCCTCTACGTCTTGGGCTTCTGCCACTGTCCGTCTTAGTTATCAAACTCCAGGTCCATGCTTCATTTGCCCTAGGCTTGATTAGCACCTGCTGCTCTTTCTGTCAGAAACCCTCTGCCTCCAGGGCTTCCTGTGGCCGGCTCATCACTGTGATTTGAGTCTCTGCATCTCAGACTGCATCTCAGACACCCTTCCCAGCATCTTCCCCCTCTCACATTATTCTATTTTCTGTATAGTTACATCACTACATGATTTGGTCTCTTTCATTTATCTCTTTACAAGAATATAGGCTTCACAAGAGCAGGGACCTAGTTGCCCAACTATCGATCTGACCCCAGCATCTACCACAGTGCTTGGCACATGGTAGGCACTTTAAAGTATAATGGAAGCAGAGGCAAGCAGAGTCTAGAGGAGAAGGCCATGTGACAATGGAAACAAAGATTGGAAAGATGTACTTTGAAGATAAAGGAAGGAGCCGTGAGCCAGGGATGTAGGCAGCCCAATAAAGACAAGGAAATGGATTCTTCCCTAGAGTTTGCAGAGGGAATCAGGCAGCCTACAACTTGGCTTTATCTCAGTGAAATCGATTTCTGAATAGTGGCCTCCAGAACTGTAAGAGAATCAATCTGTTGTTTTGAGCCACACAGTTTATGATAATTTGATACAGCAGCAATAATACAAAACTAATATGGATTATAAATACATGGAATAGATAACTAAAAGTATTTAGGCAAGACCTATTTTGTCTCAGAGCCTAGGATGGTGTGTCAACTCGAGTCTTTCTTGCGATGTAGAAATATAAGCAATGAAACCAGCCTCAGACCCCAGAGCACATAAAGGAATAAAGTAATCCAAATGCTGGAAGCTCTCCTACTGTATGTCATTAACAGATTAAAGTTAAAAATATATATATTTACTGTGGAACATAGAAGAAGGAACTTAAATGAATGGCTCTAAATGTCAAACGCAGTGATTTTAGCGGAGACATTACTGTGGGTAGCACACCTGCACAGGCTGGTCCTGGCCGCTGGCACCTATCACACAAGAAACGACACTCCAGAAGGAGAATTGTGGACGGAAAAGAGCTGATGTCAGGCCCTTCCTAAAGATATTTTCTTACTGTTTCCCCAAAATAAATCATTATACAGTACACATTTTCTTTAGCACTCTTAATAAAGGAAAAATTAAAAGTAAGCAGTGATTTTTTATTCCCTTTCTTAGAAAATCTACAGTGACCTGCTTGCAAATATACAGTGGAAGTTATCCCAGAAGAACCTCTTGGTTCATTAAAATAACCAGCATATTCCAACAGGCATTCATCCCTGAAATAATAACCATTCACTTTCAATAAATTAATTATGGTTTTAATGAGTGAAATTTACATTTATGCTTCTGCCTTAAGGTCTGCACAGGAGGCGGCCTCCTCGCCCCACGGTGCCACTGAAGCGAGGCCTTCTTCCTGGTAGCCCAGCGGCTGTGGATGGACGTGCTGACTCGCCGTTGCTTCAGAAATGGAGGAGCAGGATGGCGGAAGGAGCCAGAGAACCTGGGTTTGGAACTGAGATCTGCCACATTCTAGTTTTGTGACCATGGGCAAATTATTGAACCCTCTGTCACCTGTTAATGAGAAATATGATAATACCTACGCAGAGGGAAAAGGCTAGATGACTTAATACTACAACTAAAGCTATTGAAAGAATGTGGTTGGCACGTAAGTGGCAGCGACTGTTAGCAAGAATAACCGCAATCCTCCGTTTCTGGCCCAGGTGAGAGCAGATCCTCAGGCCATCTTCACGTGCGCACACAAGCAGTGCTGTCTGAAAAGCATACACACAGTTCCTCCAGCTTCTTCACAGTTCTCCTTGGAACCCTCGATGGAGGAGATGCTTTCCCTAACTGCTGTGTAATCTAGATTGGCGAAATGCTCAGGGGGTGGGGGTGTTCCGGCTATTTGAATTTTTAGCTTGATTGAGAACGAAGCAGAAAATGCTTCTGGTTTGAATCTGTTGGCCACAAATATCCTAAAACATACTAATTCTTTAACTTATCCTAACCGAAATCACTGAACAGAATGTTTTTTAGAAGATTCAGAACAGATAACACTTGAAGACCATCCTTCTCAGCTCCAATATTCATCCTGTAACACCTGAGTTATTGAGGAGTCACAGTGGAGAAGCTGAACATTAGCTGTAAATTGACTTGATACATTCCATCTACACTTGCTGGCGCCTGGCCTGCGCCTGGCCCTGGGAAGTGTGGCTCATTTCTACTGATTCTCCCCCAACTCCCAGGAGTGAAGTGTTCGATAGAGTTAGAAAAGAATCCTGTTGGCTGAGTCCAGGTTAAGGAGGTTTGGGTAGTATTACTAACCCGAAAGAGTTTAAAGAGTAAGAGAACTGTATGAAACATGGAACGTGCTTTTTCAGGTAGCCTGAGGTTTGTCATACCTGTACCGCTGTATGGGGCAAAAGCGGGGGAAATGGCCTTTTGTTACCTGAGTTAGTTTTTATAATTTTTATCAAAACTATAACAAAAGTTCACTTTGCTCTACCTTTTTTGAATATGGTGTGTGTGTGTGTATGTGTGTGTGTGTGTGTGTGTGTGTGTGTATAATTAAGTATATCTATACATCTCTCTCTCTCTCTCTTTTTTTTTTTTTTAGAGGGGAAGGGTAGGAGAGAAGGAGAGGGAGAGAAATATCAATGTACGGTTGCCTCTCGTGAGTCCCCTGCCGGGAACTGGCCTGCAACCCAGGCATGTGCCCTGACTGGGAATCGAACCGTGATCCTCTGGTTCGCAGGCCCGAGCTCAATCCACTGAGCTACACCAGCCAGGGCTATACATCTCTCTCTCTCTTATATATATATATTTGGAGTCCACAGACCTATACACAACTAGATAGTATGCAATGAACCTATCAACTGCAATATTCTGGCAAAATTTGAGCAGACTACTGGAAAATGAAGCTATCTGCCTGACTCAACTAACTGCTATTTTCCCAGAAAGTTTTGCCCTAAAATTTTCAACTGTTGCCTCTGTCAGCTTTGGAGTAGGAAACTATAATCAAAAGCACCCTGACTGCTTGGAAAATCCCTTCGATTTCAAATGGAAAATTTTCTAGAGTCTTAAATTCCTCTCTAGTTAGCAGCAAAAATATTATATATTATTGATGAGATTAAGAATTTAAACTTTTAAAAGTCTCTTTCAATATGTTGCACAGTTAAGTTGTACTTTATAATTGATTTTAATGATTTCACTGCAAGTGTCTAGATGTCCTGGATGATAAAGGAGTTCTGCTCCATTGTCTCAGCTATAACACTATTTATTCATGGTGACTTCTCTGTGATTATCCAGCAGTTTACAGGCCATCACGCTATTTGTCAAAGTTTAAATTTATTGTAATTAGTTGTGTATTGGTTTCTGTCCTCTCTTTTCATCATGAACTTGTTGAGGACAGGGACTAGGTTGTGTTTTACTCATCTTGAGATTTCCCCTAAGTGTCTAGCTCCTTAATTATTGCTTGCTGAATTATTGAAGAGTTCAGGCCAAAAATAATTAAAAAATCAAAAGTGAACCATAGCAGAAAGTATCTACCCAAATCCTCTAAGTGGAAAAGTTTCCTGCAACTGTGATTTAACTTCAAATTCAAAAGCATGATCGTGAATCCTGAGGAAAAAGAGCTAGGGATGTCAAACAGATCGCTGGTTCCCCAGGTGATCAAAAATATTAAAAGTTAGCAAACTACAAATCTTTCTTATGTGCTCTTAGAACTGACATTGGAAACTATTCAACTGAAGTGACAAACTAAAGGTGCCCTTTCGCATAAGAAATGTGAAAAATTAAAAAAGAAAAAGAAAAAGCGAATACGAGATAGTAGAGATTAGCAATAGTTTGTCCAAGCAAGTGCTGCCTGTTAGAAAAGAAGCTTGCTTGTTAGATCTTAAAATTCATAGATTGTAAGTGGAACTCAACAAAGACCTCCAGCGAGGGCCCCTACAGAGGCCAGCCTCTAGCATACTTCCCATCTGACTGGTACCTAGGATTGTTAAACACAGAGCTGAGTAAGAGACATTTCTGCACTTCAGTGGAAGGTAAAGGCAGCTGAGTTGATCCTCCAAGGGAGGCTCCCGCATGTGGGGACTAGGCGGAGGGTCACAGGGAACAGATGCAGAGATGTACTCGGTAAACTGTGATTGGGATGGAATATGCCACCTTGTGCTTATACAGATGACACGGTCTGGGGTCCTCTCAGGTGTTCTCCCTGAGAATAGGGGTTCACTTGTTCCCTTAGCTTGAAGGCCTTTGTTCAAGAGAACACATTTTAGATGTTCACCTGGGGTTGGAGGCACAGTTTTGGGCTAGCTATAAGAATTACAATTGCTTCATGACAAAGACCTCCTCTTCCCGCTTGAAAACAAACAAATAAAAAACAAGCAAATTCCCTAATTTCTGAGTCTTTAACATCTGTTACAGTACTTGGACCACAGTGGGTATGAACCGAATTTTGAATGTATCAACTGTCAGTAGAAAAGTACGGTTTATATTGTATCAACCTTATTCGCATGTTACCTCACTTATCTGAGCCAACCGGCCGTGTTCACCGAACAAAACGGAAAACCCACTTCGTCTCACCAGCAGGTGCAGCCTTCAGGCATTTCAAGGATGATGCATGAAAGAGGGCGTGCTGGCTTCCCCATGTGCTGGTCCACTCCCCGCACCCGGCCATTTCTCTCCTTTCCTTTCCAATACCGTCCCTTTCCTCCAAGCACTCAATTCTCTTCATGAACAGCCTTTCATACAGTACGTAAACTGATGCTCTACAATAATTGATTTAAAATGGAAAACTTCTACTTTTCTAAGCAGTCAGGAATGATTATTGAATGCTTGAGAGGGGCTAAGAAGTGCAGGGCTGAGCACAGTAAAACTGTACGCACGCTATCTCTGCCTGTGACTACCCATCTCACAAAGACAGGCAGACACACGCACAAACACACACAGCTGTTTGTAGGGTTTCCAACATTATAGATACTCCCACAAACAGTAAAACTTTCAGACAGCTCAGCTCTCTTAATACCAGAAAAATGTACTTTGATGCCACAAAGTAATAAAATAAAACTTAAGCACTCCTCAGCTAGTCTATGTCTGAAACTGCTTCTCATGTTTTGTTAGATGGAAAAATTCCTTTCCTATGTCATCTGATTACAAGGCAATGTAAAAATGAATGTGTATATAGAATCATAAACATGTCTGTACAGTTTCATATGTTTTCAAATGTTCCAGAAAAGCTGTAAAAACATACTGCACATTTTACTTTTAACTTGTGATATTTGGAAATCTTCCCCAATTTTCTCTTCTTAATTGGCATACTTTCAGCAAAATGTGTTCCTCCTCTCCTGCTTAGAAGCAAAATCTCTAAGAATATCTTTGATAAGTTAAATTTCCATTTTGGTTCACACCCCGTATTGGTGTATTGTGTCACTTTAAAAAAATTATCTGAACTTAGGCTGAGCCAAGCTTGCGTAAACCGCAGCAGTGCGAACGATGGCCGCGGGCATCTGCAGTTTATTTCGGACTGATCGATGAGGGCTGCGTGACTGGTTCCAGCCGAGTGTATTTATTTCCTCTGAATAGTTCTCATTCGATGATGTGAATTGGTCAATGCTATTAGGCATCCATTTTAATCTTAAGTCATATGCATACGTGAGGCAGGGAATATTTTAGCATAATGTTGGTTTTCTTGGCACTGAAATTTTGTTTGCTGGTGAAAAGAATTATGCTTTCTCAAGAATGGACTGCCCATTTCTTAACATTTTGTAAAATGTTCTGGTTTCAGTTAAAGCCTTTCTGTGCTAGGCCTTACCTGTCCATCCTTTGAAATTGAGAAGGTACATCTACAATTATTGAGGATATAACTGATTGTTAAAAATTAGAAAAATTACTACACCATGTTTTTAATCTGCTGTGTAAAAATATATAGCAACATATTCAATGTAATGTCAAAAGCGGCCAACTACAACACAAAAGCATTTTGTTAAAGCTATGATCTTGCTTTTCCAAAGTGGAATATTTAATGGTCTTTGCATAATTTTTTTCAATGTGCATTTGTTTATATGACCATTACAAAACACAGCTCTGAAATTTCAAAGTTCAACCAGTAAATAACCCTCTCATGACTTTCTGATTACATCTACTATAACCAGATTAAAAAAGAACATATGAGTTCCACTATGTATTTTCTTGACTGATTTTTTTTCTTAAACAAAGTCAACCTACTAAAATGTCCTTTGATTCTCATTCAGCTAACACCTTATACTTTTCTGCAGACACATTATTTGGTCTGAAGGTATCTTCAAATACCTTGAATATATATATATTTAGCACTTGAAACTTTCTGTGGCTATCACAGTTTCTACTAGAAACTGTGAAACATTTTAGAATTATTGAACAAATATAATTATCTTTGTGTCCTCAGTGTCAATCTGAATTGGAAATGTGCCATCTTTTAGAGTTTCAAGGATAGAATTTTTAATTAGCTGTTGATACTGTCAATAATAGAGTTTGCTATTACTTTAAACAGATTTGTCTGAGCAATTCCTTATGTACTCATTTGTATTTTTATTTTTTTAAACTGGTGCTTACTATTATAGTAAGGGTAGTTTTTAAGCAGAACACTATACTTTCAAAAATATAGAAGAATTTTAGACAATCTATTTCATTTTACTTTTTAAATTTGTTGAATTTATGGGGGTGGCATTGGTTAATAAAATGATACAGATTTAAGGTGTACAATTCTTTTTTTTTTTTTTAAGATTTCATTTATTTATCTTTAGAGGGGAAAGGAAGGAGAGAGGGAGAGAAACATCAATGTGCGGTTGCCTCTTGTATGTCCCCTGCCGGGAACTGGCCTGGCAACCCAGGCATGTGCCCTGACTGGGAATCGAACCTCGATCCTTTGGTTCGCAGGCCCGAGCTCAATCCACTGAGCTACACCAGCCAGGGCTCAGGTGTACAATTCTTGAACACATCATCTGTATATTGTGTTGTGTGTTCACCAATCCAAGCCGAGCCTCCTTGCATCACCATTTATCTCTCCTTTACCCTCGTCTACCTTCCCCCATGCTCCTTTCTTTCCCTCTGGTCATCACCATGCTGTTGTCTGTGTCTATGAGTTAATTTTTTGCTTATTTCCTTCACCTTTTTTCACCAAGCCCCCAACTGCCTCTCCTCTGACAGCTGTCAGTTTAGGCAATCTATTTTCACACATAGTTACTAATTATTTTCCCACTGACTTTTAGGAGTTTCTCAAATTTTAAAAATTACATCCATAACTTATTTTAAACCTGATATTATTTTATACTTTCAGGTCAACCAGGGTTTTACTATATATCTTCTCTCAAATGAGATGTAAGGAAATGAAACAAGTAGTAGTTACAATCTATGCCTCAAGAGAACTAGGATCTAGACAAGAAGAAAAGACATGAAATTGCAGGAGAGTATAAAATAAGAAATTATAAGATAAAAACTGTAATGTAATGGTAACGTGGACTCCTGAACATGGACTTGAATTTTAGTGATGTTGCCTCCAGGAGAGAGGGGCTCCATGGCAGCTGGTGTGTCACCAGGGCCAGTCACCATTTTCATAATCCCCCCTTTCCACTACAGTTTTTTTATGCCTGCACCCCTGAAATATACCATATTTTGCCACGTATAATGCATACTTTTTTGCCCAAATTTTTGAGAGAAATAAGGATGAGCATTATACATGCATAGTACCTGAAATGCCTTGTATCTGTTCTTGTATTTTGTAACTATTTGTTAAATAAAATTTGTTGTACCATAATATGTTAAAAAATAAATGCTAAAATTCCTTTACAATACAAAAAATAAGTATCTAAATATAAATAAATAATTTAATTAAAAATGAAAACAAAAGTTGTTTTTTTTTTTCTTGAAAGTTTGGGCCAAAAACGTGGGTGCGCAGTATACACGGCAAAACATGGTAATCTGCACCACGAATTCTGATTGAACGGGCTCCCTGTGCGGTACAGAAAAGGTTCTCCTTCGACAGGGAATAAGCCAAGGGCAGTGTGTCTCATCTACACAGTCAAATTCAGTTTTCTCTATAAAGGCAAATCTTTTATTTCTAGAGGATGAAATGAATGGCATGGTACTTAAAAATAATTTCAACTGGTTAAATTTAAACCAATGGAAGAGGATGAGGGCAAAAAAAAAAACAATTAAAAAAAAATAAACAACTCTCTAGGACCATACCATTTCCATTCCATTCACTTTAGGGTCTGGCCTCTCAGGATCTGGTTCAGTGACAGGAAACCAGGTGTTGAGTGTCCTGATGGGCTGGCCACTATGCACCAAGGGTCCATTTCCACTGTTCTACTGCCGGTTACGAATGACCTCATGCTTCCTGACACCACTTCATGGCCCAAGGGACTGTCTTATTTTTCTAAACTCTGTAGCTCTGCCAACCATTGATTTTTCCTATTCTGCCTCTTGGTTCCATTCTAGTGATATTCACTTGAAATATAAAGTTAAAATTAGTGCAGTTTTATATTTGTTCATTCATTCATTCATTCACCCATCCCTCAACAACTGCTTCTTGAGTGCCCACTCTATGAAATGCAATGTATTAGATGCTGGGAGAAATAGAAAAGTGAGTATAATGTAGTCCTTGCCTCAAGGAAATTACAAGACCATAAGGGAGAGAAGGCACGTTTGTAATCACAACCATCCACAATTCAATGAAGCAAAATAACGACAATAATGTGTATCCACCACATGCCAAGACCTGCTCTAGATGCTTTAATTATTTCATTTTAGGTAAATTTCATGGGAACTCTGAAGGCTAGATATTATTTCTCCATTATGAAAAAATTTTCCAAACGAGCAAGCTGAGGCTCTGAAGTTTTCAGCAAAACATGCACAACTGCACAACCAATGCAGAGAGGAGTCAGGCTCGGGATGCAGCACTACTTGATTTCAATGCTCATCTTCTTTCAAATAAACACTGTCCCTCAGAAAAATGGTAAGTTCACCATGTACCGAGCATCTCTGTGCCTGGCACTATTCTGAACGCTGCACATCAGTATCTCATTTAACCCTCACCACCACATCATGGTGCTCCAATGGCTATAGACCCATTTTGCAGTTAAACAAATGGAAGACAGGAAAATTAAGTAACTTGACCTAGGTGATGTAGTGGAAGAATATTCTTCCAATTTAGGTGGTTTGGGGAGGTATAATGGAAGAAGTGAAGTTTTCTGAATTCCCATTGAATTAGACCAACTCACACAGAAGGAGGGTTTCTAGGCAAGGGAAATGGTATTAGGAATGGCACAGAGACAGGAAAAGGCTATGGTGATCTCAAAAAAGTGAACATTCCAGAATGGCTGGGGTGTACAGGTCATGTTGGCCATAAGTAAATATTACAATCAGAAAGTGAGGCTATTGTTGGGTACTATTAGTCCAAGAAGTTTGAACTGTATACAGTAGGTAGCCCAAAGCCACTAATAGTTTTGGAGAGTGGAATGGCTGATCAAAAGTTATTATTTACTGATTCCTTTACCAACCTGTTATATTTAGCAATCTCTACTTCAAGAAATCATGATTTCACAAATTATTATTTATTTTAGATTCCCCTCAAGAGCATGAATACTTATAGCTTCCATCTAAACAGCCAATTGTTCTGTTTCTTTTTTCTTAAATAAAGGCTCTTTTAAATGACCTCTTGAAAAAGCAGACATTCATGCCATAGCCCCAAGCACTTTAACTTCTTTAACTTTCTATACTAAACTCAAACAAAGGGCACAAAGGAGGAGGCAAGAGTCTGAGACTGCGAAGGGGGTCAGGCTCCTTTGGACTTCGGTGTGAAGTCAATTCAGATGCACTATAAAGTCATTAAATAATTAAAGTACAGAGCAAGAACAGGTAGGTGGGAGAGTGTGAATGGCCAGAAAAAGGACCTGTTTGTTCCATTTCCACCAAAGACTGGCTTAGAAGGTACCACCCCCCAACCTTTAACATAATACATACAACAAAAATGCAAAGTGAGGATTTTGTGAATTTCATGAGTGTCGTTACAAGTGTTTTCTGCCGTCACGTACCCTGTGGATTTGGAGAGGCTGGCAGTCGCGCATGCCATTTGTGCCCCTCCTCTCAAATTTGTTTCCATGACTCCCAGCACTGGTGATGGCCAGCTCTCCCCCACTCCTGTGCTGCCATCTCATGCCAAGATCACTATGAGGTACAACTTGCAACCAGTGATCAATAAGAAATGAGGAGAAGCTTCTTGAATGGAATTATCTGGCATGACTCCCAGCTGGGCAAAGCCTGCATTCAAGTTGGCCTTCTTCATCGTGACAGTATCCAATTCAGCAATTCTCACAGATGGCGTGTCTCAGAGCATTCTGGGCTCCCCAAGGCTACTGAATGTATCATCTGGGGTCTTGAATCCCCAGAGCTGGTCAGTAAATAACACCGAGCACCTAGAGTTAGCCAGGTGCTTGCTTCATAAATATTACTTTTCACAACAGTCTAAAAGACAGACTTCTCATTGAACTGATTAGAACTCAGTGGCTAAGCTCGACAGTGCGTTCAGGAAGAGTCAGGTCTTTAACCCTGGACTGACCCACTCCTGGGTCTTGTAATCTTTCCATTTGGCCACACCACCTAGGCAGGGGGTCTCAGTCATAGTTACAGCAACAATCATTTCAGAACTGGTTTGAAAATACACATCTTCAGGTCCAACCACAGAGGTACTACCTGTAGCATATTTCAATATGCTATTTAAATATGTACATCTATACCCATATTATATAATTATCTATTTATTTAAAACAAGGTTTTTTTACCTTGGCACAACCGACATCTAGAGCTGGATAATCCTTTCTTGTAGGGGGCTGTCTTATGCATTGTAAGATGGTGAGATACATCCTTTTTACCTACTAGATTCCAGTAGCACCTCCAACAACTAAAAAGGTCTTCAGACATTGTTTAATGTGTTCTGGGCAGGGACATCACTCCCTGTTGGAAAGAGCCCAAGAAATTTGGAAAAAAGCATATTCGGAGTTGGTGTTTGTAGATCACAGGCCTAGGTAAGTCACTATATAAAGAATGTGAAAGGAAAAAAGCAGATTCTGGAAGACAATAGGTCGAGAATCCTTTCAACCTGCAGAATTTGCCAGCCTGTGTGAAAAATAACTAACCTTGGCCTCCACAGTGGATGAGTTGTCCTGGAGGCCTTCCAAAGCAGGATACAACATAATATATGTCCAAGCAAGAAAGGAGGGTGACATATGCACTTTAGAAATTCCAGAAAATACCATTGGACTTATCAAAGTTTGATTTTTCCACATTTTTCAGAACACATTTGACAAATTAAGTTATTTGTACACTGTCTTGCCTCAAACTAGTCCACAGTAAATATTCTGGATTTGCTTAACTTTTACTCATTAATTTTTTTCTTCAAAGGAACTTAACTGTTAAAAATCACTTTATCCAAGCAAAATGTACAAAACTGAGGCCTTCAAATATTATTACCATTTCATTTCATGGTAATAAAAAGAGGGACTTTGAGAATACATTCTCAAAAGTGGTTTATCCAAAGGCATGAAAACAGTTGATAAAATGAATACTGGACTCACGTTTGTAAATTCTAGTCACCAAGTGGCTTTCCACCCGGTGACCGTTACCCCAAGCTTCCGTGGAAAATGCTCTTACGGACTGCGCTGCTGCGGTAGGGAAACTCCATCGCCTCGAATATACCTGTATCTCTGACTGGCATAAAGTTCAGTGC
Source organism: Glossophaga mutica (assembly GCA_039655065.1). Classification (NCBI taxonomy): domain Eukaryota; kingdom Metazoa; phylum Chordata; class Mammalia; order Chiroptera; family Phyllostomidae; genus Glossophaga; species Glossophaga mutica. Next base: position 25,216,876 of record CM077306.1, read on the forward strand.
TCAACCAAAGTTTATTGATTATGTTGAATATATCCGTATGTGTTTATTAAAAGAAAATATCCAGATAAACAGCATTTAGAACTTCTCTCTTAGTGGTTTTTAAAAAATAAATCAGATCAAGTATTCTATATATTTCTGTGGGATTGCTCTAAGTAGATTAGTATAATTTCTTTTTAGAATGTATTTCAACTGTACTATAATTGAATACAATAATATAATATGTCACTCTAGGGTATTTGAATATAAAAGTATCCTCTTAAAACACTTTTTAAAGAGCTGGTGTACTTTAATCTTAGAAGTTTGTCTAAACGACTATTGGAAAGCATGCCAGTCAAGTGATTCATTTTATGTATTAATCCAGCTCAGTTGACAAAGTAGTTGCTAATACAGCATTTCTAGCATTGATTCAGGCTCCATGAAAGGATGCTGGCTCATAAAAAATGCTGGCACGGCATTAGGATGTAGGTGTTCCCATCTCTTGTCTAGCGGAATACAGTAATGGGCCAAATTTTTTGGTGACCACAAGCATTTCTGAGAAGACAGGTATTATAATTATCAAATAAATGTGCAGATATCAAAGTCACCAGCATCCCCCTGTGTCTCACCCCCTCATCCTTCTAAATTAGGAGTAAATCTTGAAAGATGGCCTCTGAAGGAGGGGTGGTGGGGTGCAGCCGCTACGCTGTGTGTTCTTCTCTCTCACCCCGCCCCCTCCCCCTGCCCCACCTCCAATCCTTCTTCTAGGAAAGGAGGCCATCCTTACTGTAACACAAGCACCAGAGGTCATTACTGGGATATGGCAAATCTCTCCCATTCACGGAGGTGGTTAGCACTACCAAACCCAAAAATCTGATAGCTCTTTTCTGCCAGCATAAAATGAGAACATGACCTTGTCCCGAGACGCATCATGTAGTAATATTTTTCATAACTTCTGTGCAGTGATGATCTAATAAGAATCTAAAAGTAATTAACTGGATCTCATTGAGCCAACCAGAGCCTTATTCAAATATACGTTTTTATCAGAATTCTAAGGGGGCCATAAATTGGGGCATTTTGAAAAACTGGGATCTAATCCAGTCCATGATCTGATCAGGGTTCAGTGGTAATAATAAATTGGGACTATTAAAACTGGGAAGACTTCCAACATTTTATTTTGCCCACACCACAGGACCTAGCAAATTCTACTGCAGAAGACAGGGATATGCAGTGAGGAGTAAAACCAAGCTGAATTAATCATTTGAATGTAATCATGCCAAAACATGGGTGTTTTCAACAGTTTAAATACTGCCAAAGTTTAAGTTCAGTAAATAATTAATTATAGAGAGTCTCTTGGCATATTAAAGAAATCAACCTTCTGGTTTCTTTAATAAAATAAGCACTCTTTTTAGGATACAATAATGCAAAAATCATATCAATTCATTTGTTGCTCTATGTATTTAGGAGGGTAATACTTACAGAGGTTACAACTAAAATATTAATTCAGAATATAATACTTTCATTTCCTTTCTTAGAATACAATAAGCATCCTCATTTTTCAGCAGGAACAAATGTTGGCTAAACTCTAGCCTTATTCTGGTTTTCATTTCAATTTCCAGTAACATAAAAATTTCCCAAAATTAAATAAAATGCTGAGAGGCTGGGAATAGATTTTCACCCACTTGTATTCTCAAACTATAAATGGTTTCTGAATGTTTTTATTTCTCTAAGATGCATTTCGTTTATGTGGGGAACTTGCAGCTGCATAATTAAATCTCGGTTTGCCAAATATCAGAAACACATGTTATTGATTTAAACTGAGGGAACAGGCCACAAGCAGCTCAGCTGATAAGGCAAGGGAGAAGCCTCTGCAGTTCTTGGAAGGCTTCCTAAAAGGCAAGAAAACTTAGAACCTTGAATTCAGACACTGAAGCAGATTAACTTTCCCAAATCCGAGCTTCACTTTCACTTAGACATTCCGTTCGGGCCAGTTGTTGAAAACAAGAGCCATATGTTTTCATACTTCTCAATCCTGGAACTGGAGAGGTCGTTTCTTTTCCCCTCACCTCTTCATTTTCTCTCCTAAGATTCTAATAAGACCTACAAAAACAGCGTTTCACTAACGCATTGAATGAGCTCCCCTGCAAAATAAACTCTGACCATGGTATAAGAGTAACAGAAAATGTTGGAGGACAAACGCATATTATTAAACTCCCCTCCCCGTATTAGTAAGATGTTTGTTTCATTTGGTGAAATTTTATTTTAGTACTATGGGGCTTTAATGGAAGGCAGCCTTTGGTGTCAAAGGAGATTTTTTTCCCCTCAGTGCAATAATCCTAAATAAACAAGGGGAACATATTTCTCTTTACTTGATCTCCACCTGACTACTGAGATGATATTAAAAATACAACTACAACATGCATGTAGTTAGGTACTTTATAGGTTTAAGAATCTGATGAATTTCACACTTTGCAGAAGGTTACGAATTTAAGTTCAAGTCTCAGAATTAAACAAAAAAATATGTTCACCAACTGGCTAAGATTATCTCTTACTTTCTGATCAATGCACTAATTTACATAATCTGAATGTTTAGAAAATGATAATTTAATTGAGCTTGATAAAAAAATTCTAGAAGAAATAATCTTTGAATACAATATTGAATTCATCTTTCTAGCCATGGACATAGGCATTTGGAACTAATGTTTTATTACGGCCAATCCCACTGAAGCATGGAAAAAATGAGTTTATTTAAAACAGGGCTTCACTACAATGGACTGTTTGACTTGTTTGCGGTGGGGGGGGGGGGAGGGGGCATACAACCAGCTCAGGAAATCAGATATGAGACAAAGGAGATCCTAATGTACAATGTGGAGCTCTAAGCTCAGGCTTATCCACTCAGATAAGAATAGTGCACATACTACCACATGGATCAACGTAAGTTCAAGAAAGGCTGCTCTAGGAAATTCAAAGTAAATGCTTCTATACTTAGCTATTTACATATTTCTCAAACCCTAAGATCTGGGAAAGACCACAGAGATAATCAAAGGACAAATGCAGCATTAATGATATGCAAGATGACTTCGACGGTATGTGGCTTAATGTATTTAATTACATTAACTTCCACGATTTTTCATTTACATACATTTTATTTATTTGCATATATATAAATATAAATAAGGCAATGGAGGCAATATATCAATGACTGAAGCTTATGAAACTCTGATCTAGTCCAATACTTCCCTTATGCATTAATTCTTGCTCATTCAGCTCCTTATTAGACATTTCCAGGGGCAACAAGTCACTGCCTCATGAGCCACTCTAATCGTCAAGATGTTTTCCCTTCTCCTGAGCTGAAGGCTACCTCTGTTAAAATATTTCTTCATTAGTGTCTTCAAGAAAGTAAGTGGATTAATGAATGAATAAGGAGAGACAGAGAGAGTGAGAGAGAGGGAGAGAGAGAATGGATGGTATGAAATATGTCTAATTCCTCTCCTATGGGCAAGTTCCTTAATCACGTGACACCAGCCGACTGTGCAGACGATGCATTCTCCGGTCCTTTCAATGCTTTACAGGCCTAGGATTCAGCGCTGCTATTCTCTGTGTGTGAGGGAGGCATGGATGTTCCAGGTATTACCTAAGCTGTATCAAATTGGAATTATTGTTTCCTCCTTCACTTTGTACACGAACTTCCATCATGTAGCCTAGGCCTGGATTAAGGTTTTTGGCAGTCATGTGCTCACGTTGACTCATGCTAAACCTACCCTCAACTAAAACCATCAGGCAAATTTCTCATATATTTGGTATTAGACTCAAACCTTCCACATCCTGTGTTTGTACTGTTCATTTCTGGACCTAAACGCAAGGCTTTACATATATTCCTATTAAGTTCCTTTGTGTTTGATTCAATGCATCGTTCCAGATGCTTCTGTCATCGGACACATTATCAAGCTCTGCGGCTTCTTGGCATTCAAATGTGATCAACGGTCACCATCATTTGATGCCAATTTCAGCAGGCCAAGGTTAAAAATAAACGTTGAGAAAATCTTTTTTATTTCAAGCTTATTCTGATGGGATTTTTATTAGTAATCCTGGGGTACAGTTTTTTAAATAGCTAATAATTCCTTGCAGGGGTGTCCAACCTGTGGCCCATGGGCCGCATGTGTCCCAGGGTAGCTATAAATGTGGCCCAACACAAGTTTATTTAAAACATTATGAGATTTTTTTGTGGTTACGTGTCACAATGTATTTAATGTGTGACCCAAGACACTCTTCTTCCACCGTGGCCCAGAGACGGCTGGACACCCCTGCCTAGGGTTAGGTTATCTGGTGTATATTTCTCTGTTTTATCCACAGGACTTCATGAGACACTCAATTCTAATGTCCAAGAGAGTACGCTCACTCTCTGTGAAGTCCAGAGATTTGCACAAGGGTGTTCAACCACTGCACTGACAGTGTGAGTGGGACAAGTCATTGGTGAGGGATGGGCTGCCTTGTGCACGGTAGCATGCTTAGCCACATCCCTGATCCCTGCCCAGTACATGACGGTAGTGACTCCCTTCCCCGCCTCCTATGCCCTCAAAGCCCCCAAAATTGTGATAATCAAAAATGTCTCCAGGTACAGCCAAACGTTCAGTGGGAGACAAAATTGCACCCCACCCCACGCCTCCACTGAGAAACACTGTTCTGGACTCTGCATTCCTCCACTCTAATCTAATAACTCAATCCACTTGTTATGGCTTTGGCATAGCTGTAGTTATGAATAAGCTACTCACACGCAGTGCCAAAGAGTTCCATATCATATGCTAGATACATGCATAAATAAAAAATGAGATATGGACATCATAATAAAAATAATGGGAAAAGTGGAGAGGTATGATATAATCCTCAAATTTAAAATTGAAGTTAGATTAACCCTTAAGTGAAAGAGTTACAAGGAAATTGAGCCTTCAAACAGAAATTATGTGATTTAAAAGTTCATCTATAAGGATTTTTATACCTGGGTGCTCATCAACGTATTAGTATTTGGAACAGTAAAAAATGGAAGTAGACTATATATTTGACAATGAAAGGTAAATAAGTGATGGTATACGGATCTCACAGAATATTAGGCAGTTATTAAAATGATGTATTTTCAAAACATCAGTCACATGGGGAAATGCTGTGAAAAAAGCAAGATACTAGACGAGTATGTGCTGTATGGATAGCAAGTTGTCGAGGGAAATATATACATAGTAAAGAGATCATAAAATATTAATTGTGGTTATAAAATTATGATGGAATTATGCATGATTTTAATAATCCTCTTTATACTTTTCTGTGTTTCCTAAATTTTCTTAATGAACTTACTCTTTTTCTAAGTTTTCTGTGCATGGGAGATGCTGGGGGAAAGTGACCCGTACTCCCTTAGGTGGGAGCACGGGCAAGGGACCCTCCTGTGTGTGCAAACAGTGTGCTAGATAGGACGCTCCCGAGAGGGCTTATAAGAGATGATGATATTTTTACGCTGGGTTATTCAGTCCTCTTGGGAAAAAACTCTGTGTATCATTTTTCATAGAATAAGAATAGTGCAATCTAATGTTCCAGCCAATTCCTGTCCCTCCAAGTCAGTGGTTCTCTGATGTTAGGATGCTGAAGAATTACAGTGGGCTTACCTATTAAACACGGATTCCTGGGCTTCGACTCCCAAGAGTCTCATCCTGCAAGTCTGGTGTGGGATTCAAGAATCTTCACTTTTAATAAGTACCCCAGGTGATTCATTGTGATGCAGGTGGTCCTTGAATCACACTTTGAGAAACACAGCAATAGGAAAGCTGTGGTTTGCTGTGGATGAGCACTTTTTTGCCTCTATTTTTGATAATTTCTTCCTGGTTATGCACTAAATAGAGTTGGTACAGCGCCTCGGTGTGCAAACTGGCTCTTTGGAAAAGCAAACCCAGCTCACTGCATTTGCTAATTTCTGAGGAGCAGTAGAAACTCTCACCATAGCCAATTTCAATGGTTTACCAACTAGCTCACCAAATTCTCAAAAGCTTAGTAATTATCTCTCACAAGCTGGTATAAGCTGCCTTCAGCACTATATGGTATACATTTATTTAAGTGCTTTAAATCCTTTGTAAAAGAGATGTGTTAATGAAAAACTGTGAGGTCTGAGATAGTACAAAACCAGAGAACAATGGGATGGCTTGAATTATCTTAAGTTAATAAATTCCAACTGTTTTAGAAAAAAAAAACAACTTTATGAACTTTTATACACTATTTCTTATTTTTTTCCATAGTCACGCCACGAAGAGTGATGCACTCGCTGAGTTCTTTAAGAGTTGCGAATTGGTTTCCTACGGATGATGGAGAGCTAAGAAATGGAACTCCAGGGTTGGGAACAATGCCAAATGTTCAGCCTCCACCTCCACCCACTATGGCCTCGGGCCCCCGAGCTGTTGAAATGCCCCTGGTCATTAATTCTATCGCAGGCAACCATAAAATCAACTCCTCCAACTTCTTCCCCTCACATATGATGGAGACAATGTTGTCTCTAGGAAACCCTATCAGATGTGTTTTATGTGTTCATGTGTGGGATGTAGCCTAAATGAAGGCTAATAGCGCAGTTCTTACAATGTTTTGACCAGACATATTTTTTAAAAATTGGACCTGAAGCCCATATAGCCAGCTGAGGGGAATTTACAGCCTTGCTTTAAGAACAAAACTCCCTCAGGCACCTGCTTCCTAAAGGCGAAACCAGAAAGGAAATGAACTCTTGCTTAAAGACAACCCACCTTATTTTATGGGTTATCAATTTTCTAGCTGGCACACAGTTCTCTGGCTACTCAGAGTAACCGCCGCCCCCCATTTCCCGCTCCAGTCCCAAGCAAGCATTGAGCCGCAAAGTGTATGAAGTCTGCATTCTAGCAAACAGCTCAGTTTGCTGAAGATGAGGCATAGGATGTGGAGCCTCAGTAATAAAGCCAAGGGAGCAGCAACGACCTGTGATGTGGGCTTACCACACAGATGTCTTGGCCAACATGTGCATTAAAACCTTAGCCTGAATTACATTTTACATTCCAGGATCACCGCAGCTTGGGCTACGATGGAGAATTCATCTTTCTTGTTCCTGGGCAGCTCTGTCAGGTGAATAGTCAACAACGATGGAAAGCCCTTGATTTCCTTTTAACTCCTCCATTGACCCTAGGATGGAGCTTATCAACTTCTCAAAAATGAGAAAGCACTAAATAGGTTTTTTTTCCTCTTGCTATTGATAAAGTCAGCCAATGGGAATATTCTACAAGATAAGGGTCAAAGTTTAACAGTAGATACTCTTAGCCTGCTCTGTGCTAGAAAACGATGAATAAGTATGATATTATGAGTACACATACTGGAGTATTAAAATAAGTATGAGGAACTCTTTAAAAAATAAAAGAGCTATTGTTACTGAATGAAAAGCAAGTGAGAAATTGGACGAATCTGACTTGATACATGATGGAGTCAGAACTGAAGACTTCAAATTATATGCTAGTTTTGTCAAATCTCAGTTTTTCTCCAAGCTTCATTTAGTTTTAAAGGTGAAGAATTTTCGGGAGAAATATAAATATTCAACTACATGTTTCAAAATCAGATATTTACACACCTACTTGGGAGAAGCGCCAGAGTTAACATCACAGTTATGCGAAGGACCTCTTGCCCAAATGGGAGCGTTAAGCTCCTCCAACAGGAGAATTCAGCCCTTACGAACTGTCATTATTTCAGTAAATGGAACCGGCCCTTTAACAGATGGGCAACATACTTTGCAACTTGCTGATAGCCTAATAAAAGACACTGGCTTTTAAAAAATGAAGGACATGGACTTCTCAAATTGCAGGACCCAAATGGATTTAGCAGAATAAAATTAAGAAGGCATACAAGGGTTTGACAAAAATTAGAAACAGACTGGGGAAATACGATAGTCCTAAACAACGACATCAAAATGATCTTTTTATTAAAAAAAAAAAAACCTGGCTGTTTAAACCATAGGGAAAATATGCACCCATATAGTCAAAACCAGGGTAGCATATTATGAAATTATAAATAATGATATAATAAAAACATGAAGTTAATTTCTTCTCCAAATATAATAAAAATCCCCCCCCCCCCCCCACAGGCAGCCTCCTTTTATATCAGGTGCCTTTCCCTTTGTATCAGTCAACCTCTACGCCTTTTAACATAAAATTTCCCTGGTTGATTGCTGCCATAACCGAGTGAAATACGGGCCATAGGCTCCACTGGAGCAGGGGCTCGGCACATCTGCTCACCTCTCCCGTTCCTCCTTCATCCTTTCCAGCTCCTCCTCCCTCAGGCCGCCGGCCTTCGGAGGGCCTTTCGGCTCAGCTTTGCCAGCCTTGTCGTCTTTCTTTTTTCCAAACCTAGTGGAACACGAAGGGGAAGATGACTGTTAACCACGATCATGTTCTTCTGGTGGTAAATTGAAGATAGTTATGAGATGAACTCATTAAACCATAATTTTCGCTCTAAGTTATACAAGATCATGTTGCATAAAATAGAAGTAAACTAGGACACTGGAAGCAGAAAAATAATAGCTACTGAATTCTCTTCCTTCTACCCTCCTTCTCCCACTCAGATACTGATTGTGCAGCATGCACAAAATCATGTGGTTAAAAAGTAAAAATGTCAAGCCATTAATTCAGTAGAGAGTAAAGAACTGAAAGGTTATCATTAATATATAAGTAAAAACTGATCGACCTCCTAAACAGGCCTCCAGGACCCCGAGCGGTTTTGACATTTAAGGTTAAACTCATGGGATCATATCATGACGGTGCTGCAAGTGACCTTACCAAACATCTACAATACTGTCCTTTTACAGATGAAGAACCGGAAATTCTGAGAGGCCTTGGGCCTTGACCAGGACCACCCAACAAGTTCAGGACAGGGCTGGAGTTAGAGCTTGGGCTGCCTCCTACTCTGCCCTCTTTCCTTCACAGCACAGTGAGTCTCTTACGTGGCCACAGGCCGGCTAAGTTCGTCCAGGGTTGGCGTGCTCTGGCACTCCTCGGTGCCCAGCGTGTTTGTTAACTGAGTGCAGCAGCAATTACGATGCCTTATTTTTCCTCTGCTTTTATTGAGACACAATGGATACATAACATTGTGTGAACTTAAGGTGTACAATGTGTTGATTTTATAATTTACAAGTTGCAAAATGACTACCACCATAACATTAGCTACCAACTTCATCCAAGTATATAGTTTACTTCTTCTATTTTGTGGTGATTTAAGATATACTCTTTTACCAGATTCAAGGACATGATACTTTCTTATCAGCTATGATCACTATACTGTACATTAGCTCCCCAACTGTGTTAATCTTACAGGTAGAAGTTATGCCCTGTGACCAACATCTTCACATTCCCCCACCACCCAACCCTTGGTAACCACCACTTTGTGCTGTTTCTCTGAGTTTGTCTTTTCTAGATTCCACATATAAGTGGTACCATGCATCATTTGTCCCCTCTGTCTGAATTATTTTACTTAGCATAATGCCCTTAAGGTCCAACCAAGTTGTCGCAAACCACAGATGTCCTTCTTTCTCATGGCTGAATAATATTCCCTTGCATATGCAGGGTGAGGCAAAAGTGGGTTCACAGTTATTCGTATAGAAAAATAAGACAATCATTAACAAATAATAATACAAGCACAATCATTGTGTTTTGGGTACCTACAACTGTAAACCTACTTTTGCCTGGCCCTCTGTATGCCACATCTTCTTTATCCATTTGTCCGGTGATGGACACTTAAGCTGTTGCCATATCTTGGCTACTGAGACTACTGCCACAATGAACGTGGAAGTGCAGATATCTCGGCAAGGTCCTGATTTCAATTCCTCTGGCTACGTACTCAAAATATACTGGATCCTGGATTGCCGGATCACATGCTACTTCTGGTTTTACTTTCTTGAGGAGCCTCCATGCTGTTTTCAATAGTGACTGTACCGATTCACCTTCTTACCCACAGCTAAGAGTGCACCAGGTTTCCCTTTAAAAGAACAATGTGCTTCCTTAGCATTTTTAGGAAAAATATAATCACACATTTGAAGTTCTAAAAAAGCTATTAAATTATTAGTAGGACACATCCTTAAATGACAGGCATTTTTTTCCCTAATAGATATTTTCTTTGGAAGCCATCTCCCATGGTCTTGGTATCAACACACGTTATAAAGAGAGAAAATGACTTGATGCTTTGCTGAAAGCCAGGAAAAAAAGTCACTCTGACCTAAGGACATTTTTCAAGTTACGTACCCTCAGGATGACTGCCAACACCTCCCTCAGCTCCCATTCCTGTCCCCCAGCATCCTGACCAATACACGGTGAGTCAGAATCTCCTCACAGGGGGACCTTGTAAGAAACTCATGTCTTGTTTTGTATTTCATAAAAATGGATTCTATTTGTTTTCTTATCTAGATTGTGTTTCAATCCAAAGCAGTAGCTGTTAGTCAAGTGGCAGCTGTAAGCATCACACATGGAAGACATCACTGCTAATATCCATAGTCTTGCTATTAGAATGCAGACGGCTTCCTGCTTTCTTCAGAAGCCTCTCCCAGGCTGACTCTTCTGCGTATTTTTTAAATTTATAATTCCAATTAACAAATCCTCTTTCATGAATGTTCTCTCTCCCCATTGCCATCTCTTCATTGGCCTCTGCTCTCAGTGAATTTTTTCTCCTGTAGCCAGTCTATTTCGGGATCTCAGTTGATCAAGCATCAGCTGTAACTACATTATCCTCAGCTTTTTCCCCCCTCTCTCACTCTTTCCTGCCTCCCTTTCTGAATCTAATCTTTCTCAATGAAGAAATGACCTAATATCATTTATAGACGTAAATAGGAAGAGAGAAGACATACAGACAAAATATAAGAACATTAACCTTCAAATATAATTGAGATTTGCTGGTATAGTTAAGATTTCTCTTTAAGCTGAAAAGCAGAAGTTATCTAAATAATGTGTGTTTCCATGAATATATTCTTCAGTTTTCCAGACCCATGCAGAAGAGTCTTAGGAATCAACACTATTACTCTAAAATTCTTTATGTAACAAGTTAATACCTTAGTTCCCTCAAAATGTCATCAAATATAGTAATATTTGATAAAAAAAATAAAAATTGTAGGAAGTGAGGATAGAATAATGCTTCAGAAAGTTGATAAGGGCAAAAATATTGTCAAAACTCTATAGATATTAGGCTTGTTTTTTCGCCATCTCTTAAATATCTTCTAAATTTGGAGGTTTTGGATTTTCTGAGATAAGAGTAGTCTTGTTTTTCAAGGGTAAAACTAACTTATGCCCTAGTCTATCTTGATCTTTATTACTACAACCAATAAAGTGTTTTCCCTTTCTGCAGCTAAAATATTTCACTTGTACCGCAGTTCAAGAATAGCTTACTATACTCCCATCATAGTGAAACATGTTCGATAAAGAAAAGATTAGTTAAGTAAATTCTGCGAAGCATTTCTTCTTAGCAAGAATCATCAATAATAGTCAAATTAACCAATTCTACAAATATCATGAATGTTTTGATTCAAAGTTCAAGATCATTTACTGAAGTTTCCAATAATAAGGGCAGCAATAGCTGAGAAATTTTATTAAACAAAATCTTTAAAAGGACTCCCATATTGTTCAGATGAGGAAATTAAGACCCAGAGAAGTTAACCGCATTTTATTTATTCACACACTGATTTTTTTTTTTATTCCAGTTTTGCAATCAGACAACTTAACTACCAGTGGTAGATTTTACAAGCTGTGTTCGGCTTTTCATAGCAGCCTCTTTGGGGGTCATTTCAAAGCCATTCCTACTTTCACTGACACACGGAAAGAAGACTTGTGGAAGTTGGGATACACTGATTCCTCTCCCCATTAGCTGTTTTTGTAAGAAGAATCACAAGGGTCCTAAATGGCTGAAATTACTGTTTTGCATTCTAGGGTTTCAAATATCCACTGCATTCCAGGCCTCCCATTATCTATTAGCTAGGAAATTTGAGAGTTGGCCATTCTGGGCTAGGTGCCTTGAGGAAATTGCTTATAGGTCAACCTTGCTTTATATAGAAGATATTTTCCTGAAAAATTCTGTGCAACCATATGGTTTTAATCAATAAAATCTTATGTTCCATGTACCTGGGAAGGCTGTTTAAAGAACTTTATGATGGATCTTTTTGTAAAGTGGAAAAATCACCTTTCAACATACCCTTTATGTAAATTTAGATTTTCATGAATTATAAGTTTGCTTAAAACACCTGTCCCTGTTCATTTCTATAGAGAGGTTATATGAAACAGCTTCATGGAAAACTAGCTTGCTTGCTTTTTTCTTCTCTCCTTCATGCATTTGTTTTAAGAATATTTATTAGGCATCTCTTCTGTGTCATAGCACTTGCTGTAGGTTGATACCAGACATGACCCTCATGGAATTTACATTATAATAGAGCAGTCAGTTACCAAACAAATCTGTGTGTGTGTGTGTGTGTGTGTGTGTACGCAATTGTAAGTTGTGAATAGTGCTATGAAGGCTGTTAAGAGAGACGATACTAGGATATTGGACTGTTGGGGAGGTGTTCAGTGAAGAAATGACATTCACACTGAGACTATAAAGGTGAGAGGTTCAGACATGCAGAGATGTGAGGTGAGCCTTGCGGGTGGAGGAATCAGCACATGCAGAGGACGAGAGGTGGGAGAGGCCCGGTGCATTCCAAGCCGTGACAGAAGGTCAAAGTGGCTGAAGCAGGGAGAGCAGAGCCGGCACTCGCATGGGATCCAGCTGCAAAGAGGACAAGGACCACAGAGTGCAGGTCTGAGAGAAGCTTGGAGTTTATTCTAAGAGTGCCAGCAGGTCATTTCTTAGTAATTCAAGGGGCAGATGAGCTAGTTAAGGAAACTGGGAGATTTTAGGAGTTGTTAGAGGGGAAACCAAGCCATTTTAGGAAGTGACACAATGTGATGTACATTTTATTTTATGTATTTATTTTTAAAGATTTTATCTATTTATGTTTAGAGAGAGGGGAAGGAAGGGAAAAAGAGAAGGAGAGAAACATCAGTGCATGGTTGCCTCTCTCGTGCCCCCCACTGGGGATCTGGCCCACAGCCCAGGCACGTGCCCTGATCAGGAATCGAAGCGGGGTCCCTTCGCTTTGCAGTACGGTGCTCAATCCACTGAGCCACGGCAGCCAGGGCGTGATGTACATTTTCATAGACCGTGCTGGTTGCTGGAGTAGAAACCAGCAAGTAAAAGCAGTAAAGCTAGTTGGGGCTTGTTGCAGGGGTGTGGAGGGAAGACAATGGTGGCTTAGGCTAGAGAAGTGGCCACTGACAGGAGAAAACAGTGATTTGGAAGTGGTGGGTCAAGGGAGAGGAATCAGAAGTTCACTTTAAACATGATTACATCAAAGACCATGTATGAATGACCCATGGACATGGACAACAGTGCGGGGGTTGCCTGAAGGAGTGGGGTGTGGGCTGGGTGGAGGGGGACGAAGGGGGAATACTGGGACAACTGTAATAGCATAAACAATAAATACTTAAATTAAAAAAACACACAAACACGATTATTTTAGTATCCCTTTAAAAAATCCCAATGGATGGGCTGAGGACCAGGGCAAAGTCCTGAGGAACTGTACCATTTAAGGGCTGGATGCTAGGGGTGGGTGGTAGGTGTACAGACGAGACAGGAAAAGAACAGCCAGAGAGACCAGAAGGAAGTCAAGAGAGTGCGGTGCAAGGTACAAGCGGAGAAGAGTGCTGCAGGAGGAAGACGCGGTCAACAGGTGGAGGGATCACCGCCGAGAAGTCCGGGGAGGTGAGGACTGAGCAGCATCCCTTAGATGTGGCAGTTTGGAGGCACTCATCGCCTCGGCGAGGTTCAGCGGAGTGGTCTGAGCAGAGGCCACATGGGAGTGATTTCCAGAGTGACTGGCAGGTGAGTATAAAGTTTTGTGTCTGTGTGCACAACCACTGCCAGTAGTATGGCTGGTAGGATGGGAGCTGGAGGCAGAGTGGAATGTTCAAGAAGGAGGTTTTCAATTTGGCTGATACGGAAGGACTTTTATTTACTAAGTGGGAAAAAAATGACAGTGTGAGTGGTTAGAGAAACAGAGAACAGAATAAAGTTTTGTTTTTTAGTGTGGTAAAATATACACAACATAAAACTTACCATGTTAATAATTTTTAAGTATACAGTTCAGTGGCAGTAAGTACATTAACATTTTTGTACAACAACCATCACCCACCACCCATTTCCAGAATATTTCCATCACCCCCGACTGAAATTCTGTACCCACTAAACAGTAACTCTCCTTTCCCCCTCCCTAGCTCCTGATAATCACCATTCTACTTTCTGTCTGAATTTGACTATTCTAGGTACCTCATATAAACAGAATCATATAATATTTGTCCTTTGGTATCTGGCTTATTTCACGTAGCATAATGTCTTCGAGGCTCATCCTTGTTACAGCACATATCAGAATTTCCTTCTTCTTTTTTTAATCCTCACCCAAGGACATGTTTCGCTGATTTTTAGAGAGAGAAGAGAGAAAGAAACACTGATGTGAGAAACATTCATTGGTTGCCTTCCACATGTGCCCCAACTGGGGACTGAACTTGCAACCTTGGTATGTACCCTGACCAGGGATTGAACCCACAGCCTAGGTAATATACCCTGGCAAGGTTTCAAACTGGCAACCTTTCGGCGCATGGATCAATGCTCCAACCAACTGAGGCACGTGGCTAGGGCAGAATTTTCTTCTTTTTAAAGGTTGAATGACCTTCCATTGTATGTACAGACCATATTTGTTTATCTGTTCATCTGTGGCTATTGTGAATAATGCTACCTTGAACAGTGGTGTAGGAGAACAAAATTATTGATAAGGGAAGACGACAGAGATAAACAGAACCTCTGGAGAAATTGGACATTAGATAGGAGAAGATTCAGAAAAAGAAGCAGCTAGGAGAGGAAATTAGTTTGTTTCTAGAGTTGATAAAGAGGAAGTGAAGGCATTCCCAGATAATTAATTTATAAGATAACATGATACAACATGTGCATGAGAAATGGTTTCTATGCATAAAATGAGATTTCTTGGAATGAATTAAGAAATCAAAGGAAGTAGAATGTGTTAGACTGTCGTGGGACATGGAGGACCTAAGCCAGCACCTATGCTGGAACAAAGAAGGTATGTGTTACTGGTCAAATACCTGACCACAACGTTCCCTATTATCGGAAGCTACTGAGGCATAGCTGCTGGCCTCTTGCTGGAAATCGGTTGGACCCTCACTGCCCCACCCCTTTCCCTCCAGCTTTGCCCATAAATTTCCTGGACTTTCTGAAACCTGAACAGCCATCCGTAATCTGAGGACATTGTCTTGCAAACGCCTATACCCTGGACACCTGGGCCAGAGCAGCAGATAACCCACCCTCCCCAGGGGTGTGCTACACACCCTTAAAAACCCTCCTACCCTTTCCTTGCTGCTGCAGTCTGCTTGGACTCACCCCCCCAGGTCGCAGTGTCCCGCCTCGAATAAAGGCCTTTAACTGAACCTTTTAGACTCCTGGTCCTTTCTTAGCCACCTCGGCTACCTAACAGAATGCACGAGGTGGAAAAGAACCTCAGAAAGGGTTATAGAAAACTATCAACAACAAACTGAATGTATGGTGTGATTTTGCCTAGGTTGGGAGTCTTTAAACAGCCATCAGAGGACACAGAATTCAATAATGGTTCATTCATTCACTCTATCATTTACTGAACAGACATTATTCATCATACGGTTTGCGTATATAGAATTTAACCATTAACAACGTCAACTGTCAGGTAAGAATCAACTCTTCAATCCAATGAACAAAACAAGCCCTCAGCATCCTATTGTTTGCCATGTAATAAAGAGTTTAATAAGATTCTTGGTAAGGTATTCCTTAATTTATGAGCAAATATTTTTTTCTGTTTCTTTCCTCAAGTTTTCTACATACTGATGACATTCAAATAACTTCATAGATTCCCATGCACACTGACCAATGATCCAAATAATATGTATAGCTCTATTTCCGGCTTTTTCCACATCTATTCTCTCATTTAATTCACTTCTTAATTCTGCTAAGTAATGTCTGTCTACAACTTTCCTCCCAGATCCCATTGGGAAGTTTATGCAGCTATTAGCATCCACTCTTCTTCCACTTAGTACACATATTGTATAAAAGCAATCCCGAACAACGGCTTAAGAAGACTAAAAATGTAGGGTAAGAAAAAAGTTCAGACACTCTTCCCCCAAATTAATGGTGAACTACAAATCCAAAGAAGAGTTGAAAGTTTGGAACAGAATGTAGTTTTTCCTTCTCCAATCAGGAAATATCTTTAGATATCAATGGTGCATTTGGAAAAGGCTACAAGATCCAACTCACCATTGACATCCAACTTGGAAATCTCTGGAATGATGTCAGATGTGAAAATGCACAAACCTCACAGTCATAATATTTTCTGGACTTGGATAAGGGTTCATTCTCCCTGTAACTAGCTTACAAACTGCCCATGATATTGTCTTAGCATTTTATAAATTACACACTTTGAAACAGCTCAAGTAAAACACAGGGGTGGAGAAGTTCAAAGACCTTTGACTACATTTCCATAGTTTATTCTGAAATTCACCCATAAAAGGTTTCTGTTGTCTGATGTATTCAAATTGGGTTGTAATTAGCATATGCATATGCCAAAGAAATTAACTTCCATGTATTGTAATCTCGTATGGTTTTGTGCACTTCAGCTCTTGCTTCTCTCTAAAATGTGTGTCACAAAGGTCTTTACTTGTTCCCCTCCCATGGTTCCCACTGTATTGAGAGGTAGTGCATTGATAAAAATTCAGTGAAAATTCACCAATTAGAGAGTTCTCCCTCCTTTTGGTGGGTACCTAAGGGCACTGCCTGCTTTTATGTTAATACTATTGATAGAATAATGAACAAATTTGTGTTTGTTGTAAATCAACCTTGATTAAGAAAGGAAAATATTCAGTTTTATTTTTAGCTTCCCGCAGCATGCGTGATTGCAGCGGCCACCGCTTGCCACTGTGCAGCAGGGAGGAGGGACGCTGCGACACTCCCGCTTGCCGCAACGGAGGCGCTGTCAGGTCCACACCAGGGCATGGGAAAGGAGGCAGGGATTTGCTTTCTAGGCTGCGTTCACAAGCAGAAGCTGAGTTGATGATTTTTTTAATAAGTGAGGAAGAACTCAATCCTAAAAATCTAAAAATCTCACTTGTTAACTCTAACTGGATCGAACAGTTGAAGCCCTACAAATAATTTTTCGAATTAAAATGTTAATTTCTGGCATATTGTTTAGACATTTATTTGTGGTGTGTTCATGTGTTTCCGAGATGAAGACAAGCCCTAAAAACAACAAGCATGTTTAATCCCACTGATATCTGTATCCACTACTTCCTGTGAGGCCAACCTTCCCACCAAACCTAAAACAGCTACTTTCCTCTGGGCTGTCCCTAACTCCAGGACGTGACTCCTACACTGGTGGTCACCGCCACTCTTCATTCCGAAGCAGGGAATCTTCAGATCTCAAATGTGCTGATGTTTGCTGTTTAGGACTGAAAAGCAGGGTGTGGCGGGGAGGGGGGTAGGAGGCACGGGGAGGGGGATTCTCATAATGTCCTAAGATTTTTGCCTAAGAGGATAAAACACCTGCTGGGTAGAGTCTTGGGCACCTCTCTGGCTCAATTTAACTGCTGGGAATCCTTAAGCTAATTTGCTTTTCCTGACTGAGGAGCTAGGAAACAATGAATTTGGAAGTGCCAGATACATTAAAAGTGATTCTAGGGGGTCCAGAAAATACAGTAAAACAAAACACAACATCACTTATACTCTATCTTCCTAAAAATAAACAAGTGTAAACAGTCTCTGGGAGACCAACTTGTAAGAATCAGTTAAGGAATTTGGGAGCCACTGGACAGTTACTTTCGCTGTGTTTTCTTCTTCTTTTTTTTTTGTAGCAAATGAAAAGTCTACTGTGAGATTATTAAAGCATCACTCTGTTGGGAAAGAGAGGGAAAAACATGAAAAAGCAGCCAGAAAGTAAAATTAAATGAAAATAAGCCTGAATGAGTGAGCAAGAATGATAAAGATACTAATAAGGTATGATTTTCAGATCCACACAGGGACTATAAAAAGCTTATTAACTGTCACTGCCACACTGGGTTTGAAGTTATTCTATCCCTCTGCTTTCCAGGAGAAGAAATACTCTTCAGGAGCACAGTGAACTTTGATTAATTGCTTTCATACGCACTCACAGGCTTTGAGACATCGTAGGAAGAGCCTTAGAGAATCAGACTAAATGCTTATGATTTCTGGGAAATATACTTAACAGGAGCATTAAAGAAATAGATCTTGCTGCATTTTTACATTTTCTTAATGGTTAGAAAGGCTTTCCTCTTGATTAAATGTTTATTTCAAAGCAGGAGAACATGTGGCTTCTTCCTTTTCATTTTTATGACTGTTAAGTGGGTCTTGGAGCATCTCTGAAGGCTACTCGAGTGCAAAGGCACAGCTGAAGGCCGGTGCATAAACCCCTAGTACCGATTCAAACCGATCACACGGCGGGAATTCCGAGTCTGGCCGAGAGCCAGATGCTCTGTTCTCATTTACGCATCCATGGCAGCCCTTCTTCCTCTTCCCTTCCGTTTTCACTACCTCCATGTCCCAGAAAGCCAAAAACAAGGAAAGGAAAGAGTGTTCTGAGACCAAATCACACCTCATGTCTAAACTATTTTTCTGCCAACCGTGGGAGGTTCCCCAAATGCTAGGGCTTTCCCGTGATCGACCTGCTGAGCCTCTCCATACTGACCATAGATTCATCCTGCAGAAGGAAATAACCCCCACTCGCAACCACGCAGGAAATAGCTGTGAAGTTCATTTATTGGCAGGTGGGGTCATTTCAGCAAACTGCCTGGGAAGGGAAAAACTGACTCATGTCAACGAAATTAAATCCAGGGAGGGCTAACCAAAATTCCATTGAAACTGTAGACCTCAGCTACACACTCTAAATATAATGTAAGATACAACTTATAGTCCAATGTCACAAATTAATGTCTATGTAATTTGTATTAAATCCAAGACCAGAAAAACAAATGAGAGTTCCCTAACTTGTTCTGTGTAAAGAACAAAAGGATAATATTAAGAAATGACTGATTTTTTTTGAGGGGGGAGTGTACAATTACTATTCAAAGGACTATTTTAAAGGAAATCCTGGATGTTACTGCTCCATCTTCAGAAGTTAAGAGAAACAGGCCACATTTTCTTTTCCTGGAATTCATCTGCACTAAATAAGAATAAAATGATTGAGCTCCAGATTCAGTCTAATGGGAGTAAAACTTATCTTTATAACTCTGATTAAACAAAAAAAATTATCACTTCTTTGATGCCCAAATTAGCATCTTTTCTCTAGCATACTGAATTAATTAGTTGAGTGACAAAAGAATTAGTCCATGTAGGATCAAAGCTGAAATCATATTTATCTGAAATTTAAAATTAAGAACACAGCATTAACCCTCTATAGCACATGTAATATTCTTTCATGTTCTCTATATTCTAAACCTTCTGCATGTCATACAAAGTATAACTTGGGCTTTTTAAAACACTCTTTCATTTTCTTTTTAATATATAAAATCTTCCCTAAAAAGACAATGAGAAGATCAAAGAATTTTTTTTCCTGGGGGTGGAAAACTTTTCCATTGTGCCATAAAAGTCTTAAATTATGTGGATTTTTTTTTTTGTCAAGCATTTATTGTACAAGTACAAAAGAAGCAAAATAATTAATGCATGTTAGGGCTGGTAAGAGAACCTTAAACAATAGAAAAGAGTTATTATATTGATTCTCAATAAGTGATACTAAGTTGGAAACTGTTCTTAAAAGGTGGAAGCTCTCTTAACTGGGCTTTTTTTTTTTTTTTCTGTAGAAGAAAAAGCAATATTGAATAAGGGAGAATTGTTGGGGGTTAATATCTGGGATGTCTGAGTTTACTAGAACTCACACTTAATGGTCTTAATTTTTTTGATGTGCACAACAGTTTTAAGAAACAAAACAAACTTGGGTGGGCACATTTATCTTTAGTCAGGATGGGATGGAGAGAGGATTCAGGGAAGGCGCACAGAGCGGAGGAGGGTCTGTGCTGATGTTGCTAGCTGTATTTGGGGTAGGGCACTATTGTAACCATTGCTGAAGTGTGAGCTCCTCAAGGGCTAGGACTGGGTCTCTACATGTTCTCTTGTTTATGCATACATGCATTCATTCAACGATACTTGCTGAGCACCTGTTTAGTGCCAGATTCTCTAGTAGGATATAAGTAAATTAGTTGAGCATGGTCTCTGCTCTCATTTTTAGTGTGGAATACACAGTAAAAATCCAACAACTACTGCTGAGCTGAATTACAGATGCAGTCTGAATTGCAGGGAGTATATCACTTGTCTCCTTTTTTCATAGCCTCTAGCCTAGAAGGACCCAATGGTTCCTCATAAGTCAGCATGTTACGCCCCCTTAAAGCTCCCAAGCTAAAAGATGCTTTCCCTATAAAAACACAAATCACCAAACCAGCTTAATCTAGGTGTGAGAACTCCAAGCTAGTCACAGCCTGGATGTCTACAGCCACAGCAAGATCAAACAGGGGACAGACTGTTACTCACCCAGGAAAGGCAATGAACACTTGGCTATCTAAGTGCCATGGGGACACTGAGTCATCTTAGGTACCTATCTCCTGATGACCAGTTCTTTCATGTTGTAGAAACGCCCTGTTTAAAAACACCAGGCTAAGTTCTAGAATGATATTTAAACCCAAAGCCATCGTTAAAGATGATTAATCTGCAAGATGTCATCTATAAGAAACGTGATGTCTATCTATCTCATACTTAGACCTTTAATTTCAGAGTTGCAGAAACAATGACCTCTTTAATCTTAGGTTTCAGACAAAGATCTGTGTGAGGTAGTTGCTGGATTCTCTAGAGTTTTGACACTACTCATCTTTGTCATGAGTTCATCCTGTCCTTGACAGAATTCCAAATATAGTACCTCCATCTGTACTCCTGAGGAGAAGAGTTCTTTTAGGACAAAGAGATAATTTTAAAAATCTGAGCCCTAACTTCATTTATAAGGCAAAGGGTCAGATTTCAATATTTTTATGTTAGATTTGGGCAAAGTTAATATCCCTTTTAGTCTGTGAGTCCCTTAAGAGCAGGTCATAAAACTGAGTTGATCCTCAACTATGAGTGGGCTGGTAAGAAAAATAAATATCTATCCTGAATGTTGCAAGTGAAATTATACATAACACTTTGCTTATTTTGGGCCAAAAAGTCACAAATCTAATGAAATTTTTCCAGTCTGTGTTGCCTGCAAGAGTTTTTACTCAGTTTTCAAAAGTCTAGAAATTCCCTTTTCTTTTGCTTTACTTGAGCTTGAAAATTTGAGACCCGTGAATAAAATAGGGTTGCCAAATACAAAATGAGGTGTAATTTATTGTCTTAAATAGAATTCCTGTTTATCTGTTAAATCACATAGTAAACATTGCAGGCATCTTCCAGGTCCCAGGACACCTTACCCTGAAGGAGCTCTGCCTAAGTGACAGTCACTTGAGGGCTATTGGGCAACTGAGGTTTTCCTTTGTCCAGAGGGGCCAGGGCAAAAGACAGTAATCTTTTTCACAGGAATGGATTTCCTGTGGAATTTTAATATCATTTTATAAAATGGATATAATCTTATTCTCCAGCAATAGAACATCACTAAAGAAAGTACATCCAGCATTAAACAACAACAACAATTTCATTTCTGACAAGGTTTTCTAATCACCTATAATTCAAAAAGAGCTATTACTAGTAACACATAATCATAAAAGTATGCTTTCACCTAGAAATGTATAGTGGCTTAGCACAGTGATGATTTACAATTTGACCAAAGAAATCAGAAATTGATTTATAGTCTGTCCAAAACATCAGGCTCTTATTTGCTTGTCCACTAGACTGTGAAACTACTATTCTGCTATGTAAGTATATTTTCTTGTTCCTCTCTTTCCTGTACCAATGGCTAATTTTTCTTTTCTTCAATATCACAGATGAATAATTCTCCCCCGACTCCTGATATTGTTCTATAGTTCAAAATGGCTGCCCCTGTTCTCCCAGCATCATAAACGAAACCAACGCTAGGAATGCTATGGATATGTAATTAAATGCACTATCCTATAAAGTACATAATTAAGTAAACCATAGGTCTAAGCCTCTGAGTAGAAAATTCCAGATACGATTTTTGTTGAGCGTATCTTAAAAAAAAATGTAGGTTAATCAACCAAGTGAATTAGCTTACGGGTGTTTTCTTATCTCTGGAGCTATTTTTAAATATCAAATCAATTTCGGATCACATCATATAAAAGGAATGATATCGGAAACTTCACTTTTACCCAGCTCCGTGTTTGTTCAGATGACAGAAGTGTCTCCTAATCTGCCGCAAGTCACTGGTCGCCTGTTTCAGAGAGGCCCTGAACGGCTGGTGCAGGGTACACAGCAGCATCACTCGGATGATGGCAGGCTGGCAGTCAGCGCCCAGCACATCTGCAACCTGTATTTGGCTTCAGATTTAATGCTTCTGGGCTCCTCGGGTTAGTATTTCTAAACTCCACAACCTCATATTGAAACGACTTCCAATAACTCATCCTTTTCGCAAACACTGCAGTCCTACTTGATTCTGTAGAAACCCACGGTATTTGTGTTTTTCATTTTGGAAGGCTATCTGGAAGCCCAGGCCAATATAGTATTTCAAGTGTGTCTAAGCTGTTGTCATTCATTTTATACCAACCCTAACACTTTCTAGGATCCATCCTACTGAGCTCTGTGGGCTCACTAATCCAGTCAATCCAGGGATACAAGAACAATAAATCCAATCATTCATTATCTCAGTCCTGTAAAAGTAATATTTGAGTGCATTAGTAACAAAGAAAAAAGTGAACTAGAATAATGTGCAATTTGGTGAAGAAAAGTCTGAACTTAACATGTTTGATATGTTTAGCAAGTTAGGGGAAGAGAGGTGGTCCTAAAAGGGTGGCATTAATGGACCCCAACTCAGGAGATTCATGAATAATAATCCTAAAGCAATTCATTAATATGTTGCATCTAAAATAATGATTATGTATCCACTCATCTACTGATGGGCACTTGGGCTGTTTCCAGTACTTGGCTATTTTAAATTGTGTTGCTATGAACATGGGGTGCATAGGTTCTTTTGAATGGGTGTTTCAGGATTCTTTGGGTATATTGTGCGTGTGTATAGTATATACACTATGTATACAACAAAACATATTTTTTACAATAAATACACAATAAAACATTGTGTATATGTATAAAACATACGTACAATATCTTTTACAATAAATATAGAAAATATACAATAAAAAAACTGGTACATCTACACATGGAATACTACCCAGCAGAAAGAAAGAAGGAATTCCCATCCTTTGTGACAGCATAGATGGAACTGGAGACTATTATGTTAAGTGAAATAAGCCAGTCAGTGAAAGACAAATACCATATGATCTCACTTATAAGAGGAATCTAATGAAAAAAATAAACTAAGAGCAAAATGGAACCAGAGGTACAGAATCATGGAAAAGACTGGCAGCAATAAGAGGGGACGGCAGAGGGAAGACTGACTGAAAGTAGGCGAAGGGGGCAGTCAGAGCACACATATGCATGGCCCGTGGGCAGGGACAGTGGGGAGGAGACTGATCAGGGAAGTGGGGGGTGGGCTGGGTGGAGGGGGCAAAGGGAGAAAAACTGGGACAACTGTAATAGCATAAACAATACAAGAAAATAGAAAAAGAAAATAATGATTGTTTGATGTGGCAAAATTTTCAAGGTTATTCATGAGTACTTTGAAATATAAAATTCCATTAAGAACCTATCATGTAATATATAGAATCATGGTTGTTTATATTTATTTATTGGATTTACATTGGATTTCTACATAAGATATACATATTACATATTGATTTGTTGCAAACACCAATATATTGTAAAATAAATTTGTTCAATAAATATTTAAAAAAATATCACTTATTTAATTATGTATCTGTGGAAAATATTCCACTTGCATTTTTAGTTATAAAGAGATTTGTATGCAAAGTGTTCTTATTGGTTTAAAAATTGTGAAGTTATAGAAAGTCACTTAAGGCTGGAGGGATCTTTGCTGTCATACTTGTCCAACCCTTCTCAAAGCTCAGAAAGTCATGTGAATTACTTAAAGCCACACTGGTAGTTGGGACCAAATAGGGACTTGAATCCTTCAATTCATTACAAAGTCTTTCCATCCCATGATGTTCCCCAATTTTTGTACATATGTTATGAATTATTCACCAAAAATTCCAAATCCTTAAAAAAAACCCTATTCAATAAATTTAGTGGGTTTTTTGTAAGTTCCAATTGCCCAGAAATGCAATTAGTTGTAATGACAAGGTCCAATTTAGTAACTACTTGGTCAAATATACATGCCAACCAATGTGAGGACTTGATGACTTTCCCATTATCTTAAGCTCCCTTGTTCACTGACATCCTTACCCTTGTCCACAGGCAGACCCTTAATGTGTGCCAGCTGATTTGACCAGATTGCTAAGAAACAATTACTTATTATTTAGCTCAATTGGCTAGACCACTGTGGTAATAGGGTCAAGGTCATGGGTTGGCTCCCCTGTGTGGGCCAGTTAACTTGGACCTATTCCATAACCACAGGCTCTACCACCAACACAGACAGTCTTACAAATATGTGCCAGTGGTCAGAAGGGCACTCGCCGAGAATGTGTGGACGGAGCAGCACAAATCCATCAATTCTCCCGGAAAAGCAGCTCAGTGCCAGTTTTGTTGAGCACGGGTGGATTAATAGGGACATTTTCACAGGTGAAAGACAGAATATGGCTCCAGATTTTGTAATGCTATAGAATTGCAAACCTAGTGTTTTAAAAGAAATGTTTGGAAAACAGGAATGCCTATGGTGAAACAAATTCAGGCAAGCATTTGAGATTTACAGGAAAAGTTTTAAATATGAGCCAATGATTTCTACCACCTTCTTAAAAAGTTAGCAAATTTGGTCCATCTTTGTGAACTATCTTGATTTTTAGATACCAGCTCATTTGTAATTAAAAAACAATAGCCTATGGTCCAAACATAAGTTATCTGTGATCTGGATTCAGGCCGTGGTATCCCATTTTGCAAATGTTGGTATATCTAAGCACCTATGTATTTATATCTATATATGCATATATGCATTTTAATGACTGTAGTTACCTTAAATAAGTATAATTCATTGAGCTTTTCATTGATTGATGCCTACTGCTCAGATCCTAGCTAATGTGGAAGCACAGGAGTCAGAACTGACATACTCAAAACAAAGATGTGCTACTTTCCTATGGTACCATTATGTGACTAGAAAGAAAGATTATTATGGATTGAAATTATTGGTGATCAACCTGTAGATAAGAGAAGATCACCCAGCCCAAGTATATTTTTGAATAACAAAACACATGAATTATCAATATTTTCTTCAGAAAGCCCTCTATAGGAATCTATACATCAACAGAGCTACAACAGTAAATTCTGACTAATAACAGTTTCCCAGTTTAAACCTTATATCCAATGTTAAAAAAGTAAAATAAAACTTTTTTCTCCAAGATTTCACACTACAGAGTAATCTTTTCAAGATCAGTCAAACCTGCCCTTAGGTATCAAAATAGAGAGGGGGAAATATATTCTGATTTCTCACCAGCGCGGGCCACAGGAATTTAGAAAAGGAAGGCACATGATGTAAATATGAAAAGTACCAGAAAAGAGTACTGGTTATACTCACTAGCATTAGTGATTTACTGTTAGCTGATTAACTGATATATGACAATGCCTTATGGATTCCAGCAAACTAATTAAATTGTATGTCTCACAAAATACAGGCTAATCAGATTTCTTATGCCAATATACTAAATAGGCCTATCAATAGCCTAGATATATGGAATTCATTCAGAAAGTATTTATCAAACACCTATGACATACTAGGCTCTGTTCTAGGTGCTGGAGAGTAAGAAATAGGTTCAATACTATCTCTGAAGGATTTACAGTGTAGTGAATGCTTCTTGAGCCTGAATGAGTATTTCTCAGACTGAAAAGACAGGGTACAAGGGCTGTCAGAGTCACTGCAGCAATGTCAGAGGAGTTGGACAGGTGATCTTTCTGATTAATGGCCTTAATTTTGTTTATTTTGCAGTTCTGAGCATCTGATTCAAATTAGGGTCCTTTCTCCCAGGAAATGTGCATACGCCAGCATACATGATTTCCAAAAGATCACAGATCCCTAAAAGACTAGCCATGTGTGCCTATCCATGGACGTACGTTACAAATATCTGCTTTGGTGCAATGAAGACTCTCCCAGCACCACACGTTAATGTCACGCTTGGCAGTGAAGACCACACATGTAGCTGCAAGAGACAACAGAGCTAGGAGGCTGGGGTTTTCTGAGTAGGAATACGTTCTTTCGCCAGACTTTTAAGATGGACCATCAGTCTATCAGTGAATCAACAAGTGCCAAGCATTAAATGGAAATCTACAATGAGTCAAAGATACATAATCCCTACTCAGATCTATTTTGCTAGAGTGCAATCAATTCTCAGTGACACAGAGGCTTTTTATCTACTATATAGATAACCCACAGCCTGGGCTTTCCCTTTTTCTCTGTCTTTCCATTTTTATGGTCACCTGAGGACTCATTAGTGCTTCTACCAGAGGATGAGTAGAGGAAGGAAAAGGATATAAAACTTAAAATGAGTCAATTCTGCTACCTTTAAGTAGTTGGGGGAAGAAGAAATAGCTATTACAAGGCTTGTACTTTATGTGAAGATTTCAATTATCCATACTCTCCCTGTCAATCTTACCCTGAATAATTAAGGGCTGGCTCTAATCCTCCTTGGAATGTTGAAGTGATTGATGGTTGTAGAAAACAACCACAGTAAATAAAAGATAAGGAAACTCTGTCCTAAAGAAAGATAAAAAACATAATTTCAAAGTCGCAGTTACAGAGTCCCAAGGAACATCAATTTTGAGGGCAAGTGTATGAATATGTATATTAGATGCATGGACAAGGGTCACAAACTATGTCATAAGAAGGGGGTAAGCACCCACACAGTGAAATACTATTAACACAACAGCACAGATGAACTTCAAATGCATTTTGTTATATGAAAGAAGCCATATCCAAAAGGCCACCTATTGTCTAATTCTATTTATGACACACTGGAAAGGTGAAACTATAGAGATGGAAAACAGACCAGTGGTTTTTTAGGAGTGGAGGGGAGAGTTTATGGTTGTGGTGCTGTTCTATGTCATCACTGTGGAGACATGACTCTGTACTTACCAGAACCCCTAGAACTGAATACAACAAAAAGTGAATTTTACTGTGCACATTAGAAATAATCAACCAAGATGTGGGGTGAGAAGTCCCCCAAACAGGAATACAACTATAACAAATGAAGCTAATTATATTACAAATAACTAACATAACCACATTGAAGGGCTTGGAAATAGAAGAACTAACCTAAGTAATGTGGAAAAACAGTATTTTTACTAGCTATGATAAGAGTAAAGACAAGCCCTGACTGGTATGGCTCAGTTGTTTGGAGTATCATCCCATAGACCAAAAGGCCATGAGTTCGATTCCTGGCCAGGGCACATAGCCGGGTTGTGGGATTGATCCCCAGTTGGGGCATGATATGAGGACCAGTCGATGTTTCTCTTTCACATTAGTCTCTCTCTCTCTCTCTCTCTCTCTCTCAAATCAATGAAAAAAATATCCTCAGGTGAGGATTAAAATTTTTTTTTTGTTTTAAATATATTTTATTGATTATGCTATTACAGTTGTCCCATTTCTCCCCCATCATTCCCCTCCACCCTACACACCCTCTCCCACCCACATTCCCCCCTTTAGTTCATGTCCATGTGTCATAAGTTCTTTAGCTTCTACATTTCCCATACTATTCTTGCCCTCCCCCTGTCTATTTTCTACCCACTATCTATGCTACTCATTCTCTGTACCTTTTCCCCCTCTCTCCTCCTCCCACGCCCCTGTTGCTAACCCTCCATATGATCTCCATTTCTGTGGTTCTGTTCCTGTTCTAGCTGTTTGCTTAGTTTGCTTTTGTTTTAGGTGTGGTTCTTAATAGCTGTGAGTTTGCTGTCTTTTCACTGTCATATTTTTATCTTCTTTTTCTTAGATAAGTCCCTTTAACATTTCATATAATAAGGGCTTGGTGATGATGAACTCCTTGAACTTTACCTTATCTGAGAAGCGCTTTATCTGTCCATCCATTCTAAATGACAGCTTTGCTGGATAGAGCAATCTTGGATGGAGGTCCCTGCTTTTCAAGATTTCAAATATTTCTTTCTGGCCCCTTCTTGCCTGTAGGGTTTCTTTTGAGAAATCAGCTGACAGTCTGATGGGAACTCCCTTGTAGGTGACTGTCCCCTTATCCCTTGCTGCTTCTAGAATTCTCTGCTTCATTTGAATCTTGGCTAATGTAATTACGATGTGCCTTGGTGTGTTGCTCCTTGGGTCCAACTTCTTTGGGACTCTCTGAGCTTCCTGGACGTCCTGGTAGTCTATTTCCTTTGCCAGATTGGGGAAGTTCTCCTTTATTATTTGTTCAAATAAGTTTTCCACTTGTTGCTCTTCTTTTTCCCCTTCTGGGACCCCTATAATTCAGATGTTGGGACGCTTAACAATGTCCCGGAGGTTCCTAAGCCTCTCCTCATTTTTTTGAATTCTTGTTTCTTCCTCGTTTTCTGTTTGGTTGTTAGTTTCTTCCTTCTGGTCCACTCCATTGATTTGAGTCCCCGTTTTCCTTCCATCTCTATCAGTTCCCCATGCATCTTCCTTCATTTCACGTATTGTAGCCTGCATTTTTTCATCTAATTTGTGAGCAAAATCAACCAATTCTGTGAACATTTTGATGACCAGGGCTTTGAACTGTGCATCTGATAGGTTGGCTATCTCTTCACAGCTCAGAGGAATTGGCTCTGGGGCTTTTATTTGTTTTCCGGTTTGAGCCATTTTTTGGTGGGGATTTTTTGTTTTGTTTTGTTTTGGTTTGGTTTTAGTCTGGTCGCGGCTATTACGTATGAGGGGGTGGAGCCTTAGGTGTTCCTCAGGGCGGGGCAGCCCAGTCGCTGGGTTGTGACGCTGTATGTGGGGGCGGGGTCTGAGAGGGAACAATGGCGCCTGCTCCGCTCTCTCCTGGATTCAGTCCCTTCTGCCACTTCCCCTCTGCCTGGACCGTCTGCGCGCGCGAATGTGGGACCACCTGGTCAGCCAGCCGCCTTGTGCGGCCTCACTGGGTCTGCACAGTTGCCCCCCTGTGCCCGGGGTCCGCCAGCTGCTGCCTGTGGGCCCGGGGACCGCCAGCCGCCGCCTGTGCACCTGGGAACTGCCAGCCGCTGCTGCTTGCGTTCCTGGGTCCGCACCTCCACTTTCTCCTGCCGCGACTCCGCCCCTCTTACCGGTCTGGATGAATGGTTGTTGGACTTCCGTACAGTTCAGTTTTCTATAAGTTCTGGTTGTTTTCTTGTTTCTAAATATTTGTTGTTCTTAATTTTGGTTGTTAGAGGAGGCACAGTGTGTCCGCCTACGCCTCCATCTTGGCCGGAAGTCGGATTAAAATTTTTTTAAAGAGTAAACACGAAAAGAATTATACACAAATACTATAGTTCGTACAAGGATATGAGCTAGCAATTCTGAAACAACTTTAGCTGTATACTAAAATGGTAAACAAGAAAGTAAAAAGCCAGCTTTTTTCCCAGCATGAAAAAGAAATTACAAACGAGAAAAAGGAGAAGGCTACAAGAACATTGTGTTGTTGGGATTGGAGTTGGTGGTATCAGCATAAACTCATAGTTTTTAAAAGTATACACAGATTCAGAAATAAATATAGATGTGTGTGTACATACAGGTTAGGATAAATATATACGTTTCCAAAGTCTGCTCATTTAGAGGGTCTAAAGGCAATGACGCCAGCATGAGCACTCCTAGAGCCCGGAGCTTAGTTTCTGAGTGGAATTCTCTAATGAAAGGAATCAGGCCTCCTAGGGAAAGTGGTGATTCCCAGGCAGTGCCAAGGGAAACATCAGATGATCCTGAAGCATCACACAGAGTCAAACAGTAAGAAAATTCTTTAAAAAGCCTGGCAAATCTAAAGGGAATAGGAGCAATGCTGAAAGAGCTCTCAATAGCCAAAGCTGGAATCATCCGACCAATAAAAATAATGATAGGACTGCATTATAACCAAAGGAACAAAATAAGTATCCGAGAGTCTCTAATGATATAGATAACTGGATAAATAAATGAATGGTAGGGGGAGAAAGCATAGCTCTTTGTTAGAGAAGATTTCCAATTAGTGAATGTAGAAAGAATAAATAAAATAAAAATGATTATTGAAATACCATAGTAATAATAGCTGCTGACAAGAGCCACTGATGGATGCTGAAATCAGTGTGTGAAAGTATCGAGGAGAAACAGGATATTAGTCTTAAAATATCTCCCCCAAGGTATGTGTTAATTACAAAGGGAAAAATAGTAACTTTGCAGTGAAGAAACCCAATAGGTACTTCATTAATGACAGGATCAAGATTAACATCACTAGTTCTGAGACATACCGACATCATGTGCTCCCTGAGAAGGGCACCTCACTTCTTTAGTATTCTGGCCAAAAACACACAACCTCAACCTAATCATGCTAAATCATCAGATAAACTCAAATGGAGGGATGTTCTACAAAGTAACCAAAACTCTTCAAGGTATCAAGGTCATGAAAAACAAGGAAAGACTAAAATAATGTCCTAGCAGGGGTGTCCAAACTTTTGGCATCTCCGGGCCACACTGGAAGAAGACTTCTCTTGGGCCACAGACTAAATACATTGTGACACATAATCGCAAAAAGAAAAATCTCATAATGTTTTCAGTACATTTACGATTTTGTGTTGGGCCACATTCGTAGCCATCCTGGGCCGAATGAGGCCCACAGGCCCGAGTTGGACACCCCAGTCCTAGGGCATAGGGGACCAAGGAGATGTAATAATGTGGAATCCTGGGTTGGATCTTGAAACAGAAAAATAACATTAATGGGAAAACTGGAGACGTAGGTTTGTAATTTAGTTAATAGTTTATACCAAGATTAATTTTTTTGTATTATAGTAAATGCACTATCTTAACATTAGAGAAAGCTAGGTGAAAGGTAGAAGGGAATTGTACTATTTTTTTTACAACTTTTCTGCAAGTCTAAAACTACTTCAAAATAAAAAGTTATCAAATGAAATGAAGGAGAAGTATAAGGATGATTAGGAAAACCTGAAGAAATGTACTTACTTTTACTCAACTTCGTTCATCCCAGTGATTTCTCGTTGCTCCTCTTACTGATCTGCACTCCTCCCACTAATGGCAGACCTCTCCCCAAAAGGAATAAATCATCTCCATGTTTCTGAGACTTCCAGAAACAGGCCCATTTGTTTAACTGCCTTCCTAATACATACTGCTCCCCTTGGCTTTTTTTTTGGCTAGGAGTTCACTACATTCAAAGGGAAAGGAAGTGAGGCAATGAAGACAGGGACACTGGCATCATTGCTGGATGAAGGATTAACCTACAACTCTACAAAGATGTGGTGAAAATGAGAAGCAGAAATGGGTCGAATGAAAGGAGATGAATTATTCAACACATGTAAATCATGAATACATAGTGCCTTCCAGCCTTCCAGAGCTGTGGCATTCTCTACTCTGAACAGCACCCTTTGGCGAAGTTATTATTTAGGCCATCTGGAATGAGCTGATTTGTGATAGGTAACTTGACTTTGGCTGTTAAGGACTGAGGAAAGGTAAATATTAACAGCAGCTATAATTTAAGAAATATTAAGTTTGAATTTTACGTGTATAATATGCCACAGAAAAAATTTCCACACATATTTTTTAAAGTAAAAGGATTAAAAGACGAGTTCTCAGTCTAATACCTGTTAAATTAAATCATGTAAGAGGTTGCTTATTTTTTTCTTCACCAAGTACTAGGAGTTGACCCAGGAAGTACTCAGGGTACAGAATAATGCAGAAGGCATTTGTGAAATTATATTTTTAAATAGGAATACAATAGCTAGAAGCTTCTCTTTGCTAGTATATCTGTTAAAATCAGACTCTGCATTTGCTTCAGAAATAAAAAATCCAAAACTAACATTAGACTTCACTATAATTGTAGACTTTGGGTACGTTCTAGAATCATCCCTACAGAGTCAGCATGCACACACAGATTTCATTCAATAACGTTTTTCAAAGGCTTAGGGTTACAGAGGCCAATATTGTGAAGCTCTGGAAGGAGGAATATGTCTGCTTGTCAATAGACGAGCTATAAATTATAACTGTATTTGATTGCATCTACCAGTTTTGGTGGTGGCAGGGATTTAAAGCAAAACCAGAGGCAGTTCACTGACTCTGTAGTGAAGTAGCTGAATTATGGAGCCTTTGAGAATGACCATTGCTCATACCTTTCAAATTCACTACAATTTTTCAATCAAAGTCTTTGAGAATCAGACTTAGCCTCGCAAACTCTCCTCCATATTTCTTCTCAGATGGTTTTCATGCCTTCCTGGCTTCAAGACTTTGAAGGGGCCTGCTTAACTACAGCCTATCACTAGCTGCCTGAGAAGTACCCAGAGATTGTTCTCCTACTGTTTTTTTTTTTTTTTTTTTTTTAAAGTATGTCTCTTTTCTGCTAACTTCATTCCTCCAAACCCTCACAAGCTATAGCCCTGAGAAGCTGCACCTGGATGAGCTCTGGCAACGTTGAAACATCCATGGAACTCCCATTTGGCTTTTCCATACTGTACGTGAACAGGTCAGCCTTGGGACTTCCAAGGTGAAGTGAAGAAAAATTAAGCCGGGTTGAAACCTTTCTCTTTTTGCTCTTCCACCTCTCTTCCCTAACGAACTCCAGGTGCCCAGTACCTGGGCCTCAGCTGGGCTCCAGTCTCTTTGTTCACACTGCCTGTTCCCAGGTAGTGATGGGGGAACTTGAGTTAGACTTTTTTAACTTTAAGTTCCAGTTAATAGGCTTGGTAATTACTGCAGGTAGAAAGCTGCTGTTCCAGGAGCTGGAATGTATGACAGGACCTACCCTGACTCCAGGAGACCCACCAGCAATGTGCTTGCTCTTCATGGCCCAGGAGGACTGCAAGCTTTCAGGACAGTATCTGAGCCGCTGTGCCCCAGGGAAAGAATGTCGCTGACTAGGATGCAGGTACAGAATCGCTGCTGAAAGGAGGCTAGGGAAATCTCCGGACTGCCACATTTCTTTGGTTAACGTTTTCCCTGAGTTCAAACCCCTGAGCGGCCCTTTTCTGCTCCTTCTAGAAAACGTCGGCTTGAGATGGTGAGACAGTCTTTAAGGTACACAACCTGCTTCAGATCTTGGGCCATCTGACTAGAGTACCCCAAAAGATTCGATTTCTGTCTCCACTTATTGGTTCTAGTAGTGACAGGCAGCACGAATGCTCACTTTTTCAGTTTCGTTAGTGTTTCTCAAACTTTTATAATCATAAAGAGCTTATTTAAAAAAAACAAAACAAAAACAATGTTGCCAGGGACTATCCAAACTTTGAATTTCCAGACTCAAAATCTGCATTTTACTAGGAACCCCAGGTGATACATAGTTCCTTCTAACTCTAAAACTGCAATTTCTTACCTCTTCATTAAAACCTTTCCTACAACTCTTTTCTTTTAAGTAAAACCTGGCTTTGCTCATGGCCCTCACAAATGGAAGCTGTGTATTCTCCCAGTTATCTCTGACATAGTCCTTATTCCATAGGCTTGCTGTGAAGTGTATGGAGAAGTTCCAATATATCCTAAGTGCTCAATTAATATTAGCTGTTATTTTCATCTCTGCACATGGAGGTTATTCCAGCATTTTCCTGCCTCTACTACATAAAGAGCGTATTCTTCCAGACTTATTAAGAAATATAACAGGTGAGAAGACAGACCTTTTCTCTGTTCTCACTGCACACATCTACTGCAGGCCTCCCGTGAATTCATGTCGGTTCCTCCAGGCACCCCCTGCCCGCCCCCCGCCCCACAATACTGCTATAGACTTCTGCATTCAACCTGCCATTCACCTTCTCCTGCCTTGGAACGGCTCAGTAGTGATTGTGCCTCCTCCTCCTCAGCTTTCATTTACATTTCATTTACATTCCCCGTGGCAGTGATTCCAGATTTTTACGCTGCCATCAAACTGCATGCACACTGCTTCCCTGTTGACTGCACGCAGTTCTTGAATGCATCGGCCATGATTTCCCCTGTAGTCCCTGCCAGAACCCTTAGATTTATCTGAAGCAACCAGCAGACCACCAGAGTTAAACCTCCATGCCCCTCCACCCTCCTTCAGTACCTCATGTCATAGTTCTCTGTACTCTCCGTTTACCTGACTTTTCCAGTTCTCAGAAACCAATGCTGCCCAAGTGTCTTCCATGTTTCCTAGGGGTGGTAATTGACTGACTGCTTCCCAGCCTCTGCTGCTCAGCCCCACCAAGTCTTGCTTTCTCTGCTTCCTCAGTTCCTGCATGTTCTCTGACTCATTATTACTCTGTGTGGTAAGGATGCACATGGGGTGTGGACTCTGCCTGCTTTGATCCCCAGTCCTCTCTACCTGGTAGCCTTCCATGGTACTCAGCCCCCCTAATCTGGTTTCTCAGCCAGTGGAATCAGATGAAAAAGTGAAGGTATTATAGAAAATATTATGGAGGATTGTGGAAAGAGTTAAATGAGATAATAGATGCTATGGTGCCAGGAACAGTACCCAGCACATAAAAAACACATGAACTTTATTAAACCACTCTTGCCAAGGTCACCGATGACTTCTGTTGTGCATTTTCAGACCTTATTCTCTGTAAATCAGCTGTGGTCGAGCGCTGCTGAGCATGCTATACTTTGTGAAATTCTCACTGCTCACAGGGCAAGCTTTCTGGGATGCCTACATTTCTACCTTGTCCATCTTAATGTCTAGAAGCATTCTTTCTCCTTGTTCCACTTTCAATCTACTACCTGAAAACAAGACCTCAAAATCAAGTAAAAGCAGAATTTAGTATCTTTTTTCTCCAAGGCTCTTCCTTTTCCTGCTCCTCCGTAGCTTCCCTCAGCATGCATCCATTCTCCTAAATTACAAACTGAGGAGTTCCCTCTTTCTTCCTCAGTTCCTTCCCTCTGCCAGTGTCTTCTACCAGGCCCTTATCTTTATTCTCCAGGCTTTCCCATAAGTCTCCTGTTATCTGGATGTCTTGCTCCAAATTTGTCCTGCTTCAGTCCATTTTCCTCACAGTCCTCAGCACATTCATTCTACAAACATTTACAAATGTGTATAAATATTTAAGCCTTGCTCAAAGATCTCTGTTGGCTCCCTAAAAATGTGAAATCAAATTCAAGTTAGCCTGGTATGCAGGCTAACTTTCTCCCAACTCACTTCCTTAGTCTTATATTACTCTTTTAATAAATAAATGAATGAATAAATTAATGAATGAATGAGGAAGTCATCTCTAAGGTCAGGTGAAATCAGAAACTATATCTAAATTATCTGTGTTCTTAATGTTGTTTTTTTATAGTACTTTACCCACTGTGAGTATGAAATAATAATAATTTCTGATAAGAAAATACAAGAAGTTTCATTTAGGGAAAAATATAATCCAGGGTAGCTGAATAAGGCAATTATCAAAGTAATACTTGACACTGAAACTAATTATAAGAAAACTAAGGGAGGAGGAAAATTGAATTCTGTTTGGCCATGTAAAGGTATCCCTAATTAAATTACGAGATTACCTATGTCAACAGTCATCTCTGGACCTGGAGAATAATTTATACCTAATTACCATAAAGGACCATTAAAATTTTGCATATAATTAAAGGTATCACATATTAATTTAAATTTTATTAGATTATAAATAACCTATTTATCATTTGTTTTCAGTCTTCAGTGTACTTTGTGTTCATGCCTGGTGATCTGCCCAAACTTTGAAGAATTACAAGGACTTCTGTTTTAAAACCTTTCTCTTAATTTTCTTGATTCGGTTCTCTTTATTGTTATAATATACCTCCTTTCTTTACACACACTAAACGCTATCAAACTAATGAACACTAATTAAATTCTGTTGCCTCAACTTGATAGAGTATTATATAGCCATTAAAAATGATGGATGTGAGGACTGCAGCAGTGTGGAAAATATGGACATCATATTGAATAAAAGTAGGAAACAAGATTATATGCAAAAGGAGGCAAGCTATATAGATAAAAGGCTGAAGAAAAATATTAAAATTAAAGTGGTTATGTTATAGTAATGAGCTCATAGGGAAAGAGAATCTTATCTATATTTAAATTTTCCCTAACTTTGTAGAATTTGAATATTTTGATTTTAAATGAAATAATAAAAACCAAGATGCTGTCCTCATTCTCTTTAGCCACTAAACTTCTATTTATTCATTCATTCATTATTTTTAATTATATTTTAGTTATTATGATATTATAGTCATCCTGATTTTTCCCCCTTTGCCCATCTCCACCCAGCACTCCCCACTCCCTCAGGCAATCTCCACACCATTGTTCATGTCCATGGGTCACGTGTATAAGTTCTTGGGCTACTCCATTTCCAATATGTACTTTACATCCCCATGGCTATTCTGTAACAACCCATTTGTACTTCTTAATCCCCTCACCTCTTCACCCCTTCCCCCACAAACCCCTTCCATTTGGCAACCATCAAAATGCTCTCCATATCCATGATTCTGTTTCTGTTCTTGTTTGCTTAGTTTTTTAGATTCAATTGTTGATAGACATGTATTTTTTGCCATTTTATTGTTCATAGTTTTGATCTTCTTTTTTCTTAAATAAGTCCCTTTAACATTTCATATAATAATGGTTCGGTGACAATGAACTCCTTCAGTTTTTTTCTTGTCTGGGAAGCTCTTTATCTGCCCTTTCATTCTAAATGATAGCTTTGCTGGGTAGAGCAATCTAGGCTGTAGGTCCCTGCTTTTCATGACTTTGAATATTTCTCACTGATTCCTTCTAACCTGCAAAGTTTCATTTGAGAAATCAGCTGACAGTCTTATGGGAACTCCGCTGTAGGTAACTAACTTCTTTTCTCTTGCTGCTTTCAGGATTCTTACTTTATCTAACTTTTAGAATTTTAGTTATGATGTGTCCTAGAGTGGGCCTCTTTGCATCCATCTTGTTTGGGACTCTCTGTACTTCCTGGACTTGTATATCTACTTCCTTCACCAAATCAAGGAAGTTCACTTTCATTATTTTTTCAAATAGGTTTCTAATTTCTTGTTCTTTCTCTTCCCCTTCTGATACCCCTATGATATGAATGTTGGACCTCTTGAAGTTGCCCAAGAAGTTGTTTATACTATCCTTATTTTTCTGGGTCTCCTTTCTTCTTCTTGTTCTGAAGGGTTGTTTGCTTCCTTGTGCTCCAAATCATTGATTTGATTTGTGGCTTCATCTACTCTACTGTTGTTACCCTGTAAATTGTTCTTTATTTCAATTAGTGTACCCTTTGTTTCTGACTGGATCTTTTTTATGATGCTGAGGTCCTCACTAGGTTCCTTGGGCATCATTATAATCAGTGTTTTGAACTCTGCATCTGATAGATTGCTTGTCTCCATTTTGTTTAGTTCTTTTCCTGGAGTTTTGATCTGTTCTTTCATTTGGGCCATGTTTCTTTGTCTCCTCATCTTGGCCGCCTCCCTGTGTTTGTTTCTATGTATTGGGTAGAACTGCTTTGACTCTGAGTCTTGGTAGTGTAGGGTCCAGTGGCACAGCTTCCATTATCATCCACACAGGGTACTCAAGGTGCCCTTTGTGCAGACTGAGTACACTTGCCTCTTATAGTTGAGACTTGGTTGCTCTTGGCAGATCAATGGGAAGGATTTACCCAGGCCAGTCAGCTGCAAGGATTGGCTGTGACCACTTACCACCAAACTCCACCCTCTGTGGAGCATCAGCTGTGCGGGGGCAGGGTGGTCCAGTTGGTCTGTAGCTATCCACTGGGTACACTTGCCCTGAGGTTTCTAGAATGGCGCAGACCAAGGTCAGCCCCAACCTGTGTTTTACCAGGGGCTACCTTTCCAGAGCTATAAGCAATCTGAAAAGGCTGCTACTTATGCTGGGTTTGGAGATTCCCAGGCAAAGCCAAGCTATGAACCTAGGCTGGCTGCTACTAGTGCCAGGCCTGGTGCTGAGGCCCAGCTGTTGCTTGTTTGAGAGGATTTAGAAAGTATGAAGCATGAGCCAAGACCAGCCACTCATCTGGAAAACCAGTTTGGGTGGGCTCATATATTGGGTGGGGTGGAGCCTCTGGGGATTTCCAAGGTGTGTCAAACAGTGTTAGTGAGGTTGATGGAGTTTTAGATATGATACTAGCTTGCAAGCTCTGTGGGGGGAGGGTTTAGAAAAGGGACAATGGCCTCTACTCATCTTGATGCCAACACTTCAGTTGCTCCCCGTTGGCCACTGGCACCTTTCAAGCTGCTACTTCAGTGCTGGATCTCAGAGGGAGTGAGTCTGAGTAGGTGAGTCCACGTGTGGCTTCTTTAAGAGGAACTGCTTGGGGCTCCAGAAGTTTCTCCCACTGACTCCATATTTTTTTTTTCAGCCAGAAATTGTGGGGACTTATCTTCCTGGCACTGTAACCATAGGCTGGAGGGCCTGGTGTGGGGTTGGAACTCCTCGATCCCACGATATCCCTCCCTCCTGAGTTTTTATCCACCACATGAGAGTGAGGGACCAGCCCATTCCACTCTGCACCCCTCCTACCAGTCTGGATGGGTGTAGTTTCTTTAATTCTGTAGTTGTCAGACTATCATTCAACTTTATTGCTGACAGTTCTGAGTGATGGTTGTTCTATATTTTAGTTGTAATTTTGATGTGGTTGTGCAAAGAGGTGAGCCATGTCTGCCTACCCTGCCATCTTGACGGGAAGTCCCTCTAAACCTCTATTTAGCTTCCTGGCCTTCTTATCTCATTTTCCCACCCATCATCAAGACTCCCATTAAAATAAATGTGTGTGTGTATATATATATAAATATATGTATATAGTTATATATATTTACACTGTCCAGTGCAGTAGCCACTAGTTGCCTATGGTTACTTAGCACTTTAAACATGGCTAATCCATACTGAGATGCACTGAAAGTGTAAAATACACACTAGATTTCAAAGACATGGTAAAAAGAAGGAATGTAAACTATCTCATCTTACTAATACTTTTTTTTTTATTAATTACACATTGTATTGGTTTGCTAGGGCCGCCATAACAAAGTGCCAAGACTAGGTGGCTTGAACAACAGAAATTGACTTTCTCACAATCCTGGACACTAGAAGTCTGAGATCAAGCCGGCAGCACGATTGGTTTCTTTTGAGGCCTCTCCTATTGGCTTATAACGAAGCCAATAGGAGACTATTTTCTCCGTGTCATCACACGATCTTCCTGCTGTGGGTTTCCGTGTTCCAACTTCCTTTCTCTATATGCACCCAAATCATATTGGATGAAGATTTCCCCCACTAAATGGGCCCATTTTAACTTAATTAGCTCTTTAAAGAGACTATCTCCAAATACAATCACATTCTCTGGATCTGGGAGTCAGGACTTCAACAAAATTTGGGTGAACACACTCAGTTCATAACACATGTCAAAGTAATATTTTGGATATATTCGGTTAAATAAAACATTACTGAAATAATAAAAGACTTTCACGAAGATCACTACTGATGGTTATTTTGTTTTCTCATTTACACATGCTTAGTAAATATTAATTAAGAGAAAAGTCTGTAGAAAACAGGGCCCTGAAAATAGACCTCAAAAATAGGTCTGTTTTCCAATAGAAGACTGAAGATTTTGCAATGATTAAACATTACATGCTTTTAACATGCAGAAGTAATAATCTCATTATATGAATCTGTATGGATGGGGCAAAGAAGAAAACATCTGAATGATCATACTGATAGAGGGCACCCTGTACCGAACAGTCATTAGATTTAAACAAGATCACAATTATCAGTCCAGAATAATCATCCATCTACTCAAGGATTAGATGTTAACTCTTCTTACAGCATAAAAGTATTGAGTATAACTGAGGGTGAGAAATATTGACATGGAATTAAGACTTCCAGCTTTATTCCTTTTTGATATACTGCTCCTTTTTAGTAACAAAACTTCAACAGGAGCTTTGATTGTTTAGTTCATCTCGAATTTTCCCCCTCCCACTTGGAATGGTCCAGGGGTGTCCAGTCTGCAGCCCTCCAGCCACATGTGGTCCAGGATGGCTATGAAGGTGGCCCAACACAGAACTGTGAATTTACTCATAACATTATGAGATTTGTTTCTTTCTTTTTTTTTTTTTAGTGTTTGTGTATTTAATGTGTGGCCCAAGGCAACACTTCTTCCAGCGTGGCCCAGAGATGCCAAAAGGTTGGACACCGCTGGCAGAAGATCGTGCTAAACCTGTTTGAATTCTAATAGTATCTCTCTTGCTTCTGGTGGAAGGCACAGAGGAGGCACCAGTAGAAACACAGTAAATTAAGTATATAATAATTCATGGCTGTAGAGAGAAGTTCTAATATCTGCATTTTCTCTATAAAATATTTCACAGCATTGGGCTGTGAAAATATCCTCCTGTTCCACAGTCACAGTTATCTACTGAGTATAGCTGGGATCAGAGTAATGAGGGAACTAGGGTTTTGATTAGATCTTTTCTTGTTCCTGAAACAGCATGAGACTGAAATTTTGATTTCATCTTCTGATTTTCCCCTGGAGAGTCAAAGAAACCTCCAGCACCTTGGACTACATCCTTGTGTCCAGAACTGACCATCTTCTCTGCTTATCATATTTGGGTCTTTCTTACAAAGGATTTCACCCAGAAAGAGAAAAACAAATAGAAGCCATGCCTCTGGATTTTTAATACTAAGAGTATGGTTTGTAAAGAAGAGGAAATCATGTTGGCATAAAGGTTTTAAAATGTTATTCATTTTGGGTAAGCAATAAAGTTTGAGAGTCATTTGACAGGTCATACCATAAGAAAATGGACAAAACTTTATAGGACCCCAATTGTTTCCTCTTTTGCCCCCACATTCCTCACTTTCTAGTTCCTTACATTTTAGATTCATTCCTTTTGGAAAATAGGTATTAAAATTAAATAACTTGGATGTTAAGAGACATTTCTTCAGAGAAGATATACAAATTTCTAATAAGCACAAAAATATTCAACATTATTAGTCATCAGGGAAATGTACAACAAAATGATGGGGGTATCATTTCACACCTAGTAGGATGCCTATAATAAAAAAAGACAGGTAATGACAAGTGTTGGCAAGGATGTGGAGAAATTAAAACCTAAATACTGCTGGTAGGAATGTAAAAAGATGCAGTCACTTTGGAAAATAGTCTTGTACAATTACTATACAACCTAGCAATTCTACACACACACACACACACACACACACACACACGTGTGTGTATATATATATATCCGAGATACATATATCTATATATAGATATATAATCTATATATGAGACATATATACCTATATAGGAGACATATATACCTATATATGAGACATACATATATCTCCCCAAATGAAAATATATTCATACAAAAATTTGTACATGACTACACATAGCAGCATTTTTATAATAGCTAAAAAGTGGGAACAACCCAAATGCCATTCAATTAATGAATCAGTTAATAAAATGTATTTTTATGGAATATTATTCAGCACTAAAAAGGAATGAAGTGCTGATACATGTTATAACATGGATGAGCCTTGGAAACATTACACTGGACTTATAGAGGACCGTGTAGTGGATGGTTCCATTTACATGAAATATCCAGAATGGGCAAATACATACAGCTAGGAAATAGATTAGTGGTTGTCCAGTGCTGCAGGGGGTCTGAGGTTAAGGGAATAGGGAGTGACTGCTAACTGGTCCATCCTTTCTTTTGGGGTGATAAAATACTCTTAGTTGACTATGGCGATGGTCGTACAATTCTGTATGTACACTAATAAACACTGAATTGTACACTTTAAATGGGTACATTCTATTGCCTGTGAGTTATATTTTAATAAAGGTACCCCCACCCCTTGAAATTAAATGACTGAGTTACAGTGCAGTTTAATCTTTTGAGAGGATGATTTATAGTATCTCCAAAGGAAAAAAAACTACAAGTGCTGATGATTTGAATATAGGTTATTTTCTCCATAGGATAATCTGGAAATATATGAGTATATACACAAGGCAGAAAACTCTTGAGTCTCTGATGCTGGTTTTCCCATTTCTTGCCGGCACAGTGAACAACCAATAAACATCAACATGAAAGACTATGTCACAGTCACAAACTGCTCTTGAATTCACCAGACTGTAGCTCACAGCTTGGAAGCATCTATCCATCTACCACATTTAATAAATTCAACCATCAGAGAAAGTTGGCCCTACCCAGAACAAGTTTCATGACGTGTGGCTTAAAACAACAATTCTTAGCAAATAGAGTGATGGAACAGATTCCCACATTACTGAGATAATTTTCAATTATGAGAAAAGTCACCAGTACATTGACCTATGACTAAGGTTGCCAAGCACTTAACCTTGATAGGATAAGGTGCCAACAGAGAAGTTACACAACACCACAAAATTTGGTTGGGGGAACTTCAGCAACACCAAGGTGCCCACAGCTGCTCCTCAAGGTGTACTTGTGGTTCAAATGACATATATAAGAAACACAGCCTGCAGACCACCCATAAGCTAAAAGCAACACAAGACAAACCGTATATGGATATAATTATTTAAGGTGATGGTTGCCATGCCAATGCAAATATTACCTTACCACCCACTTCACCATCAACAGATCTCAGTAAGTAACCAAGATGACAGAATGCAGTTAAAGTGCTCTTTTTCCTTGAAGTGCTACTGTCATCCATTGGTACTTTCAGAAATTCTTAGGTAATGGCTTAAATCCAGCTTTCAACATACAGGTTCCCCTTTTCAATGCCAGAGCAATCCTCAGCAGTGGAAGCATCAGGAAGACAGGATGAATTGAGTCTTCCTCCAGGAAACTGGTGGTTCGTGAGGTGGGTTCGGAGCAGCAGGAAGAAACCTCCTTGCTACTCCTCTTGCCCTTTGGCTGCCTTGCAGTTTACAAGCCACTCCTTCCTTCTTCAGAAATGGCACACACTGCGTGTTATCCCATGCTGGCCCAGCAACACCATGAGCAAAGTGCGTTCAACTTCACTGAAGGAAGTCTCACTGCATTCATTTAATTTAAGGAATGCCCCCACGTTCTGTGAGTACATCCTCCCTGTTCTGTTAATATTTAAATGTGCTTTTCTTTACGGAAGAATGGTTAAAGCAGTTATAGAGTTTTATTTGCTTATGTTTTTAACCAATAAAATAAAAACCTGGTTGCTGTATGGTGCCCTCCATTTTTAAGAAAGTTGATCAGACGTGAAAAGTCCGGGAGCTGCTCTTTGAGGAAACAGTATAAGCCCGTAATTTTGCCCCATCATTAAAACTGCTAGTGAGCAAGGTGGAGAATGACTGTCTTCCGCCTTTTCCTCCCTGAGGACCTCTCCATTGTTTGCAAGGGTCCTCATGTCACTCTGAAGGCATGTCTTGGGGTATTGAGAACAAGAGTTTCTTAGGAGCAGCCCAGCAGGAAGGGCTCGGGGCACAAAGCCTCTCGGAGTTCCCAGGAGCCGAGCAGGAGCAGTTAAGTCCACAGCGTGACTTGCTGCTAACTCATGACTAGGGCTCACATGTTGCATGTTTATTTTAAAAGCGTCTAATTTCTATTTTATTCTAGGCCATTTTATTCATTAATGTATTCACTGAACACACAACAAAATTACTTCTCAACTAGTATGTTCTGGGCTCTGTCCAAGGTGCTAAGAATGTAAAAGTTCAGCCCTGAAATGGCTCCGCATCGCACAAAAAGAACGTTAGGCAAACAATAGTTGCCTTGTGATTGTCTGTCATGGGGGAGGTGGGAGCATTTAGATTTCATTGAGTAAGTTGAAGATGCCTCCGCAGGGTGGAATGGGGGACTTAAAAAGGGAGAAGACATTGTTCTTCAAACTCATTTTCCAGTGTGAAGAAACGGAATTTATAACTGGAGAAGAAATGGAAGTTGTGGTGAGACAAGGAGACAGCATCAGAACATGAAAAGGCTCAGAGCCTGTCTAAAGAATGTACATTTAATCCTTCAGGTGACGGCAAGCTACTGAAGGACGGGCACATGACCACCGGAACGCGAGAAAGCTCCTCCTTGCTGTCAGCGGGAAGATGGAGCACAGGGGAAGGATGTTGGGTGCTGGTGGACCAGTTAGGAGCCCATGACACTAATCCAGGTGACAGGTAATGCATGTCTGAGTGAGGAGAATAATGGTGGTGAGTAGAGGCTGGATATCAGGCACAGGTAATGCTAAGAACTGGACATTGAGTAAAACCAAACACAATTAGTCCATGATACATTTCATCATAGGCTATGCCCATTCATACTAATGTATTTCACACAATCCTGCCCGTAGACAGCTGCGCCCTCTCTAACAGAAGCTTTATACTGCCGAACTTTCTTTCATCCACAGAGGAGATGGCAAGCGTTTCAGTAGGTAAAGATATAGCTGCACTTCAAATATGCAACAGAGTCCCATCAAACTTAACAACACAGGAACTTACATTTTAGAGTGTTTTGCCAGGAGAGGGAACTGAAGTGTGGGCTATGAAGCACACTAACTTCTGATTCATTTCCTGAGTCCAGAGGAAGACGAGTGATAAAGGAAAGATACGAGGGCTCTCCAACGTTACAGGTTTGGGTTGTTTTTTTCCCCAAGCACCCTGAATTGAGAATAGGCACAGAATTTGCATGACAAAGTAGACACGGTGCCTCT
Source organism: Glossophaga mutica (assembly GCA_039655065.1). Taxonomy (NCBI): domain Eukaryota; kingdom Metazoa; phylum Chordata; class Mammalia; order Chiroptera; family Phyllostomidae; genus Glossophaga; species Glossophaga mutica. Next base: position 25,261,863 of record CM077306.1, read on the forward strand.
CTGAGAGCAATGACAAGCCTAACAATCTAATGATCTATCAATACTTTAGAAATATCAGAGAGATAAAGGTAAGACCACAATGATGCTGTCAATTTTGTGTCTGAAGCATGTCATTGTTTATTTTTAGATTCGAATTTATTTTTCATTGAGGTATAGTTAACATACAGCATTACACTAGCTTCAGATGTTCCACAGGATGATTTGATATTTGTCTGTAGTGTGACATGACCACCCAACGAGGCTACTGGATGTCTGTCACCATACGTAGTTACTCGTTATTTTCCTTGCAATGAGAATGTTTACGATCTACTCTCTTAGCCGCTTTCAAATATGCAGTATGGTGTTGTTGACTAGAGTCACGGTGCTGTACATTGTGTCCTCACGGCTTACTTATTTTATAACCGGAAGTTTGTGTCTTCTGAACCCCTTCACCCATTTTGCCCACACTCCACCCTCTGCCTCTGGCAGCCACCAACAATCTGTTCTTTGTATCGATGAGCTTAGATTAGAATTCATTTTACTTTGCAACTTTTAAAAATCTGTTAATAAGATATATACATATATGCTACAGAAAACTCGAAAGACTCAAAAAAGTTTCAAGTGAAAATACAAATACTCTTGTAATTTTCTATCACTAATATCCATCAATTTTAGTATATTTTGTACTCAGATTTTTGCTTTCTTATAGAAAGACTTGGAATCATGCCATGGATAGAGCTTTATATGCTGGTTTTTCCTATATAAAGCATTTCTCCATGTAATTAAATGTTCTTGAAATTTTACAATTTTAATGACTCCACTATATTTTACTATATGGACATACCACTATTACAGTGGTAAATTCCTGCACATTGAACAGTTAGGTTGTTTCTAACTTTTTGCTAAGAAAAACACTACAGTGACCATCCTTTTTGCTTATAAATCATTTTATAAAAGTAAAACTAATTTAATTGTGAAAGTTTTAGCATTAGAGCAATAAAAGGAACAAGAAAAAAAAGGACCAACTGATTTAACTGTATAAATTCTAATACTCTGAAAAAAAACAACAACAACAAACAAACCACAACACCTCTGTGATATGCAGATTGTTTTGAGCCAAAGACAACTGCAGCCACTGGCTCAAGAAAAACTTCTGCCCCTCCCTTTAACTCCCTAGAAGAACTTGAATCAGGGGCCTTGCCTGAAATAAGCTATTATCAGAGATAACCTCTTTGGATCTATCCATAGGGCAGGACAAACTTCTGTTTACTCAAAATTTCTGTTCTTATCATCCCACAATGACCTCCAAAGACCCCAGGTGCATGACCTCATCCCTAACTCAAAATACCTTACACACCTCCGCCCCCCTTTCTAACGCTACACCTCTCCTGCACGGGGCTCCCCGACTCTCTCAAATGCACAGCGTTCCCACCCGTATTTGTGTATTAACCTGGTTATTTTCTCTTGCTAAAAAACAAAACAACAACAAAAGAAACACCCATTAAAAAATAGTAGAAACACAAGGTGGGAGAAATGCTGGGCTTCTTAAACTTTTAGGCAGGTCTCAGGACAAGTGCACCAAAGCTGGTAATTGTGAAATTCGTTATCTGGAGGGTCAAGATGGTTTCAGCCACAGCAATGTTTGCTGATTGGCCAATTACTCATGCTCCAACTGCCCTTGTTTACCATAGGACTCAAAAGAACCTAAAAAGATAATCTAATCCATTGAGAGGCTTTTAGGGTTGTCCCGTTCTAAACCATCTCAGACACACGGGAATCTATATTGTCTTTAAAGGTCTCTAGATAAGATTTCATAGCCTCTCTTGATAACCCATTCCAGGGTTTAAGAATCTTATTGTCAGGAAATTCTTTCTTTAATCTAATTTAAATCCCCTGTGCTTTAGTTTAAATCTATTCCCTTCCACTCCCCTCATTCAGAGGAGGAGAAAGACCATTTGATCACCATCCTTTACAGAGTAACTCATCATGTAAACACCACAAGGAGAGGATTGTTGTGTTTGTTCTTAGCTTTATATTCTCTTCACTGTTTAACCCTGGTGCCTTCACCTTTAGGGACTGCTGGTCCTAAATGATTCATTTCCAAATCATTTAATCATTGTGACGGCGCTCTTAAATGTCTCTCTATTTTACAAGTTTGACACAGCTCTGATCGTTCATGAAGACACAATTCACTAAATAGAGATATCAGGAAAAGTTTTGTAGGTGGAGATTATTTTTCTAGAAGCCACTGCTTTCACCGAGGGGGAATGTTGGGAGAGCTCAGAATTCTTGGTAAGCAAAGATATTGGGAGACATTCCCAACAGAGAAGAGGCTGTGCTGTGTGGAACCACAGATTTTGTCTTTGCGGCTTCCCAGACCTACATGTGAGAGTTCAGCTGCCATACCCTTAGGGGACCTGTGGCAGCAACTAAAAGCTAGACCCAGTTATTACTGCTGACACCTTTGCTAGCACAGCATCAACCAGTTATTAGTGGGGACACACATGGCCTTTGAGCCACCTCAGTGCCTCCGGGGGAACACAGGAAACTTCAAAGACTGTGGAATCAGAGGGTAGGTGACTAAGTGCTAGATATCCTGGTTGCCTCTGTCCATTGAGGTTCAGTCACAGTTTTAAAAAGAAATCTGTGAATTGAGCATTGAGAGGAGGCAGATTTGAGTGTCATCCGTCTGCTGACAGCATGATAAGATAAAGTAAAAACCTGGAGGTTAAGAGACCTGTGTTCTGGCATTAGCTGCGCCCCTTGGTTGTGACACGGTGTTTCTGTTCCTCTGGGTCCCCACACGTAGAATGTGGCAAATTACAGATCTCGTAAAGTCTTCAGAGTAAGACACCTCGTAAATCTAAGCTGCTGGAATAACTAGTGACAGAGCAACGCATTGGGTTGTTGTCATACGTAAGTAGGGAATTCCTCACTCCTCCCATTTCCGTACTGAACACCAAATTTAACAATTGAATCAACATTCAATTATTAGTCTTTGGGGATTATTCAGGAAAAGTTTAAATTTCTAACTTCACCAAAGAAAAAAAGTATAGGCTATCTCTCCTTTCCATCAGCATTTGAGTACTTATGAAATATGCAACTAATTTTAATGTTTCCTAAGTTGAATATAACAAAGAACAAAACCCCAGTGGTTGAAAGGAATTTCCCAGAGTTCCAGCTAAATAAATACAGATTGATGGACTGATGGACAAATGGATGGATGGATAGACAGACAGACAAAGAAAGATGAATAGATAATCTCTTGCTTCCATCGTTTTGGCTAATTTTGTCATTGACTTCCTTCCACTCAGTACAAGAGCCAGCCACGTCATGTGCTCATGTTCCCTCTACCCTTTTCCAAAGCAACCAGGAAACTTCTGTGTGAAACACTCCTCAATTAGCACCCTGTGATTCACATGTGTGGTAATACAGCCAAGTGCCATTTTCTTCATCAGAGTTTATTAATTTATTCGTCCAGAGACTATCTGAAATACGTCAGTGTGACTACTAAAAGGAAAATAATAAAGGGCATGAGAAACGCCACACCGTGCTCACAAAGTCCACCCTCCTACAAAGATAAATGCCAGTTGTTGCCTCTAACCCTCCTGGGCACGAAGATTAAGTCCCAAAGAAGATACATTTCATGAAAGCAAACTATCATGAAGATAAGTTTTTCTTTCCTAAATGATATTGCCTTTTTCCTTTCCTGTAGACTTAAAAAAAAAAAAAAAATAGTGCTCTGCGCAGCTGTGGCCCTGATGTCATACTCAGAGCCCAAAGAGAAGGGAAGGAAAGTGGGGACTGTATCAGCAAGCTGGTGGGATGCTATGCGGCTGGAAAACAAAAAATGTTCCAACCTGCTGGGCCACAGCAGACTTTCAAAGAAAGGTTTTGGGATGGAAAAGACTTAAAAACTGCCAATAGCATGAGCAACCTTTCGTGCTTCTTGAGAAATGATTACAAGGGAGTAGGTATTATAATTAAACTAATTGTAGGCCTCCGTCAGGGTAGCCACAGCCACTTGACATTCTTACCTAGCCGGTAAGTGTCTTCATTACCAGAGCCCATGTTAAGTGTGGAGGGAATGTGTGGCCCCTCTTGAGGCATCCATGCACTTCATTTAAGCGCACTCCAGTTGACAATAAAAATCACACTCTGAGTTGCAAACAAAATGAGTCTTTGCAATTTTGAGAGGGCTAATGCCTTGAGCTTCCTCCACACAAATAAAAGATGGAGAGGATTAAAGTCTGGGGGATTACCGGCCCAGTCCAAGCTTGTCTGACAGGCTGGAACCTCAGAGCTTGACTGCATCAAAATGCAAAACAAATGCTGTTTGTTACCTGTAACAAGGAGGGCTCAGATGTAATTTCCAGGCTTGAAGGGTAGGGGACAAAGAAAACGGTACACTGGGGAACGCCAGGTCTCTTACCTACGTCATGACTAACAACAAAGCAATGTAAGAGGAGGAGATCCTGCAAGTAAGTGGACGGATCACTAGGAAGTTCATCCAGGAAATCACTAACCCATGGGACTTCAGAATCGTGAAGCTTGGTCTGAAGTTCAGTTTATTAAGCTCTGAATGCCTCTGAGTGTCTTAAGTCCCGGAATAAAGTCAACAGACAACTGCAAATCCTCTTCCTTGTTCTGTTATTCTGGCCTCGCTGATTTACTTGAAGATCTCTAAGAATCCCAATTTTTACTCCATTTTGGAACTGACAGATGCATTGGCCTCACAGAAAGGGTGTCCAGACTGTGTTCACCGTGGGGTCTGGAAGATGGGAAGAGAAGAGGCTCGAGAAAAGAGGCACGTTTTGCTTCTCGGCCTTTCCATGTGTTTTTTCCCCTTGAAAAAATTCTGATTTCTGTGCAATTATGCCCTTCTGCTTTGCTTTCTTACCTGCAAAGAGATGCTGAGGATTTACGATGTGCCAGGTACTATACTGAATGCTTTTTATGTCCTGCCTCATTTAACTTGACCCTTGTCTTGCTCTTTTTACGTTGACGGATCCTAGTATATAAAGGGGCCGGTCCTGGAAAAACCATGCAATCAGATGGGAAGGCCCCTCTCCACTCCAACGCTCTCCCTCCTGCTGCCTGGGTTTCCCATCTGGGCACCCCACTCTGGTGGCCCTTCTGGGACCAGTTCTGTGTTTGGGAAGGATGGTGATATCTTCCTTGACTTCTGTTAAATCTTTCCTGGTTCCTAGCCCCTGCACTCTCAGCAAGGCTTGAGGTAACCTCACAGCACTCCAAGTGTTACATTGTTAGCTGCTGCGGATGGCTCCCAGGAGCCACATCGGCAGTGAACACGGCACTGTCACAGCGCCCTTCAGCACACTGGGAAAAGGGAGAGGAACCTGCGGGAACACGACGGACCGCGGCTGCGGCAAGACTTGGAGACGTTTTACGGCTCCTCCAATGTCAGTACGAGGGGGAGGCCTACTCCACCACAGGTGCTTATAAGGAAGGCTGTTCTAGACCTTTCTCTAACGCTGTCCTGCACGTGGCCCTGCAGTGCCTGGGAGTCGCAGTGTTTCCTGAGAGAGGAGCTCCATCATCAGGCACACAGTGCAGAGGCACGGTGGCAGGGCAGAAGTCAGGGCAGCTGGCCTCTCAGGTCAGCCCTCTGTGACCTCAGGCGGGCCGTTTACCCCACTCTGCCCCCCGTTTTCCCATAGTCAAAACACAATACCTCATTCTTGAATTTATGTCACATGCACTAGTTAGTGTGAACCACTTTAACAAGTTAAAAGTACGTAAGATACTCATATGCTTAAAATCACAGACCTGGTTGTGTCTAACAGACTATCTGAGAAATTATAAACTTCCAGCTTCAGATGGCACAGAAAAATAATAAAAGGAGAGCGGGGCATGTTAATTTGTGACCCAGGCCTCTGAAGATGCTCTCTGAGAACACGACACACAGTGTGTGCTCTGCCTGCTCTTGTTTACCTGAGTTACAGCAGCAGCATGACTGATTGAGATGAGACATATAATGTTATTTAACGATAAATTTGTTGTGGAACTATTGAACACGAAGTCAAAATAAGTTATGAGTATACAACAGAAATAAATAGCTATAAGTACAATGGCAATGTGAAAATCAAAATAAAGTAGGCTATTATTTTGTCCTGACATTAATTGTATAATAATACCTATATTTAATGCTGTGACTCAATTTTGTGTGTCAAGTCAGAGAAACAATTGATATAAAGTATTTGAATCAGCAATGCCTGCTTTTCATTGTCACTAGCTTCTAGCAAGAATCTTCGGAAATGAAATTTGATACCGCAAACATGCCCAGGACCATAGGCTAGAAAAATGGTTGCCCAGAGCAAAGGGGTATAAATGGATTCAGGAAAAGGTCTGGCTGTTTGAACCCCCAACCCCCTGAAAAATTATTCTAAAGACTGCAATTCTTTGAGCTCCCCACTCAGGCACCGTGGTGCCAACAGATGGGCACTAATGTCAGATGGGAGCTGGCAGAGAACAGAAGTGGGGCAGGTGCGGGTAGATGAGTACGCTGGGGGCCACGAATGGGGCCTGGGAACAAATCATGTTTGGGAGGAGATCTGTTGGCCAGAGAGGATTTTGAAGGGGCGAGTGACAAAGGAGCCAGATAAAACAAAACTCCGTTCTCTGGGGCCATGATGTACAACACGGAGAGAAGCAAATGGGGCCATTTATTATTTCCTGGACTTGGCAAGAGTGTTGCCCTCCTAGTTAAACTAGTACAACCCACTTCCATTAGATGAGGTGACTGTCTGAGGGTGTTACCTTAAGGGGCAGGATAAAATCCAGGGTCTAGAAATCTAATCCAGGTACATGTGGCTAGAATGTAGGAAGGTGGTTGAGACTTAACGGTGTTGATAGACATGAAGAATGTGGGAAATAATGTGTTCTGCTGAAACCCACCTAAGAAGAGTAGGCAAAGAAGAATCTGTCAGTGTGTCCTCAGCACTGCCCAAGAAGGGAGCGGTCGGGGTAACTCTACTGCTTTTTGCCTTGCTCAGCAGGTAGGGCTATCTCTAAATGGGATATTATATTTTATAGAGTGTGTATGGCTCTGGCTGCATGGTAGGATGACACTGGATCTTCCGTCTATCACCCTCTCCGATTCCATGAGCTTCTTACTCCAAAATGCTCTCCAAATATACCGCCCCCTCCCTCAGAGAAGAACACACAGATAATCAAGGAAACAAAGTACCTAAGTCTGTTGGGAAGTAATTATATCTCACTGCAAATTAATACACTGCATTGGCAATCTGCTTTGTGCATGAACATCTTCCAAGACTTTTTTCCCCCTCTCTATATCAGTTGTCCAAATTATATCTAACTAAGGAAACATGGACAAATTCAACTTTTTCTGTCTGCGAAACTGAGGGCATCATCCTGGGTTGGGGTAGTAAAAAAAGAAGCGAAGAAAAAGAAGAAAGGAATGACGAAGGTATATAATGAATAGTAGAAAGGCACAGTTAGAGCATATACTGGTACTTAAAAAAAAATACGAATAAAACTGAGTAAAGAATAAGAGAACTGCCACAGACTCATGGACTGCTCTGTGCTGCTGTAAAGGCCAACAGGTTCGGAGAAATGCATCATCAGGAGATTTTGTCATGTGAAAATTATAGAGTGCACTTGTGCAAACCTCGGTGGTTTGACCACTACACACCGAGACTCTGGGTTACAGCCTATTGCTCCTGGGCTCCAAGCCTGGACAGCATGTCACTGCACTGAGTACCGAGGCCACTGTGACAGAATAGTAAGTAAATGCATAACTGAACATAGAAAAGTTACTGTAAAATATATTATAAAAGATTTAAAAAATGCTACAGCTGTAGAGTGCACTTAACAATAAATGGAACTTAGGGGACTGGATGTTGCTCTGGGTGAGTCAGTGGGTGAGTGGTGAATGAATGTGAAGGCCTAGGACCACGGTGCACTACGGTAGGCTTTCTAAACACTGTACACTTAGGCTACGCTAAATTTATAAAACACTGCAAGATTAAATCAAGCTCCAGAGAAAATGATGCAATCAAGACACGAGGTAAACAATAAACATATGAGGCTGTTGCCAGTGTAACATGGCATACTATTTTACAGCAGACTTTTTTTTTGTAAGTATAGAGAATGCACCCTAAAATAACCAGGAAAAGTATAGTAGAGTGAATGTGTGAACCAGTAACACAGTCACTCATTATCATCATCAGGTATTATGCACTGCATGTAACTGCTTGTGCTATACTTTTGTATGAGTGGCACTGCAGCAGGCTTATTTACATAGGCACCCTCTTAGACATGTGAGTGAGACGTTGCTGCTCCAAGGTAAGAAGGCTACAGCATCACGAGGTGATAGGAATATTTCAGACCCCTTATAATCTTATGGGACCACTGTCATGTACGCTGTCTACTATCGACTGAAACATCATTATTCAGCACATGACTGTGTGTACAAGAATCTGATAAATCGTAACAAAAAATCACTTTCAAAGTGCCTGGAACATGGCATTTTTTCCTCACTGAGACCTGGGGCGCTGTTAGGGAGTTGCCTGTGTCACGCAGTTGGTGTGAGACGGCTGGGATTCCCGCCTGGGATCAGGCCCTCAAGCCCAGGCTCCCAGAGCGTCAAAATCTTCAGGGAATGACCATGGTCATTAGTGGCTAGTGCTGGGGAAATTACCTCACTATGTTAACAAAAATAATAAAGCTAGATTTCTACATCCCTATTTATACTATAATCCAAAGTGTAATGCAAATGAATTAAAGACTTAAATATGAAAGGTCATTTGAACAGAAGAAAATGTAGAAAGATAACTTTGTGACCTAAGAGTGAAAAAAGACTTCTTAAGTCCCTAAATGCTCAAACTGTAACCAAATTCAACGAAAATAAGATAGTGGATTGGACCAGTGCAATATTAAGAAGTTCTGTTTCATGAGGTACACCGCTGACAAATTCAGTAAAGGACAACAAATTGAGAAGGACATGGGACACTCAAAAGAATAAACAACAACAACAAATCCAACAAAAAGTGGACAAAGGATATAAATAACAGTTATAGAACAAAAAGCCCTGAGAGTTAACAGTTGTAATTGCAGTTATCAAGAGGTCCCCACACTCACTAGCAATGTGAGAAAGCCACCTCACAATGCAACAAAACAGAACTTGATGTGCACTAGAGAAGACACAAATTAGAAAAGTGAGCGATACTAACTGCTGGTGAGGACGGTGGGAGATGGAAATGGGTATCGATGCTGTGAGTCTGGGGTGCAACCTGGCAGCGCTTCGGGCAGCAGGGCTGCCTGATTCCATGACTCGCGTGATTTTAAGCCAGATAAACCTCCTCAGATCCACTACAGGGTGTGTGTGATGGTATTCCTTAATGCCTTTGTGTAGTAAAAGGGGTTGGAAGCTACCTAGATGTCAATCACTATGGGACATCAAAGTAAAATGTAGTATATATTAACTATAAAATATGGTAAAGGGACCAGTCAGGTTGATATAGAAGTATGGGGAATCGGCATGAAAAATACTGGGTGGGAAAAAAAAGAAGCAGAGTATTTAGAGCAAAATACCATATCTGTGAATTAAAAACAGCTATACAAAAACAAGTTTAATTACTTATAGACATACACCAAACACTTTACATGGAATATATATGGAGGAGAAAGGTACAGGAGTGTGGATTAAGAATAAAAAGGAGGCAAGAGAAACTTAAACACCGAAGGGATTTTGTGTAGACCAGCGATTTTCAACCTGTGTGCCACAAGAATTTTTAAAACATGCAATACCTGACTATTTAGTCAGGGGCACTGACCTCTTTTCCCTTAGACTGTCAAATAAAAAAATGACAACACCACTATAGCCAGCCATTGTGAATGAATCGAAATTACGTATTTTTTGTCAGATCAGCAAAAAATATATTTTTTGGTGAGGTGCAGAGTTTTTGTAATTAGTCTATGTGTGCAATGAGATGAAAAAGGTTGAAAATCGCTGATGCAGACAAATTATGAGAGAGCTAGGGACTGAGGATTATTATTCATTCAACTCTTTGCTCTCAGTCCCCTCAGAAGAACAGAACTGAACTCATGTGGCACAATTCCAAAGGAAATCGTGACAGACGACCTAGCCAGTCAGAGGACAAGCACACTATGTCCCTTACGTTTTGCATATCAGTATCATGGAGGCAAGATACCGTAGTGTTTGGAGGAATTCAAGTTATTTCCAAAACTTGTACTCTCCTAAAAGCAGAACAGATGAATTATTAATTTGCTGACAATTTAATTTTTCAAAACTTGGAGGGGTTAATGAGAGAAGCTATTGCTAAAAAAAAAAGTGCTAAGCAGAGTTCATCAGAGTAAGGGAGAGAAATGTTAGGCAAAGTCATTTCCAAACATTACGTACTTACTCATCACCAGATTCCCTCCCAGGAGCCATCACAGGGCTGCTGATTCCAGAGACCTAGAGAGGGGTCCCAGGAATTGGCCATTTTAAAGAGGGGTGCACCACAGACCGCACTTTCCAAGACTTGCGGCACAGACATTTCTAAAAGATCAGAGGAAAGAATGGTACCATTCTATAAGCAGAGTCTCAGGAGAAAACATGGCTTAAGGGGGAAGCAAGGCATCCAACAACACAATGTTGACAATAGAGCAGAAAATTGTACAGCTGAGTCAAAATGCCGTGGAGGAAGTGGGAACGTAAAGATCGGCCCGTGGCTGGTGTAAGAGGAATCATATAAAAGAGAAGAGGGGCAAAAAAGCACATAATCAAATACCAATATAAAGAGCCTGGGAGAAGAGCAGTGTCAGCAGGGGTTAAACCTGAGATGAGCTCAAGCTTCAGAAAAATGCAGAGGACAATAAAAGGAATTATTAACGTATGTTTAGAGTGAATGCAAGGAATGATTCAGATCCCCCTGGGGCCAGATATTATAGTATTAGCAGATGATAGTAAGAGAGAACAGAACCAGTTAGCATTCTGTTTACTCCCACCTTCCCTATCAAGGAGAATGATCTTTAAACTGAGCCACAAAACAAGAGATTAACAAGGAACTGAAGCCTGAGAGAGTTGATAAAACCAAAGGCAGCATCTAGTTCCTTTACAAGAGTTCGTATCTTTAGGCCCAAATGAATTTTATCCGAATTCACCGAGGAAACTTGCAGATAGGACTGCAGAACTTCTGTGGTGATCTCTGAGCCAGCCTGGAAAACGTGGGCAGCGCAGGAGAGAGTGCCAACGGAAACAGCCTAACTTTTATTTACAAGGGCGGTACAGTGTAAGGAGGGGAGACGTCAGGAAGACAGCAGAACAGTAAATTTCAAGTTGCCGGATAAATAACGAAATAGATAGTTTATAGAAACTCAAGAGAAAAAGAATGAAAATGGGATAATTGTTAGGGATTAATAAGGGCTCTAAAAACAGTTTATGGAAAACTCATCTCCTTTCCATCTCTGAAAGACTCACCATATGAGGTGACGGATGTTTGAATTTCTGTATTTCCAAAGCTTACCAGGTGATTCTGAAGGTCAGCTAGGTGCGGAAGACACGCCCCCCTTCCCTGCCAAAGCCACAGATCCAGCTATAGTGTGTCTTTTTTCCCCCAGTGACTTTGCTGCTTCAATGGCTTCTTCTTTTATCAGTATTTCTTATGCCTTAACATTCCTTAGAACTTTCTGACATCTATGACAAAGAGGAACATTAAGTCCTGGGGACTGTCCCTTAATCTTTAACAACTGGAGACGCTACACCATCTTCTCCCTTTTGTTTGATTTTTAGAGCAATCTGCATAATTACAACCTATAATTAATTTTTTCATAAAATTCTGAAAGGTTCTTTCATTTCCCCAGCTAAAACTTTCCCTTAAAACTTCAGAATCTTTCATGTCGCATACTTAATATTTTCTATCTTTTACTGGTATTTTCCTTTCTTTTTCTCTGGCATCTTGGGCCCTGCTGAAATAATTTTCCAGTTGTACTCACCCAAGCAAGTTCTTCACCTTTTATTAAACACACATCCACGCCCATGCCAGCCCTTTTCCCTCTCTAACGCAAACCCTTGGAGTTCTTAACGTTTATAAGCCAGAAAGTAATTCTGCTGTTCTTCCAAACTGAATTTAACCCACGAAGTTTTCGTGGGCCGTATTCTGTTCTCAACACCTGACCTGAAGAGTGTGAGACACATTTGTCTGCAAACGCTTCAACATCACCAGAGCCCAAACACATACTCTTGGGGAACTCGCAGGACTAATTATGATTAAGCAGTAAAATATGTCCTTCCCTCCTCACCGCCCCCCCACACCATGCCTAACACGTAGCAGGCACTCAGTACTTCTCTTTGCCTTATTAACGAGTGAATAGATAACCATGTGTTGGTCCGGGTTCAGTGCTGGAGGAGTCTGGCAGGGAAAAGACGACAGGGGAGCAGAGGTGGAGAGCAGCCACAGGATGACTATTCAAAGAAGAAAGATAATATTTATGGTTTGGGTCTAGGGCAAGAGAAACTTTTTCTTCAGAAGTTTCTTGTGTTTCTTGTTAATGGACTGACAGTCTTTATTGTTTGAAAGATTTTGCGTATTTATTTGTAGAGAGAGGGGAAGGGAAGGAGACAGAGATCGTAAGAAGCATCTGCATGAGAGAGAAACACAGATCGGCTGCTCTCATGCGCACGCGGTCTGCGTCCGAACCTGCAACCCAGGCATGTGCGCTGACTGGGAATCGAACCCGCGGCCTCTCACTTTGCGGGGTTATGCCCAACGAACTGATCCACACCAGTCAGGGGTGGACTGATATTCTTTTACGGGTACACTCAGCAGAGCTTCCAAATGAAGGATAACATCTAAATCACTTTTAGAAATAATCCCCCCAAACACATTCCCTTTTAATACAAAGACATAAAAAGCGTATTACAGTTTCATCTTCAAATTTTATGTCAGACCATCCCAAGATAGAATTGAGAAGCAATATAAAGTTTAATGAAGAATCTGCTATCAGGAGGAACAGAAGGAGAAGGAACTTTCTGGCATCGGGCAATAAGGGGCAGCTCTGCAAGCTCAGTGCCTCTTACTGATTTTACTCTGGCTCCTTGAAATTTCTGGGCAAGTATGCAAGCTATTTAGGAGAAAAATATTAACTTCACCCACATGAAGCTCTCATGATTGTTCAGTCACAATCATTTTCTCAGAATAAAAAGACCGATCACTTACCCTATATCATTGAAGCAGCATGCAAAGATTCAAAAGATTTAATTGATCATCTCAAAAATTCTAATACTTGACATATCATTTGTTGATCATTAAGAAATTCATCATAAAGAAGAGATTTAACAGAATCACTTTAGGGTTATCATTTTTGCTTAGTTTTCATTTCTACTACTGTCTTTGAGATCTCCCATGTATATATACATCTATATATCTATCTATATATATACAGTAGAAAGTATGCATCATGGTTAAAATATTTCTCTATCCTGAAGAATTAATCACTTGCAAAGGAGGAAAAATATCCCACATAATTAGAAAAAATTGCAGAATCCCAGTCTCTTAACCAGAACTGGCTACATCATTTTTGGAGCCTAGTGTAAAATGAAAATATGGAGCCTATTGTTCAAAAGTTATGAAGGCTTTCGGGAGGGCAGCAGCAGAGCATTAATCTAGCACAGAGCTAGTTCTACACGCAGGGCCCTGCGCGGTTGGCTAGCGGTACAGGCTGCACGCCCACACAGCCGCCCTGCTCCTGAAGAACAATGGAAGGATGAGACACACTGAGCTGCGAAGTAAGTGCCTTCCCAAGAATGGTAAACAAAGACGTATGTTGTTTTGTATTCGAAACGTCTCCTCTCTTTTGTATCCTGATCACACGAATCTATTATTTCTTAATGTGCTTATTCTCTGTAGTCCCCACCCATTTTAAGTTATCACCTTACGTACCTCGCTCTATCCCAGGAGACTGACATTCTGTAACCATCTGTAGCCTCCCTTCCTTTCCATTCCAAATTCACAGCCTATCCAATCCAGAGTAAGGTTCATTTCTAGAGTGTTCTGATATGCTCCCTGCCCAATTCTAGTATTTTTTGGATGCTAAAAAATCTTTTTAAGTCTCTGGGATAAATGCTCCTTGGAAATATCAGTTCAATCTCTCAGCGCCAGAAGACAGCCGTGCAAAAGAAAGAATTCTCATGAGAAAATAAGGATTCAAGTCCTAAACTCTGGGCAGATCATTAACTCTACTGGGTCTCAGCTTCCTCATTTACTAAATGGAACACTATCTTCCTTACTGACCTCACTGAGAAAACACAAGTAGCAAGTGAGAGAGTGTTTATTAAAATGCTTTGTAAGCTCTTAAGTGTTTTGCACACAAAAGATATTATTTTGGTGATTTGCATTATGTATTTGCTTCTATAATGCCAGCAAACTACAGGCAGCTACCAATTTGGAGTGCAAAGAACACTGAGTTGTAAATCAGTGCATCTGGCCTTAATTTCTGCCGCTAGTGATATGCGGCGGGATGGTGGGCAAGGGGCTCCATCTCGCCAGGCCCCAGTCTTCACATCCATGAAACAGAAGGTTTCGATCATAGCACCACGATTCTTAACAATTCTAAAATAATTTTTTAATTCAATTTATTTCTTTGACAAAATACTTGTTGGGTTCTTTCTATGTACCAATTAATAACCTAGAGTCCTTGGGATACAAAGACAAACCACTGTTTGGAGGAGTACTGACTACTCTGCAGGTTCCAGAAATTGTGCTTCATGTTAGTGGGGCACAGATGAGTGACAGCTGGTCTGTATGCTCAAGGAGCTCGACAGGAGGATAACCAATTAATCGAACATGACAATATTCGGGTTCTACAGAAACTTATTCCTGTGCTATAATGGTAGGAAAGAAGGGTGCGTAGCCTGGCGCAAGGCTGGGGCTGGGGCTGGGGCTGGGGGTGTGTTCAGGAAAGGCTTTCTGGATAAACTAACGTTGCTCTTGTCCAGGAGCACATTGGTGTTCCTTTTGCATGAGCTCCTGTGGCCCTCTGAAGTTTCTTTCATTTAGGGTTAATCCGTAGAACACATTAATTCCAAGCACAGGCTGGACACAGTAACAGTTTAAAGGACTCCGTAGGATCAGAAGATGCCAGTCTACACAAATCCTTATTAGATTATATACGGAAAACATACTGCTTTGAAGGTTAGCAGATTCTGTTTTGATTTTTGCCTGCAAACATTTTGGGGAGATTAAAAAAATAGATGAAAAATTTAATTGTTTTGCTGTTATGACACAGCCACTGGTGGGGATTGCTCTTTTCTACCATAATAGGGCACTGATGCGTTCTGTAATGAAATGTGGACTGGTGTTCACGAGAACAGGGGAAGTAGATGAGTCAGCAGCCACAAGCAACAAGTCAGGGGCATGACGAAGGAACAGCTCACGGCCACAGTTTGGAGCACAGTTTGGGTGACGAAGAATGAGGGGGTGAGTGAGACCCGAGGTGAGGGCAGTCTGAGTCTGCGGGTATATCTCTAATGTCTCAGATCCAAGAACTTAAACGTTGACATTTGATGCCACAACAGAGACCAAATGCTGCCCGTGTATCTGAGCCAGAGTGCTTGCTCTCGAGTCCTTTGTTGTTGTTGTTCTGAACTATTTAAGTGAAGGTGATACAGAGGTAAATCAAAGCCAATATTCAGTTTTCTTAAACATATTAACCAACCTAATACAACTCTATATAATGAAATCAACATGACTTCATTCTGTGAGTGGCACAGATCTGACTTAAAACTGTGAAGTTAATTATCTTAAAAATAGAGTCCTTCAGGGTCACCAGCTACCATATGAAACCCATTTACAAGACTCCCTATAATCCAGCACATGAGAAACCACAAGAATCTGAAATAAATACCCAGCCGGCAAAGATAATCCATAACTGTACAGTGCAAAGAAAAGCTCCACTATGTTTCTGCTTTGCCTCCTCCACACATGGTTTAAATATTCGCTCCTCCGTGTTCACTTGATGTAAGATTCTGTTATCGTGATGAGGGAAACCTAGGGTATGCCAGCTCTACAAAGAGGACTAGCTCAGTTACAAACACCATCTCCATACACACACAAAACCCCAGGCTCTCACGGAGAGCTGTGTAATGAGAGCACACTGGGTAGAATTTAGCAGCTGCAAGACGATTCATCTCCAAATTCCCCACATCTATTTTAGTCTAATAAAAGAGCTTACTACTCCATAAAAAATGGTTTTCTTTTAAACAGTTGGCTTTGGTGGTGTTTCTCAGCAATTATGCGTATACCTGGGAGGCAGGACGTCTGACAGAAAGACACCGGGCGCTACATACACAAATAAATCCTGCGGAAGCCGTAATACACCTCTGTAAGAGAAGTCTCTGGTCTCTGGAAATCAATGTTTCCTTTCGCTTCTGCCCCACATTTCACCTATTTTAATAATCTGAAACAGACTAGCAACCAAATTTACTCCCAGAGCTACAATGATCTATCCTAGAATTGAAACCATATAAAGAATGGGAAGATATCACCAGAGACAGAATTACTGTCTCCAATTTCCAAGGCAATTGCTTCTATTGTGGAGCCTCAGGTAGGTACCAGAACTGCAGACACCTCTGGCTCTGGCGCCTTCTCATTTGGTTAGCTGGGTTCTCATTCCTTAGAACTTACTGAGTTTTGGCTGTGGCTTCCTCCTGCCAGTTCAAATTGCAAGCTCTCCCACTCACTCAGCACTAGGCACCCTTGGCAAACTGCCCCCTCCAAGCCTGCAGGTACCCTTTCGCAGTTTTCCCAGTGCACCCACAATACCTTAACTGCAGCAGGTGAGCAGGGCCAACTCTAGCAAGATTAATAGGGAAGGGGGAAAAAAGAGAAGTGACCAACTAGGATTACGACATGATCACCGATACAACTTCTCCAAGGAAAGATAGCAGCAAAACACTGGTTTGAAGACTTTCACAGTATACCTGAGGTGTGTGGTGAGTGGGCAGGAGAGAATGAGGTGAACTAGGGGACGGTGGCTTCATAACCATTATCCACACACTACAGCCCTGTTTCCAATTTAACTTTACATTTTTTATCCCAGAAAATAATATTAATCTTTTGAAAAATAACAAATAGAAAAATTTGACCTAGTTGGAAGAGAAAACCAAGAAGGTGAACCAGGAACGTAGATAAAAAGAACTGTTCTTAGCAATAATTTGATATATAACTAGTAAAATATTACCTAAATGCCAAAAAGTGTTAGTTTTTAAGAAAACGTTAAAGTCATTAACTGTATAAATAATTTAAAAAAGAGAGAAAGGCCAAGAATATACTTCTGCAATTACTAGAGATAAATCATTATACAATGATGAGAAATGCTTTAACACAAGGCCAGAGACTTTGATTCACAGAAATATTAAAAATATTGTGGGAAAATAGTAATGAGTATTTTGGGGACAATCCAGAGACTCCCTTCCTTTCAATAGCGTTAGGGTTACAGAAAAGGAAAAAACAAAAATGTAGAGAAGAGAAAGGGCCACTTGTGACTTTGCCTTAGGCTCTTAAGATACCATAAAAAAACATGATTAAAAGTTACAAAAATACAATAAAGGAAAAGACACAAAAAGAAAAGAGTATTTTTGGAAGTGTTTAGAGAGGTGGTGATGGAAGGGACCCTGACACAAAAATAGCAGCACCACAGGGGGGAGGGGAGCCCCATTTTGAACAAGATTATACTACTCTCATAATGTCAATATTATTTCAGCGCAATCAAGTATCTCACTAATGTGCAAAATCTAACTTTATGAGATGCAGCAAAGCAGAGGAGAAAGTTGCCTTTGAATGATTACTCTGAAAGTCTAATCAAAGACATTCTCCCATGTTATCAAACACAGATGTGCAAACGAAGGAGGCTAGAAATGGTTTCTTATTGAAAAAGATTGGCAATAAGATTGAGTACCTTGAATTGAATGCATCTCATCATACGAAATCCTGCATATACCTGGGAGACGCTTCAAAGTCTACACACACAGAATAATGTTCAACACATGTTTGCCTGTGATGTGCTTTTAACCCAAACCCAATCTTCATAAGCCAATCCAGAAATCCAGGGCTTGCTGATAAACAGCGGCACACAAAGACTACTGACCTAACTGGAGAAACATTCAGATGCTGGGAGAGAGCTGAAGAGAAGCCAGCGAACGGCCGTGATCACACCTGCTTGGTGTTAGCTCAGGCCCGCTTCACTGCCTGTTTACGGTGTGTTCACACTCTGGGTGGAAGGACCCTAACGCGTCTGCATTGTACCCGGTGACAAATTAAATAAAACACTGTGCAACACAGTATCGCACTTCCCTCTTTTCTGCCCCCTGCTTTTTTAAAAAAGGGAGATAAGAGAGCTATTTCCCTTCTTTTTGGCTAAAATATTTCCTCTGTAACATTTTATTTTATGATTGAGAAGGTGCCAGGCTTCTGAGTGCTACCTGCTTGCTAATTAAACCCTGGTTTTCATTTCCAAGTTTAATTATATCTTCAATTCTTATCTCTGTAAAATGCTAATGGAAGAAATTCTTAAATACAAATGAGTAATTAACACCCACGTATTTCCTTTAAAAAATTGTTTAATGTACCTTAAGAAACCCTGTGTTGTAGTGAAGAATGGGCCATGCAGGGAAGTGATTTCTCTTCACTGTTTATCTACTTAAAAAAAAAACCAAAACACTAATTCAACATGAAAACAACAAATTGGTTGTTATTTACTATCTGACTGTGGCACGCCTTTCACTTGCCAGTAGAATGTGGAGAAGCAAGCTAGGTAAGGACCAAGGGGGATTACATATGAAAGAACTGCTTTTGGTATTTCCTTCTCACTCTTCCTGGATTCTACCTTGAAGGTTTAGTTGTAGCACCTCTGATACACTGCAGATTCCCCAGACAAACAGCTAATGTAACAGTATAAAAGAGCAAAACTAAAGAGATGACCAATTCCTCTCGTATTTCCTGCAGATCCTCTGCAGACGTCGTTTTCTATCTTTCTGCCCCAAAGTGCAGGCATCATTATTAACAAAGGACAGAATACAAGGACATGCAGGAAAGGCCAGTCATTCAGGAAATAGCTATCATTTGGTAAATGGCATAATAAACACATTATGATCTTTGATGCAATGGGTAATGAGCCAGTATATATACAATATCAATGCTAAGATTATTCTCTATCTCTGTATGTATTTTCCTTATTTTACCTGAACTTCTCTTTTCTATTTGTTTGTATTTCCCAGAATTCAATAAGTCATTTTGTAACATCATCTAAGAGTTATTATTATTATTATCCTTTGCTTTTCATTATTTTGTGTCTGTTCTACTAAAAGTGAAAACCTCCCTTCTCTAACTGCTATAGACTATTGGTTAAAAGAAAATAGTCAGAGGCAAGATTCAGTGTTACGAGACCTGAAGGAAATGCATGTCTGTCAAAACTAAGGTTGATTGGAAGTTTAAAATTCCCAATCTAACTCTCTCCCTGGTTTTCTGAGTACTGCGAGCTAACCTTTTTCAAAGAGGCAAATGCCCCCATTGTGTGTAATGAATGGGAAACCACCATTTTGGATAACCCTAGCTCATGTCCGATTTCTCAGTCACCTGTCTGTCATGTCCTTTTCATCTACAGGTAGGATGAAAGGAGTCTCTTTGAGTGAGTCTCTTTCCTACCCAAATCTGTGCTGTTCCTTGCCCATCCCAGTCTTGCACATTTTGGTCTTTACTCCATCACCCAGCCACTTCCGGTATTGGTAATCTCGAGACTCCTGTGATTATATAGCACTTTGATACAGAGGAGTGGAATTTTCAGGTGTTGATGAAACACTGAAAATCAGAGGACAAGAATGGCAAAGCCACTTCTAATGGTTGTTCAGCAATAAGGGGAATGTTCTCTGATCACAATGGGGAAGCACTGCCTATATCTCCCTTCAAGAAATAACTTGTCATTCAGCTGCATGGAGCCAAGATGTAGCTGACAGCCCCTAGCTATTCATGCTTTTAGGGTCCTTCTCAGTTTTTGACTGAAGGCCACAATTATTCCAGGTAGCCACCAGTCAACAACTGAGCATTGTAGGGTTCTAGAGCCTGGCTATTTCTGCTCAGTGTACAACTCCTCTACCAGGCAATCGTTGCTCTGGAGCTCACACTGGGTTGGCCAAGGCTTTGTTGGATTTGTACTGTGGTCAAAGCTCTTCCTGCCCAACCCGGCTTCCTCCCTTTTCTTCTTCTTTTTTGTTTTTAATCTTTCACAGGTGTTATTCTCTCAGTTAACCTCTTGTGCTCCTATTTTGTCTTTTCCACTGCTTCCTAGAGGATGCAACTGGTAAACTCTGATTACTAGTACTCAACTCTGGAAAGCTCACACACTCTCCCTAAATCACCTGGCAACAGGCTTGGTAACAAATATGTATATGAGATAATAGAGATCAATAACTCTAATATTAGTAATGTTTGCCAGGATGGCAAATGAAATAAAAAGCTTGCAGGCTGTTTCTCAGATCATCCTCCTGAATCCGACAAGCACAATTCTCATTTATCTTATTGCGTTTGTGCTGTTTGTACAAAGGGCTCTGACTAACATGCTCTTGGGATTCTTCCTGATCTGCTTTCCCTCTTCTATTATGTCTTTTTTTTTTTGGCATTTGTATGTTATTTGCAGATTATTTGGCATATGTATATCTAAGACTAACAAATGGTGTAAAGTTTTATATACTGAATGTTCTTGTACAGGTTAGTTTAGTCATGTTTACTTAATAAAATACAGATTATACTTAATTCAGGCTTCTTAACTACTTTAAGTGATTGGTTAACTCCCCTAAAGTTTTTTTTTTAACACCATTTTCAATGACTCACTGGTAGTCTTCAGTTGTACACTTCCTAATATTCTGTAGACACTGGCCATTGAGTCTATATTATTTCATATTTTAATGAGAATGATTTGAATGACAAAACAGCATCATTATAAAGTGTGATAATTATAACAATTCAAAGAGAGGTAACCAGCACCTTTGACAGCAGTAGAAAAATTAAAACCTACTTTGACCAATTTGGAAAAGTGTTTTGAATGAGAAATGTGAAATTTAATGGCAATAAATAGAGGGCAATGCACTTAGGGAAGAAAACTGCAGCGCCTAAGTACAAGATGGAAATGTGTTCAACCAAGGTAGAAAAATACACAGGAGTCACAGGAGGCCACCCACTGAGCATTAGCCATCAGGATAATGGCGCTATTTAAAAAGAACGCAGGACACCAGGACACATGAGCTGAAGTCAAGTGAGTGAGAGCTGCGAAGTAATCAGCAGAGAGTCATTCTTCATTGATCAGGGCCTCACTGTGGGGAGAGAGACAGCGTGCAGAAGATCAAGAGTGTGTGGGTATGATCAGAGCAATGAAAAATAAGAGCTTTGGAGAGAGTAATCTGGAGAAGAAAGAGCTGCAGGGTGACAAAGTCTACAAAACTCATAAGAAGGGGACCATATATGAAAGACAGTGCCTGTGCTATAATGGAGCTTAAGAAGCTGGTAGTGTGCCATTGCGGATTGTAGGCAGAAAACGAGAATGCCTTGGAAGCCAGGCAGAGTACTAGTACAGTAGGCCAGGGGAAACCCGAGGTCCTCTTGGAATCTCTTCCACCATCCCACTTTCAGTGGAGGCCTGAGCACCCACTTATTTCTCATTCTTGCTAACTCTCCGCCAAGTAAGATGGCTGCATCGTCACAGTGCAGAATACTGCCTGACGTTCAGCTTCCGCGGCAGAGAGAGACGACGGTAGAGGCCGTGGCAAGCTGGAGAGCACGGGCTTCAAACTGTTGGACAGAACATGGCTCTGGGGGGAGCGTGTTAATTTTCTAGGGGAAGCCAGGAATCTACAGTCAGGTAGATTTGAACATAAACATTTTTTTCTTAGTTTTGAAAAAAAATTTCATGGAAATAACACATGCACACAATTCACAACTTTCAAAGTTAAAAGGTGCTATAAGCAGTATCTCCCTGGCCCACTCTGAGGCCGGTTTCTCTGATGCAACGCTGTGGAAATTTTTTAGTTCATACCCACACTTCTGGAGAAATGAGCTGATAAAGTTATTTCATGATTAATCAGCTTTAGTCACTATTCGGTGTCCTTCTGTGATGGCAGATAAAGATTTAACTACCTACGTTCCTCACCCTCCTAAACACTCCCATACTACTACTATTATGCCACAATTTGGTTTAAAAAATACTCAGTTTGATGCTTATGTTACTATAACCCTGTAAACACTGCTAGTGCTGAGCCAAGTAGTGTGCTATGATCACTTCTTTCTGGTTCATTTTTCCCTAAAATTAATCTTTGCCTGTTTTAAAAATTGGCATAGTTTTATATATTGTTACCAATGCTTCCCAGTCATTCCAGCACTGCCACTGAATCCCTGAATTTGCCCATTTCTATCTGTGGGGCTGTCACTCCTGGAGCCCCCGTCTCACCGTCCCACTGTCTCCCCCATCTTGCTGTGCCCCCTGGGATGGACGCTGCTGTCAGACGGGCTTTCCCTCCCTGCAGTTCTGAGCTTCCCTTTGTTCCCGCTGGATCGGAGCCTCGCTTCCTGGACCTGACGTCTCCCTCTTTCTTGATTTATGCTCCTTTATCTGGTGAAGATAACCTCCAGTAAATCCCGAGAAGGGATGCATGAAAGAGAGGCTGCTTGATTCCTCCTGTCTGATGCTCCCGCCTACATTTGATTGATAGTTGGCCAAATAAAGCATTCTAAATGGGAAAATCACTTACACGGAATTTTTAAGGCATTTCAGTACTGGTTTCTAGTTTCCAGTATTGCTGTTGAGAAGTCCAATCCCATTTTTATTCTTAGTAATCCTTCTTAGGAAACCCTTCTTGCGTTGTTTGTTTTCTTCTCCAGAAATCTCAGGAATCTGTTCTCTAAGTGTTCTGAGCTTGTAGGAGAAAATGCCTTAATTGTGCTGGACACCTGCTGTTTTTCTCTCCCCTTTTCCTGTTCTCTCTCTCTGAAATTTCTAATCACTGGAGGCAGGACATCTCGGATGATCTTCCAGTAAACTTCACTGTACCATTATCCATGATTTGTCCTTTTGTTCTACTTTCTAGGGGAGTCCTTCACATTTACTTTCTTATCCTACTATTAAATTTTCTTAATTCATGGTTATTCTATAACTGCATCTAGCCCTTTCTTCAAGATAAAACATCTTTTCTTGCTAATAACATTGTAATTATTTGATGACCTCTTGGCCTTGTCCTTTGCCTCTGTTTCCTCTTAATGCATGGACCTATTAGTTTTTTATTTTAGTATCTTTTCATCAAATATCTGGTGACTCACGGTTGCTGTTTCATGTGCTGGCATGTCACTGAAAGGCTAGGCAGACTCTCTGTGGACAGCGGTAGATGCTGTTCATTTAGTGAGCTTCACTGTGGCCTAATTAGTGGTCAGCCAGGTTTGTGGTTGGAGCCTCTCCCACTGTTAGTATCTGCAGCTCTTTCTCTATCACTACTTTTCTCTATGACTATTTAGTTCTCCAGAGACAAATTCTCTGGAAAGAATATACTGGACCTAGAGATTCCAAATTTTCATCTGATTCCCTGGTTTCGGCCTCACCCCTTTTCCTGTTGTGCTCGGTTTCCTCAAATAGGGAGCTTTCCTAGTCCAAATTCTCCAAGTCTCTGAGGAGGGGGAGGGTAGGGTGACACTTAAAAGTATGAAATTAGGGGAGGAATGTCTAAATTCATATGGAAATATTCCACCAAACAACTACTTTTCAGCTCTTTGCTGATGCTGGCTCACATTGGTAGTTCATACCTTTAAGAGCTGAGATTTTGAAAAATGAACGAAAAGTGTTCCTTTCGAATATGAAAAGACAAATAACTGTTAAATGCTATATGGGAGCTAAAGAGTTAAAAAGATAAAATTCCTGAATACTCAACTTTTGAATGAGCACTCGTGAGACATATTTCCCGAACTCAGAGTATTTTCTTTATTTTGGTTCTTTGGCACGCTCCCTCCTATCCAATACATCTACACAATTTTACCTAGAGGCCAAGCACCTTAAGTGAGTGTAAAATGTCCTTAAATTTTCAAATAAATACCCAAGCACTGCCTGGAAAGACCATAATAGCAACACTGCAGAAACGGAACTTGCGGCTCCCGAGACGTGGTTCCAGGTGAGAACCGGAAACGCTCGTTTGTCAGCTGAGGTACTGAAGACCACGTTGGGCATTTCTTAGGGATGCACACAGAGAAATTCTGAAATCAGACGTATAAAGTCAAGGACCACCTGAAACAGGTGGGGTTTGTGCGTTCTCTGTCCGTCGTCAGACCAAGAAGGAGATGTCGGGGTTGACAGATAGTCTGGGACTTGCCCACGGCCTGTGCAGGACTAGATGGCACAGAACTCACTTCACCGATCCATCGTCACTCTCCCTCCAGGGTCACGCCTGCTTGCCTCTCTCTTTACAGTTTCGCTGGTAGGTCTTCACTGAATATGTTTCTCTGTGTGTCATTTACTCTGTATCAACATGCCCCTATTTCTGTTTCTTTTGATTGTTCCACAGCTGTGGGTCTCTGTGGTCTCCCCTGTGTTACCACACAAAACAAAACCCACTAACACATTTCCTATCTCCAAAGCTCTGATTTCTTACCATCTCCCATGTTAAAAAATATATCAGGCCCAGTGGCAACAACACCCTTAAAAAGATCAAACACTGTATATCTGCTGGAAGCTCCAAGCTCTTAAGTGTTCTTTCCTTAACCCCCTACCACTTCCCGTTGCCACAAAGGAAATACCCTTCTCCCTGTTGGTGCAGTTCTCCCCCATTTAAAAGAGAAGAAAAGAAAAGAAAGTTCAGGGCTGGCAACTTCAATTTCCTTTCTTTCCATGTACATGGTATATTAAAACATCCTGTACTGTATGGGGCCAGAGCAGGTGTGAGGAGTGGGGTCAGGCCTGGGGGTGAGTGCGGAGGGGGCTGTTTCAGCAAAGACAGAGAAGATATTGGGGTGGTCAAGAAGGCAGGGGGCCGAGGGACAGAAAGGAAAACATAGCTCAGGAGGCTCGCACACAAGCGTGCTGTCTTCACAGCTGTGAGCCAGGCCGGGGTGGCTGGACTGGGCTTTTATTAGGAATGTGTCAGAGGCTTTGTAGTTACTTCTTAATTTTACAGATGGTCAGAGAAAGTGATTATATTACTTGCCTACACTTACCCCTGAAGGCTGATTAATACAAGATGTCCTGACACGGGACCGATGCGTAAGGCAGAAGAAACAAGTGAAGGAGGACAAGGGTCCCGGTAGAATCCAAAGGTAAATTTTGAAGCAACGAGGGCAAACCATGTCTGAAGGCAAACTGGTGAAGATAAATCACGTCAGAACCGTGAAAGTAAAGAATCTAAACAGCTTTCTAACTCTGCTCCGCGGCTGGCTTTCTAAGAGCCACACCGTTTTTTATCCCCTTCATGCTTCGAGTGCATGGCATTGGCTATCAGCAGAAAGCTGGGGAAGGTGCTAGAGATAAGACTGATCATGAAGCTGATTCATGGAGAGCAATTAGGAGATATTTGACAGGAAAGCTTTCTTAAGGGGGTGGGGGGGAATTGGGGGGGCACTTTATCCATTTGGTCATCTGGCATCGCTTTCATTAAAAACTGAAGTAATATAGAGAACCAGAATGACCGTCTTCATAATGAGGATATTTATCATAAACAGCCTTGAGACGCATGAGATTTAGCACTGAGGGAAAGGCTGAGAGAAATGAAGTTTGGGAGCTTCCCTACTAATGAAAAGCCAGATGAAAGAAAAGAGATTTAGTCATTCCATGTTGCCAAATTGGTAAAAGCTTTTGAGGACAAAGTAATAATATAGATATCGCCTGGGTAACAGACAAAACAGATTCCAGAAAAGATTGTGAAAAGCAATTTTCTGGTAAATGAATCCTGTTTTCCTACTGACTTGCATTATAAAATCAAAGCCGTGTGGTGATGAGAAAAGAATGTTGGCACCTGGATGGAATAAGGCTCAAAGGGTACAGTAATTCACATAACATAATGTATTTCAGGTAAAATTTTTAGGTCAAAAATAGTTCTAACACCAAATATTAACATATCACTTATAATACCATGCTATAATCAAACAAGTCACAACATGAAACACTGACAATAAAATCAGAGCACATTCCCCAAAATTCTTTGGGAATACAGATGTACAAGTTGCCCTGCCTCATATTGTTCCCATTAGGAGTCTTATAATCTCCAAAGTTTTAGCAATTTGTCCAAGCTTTTCACCAGCCTTATAGCACCTAAGGGCTTAACATTATATCCAAGGTAATTTTACAATAAGGAAGTGAGGTCTCTATCTCAATTTCCCAATGCTTCGTGTTGGTCTGGTTGATCTCTAAGATATGTTGAAGGTGTTAACTTCCTCAAAGACATGCTACTCTGGTGAAGACATCTGATTCAGGGTCTCCGTTCTCTCTCTGGAAGAGCTACTGATAAATTTTGGGGGCTCTGTAATCCCGTGGGGACATGAACTTTCAGAGCTGGGATAGTCATCTGTTTTGTTCACTTACGCTTCTCCAACGCCTACACGAGTGCCTGCCCTATCAAAGGCAATCAGTAAGTATTAATTAAATATACTACTGGATACATTTTCCAATCCTCCCTCCCATTTATTCCTTTCTTCCTTTAATCATATAAAGAACATTTTCTTCAGACCCTGTGCTAGAGGCTGGGGATAGAACAGCCAGTGACCAAAGCAGACAATCCGTTGCCCAGATGGAACAAAGGCAGAATACTTTTAAGACTACTTTTAAATCACAGCAACAAAGTGGCAAGTGTCACAAGAGTGAAGGACAAAGTGCTTGGAGAGTATTCAGCAGGAGGACTTCCTCCAGTCTCTCCTCGAAAACCTCCAGCGACATCTCTACTTACAGAAAAAGGAAGATCTATTTTGGGACACATGCAGTTGTTCCAAAGTTCATCTTTATATTTAGCAATGATATATCTTCTCAATTTATTGTCTCTATAAATTGCTTTATTTTTGTCTTCTCACTTTGGCTGCCTTTCGGACCCTTGAACACAGCTATTATAGCTCCCTTGTTATTCCTTCTCTGGGTTGAATGTTTCCAGTGTTTTTTCTAATTATTCCTTATATGAAATTAGTTTGAGCTACTTCACCATCCTGGTCCGTGCTCTTGCCATGTATTCTTAAAGCATGGGCCCGTAACCAAACCAAGTGACCAGAACAGGAAGTCTGATTATCCTCTTCCTCTTGACACCATGTGCTCAGCAGCGTGGGTTATGCTCACTTAGTTTTCCTTGGCAGACATACCACGCCATTAACTAAAATGAACCTTACACTTTACCAGCCGGCATCTCCCAAACTTTCGGTTGTATGCACACCCCTTGTAGAGCTGGTTATAGCTCTTATTCAATAAGCCTGAGGTAGGTTCTGAGATCATGTCTAACAAGCTCCCTGGTGAGCCTCTAGGCTGCTGTTCCACAGACCACACTGTCAGAAGCAAACAACTAAACTCAGACCAAACCAGTAAAATGTTCCTTTTAGGTGTTAACCCATACTTTCATATTTTTGAGCCTTGATTCAGTAATACTGCATGTGATCTACTCCTTTCAGTTCTAAGATTGGTGACTTTATTCCTTTTAGTTCTAAGATTGGTGACTTCACCAAAAAACTTATTTTCCTTGATGTTAAAATGGATTACTACTTGCCTTAAGGTGCCTCTTGGATGGTGAACTGTCAGTCCAAGTGAGGCATGTCCTTATTAGTTCGGTTTGTTCTTTAGATTCCACATATGAGTGAAATCATATGGCATTTGTCTTTCTCTGACTGGCTTCAAGCAAAATGGAGACAGACGCACAGATACGGAGCAGGCTAATGGGAGTTAGAGGGTGGGGGGATTGAGCAAAAAAGAAAAAGGACTCATGGACACAGACAACAGCATGGTGATTATGGGCGGGGGGAATGAGTGGAGGTGGAAGAGGGTATAAGGGGGATAAATGGTAATGGAAAAATACAATAAAAAAGAAACACCCCCCCCCAAATAAAACAAAGTAAGGCATATCCTATATAAATATAAATTATTATTACTGTGTCAAGAAATGTTTCAAGTTTGATTATTTCAGTGCATCAGCTTAAAACAAAATGGTGTTCAATAAACTTCAAGCTACCCTGGCTGGTGTGGCTCAGTGGATTGAGCACTGGCCTGCGAACCAAAGGGTTGCCAGTTCGATTCCCAGTCAGGGCACATGCCTGGGTTGCGGGCCATGTCCCCAGTGGGGGCTATGTGAGAGGCAACCACACATTGATGTTTCTTTCCCTCTCTTTCTCCCTCCCTTCCCCTCTGTCTAAAAATAAATAAATTAAATCTTTTTAAAAAATAGAAAAAAAATAAACTTCAAGCTAACTTTATAAATTTTACATGTTGGTAGAGGCTACCAGAGATATATGACCATTTAGATAATACACATTTCACTGGACCATTAGCTAATTTTTGTCCATCCTCCCTCAGATCTCTGGATTCCTTCCAGGCTTATTTTCCCGGGAACACCTGTTTAATTTGTTGTGGTCCTCCTCCTTGTGCAGTCTGTAAAATAAGGAGGGAGAGGTCCAAAGCTAGCTTGGCTATGGAGCTTCACCCTGTGTCTTCTGGGACATAAAGCTATTTGGAAACACTGCGATTCAGCAAAGACTGGTTACTTACAAGCTGGCTCTGTAGAATTCTATTCTTGCTTGAATAGGAGAGACAGATTCCATGACAAAACATCATGTTATTACACACCCTTTCAGAATTCTTATAGATTGAGCAGGAGTAATTACCATGAACTGATTTGCTACATGATCATACTGAGGCACAAAATAGAAATGGATTATCCAGAGTAGGTGCTTGATCGCAGCACAAGTCAGGGCTGGCTAAATAGGGCGCCAGGAGCACGGAGAAGCTACATTCCACATTGCTGAGACTGCCAGAACTAGATGTGATATAAATAAACTCAGGTTTTCCCATGGTAATATTCTCCATATCACGAGAGTTTACCAATTTAACTGGAAATGAAAATATTTGATAATATAAAAGAACAAGAACAGATGACAAAGTGGGAGCACTGTTAAAAGAATGAGTTAAAACATCTACACGCATACATCGGGAGGAAAGTTTTGATGGGATGCCATGATAACTCTACAACAGAGTCTTCCTCAAATCTCTGGGTAGATGCTGTGAAGGGGGAATCGACAATCACCCCCCATCATAAATAACATGCCAAAAGCTCCTTCACAAAGCCCTTCGTCATTTTAAAACACGAAGAACACTAACTTGATAATTACAGCCAAAATAAATGAACTGGACTACTGTAAGCCAGTTGTTCTTGACACAGGCGCTCGCTAACCTCATTTATGAAAAGAAAGAGTTATTAATGCATATTACTTGAATACCAATACAGAAAATAACTGCATTTAACTTGGATATAATAGTAGGGTGTTTTCAAATGTTCACACTATAAGAACAGGAAGAGAGTAAATAAAATATTTATTATGTAAATCAAATTAAAAGTCTTTAAGTAGTATTAGTCCTCCCATCACAGTAAACCTGATGAGAGCACAGAGTAAATCCAACAACCAAAGAGTCAGGGAAGATAGGGTAGGTTGACTTGAACATTTCCACTTTAACAAAAGTCTACCTAATAAATGATTTATAGTCAACGAAAGCATTAAGTGATGCCAAACCATTGTTTTCCAAATATACATGCTTTCTAACAGATATAAATATTATGTTGGAATTGTGACAATACCTAAATAACATGTAATCCTATGAATATTCACTCAAGGCTTTAATTAAGTATAAGAAACACACAAAGGATGCAGAATGCCAAAATTGAAAATCATGTTCAGAGTCGGCAAATTATCACTGCGTACAGCTAAAATAAGCCTCAAGTCAAAGAGACACTTCCATACAGATGTTGTCACCAGGTGATGTTGTTGGATGGTCACTAGTGTTCACCCTGAGAATCATGGATTTGGTTGGATTTCTTTAACACTGGAAATTGTCTGTGGAGGTATCCAATTGGGATACCGCTGCCTTGGCAAAGATGGAAACAGTCACAAAAAAGCTGACAATATTTAAAAATTGATACAGGTTAGGTTAACTAATCAAAGGTTAGGTTGCATTCAAAAATTTTTTTACAGCAGTTTAATAAACATATTCCACTAAAAAGAGAGCCAGCCCTTAAGTAGTCCTTAAAACAAGGACAAAATGGGAGAAAAGCGAGTTGAACTGAGTCCTAATTCAGCATTTAGGCCTAAATCTGCATCTTGGTTCTCATAAGTGGTCACTGTTCTCACCTAGCCAAGGCATTTGGGGTCCCCCACTAAACCTTCTCCTCTTAAGGGTTACTATGCACTGTAACATAATTACCAGCTTATTGTTTACCTTTTCCATCATAAAATTAGTTCCTTAAGAGCAAGATCTGTGGATCATTAATGAACATTTCCCAGGTAATTTATTTCTAGGAAATCATAGGCACTTAGCACATGTTTGGTGAATGAGTGAATGAGTGAAGGAATGAATGCTTCCCAAATTCATCAGGGTGTGGGAGTCAGCAACCAGAACAGGCTCTCTCTTAAGTGAAAGCTGACTGTGCAAGAAGTTATTGGCTTCAGTGGAAGTTAAAGGCAGGATGGTAGAGGGAAGCATCGAAGAGAGGGAAAGAAAGACAAAGAAATTCCAGTCCAGGAGCATAAATGTTGCTCTTTTGGAGAACGAGAGCAGTGAGTCTAGATACAGTATAAGAATCAGAAATGGAGCTGCTCCTTTGAGCGCAGTCTTTCCATAGTTTTTAAGGAAAAAGGCTCAAGAAAATGCTGTACATTGACTTGCAGATTGTGATGGCTAATTTTCTGCATCAGCTTAGGTAAAGGGATGCTCCAGTAGCTGGTAATAGATTATATCTTGCTGTGTCTGTGAGCATGTTCTCAGAAGAGATTAGCATTCACCTCAGTGGACTGAGCTCGGTGGCATCATCCAAGCCACTGAGGGTCTGGATAGAATAAAAAGGCAGACGAGGAGTGACTTTGATCTATGTGCTTAGCTGGGACACCTATCTTTTCCTGGTTCTACTGTCTTTGGACAAGGACTGAGTCTTACACCACCTGCCCTGTTGGTTTTCAGGTTTTTGGACTCAGACTGAATTACACCATCAACTTGCCTGGTTTCCCAGCTTGCAGACAACAGATTGTGGGACTTCTGAGCCTCTATATTAAAATGAGCCAATTCTTACAATTAATCTCCATATAGATATGGAAGATCTATATCTATATCTATATCTATATCTATACATATATCTATACCTATATCTATATATCTTTCTCTCCTTCTCATTAGCTCTGAAGAATCTGGGCTAATACAGATTTAAACTGAACTCATGGCCAAATGGTATGATGGTTGAATTCACATATATTCTCACTTATGTGAAATTTTCTACGAATTACTTATGCTGGATCTTAAAGAAAAGTTCTTAATCAAAGAGAAGGGCTCTGAGCCCAGTGTCAGAAGCAAAATGGTGTTAAGGGGCCACCATCTTGCTGTACAGTCTAATATTGAAATCTGTATTCACCATCTTTCATAGAACCCCGGGTATACAGGGTTTGGAAGAAGAATTACAATAACCAAATTTAAGATAGTTATAAATATGATACCTCTAAGCATGGGAAGTTATGTGACTCTGACAAAATGACCCCACGTGTTGGTGAAAAGGCCGAGTTTTGAAGCTAAATCTCCCCTCTCTTGGTGCCAGGGGTCATCCGCTAGAGCTCACTGCCCCTCAGGAGGACAAGGGATGCACGGTTCACAGGCATGTAGGACTCCTCGTCATGTTATATGCTAAACGTGCACCCCCAGCAAAAAGACTATTCAACATGTCTGACAATTCTACAACCAGCATTATTGGTCCCTGGGAGCAGGGACTTTCAGAGAGCATGACGGTAATCCCTGGAGATAAATTAGAGCCAGTGGACAGGGCAGATATTTGCTGTCTGTTCCTGCAACTTCCCACCAGGTCCCAACGGTGGGGCAGGCTTCATGATTTGGAAATGACTCATTTAGTGGCGTGGCTACTAATGCCTATAGTCAGATTCAATTGGAACTACACAGAATGTAAATTCCATAAAATGGTCTTACGGAATTTGTATGTATACTTCCCACCATGTAGCACTGTTGGTGCTTTGAAAAAGGAAGAAGGAAGAAAGGCAAGGAGGAAGTAAGGGAAGGAGGGAGGAAAGAAGGGTGGGATAGAGGGAAAGAGACAGGGAGGGAAGGAGGGAGGTAGGAAGAAAGGAAAGCAGTGCTTAAACCATGGGCTTGCTCCTTATCTGAAATTTCAGATACTCCTGTGTTTAAAAGGATGGCAAAGTAAATGCTTTCTCCGTAACTTCAAGATAGCACTCTTTCCTTTCTGATCATGGAGAAATGTATAAAACCCGCACTCGAGGCGGGGCGCGTGTCAATTACGTTATATCACCAAGTACGCACATCTGCCTGAGGTAAAAAGGCACAGGCGGAAGGAATTACTGATCTCGTATGTTCTCACTTACACTCCATCCTTCACTGTGGTGCGATCTATGGATTAACATTTTGCAGAAAAATGAATTCAGCTAATGATAAGCAAACTTTCTCACATCAGCATGTCTCCTCTTCATAAAATGTGTAAAAATTGTTAGAGTGAAATTAACAGGCTTTTTGGAGGACCAAGTAGAAAGGTCACCGCGGAAGGAAAGCTATAAGGCTTCCAAAGGCAGAGATGGTATTCTAACCAAGACACTGTCTGTTCTTCGTCTTGGGTCCCTGGATTGACTCGCCGACAACTAACACACACAAACACCCCTTGAGGCTCCACCACTGTTTTCGGTTATAATTAGTGTCAGGGAAATCAATGGCTTTTCACAATATGCCATGTGTTCTCACCTCTCCTCTATTCACTTCTATCGCTTTCAAATTTAATTCATGGTATATATTCAGGTATATGACCATGTGCTAATTTTATTTTGAGGAGGTGTAATTAAGATGGTCTGGATCATTTATTCTTAAGAAAATAAAAATTTACAAACTGGCTAAAAAGCTCTTCTCTAAGTGAGCAGCTGGAGACGCCGCTGAAACACACACACGCACACACTCACACATGCACACACTCACCCAAACACGCACATAAAGTTATGCGCTGAAGAGACGTCAACACCCCTTGGAGGTTACAGGTTAGTTCACTGGTTAAAGAAGAATGTGCTGAGTTGAAACTGATCTTTACATAGGTAAATACATATTTCCACAAGAGACCACTCAATCATCCTCCAACTGCTGTTGCTAAGGGGGTAGGGGGAAGAGGTCTACATTTTCCAGAAGAAAAAGAATTCCTAATAAAGACCATCTGTAACTTGGCCCTCCATGCTATCAATTAGGAATACTTAGAAGACATTCCGTTGCAAATAAATTTCTACAACGTACAGAAAAGGGGTAAAATTTCCCTAACAAATAAACCTTTGATGAACTCCCGAAAGAGTAAAGAAGGAAAGAGGCCTGCTACTATCTTACTGGGAATCACAGAAGGATCTAGTAGCCCCTCTGGTTAGTGCATCGTGCAGTGGCTGGAAACGGAGAACCATGCTTGAGTTTGGTCATTTCATGCTACATCTTTAGAGGGCATGGGGAATGTCCCAAGACCAGAGTGGTCAAACGTTTTGGCTGCCGATTCTTCCCTTCAAAGACATTCATAGTCAGAAACCCGATTTGTTAAACAAACAAATAAGATTGTCTCTCTGAGGGAACTGAGCCTGGCCCTCCTTCTGCGTCTCTGGCTGCCACCCTAGGAGGAAGTTCAGGGTCATTAGGAACCCAGTTCGAAAATCTATGGCCTAGAACAGTGCTGTCCAACAGAACTATAATGCGAGTTACATGTGTAATTTTTAATTTTCTTTTAGCCACATTAAAAAGGTAAAAGAAATAGGTGAGATTCATTTAATAATGTATTTTATTTGATCCCACACACCTGAAATATTATGATTTCAGCATAATATCAATATAAAAACTGCTAAGATGTTTGACATTCCTTTTTCCACACCAGCTTTGGAAATCAGGTATACCTTTTACACCCCTCCGGTCAGACCTGTCGCATTCCAAGAGCTCCAAAGGCACACGAGGTGCGTGGCTGCCGCTCCGGACAGTGTGAACAGCAGACATCCCCTGCCCCACGACTTTCTGCTTTCTTCTCTCCTGCCCAACACACTCAGGCCCTCTCCTGTTTTTCCTGCATGTGGGGGAGTGTGAGCTTTTGTAAAGGTCCTTTACTAAATGAAACATTTTTGTTTTGTTTTGCATATTGAAACCATATTTTACGAGTTCATCACAATTCAGTTCTATTAACCTTCTAACTACTCGACCTGTGGAATCTTTTAAAATAAAACAGTAAAGTAGACAACTGGCTCTGCTACTTACCAAACAGGAACAAATCACTCACCTTCTCTAAGGCACAGTTTCCTCACATACAAGATGTGAACAAGAATACCTTTCTTGTACAGGGTTACGGGGAGGGTTAGGGGAGACTCACATCCATTACCTAACCAGGTAGCTTCCACACTGAGTTTTCAGCGAGGGGGGCCCCGGCTGTTTAGTGCAAGTGGGTAAGGGGTTGTTCCCAGGGTCCGCAGCAGTATCCTGGCCGGCTCTAGGCCAGAGGAAGGGGGGAGGTGGCAAGCAGTCCTGAGTGTTCCTGACTTCCTAACCTCCCCTCCCAACCCTCTAAGAGTTCTGCTTAAAGCCTTGGCTTCTAATAAGCAGAACTTATTAGAAGTGGTGGGAAAAGGAGATATAAGCATCTCCCTTTTTAGTCCCATTTTTTTCTTTATTTTTCTTCATTTCTACTTTTGTTTCTACTTCTTCCCTTTCCAGAGCGCCTCTCCCTTCTCTCTCCCCCTCCTCTCCCTCTATCCGCTTTCCTCTGGCCTCCTTCTCTCCCTTCCTTCCTCCTTTCTCTCTTCTCTCTTTTTCCCAGGCATCGGACTTGAGGCAAACTGTCAACGAGTTGGAGCTGCCCTTCTCTAAGTAAAAATGCAGCACATGGTCACAGATCGTTCTAACCACAAATTATAAATGAGGAAGTTCATTATAATACACACACAGCACAAGTTCGCCTCTGTAAAGTAGCTAAGATGGTATGGAAAAGGATGTTAGCTGAAAAAGGTAAGCAAAAGTTGGGAGGCTGAGAGTGGGCCCACAGAAAACACTGTCTTCCATGTTATGACAATGCCAACACAGGGTTTTCAGAGTGTAGGAAAGAGGGGTGGAGAGGGCCCAAGGGAACACAGCACTCTGTGCCCGGGCCCAGATGGGGCTGCTCCGTGGGGAGCTTCCAGCCCGGGTTCCTGGGAAAACAGCTGCCTGCTTATGGGTGTGAGGTCCCCGACACATTGAGACCTGCTGTCAGCTGAGGGGTTGTGTGTGTTTGTAACAGTGTGTATATGTGTGCTTGTGTATAGGAACATGTGTGTACACATGTCCATATGTGTATGTGTGTGGCTGTCTGTGTATGTGTTGGCCACATACTCACTTGCATCTGTTAGGTGCGTCTATATACAATGGGGGTGGAGGGAAGCCTCATTCTTTGCCAAGAGACTGCATGCTATCTCTTCCCTTTCTCTCTCTTCCTCTCTCCTCTTTTTCATCTCCATACAGGAGGAGAGAGGAAGAAATAACAAAATACCATTTGGGAGAAGTCACTGGCTGTGGTCTAGGTTTGTCCATCAGTAGCCCTGGAAAAAACTGTCTGTTTGGTGAATAAAGACCAAGGAACCTAATCATAGTTTAGAAATTAACATCCAACTCTTGGTGATGTGAGATAAAACGATACATTTTATCACATGTCCAGGTTATCCGCTGTCCCAGCTAAGCAGCCAGCCTGGCGACCCACGGTGACAGCCGTGCCCAGGCCCGCCTGCGCTCCTTCTGCTTCAGGAGCGGGCGGCAGCCCAACGCTGTCCCTGTTCCCTGGACGGTGAGCCCCTTCGCCACGCTCAGAGCGCCTGGAGCACCGGCTAGGTGCAAGGCATACAGAAAGCAAAATGATTCTAAGTTGTAGCCTTTGCCCTTTGTAACACAGACATCTGAAATATAACTAATGATATAAGGCACCAGTGAGAAGTTACTATATTCTAAGTTCTCTGAGGGCAGTGAGGCGACTCATCCATCACTGTACGCAGTGCCCGTGCGTACTTGGTGCTTAACGAACATTTGTCAAGTCGACGAGCAGCACGCTGGGGAAGGGACAGGCGAATGAGAAGTCGGGGAGCTCTGCCATGAGGGCCACTTAGGGAAGTAGAAATACCTGAGAAGAGGTGGGGCTGTGGGGTTGTGGTCGGGAGTGCGAACGCACGGAGGGAAAGGTTTGAGGGAAGACACCATTTCATGGGCTGTTCTGCTACTTTATGTTCCCAGTGGCGGATGAATCTCTAGGGCCCACTTACCAAAGCCAACAAACCCGACTTCAATGCACTGACCTTTCAGGAGACGTGTGACGCATCCCTTCAAGAACCCGATTTTATATGACTTCCAATTATTGGGAAAGGGATGCTTTGTGTTAAATACGGGCAAGCGTTCTGAAAAACTAGCTCTGTGGTGATTCCAGGTACGTTCTTTTCAATTAAAAAAGGAGGGGGCAACGATTTCAAAAAAGTATAGTGAAATTTAAAAAGTATAGAATGGGCAGGTTTCAAATTATAAAATTTCTAGCACTAGTTTCAAATTAATGAATTCATTTGATGTTTGAATATTTACAATTACATTAATACTACTATTACTCTATTTTTGTTGTTATTGTTCATAATAAAATGTTCTAATATTGATTTTCCTGCTCTGATAATTTCATACCCAGTATCAATTTATAAAAACCATTTAGTTACTTATTATCTGCAAGATAAATCAGTGGTGGTTATATAAAATAGCTAAAAAAATGAATCAAGGTCTAATACAACTGAAAATTGCAAATTGTAGCAGTTATTACCACGACTCGGCTGCGTTTAAAGCCCTGGAGGCCAAGGTGACACAGAGAAAGCATGGCAGGACGTCAATCTCAGAATGCCACAGGGAGAAGAGCAGGGCACGGACACCGAAAAGACGATCAAATAGGGTTTTCTTCCACTCTTCTTATAATACACGCTTTGGAAACACTGGCAGTTTCGACAACTTCTACCACACCATGGATTATCCTATGTATTTTTAAAATTTCTAATTGAGTGGTATAATTGCTAATAAAAATTAATCTTTTCTTGTTATAACAGCTTTCTCTTTAACCTCATACTTTCAGGAAAGAGCCCAAGCTAGATGACTGAATCCATTCTTTCTAAACGAGTTTCTCAACAGAACTAATGGAACAGGGAATGATCAACCCAGTGATTCTGAGTTATGACTATTACTTAATCCCTTCACATGACATTTAGTTGTCACACGAGAATTATAATAACTAAAGTACCATGAATACTTATTTTTTTTAAATCAGTAACTGAGCTAAGCACTTTATATACATTGTCTCATTGAATTCCAACATAATGACAGAACTTATTCTTATATTCTTATCCTCTTTTAATTTCTTTAAAATTTGGGGCAAGGAAAGGGAATGACTTTAAGTTGGCCAACACTGCCCGGGGAGCTGGGAGTCAACAGTTGAGAGAGAAAGTAGTATGTACGGAGCCAGATTGTTGGGGTCCATTCCCAGCCATTCCGCCCATTCAGGAGCTATTTGCCCATCCTTTCTATATCCCAGTTTCTAAATCAGTAACATGGGTATAACAACAGTGTCTGCTCCATAGCATCCTTGTGAGGAGTAAATGACTTAATGAATGTAAGGAGCTCAGGACAGTACCAGTACGTGCATAGCAATAAGCACTATAACACAAAGGTGAGCTATTCCTACTGCCGCTGTAATACCTGAGGCCCTGGCACAACCTTGGTTAGCAGTGCAAGCAGGCAGTGGTGTCCTCATTTGCAACAAAGCTGGGAAGATGCAACTTAGAGTCCTATCTTTATAAAAGTGGGGAAATGGAGTGTAGAGGTGCAAATGACAGATTGAACCTTCAAGATTTCGAAAAGTGGTGGGAGCAGTCAGAACAGTACCAAACCCTTCCATCAGCTTCACCTTGGGATGCCCAGGTAAGAAAACAGTGCACACATCTGTTGAAGGTCTTTAAAGAGAATTTTCATACTCTTCCTAGGAAGACACAGAGACAGAGCTGGATGTTCTAACAATCCAACTGAGATATCAAAAGTTAAAGATCTTACATGAGAGAGATATTTGGTATCAGAAGCAGAGAATGTTGTAATAATAGCAACAAAAGTATTGAAGAGAACAGCCAGTGCTTGAGGGTTTTCAGCTATTACTAGAAGCATTTGTCTGCTGTGATTAATATTGATTTTCTTCTGTCTTGCTACATGATAGTTATCTTACTAAGTATTTACTATTGTACAAGAATGTAGCAATTATTTCACCTAATGAAGAGCCCATTTCCACACGAGGTAGGTGCTACAGTAAGTATCCTCAGCCTTGGGCGATGCAACATCGCTCTGCATAGATGTGGCCTGAGACCTTAAGAAATTATTAAAATCCAAAGAAAAATATTGTATCATTTAATTATACTAAGCTTCAGCCTACCAGGATTGCTTGTAATGTTTTCCCCCAATTTTCCTCAGTAAAATAATATCCTTTCTGGTCCTTTACAATTGAATAACATGTGGCCATATAAATGTTGAAGAGCTCCGTCTTTCTAGCTCTTAAAGATAACACTTTCACTGCTACTCCCTGACTCGGTCATCACTTTCCACCACTTTCCAGGCAACGAGGCCCTAAAAGGATTAACCCCCTGTCTGGGGTTGGAGCCAATTCTTTCAATGGATGCCAAAAGTTCACCAAAAAAATTCAATTGTCAAATGGTGTCTCTAATGGAATATGATTTTTGTTTACTTTAAATTATGCGGTCGAGGAAGTTGTGGCTAAGTACATTGGCAGAATGGAAAGTGTCATTAAGACGCGGTGTCACTGCTTCTGGCTTTGCTACATAAAGTGCATCCGTCTTTGCAAAGCATTCCCTATCTGTAGCATACAGTTTTTAATAGGAATTTTCATAGAGGAGCTATAATCAAGGCCAAATCCACTTTGTTACAGCAGCAGGAACTAACACCAGTTACTCGCTCAGAGTTAGTAAGCTACGTGCCCAATCCGTCTCTGCCACCTACCTACTGGGAACAGCATACTTCACAAGCAATTCAACAAATTAGGTAGCTTTTACAGATTCTATTCCCTCAGGTTTAAGATTTCATAAGATACCACACAATTTTCACATTAAGATGCACAAACAATGAAGTCTAACATGATACTGTATATTTGTGTTATTTGCCCTCATAATTATAGGTAAATTATAATAATGGACTATGAAATTCAGAAACCTTATCTGTAACCAAATTCCTTCAAAGGGGAACAAGTAAAATTTCTAGTCTCAACATTGGATGTCTAACTATTCAAAATAGTGGGACGCAAGGAGCAACCCATCTGGCTGGCACCAAGTTCTGAGAATGGTTTTTGGCAAGGACTCAGGAGGTGGCCTGGGCACTCAGCATTTCAGCATGCCTGAGAGTTGGCCAGGGGAAGGGTCTAGGCCTAAGGGTGGAGAGATGAGATTTTATTCACAGGAAATAGAAAGGGCTCCAAACGCTGACTGGCTTAATGCTCTCGTGGCACATTCTGATAATTCCATGCACTTATCTGCAGCTGCAGAAGAGAACGAAGGGGCTCATTGTGTGGCAGCTGAGACGTCTAAGCACTTCAAGGCACTGCAAAGCCGCTGCAATGATTTCGGCAGGAGATCAGACTTGTGTTTGGGAAGATCATACAGGCAGCACTGTAGAGGGTGGGTTGAAAGAGAAAGTTAAGACCACTCAGAAGGCCATTGCTTTAATCTGGAGATTAACGAGGAGAACCTGAGCCAAAAAGTTCAGTGAAAATGAAGAGAAAGAATTCAGATACTTAGGAAGTAGAGTTCATGGGACTTGGTCATGAATTAGATTTTGAGGAGGAGGGAAAGGACGCATCTCTTTCTTGGCCTCCAGGATGGCCTCAGTGAGGGCAGACAAGCAACGTCATTCCGAAACATTCCAGCTAATTGTGGGGGTAGGCGAGAAAGGAAGAGAGATAAGGGTGAGAAGAGAGGACAAAATAGAGGGGTCCAGGAATGTCAACTTTTAGTAAGAGGCTGGTATGAGGTGCTCGAAGGAGCAGCCAGAAAGCTAAAAGGAATACACTGAGAGAGCAGGATCACAGACCTTAACAGCAGATGTAGTGTTAAGGAAGGAGTGATCTCGGTGGAAATGAAAGAATTCATTTTTAAACATTACTCATTTTAAAGAGAAGGTTGAAACATTATAGTACAACTGTCCTTGTATCTCTAATTGCCTGCCCTTTCAAGAAAGGAAATTACTGTTTCTTTCTTGAATGGTTAATTTGTGTCAAATAGGATATCCTTGTTTTTTGAAGATATATCAGTTTTTTTTAATTGTAATAAAACCAGCATTGCTCTACAAGGCGAAGCATAAATTATTTCACTATAACATTAAAATTTATAGATAAATATTATACATTTCATTATAGCCACTTATTTTAAGTACCTTCATGTTAAGGATTTTAAATACACAGAATTGATAAATTAATAGGAAAAAATTATTTTACAGATTTGCGAGTCCCAAACTGATCATTTCACAGTTTGGAGTTTATTGTACAATGTAGCAAACCTCGCAACCAAGAACAACTGGACAACCTAGTCCTATCAGACACGGTAAAAACCCTGACAAAAAGCAGAAGGTGTGTAATACACTCCTAGTGGTATGAAACACAAGGAGCTCATCAACATACTTGAACTTTTCTTGGTCTGAGTTGTGACAGCAGATAGGAAACATCAGTATTTCCTGAAAAGCACAGATAAATATAAACACAGAGAGACTCCACTGAAAAGAGTCATAATTCTTAGACTGAGGAAAGCTGTATTCTGTTTGCACTCGATAGAACCTAGCTAGGGAGTACTAGAAAGGAGACAGTCCTTAACAAACACCCCTCCGCCGTGGACAGTGCCACTTCCCCTGACACTGCACTCAGGCGCTTATCTCCAAACCAGGGTCTATCTTAAGGAGGCCTCTGAGCTATAAAAGATGTTGAGACGGGCACTCTATATGTCATTACTCCTTCCACAGCAGGTGACCTTCCTATCCCAATGACAGAGATGCATCTGTCAGAGGGCCATGCAGAGGCTGCATCCGTCATAAAATGGTCCTTAACTTCATTTTAGTAATAAACCATTTTGGGAATTAGAAGGAAATTATGGACTCTTTTCCCATAAAATTATGCATACTCATTTATGGTCAAAATTTTGCATATAATTTTTAGATAATCCTAGGACTGTGTCTTAGAAGTTTAAATTCACATGTGCTTCATAAACACTATCATTGCATGCGGAGTCTCCACAAGATTAGAAAAAAAAAGATTTGTTTTCTAGAAATTCTTTACCATAAACCTTGACAGGACATAATTAACCTATGGAGTACAGCATAATAACATACTAGCATTCACAAAATACTTGTAACAATGCTTTCCACCAATTTACTTTTAACTGAGTTAAAAAGAGATATCAATTATAATATAATGACATATGTACTACCTTTTGGCTACAAGTTTCAAGGTGCTTCATAAAGTTGTATTATCCCTTTTACGGAAGATATTTGGTCACAAACACTCAAAGACATATTCACTTCATAAGAAGACGAGAGCGACTAACTGTGACTAACTAAACCCTGACATACAGAAAGAAGACAAGGACCTGTAAAGTGCTTATCCCATTTTGTCCACTTCTGTCTCGCCCAGAGCCAAACTACCTTCAGTTAGCAACACGAACAAATTCAGTAACATGCGGCCATGCACACAAGAAGGCGGTCAGCACCACATTCATTTCATTTAGGGACAGCCCTGTGACGAGGGGGGACACTCTTGGATACTGCTGTTTCACTTTCTGTATAAGGTGGAATAAATGTTCAGGGCATCGTGTCTTTTCTTATTTAGGTACTGATCCTCAACAGATGTGTATCCCCGCACCCTCTACCAACTACGCCTATACATTATATGATTATACGCCACATATTACTGCCCCTCCTCTTCTCTCTCAAGTCACAAGCACTTGCCCTGGCTGGTGTGGCTCAGTGGATTGAGCATGGGCCTGTGAACCAAAGGGTCTCTGGTTCAATTCCCAGTCAGGGCACATGCCTGGGTTGTGGGCCAGTAGAGGAGTGTGTGAGAGGCAACCATGCATTGATGTTTCTCTCCCTCTCTTTCTCCCTCCCTTCCCTTCTCTCTAAAAACAAATAAATAAAATTTTTAAAAAATAAAAATAAATAAAAATAAAAGACTCCAGCACTTGCCTAAAGTCAGATACCTCTCCAATATAAAGCATCCTGAGCACCTAACAAATGTAATAAGAAAGACTGGCAGAATATACTAGATATTATTCTCTCCAGATCTTCCCTCCTCATTAGGCGAATTATAAATTTCGTGGATGAATTCAACTCCACAATTACTGTATTGTACTCCATTTGTCTTGGTACATTTTTGTTTTCAAAATGTGTTTTCAAATGCACAGGTTTTGATAAGAAAGGCCCTGAGGTGATCAAAGACAGCGAGCGCTTCCCCAGCTCCCTTCTCCAGTCTTATCAATAAATCATTTGCAGCAAACTAAGGAAGAATAAGAAGCCTGAGAAAAAGGTAGTATTGGAGGTCTAAGAATCTTTCTGCAGCAATTTTAATAATAATCAGCAGGATATTTTCCTCTTTACCATCTCATTCAAGCACATTGTGCTCATAAATTTGAAGGTTAATGAGGCCTTATCACAGGGATGAGATATTTGCGTGTTTTCACAGAGGTGTTACTTTTGAAGTTTCATTAACCATCAAAGAAATAAACCTCACTCTTGGAAATACGTATTATTAGTCAGTACTCAATGCTGACTTAACTTACAGATT
Organism: Glossophaga mutica; assembly: GCA_039655065.1. Classification (NCBI taxonomy): domain Eukaryota; kingdom Metazoa; phylum Chordata; class Mammalia; order Chiroptera; family Phyllostomidae; genus Glossophaga; species Glossophaga mutica. The sequence continues at coordinate 25,304,953 of CM077306.1, forward strand.
AGATGGTGATAAGAGAGCCCACAAAAAATGAAAGAATGACATATATTGGTTTTCTGGACCTGTAATCATATTTGAAGTCTCTACCTTCCTCACATTATAATTTTAATTTCACTGGTTTGAGGTTGATTTGAGGCCAGCTCTTTACTTTTCTCAAACACAGGATAAAATGATGCAATGATGCAGCTGTAGCTCCAAAGTCAGTTGAGGGGTGAAAGGTCATCGGTTTGCAAATACTCTCAAAGGATTTGGACAAAAAGTGCAAGCACGCATGTATCCGCACACACATCCACTTGGAGGAAAAGGGAAAGGGAGAAAATGCTAGAGCTGATGGGGTAAAATGTTGACATCTGAGGAATCTGGATGAAAGGTATATGAGAATTCCTTGTACTATTTTTTGTAACTTTTTTTTGCAAGTCTAAAATTATTTTATAATAAAAAGATTTACAAAATCTAAGAAAGTTCTGAGTTAAAAAAAGACATAAATGTGAAAACAGATCAAAGATTTCACGGATGTAGTGCATAAGTATGCTCTCAGACACAATTAGTATTGGCCTCAATCTTGTAAATCAACAATCAATACTCAAACACTTATGTTGTTTAAAGTCACTGGTCTATTGGCAAGATGCACTAATATACATTACAAAAGCCATCATCCCTAAATGACATTAATGTTTCAGCTACAGCTGCCATCAATTATTTAAGACTTACTTCCTAAGCGTGTTCATAGACTAGAAGATAAGATTTTCAGAGAAGGTGGGGAAAACTATAGGAAGAGAAACGAAAAATAACTTTATCCTAGTAAGAGAAAGTTTTCTGAGCAGTCTAGAATTGTATCTGTATGCGCACGCGCGCGTGTGTATACAAGACTATTTTCAACTGGTGGCCTATCCACCAGATGCAGCAAAACTATACTACCTGAGAGAGGAGGCAACTTTCCCCCAGGCCATCTATGCAAGCAAAATAAAGGATCAACTTATTGAAATATTGGCCCAGCCAGACTTTCTTCCATTAACAATCAGTTGAGACACATTTTTAAAGCACAGCTTAAATGAATGGCTGCATGTCTGTAATAATTTTGACTTAAAATGTCAACTGTATTTGAGATGCCATGTGCATTTAATCAATGTCTCTACATTGTAAAATAAATATAGTTCAGTGTGACTGCTATGCCAACCATAAATCATAATTCACAAAGACAAGAACATTTCATGTTCTCTATTGATAGTTGTTAATGACAATACTGATTAAAATGGTATCTGCCTGCCATATTATTGTTAAACAGCTTATTAGAATTTCTATTACATCCTATCACACACCACTATTTCCACTATTTCTCTGTATGCTGATATATCCCTTGTGGAATAAAACATGATAGATTTAAAGTTTAACACTGAAAATGCAAAACTAAAGAGCACAAATTATCAGTACATTTTAGCCTATATTTCCACAATTAAGAGAGTTCCTTCTGTCAGAGACTCCACTGTTCAGAAGACTTGTTTCTCTCTTTTGGAATTAATACTTGAGTTTTTCCAAATGGATGATTTGGATTAAAAAAACACAAGAGAAAAAATATTAATTGTCATGTATAAGTCACATCAGCCAATGGAAGAAATTTCAAATAGAAAGTGATTGTCACTCGCTATTTCTAAAAGATTTCTTGGAATCAAGCATTAGCTCAGCAATCTATTGCTGGATGCATGCTGTGGCCCAGGCAGTAAGCAATAGCAAATTGGAGTGGGATATTCCTAACACCACAGCATCACTGGGATGGGGAGTAGATAGAGCCCCACTGACTAGGATGAATAACGGCTGGAGAATTTACACAAATGCATAGAGTCTGACTTGTAGAGGTCGGCCAGCTAGTGTTCAAGTAGTTCATTCAGGCATATTTCATCAGAAACACAGGCCATGGGAGAGAGGAGAGCAAATGACAGATGAATAAAGTCAGATAAAATACACGAGGTTCAAGAAAAAACACCCTGTAACTAGATATATGGGGCTGGACATGGAGCCAGGAGCCAGCACACTGGGTGTGACCTGTCAGCAGCAAGTTCTGCTGTAACAGTGCCCTAGTCTAGGACAATGGGCTCGTCAGTGGGGCCTGCATGGGACGGTGGGCTCCGGGCGATTCGACCGAGCAGACCCCACGGTAGAAGCCAGCATGGCAGGTATCTGGTTAAGAGTCACGATTGCTCAGAGCTCCACAGGTTTACTGAGCTCCGTGGTTGGGCTACTAGGTGTCAAATGTGGAGAGAATGGACACAAAGCTAACCAGAGTCAGGGAAGAGACTAGAGATCATCGCTCTGTCTCTGTGTTTAGTTCCAAAAACTGGGACCAGGAGGAACCAGAAAATTGGGTTACAATTATGAGAAGATATGGGGGGCAGGGGGACAGAAATGAAGCAGAGTCAGAAGTATTGGGGAGAACACAACGATTCGTAAGACATGGGTCTCATACTCCAGGTGGTTATAAAACCAGTGGGAAAATACCAAGATGATCTGGACCAGCTCTTATGCAAGTCTAAAGTAACCAGACCTGAGACGGAGGAGACGCTGGGTGAGATGGGGTTAGCAGGCAAATCGAAGGATTCAAACTTTCAGGGGGAGTTCAATCTGCATGAGGGAATGACAATGACCTACCATGTCCCCACACCTGTATAAATGCCTAGGTTTTGGATTACTCAGTGTGTGCATGTGTGTGTGTATGAGAGAAAGAGAGGGAGAGAGAGAGGGAGAGGGAGAGGGAGAGGGAGAGGGAGGGAGAGAGGGAGAGGGAGAGGGAGGGGGGGGAGGGGGAGGGAGGGGGAGGGGGAGGGGGAGGGAGGGGGAGGGGGAGAGAGAGAACACTGTAATTGAAAATAGAAAAACAATGAAGGGATGAGGTAGGATAAAAAGGAAAAATATTCTCACAGCAAGAGCCAACTAACTTGCCAAAGAGTTTTCACAAAGAGTGATATGTTTCAGTCATCATATGACTCCAGACCTTAAATACCCCAGTAGAACAGGGATAATGAAGGCACGGCGGAGACCTGCAGACGGCACCCACAGTCTGGGCGAAGACTGGGTCAGAGTTCTAGGAAATTGGTCAAAGCCTCCCCTTTCATTTTACAGTCCATCTTCATCATAAAAGCTGTTCCTTCACATACTTTGGAAATTCCAGGAGGCAAAAGGAAAGCAGAACAAATCTATGATATTGATTTTCTACTATACATTGACTAGAGTTCAAATTTAAAGTGAGAAATTATAGTTCCTGGGGGAGAAGAAACCTATCAACGGGAGGAACTAACAGCAAAAGCCCCAGAATTAGGGTTTTTACTGTTCACTGGTGATTTTGTCTGCAATCGGAGTTGCCACCATTATTTCTGGGTGATGTGCCTCCAGCTCTCTCATTCTTGAGTTTTAAATTATATAATATTTTAAGGATTCTTTTGTTGGCAAGTGAGGTGCTGCTTTCAGCCATTCTCTGCCGAGACATTTCTACTTTGATTTTTGGAGCTATATGGATTTTCCAGATACTAAAACGCTTAGAGGAATAAATGGCAGCTGAGGTTAAAGCAAACATAAAACACAGAGATAGAAGCAGAGCTGTTTCCTTTTATACCTTCCGCTGTCTAATATTTTTTAAGTTCATAGTATAAATTTTTAAAAATTTGTGCAATTCAAATAATTACTTTTTTATTTTTCAAGAAATTTTTTTAAAGGCAGTCTTTTTTATTAATTATTTTTTAAGATTTTTATTTATTTATCTTTAGAGGGGAAAGGTAGGGGAGAGAGAGAGGGAGAGAAATATCAATGTATGGTTGCCTCTTGTGTGTCCCATGCTGGGAACTGGCCTGCAACCCAGGCATGTGCCCTGACTGGGAATCGAACCGCAATCCTTTGGTTCACAGGCCAATGCTCAATCCACCGAGCTACGCCAGCCAGGGCAAGAAATTTTTTATGCATATAAACAAAGGGTAGAAAAGGAGGGAAAAATCAGATGATGATTCTTCAGGAGAGTTTATCACCCTGGGAATGTACACTAGGGTGACTGACTGTTCTGATTTGCTTAAAATTGAGGAGCTTCTTTTAGACAGGGAATTTTCAGGGCTTAGCCGGGGATAAGGTGGTCACCCTAATGCAGACCAAAGGGCATTCTAAGTTTGAATACAGGGATGGGCAAAAGTAGATTAATAATAATAAATGAATAAATAATAATACAGGAATAAACTGTGTCATGTACTCACAACTGTAAACCTACTTTTGCCCACCTCTGTATGTCTAAAAGCCAAATTTTTCATTTTGCCACTAGTTAAATTTTCAATTTTGGCAAATTAAATATTCACAGTCTAGGCAATTTCCCTCAATTCAGTGTCATTTCACCTCATGAAACCGATTTTTCAGATAATCAACCCTTCTGTATTTTAATCTATAGACATATCCACCTTCTAATCACTTCCAGCCAATGGCGAAGTAGTTGATGGCCATAATGACAATTTATACACATATTGCAAGGGGCATGAAAAGTATGCTTTTTCAAGGGAAAGCAAAACTTCCATTCAAGAAGCTGGTTATACAGCTGAGTTTAGAAATGAAGACATCTCACTATTCAGTATTTTCACCAATACACTACCAGTGCCTCAACCATCCCAGTATTTATGGGATTTGGGGATGCTCTGGTTATATAAAAGGAGATTAGTACATTTTATGTCATTTTAATATTAGAATATTTGTGGCCCACCAAATTTTGAAAAGTTACAGGTAACATGAGAACCCAAAGCCTTGTTCATTGTGGGTATCTCCAAACTGAGCACGGGGGCTGCCCCTGATTAGGCAATCTATTGATGTCTGTTGAATGAAGGAAGACATCAGGAAAAAAAAAAGGAAGAAAAAATTGCTTTATGCTTACCACAACATCCTTTATGCTTTTTGTGTGCTTAGCAGTTTCTTGCCCAATAGTATTAAATACATTATTTCAGAAAAGATTGGGGATGCTCAGCTCAATCTAGAAAAACAACTTGGAAAGAGATGTCAAAAACCCACTTATTTAAACAGGGCCTGAGGTATATATTTCTTTAGGGTTGGGGAGGGCGGGAGTAATTGGAGGGGACACATCTGAATTCCAATGGCACTTATGGTCACAACCTCACCATTTAGCTCCTAACTGTACATCCTGCTTTCACTGCTGATACTTTCGTATTTACGGGTCATCTTAATTAGTGAGTCTAAGTGAAGGTTTCACATTGTATCTTCTTTCTTAGTTTCCCCAGAGTAGCATTTAATAGATATTCAAGTAAGAACTGATTGACATTTTTTCCCCTATCATTTTAGATGGATATTTATCCTTCCTACTTTTAAAGTACTTTAGGGAGGTCAATTCCACAACCTGTTCAGAAACCTCGTTCCAGTGCTTAACAACCATTTTCTTTTTTATATCTAACCTCATTTTTTTCCCTGATAGTGATTTTGTCCCATTTTCTCTAGCCCTGTTCTCAGTGTGGGTGGGTAACAGCTGGTTACTGCTATCAGTTAACACATCCTTCCCCCTTTTTGTCAAGCAGAAATTAATAAAAAATAACTCCCAATGCAGTTTACCCTCTTTATTTTTGAAACACTTCCACTGTTTTCATGATTTTTAATACTGTTATCTAGAATGACTAAAGGGCACAACACTTTAATATCCAAATAAGTCTACTCCAATTAGCATGCCATCTAAGCCAGTCAATCAATCAGCAAAAGCTTATTAAGGGCCAACACTGAGAAAAGCATGGTGAGGAGGTCCCTTGGCTTAAAGGATAAAGTCCCACTAAGGATATGAGACAGACATGCAAAACCCACACTAAACGCCAAGCGGGCCTATCGGAAGCACTAAATGAGAAGACAAGAACTAGAAGAGTTTTGATGAGAAAGACAGGAATGAAGGTCAGAGGAGTCATGACGGACATGGGGCTGAAGGCAGGTTTCAGAAGCCTAGAAAGACTCAAAGAGAGGGAGAGGGAGGGAAGGAGGGGAAGGCAGGAGGGGAGGGGAGGAGGGGGAGGAGGGGGGTCATCCTCAGAGAGGGTGCAGTCTTAGGGCTTCACAAAGTGTGTTTTGGGGGATGGTGATACTGGTGATACTGGTCAGTATGCAGAAAGGAATGGCAAAATAAACAAAAAATGACAGAAAAATAAATTGGGATAAACATATAGAAGGTATTAAATGGGCAAACTAAGCAGTTTGAATCTGGCTGCATCAGAATTATCAGAGATTCTCAGGCCCCACCCTAAACCTAACAAATTAGAATCTCAGATGATAAGGTCCAGTGATCTTTAATTTGAACAAGCTCTGTAGATGACTCTAAAGTACAGTTGGATTTTGGAGAACAACTAGGTAATTGGGACTTATCTTAGCTCCTGGAGCTGAATGCTATTAATAACTTGTATTTTAAGAACATGCTATGTGCCAGGCATTTTCATATATAATCTCATTTACTCTCAAACCACCTTTATTAGGTAGATGCTATTATCATTCCAATTTCACAGAAGAGGAAACTGAAGCACCGAATAGTTAAGTAGTTGCTAAAGAACTGACAGCTAGAAAGAAATAGAGCTGGGATTTGAACCCAAGGAGAGTGATTCCAGAGGACCTGCTCTCCACCACTGTGCTATATTGCATTTTAGTGTAGAAGGTGTTCGTCAAATGTCTGATAACAATGAATGAATGATTGGTAGCTATGCTTAGGATGAACTGGAATGAAGAGAGGGAAAAAGGAGGAAAATCAGTTATGAGCCTACTGAAACAATCTAGTAATAAAAAAGAAAGACCACAATTAGAGTATGGTGTTGGAAAAGGAAGAAAGGCCCAGACATAAGAGAGAGCACTTTCTGAGTATTAACTGGATTGCTGTGAGGATGTGAAAAAGGAGGCTCCCAGACGTCATGGGATTCCTGGCAGTGCCTCAAACAGAATTAGGAAAGTCAGGGTGAGCTGGTGACTTAGATGGGTGGATGATGGATTGGACTGTAGACACGCTGAAGCTGAGGGTGAGGCAGGGCCACCGGGCAGAAACGATCAGTGGTTAGCTGGGGAAGCAAAACTGGATTATCTCCAAAATCCTGGTGGACCTTACTTAGCATGGCTGAGATAACAGTCCTAGACGTGCAATCGAATGATATTTGTATATCTCTTATCCATTTTTCAATTTGTGTACCTTCTATATCTGTCTATAATTGTTCTGGGAAGTCTCTTATTCTATGAGGAAAACAGTTACAGTTATTATGCTAAAGACTCAAGTCTTGTCCCTTAACTATGAAGCATCTCATGTTATTAAATTGCTATTTTGTATGTTGGCTCAGGACAAGAAATCCAATGAATGTCGAAAATAAAGAAGTGTGGGTTCTACAGGGTCTGTGAAACTATACAGAATTACGCCTGGCGTCAATACACTATTAAGATGCTAATACACTAGTAGCAATAACCAAAGCTGGTCTGGTCTTCGTATTATATCAGTCCAAAGTCTGTTTCACTTCTAGACCAGCTGTTTCACTTTTAAATGTCTCATTGCTTCATTATCTACAAAGTAAAACTACTATTTGCTACATTCAACTCCTGTGCATCCTAAAGACTGATGTTAGTAAAGTACATTGAAGTTCTCAGATAAAAGGTGCTAAATGAAGAACTGATTCCATTTTTCCCCTCAAGCAAATTATTAAATCTATACATGTCATTATCTAATAGTATTAAGTGAACATCCTACAAGGACATGACATTGTGCTGGACATGGTAAAAAGCAAATTAGGCAAATACAGTCCCAAATAGGAAGTTATAAGTATTTACATATATGAGTAAAGCTGTTATTAATATGTTTTATTAGTTACTTAATATAAGTATGCAAATAGATCCATTAGGAAATCTTTTGCATTTTATAAACCCAGCATCTTAAATGATTAGATTTCACCTCAAATGCCAATGACGTTTATTTAGTAATCTATATCTTCCACTTTAACACCTGTGAAAGCCCTTTTTAGCATATCAATTTTTCTAAACGTCGAGCCAGTTTTTTTCCAGTGGACTTCTGATCTGTTAACAAATCTAAACCTCATTATCTGAAAAAGTAATGACATAAAGGGGTCTTTTCTTTTTCAGTGCTCTTTCATAATTCATTAACATTTCATAATTCACATTAACATTAATGGGAGTTGTGCACACATATTAAGAGGAGAACAGAACCTTAATTAAACCAATAAGGCTTTCAGCTGATACTGTACATGATCATTTTTTCTGTGTTATGTATGAGAAAATCAACTTGCTTTGAATAGCCATAAACAGAGCTACAGAGTAATCAAGATTACATAGGGTAGGAAAGGAAGGCGATGGAGAGCAATCAGATTTTAAAATGATTTTGAAAATAAGCTACCCATCCACTTTTATACTAATTAACTCTATCTGTGCCCCTCATCCATCCATGAACACATACAAAAACAGAACGATAAACAAACATTTGCAGATATGCTTGACAGCTGAAAAAAATTATTAAGAAGTACAAATTGCCAGTTGTAAAAATAGTCACAGGGATGTAAAGTATAGCATAGGGAATATTGTCAATAATATTGTAATAACTATGTATGGTGTCAGATGGGTACTAGAGTTATTGGGGTGAGCACTTTGTAATGCAGATAAATGTCCAATCACAATGTTGTGCACCTAAAACTAATATAATATTGTATGTCAACTGTAACTGAAAAATTTACTTAAATGTTAAACACAGAGTTACCATACGACCCAGCAATTTCCCAAGCCATACATATGTCCCACTGTCCCAAGATATATGCCCAAGAGAAATAAAAATATATATCTATCCAAAAACTTGTAAAAGAATGTTTATAGCAGCATTATTCATAACAGTCAAAAAGTGGAACTATGGCTAAATGTCCATTAACTGATGAATGGATAAGCAAACTGTGGTGTGTGCATACAGTGGGATATTATTTAGCAATAAAAAATGAATTATTGAAATGCACTACAAAGTAGGTTGACCTTGAAAACATTATGCTAGGTGAAAGAAACCAGTTGCAAAGGACCACGCATTGCACAATTTCTTTTCTATGAAATGTCCAGAATAGGTAGGTCCACAAAGACAGACTGTGGCTCGGTGGTTGCCTAAGGCCGGGCCATGGGGGTGGAGTGTAAGTGGAAATAAGGAATGAATGCTAATGGGTACAATGCTTCATTTTGGAGTAATAAAAATGTTCTAAGTTAATTGCGGTGATTGTTGTACAACTCTGTGAATATGAGGTCTGTCCAGAAGGTATTCAGCCATATAATATGAAAAATAGAGACATTTAGTGAAGAAGATATAAGACACAAGAAACACTGTACATAGGACAATGACGCCTCAGTCCCCTTCAAAGTAGGCACCTTGGGACCTCACACAGTTCTCCCAATCGCTGCCCCATTATATTTTCCTGAATCTCATCAACATCAACAGATTGAAATCTCTTTTGTTCCAAAGGTGATTTTACTTTTGGGAAAACCCAGAAGTCACAGGGCACCCAATCTGGGCTGTAGCAGGGCTGAGTCACTTGGGTGATTTGATGTTTCACCAAAAAACTCTGCACAAGACATGATGCATGAGCTGGTGCATTGTCATGATGAAGCTGCCAATCACCAGCTGCTCATAGCTGCAGCCTTCTGAAACTATTTGGATGCAAATAGTTTCCATAGAGAAATGTTCAAGATTAATGCAAAATTGGATGCAGATTCATTGCTCTACTTGCTCAGTCATTTTGAATGCAACTGCCACACAGTACACATGCTCACTCAATGGTGTCTACCATCCCCACTGACTAGACCAATGAAGTTGTCATTGTTCACACATGTTCATTACAGTCCACTCTCTCTGGCTGTCAGGTTACATCAATGTCTCACCTACCATTCTCGTTATATTAAAAATGGCTGGACCTTTTCCAGACAGACCTCATATACTAAAAACCATTGAATTCTACACTACAAATCAGTGAATGGGATGGTATGTAAATTAAACCTCAATTTAGATATCTATAGATATATCTCTAGAAAGTAGATATGTGAATCTAGCTGTTTTCTACTGAGACAATCATCAAGGAGATTTGCAAAATGTAAAAAAAAATAATGAAGTCAGACACCAAACGTACTCTGTGTACTGGGCCCTGCAGCAGCCCATTTGTTTTTGCACTCCACTCATCAGAGGAGTAGCTCACCTGTCTCTGGGTCTCCTTTTAGTTAAGAAATAAATGCCAAAGAACAAGCCTAAAGTGTTTGATCCGATGTAATCTATGCTTTTCCTCACATCTATCTCCATCATTTTTTGTCACTTGCCCCATTCACATAGGCACTTTCAGTCACTCCTTTATGCTCTCCTGTTTACAATTTATTCACATTAGGGTGCTAATTGTTCTCTCTGGTGCTTCGCTGCAAATGAACAAAAGCTGGGATGTATGATACAGACATATATAAATATTAGCAGCTATCACACCATTGGGTTTAATGGAAGTTAACATCAGTGTGTTCTACTCTCTGCTTTGCAGTTACAGGCTCGACACTGCTGGTCATACATTGTAGCATTTTAAGCCCAGGCCTGTGATAGTAACAATGAAAATAAAAAAAGGGCCGTGACTCTGGCAATTTGAACGAAAAATTAAAATTGCCAGGACACTTAGCTCAAGGGAAAATCGGCAAATTAACAAAATGAAGAAACAAAATATTAGTGGCTCATATGTTGAAAGAGAATGTAAATAATGTAAGATGAACTGTGAGGTGAGAAAATTCAGTTACAAAGGGACAAAAAATGAACCTAGCAAAATTCTAACTTTTTTTTCAGTTCCTGTTTCTTTTCCTCTGCAATCATAGAAAGCCATCCATGGAGAGAAGGATGGATGGCTGTACTCATAGTAGCCTTTGCCATGCAAATTTTATTATTATTATTATTATTATTATTCTTTTGCCAAAGCCATATATTTCTCTCAGGCTCAATATATGCAGCCATTTTCCCCTGATTTGTAAGGTTCTCTGTATTCAATGTACAAGTATTTCTACACACAGCTTGAGGCTGAATTAAGAACCTTGACCTACTTTGGCTTTCGCTTCTCATTTGAAATTCCATGTTTCAGACCGGCCTCTACTTCCTGAAGCACAGCACCTTACCTGCAGCCTGCTGTTGGCCTTTTGACTTTGGGGAAACAACTGGTAAAATTTCATTGGCCTGGCTACACAAGTGAGGCTACCCTTCGCACCCACAAAGTTGAAGGGACACCCAGGCATTTTACACCCACTGTCTAAAGAGAGGTAATGACAGGCACAGCCACATCATGTTTATCGTACACAAGCCCTGTAACAGCCGTTATGGGACGAAGGTAAAGAGGAGAAGTGTATGACAGATGTCATGCTCCCTGGGGATAGAAATGTTCAGTCTCTATCTAACTATAAGCCCATCTGTACTGTGAAGCTGATTGCCATTCCTGAAAATCTCTCTTTTTACTGGTTGTAATTTATTGTGGACAGTAGCGTGAACTAGTGCTTACTCTTCCTTTGTAAACAGATCCACCAAGTTTGAATAGATTGACACAACACTAAAAAAAAAAAAAAAAAAAAAAAAATTGAGTTAGAATGCATCTTTATGGGGAATGTATGAAAAGGCAACTTCCAAGGCAGCCCAGTGAAATAACTATGAGCTGTGCATTAAGAATATCAAGTCCAAAACCCATCCACATACTCTGTTCTCAAAGACTTGAAGAATAAAAGACAAAAAAAAAAAGAAAAGGAAAAAAACCCTGTTTCTCTATTTGAGTCCATTTTCATCTGTATTCAGCACCATCAAGTGATAAGATAGCCTTGACAACAGTTCGCAGTTACATTTAGAAAGGGATGAGGCAAAGCTTATAAAGTGTAAATGACTGAATGATTTTACCTATGTCATTACTTATTGTAGTTTATTACGCAAAATTGTCCAGGCTAAAGAATAAACAGCATGCACATATGAAATACAAAGTAGAGATTAGAGGAAAAAGAAAAAAATCAAAACAGAAATTTAGTGGGCTTGAAGTCACAGGCGCTACGTGACGGCTGGCTGTCTGGGGTGGGGCCTGAGGGAGGACAGCAGTCAGCCTGCCAAGCCGGGCACTACTGGGCACTCCGGTGCAGTAGCTTTGTTTACGTGAATGCTGTTTACACAACAACTTGAAGGGAATGCGTTATTATCCCCAGTTTACTGAAGAGTAGACTGAGACTCCCAGGGATTAATGAAGGTCTGGAGATTTACATATTCAGAGCCTGGAAGGGACAGATAATTTAACTAGGTTGAGTATTAATTGGGTGGTGGTGCTGTCTGCGTTGCTTGTGGTGGTGGAAGAGGGGTGTGTGTTTGTATATGCGTGTGCGCACGGGAGTGCTCTTTTTCAAACAATTCGTGGCCAGCTGCCATTATACAGAGTTGCCCTGATTTCAGTAAGATATATAGTATATTTTGGTATAGAGCAAATGAACATAGATGCTTTAGATTGGCAAAGCTTAGAAATAAGAAGTCGATGTCTCTAGATGTTTAAAAATACCTCTGTCATTAGGGTTCGTGCTTTAGACTTCCCTGTGTAGACACTGAACCAGTGTACCCTTGAGCGCACCTACATTAGCTGAGTTAAGAAGTAACAATACAGGATATTCAATTGATAGCCAAGGAGGAACAGAGTTGTTACGCACAGCTGCAACCCAAGTTCACGTTCAGATTCAAGACCACATTTCTTTAGAATGTTTACTTCAGGTATAATAGGGCTTTGTATACTAAAGGAGACACAATTTGGCTTAGCTTTTTGTGATAGCTTTATGTGAAGTTGGTTTAAAAATAACCTTCCCATATTCATAGGCTGCAAGAATTTTTTTTTGAAAAAGCAAGCATAACGTGATTTGGCATTAGTCCCACAGTGTGCGAAGTTCTGATAACGTAGCTGCTAAAAATTCAGAGTAGCCTGGGCAGAGGCACGCTCTATCACCTGTGGAGACGGTTACCGAGGGTGAGATGGCACCATCCCTTCTAACTTCTTACCTTCTTAACAGCACCTGCTACAGCCGGAAAAACCTCAATTATTCTGTTAGTTGTTTATTCTCTTTCCCTCACCGGAATGTGAGTTCCACAAGAGCCATTGCCTAGATGTCTTGTTTGGCACAGCATAAAATGACTGCTAATTTCTGTGAGTTGACAAGGTGCTGCTTTGTCCCAGAGATATTCTAGGCAAATGGCTCACTACTTCCTGAGAAAGTCATTGTTACAATAATTTACATGGTTATGCGATATTTTACTTGTTTTTGCTTTAAAGTCAAGAAATCCAGAAGTCTCATTCTTTCTGTCTTTACTAAGACAAAAAATATACCATAAAAGCAGACACTTCATTGCTCTATGCCCAGGGTCTAGAATAGCACCTGATGCAAAGCATGCCTTTAATAGAACTGAATTAAGGAAGAATAATTATTATTGTGCTTGGCAAAGAGTAGGCATTCAATGTATGTTATTAATCAAATAAATTAAGGCAAACCAATTTTAAAAACAGAGATGGAGTTTCCGTTGGCAGGTTTTACAGTTTGTTCTTTGCTAATCCACTAAAAAGGAGTTTACGGGACACGATTCCTTTGAGTACAAAATCACACAAAAACATACAGGAAAAGGTGTTTGATCAACAACATCATGGTTTTCCATTCAGGGTCCAAACCCAGCTGACAACTGAGGAGAATACAGCAGCTATGTTATAAAAGCTATGGATTTTAAACGCCAATCTACAACAGAATTCAGTTTAAAGAATACAAGGATCAACAAGATTATTAAATAACTAAGAACTCAGGGACTGACTTCTGGAGTTTTCGCTCTAGACAGGGCAAGCTTTTGTTAGCCAAAGGACATTTCTCTTCAGTGCTTAGAGGTCTCTGCTAGACCCCAGTGAGGTGGCCAGAGACTGACAGCCAGGGGCGTGCCTGTGGAGGGGTTTGAGCTTCATTCACCCTTGGGCTACCAGGAGCCACACGTGGTCTTTCTGCAGGGTAGTGCTACACCAAGTACAAGGCCTAAAGGAATCTGAACACATCATGGGGAAGCAGCTCGATCCCCTAAAGTTCTCTCTCAACAGCAGGCAAACAGAATACAGGAAAACTACCAAAGGCAGTAGGTTCTAGAGCTGCATACTTTTCCATAGTAAGTTCTGGCCTGTGTAAAGGCCATAGTTGAACCTGCAAGGAATCATTCTGAAATCAGCAAAGAATAAGCATCCTGGAACCAGACAAAACATGAAAAGATACGGATTAATGAGATCCCAGGTAGTTTTTTCAAAAGGATCAGGAGTACATTAAGTTACCTAATGAGCTAAAGTGTACTACTGACTTCTTATCATCAACATGAATGGGTCAGCTAATATCAGAAAAGCACACAGCACGTGGCTTTTTACAAGCATCCCACGGCCAGCACATCCACACTTCCACCGTGCAAGGCTTAGTGAGGAGGAGGAAGCAGAATCCCAGTCCTTGCTCACACCCTTGGCCAGGGGCCACGGTGCATGGTGCAAACACGCAAGCTGTAGGAACGCCCCAGGTTCAGGAAAGTGCCCGTCCCTGAAATGCAGATAATGGAAAAAATAATACATATTTAAACCACACATCTAACTTCTAGAGAACCTTGAAGCAATCAATCTTTTTTAAATAAGAAAGAAACTAAGTCAATAGCATCTGAGCAACAGATGAGAATTAAAGCGAAATCTGTTGGCTAATGGTAACAGCTTTTGTGTTCTTTGTTGTTGAAAATGTGCATGTTGCAGAAGCTCCAATATGCTCACAAACTCAGATGCAAAAGGCTATGGAAAACACTTGCTATTTTTACACCAGAGATACAATCAAACACCACCTTTTAGATCTTAGTTTTGCTAAAACAGTAGAAGGGAACAAACCCTGAGCTGCTAGATGTCTAAAGGATCTAGGAGGCCCTGTGATTTCCACCAAAGGAAAACAGAGTGCATATTTAACAACGAAAGAGCCAGCTCTGTGTTATGGGCAATGGAGTACAAACCTGTGAATCAAATAATGTGAACTAAAATATAAAATTGGGGCTTAATTTAGTGATATTCTAGCAAATGGGAAGTTCTAACAGTTTTTTTACATTTATAGACTACTCTAGTTAAACCTTTCTAGTTTTTTTACTCCTTAAAGAGGATTTTTTCCTTGTAAATTATAATACTAAGACATTATAGAAGTAGTTATAATTATGATATAATTATATTAGTTTTCTACTGATGCTGTAAAAAAATACCACAACCTTAGTGGCTTCGACAATAAAAATGGGCTAAAATTAAGGGGTTGGCAGGCTTGCGTTCCTTTCCCGAGGCTCTCCAGAAAGAATCCATGCCCTTGATCTTTCCAGCTTCTAGAGGATGCCCACATTCCTTGGCTCATGACCTCCTCCCTCAGTCTCGAAGCCAGCAAATATATACATGTATACAGTATTTCTCTACACCTTTCTTCCATTAGTCACATCTTCCTTTTCTACTTTTAAGGTCCCTTGTGATTACATTGGGCCCTCTGGGGAAAATTCAGGACAATCACCTTACTTATGGTCAGCTGGTCAGCAACCTTAATTCCCTTTTGCGATGCAACCTAACATACGCACAGGTACCAGGGACTGAACATGTGTATCTTTAGGTGACCATTATTCTGCTTATCACAATAATTAACATTAACAAAGTGTTTATTGCTTGCCAGTCACTATTCTAAACACATTATATGTAAATAAACAAATAAAATTTTCACGATAATGGTAGATTCTATTATGATTCCTATTTTTCAGATGAGAAGACTGAGGCACAGAGAGATTAAATAGCTTCCTCAATGTTACTTAGAAAGTAGAAGAGCCAGAGCTGTAGAAGGGCTGTGGCTGCCTCTGCTCTGGAGAATTCTGAAGATGCCCGGCTGGCTGGGGCATCCCTGTGGCAGGGGAAGGAGAAATGGAGCAGTGGGAACTGGCTGTACTTCTGTCATCTGGAAGCACACGAGATCATAATCCTAGTGAGCTAAGGAGATGCTCTAGAAGGAAGTCAGGCTAAAGTCATCTCGAACTAAAGTCTAGTAGCCGCAGTTAGGAGACTCCAGGGCTCTACCATCTGAGATCAGAAGGTTCCAGGAAGTCAGTGAGGAAGTGAAACTCCTACATCAGTGATCGGCGCAATAAGGATTCCCCTGAAAAGTGCACAACAGTGGCCCATGAAAGGGCACCCAACAGCCCGATAATACCAGATATAACCAGTTAAACTCTGTTTTAATAGCGCCCTTCCCTTCCCCCTAGTTGCAGAGACTGAGAAACAGGAGAAGGTGTGATCTTGACCCCAAACCGCAGGCTGTGTTCTGACTGGACCCTGATGAGCCATGCCTAGTCAGTGGAGGGATGGCACATGAAGTCTCATCTCTCATCCCCACTGCATCAGGAGGGCAGGCATGCTAGCCCCATTTGGAAAGTGGAGAAAGTAAGGCTCAGGGAAGCTATGTGCATGAAGCCCAGTAGCTGCTGCGTGGAGGGTTGCGAATTCAGACCAGGGCCATCTGACTCAAGACCCAGCAACATCTCCACTGGACCACAGAGCCTCTGTTGGTGACAGCTAATGCACCCACAGTCCTGGCCATACACACACCTAGAATCATGGGGGTGGGGCAGGGGTGTGCTTCATTTACACAATTTAGGACTCACATTTAATTTACCCACATAACACTTAGGTACCGAGGGCTCTAGGAATTGCCTGTGTCTCTACCAAGCACTGGCTTTTCTTGGACAATAGGTACATAACAGCTTCCTGTCATCACCATGAGTTTCAGAGCCATCCAAGAAGTCTCATTCTGCCTCTGCAGAAAAGGAGCAAGCACATTCTCTGTTTAAATTTTTATGCATTTAGCCAAAGAGAAAGGAAAGCCTGCATTTTTTGAGTGCACACAAATGAATGATTTTACCAGGAGAAACAAAGATATAAACAACAAAACCAGCTTAGCCTTCAAAGCAAGCCCATACCTCAGCATGGCACCAAATCCCTTCCTCTTTATTTTCCTTTCTGGATCTTCATTTTCCTCTTTCTGCTTTTTCTCCTTGACTTTCAACTTGCCCTTTTCCTTCTTCTTCTCCTTCTCTTTTGGTTTTTTGACTTTCCTGGCTTTATTTTCCACGTCCTCTAGCTCGGAGTTCCCCTGAGGGGCAGAGTCACAATTCAGAGCTCCGTGGCCGGAGTGTGAGCTCCTGTCAGACAGTCCGTCTGTACAGAGAAATAAAGCAATACTCATGGTCAGGGGCACTTGAGTCTGTATATCAAGAAAAGTTCAGTGTGAAATACAGAAGAAGGAATAATAGTACTCTGGAGTTCTACTCTTCTATGTGGCTACTTGAGCCCTTTGAAGAGTCCACTGTCTAAATCTGGTAACTTCAAGCAAGATTTGGTGTGGGGAGTGGGAGATGACTGGTTGCCTAGCTAGTAGTCTGAAAGGTTTCAAACATAGTACAACAGTAATCTCTCTGAAAGCCCGCTTGTTAACCTTCATCAGCTCAGACAAGCGCACATGCTGGGTAGGAAACACGCGGCGTGAGTTATTTCCAGGAGAGGTTTCTGAGGACAAAAATAACCCAACTGCTTCCACCCAATTAATGCAGTCAGTCCTCGGGTTGATGCTGCTTCTAATGACTCCAATAAGAATGTCAAGAAATGCATACTTAGTGCTCCCACCCCGAGGGTAAATGACAGTTGGTCCTTGTAGGAAAGTGAAAAGAGAACATTTCTTTAGCGTTTGCACTGTAAAATAAATTGCATATTGCCTTATCCAATTCCATGTTCGTTAAGCCAAAGGGCAAAACATATCAGGAAAATGAATTACTTTTAATATCAAAAATATAATTGGGATCCTTAAATCATTTTTCTCCGTAGTTAAGCACACATTCTTGCCTGTGATTCGTGGATAATAACGAGATGAAGAAACCATTTAAGGAAGCATGTCGCCCTACCAGCTTCTAATTCTTCGGGTCCATCGTAAGATTTGTCAATGGCTGCTCTGAAGCTTTCGTTGCAGCCGCGGCCTCGGACCATGTGCAGCCGGGGCCTGTGGAAGGGAAGTTCGTTCTTTCTAACCTCGGCAACCGCTGTCTGCAGGCTCTCCAAGGAACTGGATTTTTTCAAACCCAGAGTTGGCCCGAAGTCTTTGCTTGGAGAATCTGGAAAAGGAAGGGCAAAATATTACCTTTTCCCTATTGAGGTAGTGTGGTGTCCTGGAAGGGTTTGTTGTTCCAAAAACATTTCTGATTGGGCAGCTTAGAAAAAGGGGTGTCAAGTGGGTGGCAGTTGAGGATAAACCCAAGCTTTGCCACTTTCTGTGACTTCAAGCAAGTGGTTTGTTTGGCTTCTTTGAGCCTTAGTTTCCTTTTGTATAAAGTTGCAGTAAGATTTAAATTTAAAATTATATCATATATATAAATAAGTATGTATGTATATATATATATGCAAGCACACGCATGAAAGTTTACAGCAGTTTACAGAGCTTATGTGAGTGTGTATATGACATGCACGCGTGCACACACACTCACACACACAGAGCCTAATACAAGTGCTTTTCTCCCAGTGCCCGCCTCAAGCACTCCAGACATTGTAGCTTGTACTATTTCCATCACTGTTTTTATAATTGTTAAGAACCGTACTATGCACAGAAATCAAAGAACATTGATGTGATTTCAATTTTTGTGATTAAAAAGTTTACCTCACTCTGGTGGCTATTCATGGACAGCTAATGCAATTTATTTAGTCTATAGATAAATAAAGCAAAGCAAGAAAGAAAACAACTTCTCTGTGTCATGCTTATCACTACAAATTATTTCTCACTGGGTATCTACAAAAGGGGCAACTTGTATACGATATAATATTTCAAAAAGATAAAAGCAAAACCTAAATACGTTTAATTGTTTGTGTTCTGATAATATTTTTCACTGGTACTGTTTGCCTCGCCCTGCCTCTGCCCTCTTTCACCCAGGCATTGGCCTTGACCTTGACCTCCATTCCCACCCACAGCCAGGCTCCCAGTTCCATAACAGGATTAAGCTATATAAATACCAGCAGCACAGGCTTACTTTAGAGATGGAAGGGATTCTATCAGGGCTCTTTTCCACCAGAGCCAAAGCTCACAAGCCTCTCCGGTTACGAAGATTATTATTATTATGGTGCAGCTATACTTGCATTACTGGAATGAAATTACTTTGCAGTTTTTCAGTAGATATACATTGAGTGCATATTAAGGGGTAAGTATGGAAGTACCTACACGTCAATGCCTAGCATACAGAAGGGCTCACTAAACAGCATTGTCTTTTTTTTTTTTTTTTACTATGATCGCTACTTCTATTCTGCTACTGCCCTCACCATTAACACTCCCACTAATTGCTTAGCACAGTACTAGGTAATACAAAGAATACAAAAGAAGTACGACAAAGATGAAATGCCTCTATAAACACACATAACATTCAGTAACAATACACACTTTTTTAAGTTCTGCATATATTAAGAATAGTCAAAATAATGACAATAACTCTGACAGCTGACAATGCTTAGTCCTAAGTGTTTTTCTTAAAAGATTTTATTTATTTACAGAGAGAGGAGAAGGAAGAGAACATGAGGGAGAGAAACATCATTGTGTGGTCGCCTTCTCCCGTGCCCCCAACTGGGAACCTGGCCTGCAACCCAGGCACGTGTCCTGACTGGGAATCAAACCGGCGACCCTCTGGTGTGCAGACCGGGACTCAACCCACTGAGCCACGCCAGCCAGGGCCTCAGTGCTTTACTTATATTAACTTAGCATAACCTTCCCAGTTGTGCTACTGCACTATGGTTAGTCCCCAGATGAGGAAACTGAGGCACAGAGCAGTGAAATACCCGGTCCAAAATTACACACTTTGTACGTGTCAGAACTGGGAACGGCCTGAGACAGGCTACCTGCACCTTTTCTGCTCTGCACTGCCTCAAGTGGCACACTGCCTCTGCTCCCTACTCGATATGGTCGAGCTACTTCAGCGAGAACACAGGGTGCTCCTCTCTAAAATAAGAGCGTTAGTTTAGATTAGCCCCACGCCTAGTCAAGCAGGCAAACCGCAAAGATTGGATTTTTATTTACAGTTTAATCACTAGCTTACAGGACGCAGTTTTGCCCTTTGAACAATACGCACGATGGCCATACACACCGCCTTTCAGAGAGTGACCGTGGGTCTCCCAGAAACACGACAGAGATGTGACTAAGCAAAGACAAAATTGCAAGAAATTTCAGGGACATATTTCAGTACCACTTGCGAGTCATAAATACGGAAGATACATTTAAATCCAGAAAGGGAGATCCTTCTTATACTCCCAGGAAGGATGGTAAGTGGAAGAAACAGAAATCGAACGAGATCATTTCTGACAAGCAAACAAAAAGCAGCACAGAGGCTTGGGGCACTGAAGCAACAGTAAAAGCTTTGGAGTTTACAGAAAATATGTTACACCGTCAAACCCTAGGGAGGTCTGGTATGAAGTCTGGTGAAAACGTGAAGATAAAAAGTATCTGAGAAAGCTTCATTCTTCTGTCCACAAGAGTAACCATCTTTTATTTATTAATTGCCATCCAGGAGATTATATTAGAAACCAAACTGTAAGTATTCACATCAACCTTCAGCAATGAATTCCAGGGAACATGAAAGTGAATAAATCATCCAAGATATAAGGCATGTTATCTAAAAGGAGCTCCTCTGAAGCTTAGCAAGAAGTTATATTTGAGAACGAACAAATACAGTGTTAGTCATTCTAAGCAAACTGGATTTTGCAGGATTAATAGAGCCAGCAAAAAATTCACTTTGCATAAAGAGAAGTCACAAATTAGAAGCATCAATTGATGATTTCCAAAATGACAACCTAGCTCTCTTGGATGCAATGAATAGTACCTAGTAAAACTAAAAGCAAACAGGACAGTTGAGTCCTACGTGGTATCGTGGACTCGGGGGGTTTTCAGGCTTGAAAAAAACGTTTGCATTTATTCCAGGGGGTAAACAGGATGTGGCAGTGGGAGAGTGACTGATGGTAGAGAGAATCCAAAGTCTATACAGATGCTTACAGGTGCACCGAGGGAACTGAATCTCCAAGTGAAAGGGGACCCGGCCATGGACTTTGACCAGGGCTCACATTTCCTTTATGTGTTGGAAAGCTTCTGACCAAAGGTCAAGGTTACTGGGAGGGACTGTTATGTCAACTGATGGGCATCAGCACTAAATGCCAACAGAACACTTGGCATAAACTACCAACCATGCGAAGATTTTATGATGTACAATAAATTGTCACATTTGATCCCTCTTTTCTGCTCCAATCCATACATACCAATTCTAGCGCGGGTTCACATTGCATTGGGAATTCTGTAACTTTTAAAATGCAAATATCCACTGTCTATTTTTAGCTTATTTACCCAAATCATATTTTTTTTCAAGGCTCCCACTAAAAGTAAAGGTCTCTTTGAGGGATAATAAAAAATAAGTAATTAATCAAAATCAAAACCTCGGTCATTCTATGCCATTGAAGTCATCCTAAAATACGATCACTCCTCACGTTTTCATCTGCTGCTGATATGATACTGGCTGCGGCTGAGTTTAAGTAATTGTCTGAGAGAGAGATCTATGAATACCACGTGTTATCAGTCATGGGGTGGACTTTGTCCAAATTCGAGCATTTACTTGTTCCACTTTGAGCCGCTACGGAGCTAACCTGAGTATGACTGTTCAATGATTTCCAGGCCAGCTTAGGTTAGCTGCAAGTGCCAAGGAACAAATCTTCTTCCAACATTCAGTCACAAGACTTCATTTTTTAACGTATGACTCCTATGCCAGTGACTACATTCTCTCAGATCCTGATACACTTATCTTGCCATCAGAAATATGAACTTGACATACACAAACTTCTCACAATTAATGATAAAACGGTTATCAAGGGTGCTAGAAGAGGGATCTCACGAGTTAAAAATTATTCTCGAGGTGATATAATAAAAATATTCTTCAAGTTCCAGGTGCCAAATATTCCCTTAAAATAAAGGCCTCATAAAGAAATACCATTGTAGTCATTTTTAAAAAGATGTTATAACACTTTCAAAGATTCTTTTATTCTCAAACCAAAGGGGTTGTCTTGACTTGGTCCCAGAAGCCTTCCTTACACAGAGTACAGGGAAACGTCATGGTCATGTCTTCCAGCCCCACCGGTCCTCAAACACATTCACCACTCCACGCCATACAGGGAAATACAGTGTCATGAAGACAATTAAAGCTTTAAAGGAGTCGCGCCGCTAATGCCCCCATGGGCATAAGAAATGTGAACAGAGGGGATTGCAGAGCTACTGTGTAGGTGGAGAGGGGCCACCTACGTAAAAAAGATTCTTTTTTAAAAAAATTGTTGTTCAAGTACAGTTGTCTCCAAAACAGATTCTTAAGACACCAAAACACCATTGTACTAGCTGTCTAGCTAGAAAGTCCATTTCACAGACGGTGACACAGACAGTCCTTCCAGGAGGACCTGTGGGTGTGAGCCTCAGTTCCTCAGACCTGGCCTGGGATTCCTGCCCGTGCCTTCGTGCTGAGAACTGCTGTTGGTTCCCTGCAAGCAGGTGATTAAGGTAACAGAGAAAAGAGTCTACAGAGTAGTTAACGGTGAGTTCTCACAAGGAGAGGCTGTGGAAAATCCCAACAAGCGCCACTCTGCTACTTAGTAAGTTATTGAACACTCTGAGCCTCAGTTTCTTAATCTGTAAAATGAGGGTAAGATGAGGACAGAAGAGTGCTCGGCACATAGGATGTACTCATAAGACAGTGGTGATGATTATTATTCCTGTTATCTCTAGCCATTAGAATAAGTGAAGGCCCAGAACAATGATGGGTTCAATCTACCACTGCATTCTTAAACACAACCATTTCTTTTGCAAAAAGCGGAAAAGAGCTTCATCCAGAAATACTATCCTTTTTGTCTTTTAATTTACAAGTTGACCTGAGTTTTTTTGCAAATAACTCCTTACACTTTTCTTTTGAAATAAGGTGTATATATATCCACCTGTTCATCAGCTACAGAGGCCATTCGTGGGAAGATGAATATCAGGGCCTTGGCTGCCCTTTCCTTCAGGCTACAGTCGTTTAATTAGTCAGGGATTTCATCGGCAATGTCTGAACTTCCCGTTCAAGCACTCAAACCCCACATTAAAAGGATGCCTTAATCCAGGTGACCAGTAATTGGATCCTCCATTATTGATGAAATTGCTTCCAATACATTCTTATTAAAACATAAGAAATTATTTTGGGGAACGTATTCACTTTTGGACACAGTTTTTCTTCCAGTTCAAGTTTAATAATGAACAAATATTTATGACAAGCTAATAATAAATAATGTATGTGTTAATCTGCACATTTCAATAACATCGATGGTCCTCAAGGCACTTAGGGAAGATTAATTAAGCTAGAGCCCCTCCCTCTAAAACAAAGGGATTGTGCTCTGTTGTAGACTGGGGATCAAAACGATTATAATGCTGCCCAGGGTCACAGCATGGAACTTGAAAAGGCCAGGAATTTGTCAAGATAGCTTTCATTATCATTTTGGCCTTTCTGTATCATGAGCAATGAACTTGGGCAAATAGAATAGAAATGCTTTACTTCCTTCATGGGGAGTTGAGATGTGAAATTAATAGCTTTAAAACTCTTTGAATGAAAAATTATCATAAATTCCAAGTAGGAAGTTACAACCTCATTTTATTTTTCAACATATCTCACTTTGTATTTTTATTTTAGATTACACTTACTGAACATTTTGTATATTTAATTTTTTTAGTAGTTTCCCTAGAGGCAAAATGTCTTATGTGCTTTAATAGATATCATTGCAAATCCATTAGTCTAGAAAAAAATTCCCCATAAAATCCAAATGTATAATTTCCCAAATTGTGTTATCTGTGCTGTGTCCATAATGGGACTAATTACTGTCTTGCCTATCTCAGTATTCCAAATATTGATCATCATTCCCAGCTTATCACAGTGCCCCATTTCCTATTCATTACTGTCGGGCAGAATGTAATCTGGCTTGTATGTTATCTGCTGTCATTTGGGTCTGAGCTCTTTTTCTGGCAATTTCTAAGTTCTCTAGGAGCAGAGTTTTTTTCTCTTATGTCTCGATAAATCCCAAGGTCTTTTATTATTTCCTGAAATTCATGTCAAAATGTTCAATAGCGAACTTCTCATTAGGATTCATGTATTTGCATAATCTCCCCTACTCTGTCTTCAAACATTATCTGTTTAAAAGTGAAAATATCTAGAGAAAATTGGATAAGACGAGGTGAACAAATACAACTAATGCTTTGGCTGTGTGTATGGTCATAGCCCTCCAGGAGTTTTTAAATCTGTGCCAAGAGTTGCTATACACTTTCATTTTCTTTACTAAAGGCTCCTTCTTTTATAAACTGAAAGTCAAATTCTTATGCCATATTTTGATTTCTTCCCTGGACTCAAATTATGTTCAACAAAATTAAGAAATAGTGAACTTATTACACTAAAAATATTTTTGTAACACTTTTCTTTCTTTTATTCTCTCTTTTATGGATAAGAAAAATGGGTCAGTTTCATGGGTAAATTATTTAAAAAATATATATAAACGTATCTCTAGGTAGATTCTGTTAAGGCAAATGAAGAACTCAGACAAATTCATTCCCAGTAGACTGATTTGTTTTAATCTTTTGTTTTTCCTCTACCTGCCTTATTAGGAAAACTCTACTAGATTAAAAACAAGCAAACAAATAAAAAACCACTCCAAACTGACATTCAAGACAATAATGAATTAAAAAATTAGATAAACAGCATTGGTCTCTGAAGGGAAATGTGGGTTACTTAAACATAACAAAACACCTCACTACTTTTATTGTTTAACTGGAAATAAAGACTCATTTTGGGAGCCAAACAAACTAAGGCAGCGAGCTTTTCCACCTATGAAATAGCGTCAAGAAGATGGATAAATGCCACCTACCATGTTCTTCATCTTGCTGATCTTTGCATCCTCCACACAGAGATATAAGTACATCTTTGTTGTAGAAACATATGAAGGGGACAGCAGAGGGTAGTTAAAGCACTTGGCTGCCCCTTGGCTCCAGTGCTGTGAGGGCCAATGAAGTTTTCCCTGGAGACACACCCCCCACAATTGCCTCACTTCCTCAAAGCCTACGTACAGCTTCCGGTTCTTTGTTAATACAGCCCTTAGGCTCTTTTGGGCCACTTTCAAGGGTTTAATAATTTCTACCCTACCTGTGACTATTCATGCATCTTCTCTATGTGCTGGTCTTTCTTTTGATAATAGTCATTCCTTTCTCTCAACTTCTCTCGTTGTAGCATCAACCTTTTCTGCCATTTCACCTCCCCATATGCACTTGAAGTCATCTTGTTTTTATGCACTCCCAAGAACACCTTTATTTATCTTCCAGCTCCTCTCTGAATATCTTGGTAACAGGCGTTTCACTGTGAACAGAGACTATTTCAGTGATACCCCCTTTCCTTTTTACCATTTACTTTTTGTACGACTTGCTTCACATTCTTCTTCTGCTTTTGATTGTTGAATGGTTTATGTGTTATGTGAGTTGCGTATTACAATACTCTCAAAATAAAGTATAATATAAAGAACTCTAATAAATTTCTTAGACGACCATTAGCATAGCCAAAAGGTCAAACTGATTTCTTGAGTGGTATCCACATGAAGATATTTTTACATAGTGTATAAACTGAGCGTCTGTATTTTTTAGGATCAAACATTATTTTTGCATTTTTTGCTTTACTACTTTATCTCTGTTTTATAGCTGCCTGTACTAAAAACAACTGCAAATTCTCAATTACTGAGATATTTACAGAACAGAGATAAAGTGAGGTTTTTCAGTTTCATGTTAATGTAAATAATGATCTCTTTATAGATATACTTTAGGCAAGATTTCAATCTAATGAATGTCAAGCCAAAATCAAGTCAGTTATCATTGAATGTTTACTGAGTGTTTTTTATTGCTCAGAACTGTGAGTGGTCCTGAGAGGAATAGAAGACAAGTGTAATTAGTAACTAACATTCCCTTGCTGTTTTATAATTTACAAAGTTCTTCCTGTACAAAATGAGATCACACCATACACAATTGATCTTTCCCAAATTCGCTTGTACATTCATGTCCAGAGAGAGCTATGAAGGCGGAGAAGGAGGGAAGAGGGGCAGGATAAAATAAGTTAAGCAATGAGAGCAATTTCACTCACCATTTCACTCAATCAGAGTATGTTCCAGAGTGAGTGTGTGTCTAGGAGAGCAGGAGTTTGGAGAAATGAACTGTTTTCTGTGAGTCTCTGCTTTTTTTTTTTTTTTTAATCCCTGGGTTACATTTTATTATTTATCACTGAGATATCATCGACACAAAATAGTGTGTAAGTTTAAGGTATACAATGTGATGATCTGATACATGTCTATATTGTGAAATCATTACCACAATAAGGTTGGTTACCACCTCCATTACACCACATAATTGCGTGCATGTGCGTGTGTTTGTGCGTGTGTATGTGTGTGGTGAGAACATTTCAGACCTACTCTCTTACCACCTTTCAAGTATGTAACACAGTATTGTTACTATACATACAATGCCATACATTAGAACTTACCCATTTTATAACCGTGACCTACATCTCACCATTACCCACACCTCTCAGCTCCTGGCAAACACCATTCTATTCTGGGAGTTCAGTTCCTTTTGATATTACATATAAGTGAGATCATACAGTATTTGTCTTTCTTTGTCTGATATCCACTTAGCATAATGTTCTCAAGATCCAGGCATGTTGTCACAAACGGTGGATTTTCATCTATTTAGTGAGGGTGTATCACATTTTCTTTACCCATTCATCCAGCAGTGAACACTTGGTAGTTTCCATGCCTTGGTTATTGTGAGTAAGGTTGTGATAAACATGGAAATACAGATATCTTTTTAAAATCATGATTTCATTTCCTTTGGGTATCTATCCATAAGTGGAATTGCTGGATCACATGACAGTTCTATTTTTTAATCTTTTGAGGAGCCTCCACACTGTTTTCCCCAGTGGCTGTACCAATTAACATCCCCACCAACAGTGTATGAGGATTCCCTTTTCTCCACATCCTAATCAACACTTACTAACTCTTGTTTTTTTTTACATATATAATAATCATTCAAATAGGTGTGAGTAATGGTCTCGGCTTGATGTTCATGCCGTTAGCATCTTATCACAGGGATGTGACTCTTGTGTTTCAAAATTTAAATCTTTCATGTGTCCCCACCCTTAATCACAAGCCAATCGGTTAATCTGATGCTTTAATTAAGACAAAGCTATCTTGTGGAAATAATTTTGTGTTCTCTACTTTAAGGTGCACTTAGGGGATTTCAAACTGCACTTTGCGATTTCCCACCCTCTGGTGACTTGAACAACATTCCCGAAGGCAGTGTTTTAGTTCAATGCTATATCTTATGTAAATCTCAGTGCAATTACTGGTCTCCACTCTCTTCCCATTCCTCTCTCAAATGCCCTGAATTTACACACACACACACACACACACACACACACACACACAAAATGTTGGCCTGTTGACTTGGCAAAGCTACATAGGAGTGACGTGAGGCTTTCTGGTCTGGACAATCCTTGAGCTAAAGTTCTCCCCGATTCCTTTGATGCCTCAGAAATAAAAGATAAGGCATCTATTTTCCTCCAGAAACCTATGATCCATGAGCGAAGCCCAGATGAGCACACATGAAGTGACAACACCAGAGAATGTGGAACAGTCCCCTGACATTTGTGACATGTCCTCTGAGGGCTGTAAGCTCCCCAAGTTTTAGAGAATGGAAATGTATGACTCCTAGCTTTCTCTGGAGTTGTATTTCCGATGAGTTTCATGCTATCTCTTTACTCCACTGATCAACTGCCTCTTCAGCACCCACTAGTAATTTAATCTTTAAAGCAATACCTATTACAAGCATAGGTCCTAGAATCGAACTGTTTGGGGCCATGTCCCAGGCCCATCCCTGCACTGTGTTAACTTATTTCTTTGTGTCTCAGGTTCTTCATCTGTAACACAGATGATAATAGCATTTCCCCATAGAACTGTTTAGAAGATTATCTGGTAGAGAGCTTAAATGTGGTACCTGACACACAGTAAGTATTCATTAAATATTGGTTTGTACCATATGTCTTCTATTATGAGCAATGTTCATACTCATTATAAGGATTCTCCACGACCAAGAGAATGCCAGGAGGGTTTGTTTCCATATCCATACATAATGGGCCTGAGTCATCATTAGCTTTGAACGTTCACCTTGTATTCAAAACTTCCACTTTTAAAAATTCTGTTTAACACTTCATCACTTTTCAAATTATCTTTTATGCCTTTACTTCTTTCAACAGCCCCAAAAGCTTATTCGTTACAGAGGCATTTTCCATAAAGAAACCGAGTGTTAAAAATCACTTGATAAAAATAACCACGTCTGGAGCAACAAGTAAAGAGCTGGTTAGTTTCTTTCATAGTCATGTGACTCTCCTCCCTCAGACAAGTGCATGACACCATCAACAAGATGACAAACCAGACAAGGTCACAGACTTTCGGGGTCACTGGCCGACAGGCATCTCTGTGAATAACAGCGCTGAGAATGCTGACATGTAGCACGGTTCAAGGCTGCCTTCGCTCTGACCTGCGGACGTCCAGAGAAAAGAAAGCACGCTGTGCCCGAGTCCCTGTACCAGGGTTTCACGAATGAGGCAGGACTCGTCCTTAAGACCGACTGAGCATAGGCAGGAAAAGCGGGAGGTGGGCAGTCACTCATAAACGGGGAAGAGCATGACACATTTACTGTGTGGTGGAGACAGGATGGATGGAGCGACTGCAAGGGAAAATGACAGTAGAGGAGACTGGTGGGAAATAAGCGGAGGAATGGCTTGATAGTGTTGGTATTCTGAGAAAAGATAATACAGATGAAGTATCTAGAATAAGCTAAAGGAAAAAAAACTGCTCTGTTACATAGCAGTAGGACTCGCAGCTAAAACAAAAAAAAAGACGTTCTTTACTTCCTTCCTTTTTACCATTTTGACTTCAGGCTTTTGTGAAGCAATTTCTTTACAAAATATTTTGGTGCTTAGTCACCTGTCCTCACAGTGAACAGAACTACTTTCCTCGGATCCCTCTTTGACCAGGTGGGAAAGCCCAAGGACGTGTGTCCTCATCCACCGCCAGGCGAGCGGTGCGCAGCGGCGCCTCCCCGCCTGCCATTTCCGCTCTTTCTCCTGGCACAGCGTAGCTGTGACTGTCATGCCCAGGCCCTGTGCTATCTCCTCGCAAGCACACTTTACTATGTTTTGTAATATATAATGATTAATGGGCAGTAAAACTAATAACTTGGGGACACACAAAATAAATGAGGTGGCAAATATGAAAAGGAAGTCCCACTTAATGTTGTTGTGAAATCTGACAACACGCTGGAGTTTCCCTATAACTCAGCCAGAGGAGCCCTTGCCAGAGGGAACAAGGTTACGAGAAGGTGGTCTTTCCATTAATAACTCCCCCTCGGGAAAGTCTATGATCAATCTCCCTTGTACTGAAATTCTTGCTGGGTCATAATGAAACATTAGGGCACGGAAAGGCTGCTTCGCTCCATCTCGGCGAAGCTCGTAGAGACACAAGAAAAGAATCACATCTCTTTAGTTACCCTGATCTCCCCCTTTTCTCTGCCCCTGGTATCAACATCTATTTCTTTTATTCTACCCGGTTTCTACTCTTCCAACCGGAACGAGCACCCTGTTTTTTGTTGCGTTACTATGTCTGACCCACTCTTACCCACAAGGGTGCCTGTGACCCAGCCACGGCTAGTCAGTGCACTTCATCCTCCTGGATGACTCAGGGAGAGGCTGTTGACTCACATAAGGAGAACTGCAACTAATCCTGGTAGAATGATTGGGATAAAGTCACCTTCTTTGGTACTGGGGTTTCTGGGAAGAAAGCCTGGAGCTTCTGGTCCCCATCTTGCTTTTCCATAAGAATGACATTGAGCAAGAGAAACCAGAGCTGCAAGAGTGAACATTGCTGACACTGAGACCTGAGATCCAGCCAGGTCTTGATGGAGATGTTCTCTGAACTTCTTGGTTCAACAAATGGTCAACAAATGGTCTTCTTTGTAAAAGCCAGTCCAAAGTTGGTTCCTTTGGTAACCTACAGAGTCTTAACACCCTATTCTCAATCTTTCATCCATATAACAATTCACTGCTTGTCTCAAGTTAAGCCAGATTCGAGGAGCAGGGAAGATTGTTCCTCAGCTATTATGTCTACTGGGCAAAAAGGACCATAAGTACAGGGCAGACCACAGCAGTGAGAAGTGTGTCTGATGCCAGACTATAGGTGGGTGCGATCCAGTCTCTTACTGGGTAGGTTTTATGAGAGACAAATGCCCCAGCATTGAGAAGAGTTGTACAATACTAAATTAATCTGCTTGGCTTGGCCCCTGACACCTCTGTGAAGCGGGTGGGGCATTCTCTAGATCATTACTAATAACTATAGACATACTACTAATTGCTATATACTTCACAAAAATAGAAAGGCTTTCCAAAGATGAATAAAATCAATTCTTGCTATAGTTGAGCAAGGGTTCAAGCAACCTATCTACAATTGCACTAATTAAATATGTTGTTACGGATGTTAAAGATAGAAGAGTAATACTGACATTATTCAAGTTCCTGACCCTCCCACAGTCCTCTCAAGGCTGCTCACAATTGGGAGATGACAGAGCCGACTCACAGGGAGGAGGTGGCTGTTTCTGGAGGAGGGTGTGGGTGGCGGACATATTTTCATTTCAAGATTCTGTTAATCAAATTTTTGCACTACTGTGATGTAGGAACTTACCTATAAATGAACTGGGGAAATGATGGACAGAAAGCTATCTAAGGTGGTCCCCAGTAAAATTCGATGTAGGAGGCCTCTTTGGTGTGGATGTGGAATTTGAAGACTTGGGGTCTAGGGAAGTGATTTAGCCTCTCTGGGGTTTGGTTTCTTCATCAGTAAAGGTGGATGATGAAAACTACAACACTGCTGCTGCTGATGATGACAACGGTGGGGGAAATAGCAGCAACTACCTGTACGAGGCACACACTGAGTAATTTTATGTACACTAACCCATTTAATTATACCAGGGATATACCATCGTTATCCCCATTTTATGTTTGGGGATTCAAGGAACAGATAGGTTAAGTAACTTGCCTGAGTTAACAGAATGCTCATCTCATGGGCTTCTGTTGAGATCAGACGAAACTACACACATACAAGAAAGCCTACCTGTCACATGTTACTATTAATCAGAAGAAAGGCGGTGTTTTCCCCCACATCTGTCACAGGTGCTGGACCCAGTTGATCAAAAGAAGACACAGAAGGGAATCTCTTTGTGAACACCTGCCTTTCAGGAACAGGCAATCTATATGGAAGGCCAAAAAGTGGCACTGGAAAGCTCCCCCAAGCAGGGCAGGATTTAGCAAGACATGGAGAGAGTGTTGAGAGTCAGGGGAGAAAGGCTCTGGGCTGACATGAGCCCCCAAAAAATGGGGGGCATAAGACAGACTGGGAGACAGAGCTGGAGACTGAGGGGTGAGGAGGTAGAGCAGTGCCCTGCTGCGAGGTGGCAAGCCCAGTGATTTATCTGCTACAGAGCAGTCACGTGGTGCGGGGTGTGTGTGGAGATGAGGATGGACAGAGAGAATGGAAAAAGGGCAAAGAGGCCCCTACCAGCCGGGGGACCAGGTGTCTGATTGTCCCATAGCCAAACGAGGCCTCTGAAGTCTGTGGTCCTGGGTGCAAACCCAGTCGCTCAAATGCACTTGTTTCTTTCTGTGGCCAATAAACAAGGTATTCTAACTGCACTGTGCACCGAGTGGACTTGTTTGCCCAGTGGGTATGATCTAAGGACCCCAAATTGGGATGAATGTTTTGGTTCAGCAACTATAACAATAGCTGATCTTTATTCAGAACTTACTCTTTGACAGGCTCTGTGCCAAATGCTTTTCATCCTCTGGACAGCCCCAGGAATATCATTATTCACCTTTTATAGAAGTCAGCTTCCCAGAACAGACGCCCAGCTCTGCCTCAAACATCGCAGAGCCCTATTTTATTTTAATAATTAATTATAGCACAGACACAAAAACATACAGCTTTGCTGAAAACTATTCATATATTAAAAAAAAAGAACAATTTGGTTCACTGCTAATACTCCCACAGAAAAAGAACTACTTTTGTTATTTTAAAATCAATTTTTGAGCAAAATGTCATATTTTATTTTCTTTGCCTTGTTCTGGGTAAGAATTTAGAAAGAGCTTGTGATGCATCATTAAATAGTTTTCCCATCATCTTGTGACTGAGTTATTGGCACTAGATACAGCCATGGGGGGAAAAATAAATGTTTATGATGATTTAAAAGACCAATTATAGGCCTTTGCCTTGTTCCTTACTCAGCATTCTGCATGGGATATAAAAATGGCAATGAAAAAAATACTACACTCGAAATTTCAGCTGAGCAGAATGTCAGTTTTCAGTTACACTTAAAGAATAAAAAACATTAGGATACCATTAACAGTTTCAGAGTAATGGAAGCAAAGTGGGATTGTTTTCTGTTATTATTATTACTTCCATTAATGGGTCAGAGCCTTCCAAGAGAGAAAAGCTGGGGACAATCTAGACACTTTCAATCTAGCATTAACTCTTTCAGGTCAAAGGGGGCCCATTTAGTGGACTGCAGCAGCCACTTAATAAATGATACTCTTGTGGCCTCGAAGAATTTATCTCCTGCCTAAAGAGTCTCACTGATACATTTCTAGTTTCTGCATTCCATCCCAACAACTACTACAGTAAGAGAAAAAGTTAATTTGCAGATAATTAGTTAGGGAGGGAGGGAATATTCCTTACAGTAGAAAAATAAAAACAACCCATCACAATGCATCAGTCACTGTGTGCAAATCTGGGAGAGGATAATGAGCCTTAGGAAGTAACAGAATTAGGTTGAAAAATTAGAGGTGCAAGACAGAACAATTTTCTTTTAAGGGAAGTATTTGGTGAAATAATTTTTCGACTTGTTCGCCTTGTGCAGTTTATATGTCACTAAATACAGCTAATCCTGTCTCCTTTCAAAAGTTAATGTCAGCTACTAGAATAATCTGCTTTCTTGATTTAATTGCATAGTTTAACCTTTGACATAACCTTTTAATTCACACCATGACAGCCAACCTGACTGAAAGTTTTTCTAGAAATCTGAGTAACTTCCCCAAGGTAAAAACTGCTTTCCCTTGTGTGGGTACAGAGGGGAGCATTCCATCCCAGATCATCCAGTACGAGGCGGCTCTGGCTGCAGGTGTGGCCTGCTCACTGCGGGGAAGAGGGGAATTTAGTAGGGTGTCTGGTATGTTAAAAGTCAGTTTCACAATAATGTAATGTACTCGACACTACTAACTGCATGCTTAGAGATGGTGAAAATGATAAATCGTATGTTATCTTGCACTACAATTCCTTTTTAAAAAAAGTTTACATGGTTACTTTTAGAATAGCGATCAGAAGATATTTTGGGGAATGAAAGTACCTTGATTCAAATAAGGTTGTAGAAAAAGAAAACACTGTATAGTTTTTGCTGTGTTTAGTGAATTAAATTAAATTTGGAGAACTGAATTAATTAGAGTCCCTGGTTCCTTAAAATGCTAAGACAGAGCCTTTGGCCACAGTGGTGTAAGGATTTGCACCCGTTGGTGGCTTTGGTTTCGTGTGAAGACCTAACAAGGATTCGGGCAGTGTAGGACCTATATCCCCTGAGTTTAGGAAATTAAAAAAAATTTATTGTGGTGACATTGATTAAAAAATTATATAGGTTTCAAGTGTACAATTCTATAAAACATCATCTGTATATTGCGCTGTGTATTTGTCACCAAAAGAAATTTTTTTAAATTGAAAGGTGGCAAAATTCTGATGTTGAACCTAAATTTTTTTCAAATCATTAAGAAAGTTTCTCCAAGTGCTGCAATTAAAGAAAAAGGAAATATGATTTGGGGAAGCAACTTAATTTTAACAGCAAGACATTTCAATATTTTGATTTTCTTAAGTTACTGAAATAGTCAAAGAGAAGACAAATATTAAAGGTTATCTTCTAAGAATCACTGGAATTATGAAAAATACCTGGCTCCCACCCTGACCCATGTGGCTCAGTTGGTTTGGCGGCGTTCCACAAAGTCAAAGGTCACTAGTTCTATTCCTGGTCGGGTCACACGCCTGGGCCGTGGGTTTGGTTCCCATTCGGAGAGCATGTAAGAGGCAACTGATGGATGTCTCTCTCTCACTCCAATATTCCTCTCCCTCTCTTTGTCCCTCCCTTCTCCTCTCTCTAAAAATAAGTAAGTTAAATCTTTAAAAAAGAAAATGAGGTTTCTTAAAATTCTAGGACTGAAGTCTTTTGCCAAAGGTATCATCGAGAAAAAAAAAATAAGCGAGAGATCAGTACGGTGAAATAACAAACCAAGTCTAAACACATCATTTGGGATTAAATTCCTCTGCAAAGAAATATAAAGTGAAGATGGGGTGGATATTTCCTCATTCAATATTTTGTTGTAGGGTTTTTTTTTTAATTTAAATTATTTCAACATGAGTTTTTCTCTTCAGAGCTGGATGTTTTTTTTCTATGATGAAATGATAATTCTTTGATTGGATAACCTCACTAATGCTGCATTAGAGTTTTGCCGCATGATCAAATGAAAAGGGGTCTAGGGGTCGAGGAAAGAAAATCTGTTTAAACAAACATCTTTGATAATTAGAAAGCTGGTGGAAAATGTTCTACAAAGCAGACCGAAGCTAACGAGGTGCGTAAGTTAAAACCAGGAAGCCACACAAGTAGAACTGGTTTCTTTCTGTCTTTAACCCCAAATACAAGGCATTCTCACCTACTGATGCATTTCAGGAGTAAACACGTATAATATCTCTTTCTCTTCTTTTTACGGAAAATTAGGTCCTTTCAAGTGTATACAACCTGGCCAAGAGGCTAATTATTGGGCTACTTCCAGATGAAATGGTTTTGTTTTGTTGATTGATACAAAATATTCTCTGTCCTTAGAGGAAAAGTTAAGCACTAACATTCAAGACAGTGTTTCCTAGATCTTATTCCAACTGATGTATAGAAAGAACATATTTTCAGAGTTTAGGAAAAAAATTAGATTTCTTGTCTAGTAAGGATTCCAGAGATTTAAGGTTGTGCCGGGGACCTGGGGCCATAAAGACCAGGGCAGTCGTACCAAATGGGCCTCTCTAGTGGTCTCCGGCTCCACCTCGCTGTTGGGTTACCTGATCTTCTGTTTCTTGTCTCCAAATAGTGCTCAGGATCTGAGATGCTACGGTAAATGTTTATTTAACGCAATCCACCCAGATCCGAGTCTCTCTAGGCCTGCCCCTCCTTTCCTGCACCTGTCTGCTGTTGCATCACGGAATCTTACATCCTTGAAGCATTTCTGACTTCATGTTACAGCCGCCTCTGCCCCTCCCCAGCAGTCCAGCAGCCACTCTAATTTAAGAAGCCCTAAATACGGTTGCCATGGGTGACACAAGAGCATCGAGAATGGTGGAGCTCGACTAATAAAAAGGCTTTCACAGCATTTCAGCCTTTGCTCATAAGTAAAGTTAAAATTTACGGCTTCTAAAACACTGGATCTGGAAGAGGTTAGGTTAAACGGCTGCTAGTAATAAAAGGAATCAATACACCACAGCATCTTGACACGGCCAGCAAACTGAATAAACACTTCATCCAAATCCACTTGGCCCTGAATTAAAAGAACATAAAATACTGTATTTATTTGGTTTATCCCACATCCACCAAGAGTTTGCTTCTCTAGGTCTCAACAAACTCTACCCAGACAAGTATCAGATGTTTGTCTGCCGAATGGCAGTTACAGGACATGCCAAGGTTCTGGGTAATTAACTGAGTGTTCACTTTATCAGGGAGGCACTTGTAGATTCGTTTACTACAAACACACAAATAAGACAAACAGCCTGGCCTGGGAAGACAACAGACTGTTTACAAAACCGACAATGGAATTTGATACCCTCTGAGAACCAAAGCCTTCCCATAGGAAAAAGAATAAAAAAAGAAAAGAAACAAGTGTTTTACAATAGCTCCTTTCGTTCATGCTGAATTCTGAAACTTAATCTAGGTTTTAGAATGAAAATTAGACCTTTTGCAATAATGAACAACATCACAAGTCTGTAAACCAAGCACAATCGTGAATTACATCAGAAAAAGAGAAATTAGTGAATTTTGAAAGCATGGTAAATAAAGATTTTGCCTTTCATGATTTTTTTTCCTACTGTAAATTATCCAAAGCACAAAAATACTGTCTACTTTTCTTTGGTGATAAATAGCTTAATAATCTGTTAATGTTATTTTTCTTCTCAAAAGTTCATGCATAAGATAAAGGAATAGTGACTGCATTTTGTCCTGAAGCCATTTTTTTCCCCTCTAGAAAGTATTATACGAAAGCAATTTATGTCAG
The DNA here is from genome assembly GCA_039655065.1 of Glossophaga mutica. Classification (NCBI taxonomy): domain Eukaryota; kingdom Metazoa; phylum Chordata; class Mammalia; order Chiroptera; family Phyllostomidae; genus Glossophaga; species Glossophaga mutica. Next base: position 25,341,545 of record CM077306.1, read on the forward strand.
AGAAAGGCACCCACTATTCATTCCATCAGACGGAAGAAATCCCGACACAAAGAGACTCTTTTACCCTCCTCTAATAGCTTACGGTTTAATATTTTAAATGCATTTTTGCTTTTCATGGTTCAGCACAAAGTATGGCTCCGGAAAGAAAATAAGCGATCACAATTTACAGACATCTCAGGTAGAAGAGGGGCACTTCTTTTTTGTGGCTTCGGGCTGTATTTAGGCTCCCTGCTGGGCATAATCTCGAATTTCAGAAACCCAGCTTTATGGTTGGAAACACTGGGAAACTTCCCAGAATGCACTTCTCTCCAGTCTGGTTTGATTCTGTTGGAAAATGAGAAATGTCCTCTAAGTCAGGGTTCGTTTTAGGAGAGTGATGTCCTTTGGCTGAAGTGGGACTGGTCGAGCCACTGAAAGCAGCCTGCCTCCTCCGAGGGGTCCCGCACACTGTGAAGTGACGCTGAAGAAGCTTTTAAGAGTTTTAGGGGAACTAGACTGAGGTGATTCTAAGGTCTAAACTTCAAAGGCACATAAAAACAGTGATTTGAGGAGAAATTCTGTTCCAAATGGTACGACATCCATTTAGCTTGCCCTTTGGACAATTTGACATTTTAATAATGTCATTGGGAAATTATGGCAAATGTACATAATTAAGAAAGCAAAAAACTGAAAATACGAGAGGATATAATGAGGAAAGCTGGTAATAAGATGAAATGTATGAATAGGATGAGGCATCCAATGTGGTTAGTTCACATCAGAGGCGGTAAGAATGACAGAAAGAAGAGTAAGTTACCTTTTGGGCAACCTAAGGGGAACATTTTAAGAAGCAGAGAGTTCTGAAAGGTAATCCACATTGAACCAAGTGAAAGGAGCAGCCGCACTGGCGACACCCCCCACTTATATTTGGGCTATCTTTTGAAAAGCAATGTTGAATTTGGGGGAAAAGTTCGTATAACTTAGAGACTTGGAGAACAAACAGTGTTTTATGAAATTGGGTAGCTTCTTGAAATTCTGACTTAGAATTAAATTCAAGTTTCTGAAGGAATTAAGTGGACACAAATTTTCCATCTCAAGGTTATAAGAGGCTCACAGACAAATTAAATTCAGTAATTTACTGTGAAAGAGTGGCACTTAGCCTCATGGGAGTCTAGCAATTGTTTCACTCATTTCTCATTAAGTCCCTAAAGCCTCCCCCATGGCAGCTGACTCAAGACTTTGCGCAAGAGCAAGCCCCCTATTTCTACCCAATTCCCCTCATTCTCAGAACTTGAAAAAACAATCCTCTACGTCTCTTCTTTCTCAGCCTCAACAATGGTCTCAGTTCCTGCATCCTTCTTGTCTTCTAAGCCTCATGTCCAACGAAGAGGGGCCCTCTCCTTTCTAAGCTCATCAGTTATCCCGGTTCTCTCCATCCCTCAGAGTCTAGAGATTCTTTCACTTCACTGGAATCACGTCTGGGGTCTCTGCTACTCAAAACACCCCGTAGGACTTCCATTCTTTCTCTTCCTTTAATGCCAGGTTGGGCACACCCTGAGGCCTCATCCGAGAAGCCTTTCTCCTTCGTCCCTGCATCCCCTGCCATATGGCATCCAGCTCCAGAGCACCAAGGTGACCAATTACCTCCTAATTGCCAGAACCAATAAACTTCTTTCACTCCTTATTTTGTTTGATCTCTCCGCAGTACTCGATACTTGGCTTAACCCTTTCTGCTTGAAATCCTACCCTCCCCCTGCATCCAGCCTGGCACTACCTTTCCTTCCCCTTTCCCCAAGTGTGGGCCTTCTCTGAGGTTCACCCTCAGCCCAGTGCCATCTCTAGTTATTCACTTCTCCTTCTGGGCATCTGCTTCCCAGGTTTTGGATTATTTGATCAAATTACTCCCCCAGGCTTCCCACTGCTTTTGGAAGAAAGTCCAAACTCCTTTGATGGTTCACAAAGCCCTTCACGATCTGGCCTCTTCCATGTACCTCACCTCACCTTTCTCCTTCCTTTGCTCTTCCCCCCATATTCCAAACCCTAGCTTTTTTGAACTAATTGTTGTGTTACTTCAAAGATGCTAGCTCCCTCCTCAGTGTCTTTGCATGTTATCTCTCCAGGATTCTCTTCTCTCCTGTTGGGACAGCTTTTCCTGCACTTTATTTTCTTAGGTACCACTTCCACAAGGAAGCCCTGCCTAACAACCTCTGCATCAAAAAAAAAAAGAAGGAAGGGAGAGAAATGCTGTCAAGTTCTTCCTTTATGTCACCACAATGCAATAACAATAGGCTTTTCCTGAGTGCTGAGCATTGTCGGAAGTCCTATACAGTATTCATAAGATTAATCCTCACCTTGGCCCATGGATGCAAGTGCTATCATTTTTGTCACTGATATAGAGGAAAAACTTGGACACAGAGAGGTTAAATACCTCGTCCAAAATTGCACAGCAACAGAGTTGGAATTTGAGCTCTCCGTCCCTAGGTTCAGTGACCTAACATGATACAGCTGCTCTGACGATTTATGTATCCTTCTGTCCATTGTGTATGTATCTCTCTTTCTCACTAAACTCACAGTTTTTGAAGGCACGGATGAAGTCATGGTCACCTTTGTATCAATGCCCAGTAGAGGGGATGCTCAATAACTGTTTGTTGTTTGACTAATTAATTGAAACCTTTCTGACTGTGGTCTCCAAGCACGGCCCTCCTTCATTGCTGACAGCATGGATTCTTACTTAATTGCATCCTGGTGTTGCAAATATGAAGATCACTCAACTATGATAACAATTAACATGTTTGGAGATCATCCAAAGTGCCAGAAACCGTGCTAGTTGTTCTACATAAATCGTCTAAATTCATCTTCCTCTATGAGGTTGATATTATCATTATTCATGTTTTAAAGCTAAAGGAAGCTGTGTCTCAGAATAACCAAGGGTCCCGCACTGAGCCAGCAGTGGCACCAAGACTCAAACCCAGGTCTGTCTGCAGTGAAGGCCGCACAGCTAATTAGCCGCACAGCTAATTAGCCGCACAGCTAATCGCACACCACCGATCTCCAGGTCTCTCTACCTGGATGGCAGCCAGAGCCCTTTGGGCCTTCACAGAGATTGCTCAGAGGCAGCAGATTCTGTGTGGATGATGCCTGATCACTACTACAAGCAAAAATCTAAAATTCCTCTTTTTTTTCCCAGGGGAAACGTTCTAGTGTTTCCAAAAGGAGCCATTTGTGTGCTCTTGGGTTCTGCCTCCCTCTGCCACTACCTAAGACCCCGGCCAAATGCCTTACTGGTGTCTCTCCTCTTTTCTGGACTCCTCCACAGTCATGCTTTGCTCGGATGCCTCTGCCTTCTTTTAAATTCTTTCAAAAAGCCCCTTCTTGCTGAAGCTTTTGTCCTTTTATCTAACAAGGATGAATAAGAAAAGAAAAAGGGAAATAGCACAATTACTGTATAAATACCAAGGAACTGGAGGCCTTTGAGATTTAATTACCTTTTCAGAAGGTGCATATTCTTTCCAGGTGGTTTTCCAAAGCTCTCCTAGCACCAGAAACCCTGCTGGCTTGCCACAAAAGGAAGGAATGGCAAGTAGGATGAGGCTGCTGAATGCTCTCCCATTCAAATGTCCAATGACACTCTTCCCCCAACTCTTCCAAAAGCGACTTCCTGTGTCAGCAATTAATAAATGCTACATATAGTTTATTATGTATGTTATATCCAATAAACAAATTTTCAGGAGGTGAACAACTCAATAAGGGTAACAGCTTTAGTTGTTGTACTTGTATCAAGACTATCTCTTAATAGATTTCTCAGACTACGTAATGTAAAAATCACAAGCACACCTGAGGTTATAGTTTCCACTTTCCATTGTTAAAAAACAAAACAAAACAAAAACAACAAAAGTCAGCACTGGCTGGCGTGGCTCAGTGGATTGAGTGTGGGCCTGTGAACCACAGGGTTGCCAGTTTGATTCCCAGTCAGGCACGTGCCTGGGTTGCAGGCCAGGTCCCCAGTAGGGGGCACTCAAAAGGCAACCACACATTGATGTTTCTCTCCCTCTCTTTCTTTCTCCCTTCCCCTCTCTAAAACTAAAAATATAAAATCTTAAAAACAACAACAACAACAAAACAATAGGCCCAAAATGGAGTCACTTGTGCTAAGTTCCATGTCAGCAAACCAAGACTTAAAACTTAACCCAACTGTAGTTTCAAGCTTCCTCAGGAATGTTATCTTAACAGGTAAGTCTGGAATTTTATGGTCAGCACCAATGAGGTAATCTGACACAGAGGACCCCACAAAAGAAGATGAGGTAATTGGCTCTCCCCTATCCCTTCCCCACTTCTGCCTATATGAGCCTTTCATTTTGTACATCTCCTCGGTGCTCATTTCTACTTGCTAGATGGGATGCTACCTCATTCAGGGATCATTCAGTAAAACCAGTTAGGTCTTCAAATTTGAAAGGACAAAGCCAGTGCCATTTGCTATCATGGCACCATTTGCTATCATGGCACCATTTGCGGAGCAGGCCTATGACCTTGTTAAATATGATTGCCATTTTACTCTGCTGAGCTTGTCGCCAGGACTGGAAATTACTGGAAAGCAAGACAGAACTAACTGCTCCCTACAGCCACAGGCAGAAGCTACTAACATTGGAACAAACTGCAGCCTCCTGGTGGGTCCACATCACAGCAACCCCCTACCCCTTTAATCCAATTATAATCCAATAAAAGCTTAAAACTCCCACCACTCAATGCTGGTGCATTTCTCCACCCCTAGCCCTTTCCCTCTCCTGGAAAAGTAAAATAAAATCTCTATTCTCCCAACCTTCTTCTCTTTGTGGATTCTTTCATAGTCTGTATCACCGACCACCCTAACAAAATGTACTCAAATTTTGTTTTTTTTAACACTATTAAAACAAACACTGCTCTTATAACCACTAAGAGCAATCTGTATTAGTATTTGAGCAATTGTACTGATATAAAAAATATCAGTTAAACGTCTTGTCTTTCAAAGGAACATCTAATTAAAGTTTTTGTCTACAGTTCCTGTTTTCAACAAAATATAGAACTCAGGATTAAATATAAGAATGACAACCCCAGATTTTTTTTAATACTATTATGAAGCCACAACTACCTCTTTCGGGTAACAGAAAGAGGCAGAAGGCTCCTGATTTTTATTGCTGGATCTCTTAAATAAATATTTTGAGATAAGACACATGAACTTGTATTTCATAGCTTCATTAGAATGTGCTTTGCAGAAACTAATTTCTCTTTTCATTATCTTTCTTCTCCCCATACACACTGTTAATTGTATTTTCACTGCATGGTAAATACAAGAAAATTTTCGCTAATCTGTGATACTCAAGAGATTTTTCCTTTCCAACAGGGTACTGAAAGAAGCCTAACACTGGGCCTTAGGGTTGACTTGTGATTGTATTTATATTACCTCTTTATTCACCTCCTGCTCAGTCTGCAATCATCCCACACAACTGAAGATGCTAAAATAAGCATTACCCACATTTTTTTGTCTCCTCATGTTTAAAAATGTATCAAAAGGCACACACACGAGCAGACAGAAATTTAGAAGAAGCTGAAACTGAAAGCCCTTCAAGACAACCTGCAATTCTATAATGAAGGATGATTAAAAACTAAGGAAAGGATAACAATAAAACTTAATTTTAAAATGTTAAAAGAAGGTGGAACCAAGATGGTGGTGGAGTAGGTGGAAGGTATACTCACCTCCTCCCAGGCCCAAACTAAATTTACAACTAAATTATAATCCTGAAGAACCAAATGAAGACTAGCTGAAGCAAAGTCTTATAACCAAGGATTTACAGAAGCAGCCACATTGAGGCTGGTAGGAAGGGCAGAGCCGTGAAGAAGACTGCCCCTGCTCCCATGAGCCATGACTGAGGTTCAGGAAGGATATCTCAGCTGTGGTGGGTTCCCCCTGAGAAGTGTGGGGTCTCAACCCCAAGCTGAGGTTCCCAACCTAGCAGACCAGAGCCAGGAAAGGCACCTACATAACAACTGACTGTGAAAATCGGCAGGGATTCTGTCTGCCAGGGAGAGACAGGAGTCAATTGGAGACACAGGCTCCCTCTTCAAGGGCTAATACATACAATCTTGTCTGTGGCCACTTACCCTGGGCTCTCCCAGAGGGAGGCAGAGCAGACTAAAGGTGCATGAGGAAGAGTCTGGGGTTTGTAGCTCTGGGGAGAGAGCCCCAGGGACAACTGCCAGGATCCCTGTGCAGGGTCCTTCTCCCACACCTCAGAGACCATCACCCTTGGGTGGAGCACCCCCTTTCACACGGCATCAGAACGTAATAGCCCCACTCTCTGGACTCCTTGCTGTTCTACCCCAAGGAGCTTGTGCCCTGCTGAAAAGTCAGCTGCCTTGGCCAGGGTGTAGAGGTCTGGGCAGACTCAGGGAATGTCAGTGACTGAGTTGTGTGGCTTTGTGGCAGGGGGGCATTCCCCCCATTATCCCATGAACCTAACTGGTGCTTCCTCCTCACACAGGATCTGCCCCACCCTCTGAGTGCCCAGCTGACCCACCCTCCGGATTCCTAGTGGTTCTGCCAGACTCCTGGTGGCTCTGCCCTGCCAGGGCTTGGCAAAAGTGGGGGCAGACTGAGTTGTGTGGCTCTGGAATGGGGGCCACAACCCCTGGCTTCTCCAAAGCCTCACTAGTATCACCCCCTCACAGGAGATCCACTAGCACCATCCTCTTCACTCCTGGTGGCCCTGCCCTGCTGAGCTTAGGACAAGCCAAGTCACGTGGCTCTAGGACAGGGGACAATCTTCCCTCATAGGCCCAGGCAGTACAGAACCCTCCCTTCACATGGCCAGATTTTGGTCTGCTTGGGTCTGATAAACTCTGCTGGCCTCACTCTGATGACTCTGCGATCCCACCCCAACACAAAGGTGTGTAAGCTCCCAGGGGGTGGCAGTTAGACTTGGTATACCCAGGGACTTTTGCTGAGTGACCTCAGACCCAGAACTGGCATTGAGGTTGGACTTGTATTAGTGTGGTAAACACCACATACCCCTACCTAGTGACTCACTGAAAGCCTATCTCATGCAACTCGAGTATGCCACAGGCTTTTTTAGTGAATGAGCCTGTGGTAGGTGAAGACAGGTGAAGGTAAAACTTGGGGTATCTTGGGACTTTTGCTGAATTACCCTCAGCTCCTGTTCTGGTAATAGCTGGCCTTGGTGTGCAGCTTGGTCCTTTCCATACACACCCAGGCCAAGCAGAGGCAGCTATAAACTGTGGATCACTTTGCAACTACAAGCAGGTTGCACAGGGCCAGTCATAGGCAGCATCTGACATTGACCTGAAAAAGAATCCCTCCCAGAGACCTAGACCTAATACACCCAGTGTGCAGCCTCAGACAGCATCAGAGCAAGATCCAATACGCTTCACAAGTGGCAAATCCAAAGGGAGATCTTGGCAGGCAATAGACCCTAATGAGGTGAATGCTGTGTTAAGTGGTCAGTACCTGCACAGCAGCTTGCATGAAGTGGAAATAACAGTGAGAGCAGAAATAACAAAATAAAGTCTAAAAAATAATATAAACGATCAATGAAACCAAGAGCTGGCTCTTTGAAAGATGAACAAGATAAACAAACCTTTAACCAGAAGACTCATCAAGAAAAAAAAGACAGAGGACCTGGTTAAAAAAAAATCAGTAGATGAAAGAGAAGTAACAATGACATTAAAGGAATACAAAGGATTGTAAGAAAATATTACAAAATATCATATATCAACAAATGAGACAATCTGAGAGAAATGGACAAATTCCTAGAAACAATCTTTGAAAACTGAATCAGGAAGAATCAGAGAATCTGAATGGACAGATTACAAGTAGTGACACTGAGCAGTAATCAAAAAACCCCAGCAAACAAAAGCCTTGGACTGGATGGCTTCAGAGGTAACTTTTACCAAACACTCAGAGAAGGAGATACTCCCAAGCTAAAACTAGTCCAAAAAATTCAAGAGGATGGAAGACTTCTAAGCTCATTTTACAAGGCCAGCATTATTCTAATTCCAAAATCAGATAAAGACACTACAAAGAAAGAAAATTATGGGCCAATATACTAGATGAACACAGATGGTAAACTCCTCAGCAAATATTAGCAAACCAGATCCAGCAATACATTAAAAAGATCATACACCATGATCAGGTGACTTTATTCTGAGGATGCAAGGTTGGTACAATATTCTGAAATCAACAAACATGATACGCCACGTAAACAAAATGTAGGATAAAAATCATATGATCATATTAATAGCTGCAGAAAAAAGAGTTGATAAAATCCAGCACCAATTTATGATAAAAACTCTCAGCAAAGTGAGAATAGAGGATACATACGTAAAAATAATAAAGGCCATGTATGACAAACCCATTGCCAGAGAAATACTCAATGGGCAAAAACTACAAGTGTTTCCCTTAAGGTCAGTAACAAGACAGGAATGTCCACGTCCACCACTCTTGTTCAACAGAGTACCGGAAGTCCTGGCCACAGCTATCAGAGGAGAAGAAGAAATGAAACCCATCCAAACTGGAAAGGAAGAAGTAAAACTGTCATTATTTGCATTTGACATGATATGGCAAATAGAAAACCTTAAAAATTCCAACAAAAAATTACTAGAACTGATAAATAAATTTAGTAAAGTAGCAGGATACAAAATAAATATCCAAAGAGCAGTTGCATGTTTATACAATAACAAACTGTCAGAAAAGAAAACTAAGAAAACAATCCCAATCACGGTTGCTTCAAAAAATTAGCCCTGGCCAGTGCGGCTCAGTTGGTTGGATCACTTCCTGTAGCTCAAATGTCATGGATTTGATTCCTGGTGAGAATGCATACCCAGGTGGTGGGTTTAATCTCAGTTCAGGGCACATACAAGAAGGCAACCAACCATGTTTCTTTCTCTCTCTTCCTTCCTCTCTCTCTAAAAGCAATGAAAAAATATCCTTGGGTGAGGATGAAATAAATAAATACAAAAAAATAAAATAAAATACCCAGGAATAAATTTAATCAAGGATGTGAAACACTTGTACTTACAAAATTATAAGACACTGAAGAAAAAAATGAAGAAGATACCAATAAGTGGAAGTATATATGGTGTTTATGGATAGGAATAATTAACACCAATAAAATATCATACTACCCAAAGCAATCTCTAGATTCAATGCAACTCCTATTAGTATAACCAATGGCATATTTCACAGAACTAGAACAAATATTCCATAAATTTATATGGAACCATAAAGACCCCAAAAGCCACAGCAATCTTGAGAAAGAAGAACAAAGTTGGAGGAATCGCACTGCCTCAAACTATAGTATAAGGCCATAACAAGCAAAGCAGCATGTTACTGGCGTAAACAAAAACATATGGATCAATGAAACAGAATGGGCAGCCCAGAAATAAATCAATGCCTTTATAATCGATTAATATTTGACAAAAGTGGCAAAAACATACAATTGGGTAAACATAGTCTATTCGATAAATGGTATTGGAAAAATTGGACAGATATGTGCAAAAAAATCAAAGTAGACTACAAACTTACACCATACATAAGAATAAACTGAAAATGGATTAAAGACTTAAATGTAAGTTGCAAAACCATAGAAATCCTAGAAGAAAACATAGGCAATAAAATCTCAGACAGTTCTTGTAGCAATATTTTTTCTGACGTATCTCCCCAGGCAAGGGAAACAAAGGAGAAAATAAACAAAAGGGGCTACATCAAAGTAAAAAGTTTCTGTACAGCAGAGGAAACCATCAACAAAATGGAAAGACATACCACTCAATGGAAGAACATATTTGCCAATGATGCATCTAATAAGATGTAAATATCCAAAGTTTATAAAGAACTTATAAAACTCAACACCAAAGAAACAATCCATTCAAAATGAGCAAAAGACCTGAATAGACACTTCTCCAAAGAGGACATATAGATAGATGGCCAATGGCATATGAAAAGATGCTCAATATCACTAATCATCAGAGAAATGAAAATTAAAACCATAATGAGATATTACCTCACACCTGTCAGAATGGCTATCATCAATAAATCAACAAACAAGTGCTGGCAAGGATGTGGAGAAAGGGGAATCCTTTTGCACTATTGGTGGGAATGCAGGTTGGTGCAGCCACTATGGAAAGCAGTATGGAGTTACCTCAAAAAATGGAACTGCCTTAGACCCAGCAATTCCACATCTGGGAATATATCCAAAGAAACCTGAAAAACTAATTGGAAAGGGTATATGCACCCTTATGTTAATTTCAGCATTATTTACAGCAGCCAAGATTTGAAAGCAGCCCAAGTGTCTATCAGTAGATGAGTGGGTAAAAAAAAGTTGTAGTACGTTTACACGATGGGATACTACTTGGTCATAAAAAAAGAAGGAAATTTTACCCTTTAAGACACCATAAACGGACCTGGGGAGCATTGTGCTAAGTGAAATAAACCAGTCAGAGAAAGACAAGTACCATACTATTTCATTCATGTGTGGAATCTCATGAACAAAATAAACTAACAAACAGCATAGAAACAGACTCTTAGATAAAGAAAACAGGCTGACAGCTGTCAGCGGGGTGGGATGTTGTGGGACTGGGTTATAAAGGTGAAGAAATTAAGAAGAAAACAACTCAGAGACAGACAACAGCATGGTGATTAGCAGAGGGAAAGGAGGGTGGGGGGAGGTAGAAGAGAGTAAATGGTGACGGAAGGAGACTTGGCTTGGGGTGGTGAACACATATTACAATAGACAGGTAATGTATTATAGAACTGTACACCTGAAACCTGTATAATTGTATTAACCAAGTCACCCCAATAAATTCAATAAAAATAAAATATTAAAAGAATATTTAGTAAAATTTAATTTTTAATTTTACTACCATTTTTAGCAGTTTAAATTATAAAAGTAATGAGATATACGTATTATAGACTTGCTGAAAAGCCAAGAAGAGAAAATGCTACGATTCAGCATAAAGTAGTAATATCATTTCGGAAGTGGACTTAAAATTTGTCATGACAGATTTTGCATTTGGTGCTAATTGAAGACAAATAATTTTTTTAATAAAAGGTATAATGACGAAATGACAGATCTACTGACATAAATACCTAGATAATTTCAAGTAGAAATTAAGTAAAAATGATGACTTAAAAAATCACCCATGTAAAAGTAAATTATATAAAAAAGGAATATGAAAAGGATGTGTTCATAAAAACAAATGTGATACACTATATATTTGTTTAATGATCAATACTGCAGAAATTTCTCACTGAAGTGAGTAAGATGACTAGTTTCTTTCTCAGTAGCATTAAAAGTAATAGCAGTGTAAGTGTCTAAAAGGAATGGAGTCTTCTCCTCTGTGCATCATGGAACGAAATCAGTGGGCCAATCCTCCTGCAAATTTTCCAAGTGTGAAGTTTATCATATATCCTAATCCTGAAAAGTGGTGGACATGTCTCTTCACAAAAGAATGAAGAAAATAAAGAAAACAGGTACTCATTTCTCTTAAGAATTTTAATATTTATGGAAATTAAAGGAATGACTAATTTATCTAAGATCCAGATACGTATGAGAAAAATTGAGCATAAAAACCCCAACAACCCCCAAACCTCTGTATTTGTCCAACTCTAGATGATCTAAGCCAATATCATGGATAACGCAAACCAGAAACCAATCCTCAAACGTGCAGTAAAGTAACCAGAGACACTACACTCACTCACGCAGCGCACACACTATGTGACCCCTGGGGGACCATTCATTCACAAGACTCTCATTTAGTCTACATGATTAACTCCCTCCCTCGCCATAGAGCTGCACAATAAAGCAAAAGGTGACTTATGAGGATAAGTTTTTCGAACCACACTTACAAATATTCAGTTGCGCTGCAGAATACAGAATGACTATATCCATTGTGAGCTCAGCATGATATACAGCATGTAGAAGGAATTTAACAGGTGTTTGTCAAGTAAGCACATGACTCACTGACCAAACTGAGTGTTTTCCACACTGGAAATGCACAGCATTTCAAACAAGAAAGTGAATACCCGATTCAGGAGGAGCTGGTAAATTCTTACGCAAATGCATTTTACTTTTTTACTCAGTATTTCTCACCTTGATTCACGGTCAAGACCAAGACAACTGGCCCCAAAGTAGCTGCTTCTTTACATAACTGCCTGTGTTCTTATGCTTTTGCTGCAGGAGGAGAAGGTCATGGGAGGGAAACACTTTGTAAGGAAGATCACCTAAGCATGCAGAGGAAGCTCACCTATGCTTCCACTCAGGCCTTGCTTTGCTCTAGCAGGGAGCAGCGTTCACCCTACGATTAACGAAGGAAGGAATGCTTTGCTCTAGGTTGCAGTGCACAGAAGAAACGGACAGGCAGATTTCCCAACAATTATGGGAAGTCAGGGAATTCACCCTTTTGTAATTAAGAGTTGACTGTATATATGAATAGTTAGTTGCAACTGTTAGAGTAGAAATTTAGGTTAAGGGAAATCAATGAAGCAATCAACACAATTTAATATTCATTAAATTTCTGCAATGTATGTGTTAGTTGCTGTTCAGAGAACACTGAACTTGTTTACAGATAATTTTCAGTGGCTGCGTTGCAAAACTGCTTTCTTTTCAACTACTTCAGGCTTTTAAGTTAAATTTAGAAACAAAACCTAATATATAATAAATGGGAAAATTTTTATTTGGTTAACTCATCTTTTCTAGGCAAAACTATTTGTTATCTATCTGGAATCCTTTTCATCATCTTCCTTCTAAAAAAAACCCTGACTTTGTTTGGAGAAGAAATATTACTTATTAAAAATACTCATCTCCCCATATAGTCATAAAATTCTGGGTTACCGTGCACTGGTTCTAAATAATTAGATGTAAACCACGTGTCTGAGGTCACATGTCTAGAAAGCTATTGTTCTCTAGATAAAAGGGGCAGAACCAGCTAGCATGTCTTATGTCTTCTGCCTTTCATCTATCTCCCTCGTCGCTGCCTGGCACGGGAAGGAGCAGCAGCCACCTAGGACCTCTGAGTTGAAAGCCACAGGGTACAGACGGAGGAGCAGGAAGCCACAAGGAGGCTAGCACTCGGATGACTTATTTGGGGAACTGTCCCAGCTCTGGCCTGCCTGCTTCTACCCTCCTTCAGGCCAGAGAAAAACAAACCCTTTTGGTGAAACCACTGTCATTGATTATTACTTTCAGCCAAACACATATCGATTGACAAAACAACTAATTATAAATATTTACTGGCCTCAATATGCTGAAGCCCACACAATTTAACAGCAGCTATTGGTACTATTTACTTATGGCAAGTATGATCTATCAAATAAAAATATAATTATGAAAATGAGGGGCTGGATATCTGAAATAAGAGAATATATGACAAGGTGGTAAAATACATATTACAGTACTGAATTCTGATAAGTCAAATTGTGCAACATCTTACAGAAATCAGATTTCTTCCCTTTCATTCAGAGAATAAGGCAAAAATATAGCATCATTTTCCAAGTTTACTATAGGAGGGCTAATGCACTGTTAAAATGTGGCTAATTTAAGATAAAATGACATATGATACAATGTTTTCTTTTTTAATTGACACACATTATATTAGTTTCATGTGTACAGTGTAATGATCTGATATTTGTATATATTGCAAAATGATCACCACAAGAAGTCTTGTTAACAAGCACATGATGGTTTCTTTTAAATGCGATGTGGGAACATCAGTGGACATGATCATTGGTGTGTGATCAGTGGATGACCAGTGGAGAGCAGCAGTTTGCAACCTGGAGACCCTGGTCTATGTCTGGGTTTCCTTATGGAGATAATGAGCAATGAGGATCTGTGAGTTACTTCCAAACAATGACTAACAACTAGATATTTTAATGAGCTTACATACTTTCTACAAGAGCAAATATTTCTGCTTTGAGATAAACTTATGTCATCTTAGGGGTAACACAGGTTATTTCAGGTGAAAATTCTGATATACCTATTCCATAGATGTGTGTGTATGTGTGTGTGTATATATACATATATATACACACACACATACACATGTATATGTATGTGTATATACACACAGGGGGTCTGTCCAGAAGGTATCCAGCCATGTAATATGAAAAATAGACACGTTTCTTGAAGAAGATACAAGAAACACTGTACATAGGACAATGACTCCTCAGTCCCCTTCAAAGTAGGCACCAAGGGACCTCACACAGTTCTCCCAATCACCATCAGCTGCCCTGTCATATTTTCCTGAATCTCATTGACGGTCTGAAATCTCTTCCCTTTCAAAGGTGATTTTAGTTTTGAGAAAAGCCAGAAGTCACAGGGCACCAAATCTGGACTGTAGGGGGCTAAGTCACCTGGGTGATTTGATATTTCACCAAAACACTCTGTGTGAGATGTGATACATGAGCTGGTGCATTGTCATGATAAAGCTGCCAATCACCAGCTGCCTATAGCTACGGCCTCCTGAATCATCCAAATAGTTTCCACAGAGGAATGTTCAAGCTTAACACAACATTTGATGCAGATTCATTGCTCTACTTGCTCAGTCATTTTGAATGCAACGGCCACACAGTACACATGCTCACTCAATGGCGTCTACCACCCCCACTGACTACTAGTACAGTGAAGTCATCATCATTCATGCATGCACATTCCAGTCCACTCTTCCTGGCTGCCAGGTTACACTGATGTTGCACAAACCATACTCATTACATTAACAATGGCTGGACTTTTTCTGGACAGATTGTGTGTGTGTGTGTGTGTGTGTGTGTGTGTGTGTATGCGTCTATAAAACTATACACACACATAGTTATTGGCACATTTATTCATGTTAATAATTAAAAGTTGAACAATCAATCACTATTATCAGTGCTATTTTTTAAATGAATGGATATCCTTCAAACATGGGGACTAAGAGGGTTTCCTGCCATTACTCTCTGCAGCAAATGCTTGATGTTGGAGTTTCATATGTTTTCAAGTGACTCTGACTGTCCTCGTCTAAAAGGAATCTGATATTTTGCTGAGGCATGAATTTGAATCACTTTCCAGAAAGTGCACCTAGCACAAAGTTCAGTTCCTAAAACCTTGTGGGGGGAGGAGTGGAAATGTTTCTGTGTTTGTCTTTGGATATATAGGAATTCTCTTTAAGTTATTATTTTCTAGATCCCAATAAGCTCATGGTGAATGGTGTAACTCTAATGGGGCAATGTGACATATGGTGAAGCTTACTTCTATGACAGAATTCCTTCACTGTCTCCAGAGTTTAGGCTAGAAAATCAAATACTCATATCTAGGCTTTGCTGCCAGGGTTGCCCATGTGCCAATTCTGGACAACGAGGTATGTGTGGAAGAGGGTGGAGCCCTTAGCTTGTACTTGGAAGACAGAGAAGGCTGGCACTTTCCTCATCCTGCCTTGTCCTGTTTTTACCACGAGATGGTCAAGAGGAAGAACCCAAGAAAATCAGATACACAACAAATCCAACACTCACGGACTCTCCGTCCTTCTCTTCCCTGCTAACAGGGGCCTATATTCAGACTACTTGTTATGTCAGAAATATAATCCTTACATCTTAATGTCACTAATAGTTGAGCTTTCTGTTATTTGTAGCCTAGAGCATTCCTAACTGACACAAATAGTATTATGAATTAATTTAGTCCCGTACTCAAAACATTATTGTCTGAAGGATCTGAAGATGCTCCTTTAGGCCATCAATTATTATTTGCTCGATTTCAGGGAGAAAATTACAAATTATACTGGTATTTGTGAATTATGAGATTGGCAAAAGTGTCAGGAGGAATCCCTAGAAAACACTTAAGTCTGTGATACATTCCAGTGATGGAGAAGAATATAGCTCCTTTTAAGTAATCCAATTCTCCTTGCTTGCTCATCTGGGTAAGTATCCTTCAGATCTTAATTTGTTTCTGCAAGTAAATTTTCTTACTCAGAAAAAGATATTTCTGACAGCTAAAATGACTATTCTAGTTCAGAGGGAAATTACTAATTATACCTTGTCACAGAGTAATGCATTTTTGTTTGCCAGGTATGAGCTTGATTATTGAGAATCAGCAGCCCAGGAGCTCCCGTCCCTAGGGGACTTTAAAAAAATCAATAAAATTCCTTAATATAAATTCTTGAACATAAAAGTTCTTGGAAATTCTAATGATGTGCCAACATTGTCTTCTCTCTCCTTACTCATGAAGCATTACCTGAAAAAGCCTCCTTGCTTCCTTTATCATATCTGAACTATAACACTCATGAAAATAATGAAGTTGAAAAACAATTTGAAGGAGTCTATTTGGCTATAAGAGTATGTCATTATTTCCATAGGATTAAGTACCAAAAAGTTTTCAGTACAAAAGTCTAAATGAGTGTATTTAAAAACACTCAAGAGACCCTCAATTATTGAGAACTTGACTTTGATGAATGGGAAAATTTTAATAAAAAAAGGTTCTGTTTGGGTTGGAATTTATCTGCATTATGTATCTGAAGGCAAACGAACATTCTAATAGTTGTGAGTGATTAGGTTTTTAAAAAGAAGTTTAAAGTGACTTGGATTCAGATCTAGACTCTGTTTCTATTTGCATCAACATCTCAGTTTCTTCCTTTATAAAATAAAATAATATCCACTCTTTCAACCTTACAGGCTTTCTGAAACTGGGTGATTTATACTAATTTTATTCATAGGGTGAACCACTTGCTTGGAAAATCATGCTTGAATGTGTCTTTTATATAAGAACATTACATTTTCTTCTTTTTGAAAAGTGCCAGCCCACAAATGAAGTATTTTCTAAGATGGTTTCTTAGCTCATTAATGAGATTGTTAAAATGATGTGATTTCTTGTTCTCCTTCCGTTTCCGTTCCAGTGATGGTCACATGATAATCTTCACTCATTTCAAAATTTCTCCCCAAAGAGTTAAGAGGTCTTCTCTTTTGCCAAACCTCTGCTGTTTTCCTCAAAATTATACTGTTTTATATTTTTTAACTTATTTTGGACTGGTCATATATCTCAGAAGTAAATTATTTTTCCAATTTTCCTTCTTTAATTTTTAATTTTTCATTTTTTATTGAACTTATTGGAGTGACATTGGTTAATAAAATTACATAGGTTTCAGGTGTACAAGTCTATAACACATCACATGTACATTGTATTTTGTGTTCACCACCCCAAGTCTCTTCAGAAGTAAAATTTTAAAGCACTACTTCTAGATCTGTATTTTTACTCTTTACCCACAAATTACTGTCTCACAACATTAGCGACATTAGAGTACAAGGTTCTTTTACTTCATTTCAAATCAAACGTTTCAATGTACTTGAAAGTCAATTTTCTTTCTCTTATATTCCCAGTAGATTTTTAACACCCAGAAAAATACAAAGTACTCTTCAGAGTGCTGACCAGTAATTTGAATCAATACTGCCTTCTACCAGGATCTTTTACTACAAAACTCTAAGAATTCTTGTGTTCAGTGTTCTAAAGGAGTCACTCTGATTTGCAAGTTGATGCTCATTTTTCTCCTAATATATTGAAATAAAGTGTTTTCAAGAACCAATTATGTAAGCAGAGCTTAATCGGTCTGTCATCATGCTTATTTACTTTCACTAATGCATGTTTGTCACAGACATGGTGATGCACAACCTCTAATTTACTTTGTGATCAAATCCCTGATGATCAGCAGTTCCTACTTTGGCACAGTATTAATGAGTTCTTGCAGTTGACTCTAAAACATTTGGGTGTCAGCATTCTTTCTCACTGGAGATGGCAAGCAGTTGAATGATGGTTACATTCACCAGGGCTCACTCACTAAAGGCCCTGGGAAGAGAGCGAGTCTGAAGTTTAGCCTTAAAAGAGTTTGATGAATACCCAGGAGAACTGGTGCCATATAAAATATGGTGGCAGCCATTTTTATTAGAGTATTAAGAAAAACATCCTTCTTCTCCTACACAGATTAGATTAGTTTTCTGGAATGTTTGAGTTACTTTATGATGCTCTAAGAATTCAGTCTCTTCTGTTTTTAAAAACAAGCCCTGGACTAAAGACTATGCTTAGAAGAGCTAGAAACTAAAATTCCAGTTTTTTCATATTTCTGTTTACTATTATTATTTCTTAGATGTATGTATTCAGTTTTTACCCTTCAATCTTCCTTCTCTCTAAATGAAGCTAGCTATTAAACTGGAATCCTTGCTGTTGATATAAATTAGAATGAGATCAATGTCACCTTGTAGGACCGCAGGATCATTAAAATTAAGGCATACTATGACATTTGCATGACATTTCTACTTCGGAGCTTGCTTTTGCTTTCCCTGCTGCCCAGAAGGCCTTGCCCTCTCCTCTATAGTGATCCAAATCCTACCAATCCTTCCAAGCTCAGGCCAAATCCTTTCTTGATGAACACAGTCCACGCCGATCTTGCCCATTTTTAAGCCCCTGTTGCCCTATTGTCTGTGCCATACAATCTGGCACTTTCTACTTCAGAGTTTAGTATTTACAAGTCACTGGCTCTTAATTGTTTCCTACGGATAATCAGTTTTACCTTCTCTGAACATCTGTCTGCTCCCAGGCCTTTTATTTTGCTCAGACCCTCACAGTATCTCATGTGGTACCAGGACACTGAGAAGTCAAGTATCATGACTTGATGCCATAATTTGCATGAGTGTTTAAAGGTTAAAGGAGTTCTGCTATCCTTGCTGTCTGAAATGGAAAAGTACTATTGGGACTACAAAAGAAAAATAAGAAAAAGGAGAACTTAGAATAAATGATCGCCTTTGAAAATTCAAGGTATGCATTACTAAAATTTCAAAATGAGTTCAATTACCTTAGATTTTAATAAAAAAATCCTGGATTTAGCTTTTTTAAATCTTGTGTGAAAAATGTTCTTTGTTTCTTCTTCTTTAGTGTCATTACAATGGAGGATGGGATTCTTTTTGTTGGAAATGACTTTAAGAGCCCTGTCTGTAAGGGCAAGTCAAGAATAAGCCTGAAAAGCAGCACGTCTCACTGAAAATCACTTCTATTCTTACAGCCTGACTCTAAAAACCACGTGTGCCAGACACGTCTGCCAGCAGACCCCTGCCATTGCCAGTCTGCTCCTCGCTCCTCAGTGAGAATGAATCAGGGGAAGGTACGGAAAAGAATCTTCTCATTGTCAAAAGAATAGAAGCCGGGGTTCAAAATCTAGGTGAGCCAAAGTCATGCCTCTTGAAATGAGTCCGAGGGAGAAAGGTGAAGAGAGACACAGAATGGGATAGAAAACAGAAGCAGAAAACATAGTAACTGCTAACTTTTATTGCAAACTTAGTGTGTTCTAGGAGCTATGCTAAGTACTTCCCATGTATTAATTCTCAGTGATGGATGTTATCTTTAAAAAAAAAAAAGACTTGAATAATTATATTTTTGATCTACAATACTGCATGGGGTTATGAGCTACAAAACTAAATTCATTTTCATTTATTTATTATATTGGGTTGCCACCTTATTATTATCCCCCCTTAAAATACCACTGCATCCTGAATAAGATAAAATACTGTCCACTTTATTTCTTGTTCTAAATTCAGTGAATTTTCTGTGTCCAGTTAAACAGTTGCCAAATTCCATTTCAGCTGCCAAAATTTATTCTAGAGGTAACTGCATTTTAGTCTTAGAAAACTCCATTTGGTGGGCCTGGAAGACAGTAAATCAATAGATATTTAATCAAAAATTACTTTTCCTTTCTTAAAATGGAAGTCTAAAAGGCAAAGCATATTCAGATAAGAAGCTATGTATTTTCAAGAACAGAGTGGTATAATCTTAGTATAAGAATCATTTTAATTTTTTAGTATGATGTTCCTAATGAGTCTTGTGATTGATGTCTTACAGGATGTGCAAGTTACTTTTAGTAAAAATCAAAAGCCCTTCTCTCAAGATTTATATTTTATGTCACTGGCAAAGTCCCAAGATGATAAAAATCTATATGAACAGAGGATTTCTAAGCTTTAGGTAATAGCCTGTTTAATTTAATAAATATGTATCTGGTAAAATTCACTTCTGGAAAATCCAAAGGTTTGAATATTTCTTAACTTTCCATATTAGCATGTGATTTGCACTTAATGTAATTAATAAGTATCAAGTGTTAAAAAGAGCAATGACTATTAGTTAAAAAAAGAAAATATCTTCCTTGTTACCAATGTTCCCCTAGGAGAGTTTTTTCCTACTTTTTGAGAATAATATAATGAAAAGTGACATCTATATAACTACACTGCAGTGACCATCTCTTCAGTGAAGTCTCAATATTAGTAGCAGTATTGAAAATGGTATATCAAAAAGCACTGACATTCCATCCTAATCACTATAACAGAAATTATGCCATTTGTAGACAGAAAAACAATGTCATAATTACAGCAGCATCTCAAAAGTCAACGAAGAAAAAGAAGCTGCAGAGCCCTTCACGTTAATTTCAAAAGTAAATATTCCAGACTGCTGTTAGCATTCAGAGACTGATGATCGGATATCAACTCTTGGGAGTGCCTCGGTTCTGTTCACCACCCAAAATCTTCCCAAAGGCCACAGGTAAGTAGGTGTTCTATGCACCTTCCTGGAAGCCTTTTCTTTCTCTAAGCCTAAAAAGAAATATTAATTTATCGTGGAGCACGCTATTGGTGCTGACTCCATCCAGTTTCAATGTTATGTTTTTCCTGCTTGTTCTGAGGACAGCACAGAGCAATTTATGTAAAAACTTCAGCATTGATACCAGCAAACATGGCATAATGAGTATGCAAACTAAAATACTGTATATGTGTGTGATAAGAATTACCAATTTATGATCGATATAAAAAAGTCACTCTTTGCAAACCTGTACCTTTTATGCATATACAATAAAAAGTATTTTTAAATAATAAGACAATTTATCTGTTAACCTCTGAAGATAATGCTAACTATTTTAAGGAAGAACATATAATAATTTATTCAACATTATTTTACTAAGTTGAAGTATGTGTATAAGCTGACTTTTACCAGTTGATCAAAACAGATGACTAATATAATAAACACACACATAACTGCATCTTTAAAGAAAACACAAGGCTGCATGGGCAAAGTTAGTGCCAATTTGCATGCATAATGACTTCTATGCACTCTTGTCCCACTAATATTTAAAAACTTGCACAAGGATCACATTTGCATGTTTATGATGTCTTATGAATATAAACATATAAATTGATTTAACTTGGTATCAATTTTATAACTGCTAGAAATTTCACCTTTCCAGACAGCTGCTCATTTTCAGAGAAACATCGTAGTCATTTTAAGCCACTGAACATGATAATAGCAAAAATGAGACTGATCATTAACTCTAGTAACTGCCTGTGCCTTCATCTGAGGCTTCTAGTTAACCAAATCAATTAATGGCTGCTAACTCTTTAAAAGAATTATTACTTAATTTAATCTGTGCAATCATGTGGACAAAACCAAGATCCAACTATTGGCTTTATGTAGATAACTTCTAAATCTATATTGCTGACCTTGACCCGTCTCTTGAGTTCCAGATTCACAGTTGCAAATGCTTCTTCCTCATAACTTGGCTTTTCTTCATTGTTTTTTTTTTTTTTTTTCCCCCCATTAAAGGTATCGCCTTTCTGCTGATCTTCCAGCTTCAAAGTCTCAGGTCAGCTCTGGATCCCCCTGTCTCTTGTCCCCAAATGTAAGAAATTATCAAGTCCTATCCACTTGTCTTATACATCCTTTAATAGCAATTCTACCAACTTCTCTCTAACAGTCGTCATCAGCCTCGCACTACTGCTTATTGAAAGTAGCTTAGTAGTCTTAGCTGGCCCTTTGCTTGTCCTCAAACACTGGTGTTCTCTGGGGTCCAGAGACTGCGTACATTCTGTATACAGATCTTTTTCTAGATATGTGTTTTCAAACATTTTCCCATTGCGGCTTGTCTTTTCATTTCTCAATAGTATCTTCAGAAGAAAAAGTATTTCTCATCTTGATAAAGTCTAATTTCTTTAATTTTCCTTTTATACTTCATAGTCTTATTGTGTCCTAAAAAGTTGTTCTGTTTAATCTATTACTAAAATTTCTCCTATTTTCTTCTAGAAGTTTTTCAGTTTTAGCTTTTACATTTAGATCTATGGACCATTCTTAATTTCTCATACAGTAAAAGGTATAGGTTCTTCTTTTTTTCTTTTTGCATGTGGATATCTAGTTGCTCCATGTTGAAAGCTTAGAAGAAGGGATATGACAAGGTCTGATTTTTAATTTTTAGATGGTCACTCTGTTGTTTCTATGACAAAGTGAGACTTCTTGGCAAAGAAAACAAAGCTTTCAGGACCTAGTTACTGGCTGTACTTACTTCAGTCCACTGTTTTTTTTTTTTTTTTTTTTTTTTAATTCACTTCCATCTGTTTCTCCCGGCTTCTACATACTCATATTTCTACTGTTTCCAGCCCACCATTCCTTTTTCACCTTAATTATTCCTCCTGGTTTAAAGGAAGGAGCCAATGATGAGGAAGAATGTAAAGATGGAAGAAAAAAAGCTATTAATCAATTGAAGAAGGCCTTCGAAGAAATAGTTGGGGATGGATTCAGAGCAAAAGTGACAGGTGAGCTCAGGATAAGGAATGATAGGTACATCTTTTCTCATACCCACCTCCTTTCCTTCATCTGTTCTTACTCTTGAATTTCTCCTGGACCATAAAGTGTTATCCTCCCAGCAGTGAGACAGCAACCTGGGGCCTCAGCCTAGCCCCATGTTGCCATTTGGCAGCATTCTCTGAAATGAGTTAATTACTCCACTAAGTATTTGCATAGAGAAATAAAATTTTAAGGGAAATGATATGTCAGCTTTTGAGAAATCAATACCAATGTAAAGCAATAAATGGACTCTTCCAACTTCCCCACCCTTGCAGGTACTGCTATAGTCATTCCAAATGACAAGCAAGCTCCTTAACAACAGAGGTCAGATGTGTATTCCCACTAGGCAGTACTTACTTTGGCTTCTATGACTGCAAAGCATTGTGTACCTTTTAATTTACTGAGGACAATTCACAAGCAGTTCTACCCACACCCTATTAATACTCAGGTGACAACTAAGACGCTTCCTCTCTCTCCTCCTCTTTGAAAGCACTGCTGAGACAGTTTCTCATCTGCCCCCTCTGCCACAGCCATATGCTCTGAAATGCAAGCTAGAGGGGCAGATGTATAATCTGGGAAATGGTCCAAATTTGCGACCTCTTTGGAGCCAAGGGTATTGTGTGTGCAATGCCAGCCCTGGCTGCCATGTCCAGAAATTCTAATTCATAGAAACAAAAGATGAAAAGGCACAGAGAAAAAAGAAAAAAAAAAGTTTACTAATTTCTTCAGCCACAACTACAGCTAGCACTTCCTCCGTTTTACTAAAGCTGACCAAGCTACTATTTTTAGTCCAGAGAAGGAACGGGGCTCCTTAACCCCCGCAGACTCCAACAGCAACGACAGCGCTTCAGAAACAGGACTGTGAGCTGACACTTCACCTAAACGCTCATCACCCCCTTGGCCAATCTCACTTCATACTCTGTGGTAACACGAGTCTTACAAGGCTGATAAATTCCATTAAAATTCTATGAAGTATCAGAATTTCTGGTCTTCAGAAAGACGAAAAGCTGAAGAGTATGTGGTACAAAAAGAACATATGGGAGGGCAGCTTTCATTGGAATGAACTGGACTGGTTATGATTTGTTTTAGTATCTGAAGGACCTATCAAGCAGCCTTCTCACGCACTACACTCCAGGTGTGGTCATGGCTAGAAATTCAGTCTAAAGGGCTTCCCAGGGGTTCAGAAAGAATTCCAGTAAGTATCTGGTCCAAGGCCCACACAGGCAGCGACAACAAATAGCCAGATACGCCTCTTCTTTCCCACTTTACGACAGGGCACATTATAATCTGATAAAAGCTCCTTTGCGAACTGTATTTTATTTCTTCCTATAACAATGAATCATTATAAGATTCTCTAGACAGAGTAATAAGCCATAGCTTGTAACTACAAATATAACCAGAACTTTTTATTATGTGGTTTCTTATGAAAGGGAATTTTCCATTTCAAACTTTCTCAGCATATTATGGACGTCATCCTCCACTTTGTTCCCGTGTCATGTGGTTTTCCATATTTTTCAAAGGAATGTTTTAAATTGGTTTGTCTTATCAAAAGTAATCCAGGCCCAGTGAGATAAAACCTACCTTAATGTGTGTTTTAACCTGCATTGGACCCAAATGGTTTATGTGAACTCAGCCATTTACAAAGGATAACCATTCATTCGTTCGTTCGTTCATTTGTTCTTTCATTCAGCAAATAATTACTGGACTCTAGACTTCTATTTCCAGTAATATATCAATTCTCAAAGTTCTGATGATAAAAATACAAATAGTTCTTGGATAAATTAATGCAAATACACATTTAAATGAATTGCTTAGCTTATACAAAATTCAGGGAAATTCTTAAGCAAACCCTTTGACAAATAAAAAATAAACAAAAAATCAAGTGTGAGTCATGCTAAGCAACCAAACTTGAAGGTTGAGCTGCCCTTCAGGTAAATGCTGATACTAGGAATCTGGAGCTTGGGGAAGTAGTGTGATAATGATATCTTGGAGGATCTGGGAGACAAATTTAAAAGTACATCAGAGTTAAAGTAGGGACCCTCAAAAGGACCTACAACCTCAGTAGAAGGGTGGGCTCACAAACTTCATCCCCTGAATAGAGGACCCCCTCAGCAATGGGGGTCCAAGACCATCTCTCTTTGTTGTGGCTCTAGATAGGGAAAATAACAACAATATACCTATATTTAAAATTACTAACTTTTGAGAATTTTCAACCATAGGACTACCCTCTTAGAAGTACTAAATCAAATATTATTTTATCTCAATTAAGCAGTCAGCCAAGAAATTGTATAAAAGCAGAATCTAAAGAATATAAATGAACAAACAAAACAGAACCAGACTCATAGACACAGAGAACAGACTGATGGCTGCCAGAGGAGAGTGGGTTTAGGGGAGCAGCTGCAAAAGGTGAAGGGATTAAGAAGTACAAATTGGTACGTACTACATAGTCATGAGGATGGAAAGGACAGCATAGGGAATACAGTCAATGATACTGTAATAACTCTGTATGGTGCCAGGTGGGCACTGGAGACAGCGGGGGGAACACTGTCCAGTGTGGTTGGCCATTACGCTCCACACCTGAAACTAATACAAAATAATGTTGAAGTAAATTGTAATTGAAAAATAAAGTGTAAAGTTCTTTAAAAAACTACGATAAATGGAAAACCAGTAGTTTACGAGTACAGATGCACTAATACAGATAAATACTTTTTAAGAATAAAAAGTGTTTGCCCATGTACATCATTTAAAATGGTTCATGGACACTCGGCCACTAAACCAACAGCAGCAGCATTTTCTCTGAGGTGTGTCAGTACAGCAAATGAAAGTCTCCAGCACCAGTGTGGCCCTGATGCTTCTAAATACCTCTATCATCTCCCTGACGGCACCTCACGATATTGCACAGTCTGAATTTTCCGTTTCTCTCTTTTTGCAGTTGCAGCTTGCCTTGTTTTAAGAAGGCATGCATTTTTTAACCTCGTTTAATGAAAGCATTTTTGTTCAAAAGGTAACTTTGAACAACTTAGTTTTGTTTCGATGGGGTAGAATTTGTAAGTTGATTTGTGCGGGTATGTGGTTTCTCATAATCAATAGAGTAGGAATGAATTCACATTTTAGCAAGAAGTAATCTAGGTTGCTTTAAGCTTTCTCTTTAATTTTTACATATTCATCTTGAGTCCTATTATAATTCTGCTTTTCTTGGACACAGCTGGGCATCATGAAACTCTAAAAAAGAACATTTTTATACATAGCCTGATGTGGGTGCCTTACCAAATGAATTACAAAGACTAAATTCCTGATTTCTAGGATAGGAAAAATTGACAGGGGCATTTAAATGTTCCTAAATATGTTTTTCATTGGCACTTTCTCCAACGACCCATAAATGAGGTGGCTCATGCTTACTCCGCTCCACTCCTTTTCCCTGAAATGCTTTCGGGCCCCAGACAGGTTTCCAGTACGACTCAGGGTGCTTGGCCTCTCACCACCTTCCTTTGCCTGTGGTTCTTCTGTACACACTCTGCGCCTGTCCCCAGGCCAAATCCTCCCGTTTGTGCACCATTTCTATTATTAGATTCGGCAAGTGAAGCTTTGTAATGTTTGGAATGTTTTCATTTATAAAAAGCCATACATTTTTCATTACCCAATAGGCACATAATTATAGTCTCAATGTAAAAATTCAAATACTAGAGATAATGCAAAGGTCCTCCTTGAACCCCAAATTCAATCTTCTTCTCTCAGTAAAGGTAACCGCTGTTACCTTTTCCATGTATTTGCATTTATACATAAGCACGTGGTATTTTCACTGTTCGCACTCCTATTGCTGCGCCTAAGCTGTGAGCACGTTGCGGGCAGAATCCCTATTCTGTACAACTTTGTATTTGCAGCACTTGGCATAGTGTCTGACACATGGTAGGTGTTCAATAAACACTGGTTTAATAAAAGGTATTGGTTCCTCCCCTTTTCTGCAGTAGGTAACAGTTTTCCTGCCTATGTGGGGAAAAGGTGAGCCTTGGGATTATTAATGGTGTAAGAGAACCAGGACCGCCAATCAAAGGAGATTAAAAAAAAACAGCCTGAGGGGATATTGTGGGCTGACTGGCTCTGAAGCAAAGGTGTGAATTTGGGCAAGAAAAGGTGAGAGAAGTTAAAAAGTATAAAAAGGAGGCCTAGAGATACCTGAAGTTAAAGAGGGCTACAAACTGGAAAGGACCCCTGCCTGAGGGAGCAGGGAGGGTTTTTTGAGGGAGGTAGGGCTTCAGGAGCTCAGCTGGGACGCTGAGAACGGAAGACCAGCATGTGGTCAGACAGCAGCGGATGAAGCTCTCTGAGAAGGGCCTGTGGGATGCGGCTGATGGAGTGGGGTGGAGGGGATGGTGGCAAGAGGGAAGGCTGGAAGGGCAGGTCAGTATACGGGTGATGAAGGGGGTGGTGTGACTTAGAGGTACTGACATTTGTCCCTGTGGCTGAAGCCTGAACATGGCAACCAATGAGTGTTTTTTTAAGTAGAGAACACTGTTCTAGAAATAGTCATATCTTTTAATGCCTCCTTTCTACACTCCACCCCCAGAACTGTATTCATTTGTGAAACTTATGTTTTTATACTCACACATACACACACCATCTAATGTAAAGTAATGCTGAAATTAGGAAAGTCAATATAATCTAAAATATTTCTCACCTTTAGTTGGCAGTATTATACCCTTATCAGGCATTAAAAAAACAAAATTTAGGTCTTGACACATATTATATTATTCAATGTGGATTGGGTATCTATTATGTAAGAGCTCATCTTTGGATTCCCCAGGTTGGATTTTAAACTTGTCCTTCTCCGTGTTGGCTAATTTTTAGCTGAGAAAACTTCCCAACTAAAACCATGGTTGGAATGGCTAACCTGCCATTCAGTTAACGCTGGCAACTAGGTTTTCCGTTGAAGTTCGACATCCAAGGTCTTGCAAGCAGATAGATTACAACCTCTCTGGGTCATTGGAATTGGAGTGTCTGTTTTTTATTCCACAACAAATTTACATACAGTATCTTCCTTAGAGGAGTGATTTTTAATTCTAGGTCTCAGTATAAACCTTCTAAAATAATTAGGTAGGAATTAAAAAGCTTTTTAGCTCCTCCCAGATCTACCCTTGATAAGGGCTGCCGTTATTTAAAACCAGTAGGTTAGCGTCCAGTGATTTTATTGAGATATTCTCATTGCAAAAAAGTTTAGTGAAGATATGCTAAAGCTAAATATAAAGGAAAGAGGAGAGAATGGATGCTCACAATGTAAGTTAAAATTTATAGTTACTGTGTTTTTGAGAATGTGATTTGTTTTCACTCATGGTATATCTAAGTTCATACAATAATATTCTGACTGTTGATAGCATCTGTGAGTCGTATGTAAGTTACTCCCTACTCTCATTCCTCTCCAGTTGCAGAGCTAATTCAACGTTGGGTAGAGATGGCTCAGCATACAGTGAAGTTTGATGTCAAACATTCACTTTGTATCATCAACAATTGTGTCACCCTTTAATAACGTTTTTCCCTGCAGATGTTCACTCTGGCATTTAGAAACACTATTAGAATTGTCAGTTCCAAACCACTGTTTTCCAAACATAAAGGACACATATTCCCCATGGATAGTGAAGTTTGAGAGTCAGCCACATTGCAAGAATTTGACATACATAGAAATAGCCTCTTCCCTTTATAAAATTATTTTTACTTCTTCAAATAATTCAAAAATTTTTAGAAACCATAAATTTTCTAATCAGTGTACCCTTAAGCATAGTAAATTTTATCCTCAAAGATAAACTGTTGAGTTCTGAATAATGACAGATAGGATAATAAAAAAATTATTATTGAGAGTTTTGTAATGTAAATATTGATATATAAGGGCATGGGGAAAAATATGTACCAAAATACACCACATCCACAAATGTTCACTGGAACTCATAATAAAAGTTTGTACTGCGCATTTATATTTAGGAAAAAAATAAATACAATGAAACTATAAAAGTAAAAAGTATAATTAATAGTAATTATAAATAAATACAGACGGTTACAAAGTCTTTAGTATAAACTTTGAACAAAATATGGACTTTTTGTGTACAGGAACTGATTCAATTTTGGAGGGCTTTAATGCAAGAGTCTCAAAGGAAAATGACTAGGGTTGTGCCAAATCACCCTATCTTTTTGGTATACAAGCTGGGCTTGGGGAAATTCTGAGGTTGTAATAACAGTTTAGGCAATTAAATCAGGCAAAACTTGTAGAATTCACAAAGCACGAGATTGTTGCAATAGATCCGAGCCTAAGTTCTGTCACTGACCAGCTGGGCCCTTGATAGGTGGACAGTTTCCCCTCTCTAGGCCTCAATCTTTCAAACAAGTAAGCTGATTATAGTAGAGATATATAATACTACATTTAGGCCTAATGTTACTGTAGGAATTTAGCTAATTATTAATACAGAAAAGGGGAACAAAAGGTGATGCAGATCCTGGCCAGCAGGGTCTGTGTGTTGTGGCTGCGAGAGACAAATTCACAGGGACTACAGAAGTCCTGTGGAGAAAAAGGGATGGAATGGCCACTCTCGGAGTGAGAGAGGGCCCTGACCCCTGCCTGGACAGGCTTTCATTGTTCTTCTGGGTACATTGCACTGAGGATGGTCCTCATTTACTATGCACAGGTTTGCTTCAGGTGGTTACCTTTTACAGATAACAAAGGAGAGGAAGTTGCTAATTACTTCAAAGGGAACGATATTGCAGACTAAGGGGAAAAGTGGTTGAACTGGTTATACTCCATACTTGGGAGGTTTAGCACAGACCTTAAGAAGTTACTTTAGAGATATGCAGTCAACATTTGCTGCCTCAATCCAGGGTGAGGGAGTTTTAGCAAAAGCAAGTCTTATTGTAGCCTAGGTACAATGCAGACCTGATTCCCCACAGGAGAACCTGTTTATGGGCGTGGTCCCTGGGTGCCGGAACCTTGCTCCCCACTGGCCTTTCTGAGTGGGGGCTGAGCTACATTCCCACACCACATGAAATGGTTCCCTATAAAAAGGAATTAGACATTGAGTTTAATAAACTGGGGAGCGTAAGCCTGTTTGCTTCTCTAGGAAGCTGCAACTTCACACCCCAGGAGACCACAACATGGCACTGCCAAGGGGAGTAATGTTCCTCCCTTCATCCCCTCTGGTACTGGATTGTTGATGGAGGGGAAGGGGCAAAGTGGGAAGGCCTTTACCAAAGGGGCCTGTCAGTCTTACTAGGGGGTGGGCCTATCAAAAGCCCAAGAAAGCTTGGGACATTGATTGGTTCTTTTGAAAAAGCACGTGGTCTGTCCCAAGCCCAAGCTAATATTATCCCAGGGGAACAAAGAAATACACTCTCTCTCACGTGTAACCCTCACTCACCCCATTTGTTTGCACATGCACACTCTCTCTCCCAGTAGCTTGGGACTATGTGGGTCTGGCAGCTACTGTGCCCACAGCAGACAGTATAGGCTCCACGAGGACTAAGCTTCAATATGAAGCAGAAACTCACGACACTGATTTTTGCTTTGGCCTTGCTAAGAGCAAGGTTAGATGTTTTCCATGGTGGGATGAACAGAGCTGGGAAAACGGAAACCCAGGTGCAGCTTTTATTTCTACCCAAATACACCATGTCACACCACAACCTCCCATGTGTGGGTCCTTGGAATGCTTTCATTGCGATCCACAGACAACGTTTGGCAAGCCAGCCAGGAGGAGGGAGAAGACACGGACATGGGTCCTGGTGAAGAGCAGCCTGGGCCATGCCCTTTCCCCCTGTTCTTCCCTCACTTCTTCCCCCACAGACACACATCTCCTGAACTCTAAGGGACCCTGAGACTTGCAATCAGGTGAGTAGTGGGTAGCAACAGCTGGTCCCAGGCTAACCCCCTGAATCTGTCCCCAAAGCCCCCTTTTCTCTGATTTCCCAGTGAGCTAAGGCAGCCAAGCCTAGGCATTCCTGTTGCTTCTTCAATACTAAGCCCTTCCTTATTTTACTGCCCCAGCTTTAACAAACGTACCCTCAGGATCACCTGGACTTGTGTTATGAAGTCTTTCTCACACGAAGTCAGGAACCCACACACTAGCAGCTAGCCCTAAAATGATGCAGCCAGAGCCAGGTACCCTGTCTGCTAACACTAACATTCTACAATTCCAACACAAACAGAGTACTGAAAATGTAACTGTAAGCGATAACAAGATTTTAGTTTGGGGAAAAACTGCAGTTTACCTGTAACCCAACCTCTGAATGTAGTGTGCATATATGTGTGTAGGTATGAAAGTTTTTTTTTTTTTTTTAACTTTCCTGTCCAATTTTGTTTCAATGATTTAAACAGAACTCAACATGCATTACCTATCATCTATAGTGTTTATTATATTCTTGGCCAACTCCATTATGTGCAGATTTCAACATTATTGATAAAATTGAGACCATTATTGTTCTTAATTTCTCACCTCTTCCATCTCAAATTTATCTATACATCCATGTAACCCCCACCATTTTCCCTACAATTTGACCCACCTTCTTTAAGGCCAACTGATATAAAACTACACTCTTAATCCTATCCTCTAACAATTTTCTCTTTCTTATTTCTTCATTCTCTCATAAGTGCCTCTTTCCTCTCAGTCTTGAAACATGGTTCTGTGTTTCTCATTAATAGCATAAAGTAGAACAATAAAACAATTTTTCAGATATATCTCTCTGGAAAGACTATCTATGCTTTTTTTTTTTTTGTCCCCATTCCTCCTTAAGCCACTTCTTTAGTTCCTGTCCTCCTGTCAACTGAAATTAACTCTAGGTGAAGTGATTACTAATGGCCATCCCTCAATTTCCAAACCTAGTGAAAATTAGGCATCTTCTCAAACCTTCTGTAACTCTGGAACCATTTCCTCCAGAAACTCTTCATCTCCTCATCCTTTAGAGACAACTCTTTATAAGAAGTAATCCTTGTTACCATTGAGTCTATACTGGCCCAAGCCTTCTCCATTCACAGAAGAGTAAGTATCAATTCTCTGGCAACTGCAGAGCAATCTAAGCAAATCAAGCCAGTCTCTCCTGCCATCCTCAGTCTTTCCTGAGATGTGAGGCCCTTGGTCATTCCTTCCTTCCAGTGGTGTCAACTTCCACCACTCTGTCCATCTTCCTGTGTGACTCACAGTCCCACTTTCCCTCCATCCCAGACTTCCACCTTGACTTCTTGAGTACCTCCTATCCTTCCATGGTTGCCAAAATACTGTCCAGTTTCAACCTGTTTTCTGAAAATTCCCTGACTAACTGTCCACTAAGATGTCTGCTTCTCCTGCAGTCCTCTCATTTGAGGCTGTTCCTTCTCACCTATACCATGCATGTCTGGGTTTGGAGGGGGCTCAACTTCCTCCTTATTTGTCCTTTCCACTTTCAAGTGCATCGCTCCCCCACCCTCATATAGACTCCCTCCTCCTTCGCAGTTCACGCCGTCCTGCCACACTTCCCTCTGCTCTTTCTGCGCCTTCCCCTCTGCGACCTGTGCCTGCGCTGCACTAATTACATGAAGGCTCTGGCACGTAGCTTATTCATTTCCTCTTAATCTACCCTATTTTCATCTTATCACCCTTGTTTTCAAAGGTACTCTACTCAGGAAACCTTTGGTCCAAGGAAAATGAGAGACACATGCAGAAAACCTGGACCTAAACTGTAGGTTGGAGCCAAGCTCAAGCAAACACTTCTGAGATCAGCCAACACCAGTGTACATGAAGATACATGATCAAGAAATAAATGTTTACCGTTTTGTTGTGCAATATAGTTGCAACAGTGGCTGACTGATACAGTGAGAGTCAAACTGGATCCTCTTCCTCACTTACCCACTAAGTCTAGTTAGTTAAACAAAAACCAAAAAACTCAAGGCTTTATTTCCTAAATATTGAATATTTCTTGTTTTTCTTACCATTCCCATTGCTATCCATTAAATTTATGCCTACATGATCTTTTACCTGGACTATTGCAAGGGTCTTAACTATTCTCCTTGCTATTTGTTTGTTTGTTTTCTGTTCAATTGGGAGGAGCTCCCTAAGATTTAATATCTCCCTACTTGCTCCTTGTCAGCCTGCTTTCCTGACACAACAAATGGCTTATAGTTTCTTGAACATACCATGATGTCCTGTGCTTTTATAACTTTCCATATGCCTGAAATGTGTTAGCTCATTGACCTTTTCTATTTCTCAAACTTTTATTTACCTTTCAGATCCTGCTGTGGAAGCACTTCCTTTCCGAAACACGACAGCTGATCCCCAGTCCCAATAAGAAGCAAGCAATATATGCTCTGTGAGACTTCTGCACCACCCTCTTTAATATGGATGTGCCGAACACTTAACTAGGTATCTATGTCTTTCTCCTCTGCTGCTTTTATAAACCTTTTTTCTAAAGCAGATGCCATATTTTATGTCATTTTGTATCTCCAGCACTTAATGCATGCAGTACCTGTCACAGAATGGACATTTAATAAATGTGAGTGGAACAGAAATAATTAATTTTGAAATTTGATTTGTAAGAAATTGTAGACTCTATTTGCTTACAAAATTCAGAGATGTACACACCTTTACCATATTTAAATAGTGAAGAATCTTATCTCATTTCTAAAAAGACTGATGTTTTTCTAATTCAACTTGATTCACTGAGTTTTACAGACTAGAGTACAGTAATGTTTGCAACATGGGAAATGCCAGGGTCACTTTGTAATCAAGTTTGCATGGGAGAATCTAAGACATATTGCTAATTTTTTAATGAAAACTTCCTGAATCCTGTGGAAATGTAAAGCAAAGCTGGAACATATGAGAAATATGTACATTTCTTGTGTGCTCCAATTACAAAAATCTTTCAAAGTACTCAGTTGAGATATCTGTCCAAACAGGTAGCCATGCAGTACTGCCTTAACCAATGGCTAAAGAAAGAAGCAGAGTTCAATTCCACTGACTTGAACTAACTCCACTAACCCACTAACTCCCAGGTTTTACTTCCACATCAGCAATAAGAAAACGTCACAAAAAAACAGCAATCCAATCAGAAGACTCAAATATGAAAAATGACCTGGGTGGTGTTCCAAAATTTAAATGCATATTTAGATATTCTATAATAATGTGGAATACTAAGACTCAACAAAATTTATGAAATGTCACTTAATAATTCATTGCTCTCGTATTAAAGTCACTACCCAATCACCTTATGTGTTTAAGATCTCTATGCTTTTGCAATGACCCAGAGATTCCTTTGGCCACATCTGAACATTCTAGATTTGAAGTTTACACACGATGCATTTAGTACAGAATGTGGGTCTGCCAAGTTAGCAACTTGCATATTACACTCTCAACCTGTGCCATAAAGATATACATCACATGCACTTTTGCTATAATTTATACATAATGCATGCACATTTTCTGTCACACATCTCTTAACATGTCCCACACATTCATGTACACACACATGTGTTTACACACATGCAGGGAAACAAAGGTAAGGATAATCAGATGTCCCTTTCTGGCTCATTGAATTATAGTAGTTTGCCAGAGAAATTATACCTACTGTGTTCCTTGTTCAGCTGGTTGAGGTTACAAGAGGTAAATAAGGATTTATGGACTATCTTGATGTGTGTACCATGCCTCCCAAC
This sequence comes from Glossophaga mutica, assembly GCA_039655065.1. Taxonomy (NCBI): domain Eukaryota; kingdom Metazoa; phylum Chordata; class Mammalia; order Chiroptera; family Phyllostomidae; genus Glossophaga; species Glossophaga mutica. The sequence goes on from CM077306.1 coordinate 25,375,820, forward strand.
TAGAACTTTGTCTTGCTCTTATATTCTTTTCAGTTATTGGGACTGTGAGGTATTAGGCACATGCTGGTGGAAAATTAAATGTCCCAAAACACGTATATCCAGGTTCATATCCTAACTCCACTAGTTAACGGCTGAGAGACCAAGTCCTTGAATGCCCCGAGCTTCAGCTTCTTCATCAATAAAACGTGTTAAGATATCAACAGACTTAGTGGCTGCAAGTTGCCTCATACAGAGATATCCCCTAGATTGTTAATGAGTATTTGCTCATTAATTGATAAACTTGTCTCAGAAAAGGTCTGGAGTTACTGCCAACCATTACTTTTACAGACTTGCTGCTTTACAGCTCTACAGACAGGTGTTTGAGAATATAAGAAATTAAAATAGCAATAGCAAAGCTTTTTAGTCCATTTTGCTAATTAATGTGTCAGAGCTCATAAAGAAGAAGCCATCAGCTTTCCTTAGTACTGCATCATCCGAAAGAGCTGGGTCAGCAAAGATCTTCGCAGACAGTCAGTACATATTACAACAGTTCCCAGCAGTAAATCAAAACAACAAAAAATGAAGACACAGAAAAAAAGGGAAATTTATATGTCCTTTCTGTCTGAATGCTGAGGAGCCTGAAACTGCTGGTTTAGGTGTCAATTCAGTATGCATAAAAAAAGAAAGAAGGAAATGATTACTTCTCGGACATATTATATGAGTCTGTGTAGTCAAAATTAAAGCATTTTTTAAAAGCTATGCCAAATTCAATGCCATTTTCTCTGGATTCTAATGTTCCCTTATAATATGCAATATAAATCAATATTTATTTGTTTTATTGTTTAAAAATATTTTATTGTTTAAAAATATAATTTAAGATATGTATTTTAAAATATATATTGTTTAAAATACATATTGGTTTTATTGTTTAAAATATATAAATATACTAAAATATATATTGTTTAAAATATATATATATATTTGACTATGTGTAGGATTTGAATATATGTATATGTGTGTATATACATCCTACATACGTTTTATGTATAGGATATACATATCCTATATATATATCCTACATATGTATACACAGAAAAACTCATTGTTAGGATTTGAATTTTGTTAGAATTCAATTAGTGACATAGGTAGGGAGAAAGGTAGTAGACACCTTAATGGTTTTTCAAGGCTCTCTGAAACGTATGATTTTTCTTTAAAAAACCAAGTAAAGGGCAAAAATTTGCTTGTAACTTCTCTGGGTAGGTCTCTCCATTCTGTAGACAACTCTCATACATGGAGGAGGACCCTGCAGTTATAAGAAGGAGAACATCCTGCCATCTGTCTTGCCAAGGAATGACTATAATGTGCTGCCAGGGGAAGGAAGCACCTGAGACAGGGCAGTGTAGGAATCTTCAGAATATTTGGATTGATTCCAGAAGGGGTGAGGGAACACTACCTTTGAGGCCAAAAATGTTGGAAAGATTATCTTACCTGAGCCTTTGATTTGATCTGAATTCTGAGGAATCAGCCATTTAAAAATTAAGCCAAGGAAAGGATGCCAAAAACTTTGTCACAAATTTGGGAGGTATCCAAGCCAGACCATCAGATGGAAATTGGCACAGAATGGCCCTCTATATACTATGCAGCTGATGCAGAAGAAATTTTAACTCAGATGAATTTATTAAAATCTTGCATATCATCCTGAGTAAGAGGATGGATGATAGATTTAGGTCATCATATACTATTTAATTTAACTTTCTGGTGGTCTTGGATTGTGTGAAAACTGTCCACATTTCTACAATTAAAAATAGACAGAGGGAGATATTCTTTCTTCTTAGCAAAAGAGAAATCACTTTTGTTTTTAAACCTAAATATTCTCGAGAAAGGATTTGGGGAAGGGAAAGGTGAAACAAAGTTGAATGACTCCTTTTGACATTGGTGAGAGAAGTATGATCACAGAACAGTGTACATTACAATTCAAACTCGTAACTAGTGGGGTGGTCACACACTGTAGCAGACTGAGAGTGCAGTTATATATTAGGTTAGTTTTTTAAATGGTTTTGTCACTAAAAGAGGTCGCCAGAATTGAAGAATCCTTAATCGTCTTTCACCATCACCACCAAAGCCTAACGAGAAGTTGCTGAACAAAAGTGCAGAACACAGCCCTGGCTGGTGTGGCTTAGTGGATCGAGTACTAACCTGTGAACTAAACTGTCACCAGTTCAATTCTCAGTCAGGGCACATGCCTGGGTTGCAGGCCAAGCCCCCCATGGGCGCATTGCAAGAAGCAGCCACACATTGATGTTTCCCTCCCTCTCTTTCTCCCACCTTTCCCCTCTGTCTAAAAACTGAAATAAGTAAAATCTAAAAACAAACAAACAAACAAAAAAAAACACCTTAAAAAATGCAGAACACAGGAGGGGGTTGCCCTTTAAATGAGAGATGAGTTCTTGAGAATCATTATAAGTCAAGACTAATTTTCCTTAGAAATAAATATAGAGCATGGGGGAGGGTATATTCTTGAGTATATAAACTTACAATGTTAGTAACATATTTTTCTTCAATGCTGCTTTGTATTTTCTCAAAACTGCTAGTAAGGTTTTTACAGAGTGCTTTTACTTTAACTCTATAGTGTATAGTTTTAGGAAATTGTTCAGCGCTCTTCACTGTGTTTTATCATATGCCACTTTTGCTCCAAAGTTATCAAGTTTTTGGTTGTTTTTCAGCATTTGCTCCAGTTCCACAGACGGCCAATTAAAAACCCAATGACACTGTCATAGGATATAAAAGTACTTAAAAACATAAGGACAGTGAATATTGTCTGACAATTCCATGATAGCCCTAGATCTTCTTTGAAACACCCGATGGATGTAAACGGTATGGCTCATGGAAGCAATGTAGAGGCTGGAGACACGATTTCTGTCAACCAGCGAGAGTGCCATGTGGAGCTTACAATGAACCTACCTGACAGCTTCCAAATTATGCTATTTTAACATTTTTACTTAGAAGACTCTTATAAGTTTGGTACTTAGAGTAATTCCTTACTAATATTTGCATATCACACCATATAAAAACATAGTTATTCAAATTTACCTAAAATAATACAGCAAGATACTAAGGTAACAATGCTCTCATTTAAAAAGACTGACAATAACTTTTAGTTACTAGCTAATAGTAATTTGGGAATTAAGAATATTAGAATAAAATTTGAGTTCTTGGATAAAGTCAGAAAGTTTATCATTGCCTCCTTTTCAAAAATCAAATTGATAAACATTCTTAAAGACTGCTTTCACTTTTTACCTTGAAGCCTATCGCAATATGTAAAAAGGCTGTCATCTTCAGGTGTTAAGATGGAAGAGAACTAACTACAACGCGGTACCACGCATTTAAGATGAAAATAATAGAGGCCATCCTTTGGGGTTCCTTGATCATGAGAAAGAACTCCCTTCTCAGACTCCTAAAAATATTTTCAGTAGCAGAGAATTTAATGGTCGAGGATGACCGGAACAATCCTCGTCCATTGCGGCAATTTATCCTTTGTCCAGCATGTGGCAATTTATCCCTCCGACAGAAATCTTTTCTTTTACAGTGATCCAACCTCTCAGGCTCTTTATTAGGATGAGCAAAAAAAAAAAAAAAAAAAAAAAAAAAGGAAAAAGAAATCTAAGTGTTGTGAATCAGCCCTTCCCTGCTGTTATCACTAGAGAATGGGGAGAAAGAATAAAAGAGAAAAATCATAATTTTGCCCTGGAACATGATAGAGGTAATGAGGCGTCAAGGCCACGTACTGCTGAAAACATAATTGGCACATAAGCCCAGGAGATGCACGGTGGTGGGAAAGACTTCGTTGTTGCACAAACAGAGGGATGTCAACAAATTATAACCGTTCTGTTGTTTGGAGCAGCGATTCTAAGAGTAAAATGGACATTTCTCCCCCAAGTATTGCACCCGTAGAGAACAGCGATTACTACAGTGTCTACCAGCCTAGTAGTGGCTCTAAGTGTTTTCAGCTAATGTGAATGAATGATGAGGAAAGGGTAAAGGAATAGAAAGCAGGCCTTTAGCAACAAAGAAAAAGCTTGGATTTGAGACCTGAATGTTTCTCACACATGATAAGGAGCCAGAAGACACTTGGAGATCCTTGTGGACTTTCTAGAGAACCTCCAAGAAGCTCATTCATGAGTCTAAAGAAAGATGATACAGTCGCCTTGGGTCCAGTCCCCTTTGATGTCATGTAAAAAGATTTCTATTTCGAAGAGAAAAGATGAGCAAATGTTCTTATTCTGGAACTTTTTGTCCAATCACTTTAATATGAAAGTCATCATGGGAAAAAATTCCGAACTTTCTTGGGGTTTCTTTATAATTTTTTTTTGTTGTTGTTCTAAGTGTTCCGCTGGCATACAAGTTTAAGATTTTTGGTTTTAGAATCATTTTTTTGGACACGTTTGTTCTTTCCTCTCAAACATTTTGAGTCAGCATACATTATGCTTCTGCATGCAGAGCCAAGCAATAATTCATCTTCGTGGAAGTCAGAGACAACTCATGTATTAATTAGCAAGCCTTTCAGTGACTAGTGGATGGAAATACGCTCCAACTGCTACTCAAACAGAGCCAGTGATTTCCAGGAAGAAGAATATAAAGTCAGTTACAAGGGATTTCTTACCCAATTTGTGTCCAGCCAATGAATGGACTTTGCTCTCATCTGGCACTGAGGAGAAATAAGAGAGACAAAGATCAGTCTGCTTGTAAATCAGCCATTTTTTGAACGAAATTTATATAGATTTATAATAAGTTAAATCTTTTACTGGCAAAGATTTGAGAAAAAACTTTCCCAGCTTACCTGGGGTACCTCATTTCTATTGGTAGATGTTTTATTTATTTATTTTTCTCTATTCTTTTTTTAGTGTTCATTCTATTACAGTTGCTCCATTTTCTCCCTTTTGCCCCCTCCACACAGCTCATCCCCCGCTCCCACAGCCACTGTGTTCTTTGACTAGTCCCTTCCCCTTCCTTCCACCACTCCCTCTTCCTCCTCCCCTCCTACAGCTGCCATTGGTAGATATTTTAAAGAGCTATTAGGATATATATGAGTATATATCTTATACTCACATATGAGTATATTAAGAGGTCTATGAGTATAATTTAATTTTCTTTTAATTTTCAATACTTTCAGTTTTTTAAAACTGGATTATTGTTTTCATGTTTGCAAAAAGGAGAAACTAAATGCATAAGCCTGGAGATGTATAATATACAGTAAAACTTTTGAACATAATAGCAGTATATGCATTCAGTACTGAACTTCTGTATCTGATAAAGCTGGAGTCAAAGTGAACAGACTTATCATCCCCCTGAAGAAATTTAAAATAGACAAAACATGAAATAAGAGGTTAGACATCAGGCAACAGAGAACAGTCACTCCTGAGAGACGGAGAACAAGCGAGGTGAACCCCGCAACTGCTCTAGGTTACTGTGTGGATGGAGCGCTTCCAGACTGTGCTGCAGGGAGGGGAAGGCAGGCGGAGCCCGGCGTTCTCCTGCTTGAGGGCATGCAGCTGGGTGTCCAGGGAAGCCAAGGCAGATGGAGTCTGTAGGGCAGAGAGCTGGAGAGGAGAGGGCTGTACGCAGTTCTTTCTGAGATCTGTAGAAGAGCCCCTCATGTATTTTTTTGAATACTGATGATCACGACCTGGCATGGCAGAGAAGCGCCTCAAGTACAAGGGAACCGTGTCCGAAGTCCACACGGGGCAGGGAATAGGCCCTGTTTCCAACAGCCAGAGTGGAAAACTTTCTAACTCACAAACACCAGTTAGACTTTAAAGGGGTACCTTGCTTCAGAGTGGAGGAAAATAACTCTAGATGAACCCAGCTCTAATGAAATAGATAAAGTTTTGGAAGACGCAAATTACCAAAGCTTAAATAGGGAGAAATAGATAATCTGAATAGCCATATAGGTTGTTTCTTCAATGAATTTTCAGTTAAAACTTTTTCACAAAGAAAATTCTAGACTGACAGCTTCACTGGTGAATTCTATCACCAGACTTTTAAGAAGAAATAATACCAATTTTACAGAAATTCTTTCAAGAAATTCAGAGGAAGGAATACATCCCAACTCATTCTATGCAGCTGGTGTTACCCAGACCTCAGGCAGAAATATTACAGGAAAGTTACTAACCAATATTTCTCATGGATGCAGAAGCAAAGCTCTTAACCCTGAAGCATCTCTGCACGGATTGTCTCTTCAACATGCAACAACAGCTGTTCATTGTTCACCACGTGCCACTGTTCACATTAGTCTATGAAACTCTGGTGCTCAATGGCTGAAGCAAGGTGAGGGGACCTTTACTAACAAGAAGGACCTCTCCCATTTCCCCACAACTAGGCAGGTCTCAGAGTAGTATGCCCCTCCCTGCTTGGCCAACTAGTCACATTTCATTCACCCAGTTACTAAACATCGATCTTTCTACTCCTACCCAAATCTCCTTTCCTTAGTGATGTCTTTATTTTCTAGATAAAAGCACTGCATGTCTGTAATTTTTCTGGTATTAACTGCTTAAATATACTGTTAGAGCTTTCTTTGTACTTCCAGCTGGAGATGTCAGTTTGTGCTTATTAGACTCCAATTTGGAGGCCAATTTCTGTCTTTCCCAAGTCTAAAAAATCTTACAGTGGAATCTACTGTATAAATAGAAAAAAAATTGGAAAGTATTCATAATGATTAAAAACTACTAGTTGATAATATTTATTGAGTACTTGTAATCACAGGCTCTGTTCTATGCAGTTTACATCTAATTCATTTAATCCTCACAATGGCCTATAAAGATAGGTGTTGTTATTATCCTTTCTTTACAGACAAAGAAACTAAAGTGTGTCTCCGAGGTGGAGGGAAAGCATGTTTTTTTTAAGCACTCTAATTGTGATGAGTCACAGAAGAGTTGTTGTATTTTTTGAATCACCAGTAACATAAATTAAACACTTGACAGGCATCCACGTGTTAGAAAGTTCTTATCATTTTTATCTGAATATATGTTTTTTAACAGAAATCTTTCTGTGGTGACCAGTGTTAACAAGTGTTGGCTATAATTTTGTTAAACATGTTTGGAAATCTACAATTCTAGTAGGTTCAAGCTAAAACATCCATTCCCATTTCACAGATGAAAAGTCACCGGTCTGAGTTAAGATCTTGACATGGCAATTTACTAGTTGCATGCAATTTAATTTAACTTTCTGTGCTTCAATTTCGTCATGTATAACATGAGGATAATACGGCTTACTCCATAGCTTTGAACTAAAAATTACATATGTAGGTTTATGCAAAGTATTTAGAAGATCATATAGTAAGTGCTTGAGAAATATTAGCTATCATCATCATTATTAATGAGAAACTAAACAGAAAAGCAGAATAACATGATAGCTAATAATGAGATAGATGTGGGTTGAATCCCAGCTTTACCAGGCAAGTTACAAAGTTCTTTTTAACCTCAGTTTCCCCATGTGAAACAAGAAATAAAAGCACTATGTGGGGAATTGTGGGAATAAAATTTAAAAAATGTACAAAAGCACTTAGCACACTGCCAGCTACATACTTCTCAATAAACACAAACTTTCGAGAAATGTAAACTGTGAGAGTGGTAAAGGTTATGAGTTTGGTCATGGTGGTGGACTCTGATTTCACCTGGCTGGGCTTCTAAAGGAACATAGGGATACAATGATTGTCAGAGTGCACTGTGCTTCAGGTGGGGCACTAGGTGCTTTGAGCTGTTATCTCACGGATAATCCAACACCCTCGGCTGGTTTCACCTCCCAGTCTGCTGGGTTCCTAGTTCATCTTGTAGAGGAAGAAAGCAAAGAAAATATAACGCTCAGACTATATGGTGTTATTTACAGTCGTTCTGAAAAATAGATTTATAGAAGGGTAGAATTTTGTTGTTTTGTTTTTGCCTGTATTTTTTTTAAACAGACATGTCATCCCATTAAATCTAAGCCAATTTACATACTGTAAATTTCCCAGTCATGTTAGGTTAAACATGGTACTTTCTTAATTTTTTGGCTGCATACTGAGTATTATTCTTAGTAGGCATGCTTATCATTATTTTAATTGACAATTTGAAATTCTTTACAACACTAACATGCTATTTTTAAAAACGGTGTAGAAACTCCAAGTGAGTGATAGGCATAAAAATTAAGGGTCTCTCACCAAAATATTCACCGACACAGATATCTATCTTTAGGACAGAAGATAAATGAATAAACATAATAGAAAGAGAGAGAACTGTAATGACTTAATTAATAGAATTCATTTTATTTAAAAGGTTAAATTGGGAACAATCATCTTTTATGCACATACTTAGAGCTGGGAAACGATTTAAATAACAGTAGCAAATGAGAAAATGAGGTAAAATTATACACACCATCACCACTTTTTTAAAATGACAAGTGTTATAATTAATACTCAACTTCCTTTATAACTCAGATTACCTCAGAGCTACTATAAAGTTATCTCTTGGGGCTGGAACTTAAGTCTAGTCATTTCATTGCATAATATTTAGATAGCACAGTGAGTGGAACAGCAGCAGTATGAGTATGAGGGGGTGTCATTTTGAACAAAGACCTTATTTACCAGAGACTGAAAAATCAGTGGGCTGGGTGTGGGAAAGGTCTTTCTTCCAAAATGGTAAGGTACCAAAAGCACCAAGTAAGAAAGTGTTGATGGAGCAAGAGCCAAAGTTTCTTGTTCTAGTTCTGCTGACGGGTTGCTTTTTCTTTCTTCTTTTTAAATTTTCTTAGCCTATATATTCCCTTTCTCATCCTTCAGTCCTACGCAAGGGAAGGTACTACTTGCTCTTGATTACTTTGAAGGGATATCACAGTAGTTGAAGAGCTATCAGTGAAATTCTCAGTCCTCCTGAAGATACAATTCAGATATTTTTATTATAACTGCTATTACATACTTAATACCATGAACTTGTCCCTCCTGAGATATCTTTGGATTTATTTAGATAATGGGATTTCTACACTAAGCTCATGCTTCCTGGTCTTCAACTTAATATTGATGGACACTGCTTGATTTGCTTACTGTAAGGTGTAAAGATTGCCATGAGAACACTCTTTGGTGTGTATGGTTGTTAAGTTCATGGTTCGCCCTCTGGTCCAGGAAGATGTGCTTGGAAAATACAGCATCCTGCCTGCCTGTGTTTCTACTTATCTTGGTTGTGGAACTTTGAGCTAATCAGAACTGCTCAAAACCAATGGCACCTTTTTCAAAAACATGGATAAACACACACAGCCTTTTAAATTCAGCCAGGTTCACTGTATGGAAGAGAAACCATAAATAAAGAAAATATGGAGAGAAAAATCTGTGAACAATATGGCATACTGAGAACTTGTTAGCGGCAAACATTAAAATGCATGTAATACTTAAACACATTGGCTTCCCAGTAGGGTGCATTTATATTAATATAGTGATCACTTAAAGTGTTTTATTCTTTTGTCAAGCCTTCTTATACACTTCAAATACATTCTCACTAGGGTGAAATAATCCCCTTGCTTATTGATAGCATTTGATATGAATTGTATAACATAAGTGACTATTAGGAACTGCACTTGCTTAATAAAAATTTGCAGAACAGTGGCAGATTTGGTGAGTTAATGGGCCCCATATGCTCTTCTTAGGCTGACAGAGATGGTATATTGCTAACATGCACAAATCTCTTCAGAAAAAGATTGCCATTAGCTACACTTATTCTCCTTGAGAATGCCAACCCTATGTCACGAATGGGGAATATGCAAATGTGTTCCGATTCTCACTACTTCATATTCAGGTACTTTGATGTAAAGCAGCACTCCACAATATGATGCAATGCTTGCCTTTTACACAGACAGTGCTATTTCATTTAAGTTTTGATTTCCATATCTTTGACATAATAGAGACTGCAGTTATGAAGGTGACGTTTGGCGCAGCACAAATGTATCTTCTAATGAGGCCATGAGTACTTCTCTTTGAATAGTTTGCTAGGAAACTAAATATCAAATAATTTCTTAATGGTTAATAAAGTGGTTTCCAAGACTTGTTCCTTCATAAGTTAAAAAAAATTGATGTAGTTGCCAATATTTAGAATCATGTTATTCTTTTTTGCAGATCAATTGCTGTATCCCTGATTGATTTCCAGAATTTTTAAGGATGGCAAACCTGTTTCAACTTGTAAATTAAGCTCCGTCCTTAGCAACCATGAACTATTAGTGCATTGATTTATAGTGTTTTCTTATATCGATGACTTTTTAGCATACCGTTTCTCTTTAGGGAGACTTTCTGTGTGTCAGCACTATGCATTTTTATGTGTTGAAAATTATTCCATTTCTTGAAAACGAAAAAGCAAAAAACATAAACAAGGTTTTTTTCTGAAAAAGCGGTTAGGGAATTAGTACAAGATAATGGTGCTAATGTGTATGTTGCTGCTACCTCTCTCAGGAAGCTTCCTCAAAGCACCATGCTGCTCCCTGGCTGTGTGGCTGTCTGGCGATAAGCTGGTGGGAGCTCAGTAGCTGAAGTTTCTTCTCATATACAGCCAGGATGCCACAGGACGGAATGAGGACCTGCTCCCTCGCCATTACCCAACCCGACTACTCCCATGGTCCAACATTTCGGTCATTTCTGTAACATCCCTTCTTTCTACATGAAGCCTGGGGGAGCTTAAATCTCAAGTTAAAAAAAATCCAATACTTTTTCACATGTTCTTATGCCATTGTCTTTACCTCATTAAAGAGTATTGGGAAAATACAAGCATTTCTTTATAAATTCATTAATTAATTTGTTTCGAATCCATTCAATAAACACTATCTTTCCCCAAAGAATCAGAAACTGTGTGAGCTCCGAGTATGGCTCCCTCGATCCTTCTGCGAAGGGTGCTCCTGGCCTGGGGAGTCTGTTGTCCTGTGTGCTCTGTGCCACGCTCAGGAGGTTCTCTAGGGATGTCTGGAGTTCACCCTCTCGGCACTTCTTTCTTCTCTGGGACTGCCCATTCCAAGCACTTGGCTTCCCCTGGACTCTCAACCCCACTGCCTCAACTTAGATATTTAAAAATTCGATATAAGCCCTGGCTAGTGTGGCTCAGTGGATTGAGTGCCAGCCTGCAAACCACTCAAACCAGTGGCATGGGTTTGATTCCCAGTCAGGGTGCATGCCCACGTTGTGGGCCAGGTCCCTGGTTGGGGGCATGTGAGAGACAACCACACATTGATGTCTCTCTCCCTCTCTTCCTCCCTCCCTTCCCCCCCCCTCTAAAAATAAATACATAAAATCTTCATAAATAAAAAAGAATGTTTAAAATGTGATATAAACCTCACAAGTTTCATGCTATGGTGTTATTTAATTTCTCTGGAATAAGTTGCAAAATAATCACACTATTTAATAAATTGAAACCTCTTTGTCCTTAAAACCATAGTTTCCTAGACCACAGAACCAATGGTCCTAAGATACCTTGAGTAACTCTCACCCCAAGTGTAATGGGGAAAACACTAAGCTAAGAATGTGATCAATGACTAAGCGCAATAGTCTGTGGAAGTCCCATTGCCTGCTTCTCTCCTGCATAAGGATACCATGACATGAAGGCTAAGAGAAGGCGATTAAAAAAAAACAACAACTGGGAAGAGAGGGCCACATACAGAATGCAGCTGAGCTGGTGAACTGAAAGGAAACCAAGTCCAGGCTCGGGGCCCCTCCCCTGTCCTGGCGGTACACACGCCATTCTCACGGGCAACAGTCACAAGTCTTCCTTCCAAGTCCTGCTACCCAGACCTGAGGCTTTTCTACTGCATGGCTGACCTTTGCAAACTGCTTCCAACTTGCTCTCGATCCCCCGCCCCCTCCCCAACTCTACTATACGTCTCGTTTACTCCGCCCAGGTTAGCCCACGCTACTCATCACTTTCAACATTTATTCAACCTAACTAAAAGCCTTCTCAAAATTTAACTGCCTAGCAAATAATATAGTCCCCCTAGCCTTATATTCAGGTTTCAACCATTATTACCTCTCTCATTATATATTCCTCTATACTGAAGTCACATAAAGTGATTCCTGGTTTTTTCCCAGTTGCCTTTATCCTTAATTGGAAATGCCACAAACCTCACGTGGATAAACACTATGACTCCCCCTGGGCCCAGCTCCCCATTATAACCTCTTCTTTGCTGGATGTTCTCTCCAGCTCTGTTTCCCCCAGAACACTTCAGTTTTGCCTCCAGGCAAACGTACCACTTTCTACTCTGTATTATGTTGATTTGTGTGCAACTTCAAAGACAAAGATAGTATTATATTCATCTTTACATGGTAAACAGTCACTGATTACAAAGGTCCTCAAAGATTCGTTGTATAGAGTCTTGGTCCTTTTTGTGTGGCAACAAAAAAGACTGCTCGTGTGAGAACCCTCCTGGGAATCTGCTTTCTGTGAGTTCTTGGGATCTACCAGGTTTGGACTGTTTCTACTGCTCAGACCGTGAAAACTCCCATGTTTCCTGGACCCTTGATACACATTTCTGTTATCAGCAAGAAATTGATCCTGATTAAACCACAGGAAAAATAAGGGCTCAGGAGATCCTGTAAACCACACAACAAACAGCCATTATTCTCTATCAGCAAGTGAAACAATGCACCTCTAATTCCACTATTTCTAAGGTACATTTCCACACAGCGACTCTATCTTTAAGAGGGAAAAGGAGACTAAAACCTGTTACCAACTCGTATATGTCAGAAATCATGCTAAGCCTTTTAACATGCGTTATCTAGTGTGATCCTTACAAAAGCTCTGTGAGTTGGGCCCTACAACCTTCACTTTACAGAACAGGTAACTGAGGCCCAGTGGGGTTACGTCATAAAGTTAGCAGGTGGGACAGCAGGGATCTTGCAGGGTCCCTGACATCGAACTGCAAATTCCTTGTCCTATGTGAGTCTGAGACGTATGATTCTACTAATGGCTTTATGATCAAGAACTCTATACAGGGTCTGGCACAAGTAACGCCCCTTTTTTTATTATAAACTCTTTTATTACAAAATCCTAGGCATGTCACATAATTCTGTAACATGACAACATCTCACTCAAGCACACCATATGACATTTTAGGTGAAATGTTCACATTAAAAACACAAATTATGACACCCATATTATTACCCTACCAACCACACTCCAGCTGGCCTTACTTCTACCAACCCTGTATGTCACTAGTCACCACTACCTCCTAAAAGTAGCATTTCCTAACAAACTAAGTGAAAGAGCACACGATGCCTCTTAAAAAGGGTTGCTCATACTCTCAGAAGTAGAAAATAGAGTTGTCATAAGTTGTCTGGAGCTCGCACACCTGGAAATTGTTACCAAGGAGAGGTGCGGACTCTCGTTCAGGTGTCACAGTAGGGGAAAAGGGGAAAAGACAGCATTAGCTGTTTGGGCAGCCGAACTGCACTGTTGTCGGCTCATCAAGTGTCCAGTCGACTAAAATCCTGGAGTCCTCTTTGTATTAACTCCTGTTAAGCCAGAACTTTGTCCAGCGAATGCCTGTGAAGAGCCAGTGCTGTGCCAGGCGCCACGAGAGGCACGGGGATCACAGAAGAGGCCACGGCAGCCTTGAGCCCGGTGCCAGCGCGGTTTCCACCACACAGCTAATCTCCAACAGTGTGAGGAGAAGGAGCAACCCTTCCCCAACAAAGCCACCTTCACTCTCACCTTGAGAGATGTAATAACCCCTGGACTGCACTTTGGGATTCTGTACTTACTCCCCATAGATTATTATCTGCACAGAAGTCAGTGTCATCCTTTTAAAACAAACAACAAAAAAACCAAAAATCTTAATCATATCGGTCCCTTGCTCAAAGCCTCCTACTAGCTTCCAATCACATTTAGAAGAAAATCTAAAAGCTTTCAGCCTCCAGGCCCAGTCTGAGCTGGTCCCCAGGGGTCATTCCCAGCTCACCCTGCATAGCTGTCCCCTCGATCAGCTTCCTGTGGTAGACTTGTTGTGGCCTCACAGCAGTTCCCCAAACCCAGAGAGCGCATTGCTCTTCAGAGCTTTGGGACATGCTCTTCCACACCGACTGGTGTGCCGTTCTCCCAGACAGCCCCATGGCTCACTGCCACCCTTCATTCACATCTCCACAGATATGGCATCATCAGGGACTCTCCCTGGACATCTTACCTAAGGTAGGACCTTCCCACCAAACTCGCTATCAGTATCTCCTCCTGCTTCATTTTGCGACAAAGCACTCATCACTGCCTGCCATCTTCCCCATTAGAACCTAAGCTCCATATAGACATGGGCTTTGTTTTGTTCACCAATTTGTTCCCAGGGTCTGGAACAGTGCCTGGCACAGAGTGGATGCTCAATAAACACCTGTTAAGTGAAAGAAGGCTGATTAGGGAGCTTTGTAAACAGGTCATGAAAAGACTGCACCCAGCTTATGGATTGGGCCTTCCTGATGACTCTGAGACCTGGAGTTACATAGGGAAGTGTGAAGATCATGTTTGGACAGAGGAAACATGAAAGCCCCCAAATGGGCGCCACACATGGAACCCAAAGATCTTCCCTACAGCTGGAGTGCTCAGCATGAGAGGGAGACTAGTGCAAGACTAGGGGAAGGAGAGAGGAGGGGCCAGGCATGGAGGGTATCGAAAACCCCATAATGAGTTTTGTCTTTATTCTGAGGGCAACAGGATGCTGTTAAGGGATTTTCAGCAAGAGAGTGACATGATCAGATTTGTGTTTTAAAAAGATTACCCAGGCTGCAGCGTGAAAAATGAATTGAATGGGAGTAAGACAGGAGGTAGTGGCTTCTTTTTCTGAACCCCAGTACAGGAATTTACATTTATCCCTATTAAATTTAATCTTCTGAATTGTAGCTCATCAGTTCTCCCTGTTCAGATCTTTTGGAATCCTGGTGCTGCCATCCAGCATGTTAGGTAACCCACCAGGCTGCGTGTCCCCTGCACATTTGAAGAGTCAGCCTGCTAAATCCAAGTCATGTGCGGGGCTTATGTTACCGAACACGCCCCTGCTCTTGTCACGGCACTTCTGCACGTGCTTGTGAGCTGGCTGGCAGGGTAAAAACACGCTCGTCCATCAGTCAGTGTTTCTTCTCGTAAAGTTAACTGGCCAGCCCAGAACTGAACCATATCCCTCAGGTATCTAGTAACCTGAGCTCCCCAGGATTTTCTCCTGCATTTCCCCTAGAGCCTGCGGACTTCACAATAACATGGCAACCCAGTTTACTCCTGTGTGAATTAATTTTGGCACCTGGTTCCTGGCTGGGGATTGTGTAGCTACTTCTGTTCTGGGCTATAATAGTGCTATCAAATGATTTCTCTTCTGGCATGAACTGAAGTATATAATACTGTTTATGTTTCTGCCTAGAATCTACTATCTGCTTAATATGCAAACAGGGCAAAACCAGAGCTACTAGTATGTAATAGATTTTGAAGAGTTGTCATCCGGACTCATTGTTTATTAGAGGATATTAACTTCAGGGGTTTACGGGCTGTCTCTCCAAATCAGAGCACAACCATCCACTTAAATGGGATGTACAAAGTTTTGCACACCCTCTGGTGAACTGATCTGGTGTTTATTTTTAAAGATTTTATTTATTTATTTTTAGAGAGAGGGGAAGGTAAGGAGAAAGAGAGGGAGAGAAACATCAACGTGTGGTTGCCTCTTGCATGTCCCCATACTGGGGACCTGGCCCACAACCTAGGTATGCACCCTGACTGGGAATCAAACCAGTGGACCCTTTAACAGGCCCATGCTTAATCCACTGAGCAACACCAGCCAGGGCTGAACTGGTGTTTTACACTGATCTATGAGATCAGCTCACTTACATCAGGCTCCTTGCTGCATACAAGTGATTACACATATGGATAAAATAGCCACTGCTTTTTTTGGAAAGTATTGAGGTAAATTAAGAATTTGGACATGTATGAGCTAATAAACAACATTAATAGGAAGAATAGAAAGTTGCTAGATCAGAGTCCAAAGTGGTGTTACAGGCAGCAATTTTTAAATCTCTTTCCTTTGACCAGGGATTTCTTCGGAGGCCTCCGAGGAAGGAAGGGAAAAGGAAAAGCACTGGACTGTATCTACGGTGCGTAATCTCCTCCTACACTCTGCCCCACTCCGCTCCCACCTCCTATCTTATATTCATGTCCCTCACTGTGAAAAGTTTAAAGAGATTCGGGGAAACTGATTCAGAATTATTTGGGTATAAATTACTCATCTAATAGACATTGACTATTTTTCCCCCAATCTTTGCGCATGCCTAGACATTCTTGTGTACTGGAAAATAATCCCAAAATATAAACTGTTCTCAAATGTAATCATATTTTTCAATGAATTCTAAATGTAACAATAAATAACATTGGCAGAGAGTTACATTCAGGGGATAATCAAACATTTATTAATTTTAAATTTCTGGCTTTATTTTCATATTTTGGAGCCAATAATTTTTTTCACATCTCAGACATTCTGGTAGTTCCTTAGGAGGCTCAGACATTCTGAGCCTCGTGCCTCTAGTGACTATCAATCAGGAGAAACAAAATCCTGGCCTGCTAACGAAACCAGAGGAATTGTTTCAACAATTCAGGGCATGAGAATATAAAGTTAAAACCTTTGCTTGAAGATCATTAAAAATATGAAAAATATGAAAAAATATGACAAGTTGTTGTTCTCTCTGGGCGTCTCCTTCTCTTCCTTCAATAGATTCTCTGGGTTGAAAATGGCATCGTCATCGTCCCAAGCAACTCTGACTCTT
Source organism: Glossophaga mutica (assembly GCA_039655065.1). Taxonomy (NCBI): domain Eukaryota; kingdom Metazoa; phylum Chordata; class Mammalia; order Chiroptera; family Phyllostomidae; genus Glossophaga; species Glossophaga mutica. The sequence continues at coordinate 25,392,573 of CM077306.1, forward strand.
GTCCACTGCTCCAGCCTAAATATAATTGCTCAAGGTTGACTTTGACCATGGAGAGGAAATCAGGCAATTGCTCTCTGAATCTACAATACCATCAAAATAGGGTTGAAATAATAGTCTCTACAGATGAGAGCTAACCGAACTCAGAAACTGTGCCCCATTCACCCGAGACTCTCTTTGCACTTTCGTACATAAGCAGAGGCTCCCAGCCTGATAGGGCAGCCACGGCAGGCACTGTGGGCCGGCTGACCCCATGTCACCCACAGCCCCGTTCTTCCTAGCCACCTTCTAGCTAGAAGATATAGGGCATGTCATCGTCCTGGCCAATGAGATAAAAGCGGAAATCTGGTGGGCAGCATTCCTTAGGCAGTATTGGATTTCTTCATACAAGGGAAAGAATGTTGGCAATACCCTTTAGCCTTCTGCTGCCCGCCCTGACTTTTTTGGGGGGGTCTGGAACATGGATATGATTTCTGAAGATACACTGCCATCTGCACACTGAAGAAACAAACATGAGGGCAAAAGCCAAAAAAATCAAGAATGACAGATTGGGACAAGAGAAGGAGCCTAGGCCTTTCATAGCTTCACTGAGCCACTGAATTGGATCTATTTGAACTCCATATTATGTACGACAAATAGACCTCTGTTTATTACACCACTGTTGGCAGAATTCTCTGAACACTGCAGTGGAATGTGCTACTACTTAATACCATTTTAACTGGTAAGGAGGAACTATCTGTGTCAACTTGACAGCTGTTAACATTCGGCACAGGTGCCTGCTCTTATCCCCTCAGGTGACAGTCCTCAGTGACACGAAGTCAGCCAGTACACTCTGCACCCCCTCATCCACTCTGTACTTAAATAGCCCCACTTCTTTCCACCATATATGGGATTATTTGCTTTTTAATTCTATTTAAAAATTATTTTTTTAAAATTATTTTAATGCTGCCTATTGATTTTATTCTAATTAACACATAATATATATTTGCATTAAAATAGTTGAAATATACAGGAATGTATACAAAGTAAGATAAAAACTATCCCTGCAACTTCCACTAAAAGACAAATCAATGTAAACATTTTGCTGAATTTCCTTCCATGCCTAAACACACACATCTAGACATATTACATACACTGATACAATTGTATACTGTTTTTGTTGAATGTTTTATCATTAACATTTTTATGTCATTAGTCTGAAGATTTTTATTTGATGAATAATAGTCTATTATATCTATTAGATTAGCAGTCAATAATTTCCCCAACCCTCTAATTGCTGGAAAATGAAGTTCACTATAGTGAAAAATCCTTAAACTTAAATCTTGGTCAAATCTTTTATTTGTTTGTAGGATAATTCTTTGACAAGAAATTACTGGATAAAAAAATAAAAAGAGTACTAGAGTACCTTATCAAATGACTACATTGTCATGTAGTAAAGAAGCATTAACTTCAGTACCCCACAACCATGTACTGTGACAGTAGCACATGTATATTTTACATTTCTCAATGTTTTCCAATAAAATATCTTAATTTCCTGAATTACTTGTGAGGTTGAATATATTTCATATACTTGTATATTGGCCAACTGAATTTCCCTTTTCTTCTGTAAATTGTCTAATCATATATTTTTTCTAATTTTGAACTGAAATATTTATTTTCTAATAATAAGAGCTGTTCATATATTAAAGATGTTAATTCTTTGTCATGTACTTTATGTTTATTCCTTTATTCTCCTGAACAACAAAAAATATGTAGAAAATATGGGTGACGATTAAGTGTCTCTTAAGCAGGATCTCTTAATCCTATCTTAAGAATATTGTTGTTTCCAAATTAATTAACTTTTTAGGATGCTGCTGGGTTCAAAAGGAAACAGCATAATCCAAAGTAAACTCAGGATCATCTCTTAGTTTTACATACATCATCCACACCAAATTTCTTCTCCAACTGAAGAAAAAAGACTTTTCTCTCTTCCCTCAAATAAGCTTCTCCAAGTATTTCTCTTATATACTAGCATTTGATTTTCAACTGAACCTTCTAAAACACACTGACAAAAGTACATGGCGATGCTCTACTCAACACCTGTGTGAGACCGTCCTCTGCAAACATGATATTCCTAATCCAGTAATGATGTAGCATGTCATCAGTTCTTTCCAGGGGGGTGGACAATTACACTGAGCTGTCTTCAGAAATTCTTGCCCTTAAAGACTTTGTGACAACCTTTTCAATAGAATGACATCTCTAAATTATGGCTTGGCTGTGGATAAACCCTTTAAGAACTATGCTTTATAGGGATATAGGTTTAGACATCTAAGGATTAATTTAGTTCTTTTAAGAGTTAACATATATCTGTCAATACGAAGTAGCTATGCTGGACGCTATAAATTAGGTTGCATGAATATGGAACACTTTCAAATTCCTTGTTATCTTAGCATATGAGGCTTGGTAGATTGTATCAAAAAATTCTTCGATTAAACCTAAATACCAAAATTGCTTCATGGATGAAAATGTGTGTAACTTATGAAGGTATAATGGGTGAACCTGTCCCAAGTATTTAAATCACATAGAATATTTTCAGTTTATTTTGAGTTCATCATGTTGTTTGATTCAGGACCTTTTTTGGTATGACTTTAGGGTATTTGTCATGAAGTCTAATACTATCTGACCCAAAGTGAACGAAACCTGTGAATATTCAGCTCACACAATATTTGGGACAACTAGCATGCAATCAAATTGCTCTATATTGACGTAATTCAATTTCATGTTGCTGCAGGTAAAAGCAGGGAATTCAAGAATGTTTTAAATAAAATTCCCACAGCACTAGGTTTACACACTGACTACACTCCTCTGCAAACAGATTAACAAAAAATAAAAAAAAACAGGATTCAGAAAGCAGCACAGATTTTTTTCGTTAGAGAAACATTTATATCTTCAACTTTTCCTAAGTCTACAAAAGGAAAAATTTCATATTAATGAAAATAAAATAACATAAATAAAAGGTGTATTTCTTGAGATTAAAGAAAAACAACAATAAAAGTGAGGTATAGATTTATACAAAAGGGAAAAAAGAACGTCAGTAAGAAAAGACGAGGAAGGGCTGAGAAACAGTCTGATCTAATTAACCCTCTGGCAGTGCAAGTGAATCCACGTGATCTAAACCAATTATGTCAAGTGATTACGTAATTTATTCATAGATTCGTCCACTTAGGAAGTAAAGCACGCAGCCCTCTTCCTCAAGTTTTAAACGACTGCTTTCACTCTTTTCTATGTAATGATATTAACAGCCTTGGTCTTCTGTATTTCGTACATTTGACTCTTTCCCCAAGTCTGTTCATTCATTACTATGAATCTTCTCCAAAAGTTTCAAATGAACCAGTCTGGGTAAGTGAATGTGAGTGTAGAGTGCTCTATTCTACACCCTACTAAAATATCTTTATCCCTATTTTATTTTGCTAACCAAACATTTATTTGCACTTTTATTCATTTACCCTTTAAGTATTTGTTTGCACTGTTATCATCTATTCATCAACCTTTTGATGTAGGAATGGGGAACTTGCCTGCTTAGTAAGGTCAGCCAGATCAATCAGGGAGATCAATAGGACTCTGAGATTGCACCCAGACTGCGCCACCATTATCTATGCATGTCACCCGGCTTGGATTCACTTAGCAGCTACACGTTCTAAAAGGCAAGGAGGGTGCCAAAAAAATGTAAGGTATGACTCTGCAGGATTGGACTGAGAAAATTTTTCACACAGTAGGTTCCCCAAAGAGTATGCAATTCTGTGCTAAAATTAGTGATGCCAGTGGTAATTGCTTCAGGAATTCAGAGAAAGAGCTGGGGGAAAAATGACAGCTCCCTGGAGCAGGCAAAACTTGAGTGGGTCCTGAATAAAAGATAAAATTTAAATAGGAGAGAAGATGGGTCTTCTGTTTTTAGAGTGAAGACTGAGATATTAATAAGACTCACTTGAAACAGAAAGATATAATGGTTGGGAGCCCAGGCATCAAAGTTAAATGTTCCTGAGTTCAAAACCTGGCTGCCTTGCTTACTAGATTTGACACCTTACATGAGTCTGTCTCTCGAAACCCTGTTATATCATCTGTAAAATGGCAATAGAATTGCTGTGCAAACAAACAAACAAACAAAAACCATGCCTAGCATACAGCAAACACTCAACAAACATTAGCTACTACTACTACTACCATTACAGTTACCACTGTTTTCCCTCTTTTCCATCTTCCTATTCTAGATCATTAGGTATCATCACTGCCTGGAATATTGAGCTGAGGAGTTTGATCTTTTTACCATGTGTAAAGTTAAGGTAGCAGTTTCTAGCCACTGACTTGCAGTAAAGCATTAGAGGTGTGTGTGTGTGTGTGTGTGTATGTGTGTTTACCATACATGTACTAATCTTTCTGAGGCATGTTGCCTGCAGTCAGCCACAGTCTGTCATAGTCCATGGTTAATTCATGCTCAGTTACGGCCTTGTCCTTTCATGCTGCTCTGTAGTTCATTCCTCCTTATTCAGCCGCCAGGGACACTTTCCTGCCTTGAAGAGTCTCAGGTCGCGTCCAGTTTCACGCACTGCTCCACATGCCCCAGCTTGTTGGAAACGCTTTCCTCACCCTGCTCTGCTGTTGCACGATGTCCTCAAGCCTCGCAAACATCTCTCTGGCAAGGACATTCCTCAGGGCACTGGTCCTGTGAGATAGTCTGTACTCAAGGTTTCTAAGAGCGAATCAGTTTGGGAAATGCTGTGTGTATTATATCTTTTAACGGTAACATTAAATTTATTGGGGTGGCATTATTAAGTTTGTATGTTCCAAGTGTACAGTTCTATAGTGCATCATCTGTATATTGCATTGTGTGATCATCACCCAAAGTTTTGTCTCCTCCCAACACCGCATATTCATCTTCAACCTCCTCCAAACCCCCATCCTCTGGTCACCACCATACTCTTGTCTGTGTCAATGAGTGTTTGTTTGTTCTGTTCATTCATTTGTGGCTTTGTGTTTTACATCCCATATATGAGTGGAATCATATGGTTCTTGTCCTTTTCCGCCTGGTTTATTTCACTTAGCATGGTATTCTCAAGTCCTGTCCATGTTGTTGCAAATGGTGGTATTTCATGTTTTCTTATGGCAGAGTAGTATTCCATTGTGTATGAGATCTGTCCAGAAGGTATCCAGCCATGTAATATGAAAGACACATTTACTGAAGAAGATACAAGATACCAGAAACATTGTACAGGGGACAATCACGCCTCAGTCCCCTTCAACGTAGGCACCAAGGGACCTCACACAGTTCTCCCAATCACCATCAGCTGCCCTGTTGTATTTTTCTGAATCTCACTGACAGTCTGATATTTCTTCCTTTTCAAAGGTGATTTCAGTTTTGGAAAAACCCAGAAGTCCAGAGCACCAAATCTGGGTGTAAGGGGCTTAAGTCACCTGGGTGGTTCGATGTTTTTCGAAAAAACTCTGTAGGAGATGTGATGCATGAGAGGGTGCGTTGTCATGACACAGCTGTTAATTATCAGCTGCCCATAGCTACGGCCTTCTGAATCATCCAAATAGTTTCCATGGAGGACTGTTTAAGCTTAACACAAAATTTGATGCAGATTCATTGCTCTACTTGTTTAGTCATTTTGAATGCTACAGTCGCACGGTACACATGCTCACTCAATGGTGTCTACCACCCTCGCTGACTAGTACAGAGAAGTCATCATTGTTCATGCATGCACATTCCAGTCCACTGTCCTTGGCTGCCAGGTTACATCAATGTGGCAAAAACCATTCTCATTACATTAACAATGGCTGGACTTTTTCTGGACAGACCTTGTATATGTACCACATCTTCTTTATCCAATCATACAGTAAAGGACACGGGTTGTTTCCACGTCTTGGCCCCTGTGAATAATGCTGCATTGAACATAGAGGTACATATATCTTTATGAATAAATGTTTTCAAAATTTTGGTTACATGCCCAGAAGAGGGATTGCTGGGTCATAGGGTAGCTTTATCCTTCATTTTTTGAGGAACCTCCATTATCATTTTCCATAGTGGCTGTACCATTTACATTCTCATCAGCAGTGTATGAGGGTACCTTTTTCCCACAAATCCTTTTCAACAACTGTTACTTCTTTCTTTTTGATAATAGCGATTCTAGTAGGTGTGAGGTATCTCATTGTGGTTTTGCTTTGCATTTCCCTAACAGCTAGTGAAGTTGAGCATCTTTTCATATATCTGTTGGCTATTTGTATATCTTTTTTGGAAAAGTCTCACTCAGGTCCTCTGCTTCCCCTTTAAAAAAATTAGATTGTCTGTTCTATTTTGTTGTGGTTGAGTTGTGTAAGTCCTTTATATATTTTGGATATTAGCCCCTTTTGGGAGGTATTTGCAAATATCTCCTCTCATTCAGTGGTTTCTTTTTTGTTTTGTTAATGGTTTCCTTTGCTTGCGGAAGCTTTCTAGTTTGATATAGTCCCATTTGTTGCTTTTTGCTTTTACTTCCCTTGCTTTCGGGGTTACATTTATTAACTCCTCTCTGAACCAAGGTCAATAACTCTAGTACCTAGGTTTTCTTCTATGTATTTAATTTTTCAGATCTTATATTTAGGTCTCTGATCCATTTTAAGTTAATTTTTGTATATGGTATCAAAAAACAGTCTAGTTTCATTCTTTTGCATGTGATTTTCCAGTTTTCCCAGAACCATTTATTGAAGACTATTTCCTTTCTCCGCTATACGTTTTTGGCTCCTTGGGCAAAAATTAGTTGCCCATATATACGTGGGTTTATTTTTGACCATACATCTTGAAGACTTGTGGAGACTCTTAAAAGCCTAGAAATGTACATAAGCACATTGAAGGTTGTGAACAGTCTTGCATTTCAGAAGGCTGTTTAACCCTAAATTGTCCCATCTTCCTTGACTGTTCATTATTAGCCTCTGGCTAGAGGACCTGGCCACTTGTGGTTGTCCGCCAGCCTTGCTGAGTGCGGACAAAGTGCAGACATGATTTTTCTGGTGTCCCTTGATTTATTAAAGCTGCAAATGGGAATCTTTGATGTAACTCATTTTTCATTTATTTTGGGTGCTACAACAACCTTCTCCAAGCTTAGAAAATGAGCTTCAATTTTTCCAGTGTTTCTGGTGTCACCTTGTTTTACGTTTAAGGAATTTCAGCTGAAACCTGAAGCCTGGAGCCTTTGCAGGCTCCCACAATTCTCTCAGGACAGTCCTGAAACACTTGGGGATATGCCAGTTAGTTCCTGGACCAGCAGCGGGTAGATCAGCATTTCTCAGCTCACTTGGAAGCACCACTCTTGATTAGTCGATTTCCAATTTGATCTCTATTTTAATTGTAATACCATCATTGGAGAGAGTTCCTGCTAACCTTTTCTTATGAACTCTAGCCCAGTGGGCATCAAAACATTTCCAGTCATGCTTCCTCTCTCCACAATCTGTAGTTTATGTTTGTCACACTGAGTATCTTTCTGGTGTCCTTGTTCACTAATTTCATGATCACCATTTATATCCCTAATCTCTGAAACTTTGTTCATGAGACTATTTCCACTATGCGGAGCTTAACAGAAACAAGCCATTGTGGTCTGTTGTCACTGATAAGTCTCAATTACTTAGAACAATACCTGGCTCAGAAGAAGCACTCAATAAATATTTGTTTAATAAAGAAGGAAGAAAGAAGGAGATGGATAAATGAATTTTACATGAGACTAAATTATATGTTCAAGTGTTGGAGAACTTTTCAGTCTTACAAAAGCAGAGCAGGTGTTTCTGGGGACACCAGCCTTCGTGCTGATGGGCTTGCTCTACAGCGGCCAGCTGGACGCAAGGGCAGGGAGAAAGTCGGTTTACGGCTGTGAGTATGCGAGACGCAGAGTTTTCAAAGCCACCGTCATACTCAACACCTGCATGCCTTTTTCCATACAAACAACCGTACACCTACGTTTGTCCCACCCCGTATAAATTATAGTAATTTTAGTGTTTCCATAAAAAGCTAAAAAGAAATTATTTTTAAAAGATTACTTAACTCACCCGGGATTAAGCAGATTCTTTCTTAAATAAGTCTGAGTTCTATGACTCCGCTTCTTATTCAAGTTGAACTAGACATTTTCCAACTAATGAAACACAGATTTATTAATTAATATGTATTTTGGAGTAGAGAACATATTTAGCTTTAGGAAAGTAAAAGCAAAATATCTATTTTCCCCCTGAGCAAGAGTTAAGATTTGACCTTTAATGTAGAATAACATTTTATTTTCAGAAAGGTGATATTTAATTTAGAAATTTTCAGCCTTACAGGGCAATGGTGAGCCGATTCACAATAGAAAACATAAAGTCAATAAATGTATAAAAAATGTTTAGCCACAGAAGCAATTTTAAAAGTAAAATAAAAATACCCCTTTAACTCTATAAAATTGGCAAAAATAAAAAATAATGACACCCAGATTCTTCCATATTCCATTGATAAAATCAAAATTTCCTTTCTGTGCGCAACTGGTCAAAAGCCTCAAATATTATACAACATTTGTCCAAGGAATTATAGACATTCATAATGATAAAATAATCATGACCGTTTAAGTTTTATGTACTAGCAGGCTTAATGCATTGCTATTTCTATGAGCAAAAATTGGAAACAACTCTTATGGCCAAATATAATATTAGACAAATGAATCAGGCCAAATTTATTCAAGAGCAAATTTACAAATAAATGGTAATATAGAAGCAAAGATAGAGAGAATAATATTTAAGCTACATTAGTCTTAAAGGACAAAAATTTAAAAGTATATGTTCTGTACAATCACTTTGGGAAAAATCAGAGCATAAAACATGAATATGTATATAGGAAAATAAAAATATGAAAGACTGAAGATGTTTTGTTTTTTGAAGGACAAATCGCAATGACTACACCTAAAAATGTGGAAGTCATTCCTCCCTATAGTAGTATCAGTTTCCGCCTGAAGTATTGCCAACAAAAATATTATGCCAGAAAACATTCAGAAGACACAACTAGGAAATTGCCAAGCTTCATTTAACATATATTTACTATATTATACGTTTATAGAATAGTTCAGTATCACACTATATTTAATTATATATTCATATATAATATTTTCAGCTAATGAAACCTCACTTCAAAATGCCTAAAAAGAATTTGGTTCAGATTTGGAAGGAGAATTTAAGTATTTTGTATAATTCTTTAAATAGCTCCTTTAGCTTCACATTTTCATGAAGATGTTCTTGTATTAGTACAAAAGTCCTTTAAGAAGGAATGCAGAATTTCATTTAAACATGAACAATGGTTTACAAAACAAAGGAAGTGAGAAAGAAAGGCTCATTTATGGCTTTACTTAAAACGCTTAGCTGCCTGCGGGGCGGCGCCCCATCGAGGCCCACCTCCAATGAAGCGGCACCGCAGGCGCTAACCCGAGGTTCAAGAGGAGTCCAGAATGTTTTGGTGCTAGAGGACAAGGCCGTTTCTCTATTGATCGAGCCTTCCCATCAGAGCACAAATAGTGCTCTAAATATACAGAGGCGAATTTAATGAAGATCTGCCAGCGTCTGTTATTGGCATATATCATTAGTGAAATTTCAATTACAAGCATTTCTGAGCATAGTTTTCTATTTACACCTCCTGTGGGAAAACAGAACCTGGAGTTTCTCTTCCAGACAATGATTTTTAAATTATCTATGTACTCCACTAAATAATGCTCCAGCTTAAGAAGATGTAATCTTAGTGAAAAACTGCATGGCCAACACTTGAGATCATTGTTACCCCATGATCGATTAAGGATCTATGTAGTAACCTTTCCTCCGTATTTCACAGACTTGCTTGAAGAGGATTTACTTACACTGATAATTCAAGCCAACCGCAATTACAAGAAAAATATGCAGATGTGGAGGCTCACCTCTAACAACACTACTGACACTATCCTCTCCGTGGCTGCAACTCTACTAACAACAACACTGAATCTCATGTTGTGGGCATCAGGCTACGTGCTTTCATATAAGAGAGATTATTTCTTTTTCCTGATGGGAGCATATGAGAGAGTTGTGCCTCTTAACCAGTCATCCAACAAATGACAAATGAAAGCAACTGTACTCGTGTGATTCATCCCATTTATTCACTGGAGATGCTGTGAAGTGTTGGGATGGGATGGGCCCCGACTTAGGGGCCAGACTAAAACAGGGAAGGTGGTATAAAAGTACAGCTTCGGCACGAAAGGCATCATTTTCCAATACATAGTAATAATGAACACACAGTGGAATTATTCTTGCAAGTACATTTCTTAAAAAACAGAGTTCTTCAGGAATGCAAAAAAAAAAAAAAAAAAAGAAAAGGCAGGAAAAAAGATACACTTGGACTTACAGGGAGAAAATCATGTCCTTTGTATAGAGGCATTTTTATGACTTTGCTTCCAACCCAAATAGTTATTCTAATTCATTTTAAACAAAATCCATATTATTCTGCTACCTCTAAGATTTTAGTTATATTACAGATATAGAGAAGTAATTTATAATTCAGTTAATATTAATACTAGCTTACAATTCATTTTCACTTTTAAAAGTACAATTGTCTACAATTTAATTATATGTTAAGTTTTAGGTAACTCAAATGTTGGAATTTTTAATGTTTTGAAAGAGGCCCCCCTTGGACGGAAGTGCAGCAAACTATTTGTGAGTCAGTTATTCTGGGTTTCCTCACTGGTTTCCCTTTTCATGCCAGAGCTGTCTTCCTAAGAGTTCAGCCTGAGTCTTGATAAGTAATTTTTCTAAATTCACTTGTTTTCATTAAGTTGCCCCACTTGAGTTATAACCTGTGTGGTTATAGTAACTATACAAACATATTAAGCTACACTAACAAAACCCCAAAAGAATGTTTATCCTTTATCTAATAATGAAAAATACATGATGGTTCCTTTTCCATAATTCTGACAAATTTTCTCAGTCTTCACGAGTTGTTTTCATATATATACATCTATTTTTCCTTGCATACCAAACAGGCCATAAACCAGAATTTAGTCTTCCATCACTATTAACTCCCTACATTTCGAACCCTGTGAACTTGATGTATCTTCTGATGAGGCTATCACTATTTGATATATTTGGGGTGCATATTCGCTTTTAAACAGATCTGAGTTTTTCACTGTTAGCCATGAAAATATCCAAGAGCTCTCATATGCCTCAAATCATCTTTCTTCCAAGTAAGTTGCCTTTATTTCTGTCAATGGGTTTTTACTGGACACGGTTTCTAGGCCTCTCCCCAATATCTCGATGCATCCTACACTGTTTTTGTCTCTATTAAAATATGGTACCCAGAGTTGAATACGGTACTATACTTAATATACAATTAAATAGAGGTCAGGGTATAGTGAAACTGTTGTCTTCCTTGATCTAGCAACATAAAACTAGCTTCAGGGTGGGCATGTTGACAAGCAGCTAAAAACCAGGGACATCCTTAATAACTGTTACAATACCACACCTCCCAAACTGTACACATGAACAATTCAATCCTTTTAATCGGACTTCAGGAGGCTGGCTTTATCTTTCACCACCCTATCTAAAATAGGCTCACCTCTTCCCAGTCTTCATCTCTGCCTGATTTTGGCTTCAGAAATTCACTTCTATCTAAACTTTCATTATTTATTTACTTGTATACAGCTTTATCATCTACTTACCCAAAGGGAATGAAAACACAAGAAGAGTGAAGCCTTTGTCTTATCCACCTAGGATATTGTCTGGAAAATAGTAAGCATCTCAGAAATGCCTCTAAGATGAATGTATCCGTCATTATTTGTTACATTCTTCTATCTTCTTTAATTCCAGAATAAATTATTTGAATTCTATCAATCTAACATATTACCCAATTATCTGAGACAACATCTACTAAAAATTTAGAAGAATGCTTTTCATGCCTTCATCCAAATTATACGTATCTACTTTTCATCAAATTATGTTGTTTTATTAGAATATAATGGGAAAATCCAAATACAGAGTCTTATAGTATATATTATTTAATATCTTTCAGAATGACAATGAGCCTTAATTAGCACATTCTGGGAAAGGGCATTCTAATGCTATTATCTATCTTAGGGTATAATTTGACTCATGTCTCAATCAAAAATGAGTTGAAATATCTTTATAATGACCAATATAAATTGTACTCACAACTTGTCCCAGAATTATCAGTCTAAAGATTCTATCAAAAGAGTTAAGAAGACACCAGTTGTTTCAGAGATCCCCATGGAGGTTGCTGGTGACTGCCACTGTTTTTCCCTTTGCATCGTACAAACACGGAAATTTTCGGAGGATCAACACTGAGATCACTAGTTTCACCAGAAGCTTCTGGAATTCATTAACTTTGTGAAAATTGGTAATTTGCTTCCTATCCTCCAGGGTGAGACCTCCTCTTCTTAATTTCTAATGATCAGGGACAGTCACCTTATAATCACAGTCCTTTTAGGGTACAGAGATATAAATCGTCTAGTCTTCCATTTGCTGGCAGCCATGTTTTTCCACGTCCAACACCTTTCTCTTGTGTAGATGAAGATAAAATTAATGTAGCAACTGGGTGACTCCACTTTCCACCTGACAGCTGTTAGGTGAAATAAACAAAGGGCCACCATACTTTGTTTTTTGTGCCCTAAAAATAGTTTGACCATCTAACTCTTACAGGTTTTGCAAACTCATCTCAAGCAGCTGTTAAGCTCTTCCTGCACTTACTTACTTATTTATTACCATTTGCTTCTGTCCTTTTTTCTACAGTCAAGCTTATCAGTTAGTTCCTAAAGCAGCAGCATTCCTGTCTTCAGAAGCCTCTCCCTTTTCTTCTTCTCTGAGATACGTTATCATCATAGGTCAGCATTTCCTTTTGGAAATCTTAACTCAAGTTTTCCTTTTTTTTTTTTTAAGGGTTTTTATCTAGGTACATGCAGAAAACATCATTTCTCTCATTTACTACTGAATCCTCAGTGTTTTGTCAGTTTATTTTGTTCATTAGATTCTATATAAAAATGAGATCACGTGGTATTTGTCTTTCTCTGACTGGCTTTTTTGACTTAGCATAATAATCTCCAGGTCCATCCATTCTGTTGCAAAAGGTAAGATTTCTTTATATTTTTTATGGCTGAATTGTATTCCATTGTGTACAAATGTATCACAGCTTTTTTTTTTTTTTTTTTTTAATATATGTAGCCTTAGCTCTTTTTTTTTTTTTTAAAGATTTTTTTTTTAAGTACTTTTTTTTTTTCCTTTTAGATTTTATTTATTTATCTTTAGAGAGGAAGGGAAGGAGAGAGGGAGAGAAACATCAATGTGCGGTTGCCTCTTGTATGTCCCCTGCCGGGAACTGGCCTGGCAACCCAGGCATGTGCCCTGACTGGGAATCGAACTGCGATCCTTCTGTTCGCAGGCCCGCGCTCAATCCACTGAGCTACACCAGCCAGGCTCACAGCTTTTTTTATCTACTCATCAATTGATGGGCACTTAGGCTGCTCCAGATCTTGGCTATTGTAAATAATGCTGAAATGTAGGGGTGCATATTATTCTTTTGAGTTAGTGTTTTGCATTTCTTTGAATACATTCCCAGAAGTGGGATCACTGGGTGAAAAGGCTATTTCATTTTTAATTTCTGAGGAAATTCCATACTGCCTTCCACAGTGGCTGCACCAGTCTGCATTCCTACCAACAGTGCAAAAGGGTTGCCTTTTCTCCACATCCTGGTCTACTTGTTTCTTGATTTACTGATGATGGCCATTCTGAGAGGCTTGAAGTGATATCTTATTGTGGTTTTACTTTGCATCTCTTGGATGACTAGTGATGTTGAACATCTCTTCATATGTCTACAGGCCGTCTGTATGTCCTTTTTGGAGAAGTGTCTATTCAGGTCCTTTTCCCATTTTTAAATTGGATTATTTGTCTATTTAGGTCTTTTGCCCATTTATAAATTGGATTATTTGTGTTTTGGTGTTGATTTTTTTATAAGTTATTTATAAATTTTGGATATTAACTTCTTATCAGATATATCATTGGTGAATATGCTCTCTCATTCTGTGGGTTGTCTTTTTATTTTATTTCTGATTTCCTTTGCTGTGCAAAAACCTTTTAGTTTGATGTAGTCCCATTTGTTTATATTTGCCTTTGTTTCCTTTGCATGAGAAGCTATATCAGACAAAATATTGCTACAAGATATGTCTGAGATTTCACTTCTTATGTTTTCTTATAGGAGTTTTATGGTTTTGAGTCTCACATTTAAGTCTTACTCCATTTTGAGTTTATCCTTCTGTATGGTATAAGAAGGTGGTCTAATTCCATTTTTTTGCACTTATGTGTCCAATTTTCCCAACATCATTTATTGAATAGACTGTCTGTACCCCATGGTATATTCTTGCCTCCTTTGTCAAATATTAATTACCCATAAAGCCATAGGTTTATTTCTGTGTTCCCTATTCTGTTCCATTGATCTATATATCTGTTCTTGTGCCAACACCATACTTTTTTTATTATTATGACATTGTAATATAGTTTGATATCAGGTAGTGTGATACTTGCAACTTTATTTTTCTTTCTCAAGATTTCTGAGGCTATTCAGGGTCTTTTGTAGTACCATATAAATTTTTATAATATTTGCTCTAGATCTGTGAGATATACCATTGGTATTTTAATAGGAATTGCACTGAAGATGTACATTGCTTTGGGTAGTATGGACATTTTAATGTTAATTTTTCCTATCCATGAACATGGCATATACTTCCACTTACTTGAATTTTCTTCAATTTCTTTCTTCAGTGTCTTATAATTTCTGAGTACAGAAATTTGCTTCCTTGGGTAAATTTATTTTCTTGTTACAATAATAAATGTGATTGTCTTTTTAATTTCTTTTTCTGATAGTTCATTGTTGGTGTTTAATAATGCCACTAATTTCTGAACATTAATTTTTTATCCTGCTACTTTGCTGAATTCATTTATTCACTCTGGTAGCTTTTTGGTGGTGTCTTTAAGCTTTTTGATGCATGATATCATATCATCTGTGAATAATGACAGTTTTACTTTGTCCTTTCTCATTTGGATGCTTTTTATTTTTTTCTTCTTGTCCAATTGTTGTGGCTAAGACTTCCAGTACTAGGAAAGCAGACATCCCTGTTTTGTCTCTGATTTTAAGTCAAATACTTAAATTTTGCCCATTGAGTATGATGTTGGCTGTAGGTTTGTCATATATGGCCTTTATTATGTTGAGGTATGCTCCTTGTATTCTCATTTTGCTGAGAGTTTTGATTACAAATGGGTGCTGGATTTTATCAAATGCTTTTTCTGTATTTATTAATATGATCATATGGTTTTTATCCCTCATTTTGTTTATATAATGTGTCTTCAGTGTTTAACGTGCTTTCTGGCACACGGTGAATACTCAATAAATGTTTGTTTAATAAAAACGGAAACATTCTGTGTAATTCCTTAATTTTGACTACCTAAAGCTTAGGGCACACACCTATGTCTTTATACTCTTCTTCTCTTATTAGAAATGGACATTCTCTTTTGGTGTTACCATTAATTCTGTACCACCTGTTCTCTTTTTAAAATAAGTCAAAGTTATGTCTTAAATAGCAGTACTTGATTCAGCTTTTATGATTTTCAGCATAATTCACTTACTGATGAACAATAAAGAAGATCCGTGGATATAAAAAAAAGTTTATATTTATAAGTGGGGATTCCCCCCCAGAAAACAGAATTATCTTCGGGAAGGCAGGACCCTTGTAGTGCAGGCTTCCCCGACTAGTTAAAGGGTTCTAGGAACCCATCTGCATCAGGGTACCAGGCTGGTGTTACGAGAAGCTACATTTGGCTTCAGTGAATTTTTTTGAAGACTCTTTCATTGCATTTGCCTATTTCATAACTGGTGATTCACAAGTGCACCTGCCCACACTGTACTGAGTTTTCAGCAGTTTTTGACCAAAACCAGCATGATCCCCATGCCCCACCCTCCCTATTCACCTGATCTCATGCCCTGAGCAACTTCTTTCCCCACCCCCAGGAGAAAAGTCCTCAAAGGGAAACATTTTGCCGACGTGGAAGAGGAGAAACAAAAAATTCCAGAAGCACTAAAAGGTATCAAAACTGAGGAGTTCAAAAACTGGTTTGAGCAGTGGAAAGAATGTGTTGATAGGTGTATTGATTCAAATGGTGAGTATTTTGAAGGTGACTGAAGTTTAAATATGTAAGAATAAATACACAATTTTTTATAAATAAATTTGGGCTTTTGGGGTCCCCCTTCATATTAACATATATTAATAAAATATAATTATAATATATTAATTTAAAAACCAGCATTACCATTATTAGAATATACAGTTTTATAAAAATTTTCAAATGCATTCAGTGTTCAGGGTTTTTGTCTTATTACTAACAATGTATATGGAAGTACTTCACTATAAAAATAATTTTAAAAAGAATGTATTCTAAAAGTAGAGCAGGGTTAATTAATTTGGTCATGTCATTCTTCAAACTGATAGTAGATGCCTACCTGCACTCTGATAGGAATGTCTGATGTTTATGAAAGGGCCCTAATATGACCCAAATATTTACCATTGTTGATATGAGAAATCAGTCACTATACAATTTACTGCAACTGTGAGTGTCTACAAATAATTTCTGCCTTAAGACAAATTTTGAACAAGCAGCTAACATAATAAAACTGCTGAATCACAGATCTTAAAAGGCAACCAGCCTGTTTATTTATCGTCTTGATTTTAAGGACTTCTAACACACGCACTTTGGAAGAGCCTGGGAGACAAGGAATGTCAGCAATCTTTGTTGTCAGGAGACTCTCCAGCGTTGTGCCTGAGTGGCCCATGCATCACTCAGAGCCCACTTCCTGTCACCGAACAGGGCGGGACAGCTGGCCACATCTTCCATCTGCACTTTCCTCAGTGTCCTCCTGACTGTGTTACGGAACGGCCCTCTGAAATGGGAGTCAGGGGCCGGTTGGAAACAGGAAAGACGACACTCAAAAAAAATCTTTTGTGACGTCATGTTTTAAACTTGACTTTGAATGGGGTTATAGATTAGGTCAATGAATGGGCCAAAATACTGAAGCGCTATCTCTAGAATAATTCAGACTAATTCTTAAACAGCATTACTGGGTCATAAAACAGCAGGCCTGGAAATTAAAGATGTTTATTCCTCACCAAAAAGTCTTTGCATGTAACTCTTTGGCATGCTGCCAGCAAGGGCAGCTCTTTGGGGGGAAACCCTATGCCAAAGGCCAAAGAGGCAGCTGTGTTATTCAGCTCCTGAGAGCTTCCAACTCAACACCCACACAAGCTCAATTATGAGCAAATTAAAGGGATCCAGACTGAACATAGTAATTCTGGTAATTTAAATAAATAGAGGAAAGTCTACAATTAGTGGGAAAAGATTGATTTTCTGGAAAACCCAGAAAATGACACCCTAACCCCTCTGAATAAGCATAGTTACATCTAATTATTTAAAAATAAATTTCCTTTTATTCATCATTTTAATCATTCCTGATCTGACTTAAATGTGGCCATATGCATTCCGGCAAAAGTATCCACAAAATATTGAGGCAGAGTAGCCTCAAAAAATCTATAATGGAAATATAGGAATTAATGACACTGAGTAAAGTAACTGGAGTTTTATATCTGTTTTAGAGCACGTAGAAAGTTATTCATTTCAACCTTCTCCAAGTGCAGAGAAAAACTTTGAGCCATTCAGAAAGAATCAAAGATTTAATACTGGGGGACTCTATTAACATAATTTACTACATTAGTGAAATAAAGAATAAAATGAACATAATCATTTTATATAGATCCTTAAAATAACTTAATAAAATTCAACATCCATCCCTGATTAAACAAAGTGAATAAATAAAAACCTTTTTAAGAAGGTAGGAATACAAAAAAACGTATTTAACTTGATGAGAATGCTTCTATCAGGAGCCATCAGCGAACATCGCGATGAACACACACGTGTGCACACACACACGTGTGCACACACACGATAGAAGCACTCCTGCTTAATTTTTAAGTCCATTTTGATGAGCTGATCTAAAGTTCATGTAGGAGAATAAATACATATGAAGAGCCAAAGTAACTTAACCAAAGAAAAAGAATCAGAGAAAGATGGTTCTGCAAGTTATCCAACTAGAGTGTGATGCCATCGTAATTTCCAAAGGGCGGTTCGGGCACCAGACAAATGGACATATCAACAGAACGCCCTTATTATATGAAATGTTAAAGGGACTTATCTAAGAAAAAGAAGATAAAAATATGACAGTGATAAGACAGCAAACTCACAGCTATTAAGAACCACACCTAAAACAAAAGCAAACTAAGCAAACAGCTAGAACAGGAACAGAACCACAGAAATGGAGAGCATATGGAGGGTTAGCAACAGGGGAGTGGGAGGAGGAGAGAGGGGGAAAGGTACAGAGAATGAGTAGCATAGATAATGGGTAGAAAATAGACAGGGGGAGGGCAAGAATAGTATGGGAAATGTAGAAGCTAAAGAACTTATGACACATGGACATGGACTAGAGGGGGGAATGTGGGTGGGAGAGGGTGTGTAGGGTGGAGGGGAATGATGGGGGAGAAATGGGACAACTGTAATAGCATAATCAATAAAATATATTTAAAAAAAAAAGTTAAAAAAAAAAACAAAACAGAACGACAGGCCAGTAAGCCAACCCCTGTACATCAGGGAGGCTGGTGCTCACTGTGACTGCACTCCGCACTAACGGGAAAAGGATGCAAAGTCAACAAACGTTATTGATAATCTGCCCATTTACATGGAGGAAACCTTTCCCACATCATAAGACACATATAATAATACATTACAGATTGCTACACATTAAAAAAACAAGGTTTTAAAAATACTAGAAGAAAATAACTAAGTATGAAACTCAAAAGTCATGAAGAAAAAGATGGAAATATTTGACTGTAGGACAAAAACCTTTTTAATAATAAAAAATATCATGTTCAAACTAAAAAGACAAATTGCAAGAACGTTTTTGTAACATACTGTATATAATATTCTCAAGATGAAAGAAGAAAAGAACGAATGGAAACATTAGCAAAGGACATGAATAAGCAAGTTATGGAATAAGAAGTAGGAATGTACCCTCCTAAACCCCCAAACAGAAAAAAGCCCCTAAAACTCTCAGTGAAACTCAAATTTAATCAAAATCGGAAAAGCAAATTGTAAATGAAGATTTATTCATATAACATAACACTACACTATATTACAAAGAAACACAACATATGATACAGACATACGTACGTATAGATGGGGCAGAAACAGGTAGAGTGCTTTCTAGAAGAATGCACACAGTAAACTGTTTTAAAGTTATGTTTGCATCTGGGAAATAGGGGAAGGAGACAGACATGACCTTAAAATAATCTGAACTCATGAACAATGACTCAGTAATAGTAGAGTTAAAATACTCAGACTTAGTAGCAAAAATGAAAAAACAAAAAAACAAACGAAATAAAGTACTGGTCAGGCCTGTTAGCCTTTGAAGTTCCTTATAATTTTGATGAAGGAGGAACAGCCAACATAAATTAAATATACAATAAACAGAAAGTTCTCTTTTAACTTTCCTTACTTTCTGAAAAATGGATCTTGGCCCTGCTGAGATTATTCCTATAAGCACAGTAACCAGCCTTTTAGTAAATTCCTTACACTGGCGTGGTGTTAAACACAGAACACTAAATAAACTACATACAATGCTCTCTTCACCTATCAAACAGGAAAGGCACTTGCAATGTTTACCATGCTGGTATCATCTAAATTTATTCCCTGACAAAAATCACCATATTTATTGAGCTTACTCAATTGCTCTGGGGACAGGAGTTCAGAATGGTCCTAGAATAGTGACCCTCAGAGACCTCTGCAAGACTGTTAGCTTTAAATTGGCAATTTCTCGAAGGGTCCAAACTTTGATGGTTACTTTAAAAATGTTTTTATAGCATATTTTACCACTTCTGCTGTATGGCGCCTTTTAGCCAGTGCTTTTAGTTGGGTCCTTGTGTCCTGAAGCGAACAGCGCATGACCTCTGCCCAGTTATGTAAGTTGATCAAAGCTTACAGTGATTGTTGTCATTTACGGTAGGAGTCTGATAAAATGCAGTTGGTGACTGCTAACCATACATATTTTGCAAGGACTATTTTCAACTTAAAAGAAAGCTTCTCAGATACAAACTTCTCAGTAAAAAAAAATATATATATAAAGAGAAGTATTATTTCTGGACCTGCCTTAGGTTTTATTTTTTCAGATTCGATAATATTTATTCCTTCTTAAATTAAAATGCATGCTTGTTGCCTTTTGTACAGATTTTTTTTTAGAACCATACTGCTGACTACTTTTTTTTTTATTAAATGAGGAAAACAGTAATATATTTCTCCTCCAAAACAAAGAGCAGTTTCCATCCATTCATCTTCTCCATAGAGAAACTGGGAAGACAGAACAGGAAATGTTTATCAAGCACTCTATGAAAATAAATTGCCCCTTAAATTATTAGTAATAACCTATGTCACTGTCACACATTATTCCTCCGTTTGTCGAAGGTTCGAGTGAGAGGAAACGCCCCGCGCTGACCAGCACGGAAGACAGCGTCCCTTAGGGCTTTCTGCCACCTCTCACTACAGGTGGTTCCAGTGAGTGTGTCCCAGTGATCTGTTTAATTTATAGGAAGTGGAATCAATTTCTCGTGTTTCATCATGATTGAACATTTTTCTGAACTCCTGTAAATGAGTCACAGATAAGCACTATTTATCAGATTGTTGTGTGGAACATGCAGTTTTGATTATTCTATTTTCTACTGTCTGCTACTAATGAAATATGTAATATGCCTCAAGAAAAAACACTCACAAAGCGTGGCCTCTGAGCATTCAGGAAGCAATGAATAATTTGCTGAGAATTTATTCTGTACCCACACTCTTTGCTAATAGTTTTCTCTTTCCAGGAGCCCACAGGCAGGCAGCAATGCCCTCGGTGTCTGAAGTGTCTTCCGGGGTCCCACGTTCCTGGGCCGGGCTCTGCCCTGGGAGCCAACCGTCACCCAGGTTCCCCGCAGGGCTCAGAATCTCAGTGAAACTGCTCGGGGACAGACCTGGGGCACCTCAACGCCCTCAATCTGACAAATCCAGGACGCTTCTTCCCTCCAGGGTCACAGGATTAGGAGATGGGCATTTAAAGACATGAATCCTTTGCTGCCTTTCCTTCCCACTGCACTTAGAGATGGGAAGCTCTGTAGAAGAGGATTCCTTTAACCACATCATCTTCCCAGGCCCTGCAACAGGTTATGGAAAATACGGGAAGGCAGCAGCAGAAGCCAGTACAGATACAAGGGCCGGGGAGTTACATAAATGCTTGTGGCACTCAGATTCTCCGGAAGGAAGACCCGCATTTTTCTGACCTATATGGACCACTTTATAAACATAAGTCATTCATCTCTCTTTTAAAAAGGGGTAATTACAATTAAGTCTGTGAGAGGAGACAAGAAGATAGAATGACCATTATCCCCTCCTCAAGGCTTCGGCGGGCCTTGCCCCGTAAGGTTGGAGTTGAAGAAACAAAGGCAGGACATTTGGGAAGACAGATGGGCTGGATGACCTGGCTGTCACCTCACCCTCACTTACCAAGGTCCATACTCTTTGAGGCTTTCAGATTCATTGACTCGGGCTGCCTGGCGGGTGTCACAGATTTGAAGTTGATGTGCTGATCTGGAAAACATACTGCTGAATCCACCCCAGCGCTGTGGAAAGAAGCCATGTACCATATTTAGGTTTAATGTAAAATCTCTCTTTTTTAAGGAAACAGTACTCATTTTGAACAGAGACCCTCATCACTCTCTCTGCAGCTCACAACCATGCATTTTAAACTAATTCTTGAATCTTGGGCTTCTTTTATGAGATGCAGCAATTCCTTCTTCGTGTATTTTATCATACTCTACAATTTAAACAAAATATTCTCTGGCTAATACCGTGTTTTCCTCTTCACTGATTTCCTAATTGGGATCCTGCTGCACAGAGTGTAACTGTAAGCGTGCAAGGCAAGCTGGAATGCACTAGCTCTTCAAAGGATGTCACCGCACAGTAGCAGAGCCTAATAGCAGGTCATGAGATATCTATGGGCTAAGCATCCTTTCCTTTAAAAACAAGTGAAAGGGTGTACCCTTTGGAGAAAACCATCCTGTTGAATGACAGATGGCTGCCGTAGGTTGGTTTTCTACTTTTTTCAGGGCCAGTTTCTACTACTAATGCTAATGCTGAGCAAATAGTCTACTCGTCCATAATACCAGAAGGAAATAACAGGAAAAACACAGCTGACAATTTAGACACAAGATACAGCAAATGTCTGTTATGGGTTTCCTAGTACTTGTAGTCAATCTTAAAAAATTCTATTTCTGTTGAATATTGTATTTATTTCACTTGAGAATGGAGGGGATTGTAGAAGGGAATTACAGACGATACCTTATTTCTTGATCTGAAAATAAGTTATATTTACACTTTTTTTTATAAATTAAATTACAGCTACCTTCTCCCTCAGTACTCTGGTATGTTTAGAAAGTCAATATGGTGGCTCATTTTGATGTACATTTATCCTAACCTAAAACACTGTGAGAAGTCAAATCAAGTATCCTCAGTAAGTCTGAATGTACTGAGGCTGAATTTTTCAAACAGGTGGCATTTGACATTGTAAACAATAATGCAACAACAAAGAATAAACTTCTATGAATGAGAACCCTTCGGAAATGTATAGGGGATCTTGGTTTCTTAACCAAATATACCAAAATAAGTTTAATCTTTCCTTGAAACTCATTAGTCATACATATTTAATATTGCCTTGCAGCAATATTAAAATTAATGTGCAGCTATCTTAACATTACTGAATGAATGAATGAATGAATGAATGAACCTGTTATTATAATAAAGTGTGTAGATGAAAAAAGTGCCTGGGACCACCAGGATGGCGCCGGGCTGGAGAGTACACACGTCACAGCAGGTCTGCCCGGGCCTGAGTCCTGTCTTGGCCACTTACTACCTGTGGGACAAGGGCACGTTACTAGGCGTCTCTATGCTTCAATTTCCTTATGTATAAAATGGGCATAATGATACCCTCTATCTTTTGGCTTGTTAAGAGATACAGTGTCTTAAGATCTGTAAAGAGAATAGTGTCTGGCACAGGGTAAGCGCCACAGAAGCTTCTAGGAAACAAACATGCAGATAAATAAATAGATCTGCTTTAGCTTCCCAAATGACTCAAAGTTTCTGCTTTTTGGGATTTCTAGGCTTTTTGTTTTTTTTTTAAGATTTTATTTACTTATTTTTAGACAGAGTGGGTGGGAGGGAGAAAGAGGAGAGAAACATCAATGTGTGGTTGCCTCTCATGCGCCCCCTACTGGGGACCTGGCCTGCATCCCAGGCATATGCCTTGATTGGGAATCGAACCACCAACCCTTTGGTTCGCAGGCCAGCGCTCAGTCCACTGGGCCACACCAGCCAGGGCTTGGCTTTTTGTAGATTCTTTGCCTTCTCTGTTTTTTCAGCCTCTGGGTAGGTCTGTCTAAGAGCCCTTCTCTGCCCCTGTTCAGAAAGGAAAGGTGGTTGCTGGTAAAAGCCCTGCACTGGGCAGCGAGATGGCGGTGTCCGCGGCCTCAGTTTACTAGTGCACAAAATGGGTGGTAGTGCATTTACTTCGTAAGGTTGTCACGAGGATTAATAAATTAAATGTGTTAATGCTGACGATGGTGCCTCACATGCAATATGAGCTCAATAAATGAGCTATTAATCCTTTTCTTTATTTCTGAAGGTTCGAGTGGTCTTCGAGTGAGGGCCTGAGACACTCTCCAGGGAAGAGATTGTACATGTTTTCATGAACATGTCTCAAGAAGTTTAAATCTAGTCTTTAGAATTTGAAGCTTTTATTTTTGCTCCTTTCTTGATGTCTGTCTACATTCTCAATAGATAAAGCCACTTACATATAAAGTGTATTAGATGTGGTATCTATTGAGGGCAAAATATGCCAACCGTGAACAAAAGTCCTTGACCCACTAGTGCTCTTGCCGCTGGCCTAGCATAATAGCAAGACGTTAATTGTTTCAGCTCATTGTAAAGAGTTCTGAGATGCTGTTGTGAATGTAAGGTTCCCCCTGAGCCCTGATGTCTGGACGCACTTGCCTTTAACTACGTTATCTGCCCTTTACTTGCACTTAGTTTTTCATCCTTTGCTCTCTTGCGATGATGATGCGGTTTTAGCATCAGGAAGACTCATGGCCTTCATAGAATCAGAGACTTTAAGAGCCAGAAGGCGTTAAAGGTCACCTGGACTAACTCTTCATCTGGTAGATAAAACACAGAGGCCCAAAGAGGGATCTGATGTTCCAAGGTCAAGCGTAGCTGGCCAGTGGCAAAGTCAGGAACAGTACCGTGGTTTCTTGAACTTTTCTCAGAGCCACAGAAACCTTGCCTAAAATGGTGGCCAACCTGAGGCACAGGTTGTTGTAGATCCTGAATCCAAAGAAATCCAAACTTTCCTATTAGTGTAGGTTTGCTCAGTCTCTCATGCTTCTTGCATTTTAGGTTTGCTTTCGTTTCAGTAGAGTGGCACATATCATGACACAAAGGAGAAACAAAGAGTTAATCCAAACAGATGCTGTATGTGACAGTGGAAGCCTTTAGGGAGAACGTGTAAGGCCAGCAGGAACAGTCCTCATTCGAACTTGGGTCGCACTGCATTTAAAGTCTTCTGCTCAAGGGAGACTACGGGAATCCACCCACCTGAGCAACACACTAGTTAACCACTTCATTGTCTGAGATTACGTTACTAAACTAGGCAGTAATTGACAAATTAAGAACAAGAATTCAAATTTTTAAATTTCTCTTGGGAGACAATTATCCCTGTCCCTATCAGAAGGAAAAAAAGGTGGCAATGAACCTGATGCGATAACATCAAGTAAGGATCTGTCTTAATAAAGTGAATATTCATTTGTGGAAATGTTGAGAATCAAGGATGGTCAAAGAAAAAAAGCTGCTTTGTATATAGACGCATAATAAATATTCATGTATATGTATACCTATATATGCATATGTACCTTAAGTCAGTCTACAGTGATATATACACCTGCCACCATTGCTTTGAATGAGGTCAAGTATACTTTGAGAACCTTCAGTAGAAGTATCCCTCTTGCAATGGTACCAGTGGGTATAAGGTGAAACAGATTGACAGCAGATTAGCAGATATTTAAGGAGGAAAGAAAGTGTGGTGTGAGGCACTGTGGGATTGAAGCCCATGTGGGCATACAGTGCACTTAAACGAGGAGCGCAGCACTGAATTATCTAATGAGAAAATATTTTAGACACATAAGTTAGACTAGCAAAACACTTCCAATTTTAGGCTATGTATTACAAGTTCTTCCAGTGGGAGAGCGACACAGGGATTGAATGTACAGTGTGACGTATTTTAGTTTTGAGGGGTTAGCATGTGCTCATGGCACGGTGGATGCTGTGGGTGCTGTGGGAGGCTGGACGCTGGTGGCAAGGCCAAGGGCACGTCTCAGATAAAGGCTGTGTTTTCAGCGTGAACTACCAGGGCATTTATCAAATAGAAGCGATACTCAATGTCAAATTTTGCTGCATAATGAATAAAAAAGAGTAGCAAGAAACATACACCAGTGTCCTGAATGTGGGGACAAATCAGGAATGAGAAAGACATGTAAGACCAGCCATGAATGTTCAAGGAGAACTGGCTGAAATGAAAACAGGGCAGGAAGAAGTGGATGGGCATGGTGAAAAATTGCCAGAAGCCTCAGGTGTCCATGAATTGGCTTCAACAACAGGCTGCTCTTTGTGAGAGTAGATGCAGCCTGCGTGTGTGCACTGCGGGAGGAGGATAGAGAGAGAAGTGAGGTAGAAGCAAGACAGAGGGAAACACGAACAAGTAGAGAATAACCAAATCATCTCAACTGTGAATAAAACTATGCCTTTGTCGGTGTGGTTCACTTGGTTGGAGCATCCCCCAAAGGTCATGAGTTCGATTCCCAGTCAGGGTTCCATGCCTCCTTTGTGGGTTCAGTGCCCCACTGGGGCATGGATGAGAGGTCCCCCTGTTGCAGGGCGTATGAGAGGCAATCAATCGATGTTTCTCTCTGGCACTGATGTTTCTCTCCCAATCTCTCTCTCCCTCCCTTCCTCTCTAAAACCAATAAGCATGTCCTCCAGTGAGGATAAAAAAAATAAAAATAGATTAAATAAACTATGAATAAAACTCAATAACATTCTGTTTGCTGTTAATTTGCCTGAAACTGTCCCTGAGATACCACAGTAGGAAAATAACTTTCTTTTACATTTACCCACTTTTTACTTAGACACACATACTCTAAACTTTTTGTCTAATAACCATTGACATAAAAGTACAAATAAGTTCAGTAAATTCCTGATTGCCTTTTGGTTCAAAGTGCAGACATCAAGTTGGATTAGATTTGCTTTTCGCTCCGCAGGCAACAGCAGTTTTCTGCTTCAGAAGACTGGCTCCATCCCTAAAGCGTCACTTTCCCTTTTAGAGGGCTTTCAGCTTTTATTTATTTATTTATTTTGACAGACAGGACAGCCTCCCAGCCTTGTTTGCGCAGCCATCCTGGATCCCTTCCAATCTTTCCTCCACCCCAAGTTTCACACATCCAAACCCCACTGCTGCTGGTCACCTAGGCAACGCGGCAGCTTGCAGGATGGTGCAGGTCACGAGATCCCAGGAGGGAGAGAGTTTCAAAGCTTTAGATTTGCTCCTTCCAACTCAGAAGTGTCTTTGTCTCTGTTTCCTCCTCTTCAACCATGCTGCTGTCCCCTTCATTCAAGCCCTTCTCTTCTTTTGCCAGTCCCTAGTCCACTAAGCTTGCCTACGGCTTCTTTCGTCCACTCATCCCCCACAATCCAGCTCAGTTGACTTGACATTGTCATCCAGGCTTGAAACCCTTCAATGCTTCTCCGCTGCTCTCCGGAGAAGCATGGTGTTCACGGAGCATGACAGACAACGCCCTTCCCACCGATTCTCCCCCCAGACACCGTATGCTTCAGCCATACTGAACACGCCCTGCATTTCCCTCTCCCATCACTTGGTTTTCCAAACCTAAACTGCCCTTCCCACCACTTCTCTGCCCAGTAAGCCCCTTTCTATTCTCCAAGGAACCATTTCGACACTTCTCCCGTAAAACCTTCCCTGATACCTGCAGGCAGAGTTAGTGACCCATCTCTCTGGCTTCCAACAGCATTTTGTATCTAATGCTCAGCAAGCAGGCTGCTTCCTGATGCTCTGTGTGTCTGTCTCTTCCTGATGATCTGTGTGTCTGTCTCTTCAAGAGGAGATTGCATTCCTCATGGGCAGAGATGTTCTCCAATCTGTTTGAGTTCCACCTTGCCTAGCTTAGAGCTCCATAAATACTTCTGAAAGGGTGAGGGAGCAAATTAATGACTTCAGGATCTAATACTATGGAAAAACAAAAAAAGAATAAAGCCTGAGACAAAAACATAATTTCAATTGAAAGGAGATTACCATTGACTGTTAAGAGAGCAACCCTGGTAGAGTGGTGAGAACAGAAACCTAAACATAGGGGTGAGGGAGCAAGAAGGGGCAAAAGAAACAAAAGTTACTGTTTCTTTCTTTTTTTTTTAAGATTTATTTATTTATTAGAGAGGGGAAGGGAGGGAGAGAGAGAGAGACAGAGAGAAACATCAATGTGTGGTTGCCAGTCACATGGCCCCCGCTGGGGACCTGGCCCACAACCCAGGCATGTTCCCTGACTGGGAATCGAACCTGCGACTCTTTGGTGCACGGGCCGGTGCTCAATCGACTGAGCTACACCAGCCAGGGCAAAAGTTACTGTTTCAAATCATGTAATGAACATTTACAGCAGTCAGGGCTGATAGGAGCTGCTTTTCGAGATCATGGAGGAAAGAGCTTTACTAAAATGGCAGGGGAAAGAGTCTGTGGAGACACTGAAGTATCCAAAATGGCAGTTGCTAATTCTCAATAATTCTATCTCTATGACCTCTCTGAACTTTCTGTCTCTCTCCTGAAGGTTTTTCATTTTGTTAGCATAGGCGACTAGTTCGGTATTAACAAAAGAGAAGTGAGAACACTGGCTGAGCCTGATGAAGTTGGGAAAGCAGGGTTTCCCAGTCTCCCCGGGGAACAGCTGCCATTGCTCTGCCAAATGGATTAACCTCTGAGTGGGCAGGAAAGACTGGCTTTGCAATCACCCCGAGGGACACAGACAGCCTCCCCCGGATTAATGGAGAACAATGGGCAGGTTAAAGGGGAAGTCCTTTCACCTGAGGCCTGTGCAGTAGAAGCCATAACGGCGACCACAAAGGGAAGGAGACAGACCCGGGAGACAGACTGGATAGCATAAAGGCACAGAGCCCAGCAGATCCAGGGAAGAAGCTGGATAGTTTGAAAGACAGCTGAACCCTTCCCAAACCCAAGGAAACACAGAGAAACGTAACAAAGGTCCACGTCTCTTCGGCAGCTGCACAAGCCAAAGGGCAGTGCCCACAGCTGGCCGGACAGGGCGGGAACAGAGACTAAGCTAGACTGCCAGAGCCTCAGACTCCGGGGAATAGCGCAGGGGCTCTGGGCCCTGGCCCGCCTCCTGAGCCCAGTGGGCGAGGTGTGGTGTAGCTGGGGACAGTGAATGTGGTCCACCACCTGAGGGACGTGCCTCATTGAGTGCAGCAGCCTTTTCTTTCTTTCTTCCCCTTCCTTCCTTCCTTCCTTCCTTCCTTCCTTCCTTCCTTCCTTCCTTCCTTCCTTCCTTCCTTTCTATTTTTACTTATTTATTTTTAGAGAGAGGGGAAAGGAGGGAGAGGGAGGAAAACATTGATGTGAGAGAAACATCAATCAGTTGCCTCTAGTATGCACCACACGGGAGACCTGGCCCACAACCCAGGCACCTGCCCTGACTGGGAATCCAACTAGACCTTTCGGTTTGCGGGATGATGCCCGGGCCGCTGAGCCGCACCAGTCAGGGCCTGCAGCAGCCTCTTCAAAGGCGCTGTAATAAATATTGCCACGATTGCTTACATTCCTCCTTTGTAGCTGTCTCTGAAATTCCTTTCTCACATCACAACAAGAACCTATTTTCAGACCATGCCAGGGCAGACCCAGTCTTCCTCTGGTGACAATCTGAAGGCTTCTCCCCATCCTCCCCAAGGCAAGTCCTCAGGACCGTTCACTGTGATTGCCTCGGAAGGTATCCAAAGCGCCTGTGCTTTTAGTAAATATTAGCCTTCCTCCATTTGCCTAATCCACGTTACACACAAGTAAGACCTGGGTTATATCATACTCCTGCCTGATGGCTGAAACCCTGACTGCTGAAACCCTGCAGTAATATTTTACTATCTAATGAATGAAATCTATGTTCCTTATCCTTGCATCTGGGCTGTGTCCTCCTGCCAATCAGCCACGATACGAGTTGTACAGATCAACTAACTTTCCCACCGCCATGCTGTTCCTGTTACCCTTCTTTCTCTCTGAGACTCCCTCTCATGTCCACCTCCTTCTCATATGTTAAGATTCAGTTCAAATGTCACATTTTCCCACAATGCTTTCTCTTCTGCTCCATCTGGAAGCATTCTCCTCTGCCTTAAATGTTCAGAGCATTTTACTTATACCTTCTGGTAAATACCACTTTGTCCACCTGCCGCTTTTACCTACCAGCCTTCCATCTTCTTGAGGGTCTGGTTTAAAACTGATCCTTCTTTGCTCTATCCCAGCAGTTTTGCATGTAGACACATGATAAACACTGAAGTAGAATGTATAAAATTACTTTTTAAATGGAATTTTTAATGCTACCAATCTGCCATGTTTCATTCAGGATTGAGGCAGGAAATGGAAATGAATGAAAATTAAATATGTCCGGATATTCTTTCAAGAACCCCCTGGATATACTGACTGATCTGGAACATTATTGGGGTTATTAATCTAGTTTGTGAAGTTGTCGTTGAGTGAGACAGCTGACTTTGAACATGTAGGAGTCAGAGACAGGTAAACGTAGGGAAGCTTCCAGGTAATAAAGTTAGCTACACTCTTGTTGTGTTGCTTTATTTCTAGCAGATTGCAATAACAGGTATAATAGGAATAACACTAGCATGGCTGAAAGAAAAATGAAGAAAAAATTTCACAGGATTATCATGGGACATAGAATGGAATAAAATACACAGTTTTTAACAGCCATAATAAATACAGAAAATAGCAAAGGGGCAATTTAATGATTTTTACAACTCATCAGAAGAACAAAATCTATGAATTCCACTAGTCAAATGGTGTGTATGCTTAGTAAATCTCTTTCTTTCATGCTTGTGTGAGTCTAAAAAACATTGATTTTTTTTTGGTTTCTATTACTGAATGCACATAACATTGGGCACTTTTCAATATTTTAGATTATATATGGTATTGCTTTAATTTTTAGATTCCATTAATTTTCTCAGAACAGCTATTTTTAAAATACCTTTAGGGTTTGCCAATTATAAATAAAAAAAAAAAGCCCAAGAATTATATCTTCTCAGTTTTGTTTTATACCTTTCCATATTTTTCTTTGAGGTCTATTGTTCTAGTTTTTAAATGGACAAAAAAATTTCAGCAATTTTGTTAAATATTTTATAATATGATGAATCTTAACAAATTCCAGGAAGTAAAATACAGACAATCAAAGCTTTCAGGTATGAGAAGCTTTCACTGGAAAGGAATGACGGACCCTATGAGATTTCCATTCTAGAAAGAAACAGTTAAAATGAGGTTGCTGGGTTTTCCCAGAAAACCCATAACAAGGAACATTTATGGTCTCTCCTTTTATCGATACCTGTGGCTGTAGTCTTCAAGGCCCAGTTCCAGAACGGCGTGTGGTGGCGGAGAAGGCGGTGCTCCAATCTCGGCCCATCCATCACTGGCGAGCAGTGGCTCTGTGCACGAAGAATAAATGAAGCTGTAGTAAACTGGAGGCAGAACTGTTCAGTGCCTGCTTTTGCTTCCGTCCAACTCTCAGACGCCATTTTCACCAACACATAAACCAACCTTGAAATAAGTTAAGTCCTCAGATGGAACGGAAGGATTTGTAGGAGAGCTAAGGCAGCCTGTACCAGGAAACCTAAGTCCGCTAATACGTTTTTACGCTGGTGACCTGCTGGCAACTCGTGGCAAGTCCATGCATCTTCGCTGCCGTTTCCAACTTAGGAAAGGCTGACACACATTCATTACTTGTGATTTGTGGAAGATTAACAAAGCCATTTCTTTCATGACAACGGCTTTGTAAACAACACTCCATAATGAATGCTCTGGATTATATGGTGATTTAAGCATTTGCCTTAATGACAAAAACTACTTAAAAAATCATGAGATACAGTATATCTACTAACCATTTAGACAGAGTAGAGGGAAAAATGTTCTTTATGTGTGTGTTTCATAATCAAAACCCCTGGCTCTGAGGCCTGAGGAGCAAAAGAGTGGGGTCTGAATTTTGGTTTACCTACTCACCAAAAATGTGTTCTTTTCCAGCCTATCCTAAAAAAAAAAAAATTAGATGGGTATCCTATTACTGTGGAAATCTTTTTTGTGTATCAGTGTGCTAAGTATCCTGTACATTATGTCATTTAATGCTTATCTTAAATGACAATATTAAATAATGTATAAAAAGCGTTAGCAAGCATCCTGGGTAAGAGTATAGTTTGTGGGGCAAGACTGCATGCTTTCAATCACAACTCCTAATGCTGTTTTAACTTGGGCAAATTGGTCCAACTTCTGTGAGTCTTGGATTTTAGGTCTATAAAGCAGGGATAAGAATACCTTTATTGGAGGAGCATGAAGATTATATAAGATAACATATATTCAAGCAGTGATTTACAAATGCAAAATGCTAATAAGCAAATAAAGGATTTATTATTCTATACATCATGAACTCTGCCTTATAGCTATTGCAGTCAGAGAGATGGCAAAAAATGAACTCTATTTGTTCTTCATTTCTGGGATAAGAAAAAGTCTCTTTGTCCTTGAAAAGTGTTGCTGGTAACAGAACTTTGACTTGCCCATATCAGATTTGATGGTAAATTTTATGTGTCAGCTTGCCTGGGCCACGGGGCATGTAGATATTTTGCCACACACTATTCTGGGTGTCTCTGGGAGACTGGTTTTTGGATGAGATTGACATTTAAATCAGTAGACAGAGTAAAGGAGATTGTCTTCCCTAATGTGGGTGGGCCTCATCCAACCAGTCGAAGGCTTGAACAGAACAAAAAGTGCTAACACTTTTTTGAGTAGAAGAGAATTCTTCCCTGACCTCCTTCGAACTGGGACATCAGCTTTTTCCTGCCCTTGGCCTTGAACTGAAACATCAGCTCTTTCTGGGTCTTGAGACTTCTGCTCTTTAGACTAGAACTGCCTCATGGGCTCTACCAGATCTCCAGCTTGTCACCTCCCCTCAAAGATTCTAGTACTTGCCTGTCTCCACAAATGAATGAGCCAATCCCTTATAATCAATCAATCAATCTCTCTCTCTCTCTCTGTCACACACACACACACACACACACACACACACACACACAAGAACTTGCTCCAAGTTCTGCCCGAGTGAACAGTACAAAATGGAGGTAGTTCTCCAGCAGTGCTGACATGGCCTTGGGAATGAGGCTTTGAGCAGGAATCTATAACTAAGATGACCAGGGCACAGAAGCATAATGACCAAAGGTGACCAGCATTGTCCCCCTGCACTGCCCTGCTCCTCCAGTAGCCAGTTATTGGGTGATATGACAGCCATCAGGCAGCCGGAGACTTGGTGAGAGAAACAGAGCGGAAGGACCTCAATGCGAACTGGGGACTGGTGACATACAGGGACTGCGTCTTTCCTGCGGGCCCTGACTTCTCTACCCTCAAACTCTCAGTCCATTTTCCATGCTGGGGGGAATGATGCCTGCAACCATGTAACCTGTGTGCTCAGACACATTTCAGTTACGCAAATGCCTACAGAATAAGGTCTGCACCCGATTGCCTCTTTCATTTCCTCTACACATTAGCCACCTAAGAGTCCGCGCTACTCCCCAGCCACAAGCCTGGGCTTTGCTGCTTCATGTTTTTGCTTACATAATTGCAAAACTCATTCCACCAATCAAAGCCTCACCCTTCTCCCAATGTTCACCTCAAGTACCGCTTTCTCTGTGAAACTTTCACCCCTGCCCTGAGACCTGTCAATACTTCTGTAACAGCGGCAGAGAATACTGGTGCTCTCTGAGTCTGTGCTCCTCCTACCTTCCTGGGCACGCACCGAGATCCGAGAACCCACAGCCCTGCCCTCTTCGTAATTAGACTAGATCTTACCTACAGAATGTGAGTTACTATCGTGAATGTCATTCGCAGTCTCAATGAATAGGAAAGGGTACACCTTCTCCACCTTCTGTCTCTTCCCATCTACCAGCTACAAGCACAGGTAGAGGAGGCCCTAGAAGATGGCCCAGCAACCAACGGAAGGAGCCCGAGTTCCTCAGTCTCAGCATAGAGCACATCCCCCTGCCTCCTGCTGCTAAACCTGATGGAGCTGTGATTGAGTAAAGAAAACAGAAACGGGCTCATTGATATAGAGAAAAGACTGGTGGTTGCCAGAGGAGAGGGGGATTGGGAGGATGCGTGAAAAAGGTGAAGGGATTGAGAAGTAAGATTGGTAGTTTACAAAACAGTCACAGGGATGTAAAGTACAGCACAGGGAACACGGTCAATGGTATTGTAGTAACTGTATGGCACCAGCTGGGTGCTGGAAACACTGGGGGAGATACTTTGTAACGCACAGGATTGTCTAAGCACTGTGCTACACTCCTGAAACTAATACAGAATAATATTAAAGGTAAACTACAACTTAAAACAATTAAAAAAAAAAAGAAATATGCTCTCACTATCTTAATCCACTGACATTTGGGTTTATCTATTAATATTTTGGAAAATAATTTCTGTATAACGTTTATCACATGCTGCTTTTGCAATGAGTAAGCTATTGGATTATCATCTCTTTCCTCTTTCTTCAGCATCTTCTCTGGCTACTTTAAGCTTTATTATCCTTATTATAATCATTATCCTTAGTTTCTAATTCATTTACATGAACAACCCATTTATTTTTAAGGCGGTGATAAGAACAGAAGGCAAATATCTTTTTTGTTGATTCTTTGTCTTTGGTACCTTTTTAAACAACATAATCAGAGGTTATAAAAATATATATATATATTTTCTCTTGGTTCAAATATCTTTGTCAAGCCCTCTATCAGTGTGAAAATCTGGAATTCTTATCTCCTATAAATAATACTTCCTGACCTTATTGAGTGTAAGTCTTGACGGTCATTCTACAATTGTGGGCAAAAGTAGGTTTACCATTTATTTTCATGTGGAAAACAATGCAATAACTAATAAATGATAAAGCAAGAGTAAACTCTGTGTTCCATGCACTCACAACTGTCAGCCCTCTTTGCCCCCCTCCCCTGCACACACATGCCTGTGAATGTTGATAATGCACCCTGTAGTCACCACTCCACTGATGACCAAATGACCTTCACTTTTTTCAACATCTGTTACTGTTCCTTGTTATACAGAGTCCATCCTTCCAGGGCAAGATCAGGAAAAAAAGATGAGTAAAAGAACGGTGACTCTAGACAATGGCTCAGCAAGCTGTCACCCTGGGTGAAAACCTGCCCACATCTGTTTCATACCTAAAGTTACATTCGACACAGTCACGCCCATTCACTGATGTCCCGCCTATGGCTGGCAGATGTAAGGAGTGACAACAGAGACTCGATGGCCCCCAACACCTAAAAGCCTACTGTCTGGCCCTTCGCAGCCAACGTTTGCTGACCCCTGCCTTGGACTACTCTCTACACTAATAGCAGCGCATTCATCTCGGCACCCCTGACAGTGTGTTCTGCACAGCGGAAGTGTCCCATACACATCAGTCCAACTGAAAAGTGTAATTCAACTTCTGAAGTCCCCACTGCAGAGGTGGTGCCTTACATGCTATGGAGGGGTGGACACAGGCTGGTTCCCAAGGAAAGACACATTAGGGATGATCATCCTCATATGTGTTTCCTCCAAGGACCCCAGGGAACATGGATTCAGTGGGGCAGCGCTTAGAATTAAATGTTTGATTTGGGGTAGGGATGACAGGCTTAAAGGAGACCTCAGCGGGTGACCCTGGGCAGACTTTGGTCAGTGAGGGACTGAGGCAGGGGCTGGGGTGAACAGGAGCTGAAAGGAGGGGGAGTGGGAGCAAGGCACGAGAGGGGTGATGAGGGGGGTGATGAAAGCCACAAAAGGAGAGTCAAAACAAACCCGAGGCAAATCTGCGCTTAGGCTATCTCTTGGCCTGCGGTGAGATGTGCCAGCCAGATTCTTCAGAAAACACAGTGTTGGTGGACTTCATTACCATTCAAATGCCTAATAGGATTTTACACTCACCCCCTGGGATACCACCTCCATCCTTATTACCATCTTGGCACACCACACTTTTTCCACTGCGGGCATCGCTAGCAATTCCCCAACACAAATGTGGATTTTATGGTGTTACAATTTCTACAAATGTTAGTTCTAAAAATGCCTTTTCTGTGTAACAGCTTGACAGGAATATGTATGTATAAAAAATAACCATGGAACTGTGGGTGGTATGCACTATTATTACGAAAATAGATGGAACGCAGCGTATCAACATTGGGTTTTTAAATACACAAAGGAAAGGAAAAAAGGAAGAAAAAAAGTTAATGTTTTGGCTGTAACAGTTCCTCTTCTCACTAGACATTACATTTTGCCAAATCAATCTTGTTTGTCTAAAAGAGCTCCTTTAAAAAGTTGGTTTTGGTGAATCAACAGTTACTCAGGCTTTATGAGTCTTAGTGACCTACTGCTACCTCTCAGGCATCTGCAACTCAGGAACGCTCAATGATTCTCAAAATTTCAAATGTTATTAATATTACAAAGAGGTGATGATCATGACATTCTTTTAGAGCAGCATGTTTATAAATTCTGCTCTATATTTTTGTCTAAGTCAATAAGCTTATATAAAAAGTAAGAAAATTTTATCTACTAGCCTGTTACAATTAAAGTTTAATGAGCCTACGCCATTATAGGCCTAGTTCTTATAACACAGTCTAACACAGGTTCGAAAATAACAAAGTAGATGCTTTCTTATTTTTAACAAATGACATTTAGTGAGTCGCTTCTTGAAAGAACTGGGTTTTTTATGGTTACTTCAGAAAACTGAGGGCAGGGCAGGGAGTGTGGAAGGAACCTTGTAGGCAGCTGATCGGCCGGGCCTTTCCTTGGTGGAAATACTGTCCACCTGGGTCCATGTCTCAGGAGGAAGAGACGGAACCTCCCAGGGCTTGTCTGTGGCCACTCACACCAGCAGAACTCCAATTACTCAGTGGAAATACAAACTCTGAACACTCTCTTGACGTTCCAAAATATCACTACGTTATGTTTTTAGCACATTGTTTTGAGTATACTTTATTATTTAAAATTTCTCCTGGTTGTAGTCTTACACTTTATGTAGTTCCATAGTTTCATTATTTTAGCCTTTGTTATCCTTCCTAGATATTATCAATTTCCTTGAATATTTCAATGTCCTCTAAAAATATATTGTGTAATTATCACTTCAGCATCAATATTTTATAGGTAGTGAAAGTGAAACAAGATAGGAGTAACACACCCAAGGTTCCCGTGGATGTTACTGGTATAATTAGGAATAAAATCCTGAACTTGGATTGTCGCTGAACATGTTGCTTGAGAATTAAATGACAACCAAATTTTATTAAGGCTGGATATTTTAATATGGTCACGGTGTGGAGAAGGCTGCTTTATTCTATGGAAAACTAGTTGTCCCTTCCCAGATTCTCCTGCTGCTGGGACTTAAAATCTCAGGAGGAGATCGTGCTTTGTCAAGAAAAATTTTAATTTTTAAGAAGAGGCATACTGGCCCTGGCTGGTGTGCCTCAGTGGATTGAGTGCCAGCCTGCGAACCAAAGGGTCGCTGGTTCGATTCCTAGTCATTGCACATGCCTGGGTTGTGGGCCAGGTCCCTGGTAGGAGGCACGTGAGAGGCAACCGCACAGTGATGTTTTTCTCTCCCTCTCTTTCTCCCTCCCTTCCCCTCCATCTAAAAATAAATAAATAAAATCTTTAAGAAAAATACAGTAAGTTGATATTTGGTATCTTCTTTTGAGCTAACGATAAAACATTAGATTGACATGCGCTAAATATAGAACCTTTCAGAACACACCATTTCCCCAACTACTCTGAATAAGTGTAGAGTTTTTTTAAAAAATTAAGAAGAGACATACTGAGCATTTCCTCATCTGATGAAAAGTGAAGTCTGCTTCTAATGGACATTTTCAGTATCAGGTAAAAGGATTTCAACAGTTTCAAGGGACCGAGTGCGACAGGGCCCGTGCTGAGGTGCAGGAAGTGAGCCTGCGTCAGAGAGACAGGTGTTGAACCCAGGCTCTGCGTGATCAAGTATGTGGTCTCGGGCTCATTATTGATTCTCTCTGACTTTCTCTTTCTTCATCTGTAAAAGGAGGATAATAATATTACCCACTTCGAGGGTGTATGTAGATTGCTTAGCACAGTATCTAAAAGCCAGTAAACAATAATTGGTCACAGCTGTTGCTACTGCTCACTCTGACATGGAGGAATTCAGAGGGAGGAGCAGCATCCCGCCCCGATGGAACAATTTAATCCTCGGAAACCTCGGTACTAATCTCAGAGTTGAGAAACTGTTCCCACATACTTAACTTCTGGTAATGTCTCAAGTGTAAATACGGGACTGATTACATAAACAACTCCATTCAACAGATCACTATGCGACTACTGAATGTGATACTGCAGAATATTCAAGGACATAGTGAGGTGTGCATAATATGTTATTAATTAAAAAGCCATTTCTTAAACATCATATATAGTACATTCACTTCCATTTTGCTTTATATACACATATTGCATGAAGGAAAGACTTGAAATACATACATAAAATGCTATTGATTAGTATCTTTGACAGAAATATGTCTAACATTTCCTTTTTATTGTTTCTCTCTCTCTTTTTTTGCAATGAATATGTATTGCTTTTACAATACAAAAATGAAAGTTATTACAGAAAGGGGATTCGGGGAAATCGAAGACTTTTCTTGGGGACCTGAAGTATAATTTTTGAAGCACGAGGAATGAACACCCAGTGTTTTCCATCTAGAGCTCAGCTCAAAATGTGGCCCACAGCAGATCATGAGGGAAGGACAGTGCAGTGAGGCTGTGACAGGGACGTCCCCCTGCCACAGAGAGGTCTCGGTTCACAGGCCTCGTCGGGCTCATCCTGGAACAACTCTGCGAATTGTGTGATGGCCGCTGAATGATTTAATACCAGTCCACACATTTTTTTTAAGTTTAGTAATTTATACTTCTTAACTCCCAATATTAAAAGACTGTAAAAAAAATAACAGTTGCCATTTCGCTTCTCCAGGCATGGTTTGTTTTACACATAACCCTCCGTGTTTGGGGCATCAAGCACAGAAACTGTCACTTAAGCGGGAGCCAGTGCCAGGAATCTGCTTCTCACTTCTGAGTCAGTTCTCCCACCCACCTCTCCGTTCACGACTCAGAGTAACAAAGTCTGCACTTATTTTAATTAACTCCCCTTTGTTTCTTGGTGTCTTTCTTTTAAAAAAAAATAGAAACACACTGGTGTTTGCTCACACCATGTGAGTGGATGGAAATGGATAGACCCTTACCTCTCTGTCTGTCTGGCGGACTGTACGTGCTAAACAGAGGCAGTGTGCCATTATCGGTTCTCCTGTAGGCGGGTACAGCGTTTTGACAGTTCTCAAAGCATGGCTTAGGGAATGCTCCACACTCTGCAGCCTCCTATGGGATGAAAATAAAAGTTACATTTATTTTTTTTAACTATGTTCCAACTCGGTCAATGAAAGCAAAGCAAAAGCACAATCAATTTATTAATAATCTTTTGAGAGTCCATTGGATATAAATCCTCAATTGGAGAAAATCAAAATGGACCTATGAGTTAAAACATCCTTGGATATGAAATGAAAAATACTGACAATGGGGTGCTAAGGATTAGGAGTGCTGATAGCCAACACCAAAGAGGATTAACTATTATTCTCCCCTCCCCCACCCCATCCCCACTCCACTTACAACTGGCTTCTTTCAATTTTTCTTCCATCTGGGAGTACAGCTTGCGGCAGTGTCAACACAAGAACACAGTTCATGCCAAGGACGTTTCTCTGCCAACCAGCTGGTTCCCCCATCTCCCTGTCGCCTAAGTGCATGCGCTGCAGGACAAGTTAGAACCCACGCACGTTTGCCACTGAAATGTCATGAGGGCATCCCCCTGCTGACACTGGGTCTCTTGGCCAGGAGCTTAAAACAAAGTGCTGTGACAATGCCAGGTTGTGGTCCTCCTGAGACATTTTTCTTTGTTTTCCCCTTATGTCCCCCTCCTATTTTGAATTTCTGTAAACAAATTGAAAGTTGCCTTAAAACTGCTTATCCGGAACAACATCCCCCAGCCATGTTCCACAGGTGTGGGAGAAGCCACAGCTGAGTATGGAGAGCTATTTGTTCAAGGGGAACGAGCCACAGAGGGCTGGGTTTTGTTCTTGCTCATACTGTGTGTCTTCTTAACTGGTTTCAAGGGAGTCACTTGGAAGCCATCTCGTGGCTGTGCCCTTGACCATGTATGAGAGGAACATGCCATGAACAGAAATGAAGATCCGAGCCCCTAAGCTCTCTCCTTCTGAGAAAGGCATTTGGCCCAAACCATGCATGTGATTTATACTTTCCTTTTCAGTTCCAAAAACTCAGTATCCTGCTAGTTAAACAAAATAGTTAGAATGCTCAATTTACGCATTCTTAATAATTATAGTGTTTTCAGCGGCTGAAGGTCCTTTAGCCATTTGTCAAGCCTTATTACACTTTTCCACACCCAGTGTTCCCACACCCCTTGCCTCTGTGCTGCTCGGCAAACCAAGGCTGGTACTCAGGGAACTTCTTTTACGTTAATGCTGAAGCCCTGGCAGGCAGGAGAGGTAGGACTTACCTTGCACAGCCTTGTGCTATTGTTTTAAATTGAATTTATTGGCTAACAAAACTATTCGGTTTCAGGTGTACAGTTCTATAATACATCATCTGTATATTGCGCTGGGTATTCAGCACCCCAAGTCAAGTTTCCTTCCCTCACCCTTTATCCCCCCATAACCTTCTTCTACCTCCCTCACCCCCTTCCCTCTGGCAATCGCCATAGTGTTGCCATGCTTTGATTTAACAACAAGAACAAAAAAAAAAAAAAAAAAAAAAATTGTCCGCTTTCCCAGCTCTTTGATAAATGACACAATCGATATCCCAACAACTGATCAGTAACCAGCCTAATTAAAGTATTCAGCCTATAAAATAGAGCTGTCGAGCAGCCCTCCATTAGTGTCCCAGCCAATAAAAAATATAATGGATTTTTAAACATACTCTGCTCCTACCAAGATGAGCTTGCAGCAGAGAGGGAAATGTTTTGGGGAATGGAAGAAAAAACAGGTCATAACCCATTTTTAAACACCAAGTCTCCAGGCTCAAATAGAATTACAATTGAACCTCAAGCTCATCCTTTGAAAAACACGTTTCTGTTTTAAATGATTTTGATTCAATCAAGGGCTCATTATGTATTCTTTGCAAGGTCCTCATCAAAACTGTTTACGTATTTTGTACATCTGGGTAATGTGGGAAAATAACCCAACAACTATATATTTTGACTTTTCTTAAGTAGCTTCTTCAATTTTTATATCAATATAAGGCTCAAGTAACCGTCACGGCACTCTTGCCAAGTCTAACTGATTTGCCTGAACGCATGCGCCGCTCGGGGACCCCTTTTCTAGGTTACAGATGCTCTGCCACTGTGCCGAGGGTGGGGCGGGGGTGGGGGGGGACACATCAGCCACGCAAGCGTGCAGCGTAGACTCTGACCCAGTGACACGCAGATTGGGAAGATCAAGTAGCTGCAGATTATTTTTTTCAATTTAATAAAGATTAGCTGTCTTTAAAAGAAAAAACGC
Organism: Glossophaga mutica; assembly: GCA_039655065.1. Lineage (NCBI taxonomy): Eukaryota > Metazoa > Chordata > Mammalia > Chiroptera > Phyllostomidae > Glossophaga > Glossophaga mutica. The sequence goes on from CM077306.1 coordinate 25,433,718, forward strand.
TCTTTAATCTTCAAGGTTCCCACATGAGCCTCAACAGCTGAGAAAGTCAAATGCCTGCTTATTCCCCATGGAAAGCATGTAAATATTAAGAAAACTAAAAATGGATCTTGATTAAATGTCCTCAGGAAAACTTTTTTTTTTTGTCCCATTTCTTATTCACAATGGATTCCCTAATGAAGTGTGTATCAACAATACATTTCTGAGGATAGGCAAACAAACTGAAAGTTTAGTACTTTCTTCCAATGACAGTGTAACTGTCAACTCACCCCAGAATGTGAGAATTAAAAAACAAACAAACAACCTACAATAAAGGAGAATGAAAATGATAAAATGTCTCAACTATATGAGCCAAAATACAGAACAGTTACCCACTAAGCATTGGTATGTTTTAGAGAAACACATAAAATTAGAGAAGATGAGAGGCGGGGGGATAACTAACCCTTACAAAAGTACCTCTTGTTTTTTTTTAACTTCTGCCATCTGCATAGGTTTGCTACTCTACAGCACTGTCCTCCAGACTTTTCTGTGAGTTTAGGTACCTTTCTTCCAAAAAAAACCTCAAGTGAGGTCGAATACCCTGATGGACAGACGAGGTGGTCATCCTTCACACCCATCTCCAGCCCTGGGGTCCCGTGAAGTCCTAGGGTTCCAGAGTAAGAACCAAAGTGAACCATAAAGGAGCCAATTCTCTCATGGGTGGAAGCAATAAATATGGGTTTTATAACTTTATACATAAGTAAAACCCATTAAATATTCATGGAAGCCTCTCTGTCACTTAAGCAGACACAAATGTTGAAATCGAGTTGGCTCATTATATATAGTCTCTAGTAATTGGCCAATTTACATTTACTTAACATTTACAAGGTTATGTACGGAGGAGTAAAAAGGTACAGTTACTCCTTTCCAGTAGCTGATAAGATAACAAAGTAAGATACAGTTTAGGTTTACTACTTTGGCTTGCCCTTTCAGATGAAGCAGGCCTCAGATGTCACCTTTATCCATCCATTCAACAGTATTTACTAAGTGTCTACGATGTGCTGGGAAACAGGGCCACATTAAGGGATGAAACAGACGAACGCGTCCGCCATCTGCACGTCCCAGCGCTCCACTAGGGATGTCTTTGCACGGCCGGGAAGTGGCCAGCCTGGGATTTCAGCTCAAGTAATCCAAAACTGCCTTCTTCTCTCGTGGGGTTGAAAGCCCTTTAGTTTTTCTAAGTTGAACTTATTAAAACCAATATTTTATAGTAGTATGTTTTAATAGTATTCTATTTTAACTTTGCTTATTATTGTATTACAAACATGACTTGTTTTAGAGAATATATGTGTGATTTGTTCATGCTTTTCTTATTAACTACCATAAACTTTTTTCTTCTTAAAATAATTTTAACAGCATTTAGTAATTTCTTTATATATATAAAAAATGTTAACTTTATAATGTAATTGTTTAATATAAATAGAATTATATAATTATAAGTGAAATGCTTAGAAATGCTAGCATTTGAAAATATTTTATGTTTATACTTCATGTGTTAGGTGAAACTTTTCCTTACATTAAAAAAAGTCCATAAAGAAACCATAATAGGAGATTTCCAGTATATTTATTTAATTAAAAACATTTATGTAACAACATGAAGCAAGCAGCGTGCTTAAAAGATCAGAGTTCAAGTTAGTTGCACCCCCGTGCTGTACTGCCCATGTGTGCGTTCCGGGGGAGAGTGCAGACCGCTGACCGCATCGTAGCAATCTTCACATGGAACACTGTGTGTGTGATTAAGAACTTCCTATGATACAGACACTGCTGACACATTGGTCAAAAAGTATATAAAGAAGTTATACACGTCAATAATTTAGTACGTGAATAAAGCCTTATTCATAAAGTCCAGAGCTCTCGGAGTTTCTGGGGGGAACAATCTAGAAAATACGGACCTGTTACATTTGATAAATTACTTACTTTATATGCACATTTTTACACCTCCTAGTTATGCCTGAAATATACAACCACCTGTTCGCCACATAAATCCATCAGAGAACTTCTGGGGCATATTTTTCCAATTTCAGAATCAGTGTAAGTCTAGCTACCTTAGTAGTGATGTGAGTTTATATATTCAGGGGCCCCCTTGGGCAGTTTGCTGAGGAGAGATTTGCTCACCTCCATCGGCCTCTCTGGCCTCCTCAGAATCACCAACTGGATCATCCCTCGTATGTTTCCTTCCATGGACATTGATCTCCTAAGTGTTTCCATAGCTTCGTGGTTGGACTTTCCCAAGAGGGATTCCCCATTAACTGCAATCAGCTGATCATTCATCCGCAGACGACCATCCTAGTGCAGAGGAAAGAAAAACAGCATTAAACAGAGAAAAGCATGGTGATGACATATGGCTGCTTCAGGGAAAAGTTCAAGTTTAAATATGAAATTAGAAAAAAATATTCAGCTATTAGGAATGATTTATTGTCTGTGGCAGAAAAAGGTTCTGGAGCCTATCAAATAGTCACAAATACAAACCAGGATGAATTGTGTGAAAGTCTTTTTTAGAAATCTTTGTGTCCTGAGATGCAGCAACGTAGACATTTGGATAATGTCTCTTACCGAAATCTTTGGCAAGCACCCTAACCTCGTCGGATCCTGCCATTTGCTCTGGCAGGGACCATGTTGCTGACTCCAGGAAAGGGGCTTGCCAACAAAAGGAAGTGGTCACATCACTTGAAACAAGGGTTTGCGTTTTCAGGCACAGAGAGACATCACGCTTAAATGTCGTGTGCTTGACAATAGTAATGTCTCCTGATATCGTCACTAGCTCTATTGAATAGTGCTGAGAAAAACTCTGCATGGTATTTTCTCTGACACAACCACAAAGCTGCTGGCCTGATAGTCTGCAAAAGAACACAGAGCTGTGCAGTGAAGGACCAATTTGCTATGATGTCTTCTGGCAGAAAAGCTTGAGAAAGGGGACTGTCAAGCTTTTCGCAAGAAGATTCTGACTGATGAGAACTTTTATGCAGCACCTCCAGCATGTGGGTAGGCCACCTGGACTCTAGACTTATTCAGTCTCAGCATCCAGTCATCTTCAGGCGGAATCCCTCACACAGGGGAGTCTGGCAGCAGCCAGCTCTGCCAACAAAAGTACCTGAGGGGACCAGGGTATATCTTCTCAACAGGCAGCCTGGGGGTGCAGAATGCTTAAAATATTAACGGTCAGATTAGAGACATCAATTATGTCATATACCCATTTTCCACCAGGGTGGAAAGTCCCTGCTGTGAGGCTCAGATGCAGTGTTGCGGATGTTGTGCTGCTGCTGACAAATTTCACAGAAATAACAGTAGGTGCACGTAGCAGTTTGCCTTTCCAGAGATTTTTTTCCCATCAATTATCTCAAGTGAGTCAAAGAACTCCAAGAAGTAGATTAATGCTTTCGTTCACACTTTACAGACAAGGAAACTAAGGCAGGGAAGCAAGGTGATTTGCTCCAAGCCACACAAGCAACTCAGAGACACACCAGCCCAAGGTCAGGTTTCACGAACCTTGTCTTTTCAGTCTCTCTGCTAGAACTCCCTTGTTACTCCTCTCTAGGCTACAGCTGTGCAAGGCTGCAATGGGGCAGGGGGAATATTTAAGGGGTTTTGCAGTTGGAAATATCTGGGATCCGTGTTCAAAGGAGAAGAATGAAATGCAAAAAAAAAAAAAAAAAAAAATACTTCCTTAAGAAAGGAGAAAACTAGATAGGCAGGGAACAACAGGACCAAGCGTATGGCTCCAGAGAGAAATGCTGTGCACAAGTTGAAAGTTTTGACTAGCGCAGTCAAGAGGACGCTCCTCTGCGGACTGCAGGCCACAGCGCAAGTGGCGGAAGCTGCTCTGGAGAGCTAACGTCCTCGTGGAGAGCCCCCTGCTGGTGAGGGTGTTGGCCGCGTGGGGTTGTGGGGGGCGACCCCAAGGGGCACGGTCCTCTTGGTGAAGAAAATGAGATGGCAAGGCCACGGGGCCGATGGAGGCGGGGAGAATCAGGGCTGCAAAATGTCTGAGTGGGCTGCCTCAACAGAGCAGCACCCCTCCCTTCCCCTTGTTTTCCCTCTCCACTTAACCTTTACCCCAATTTGGAGCAAATCTGGAAATGAGATTTACAGGAAAGGCCAAACGAGAAAGAAATCGCTTCATTTCTGTTATCTGTTTTGAGTGAGGCACAGAAGGAATAAGATTAAGGTTACTGGAAGTGGGGGTAAGACAAAAACGACCTTAATGGTTTAGTCCTATGAAGTGAGATGTGACTCAAGAAATTATTCTATTTCGGCATTTAATGGAAGGACTATTGGGCTGAATCTTGAGAAGGAGGTTAGGCGGGTCACACGATCTTTTTCAGAACGACAGGAGATGGGTGTGCAGTTTTTAAGGAGGAGGAGGAAGCAGAAGAGCTGGATCAAGATCCTAGCTCTGTTCACAGGAAATGAGGTCTAGTGTTGGATTTGCAGAGGCTTAGCCTTGGCAGGACACTTCATGCTGTGTAACAGGAAGAAGAAAGATAAAGACTGAAACGTTATGAGTATCTGTACAGTGAAGGAAATAAAATCTGAGTGAGATCCCACCTGGTAACCTCCTGTGAACCTTCTCTGTGAAGTGTGGGGTGAGGGCTGCATGAAGAGGTAACGAAGAGACAAGGAGATATAAGAACATTTTTTTTTCTTTTGGTAAGATAATCTCTTACCAACAGGTATTAAGCACACACTTTTATTTGCAGCTACATTCCAAGTCTCAAGCATGCAGAACTACACCGAAGTAGAACATGTTTGCTGTATCCAAACCCCAGACACAAAGGCAGGGCAGGTCACCCCAGGGCAGCTGGGATTTTTTTTTTTTTTTTTTTTAGAAGACATTCACATTCATCCTAAGCGTCACATAGAACTGTGGGCATGATAAAAATCCACACACTCTCCTTTTGAGGTTTGGACTGTCTGCTGCTAATGGTGTGTGCTTTTCTCTGTAAGACGGGTGATTTCATTCGTGGTGAAGCAAGCACCATGTTGTCCTGACATTGAGCATATTGTAATCACAGAATTCAGAGCTGCAAGTGTCCTTAGAGGTCATCGTGCCCAACCTGGGCACAGATAGACAACGTGATGGCCAAAGAGGATGCTTAACCATTCATCGAACTCCTCGTAAGAAAAGCCACTTAGCTTAGGACTTGCTCAGCTGGTTAAGGTTGGAGCTGGACCAGAAAAGTCCAAGCCCTGACTTCTCAGCATTATGTACTCGCTGACCATTTTCTTCTACCTACGTGACCATGCCTAGTCCCTACAGCAGCAGGGCTTCAAGGAAAAAAAGACTTTCAAAACCAGAGAGCACAATACGTCACATGACATCTCCTGGGAGAGCCCTACACCAAAGCCAGTCGGATGACGAAGACAGGAGACTGTGCTGGGGGATGGAAGAGCAAAGAAGCAAACTTGCGGAGAAGAAAACCATCTCTTTACCCAACCAGCTCCACATACATGTGTATCTAGGTCTACTCTTGATCCAAAATTGAAGTCGATCCAATGAGGAGCTCCTTGCTCCTTGCTCATCAAATAGCCCTCGAAATTGTCTATGTCTACTCTGCTTTGGGATAACTTTGACAGGAAAAATAGGTATTGATGTTTTGTTTTTTTTTTCTATGAATACTACGTTCAAGTAAATACTTAGGCACGAGGATGCTAACTCTCATCAACTGATTTTACATAAGTCAATTCAACTATGTAAAGATATTACTCAGTAATCTTAGGATATTTATTTCATTATAACCTGGGCCATACTTACATTTATTAAAAAAATATCCCTTTCTGCTCAATGTTTGTATCTTCTCTCCCCTCCCCCCACCTATCCTCCAAATTTGTACTTTGAAATCCTAACTTCCAACATGAGGTTATTAGGAGGTGGGTGGGATCTTCGGGAGGTGACTAGGTCATGAGAATGGAGCCCTCATGAATGGAATTAATGCCCTTGCTCCCTCTGCCATGCGAGGGGACAGCAAGAAGATGTCCATCTATCAATCCAAAGGGGCTTCTCACCAGACATCAAATCTGCTGGTGCCTTCATATTAGGCTTCAGCCTCCAGAATTGTGGGAAAGAAATTTCTGTTTTTTATAAGCCGGCCAGTTTATGACATTTTGTTATAGCAGCCTGACCACACTGACACACTTTGCTTCCCAACCAAAAAGACAGCAACTACACTCTGTCCTCTGGCAACCCCCTAACCAACTCTATCTGTCCTCAAGCTAGGAAGGAGCACAGGAATTTCCAAAAGAGGAAGGAGAACAGCATAAAAATAAGGAGTAACTTCTTCAGGGCATTTTAGGACAAATGAAAACCAGTATGCAATTAGGTCTTCTTCATGTCCTGGGCTTCAAATCTCATCAGCCCTCACCTGGTTCTCATGCAGGAAGAAGAGTGGAGGAGGAGACAAGGTATTTGAATTTTACATCTTCTTCTAACTGAACATCTAATACAGGCCAGTCCTTGTGCAAATATTTTGCATATGTTCTCTCATTCATTTCTTACAACAACCCTTTGATGCTCCTCTCTGCTATTTAAGAGACAGAAAAGGGACACTCAGAGACATTAAGTGACTTGCTAAAGGGTACTGGCATTATAGGTCTACTTGTTTTTGAATCAGATATGTACCTGTCATGCTATGTTGCTTCTAAAATCAGAGTTTGAGAGATGATTAAAGGCACTAAAAATTGTTAGTGACAATATTTATTAATGTCTTTCTATTTTGTGTATTCATTGTGCTAAAGTCTTTACATGCATTAGACAAATTATTCCTTACAAGAATCATATAACATTGGGGACTACTGCCCCATTTTTTTAAAGGAAGACAGCAAAGATCAGGCCAGTTGAGTGCGTGATTACAAGTCACATTTCTAAAGGCAGATTTGAACTAGGTCTGGCTCACCCTGCAGTCCATGTTTTCTACTGCTTTGCTAGTGATTCTTGTCCTTTTGGGGCCTACAGATTCCTTTGAGAATCTAGTAAAAGCTACAGATTCTTATCTTTTAAAAATACATATTTACACCCCAGTTTTTCCATAGCTGTGTATTTGGATCAGGTAGTTCTTTTTTGGGGGGGGGCAGTCAGGAGACTGTTTCATGTGCCCACGGAAGCATATCCATGACTTCTGGGGGGAGTCCAGTGACCTTATAGTTCAGCTCCCACTATATTCAATGGAGGCTGGTTTCTACCTCTGCCATGATTACTGGTGACATTGCATGGCCTAATCCATCACTTTGGGCCAATTTCTTGTGAGGCTCCTTACCTCTAAAGTTTTCATGACTACCAAGGGGAGAGTAAGAAAGCCATGGTAAAGACCTAGTCTCTGCGAAACCTGAGGCAGCATTGGAGAGTGGGCCGGCTTTCCCAGGGGTAGCTGGCTGGGGCCCAAAGCCAGTTCGCATTAGGCTATGGTGTTGAGAGGATTAATCATGACCAGATGTCAGCTTCTGCCTCTGCATGTTTCTAAAGGGGCCCTCGGTAAAGCCTTCTGGGACAGTATCAACACCCACAGCCCAGACCCCCACACCTGACTTCAGATTACAGGGCAGGGTTCCTCCAGAGTGGGGTGGGCCTCCAGGCAAGATGGCACCCGATGGAGGGAGAGGACTGTCCTGAAAACAGCTTTCTCAAGGCCCTAAAATCATGCCATGACAACTTCTGCCTGTTGTACTTTTGAAAATAAAAGGAAAAGAAAAAAATCACAACCTAGAAGAAAGCCTTGCAGTCCAGATTGAAATCATTTAACTTCATTTAAAAGCAAGAGCAATGAAAGGAACAGAAATAAATCAAGATGGTGAAGTATAGTTTTTAAAATTAAGAAGTGGAATAAAGAAAGTTGCTAAGACTGGAAGCACATCAATTCTTGTTTGGAGGAGTGGCTGCCTACATTAGCCAATGCTTCCCATCACATGTCCTACGACAATTTCAACCAAGATTGACAGGACATTCTTCCCCAACCACAGCTCGCTTTTCTAGGGATAGTCAATGGCATTCTGGTGTACACACCAAGGCAACTTGACCCATGCTCTTCCTTCTGTCCAAAATGTCCTTTCCATCCCTGCTCACCAGTTTAATGTTTATCCTTTGTAAGAAGGCTAAGCAACTGCCTTCCATTCATAATTTTCTCCATAGGCAGAATTAATTGCTTGATCATTTCAACACCCATGATACTTTTACATTTGTCTACCATAACCCAGATCACAGTAGAGTTGTTTATACACTTACTCTATCACCCTACCACCTCTATAGATTATGGAATGAGTCATCTTAAGTTCCTCACTGCAGATCTTCAAGAAATACTAAGTTGAGTCACTTGAAAAATATTTCATTCAGGTACTTTGGGCCTGGTGTAAGTTTCAACTACAATAGACAACTGTTTAATTTATAGATTATGACTATGAGAGACATGTGAATGCAGGTGAGCTTGGCTACACCAGCACATGTTCGGAGAGCCTTTATCACTCTGAAGGTGAAGCTTGCTTACCTTCTGTGAACTGACCCAATATCCTGTTGGTCAGCTGTGCAAGATTCTCTATTTATCCAATTCAGGAATTGCCGTAAAAGGCTTACTCCAATTCTGTGGCAAATCAGTGAACTTTCAGCAACATACCATTTACTCAGCACCAGCAGCATGAGACTTTTTTAAAAAAGACATGTGAAGGGTATTTTTTTTTGTGCATCAGAATATACATAAATCCATTCTGATAAAATGTTTTCAAAATGTATTATAACTCTTTCCATTTTGAACACCTCCTGGAAACATGGGCATAAATTAATACACCATAACTTAGAGCCTTTATTGTAGTCACTACTGAATCTTGTAATTTCCTTAGCAAGAAAATTTCACAAGCAGTGACTTAGAGTCATCACAATATTCATTGGCTCATGATGAAGTAATCACCTTTGGTGCTTTTTTACTCTTTTTCTGTCTCTCGTCATCCCAGCTTCCTCTCCATCCCTTCCAATCTCCTTCCTGATTTTCTGTTTTCAGTTTACTTTGGCCTGGAAAGCCAGATAATAAAAAGCTTACAAAAGCATATGTGTGATATATGAATCAAAAAGATTCTGCATAAATGCCTAATCGGATTAGAACCTCAGAGGCCTTTCCAATTTATTGAAAATTATTTATTTACTTAAAAAATAAACAGTGATCTTGTTTGTGCTATGATGGCTAAAAGCCTGATTACTAGAAAACTGAGCCCAAAGTAGAGTGTCTAGAACAAAACGCTGAGCATATTATAAACTTCTATCCATGCCTGTCAAGAAGGTGAATATAGCTTCTTAGGTGAAAGGTACTGTTTTCAGATTCAAAGTATCATCATCTTGGAATATCAACTTTCATAGATTATAATTTCCTTTTTGATTAGGTCTACCAACTCTTTTTTTCCAAGCCTACTAAGACAATCATGGAGTCCAAATTATACATCAAATTGATGTAGACTTCCAAAATTTCATACAGCATGGTATAAATTTATTTTTCATTTGCATGTCCATGCATGAAATAAAAATGTGAGAGTGATAAAGATCAGCAAGAAAAGTAATGATTGATGCTGGCATTGTGGGATTTTAAAAGTAATGTTACATATTTATAAAATAGTTACTACTGCAGAAAATTCATATAGTCAGGCTTCTCATTGATGGGTTAATATTCACTAACATTTTCACCTTTTTAACAAAGGAAATTGGTTAAAGTAATTGGTGCAACATTATAGATTTTTTTCTCATTTTTAAATTAGTAATTTCATTTTTAAGGTAAAATTCTTAATGGATAAATAGTGAGTGTGAATTTTTCCTGGTACAGCTTCTGTTTTTGCTCTTTTTAATACTGACCCAAGGATATGTTTACTGATTTTAGAGAGCGAGGAAATGGGGGAGAGAGAGTGAGTGAGAAACACTGATGTGAGAGAGAAACACTAGGAATCAAATCTGCCCCACTGGGGATCGAACCCACAACCTTTTGGTGTATGGGATGACATTCCTACCAACTGAGCTACCTGGCCAGGGTGTAAAGTTCCTGCTTTTAGTTGTCCATAGATGTATAATGTTTCTCTGACTAGGATGAAATGCTAGAGTTTGGGTTCTGACATTTGAGGGTTTGCAGTGGAGCTATTTTTCACTCAGATTGTATGGTCCTTTTGTCAAAGGTAAAAATCTGGAAGACACGAATACTTGGAATGATCTTTACAGTTCTCTCCCAGTAGAAAACATTATAAATTTTAAGGGAAATGAATAGTTGAAGAAATCATTTAACATTAGTGTTTCTTAAAAAGCTGTCCCTTTTATCTTCCTTTGAATTCATTAATTATAGATCTGTCACATGATTTATAGATGCCAGCAGAGATGGAGGTGGAGATACTCAGGCTGGGAACTCCTAGAGGACCCCTGTTAAGAGCTTGGAAGCTATTAAATGTTCCTTATTATGAAGAGACATGAAGATTTAGAATCAAGCCCCATGTTCCCAGAAATTCCAGGACTGTGCATAGTCTGTCCAAAAATTCATATTAAAAATAGGAGGATTGCTTGTATTGGATAAAACTTTTTCTTCCACCCATTATTAAATAGTGTCGATTGTGAAATTCTGCATCTCTCAGAGGGAAGAATTCGAATTTCCTAAGCACACAAAAATCAAATCATTTAAATTATGTCTATTTCATATTCTGAGTGCATGCATTTGCAATTAGCTATGTCAGGCATTTTTCTTTCACCTAATTTCATCATCATCAAGTAGTATTTATTAAGCACAAACCTGGCTAATTAATTTTCTAGAGAATAACAGGAATTCTTAAATTCATTCTCTCTTTTTAAGAGCCCTTAAATAATCTGCCTCATATATGACATTATTCCCTAGGCAAAAATTGTCTTTAAATTTTAATTTTTACCTTATTATTTCAAAGTGTCCATAGGACACATTTAAATCCCAAAGTATAGTCAAATAAAAAAAATCAGGTTCTGTGAGATTTGTTTTTACTACATATTGTTTCTATCTTTAAAAAACGCTATTATAGTTGTATTTTTTTCTAAAAGTGATTCATTTTTAAGGTAAAAAATAAGCAGTTTAAATTAGTATAATCAATAGATGTAAAATGTATTTTCTTCAAAAAAGGTTCAATTAATATGGTATGTCAAAAGCAAAGCAAAAAAAAAAAAAAGAGCCACTGATTTCAGAATTCAAAATGTTTAGCAAATAAGAATGAAAATATCTAAGGCCTTTGATCTAATAATCAGGGTTCTGTATGTGCTTCAGTGAAGAAAAGGAAGAGCTACTTTTTAGTGGATTTTGGGAAAGGAACATATTCTTCCCAAGGTTTTTTTTTCTCACTACAGTGAAGGCAATGCTTCTTTACACATTCACTTTAAATTCCAATCACAAAAGTGAAATTTTAGAAAAGCATCCTCATGACACACTATTTTTATTCAATTCATCATCCTTGGGTCAGGAGAAGTTAACCCATATACTTGTATGTAGTATATATTGGTTCTGGAAGCAACTGCCCTGGAATTCAGGGGCAAATACCCAGGAAGAATGGCAGCAACTGAAATGAAACTGCGGGTGGCAGTAATCCATGGTATTGTCTAAGCATATTAGTATCAGTACTCCGAGTTGTACTTGGCTGTTATGGTGGATGGTTACTTTGCACATTGCAAGGGGAGCTCAGAGGGATGCTCAGGAGGAGTCCGCAGAGACCTCGGGATGCAAACACAGTCTGAAATAGCAAAGGCTGTGTCCTAACACATGCAGAGAAGATTTCTGAGCTTCTTGACTACAATTTAAATATTTAAGCATTTGGATAATTCTGAATAGAGTAAAACACCATTTTGCTTGCCCTTGGAGTGAGTGACAGATTGACTTCCAAGAGGCAATCCTACTGTAGCTTACTTCTCTATTAGAAGTGACTCAGATAAGAGCTGACACAATAGAAAGCAGTAGCCTGAAAGGTAAGGGGGCAAAAAAAAAAAAAAGAGGCCCCCAATTAGAGTCACAGCCATTCGGGGAGGGGTTTTCCATCTGGTAAGAAGTAGCCTATCCGTTCACACCAACTGAGACCCCCAGGGGAAGAGAGCACAGAAATTCCACAGGAAGAATTTGGTCATAGTTTTCAAAGTAGGTTAGTTTTCAAAAACCCACCTTCTCTAAAGGGAAAAAAGACCTTGAGAACCAATTAGTGGTATAAAGGGCCAAGAGAAAAAGACTATGTTCTGGCAGAAAGATTATTCTGTTGATATCAGGTAAAAACCTAGGGCCAGATGCGAAAGCCCACGTTCCCTGTGCTTATCTCCCCTTTGCCCCAGGGACATGCAGTCTGTTACATTTGTGTCTTCTGAACAGGGTCAGGAACAAAGTCTCAAACCAATTTTTGTAAAACATAATCCTGTGTCACAGAACAGGTGGCGATGTTTTGAGGGGGAACAGTGGAATTATTAGAACAGCAGAAGGAGAATAGAAAAACTCTTTCTTTTTTACCTAGTTAATCAGATGTCTTGTGAGCAATGCTTAGGCCTCTTCCATTTACACTGCAAGTAAATAAGACAAATGGATACTAAACACTCACAATAAGGCTAAACTCATGATTGATGCCCCTTACTGTTTAAGATCAGCTATAAATATGCTGTCCAGTAGTTTTTAATGGTGTGACTATCTGACTCAGCAGACCAGTGTCAGGAGAAATTTACATAAATGGAAAGTGAAATCTTTCTGTAAGAAACAGGACTGTTAGAAACTGCTTAGGTAAGGAGATGCTCACTTGCACAAATACAGATATCCATATTAATCCAGCTCTCCAATATCTGCTTGAGCTTAAGTTATTGCCCATAGAAAAGCTAAGATGTTTGCTTTTAATTTCCAAAAATTCATTTCAATTTCAATTTTACTTGGAATAAATTCTGCAAATAGAGCTGTCATTAGGAAGGAGAAGAATAATATCAAGCTGATGTCCACAAACGTGGCCAAGCCCCATCCTGAAACACAGCGCATGCTCAGATGGCTTGGCTAAGAATGACAAGCCTGATGCAAGAGAATTCCAGGGCAACAGTCCCTGATCGCTAGGATATGAATAGATCAGATGAAAAAGCCTTCAGCTCAGGGCTGCAGAGCACAGAGTCTGAGGTCAGACTGCGTGGATTCAAATCTCAGTTTAGGCCATTCCTGCCCATGTGACCCCAGGCACACAGATGCCAAGCAGACAGGCATTAGCCGCTGCAACCTGCAATCTCCCCTTGGGAAGTGACATGATAATAATCCAGTGTGAGAGTAAAGAATAAAACCAGAGAAGCCACCCAAAATACCTTTCATGCTGTCCAGCATGTATTTGCACTAAGAATAATGAATGTTATTTGCTGTTGTTGTTTTATTACTATTATTTTCCTTCTGCTCCTGATTCTGCATTTCTGAGCCAGACCGGAGAGTCAGATAGGTTGGATGATGGGCCTCAATTCTTCATCCTTCTCTGCTTCACAAGGGCAAAGTGTGGGTGGACTACATTTCCTCATGCCCTGGACTGACTTTGAATTCAACCATATGACTTGTTTGGCCAATGGTGTGTGTGTGTGCGCATGCATGTGTGTGTGTAACAGTGTGTGCGTGTGTGTGTGTGTGTGTGTAACAGTGAGCCAGTTTGGATCCAAGAACTTAGGAAGGTTCATCCATTGCCGTGGGCCCTCTGACAACTTATAACATAAGAAGAGCATGCTGCACCTAGCCTGCTGGCCCAAGACACAGGTGAAGTGCGTGGAGCACAGTCAGACTCGTCAACCTATGGTGTGACAGAGAGACACTGGCCTGAATCCACAGCCCTCCAGTTGCCCTGCAGAGTCACAAGGGTCTGGAGGAAAATAAAGACTCACTGATGTCTGTTGCTAAATTTTAGTCATTATTTATTATGCAACAAGAGCTACCCGATCCAAGGAATGCACTGAAGAATCGTCTATCCACAATGCATTTCTTATTTCCCAAATGAAAAGACATTACCTCAGTGTCTATGTCTGCAACAGAAGTGATATGGCAGGTTGAAGAAGAAAAATGCTTCAGCAAAGCTAGGATTCCAGGACCTGGGCTGCCCCGATAAATCCGAACTAGGCTTCCTTGGCGTTTGTGTAGGAGATGGCACACCTTATTAACATCAAGATTATTTAAATATGGCTAACATTTATAAAGTTTATCATAGGTACTGTGCTAGGTACTTTATATATTTTTGCCTCTTTTTGTCCTTCTGAGAGCACCAGGATGTAGGCACCACTAACTGTACTCTTTTTACAAATGAGGAAACCGAGGTATATGGAGAACAAGTAACCTGCCCACATTCGCAGAGTTGCTAAGGTAGGGTGCAAACTCAGGGGGTCTCACTGTCCAACAGGAGCTGATGTCGAGCTCAAGGAGTTTTCCGCTCTGTAAGCACTTTATTGCTTTAATCACATTTTCTGTAACACTTTACTTAATCCTTAGAACCCATGGGTTAGGCATCACTTAGTATCTCTCTTCTACAGATGGGGAAATGGGAACACAGCTGGTCAAGTTCCTTGCCAGCCGGCGGTGGAGCTGGATTTGCACACAGTCTCGTCAGCTACACATCGCCCTACGTCAACACAACCATTGTCAAAGGGCAGAATCATGTTCTTTCTTTCTTTCTTTCTTTTTTTTTTTTTGAAACATATAGGCTTCTCTACTTCAAAGGCAAACAATGCACTCCCAGCACCATGGTTATCTTCAAGTACATGAAATGTGATCAATGACCTTCAGTTTATACAACAATCACTCGCAGGCTCCACTGAGTTTTTTGTTTTGTTTTGTTTTTTTTGCTAGCACAATTTTCTTATTTGCTACCTTCACGTTGACTTATTCTTTTTAGTTCTGTTTTTCCAATTGTGTATTTTTAGGTTCAAGTCTGTCAGGTTGCAAATTCAGAGTAATACTAGCAAAGTAATAAAAAAGAATGCAAGGAAGAATGTTAATCATGCTGGGTTTGTAGACCCATCTCTAGGAAATGAAATGAGCCACTTAAGTATGAAAAGAGACCATTGTTGCCCAGATGTGTTCACACATTCATTTCCTGACTGTGGCAGCACAGCCTCAGGGGTCTCACACCTTTGCACACTTTCTCCATCCAGTCCTCAAGCACGAAAGCCACTTATCTCCACACTGACGTGGAAACATCATTCTTACCCACCTTAAAAGCAGCACCTCCATGGATGATGGATTTGATAAAAATCCCCAGGTCTGTCCCAGTTTCTCGAGATTTGTTTCCTTTCAAGCTCACCCCAAGACCAGCAGAACCAGAGTCATTCAGGGGGATCTCAAAGGTGAGTTGATCAGTTGTCTCCGGGGAGAGAGCATGGCAGTCAGGTTCTCCTTTCTGATGGGGAAATGCACATGAAAAGAGCGAAGGGAAGAAAGCAGGTTAATATTTACGCACCCACATGGCCAAACACAGATGCATTTGGGAACAGAGGATGACTGGACCTCTAACAGTGTATTCCAGCTCCTGCTGGGCAAAGGGTGGTCTTCCTCCCTACAAGGGGTCAACACCACATCCAGGGGGTGGCAGAAGAACTTTGGGGAATAATATTTGGTCATGGGCAATGGAGAGGATCCTTTGGCAAGGCAGAGCTACACCATTTGAAACATCGCGTAAGTATTTGAAATTTCAGCAGAACATTCTCGATAATTAAAGGGGCTGGGCATTAGGTTTAGGGAATCTTGGGTACCAGAAAAGACTTTAGAGGTAATGTGGTTGCAGCATCTTCACGTTACAGATGAAGAAACAGAGCTTAGTGCAGAAACATGCTAAAATTTTAAAGAAATATATGGCTTATAGAATTTAAAACGTATCATTTACCATGAAAGCAATGCTACTATTAAAGATTGTCTATAGAATATAGAACGTTGAAAAAACAAAATCTTATTCTAAAGTTAGAGGGATGTGATTTATAATGGATATGACTGAACTAAATTTTACTTTGTCAAAACTCAGGTCTTAAGCATGCTTCTTTGGGTAGTACAACTGACTGGCAATCCATTTCTGAACTTAAAAAAATGGTAATGCCCAATAAATACTGCTGTCCTCTCTGACAAATGACACCTTCCCGCAAGAATAGCTGTCCTCAAAAAACACAGAGTATGGTGGTAAAAGGCACACTTAGGGTTCGGGAATCCACGGAGAAGTCCGTGGTTAACTGTATCGGTCCCTGGAGTTTTCAAATGTACACCGGTGGTAGTAAGAAAGTGCTGTCCACACGGTGAACTTTGCAGGTGCCCGTCTGCATTCCTCTTAAGCTTGCAGAAATGTGAGACTCTGCCACGGGGTTTGAAATTTGAAAATGAGATAGCCCTGGAAACCATCAACTCATTCTAGGCCAGTAGTTCCTTCCTCTCTATAATTATGTCTAGAGACTCTCCTCTGAAGGTCATTTTGAGGGACTCTTATGTAAAATTATGCATTTGAAAAATCACTGTGAATGTCTGAATGTCGGTCACAAAATAACAACTATAAAACCAGAGGTAGCAAAGAACCCATAATTAAAACAGGATTAGGAGGCCTGAGCATAGCCAGACCCGCTGGTGTGGCATGTTCAACTCCTACCAAAACAGAGCAAACTCATGTCGAACTTTACAGAAATAGTTCCTTCATTTAATTTCATTGTAAATGAAGTTAGCTGTAAATATTTTGACAAGAGGTAGCTTTAAAGAAATGAAACTTTATTGCTTAATTTAATAAACCTATTATAGGTTAGCTCTTTTAACTAATTCATTATAATCTAAGAAAAAAATCCTATCATTTGATTCAAACTAGCTGTCTTTTTGCCACTGGAATGCCAGAGTTAAATACTAAATGTAAATTATTCGTCATCATCTTTGTCTTCCAAAATGCCCTATTGAGAATCCACAACATTTCATAATCATTTATGTTTCCAGGCCTCTCTGGGAGTTGGTTAATTTAAGTCTGATAAAGTTCTACTGAATTAAAATATAAATTAAAGAACAGCTATTTTTACCAGACGTTTGTGAAAGACACAGACTGGGAGGCTGCTCTGCCTTTTCATCCACCAGAGCCCAAGCGACAGGAGGACCAGGCCTGCTCCAGTGACGCCCCCAAACCACCGCGTTCTACACCCACACCAGCTTCGGGCCACCATTCAGTTCTTAATAAGTTCCATAAGCACTGTCTGTGCTGACGCCTTTCATTTATCACATAAGTGGCGAAAACAAAATGGAAATCAGGTGACAGTATGCTTATCTTTTCCTTTTAAACTTAAAATTGATCTTTTATAAGTCCCTGATACCTACGAGCAATAAACTAGTGCTAAGAATGATTGGTTCTGTTCCGACTGCTTTACACATATCAGTGTGCTTACTGTTCACATCAAGCCTTTGGGGATAATTATCATGCCCTTTTACAGATGAGGAAACTGAGGTGCACAGCAGTTTATAAAAGTACCTCATGTGTGTAAGCACCGTGTTCATGTGTGTGCGCTGTGTGTGCATGCGTGCAAGCACCCTGTGTGCATGGGTAAGTGCCGCGCCCAGTGTCCGTAAGCCTTGCCGACGGTTGGTGCTGAAGTTCTGTGGGGCCCACGCACTGGGGCTCTGGTGTCCCACTCCTGGCTGCTGCACTAAGTGTCCGCGTCTGCGACCCCTCACGACTTGGCCTCACCGCAAGGGATGCCAAGACCGAGTCCTGCCGTGTCGGTCAGACGCTGCGCCTTCTCACATTTCCCACCCAACTGCAGTGACACTTTATGTCTTTGTGATGCTGCCTCAGGCTCAGGCCGAAATTAGTGGTCTCTAATAACGGCGAACTTTCCAATGGCGAAGGAAGCCATTACGGTAGTTAACACAGCCATTTCCTCTGTTAGAAATAAATGTCCCTTTACCTAATGTACGAAAAAATCAATATGCTGAATGCCTTCCTCCAATGATCTTGGCTCAACGAGTAACTCTGAAAATTCAACTCGGATCTTGCCAGAAAGCATGAGGGAGCAGGACGGAAAGAGGCCTGCGGTCCTCAGCGGGGCCCCAAAGTCAGGACCTTCGCAATAACATGATCCCAAAGGATCATCCAGACTTTAGACTCTCCCTGGCTTCCTGTTCTTCGGACAAGAGCTTTTCCCAAACTGTGTCAGGTGCATCCCTTGCTTTTCCCATCCAAGACATCCAGTGGGGGGAAAATCCAAAGAGGCAAGCATGGCACAGTAAGGGAAATCTTATGGATTTCATTTAGTTTCTGTCTTTTCATTTTCTCTTATACTTGCCGCTAGAGGCCGTGTGTCTAGATTCCACGTCCCTGAGGCTCCTAGAGCAGGGTCCAGGTGGATGCTCAGATGCCTGGACTGCTGTGCCCAGGCCTAACTCTTAGCACCTGCCCTGGGCCAGCCATGTGGGATCCTCAAGTCAGGCTTTCCCAACCTCAGCACCACTGCTATCAGGGACCTGATAATTCTTTGCTATAAGGCACTGTCCTATGCATTGTAGGATGTTCAGCAGAATTCCTGGCTACCACCCACTGGATGCCAGTAGTAGGTCCTTCCCCAGCTGTGACAATCAAAAATCCTTTTGACATTGCTATCTGCTGGAGGCAAAATCACCTCTTACTGAGACTCACGGCCCTGAATGAACAATTGCCAAATGTAGTCTAGGTGAAGGCCACCGGGACCCAGAGAGGTATTTGAGACTGCAGAACTGCCTGTCCACGTGTTCCCAAGTCCCAGGACGGGTTGGCAGTAAAGGGTTCACGACTGACCACTTAGTTGGTCAGAATGAACTACTAGGGAATTTTGCACTTAGTTATATCTGGTTTTATGGCATTTAATTTTCCAGAGGCAGGAATGTGGTCTTTGTGGCATGAACAGAGTAGGAAAAGTGATAAATATTAAACTTTTTGGTTCATATGCGAAATACTACCTTTTACTTACGTAAGAATCAAGAAGAAAAAATGCAGCCCATCAGTGGTGTTTGTTGGGTTAGTTATGCTTGTATGTATGTTATTTTTGTACTCCTATTTATTAAGAATCACAGAATGATATAAAATAGCATTGACACAAAGACTTATAATCACGTGAGAATATGATATAAAATTAAGCATAAAACCTTATGTGTACAGTACAGGAGGCCTGTCCAGAAAGTATCCACCCTACCACGTAATAGGAAAAATAGAGACATTTACTGAAGAAAATACAAAGATACAAAAAACATTGTAGACAGGACAATAATGCCTCAGTCCCTTTCAAGGTAGGCATCTTGGGACCTCACACAGTTTTCCCTCCCAGTAGCCATCAGCTGCCCCATCTTATTTTCCTGAATCTCATTGACAGACTGAAATCTCTTCCCTTTCAAAGGTGATTTCAGTTTTGTGAAAAGCCAGAAGCCACAGGGCACCAAATCTGGGCCATAATGGGGCTGAGTCGCTAGGGTGCCAAAACAGTCTGCACGAGACGTGATGCATGAGTGGGCACATTATCATGATGCAGCTGCCCATTACCAGGTGCCCAGAGCTGCGGCCTTCTGAATCATCTGAATAGTTTCCATGGAGGAATGTTCAAGCTTAATGCAAAATTTGTTGCAGATTCGTTGCTCCACTCACTCAGTCACTTTGAATGCAATGACCATACAGTATCCATGTTCACTATATGGTGTCTACCACCCCCACTGACTAGTACAGTGAAATTGTCATTGTTCACACATGTGCATTCCAGTCCACTCTCCTTGGCTGCCAGGTTACATTGATGTGGCGCAAACCATTCTTGTTATATCAACAATGGCTGGATTTTTTTCTGGACAGCCCTTGTGTTTCATTTATATAACATATACACTTTATACACATACTCAGACACCGACTTGTCTACTATTACCTACCTGCCCTCCATCCCGCCTCATCTATATCTATAGAAAACAACTTAGTTTTCTACTGGCTTGGAATATGGACCATTCTAATGCAGTAGTATGCATAAGTAGTATATACGCTATATACTTTAAATCTACATATATAATACACACTATGCATATATATTCTATAAATATGTATGTGCTGTCTAGTGTATTTAAGCTCCTGTTAGAGTCACCAATAACCTCCATGTTGCTAAATTCTCACCTTTCACCTGCCTTGTTCTCTAGTAGTATTAGACTTTTCAAGACCTTACTTCTTGAAATCCTCCCTTCTCTTGGTCCCAGGACATGATTCTTTCACAGTTCACCTTCTAGTTAATCGTGCACACTTTTCTAACCCCCTTGGCAGGTTCCATCTCACCAATCCCTAAATACCTCATTGTCCTAGGGCTCAATCATGTGACCTTTCATTGTCTTTCCCATCCTTACTTTCTAAGTTACCTCATCTAATTTCCTGGCTTTAGTTATCATTTACACAGTCATGAGTCATGAACTCATATCTCCACTTCTCTCCCCTAAACTACAGATGCATATAACCAATTTTCTAGTGATCAACTCCTTTAGGATTTTTACCTTGCAATTACCATAGGCAAATAGATTATCCCTTAAATTGTCCCTCCAGAACAAGTTAACAGCAATTGTATTCTTCTGGACATTCAAACAAGAGACCTCAATGTCATCGTCAACTCCCTTCTTACCACACACTCAACATCCGACCCACTGGCAAGTCCTGTAGACTCTACCTCAAAAACACACACAGAATCCTACCACTCCAACTATCTCAAGCACTGCTTCTCATCTAACGCTCTGTCCGTAGTACTGCCTCCTTTCTACTTAACTGCTTCTACTTTTCCCTCTTCAGGCTGTTTCTCAACACCACAGCCAGAGTGGTCCTGTTCAACCAAATACCCCAAACCTCCTAGTGACTTCCCACCTCACTTGGACAATAACCTAGTCCTTAACAATGTCCTGTAAACTCCACGAAACTGACTGCCCTAACTCTGCTCTCTGAACACATCTCCAAATACCCTGCACCTACCACATCGGTCTTCCTGTTTTCTTCAGTAGCACCTGCACACTCTGCCCCAGGTCTCCCGCATCACCTTTTCCCTCTGCTCCGAATGCTCTTCCCCTACATCCCTGCCGACCTCCTTCCCTCACTTCCTTCAGTTCTCCGTTCGAACACCAGTTTATCAGTGAGCAGTTCCCTGACTATTCTGTTTAAAATTAGGTTAAGGGCATCTCAACACCACCCTACCTATATCCATTGTCCTGCTTTATTTCTCTCCATAGCTTTTATCATGCACTGTGTACTGACTTGCTTATTTTCAAATAATGTCTCTTGGATGCAGAAAGTTTAATATTGTTCTGTTCTTTTCCACCAATATATCACTAGTGTTTCAAACAGTACCAGACTCAGAAAAAAGTACTAGGTAATTGTTGAAAGAATTAATATATGAGTACACATCCAACATATGTGCTTTGTGTATATATATTTGTGAATTGCATTTGTGGGGTTGTATACACCATATGCAGATGAATAAATTGCTGGCACCACACTTAATTCCTACTATTCCAGATTTCATTAATTTAAATATTTATACAAACTAGTTTTTACATCAAAGTAATAATAAAGTATCACAGTTATGAGGAATCTTAAAGGTAATCTAGTCCAATTTCCCTTTTCATACCATACTTTCCACTTCTAGGAGAGATAACAACCCAGGTCAGCTTCAACATCAAATCCTCAACGAAAGCACCGTGATGTGTCACAGCTACCAGTTTGTGATAGACATTAGGCTGTTCCTGGTTCCAAATTGCATCATGTACCTCAAATCATAAGTGAACCTTGCAAACGGCAACACTCATGGTCCATTTCATCAACTCTGGGAAGCACTGTGATCAAGTACTACATGCACATTACCTATCTACTTATCTGTCTGTCCTTCTGTGCACATACATGCATGTGTGCACACACATGCACAAACAAAAGTTTCATGAGAAAATACCCAGGGGGCAATGAATTTTAGGATTTTCTAGGTTATTTTATTTTTTATAAGCTTTGAATACAATCCACTACATTAAAAAATGGAGAATAGTTTTCAATTTGGAAAACACTGCCAAGATATGTACATGTGTGTGCAATATCTTTATTAAATAAAAAACAGTAAAACCAAATGGTAAGTAAAATGTTAACTGCCCTTTTAAAAAAAATTTTATGAGCCATCTTAATATTTTATCCTGTCCATCTCCAGCCTTAACTAACTCGTTAATGTTTTTTTAGGTAAATGTTCTTCAAGTTCTTGTAGCTGTTGATCTGTTATCACCCTAATTTTATATATATATATATCTTTCTACTTTCCATTCAGTTATTTCTTTTCCTATTTCTCCATTCTCTCATTTTATTCTCTGCAATACTATGTCTGTACCTAAGCATACTGAATAACCTGTTGCAGTTGGAATTCATGAATGAGACTGATCCATCTGGCTCACGTGACAAGAGATAATCTTTGCAAACCATAGTCATTCAACCAATTTTTATCAAGCATCTACTATGCACTAAACACTGTAATTGGAAATGGCCCATCTATACAGAACATCATTGGCAAAAACCTTGTTGAACATCATGGGAGGACATTGCGGTTTCATTCATAGTATTATGTGAGAGGAAAAAATAGACTTTAAGCATAGGAAAAGAGGAAGCAGAGGAATCTACATGGCTAGACCTTGCCAGATATTCTAATCATTTTTATCAAACAAATATCAAAAGTAATTACTTGTCGTGAGAGGAGGAAAGAGAGGCAGGAAGATGGATGACTAGGGAGGCATCTATATTATTAGCTTAAGAGTGTTCCAAACGGGGCCATTTCTGGAATCATAAATGTTCTTGTATTGTAAAGCAGTGCTGGATTCATGCATGCAAGTGGTAATAACCCAGCTTCCCAAAGCCCGGGGGAATCAACCAGTCTGCAGGGCCAGTGTTCAATTTCCCAGAAGCCCAGGTCAGACCTGAAAGCATCCATGCTGAACCTTTTATGGCCCTCATTTCATTAAATGCTGTGTTCTTGGCTCAGCATGAGTAAGCTCTGGATGTCTTTGCCTTGCCTCCCAAATGTGTAATTAGTCTGTGTTGTGAGCAGCTTACTTTATGCAAGACTTATGTTTCACGTGCAATCATTTTGTCAATTACCAAAACTCAAACAAAAGGGCTTTAAGAAAAAAAAGAATGATTTTTTTTAACATCAAGCAAAAGCCATACCTGGCAATTTTGCCAGGATATTTTATAATAAGCTTAATCACTGTTGACTTTTTTTAAATAAGTAAATTCTAAGGAATTTCAGGTGATGAAATTTTTGTTATAGCTAAATAAATTTTCACAACAATGAAAGGATAAGACACCTGCAAGACACTTAATTTTCTGAAAAATTTTAATCTTCTAAAAAAGCATGAGTAGCTATTATAAACATGAAAGCTTTTTGGCCAGTTGGATTATACAAAATTCAAAATGTGGATATCACCCTGGAGTGGGGATCAGAGGCTGATTCCAACAGCTGGGAGGCATTTTATTTTAGATTATATTTTTCAGAGAGTAAAGAAAAGAAGACAATGAGAGATGAGCGGGCACATGCAAATGCAAATGGTAATCTAGGGATGATCATCGTAATAAATGGTAAAAGGCTTTCCCACCACTGCTGCTAATACAGAAATGAAATTAGCAGAACTCATGGTGGTTTACAAGTGGAGAGATTATCTTTTAAAGTCTTTTGTCTTCTGGACAATATAGACAAATTACCAAAATGAAGCAGAGATCATGGTGCAGATAATTTTTTAAAAATATACTGAATTATACTATAGGCTGTTGAGAATTAACACAAAGATCAATATTATACATCAATCATATGGAAAGGAAAAGTGTAGGTTAGCACTGCAATAAGTAGGAGAAAAGTTTTATAGCGCTACATGTAAGTAACACTGGTATTTACTTTTAATGGATAAAAAATTTTAATGTAGATTTCTTCTAGTTAGTTCAATAATAAATATTTTCAATATATGTCCTTATGTGATATCCATAAGTGCACATTTATTCATTTAAAAATAATTTTTAACCAAAGACCTGAATGAAGAAACACCTATAAAATATTTACAAATGAGACACTTAATTTTTTCATGTTTTTTGAAAGGGGGTAGAAGGAGGAAACTACTGAAAGCAAGAGTTGACCTCTGGCTGAATTGATCAAAAAACAGTTTTCTTTAAGTGAAGGATTAATCTAATACCAGGAAACAAAGGTAAAAAAAATGGCCATTCTTTTCTTGCCTGTTCAATCTAAAAGTACCTCAATTTAATACTAAGTTGGAGATTAAAACTAACAAAGGTAAAGTAAGTCCGAGTTAAGATTTCACAGCAGCCTTTGTCCCCTCCTACTTACAGTACATATACTTGAAAAACCAGCAAATTCAACAGTTTAGTGACACTGGCAACCGTTTTCCTTTTCAGATAAAGATTCTAAAAATGAATATAATTTTTGTCATTAAAAGTAATGTGAATATTTTATATTCAGGCAGCATGGAATTTTACAAAACTGAAACCTGCTTTGTTAACACAGAGAAACAGCAGGTCTTTCTGTTCTGTCTCCTTCTTCCTATTAAAGGTGGATTAAAGAAATCTGATTACAGATGTCTTAAATATGTTATAAGCAGTAATTTAGTGGTTAAAATACAAGAATACATGCTCTGATAGGAATATATGATCCAAGAACAAACGCTGTGACTTTAAGAACTTACTGATCTATAAAGGAGGCATAATGGGTCTGATTCTAAGAGGAATGGATCTGGTTGAGAAGCTGGGTTCTTTCCAATACCTTTGAGATCACAAATGCTTTGTATGGCAGGCCACCTGCACTTAACACCTTTGAAAGACAAGGTAACCATCAGGGACAGAAGCTAAACAAAAACAATACGCAGCACCTCATGGAAGGGAACATACCAGTCACGGGGTCTGCTTCACCCACAGCCCGGCCCACTGCTCAGGAAGGGGGTGGCGCTGAGGAAATTGTGGGTGACCTCTGACCCCACAACACAACGGTCAGTCCGCAGGCTGCTCATGCTTCCTGAGGAAGTCTGGCCCGAGGCTGTCCAATTAGAACACCCTCCAGAAACCAATGAAGCCAACCGAACTGGTTCCCCATCATGCATGGCTCAATCTAAGGTCTAATACATGGGGCTATAATCATTGCACATAAGGGGAAAGATGATGAAACATTCTAGGAAAGAGGTTTCTTTATTCTGGGACTTCTTGGTGCTTTTAAAAGGTCAGTATATGTATATTTCCTAACACCTGAGCATGCAAACATTTTTGCACAAAGCATATTGTAGAAACAGTGCTCCTTAGCATACACTTGACACAATGGAAGGAAGGTTAGGCTAGAAAGGAATGGAGGAGAGATGTTTCCAGAAAGAAATGTTGTAGGTGAAGAACAAAGTCCTGGAGTTACCGCACACCTTCATGGTTCACCCTTCCAGTCCCATATTTTCCTGCGTCACACTTCTGTGCACATTCTGTAGGTCACAATCAGCATTAGCAACAGCAGAGGGCCGCAAGAGTCCCGGCCAGCCTCTAAAGATTCAGAACGGCAAAAAAATGTTCTACAGCTTTCACAATGAGGGAGTTCCGATTTCTCGGGGATAACTAAATGGTTAGCTTCCTTATCAGGAAAGTTAAAATATATTATTATTTTTCAGCTTTTGATTGGGAGACTTCTGTCCATAGTTTAAAGACAATTAACTACAGGTTGTTTTCACTGTGACTTTAGGAAGTTATACAGTTACAGAATAAAATCTTCAACTATTACAGTCAATATACACATAGAACTGTTCTATACAACATCCTCTATTCTCGGTGTATGTGTCATTATTTAGGGGGACAATAACTCATTTAGTAAATATAATATGTCTTTCTTCCTGACTTAGGAATTCCAAAGGCAGGAATTACATCTCAGTTACCTACATCTCCCTAGAGGACCCTGTTAAATGTTCTTTCTCTTCAAGGCACACAGAGCCACATTTACTTAATCATGTTTCAGTGTAAAACAGTACAACCATGGCCTCAAGAAAGTAAAATTTGTTTAAAGGAGGAGGGGCCATTTCTGCTTGTTGGTTAAGGCTATCAGAAAATCAAAAGACAAAAATATAACCTCTTTAACCCTCCCCTTTTCTCTGATGTCTGCATCTAAGGACACTCCAGCTGGAAACCAATCCCCTTTAGTACCCTATTAGTGACAATTAACCCTAAATTCCAAATGGAGATTGAGAAATCTCAGTGCAACAACAATTTTAAATGCACAGTACATGCTTGCTATTATAAGGAGAATGTTCTTACCACATATATATTTACAAATAACACATATGTATATTAAATACACCATTTGTAGATAGACATATAATTTGCCTTTTAATAATCTGTTAAAATTAATTTTCTGATATAACTGACTATAAAATAAAAAAGTCATTTAGATTCTATAGAGTAGGAAAACCCATTAAAACTATACTGTGATATACCTTCCTGTTCTCACTACTACAAATAATTTTAAGGGAGAGAGGAAATTGACCCAGGGTTAATTGATGGGGGAAAGTGAATGAATGTATCAGTTGGATATTGCCATTAAAATGTTGAGTAACAAGCCATCTGAAAATTGTGATACCAAAAATAAGGCATCACTTTCTGGCTTACACATCTGCAGGTTGAAAGGGGTTTGGCTGATCTAGGCTGGGCTGGGCTGGGCTAGGCTGCCTCCAAGCTGTGTAACGTGTGCTCGTCTGCCCGACATCCAGGCGCCGGCAAACATAGGGTTACAGCTGTGAGCTCATGAAACGCGGTTTACTGTTAGTGTTGTTCATTTGTTCTTGTATTGTTTTTTTGTATCATGACTTCAAACCTACTTTTACCCACCCCTGTATTTCTCATCTTCCTAGACCCCTGGATAAGCTGAGCCATGATTTAAAACACAAATGCAAAAAAATAAAATTTTAAAGGTTTTGATCACAAAACATCCATTAACATCTCACTGGCCAAATGAATTCATATGACCAGGTCCACAGGCTATAGCTGGAAAAGTACTCTCCACACACCATGAGACCAAGACAACAGTATGGATATATAATGCTATTATCGGAAGTGAAGAATTGAGACCAATAATTGCATTCAACCACTGGTGATTTTTTTTTTTTTTTTTTTTTTTAACTCATGGGAGAAACTAAGGGTTAGTGATGTATCATAGGGCTTATATCTTAATCATGTCGTTCTCTTAATCATGTCTTTCTCTTCTTTTTTTTGGTAATATTTTATTTTATCTTTAGAGATTGGGGAAGAGAAGGCAAAAGAGAGGGAGAAAAACACCTACATGAGAATCATCGATCAGTTGGTTGCCTCTCACATGCTCCCAGACCAGGGACCAAACCTGCAACCCAAGCATGTGCACTGACTAGGAATCAAACCTGCAACATTTTCCTTTGCGGAATGACACCCAACCAACTGAACCACACACCTGTCAGGGTTCTTTCTCTCCTTTTAATACTACATATTCTATTTGACACATAAATCCTTCGGCTATCAGCTGAATGTTTGCATCACCTCCAAATTCGTACATTAAAATCCTAATTTCCAATGTGATAATATTAAGAGGTGTGGTCTTTGGGAAGAGCTTAGGTCATAAGGTGGAGCCTCCTGAATGGTATTAGTGCCCTCAGAGAACCCACAGCGCTCCCTAACCCTTCCACCATATAAGGATACAGTGAGGAGTCTGCGGCTCAAAGAGGGCCCTCATCTAACCAGGATGGCATCCTAATCCTGGACTTCCAGCCACAGGAACTACGAGAAGTAAGTTTCTGTTGTCTATGAACCATCCAGTTATAGCAGCATGAACAGACTAACACACCATCTCATAGTCTGAACTTCACAGAGGCTTCTGGATCTGTACTATTTTTCTAAGGGAAAGGAAGTAGGTAACCTAATTCTAGGAAGATCTCTCCTTCCACATGCCTACGCTGCTCTTGCCAAGGTCTTGAAAGAGTCGGTTCAGGAGGCGCCCAAGTCCTAAATAACTGGCTTGAACGACTGAATACTGCCTTTCACTTTACATTATTCTTCTTCAGGATGCACCTTCCAAATGTTCTTCTGCCTTGCCATTATATATAGGAAAGCAGGATAAGGGTAAGGGAGCAATTTCTGTGGCCTTAATTCCTGTAAAATCAGTGTGTAATTACACAAAGTTTAAAAGTTCAGCACACTTCCAATCAATATTTCCCCAGCTGTAGGCTGAGCGGGACTTTCTTTCCCGAACTAATGGATCTTAATTTTCCAACGATGTCAAGTGTGCTTTAAAGGCTAAATAAGGACTATCTCAGTCCAGTTCATATCTAAGGAATTTAATTAAAAAAAAACTTAATCCAACACAGTGCCAAGTTTACTTGCTGATACATGAAAAAGGAGAGACTCATCTAAGCACAATGAGTGAAAAAAACATTTTAGTTAAGCATTTTCCTGATGGTGCAGACTTACAATTTTTATGACACTCAATGAAATCA
The DNA here is from genome assembly GCA_039655065.1 of Glossophaga mutica. Taxonomy (NCBI): domain Eukaryota; kingdom Metazoa; phylum Chordata; class Mammalia; order Chiroptera; family Phyllostomidae; genus Glossophaga; species Glossophaga mutica. The sequence goes on from CM077306.1 coordinate 25,462,193, forward strand.
CATGTAAGGAAAAGTTTATTTCATATGTATATGTGTATACACCAAGTATAGAAATTATTTTCACCTCACGAGAAATTGTACATTGAAGGTTTAATGGAATAAAAGACTCTTTACTTAGTATCTCCAAACACCCTGCCTTTACATCTCAGCATGTAAGATACTGCCGCCTTCCCTGGTTTTACCAGTGGGAAAACAAACCGCATTCCTCTGAGCTTCCATTTCAGTTTCTTTTTCCCATTCTTACTATTCTCATCACTTTCTATTTTTACAATTACTTGCTGGCCTGTCTTCACTCCATGGTACCATTGTGATCCCATCAAAGGCAGGAATTATGTTTAATTCAACTTGGAATCCAGTTCAGCTTCCAGTAGGATGCATATGTATAATAAATATTTGTTCTATGGCAACTTCATAAATTATTTTGTTGACACTTCTTTGCCACAGTGCCCTTCTTGAAATAATAGCATTAAAAGATCAAAAAAGTGACAGCTGTATATCTTACTTATCTATAAAAACATAATTTCAACACTTCCAGCATTCACGTTCTTGCGTGTTTGTTAGATGGAAATAAAATGAATTACTTAAATGTTACAAAGAGCTTCTCTTATTTTTTAGGTGGAATTCCGTCTACCTAAAAATCACTCCTTCCCCTACTCCCCCTGTGACGCCCACTGGCAAACTCTCACTTAGCTATCAAAGCCTGTCTTCACTGTCACCTGCTCTCTGTGGCTGGGCCCTCATCTGGGCTTCCTTAACACTTTAGACACACCGTAATTAGCACTGATCACACAGTATTATGGTTATTTGTTATTCTATAAACCTATAAGAATTTCAAGGCCAACAAAGACCATTTTACTTAAATTTATGCTACCAGTACCTATTCGAATGCATGCCTGAGAACAAGAGTATGCAAAATATTTTTTAAAGAGTGTTGCTGACAAGTGCTGCATCAGTTAGTTCTTCCTTTGTAGCTCAATGTGCGCCATGTTTTCTATTAATATTAAAAAACAGTTAAAAACTCTCACTTAAGTTCCAGTACGTTGCAATATAGACCACTGTCACCACCATCACCATCATCCAGTGGACTTTTGGAACACCGGGCTGTGCATCCGGGGTATCTACAGCAACAGTGGTTCCCCTTTTCCATTGTTGTAACAGTGCTAAGTTTAATCATGACCTGTTTGCACTTTGATGCCTATGAAGGGCTGAGCTATGCAAGAAAATAGCTTGCAAATGTTTCTGCAAACTCACATTTATTTTGGCTCATCTGATCTCCATATCCGCTCTTGAGTTTTGATACGGGGTGGAGTAAATCTGTCATTCACTTCTGCTTTATTATGACAGCTGGCACTATTTGGCAACTACCTTGTTCAAATTAACCCTTAAAAATATTGTTTTACATTTGAAACTAAGACTGTATCTATATCAATTCCTAAACAATTGGTTGAAAAGTTTAAAATCACTTACTGAGACAATTCATTTGTTCTAAATTAAAACTGAACAGCAAGTAAACTAAAGATCATTTTGACAGTTTTTTTTTTCCCCCCAAAAGTAAGCTGGGTACTACTTGGGCATAAATACCAAGTAAAACACTCAATATATTTGGTGTCTCCCCATCTTTGTCTTTTTAAAATCATTACACATTAGGCTCAGATAACTCAGAATATATTTTACATTGTGTTTGACCTGAAAGAAGAATCAAAGTCATAATTCAAATATGTTAACGACTGGCAAAAGAGACACCTAACCAATTATGTTCTCATTAAGGCAGTCCTTAATCCCAGCCTTTGTCTATGTGGATACAGAGTTCATCCCATTATTTTAGCCACATCAAAAGCAGGGCATTGGCTAAACAAATATGTGTGATTTACAAAGGCAGCCATATTTTAGTGATACAAAGCAAGCCGTCCAGTGCTTAATGGGGACCGTATGTTCAGAAGCCTCTTTTGGTTATATATTTTTTTTCTGTTACGCTGAATGAGAACCCAATGTACTTAAAGAATGAGCTGAGAGAGAGAACCAAAGAGTCAAAACAATTCTAGAATTATGAATAAGTGCAAATCATTTTTTAGTATAACTCAATACAACAGGTATGCATCAGTTTGAACCATTATTCAGCATATCATAGATGGTGTCCTCTGTCTAGGTCACTAACTTCTAATAAAACTATCTGTGCTAGTAGAAAATTCAGCTGCAACTTCCTCAGAAACATTAAGAGTGTTCCAAGAACATTGTGCATGATCAAAACCCCACTTTCCCCCCTACTGTTCTATTAGGATAAGCTTCCACATTCTCTTAAAGAAAAATGGATTTGTGAACTTAAAAAAAAATAGAATGGTCATCCTCTTATTTTCCTCACTCTCTGGTCTATGGTCATTAATGTCTTCTCAATACCATGCTCAGTCATCTGTCACTCCAGGGACAGTACTTTCAATTAAACCTTTTCTTTCATCCAAGAATGCCTGTTTTCATTGACCACTGCACTTTTTATCTGCGGATTTATGATAATCTAATGCACGTCCCCTCACAGGCAGAATGGCCTTATGAATCCTCATTGTTCTTACACCAGAAGAGAAGTGAAAAACAAAATTAGCTCTTGCAGAAGACAGGAAGGAAAGCTCATTTGTTTAACATAGCAAGAGGCCTTTCACTACCTGCCCAATGGCCTTGACCATTATACTGTCCTGGCCTCTCAATGTGCTGGCTGCCCTTGCCTGGCTGCTTATAACTGATAAGACTTGCCAGCCCCCTTGAGAGTCACTGAGAGCAGAAGGTGAGAGGCAAAGCGATCTTTGGGTTACATTTTCAAAGGTTTCTGAAGTAAGACATTTACATGCTATCGTTATTTTCTTCTGGGGAAAAAAAGACCCCTACAGGTTACAGAGGAACCTCTGAACTGTTATCTGGCAGCAAAGGCTGGACTTTTAAAAAAAATATGTGACTTATTATCCAGCCGTCCCACTTCTGGGGATATATCCGAAGAAAAAGAATATATGAACACCTCTGTTCACTGCAGCGTTACTTACAATCGCCAAGATTTGGAAGCAGCCCAAGTGATCATCAGTAGATGAATGGATACAAAAGCTGTGGTCCATTTATACAGTGGATTACTACTTGGCCATAAAAAAAAAAAATCTTACCTTTTGTGACAGTATGGATAGACCTGGAGAGTATTATGCTAAGTGAGATAAGCCAGTCAGAGAAAGACAAGTACCACATGATTTCACTTACTTGTGGAATCTATTGATAATAAACAAACTAAAGTTATAGAAACAGACTCATAGAGAACAGACTGACAGCTCCCAGAAAGGAGGAGTTTGTGGGATTGAGTGAAAAGGTGAAGGAATTAAGCAAAAAAACCCAGAACCAAAAAAACAAAATACACCTCACAGACAGACAATACTATGGTGATTACCGAAGGGAAAAGGGAGTGGGAGGAGGTAAAAGAGGGTAAAGAGGGGGAAAGTGGGAATAAATGGTGATAGACGGGACTTGACTTGGGGTGGTGAACACACAATATAACATACAGATGATGTGTTATAGAATTGTACACCTGAGACTTATATAATTTTATTAACCAATGTCACCCTAACAAATTCAATAAAAAATCCATATACTTGAATAAATAAAGAAATAAGCAAGTGACTACCTTCTTTGTATCTATTTTGTCTTTACTTTCCTTCCAACTAGGAAGCACATGATTTGGTTTCTATTTCAGAAGCACACACATTATAGTGACATGTTATTAACTTAACCACCATGAAAAATTACATACATATATTTTTATAATCCTACTCAGTTATGTAGCTGAAAACTAGTATATTTCTATCTCTGTATGATACATAGAATAAGTCACTCCTATGTATATCCTCAAATATAAACCCACTCGGCACTCTTCATCTTTAATTTCCTTGCATGCCTACATAGCACATAAAATTATCAAATTAATAATTGCATTAATATTTATTTATATAACTTATTTACAACTTGTCTAGTGCCAAAGAGGAATTAAAGTGGCTTGAATTAATAATTACAGTGAAAATATGTCAGGTTTTCAACGAGTTGCTAATGTTGGCATGCTCCTATTTTTTCAATAAAAGAATCTAGAAGCCAGAGATTTTTAACTGCATCAAGGATTGCCGAAACCTTAATGAATAGCATTTGCAATTTATTTACTTTTCTTTATGTGTAATACAAATTAGCTTTAGACAATCTGACTATAGATAAAGATAATTTCTAGTTAGAACACAGGCTATACACTGTAAGTTTGTTTGTAAACTTGGTTCCTGCAACTTGAACTTTTTTTCTCTCAAAAAAATATTGATAAATTGAACCTAGGTTTCAACGAAATAACAGGTTCATTTACTCCACATTATCTCTAAAATATAACAGCAGGTAATGATTTACATTGTATTGGATGGACTAAATTTAAGAATGTTCTGTGGGAGAATACACCTAAACTTCCACTTTAGAAAAGGAGGAACACATTTCCTTTGCAGCTGGCTATGGAAGTGAAGTCTCTTACGGCCCCCACGGCCACGTTGGCATCCAAAGTGGATGAGAAGAAGGGCCCCGCCTGAGACTGCTAACTACCATGGCAACAAGCACCACAATGGCTGGAGATCAAAAAGGTGCACAAGAAGTGTATCTGTTGGCAGTTTCTTAGCTCTACATTTTTTTTAGCAGAAGGTACTCTTTAGGTTACATGCTCCCAAGCATTCTGAAAGGTGAAACAAACAGGGGCAGCCTTCCACCATCCATTCACATGGCAGATAGGTCATTCATGATTCTGCACTGTCTGTATTGAGTGTCATGCCAAATTCGGTGCCTGGAAATTCACAGGAGAGTATTTTGCATTAGGAAGAGATCTAAGAGACCACTTAGTTCAATCCCCTCATTTTATAGGTAAGAAAACTTTTCTCCTTATTTACTGTCAAATCATTTTTTCATTGGTAGTATTTATTTGTTTACCACTGTCTACACAATCCAACTCCTACTCCCAGTCCCCGATTCAGGTAGTGGGTGTTGTCGACATGAGAAACGTCCAAATCTGTAGAGAGTTTTGCAAGTTTATTTATCCCAAACTGACGACAGTGCTGGGAAGCAAAATCTCAATGGGTTGAGAAAATGCTCCTGAGAATGGCAGTTTTGCAGCTTATTTTACACATTAGAGGAAAAAGGATGAGATGCAAGGAGGGTCACATGACATCATTAGTGGTAGATTAAAGTGGTGGGAGAAAGCAAAGCAGGGAAATTTCTAGGATTGGATAAAAAGTAAAACAGAGAAAGACATATTTCCTTTACATTGGTGGGTACAGGATGGTTAATAATTAACATTTATAGCACATAGAGATGGCACTCAGGGAACAAGATTACAACGAGGAGTTCTGTGGTCACATGCTCTGGTGGTGGCTGGGCCCTCAGGGGTCTGGAAAAGGAGATCACTCTGACATTTCAAAGGTGATGTCATCTTAGTGCAAAAAGGCAACAGACTCATTTACTGTAGCGATCTGCCAAGGAAGCTACAGGCTCAGGACGTGCCTACCCGCCATGACTCACTTGCAGTTAGGAATTTAGATGTCCGGACCTTCCTGGGGAGTTACATTTGGTTTCTGGGTTTGCAAGGTCCACCGAGCCTGTCAGGTTTAGCATGTGGCTGCCATTCCATCCACAGTGTTTACTGTAGAAGACTAAGTCTCCGAGTGTGGTCGGAGGGAAAGGGAAAAGCATATCTATCCCTCATCTACAAAGAGGAGTATCTAGACTAGGAATAAGGATTTATGTTTAATGAGAATGTCATAGTTAAAAATGTTGAACAGTGAAGTACTGAAATGGGTATGCCTTGTTTACTTTTGTATCTTTTACACTCCATTTGCACCAAGAAAGAATTCAAAATTTTGGTAACTGTCATTAAGAAAGACAACTGAACCTAAAAAATAAAAACAAAAAATAAGCAAACAACTAGAACGGGAACAGAACCACAGAAATGGAGATCACATGGAGGGTTAGCAACAGGAGAGTGGGAGGAGGAGAGAGGGGGAAAAGGTACAGAGAATAAGTAGCATAGATAGTAGGTAGAGAATAGACAGGGGGAGGTTAAGAACAGTACGGGAAATGGAGAAGCCAAGGAACTTATATGTACAACCCATGGACATAAACTAAGGGGGGAGGAGAATGCTGGTGGGTGAGGCAGGGTGTAGGGTGGAAGGGGATAAAGAGGAGAAAAAAAAATTGGGACAACTGTAATGGCATAATCAATAAAATATACTTAAAAAAGAAAGATAAGATCCAAGAGTTAAACCATGTTTCTAAAATTCAAACATCTAGTGGCAGTCCTGGTCCAGTAACCTGAAACCTACGTCCCTGGCCTACACTCACTCTGCTGCAGAACAGTGTGCTCTCCAAATTTCCTCACCTAATGTGCGAGATTATTAACAATATTGACATCTATGAATTATGCCTCTGGGAAGTGTGACTTTCTAATCTCTCCATGTAATCACAGAATCTGTCTGCCTCTCCCTTGGATATTGACTGGCCTTGTGACTGACTTTGGCCAAAAGAATAAGGCCGAAGAGACCATGACGGCAGCGGAGGTAAACACTGTGCTCACCTCCCCCCACAACAACATCAAAATTACAACTTAACTACAGAACTATCACTGAGAACCATCAGAAGTCTAGCGAAACAGAAGTCCTATGACGAAGGATATCAAGACTGAAGAAGCCATATGGAGACTGGTAGGAGGGGCGGAGACAGGGAACAGGCGGGTCCCACACCCACGTGAGGCCAGTGAGAACTGAGAGGGCTGTCCCAGCAGCGGAGGCCCCCCGGAGGAGTGAGGCATCCTAGCCCCACAGCAGGCTCCCCAGCCCAGGATTTCAGTGTGAGAAGAAAGTCCCTATAACCTCTGGCCATCCATATCAATGGGACTGTGGCCGAGAGAGACAAAGGGCTGCTGGAGACTCAAGCAGTCCTCTTAAAGGGCCCATGCCTGGATCCACTCACTGACAGACTCACCTGGTCTGAGCTCTAGCCCAGGGGCAGCAGCTTGTAATGTGCCAGGGACACACAGGGCGGAACTGAATTATCTGGCTTCAGGACGAGGGATGGAGGGGCAGCTTTCTCCCAGACAGAAGTGGGACCAAAAGACAGTGGTGGCAAAAGACATTGTTCCTTTGTAGAGCCCTCCCCCACCAAGCCTGCATGTGCAGGTGGGTACCATATCTGAGTTTCCACTAACCCAGCTAACACCACTCACCTGCCCTGGTGATTCCACAACCCCACACCATCCAACATGTGGGCCCACCCAAGCTGTTTCCAGTTGCTTTTTCATACGAACAGCCTGTCTTGGCTCATGCTATGGAGTTTTATAAAATCTCTCAAAGGTTCACAAGCTCCAACAAGAGTATCTGGCTTTGGCATGCCCTGTACTTTTTGCTAAGCAGCCCAAACCTGGCACTAGCAGCAGCTGAGCTTGGTCTCTCTCCCAAGCCCAGCAAAAGGGACAACCATCTGCAGACCACTTTGTAGCTCATACCAAGGGGCCCTGGACTGGGCACAGGCAGTGGCTGACCTCGGGCCGTACAAGACACCCTCCCAAGAAGCCTCAGAACCTGGTGGCTAGCTGTCCTCCATACCAGATCACCACTCAAAGGGGATACTCGGCAGGCTCCAGGGCCCTGCCAAAGTGAATCCTGCTCTGTGGGGTCAGCCCCTGCACAGCAGCTCCTCCGCTGTAGTCATGGCTGGTCCTCGCAACCAATCAGCCTGAAGGTTGGTGTACCTTCCCATTAGTGTACCAACACATCATATTCAAAGCCATGTAAAAAAAAAGGACCTACAGCCAAGATTACTCTACCCAGCAAAGCTTTCGTTTAGAATCTAAGGACAGATAAAGAGCTTCCCAGACAAGTAAAAGCTACAGGAGTTCATTATCACCAAACCAACATTGTAAGAAATATTAAAAAGGACTTCTTTCAGAAAAAAGATGGGTCAAAATATAAATAATAAAATAGCAATAACAACGTACCTATTAACAATTGTTTTAAATGTAAACTGATTAAATACTCCAACCAAAACACGTAAGGTGGCTGAATGGATAAGAAACAAGACCCACACCTATGCTGCCTAGGAAAGACCTACTTCAGACTGGAAGGCACACAGACTGAAAGTAAAGGGATGGAAAATGATATTTCATGCAAACAGAAATAAATGAACAAAAATGCTGGGTTAGCAATATTCAGATTATAGAAAAACAGACTTAAAACAAAGGTTGTAATGAGACAAAAAAGGACCCAGCAATTCCACTGCTGGGTATTTATCCAAAGAAACCCAAAACACTAATGGAAAAAGATGTATGTATCTATATGTTCACTGCAGCATTATTTACAATAGCCAAGATATGGAAGCAACCTAAGTGTCCATCAACAGACGAACAGATAAAGATACTTCTTGAGCACTACTTGCTTACATACAATGGAGTATTATTGAGCCATAAGAAAGAATGAAATCTTGCCACCTGCAACAACATGGACAGACCTCGAGGGCATTATGCTCAGTGAAATATGGCAGACAGAGAAAGATACTGTGATTTCAGTTATATGCAGAATCTAAAAACCAAAATAAACAATAAAACAGAAATAAAGTCATAGGTATAAAGAACATTCTGATGGTCTCCACATGGAAGGGGGTTAGGAGGACAGGCGGAAAAGGGAAAGGGATTATGATGTTACAAATTGCCAGTTATAAACACGGTCACAGGGATGTGAGTACAGCATGGGGAATGCAGTCATCAATACCAAAATCCGTAACTGGATACAGTGTCACACGGGCACTAGGGTTCTCAGGGTGATTACTCTGTAAGTCATAGAAATGTCTAATGACTCTGTTGTGCATTTGAAACTAGTATAATACTGTGCGTCAATTATAATTAAAAATTAAAAATATTTTTTTAAAAAAGAGAATGAGGCAGAAGTGACACTGTTTATAACTTGCAAGTCTAGGCCTTAAGAGTCCTTCATCTTATGCTTTCGCCGTCCTGAGTTGCATGTAAGGGAGCCAGACTGTGGAAGATAAGAAATTACACGAAGGAGAACCAACATGCCCCACCCAAGAGCCAGTGCCACTGACAGTCACGTAAGGGAGGCAAGCGGTGTGAATCAGCCCAAACACAGAACTTACACACAGACAACTCACAAACACGGATCTTGTAAAAGAGGGCCTCGAACAGATCTTAAATTCACACTTAGTGGCGTGTCTACCCCTAGACATGGTCGTTATGGACTGGCAAATTTTGCTCACATGATAGCATAAGTTGCCAACAATATTAGTACTGTAACTAAAATACTCCTTTCCTCTACTCTCCATTTTCCTCAGTTTTCCTTCCCATCCTGCTTCATGCATCTCCATATCTTTAGAAGTGTTCTCTCTTTGCTTCTCTGAATCTATCCACAGACCAGAGTTCCATCTCATAAATGAAATAGTCCATGATTTTAAGGCCCTATTGATTTCTTCTTTTGTACAGTGAACGTCTAGTTCACTGTTAACCTCTCCGCTTTTTCCTTAAATTTGTGCAACTACTGCCCTCCTCTCAGTTTTCCACCCAGAAGACAGGCGCTATGTCGTATTCTCGCCTTGTTTCTCTGATGGCACTTAGCAATGTCTATAAGTTCCTGATTTAGTCCACCTTAAAATACCTAGTGCATGGCACAGCATCCAGCACAAGCAAATGTTCGATAAGCCTTTGATCGGCTAAACTGGAAGTGGTAGGTGTTCAATAAATATTTGTTGAACAATCAGGTCCCATCATAATCCACGTGGACCTAGAAATAGAGGGACATGAGGCCCAAGGGGACAAGTCTGAACATCAGCCTCACTGAGCATCATTTCCATTTGGCCTCCAGGAGATGGAGGGCAAGCGAGTCACGAGTATGATGTTGTAGCTAAATGTTGGTGTGTTTTTCCCTATTTTTGCTTGTTTGTTTCTCTGTGTTTTTCCCCTTATGTGGGAAGTCAAGGGTCCACAGATGAAATATGTGGCTTCTGGGGAGGAGAGAAAGGAGGGGAGGGACCCTCTAGTGTCGGCTGAAAGTGGTAACTCACCCGCAGGGGGTTAAGGCCCATGGTTCCATAAGCCAAAAGTCATGGGTTCCAGAGCATGGTGGGGAAAAAGTAGGTTTACAGTTATCCATGCAAAAAAAAAAAAAAAAAAAAAAGCCCACAATAATTAATAAATCACGACACAAGAATAAACTGTGTTTAGTGTACTGCACTGTGGACCTACTTTTCCCCCACCCCGCCGGCAACAGTGACTCGCAGAGGCTTTCTTATTCTTGGGAACGTTATCTTTTCCCCATTCTACTACCACCTCCACATATCATGTGGCGTTTTCATGTAATTTAATATAATGAACTATTACCTCCCTCCTCATCACCACCTGACATCTTAGTGTAATGTATAAATAAATACGTTCTGCAATTGATAAGTACCATATTGAGTGTTATTTATTTCCAGAAAGGCAGGATGTTAGATCAGAAGCATGAAAGGAAAGGACAAAAGGAAGGAAAAGGAGAGAACAAGGAAATACAAGAAAACTGAAACTGAAACAACATTTCAAGCTGTTAAACAATGCTTCCCTAGATCCCAAGCCGCTAAGAAATGCAAAGAATTAATTACAGAAAGACTAGTGATAAAAGTCCCTCATATAACTCAATAAGTGGTCAGGAAACATAATTGAACTTGTTTGTAATTGAATATCCTGCCATCAGGGCAGATTTAAAGGAGGGTAAACTTAAAGAGACAGAACAATATTAAATGTTCTTTTGTCTTTTTAACGTTTGTGATAAAACAGTCTTCATTTTAAAAGAGAACTGGGACCGCGGTGGGCCTTCATTTAGGCAGCAACCGAAATTGAACAGTATGTGATTTGTACCGCGGCATCTTAATTTAAATAATTATAATATCTTAGAGAAAAAGGAATCTTAACTCTTTGGATGTTTTATTATATCTGACAAGTTCAGTAAAAGGGCACCTATTTATTGGTGCATTATGCGTCATATGTTCCGCACACTCATTAAAAATAATGAGAACACACTTAAAAGTCGTTGCTCAGAGAATCTTTGGGGACGGAGCATGGGAGGAGGTAAGTGGCAACAGATTGTTATTTAAGTGTCTATCTCTGTTTTATCAGCCCTCAGGAAAAAAAAAAGTAGCAATCTTAAGCTGATATTCTTTAATGATAAAGATCACACATTTTCCTGAGAAACAGGCAGATGAAACATGTTCAAAGCTCTAAGGAGACTTTCAAAACCAAACGGACTGTAGTGGCAGCTTCACATGTGTGGTATTTACTTTGATAACAGCTGGAAAAGTCAACCACAATCAATTAAGGCAGTACTTTTCCCCCCTTAATCTTTAAATATCTTTTACAAAATGAATGCATTTCCTTATCTTGCACCAAATGTACCTTAACAAATGTACAGATCACAGGCATAGAGGTAATTAAGCAAATCAAGGTCTTCCCCCGAGTTTTGTAACCACCTTCTTATCCAGCTGCTCCGTATCAACAGCTGGCATGAATTACTGGTAACATTTGGCTAACTGGATAATAAGAAGGATAGAGTTTGTGGTTGGTCATGATATTACTTTTTTCTAAGATGTTTAAACACGTATATTCAAAAATTTCTCCCCCCCCCCCCCCCCGCCAGCCTTCAGAAGCCTAATCATGGCCACAGAAGCCACTAACAAGACATATTCCTTGTGCCGTTGGAGTAGGGCTGAATGTCCTGGCTCTTCATCCTTAACTTCGCAAGAGAATGTAATTAGGCCCCAATGCCCTGAAATGTCAGGAGAGCTTCTTTTCAGCATAGCACACTCCTCCTTCCACCACTTCCCCTCTCCCACAAAACCAGTCTTGTGATAAAGGCCATTAAGTATTTTCATTCTGACACCTGGAAGCCATACAACCAGGCAAAACGGCCAGCACTTCCTCCATCTGTTTTAATAATGCTGAACCAGAGCATTTATCATCATCTGTTTTACCAAGACTAGATTTTGCTGACAAGGGTTCAGTAGAATTCTTTCAGGTATAAGTACTTCCCAGGGAGTAGCAAATGACTATTAATCCCTCAGCCTTGTGGGTTATTGAACGCATTCAAAAAAACTGGCAGAGATTGAGGACCTAGAATCTCAGTACACAGTATAAGTGAGCGGAGGTATGATGCTTATTTCCGGGAGGTGCGAGTCTCACTTAAAGAACATTTCTGATTTTGACAGTCAATGTAAATTTTGAAAAGGGCCGATATCTCTGTGCCCCATTTTTACTATATAAATGAACAGACAAACAAAAAACGAGATAAACGGGAACAGCTAAGTAGTTGCTTTGTGATAGTAAATGAGGATTACTTTCTTAGGAGCTTTAAAATCTTTGCCATGCATTCAACCACAGCATTTGGGGGATGGGAGAGTGCGGTCCATGCAGGAGGCCAGTGGCGCATCTCCCACCCTAGGGCATCTCATGCTGCAGATAAAGGGGAAGGGGGAAAGGAAATTGGTGTACCCATACACAAGTACCAACACCCCAATCTTTTAAGCTTCCCTATAAAAACCTCCCTTTGTTAAGCGCCTTAAATCTACAAATTACAAGGGGGCGTAAAACAAATTTTGAGCACAACCAAACTGAGTATGAAAATTTTAAAGTGCAATGGAGTTGGGCCTGAAAAAGTCAAGTGCAATTGAGTTTGCCTCAATGAATCAGGTGTAATTGAGTTGAGTAACTGGATTGTGCTTGGCACTGGCCCTTGGCCAAAAGGAGAGGCACGTGGCCAAGGAGACACGGGGCTTAAATTTTCCATGGACTATTTTTCACAGAGGAAGAAATTGTTTGCAGAAGAGAAAAACCTGAAAATTTGATTATTGAACCTAGTCAATTAGAGTTGCTAAGTTACCCCATGGTCCTCATACTGTGTGTAACGAAACCACTATTCCTAAGGTTCTCACCTTAAATGAAGCTGAGAACTATCTGGCAGACTTACTAAAACATCTCTTTGAGCGCCATCCCCAGAGTTTTCCGTTTCTCTGGTCTGGAGGGAGCCCAAGAACTCGCCCGTGTTGCAAGTCCCCAGGAGGCACTGTGTTGCTGGTATGCGACCACACGGTGAGGGCCACCATTCTAACACGTCACGGTAGCCAAGACAGAAACATCTAAAGACACTTTTAATACTTTAAAAATACCTGTAATATTTTTAAATAGAAGGTAATAATACTTTCCTATCTCTTCACAAGAAAATTGTACTAGATTATGCAAATGCCCTGATGATAATTTAAACTTTAAACTACCTAAATTGTCATTTACATTCAATACTAACCAACCACACCCTCTCTGTCCTGTGTAGCTATAATTAAAGATTGCTAATGCCCTGAAATCTGAGGAAATCTCTGCATATTTTTATTTGGTTTAAAATAATTATAGCAGAATGAATAATGTATTAGGTAAAGATTAGGTATGGATTAGGGGTAATAGCTCCTCTAGCAATACATTTTTTTAGCCTTCTATGTCATCTGCTTTAATAATGCAGAGCTTTAATTTATTCAGTCAACAAATATTTACTGAGCATATAGTGTGCACCAGGCACAGGAAGTAACAGAAGTGAACATTATTGGAGACTTTCCATTTGCTAGCATCTATGCTCAGCTAATTCTCACAGTTATGTGTGGTGATTATTACTTGACAGATCAGGAAATGGAGGCACTGAGAGGCTGAGTAGGGTAGGAAAGCAGGGATTCACATGCAGGCCACGAGACTCCCAAGCCTGGGCTCTTACGGACTCTTTCTCTACAGTCTTCCGGTCTAATGGAGAGATTCTAACAACGTGTGGATCAGGGGCTTGGGAAGGGGAGGCCTGCGTATGAATGGAAATTGAAGCGGGGCTCCGTGATGGACATCTGGGGGTTCCAGGAAGCTCTGCCCATGGAAGGGGCCTGTGAGTGGACATCTGAAGGAGCTGTGAGGTGAAAGGGAAAGGAGGGGTTTCCTAGATTGGCGGGGGGGCTCATAACAAATCTTTGGCAAGGAGGGGGCCCTGATAACATTTTACTTTTTTTAGAAAAGGACTTTAATTTTATTTTTAGAGAGAGGGGAAGGGAGGGAAAAAGGGAGAGAAACGATGTGAGAGAGAAACATCGATTGGTTACGTCTTGTTTGTACTCAGATCGGGAACCAAACCTGCAACTGCAACCCAGAAATGTGCCCCGACCGGGAATTGAACCAGTGACCTTTTCCTCTGCCGGATGATGCCCAATCAACCAAGCCACACCAGCCAGATCTGCTGGTAACATTTTAGACAGGTGGAAAGACTTCAGAATGACTAGAGAGTAGGGAGAACAAAAGTACTGATGGTCACAGGCCCGTAGACCAGCTTGCGATCCATGGAAGGAATACAATTCTAGGACACAGTAACTGTTTTCTCCTCCAAACCAACCTGCACATCTTTTAATGCCATCCCTAGACATCCAAACTCAAAACTTTAGAATTATCAATATTTCTTGCTCTATCAGCCTGATATCTATCAAATGCCCAAACTGAAGTTTTCTAACATTATTTTTCTCTCCCCACATCTTTCTCTCCCCACTTTCTCTCTCTCAATTACCAATGGATGGGAAACCCTAACTGTACACTTAATATCCCTCATTCAGATGACCAATGATGGTAATAGTAACATTTGTTGAATCCCATTCTGTATTCTAAGTACCATACACACATCTCATTTAAAGTGAACAGTCTCTTAGGTAGGCAATAATCTGATCCTCACATTAGGGATATGAAATGGGGGCTCAGGGTGGTAACTTAAGGCCACTCAGCCCATCAGTGATAGAGCCAGGATTCAACTCAGGTCTGACTGATCCCAGATCCCAAGGTCCCAACCGCTACATTATAGTGAACTGCAAGGAGCTCCTAGCAAGTATCCTAACATCCTTTCACTCCTTCCAATTTGTTCCAAATAACACCACTTCTCATGTCAGCCCCGTGCTCAGTAGTATGTCAAGTTGGGCTATTCACAATCTGCTTGACGTATTTTACATCTTCCAGTATCTGAGCATTTGAAGACACTACTTCCTCTCACCCCCCACAGCTTTGCATTTTAATATTCTACTCAATCATCAAAACCCTTCTTTAAGTCTGTTGTATTTTTAAAGTTTTTCTTGGTGCCCAGCTTTGAATCACCATAAGTAACACTTTATTTGTAATTTCATCAACTCATCATTTTTCTTTTCTTTATGGGCTAGAAGCTCCCATAGGACAGAAACACACCTTATTTACCTCTGGAGTTTATGCTGCAGAGCCTTGACCAGGATTAAATACAAACTGGCTGAATGAAAATACAGTAAGAAGGCAATGGAAATTGTTATAGGGAGAAGCAGAAATGGAGATTATATCTCAGCATGGACTCCATCCTACGCCACCAGAACTGTGTTACTTGGAGAATCCATAAAATACAGCAATGCATTTTACTTTTTGCACAATGATTTAAATTTTAACACATAACTTGGGCACTTTTGTTTACGTAGAAAAAGAATTCTGAAATTATTCTTCAATTTCTGCTATTTATCCACAATAACTGCTATAATATTCACTCCTCCTTAAGTACCATGGTTAATTAAGCATGGAATCATTTGAATCAAATAGCCAAAGGGAATAAAATAATATATCCGTTAAATGAGGTTCATCTAAAACTTCAAACAAAAATGGATGCGTGATTTATGATGCTAAATAATTTGACACTTGAAGATGTGAATCTTTCACTTAGGAAGACGGAGAAAACCACAAAGGAGGTGGAGCCACACGCCACTGGCTAAGGTAGTCACAGGGACTAGGAAGCTTGGCAGTGCTGAAACACACCACGTGCGGCCCTGTTAAAGGAGTCTCCACACATGTGTGCATCCATTTTTTTTCTCCACAAGAGCAATATTCCTAAGTGAAGGTCAAATCAGCACGATGAACATGGCTAACTTTTGGATCTCGATCATGCCAGGCAGGAGCAACTTGCTTCTTTGAAATATAATTAATCCCACTTGCAGGGGCCATCATTTAATAGCAGGCAAACTTGGCAGGTAGAAATTATAAATACATTTGAAATTTTCTCAGTTGGTTTTACCCACCAGGGATTGCTGTGATTTTCAGCATAATTTAAAGATAAGGCAGTAGGTCAGAATCGGAAACATTAAAGAGGTTAATGAAGAAGTGGCAGAATACTCCTTTCTCCGCAGTAAACGGAAGGACACAGGCACACACATGCACACACGGCAAACAGCACAGTGTTGCTCTCTCTCTGAAGCTCTTAAAAACATAAAGGCATGAAATAAGTAAAACACCTTCAGTTTTTCAGGATCTTTCCTAAATGGAAAGAGAGCTTCATGCAGCCCTTTGCGTTAATTTTTTTTGACGTATCAGGGATGGGAAAAAAAAATCTGTAGACCAGTCTCTATCAGAACGAACCAAACCAACCACTGATTAAGTAGCATAGTTTTCATTTCAAGTGCAGATGCAGACACAGCAGTTTCACCTCCCGATACTATTACCAACACTAATCTCAAAGTTCCTTCTGCAAAAATGTTCCTTATGTGAACACCTCTTTAATAAACTCTCACCCAGTCGGGGAGTGAGGAGATCAAAGGATCTTCTGGACTGGGATTCTGGAAAGATCACCTTTGAAGCACAGTTCTTTTGGTAAAGATACTAGAAAGAGCTAAATAGTTGTAATGTTATTATATGTAAATTCCTCTCATTTGATTTTCACCCCAGCTTGCCACAAATAGAAAGGCGGGTGGCTACATGTGTTGCTAAATTTGTGATACTAACCAACTGCTCAGGAAGGAGGATATGGCCCAGCAAATATGAGAATTCAGCACACTTCTCTTATGTGGCAGGCAGGAGAAATGACCAGGAAATGGACGCTCAGGCCTTTGGAATGACAGAGGGTCACATCTGAGAGGCCATCCTATATTGGGGCTTCCTGTATAACTGCTGACCACATGCTCCCTTGGCTGTGAGTGTTGAGGCTTCACAATAAGCTAGTGATAACAAGGAAGTAAGGAAGATTTAACTGTCGGAAAATAGGCAGAGCTGTGCTGTTAAAGGGTATGGAGCTTATGAAATAGCAAGGCTTAACAAAAGGGAGAGGACAGTTTCTCAGAACAGAAAAACAATAAATACAGTTTGTTTTCTTCAAAGGAGATAGAACAAGACAAAAGCAGGAAGTGCTGTCCTTCCTTCATCCTGCCAGATTTTCAATGGAAAGTCAAGTGGGTGTATCAATCACTACAGGGGAGAGGAGACCAAAGTGATACCATCTCCAATTTTTTTTTTTTTGAAGAAAACTACAAAGATGTATCACATAGCTCATTGTTCTTCATTTTGCTCTTTCAAATAGTGCAGGGCATGCCACACTATGAAGTAATGAAGTAATTTCCACTGAAATACTCCTGTGTGTGCCAAGCACGGCCTCTCTTTAAACCTGCTGTAGGGTTTGTGCCATTTAGCTCGCAAGGCAGAGATTTTGGTCTGGAAAAAGAATGCTCTCCTGTAGTCCTCTAAAACAAAGATTCTGGGTCCACATTACTTAGGGGCTTTAAGCCTCAAAGGCCCTTGCTTTGCTGTGGTTACAAAGAATATTCCACATACTTGGATAGTTAGAAGGCAAATATTTTTTAAAGAGTAAAGATGATTTGCCAGGAATTCTAAGGAAATGGCTACTAATTATATGCCCTCCAAATTTTGTATGAAACTAAAAACAATGAGAAGAAATAATTTATTTGCACTCAATCTCATCATTGCACAATTAATTGAATATGTTCTCTGGTGGGCTCAGCCTATGATGTCACTTTTTGGGACAGAAATCAAATTTTGCTAGATTCTATTAAATGAAAGTGAAATAATATATACAGGCTGTTCTGAATTAGGGACTTGGTTGATCATAAAAATTGTTTATAATCCAGTATTTTGGATACCAAAATACATTTTTAAATAATAAAAAAGAAAGCAATGTTTGAAATAGTGGTTAATCCAAGGCAAAATGGCATAAATTTATTTACCCCATAATAAATCTACAGTATAGTATTGTGTTCATAGTGCTACAGAAGTGGTAATGTACTAGGGAAATAACTATAGCTCACATGTATTGATAACTTACAATTGGCCACAAGTTATACTAAAAGATTCGCATGTATTGTATCTTCTAATTCTCACAGTAATTTTAGGGTGCAGATGAGGAACTGTGACAACTGAGCCTCAGAATGATGGGTGGGAACAGGGAGCTGAACTCCAGAAATGATGCTAAGAGTGAAGAAACCGAGATCTCTAGTTCCTGCTCCTTGCAGGACCCTGGACAGGTTACTCTACCACATGAACCTCTTTTTTCTCAACTTCTAAATCAGAGTTGCACTCACAGATTCTTCCAGGTCCCTTTAGTCTGAAAATTCTATTATTCCATTTGCTAAATTCCACACGTAATTGCCTTTGATTGAAAACGTACGCATTCAGAGTTTCCAATTGGGGTAACATCAACATCCTTTCCCCCGTACCTGGGGGAGGGCCAGAGCTTCTAGGGAGAAGGACTTAGCAGTGGTGTCGGGAATTCTAGCAGATGCCTGGAGAGGAGCACACGGATCTGATAGATGGGGAGCGAGGGGCACGTGAGGGTTTGCGTTTCCAGCTGCAGCTCTGTCCTTGGCAGGCGTAGGAGCAGACTGGAAAGTTTCTTTTTCTACGTAGGGTTTCACTCCTTCCAGGACCATAGTTCAACAGAATACACAGTTCCAACTTCTTTCCCTGTTCTCCCATCCCTGAAACAAGTACTATGTAACCCCATTGAGGTTTTCTAAGAGTTTTCATCTCCAGTAACCAAAGAAGCGGACAGGAAGTGAAAGGACTTCCTGCCACATGTACATGCTGCTCTCTTTTTTACTGTTTCTTTTCACTTCAGTTTTTATCGTGAAAGACTAAGGTGTTTGAATAAATAAAGGACTGATGGGAGAATCTGTCTGAATTATAGAGAAAAAATCCAGACTCCAGTTTCTGCAGCATTTCTTTTTAGAGAAAGTTAGGCGCTTCAGCGAAGAGATGAGACAGAAATTCGAGACTCTGCCTTCCCAAATGGCTGGATACGGAGGAGTCCAGTAGAAGAAAGGAGGCGGGAGTGCGATCTTTTGGTTTATACCACCCCTTCTTCTTCCTTTCCCTAATTTTACTGTGAAGCATCTCAAAGCATAGAACAGGGCAAAGAAAAAAAAAATATATCGAATGATGGGAAAGAGAAGGAATAACCGAAAGGAAACTCCAAGCCACAAAATCATGGAGGAAAGGGGCCTTCCAGCCAGGAATAATGAGCATTAATAGATGAGAGAGGTGGTTCAGCAAGGCTCTATATTCAAACACGAATGTGAACACATGCACCAGAAGACTGGGCTCGGAGTGGCTATCTTAAAGTGTATGTAGTTTCATAACCTTATCAACGTGAGAATTGTTTTCTTAGAGCATCTTAGAGAGATGGTGAGGCAGGCTCTGTTTCAGTATTCTGAATAACCACTTCTTTCTTGGACGGTTCCAATAGTTAGAAAGTGTTTGGAACATTAGCACTTCAAACTATGGGTTTCGGTACAAGCTCAGACAGGGCAGAAAAAGAGTCTTATTTTTGTATCTCCAGAACCTCCAACTTAATGCACAGCAGATAGTCAATAAATTGTTAGCTTAATACACAAGTAAATTAGTGGCTAGAAACTATCTGAAGAAACTATCCGAAGAAACAGATGAAGTCTACTTTCTGATCCATAAAGTAACTCTTTACATATCTGATAACAGTTACCGTGTGTCCTAAACTCACTCTTTCTCAGGCGAACAATCCTCAGTTTCCCAGCTAACCCTCTCTGTTCTGATGATCTCACTCTGGGAAACTATCACATTACCCATATGTGCCTTTGTCATTTCTTTTACACATTCAACAGAAATAAAATAAAAACCCAGGGGTAATAAAAATCCTCTTAGCACATTTACTTCTCTTTATTAGTCATAAAAGTCCTTTGGAATTCTATAGCCTTCTTAAATATTTCAATAATAAAATAAATAACATGTATTCATTGTAAAAAATGAGAAAATGAAATTCTCTCATTTTCCCAACTATTCAGGTACATCTCCTTTCAGTTCTTTTTTTGAAAAGATGTTTAAAAGTAATTTGATCATATTTCATATACCTTTTTATACTCTACTCTTTTACTTAACAATATACTATGAACATTTTCTCATGTTATTATCAGTTCCTCGCAGAGACCATTTAAAGTTCTTACATTTCATTAAAGAGCTAGCCAGTTATTTAGCCAACCAATATCATGAGGCTCTACAGCACTACAATAAATTGGACTTTAGAAAAAAAAATCAATGTGCATGAATTTTTTCATATCTTTGCTGATCAGTTTGGGGCAGATTACTACAAGTGTAGTTACTAGGTCGAAGGGTATATATTTTTAACAAGACTTTTGAAATACTCTTCCTCAAGATACCTGCCCACCTCTAACAGCTAGGTTGTTAAATTGCCTTGTTATGTCACTGTAGCCGTGAGCAGTCTGCTTCCCCCTTATCACCCCCCTTATCATCCTTGTCACCATTTGGAATACTTGATTATATCTTTATTTCCTTTTAGACTGCAAACTGTAGTAAGGTAGGGCCACGAACATTTTTGCTAACTGTTTTGCATAGGGCCTACGACATAACATATACTCAATGTACATTTTATTTAGTTAAATATCGTTAAGTTATTTCCTCAAAAGGGTCTTTGAATTTGTATCTGCATTAACATCCTAAAACTATAATACCCCAAGTGGAGCAAAATACTCTTGGTGAGATTGAACTGTTACAAAATGAAGCCTGTGACTGAGAACTCGTCTTTCAGCTATTAGGAATTTGCTGAGTGTATTAAGCTCTATGTAAACATTACCAACTCTCGGGGCAGAAATGTTCCTTCTTGGCGGGCAACAACCAGCGATGCTGTCTCTCCCTGCTTGGTGCTCCTTAGCATGGCCACGAGCTCTTCCTGAGTCCGTCCGGTGACATCTCTGCCGTTTACCTATGGGCATCATCATATGAACAACCACAGTTACAACACTTGCCATCTTCTAACCTAATTGGTTTTGGAAAGTAAGCCGCAAATGGGCTCCCCATGATCAATGAAGATCTGAAATGATGAATAGCGAACAAACACATGGGTCCAAACCAACCATGTTAAAATAGCAATAATACACCAACCTTCATTAATTATGGTGCTGGACAGTTTCAGGCAGTCAGTAATTAATATGAGCAGTTTTCTCCTAAGACATCACCTTCTTATGAGGAGAAAAATCAAAGTGAAAGACACTAGAGAATGATTCTTCGAGTAATAAGGAAGCACATTTCAGATGCTTAACAGGGGCCATTTTCTGCCTAATATGAGAAGCAGAAATGGACTAGCATCACATGGCTAATGCCTCTGGAAATAGGAACCTTCTATTATCATTCTACAGTGTTTTCTATGCTTGGAACATTATACTCATCACGTTATTATAGATTATTGGGAACTCTCATTTGCTGCTACATCAAGTCATTCAGTACATCTTTTATGACCTGGAACTGTTTACAAAGCTATGTAGTGTTGCTTCCAAGCCATGAGAAAGTTAAATGGAACCAGCTTCAACAAAGATTGATTTCTTGAAAGGTGAGTTCACAATATATGTCTAGCCAAGGCGACCGTGCTACCAAACAAAGTAAATGAGGGGGGAAAAGCCTCTTGCATTGGGTAATTCCAAATACTTCCCTACAGGCGTAGATCAACCTGAGACAGGCTGCCCCATTCTTGAGAAGTTTAAAGAAATTGTTACCAGGGCTTGGGTGTAACTTTGAAATTCTTACCCCTAATTAAAGGAACTCTCAGATTTGATCCAAATTCCCCCGGGATCCTAAGAGGTGAAAGTAGGAAAAAGGAGACAGCGGGACGTTTTCAGTCCTGCTTGTCCCCACATCACTGACCTTACTGGGGGCTTACAAAGTTAGGCTGCTTGCTAACCAGTTTTATAATTGAAGTCCTTCTTTGGGTTTTGAGCAATAATTTTCAATATGTTATATTCAAAATATAAATATCAATATGCATGTTAATATGCTTATTTATTTCAAAATCAAGAAATATTTTATTGACAATATTAATTCCGATTGCTTACCTCCAAAATTCTGTCCCCTGATTGCAGGCGGCCATCTTTTATCGCTGCTCCCTTGGGCAAAATGTTTTTTACAAAAATGGGACCGGGACCATGTATGGAAGAGTCTCTGGTAACCACAGTGAACCCAAGTCCTTCAGGGCCTAGTGTATAAGACCAGGAAAATGCACGGTCACCTTAAGCAGGAATAATATTATATTCAATCCTACAGCAAAAGCTACCTCATTTAGGCTAACGTAGAATAAGTGAAATATTTACATTCTACTAAATATTTTAAATATGCTTCATTTGTTCTGATTTCAAATGCAGATTGTAGTTCCTGACAGGCTATGATGCCATCAAAGTGAACTGAAGGCCGAATGTAGATGCATAACACTTTCGTTCACTGAGGTCCTAGACGAAATGCCATGTGATCCGTGCACCTGCGAGACGGATTTCTCAGTAAACCATACGAAGAAAGAAACCATCTGACGTGAGTTTTGCTGGGCTCTCAGTCAGCGGGCAAACCTGTGGCCCCCTCCACGTGTGTCTCTTCCTTGCATGCTGCACCCCACGGTCCCTTCACTCGCTCTGCTTGCTCCTGTCCTGTTCTCTTGCCCCGCCAAGCTATCTCTGTCAGGATACGTTTGTTGTTTGTTTGTTTGTTTGTTTGTTTGTTTCACACTAAAGGTATGCTCACATATCTCTGCCCTAAAGAATCCTTACTTCAGTCTTCCTACGTCTTCGGTCTTCCATCACCAGTGACCCACCTGTGAGCATACCCAGTAATTCTTCCTATTCTTGACTTTTTTCCCTTTTGTAGTTTTGACGGTTTTCACCATTTTCCTGAAATTAACTCCCCCCTTGGTGTCCATATATTTCTTTTCTAATTATTTTCCTATCTCTCTGATCATGTCATATCTGTCATTATCTCTCTTGCTCAGTGATCTGCCATAGTAACACAGATGTCCCTAAAGGATCCGTTGTGGAAGAATTTTTCCTCTGGACTCTCTGCTTTGCCCAGTTTCTGGCTCAAACCACCACGTCCCTATAAATGACACCTAAATGCTGTTGTTTGGCCCTAATCTCTCTGGTGTCGGGTTCCTAGTCATCACTGTGCACGTACTTTCACCAGCATTTCAAACTTCACTATGAACCCCTTCTCTGATCCAGATCTTCACCCTTTCAAATATACTCATCTACATAAAATTCTGATTTCTAGCAATGGCATCTCCATCATGCAAGCTATCTGGCTGAAGTCCTCAGCAATAACAGTAATTCCTCTCTCTCTCCCTCCTACATCCAGGAAGCTCCTAAGGTACACACACACACACACACACAGCATATATATACATTTATATATTTTATATATGGCATATATATGTGTGTGTGTATATATGGTGCATATATATATTCGGCGCATACACACACACACTATATATATATATATATATATATATATATATATATATATATATATATATATATAGAGAGAGAGAGAGAGAGAGAGAGAGAGAGAGAGAGAGAGAGAGACACATGCAATACAGCCTTTACTGATCTTTTGCTGTTTGGTTTCTTCTTTGCTGTGTCTTTTTGCTGCCAGATTAATCTTCCCAAAGTGAAGCTATGATGTCATATTCTTTATTTTTTTTAACTTTTTTATAGTTGTTCAAGTACAGTTGTCTCTATTTTCCCTCACCACTCACACTGCCCCAGTCATATTCTTTATTTTTGCATTCAAGGCTTTCTGATGGATTTTTAAGGTGACATTCTGCTTTTGAGTCACCTATCCTCAAAGCACTCAACCCTATATCAACACATAGTTGGATCATCTTTATGAAAAACACAAATTATGCATTTATATAAAAAGCCTAACTGCTAAGCACACTGGAATATTTATGCCTCCCATCAATGCATTTTCTTCCCAGTGTGGAATTCTTATAGAGGGACGAAATTTTTACCAGAGGAAATTTCAGAATAATCTCTAGTAAAGGTGCATGTTATTTGCTGTTAATATATGTTAATAAGTATTCTAAATCTACCTTATGATCATTAAATTATCCATTAATAAAGACAAGAGTCAAGAGTCTACGAGATCTTAGTTTCATCTGAATTGAGTCTTGAAAAATCACACAGGATCGCAGAAGGTGGCCGTGGGGGAGGGGAACGACAAAATAAAGACACAGAAACGCACGGATGCTTGCGTGTGCGTGATAATGCTGCATAAATATGCATGTGCACACACGATGTGCTACCACCAATCTGCATTTAAATGGAGAGAAAGATTGAAAAAGAGGAAGAAAACGTTATACATGCCTTTGAAATTAATTATGCTTTAAAAAATTGTTTGCAGTGTTGAATTAGTGAAATTACTAATTATTACATATTTGCTTTCTAAGAGTAAATTTTTTTGCTGGTCCAAAACTATCTTTGACAAGCAGAAACAGTATGCCTTTTGAACTTGGCTGCAGATATTTCGAAAATCACTAATCTTGCTCAAAACAGGGACACCTGAATTTGAGTGTCTATTTAGTATTAAATTGTGGTACTGGATTGCTGTTTCTATCAAGTTTGCAACGATTCTTTCCATTCCCCAACTTGTCTTCATTATTTTCTTGTTTCAAATAATCTACACTCTCCAGAAGAAAAGATTAATAAGAAAATACTACAATTTCAAAAAATTTGTTTCCCAAGTATACACTTAAATCTATTCTTTGATACAATTAAATGAGGGGAGAATTAACAAAATTAGCCTTAATGCATTTCTCTTAACCAATTTAATATGTTACAATAGTAGAATACTATTAAGTGTAATTTAATAATTACCTTTCTTAAGGTCAATCTTAATTTTCTTTGCGTTTTTCTTGCTGCCAAACCCCATGAGAGGTGAGAGTGAAGGAGAGGATGGCTTTCTACCTATCCTTGGTACTCGGGGGCTCTTGCTTTGTTGCAGGGAAGCTGACACATCTTCTTCAGGACTGCTTGCTCCTGTGAGAGTTACTGTCTTTATTCCCGATTTTCCGTGCACTGAAGGTGGGGGCTTGGTTCTCAAAACACCATCATTGTTGCCAAAAATGTTCAGCGGTCCGATGACTGACTTTTCATACTGTTCCCGGTTTTGAGGGGGAAGCACGTGGAGCAGCACGCAGGGCGCTTTCATTGCCTGGCGGAAGACGTCTTGAGCCCTTGAACGAGGGTGAGAAAACGTGTAAGGACACCGCACGCTGGCACGCCTCCGCCTGAAGTGCCCAGCATCGCGGCAGCGGGAGCCGCACAGCAGCATGCACACAGGAGGGACCCCCGCCACTGCTGCCCACTGGGCGCTGCCCACTGAGAAGCAGGCACCACTCCCGTCTGCCCACACGGTGCCCTGCACCAGGCTTCACGCACATTAGTCTCTCAATCGTCTTAACAACCCTGTTAGATGAGCAAAATTAGCTCTCACTTTGCAAAATGAAAAAATGGGAGGGTTAGAGAGATTTAGTCACTTGTCCAACAAACCACAGCTTTTAAGTAATCCTGAATTTATCCAGAAGTGATTGCTGAAGTCAATTTAACAGGAAGCTCTAATTTTAGATGGAAAAAAATCATATTTCATATTGTTCAGATTATCAATTAATTTCCTTTTAGACTCAACTATAAAGTACAGGTCTTCTCTAACACGAGTTGTGCTTTCGAAGTTCAGTTTTGACACAACATTTCTGCATAGAGGCATTTGGTAGGTGTGTTGGCTCTGCCGAATGTCCTGCTGGGTTTTTAATTCCATATGCGTGCTCCTGGTTATTCTGGTTACTCTATTATAGACTGCCTGTATTCTTTATTTTTTTTTTTTTGTCTTAGCACTTTGTGTCTTTCCTTAAATTTCCTACTACTTTTTCTCTCCTTCTTCCTTATGCCTCGTGCTGAGGTAAAATAACTCCCTTCCCCAGCCTTTCTTGCCCATGAGATGCATGTGAAAGGGCAGAGAAAAGCAGGAACTTTTTTGTTCTTCAGTTTCTCTTTCCTGTTTCTTGAGACTCAGAAGGGATGGCAGGAATCCCAGCAGCCATCCTGTGACCACAACACACCTGAAAGGTGGCAGCCACCCGAGAGGAATGGAAAAGCAGAAAGATGGAAGATGTCTGGCACGCTGCTGATGGTGGGGCTGCCACAGCAACGCTGGACTACCACCTGCAAACCCTTTGTCCTTAGAAAAAAGACATTTCAATCTTGTTTGAGCTGCTTTTATTTCAGGTCTCTGTTACTAGCAGCCACCCCAAATAATAATCATAATTCCAAACTGCCATCGAGCCCCCTGTACCTTACTGAAGTGCTTGACTGCCCACGTGGTAAGTGGAGGGGGAGAAGACTTCACACAGCAGCCCATCTTCCCTGGTCAGTTCCTTGTCCAGGAGTCAGTTCCTGCTCTCTACTAACTCCATCCTGAACTTCTACGGTCCCAATTTCCACCTCTCTAAAATGGGGATCTAGTGCCTGCCTTACACATCTATCAAGTACTTGTGAAAAGCACGGTGGTACATAAAAACAACATCATTATTAATAATGACTATAATTTTATCTATCACTCATTATTTTCAGAAATAGACTATTAAGCCTTCATTTTCGTCCACACTTATGCAGCCAGAGCCTGCTGCCCCTCAACCTCAACCACTGACTCCCTCCCCCACACGCTATAT
Organism: Glossophaga mutica; assembly: GCA_039655065.1. NCBI lineage: Eukaryota > Metazoa > Chordata > Mammalia > Chiroptera > Phyllostomidae > Glossophaga > Glossophaga mutica. The sequence continues at coordinate 25,489,078 of CM077306.1, forward strand.
TGACAACTAATGGCCACTGGCAAGATGCATTATGAGTTGTTTTGGTCAGAAACAAGAGGTTGGTGATTGTTACTAGGAAGTATTCACATTTATTTTCTTGCTCTAGAATCCCCCTGCAATGCCGACATATATTTTGAAAATATATGCAGACTGCTCTAATTCATAGGTCCACAAACCTATTCCCATAGCATTTTCACACACAGAGAAATGATTTCTTCAGGGAGAATATTTTAATTTTTTCTCTTTGTTTCTATTATCCAGTGAGTCCTCAAAGACATCTCTCACAGGTATTTAGTTGGAGGAAGACTGCTGACACCAAGTTAGTTAATTAATAAGCTGAACTAACAGTCTGTGAAAAGAGTCATTAAATACCAGTCTAACTGACCCATATCCCAAGGAAAACAAACCCGTCTATCGATGCCTCGGAAAGACAGCCAGGCAGGAAGGCTTGCTCTGGCCCACAGCTTACCATTCCTGGGGCTGTCAGGGACACACGCAGGCCCCCTTTGAGCGTGCTAAAACGTAAGATGCCTTTGAAAATGGGTGTTCTAGGGTCATTCAAAGGGAACTGACAGAAATTCTACCTAGAATTTTTATCATAATGAGCTCAGTAATGAGTATAAACATTCTAGGAACAGTAGGTAAATAAAACAACAGAAAAAATACTTACTGGACAAAGGTTTTGTCCGCAAGGTCCACACTGTTGATTTTCACAATGCATTCGTTTTCATGAAACAGTCCTTCCCGCGTAGACCTGCTATTTTCCTCGATGCCGCGGATGAAAAGTCCTAGAATCCTAACGTGAAATTTGGGAGGAAACAGAACTACTGAACAATAATATGCTAATTAGGCTTCCACTTGCAACTATTCAGAAATAACTATTGATTTCTGTTTATGGAAGAAATTATGCTTTGTATTCAGGCAACTCTTTGTTTTTTAAAGCCTTAGTTAAAAACTAAGACAAAAAAACCTCAACTCAGTCAAAGAAAAAAATCCCTTCAAGAAAAATATACATAAACATCTACCCAGAGTACATTAATCTACAATCCCATTTCTAATGTTTGTAGTAAACTTAGGAAAGGCTTGTGTAGCTCAGTGCCGTTGAAGACACAAAGACTCCTGGTGTGGAGAAGAGCTAACCACGGTAAATCAAATTAGTGTCCAAGGAGCAATGTGATGTTAGTTAACAGGAGAGGATTATTCACACTGTAATTTTTTTGGCAGTCTTACTTCCTGTTCCAATAATTCGCATTTTAGAAGTAAACATTTAAGTACAGATCTTATGGCTCAGTTTAGAAGGAAGTGTGGTCCCCTCTGTCAGTGCCCCGGAACCCAGTATGTGAGTGTCTTCTTGTGTGTCCAGGATGGAGGGGTGCGAGCCGAGGTTGTGGGACCAGGGCAATTAGTCAGTACAGGCTTAGAGGAAAGTAGAAACTCAAACTCTGGGCACATCCATAAACCTAGACTCTTCATAGAAGGGTATGGGAAGAAAGTGGGACATAAACTGGATCAGGAGCATGAGTAGGACTTTGACAGGAGGAGAGAGAATGTACACGGAGGCAGCATGGACCCTGTGTGCTGGTGTAAGTGGAGCTTGTACGAGGAGCAGTGTGTGGAGCTAACAACCGGAGAGGCCAGTGCCCCACAGCGGGGCCTTGAACACTGGCTGGTGGACTTAATCTGGTAATGCTGGAGTGGCATGCCCACCAGCCACCGCTTCCGAGCACGGCAGTGACGTGATGAAGGCAGGACTTTAGGGAGGTGTCTGAAATTTCAACCAGGAAGGGGCCAGATTCACAGAGGATACCTGGAGAATCCTGGTGCTTTGCGGTGGTGGCTTCAAGTCAGGAGGGGAGGGAATTGGAGAAAAAGGAAAGGAGAAAGAAAACTTCAGCAATAAAAATAAGGAAACAAATTTTACATGTATATGTGTGTGTGTGTGTGTAAATAAATCTGTTACACATCAGTAATGTCTAAATCGAATACTGAAGTGTACTAAACCTGCGTATCTTTTAGTTTTTTTCTCATTTGAGGGATTTCCCTTCTCTGTGTGGTATGTCAGGTCCTAGCTGTATCTTAGGGTAAGAGAAAGATATCTTCTCCAGGAGTAATTTGCTGGGTGTGGAGAAAATGCCATCTCCTTTTCGCATGTTCCCTTGTTTTTCCTCATCATTCTCCTTCATATAGGGGCCTCATGTGCTTCTACATAGTCCCTTTGCGTTACATCTCAAATCTAAATAACATATGAGTACACTTAATATGTGAATGAGGGTCAGCCATGGGAAAAGGGCCATCGCTAATAAAAGTGAAGGAGAAAAATAATCTTCCTGTTTGGAACAGCCACAAAGTGGAGCTTCTGCCTCCAGGGCCCCGGTTTGCGTAACAAGCTCAAGTCATCTCACGATGGCAAAAGGAGAGGCACATGCAGGGATATTTGCAGCTCCACTTCCAGAATGTTAAATGAGTCTAGCACGTGTGTGCAAGAGAGAGAACGGCACAGAGTCACACCACCCAACTCAGGGCAGGCTCAGGGCCACAGGCCCAGAGTGTGGTGCGGGGCCCCGCTTCACTTCCTAGTTCTAGTAGGTTAGTGAATTAATCTCGTTCTGTGTGGAACAGCAAAGGGGCCAAAGCCCGTATTTGATAAAGGATCTGAGACTCAAGTTAGTATTTTTTAAGATACTAATCCTACCTTAATCTCGTAACATAATATTAAAAGTTGAACTATTTGACATGCAAAAATAAAAAAGTAAAAGAAATAGAACAAAGTAGTGTTTCTTTTCTAAATTAAACAACTCTGTGATAGTTCACATTTTGGATTTTTGTTATGGTGGACTCAATAACATGATCCATTAGGGGACTCACATGTGGTTATAAACTAGTTTATGTAAGCGATATTTTTTTAACAAGCATTCAAGTCTTCCTTTAATTTAATTCAGTACATCATCAGTCATGTAATGTTACTCCCTAGGATTTAATTTCACATTTTGGGAGATGAATTAATTCTTTCAGGCCACTGGGTTGCAATTTAGCTGGCATATTACAGCTGGAGTATGCTATGTGAACCCCCTGATCTAAATACCCTAACTTTCCATGAAAAATTTATTGACAGAATAAGCCCAACTCTAAAAAGCCATGTGTCAGAGGTAATTTTGGTAAAATGTAAAACTGACTGAATTTATTAGTTGGTCCCTGGCACACACCACTCCTGCCTTCGCTCTTCCATGGAAGGAACAGACTCCCCCTGGTTTGATTTCACCCAGACCAGTGTGAGAAGGCTCTGAAAAGACTCACTCACTGCCCACTTTGCCCCAAACTGGTGGGCTGCAGAAGCTGTCTCGTTGGAGACCAAGACTCTCAGGATTTAAAGGTTAATGCTGCGAGGAGTTACAAGCTAAGATAACTCAGTTACTTTGCATTAATTTATAGTAATAAAAGGGGCTGAATTCCACTGCCCGGAAGAATAAGAAGGGTAACAATTGCTTCTTGGCCTTCGGGTAATTGTTTAGGCCCCACCCCACCTCTCCCTGGCCCCCTGACATTCTTCCCACAGCACCACCTGGCTGGGACTCCTGTACTCGCTTAGCATATTTATCTAACCAGGCTTCTCACTCTGTGTCACTCTTTACTCACGCCTTCCTTCTCTGTCATACAATGTTTAGCTGTTCTTACTCTGAAAGTGAGGTGTTTGTTTTTATTTATTGAAAAACAATTAGATCCCATGGTTTTAATTATAAAACAAAACCACGTTGATTAGTTTTTAACTAAAATTAAGTTGCTTTTTACCTGCCGGAACTCCGTTTTTTGTGTATTTGTTTTGTTTTTACTGCTAAAGCCAATGGCCCTCCATACAGGCGGCATTTAGCACCCTGTGCTGTGATATCTAATGAATCCACTGAGGCTTTATCTAATACAACAGCCACTGTATTGTAGTCAGGGTGTCCTAACTTAGATTAGGTTTCTAATTCAACAACAGGTGTGGCAGTATTTAAAAAAAAATATTGGAAGCAAAGCCAATTACAGTAGTCCCGGTAAATAATTAAATGTAAGTTCTAATTTAAACTAATGACACAAACCAATAAATGGAAGGAAATTAAGAACTAAGTATACCACTGTGACCTTAGCTCACCACCACCCCTGCTCACGCAGTGAGACCATATGGCATTACCAAGTCAGACACTTGTTTGACACACTCTATACGCAGTGGCATCTAGACACATGGGTTGAGTTAAGTGTGCTGTTTCAGCCTGGACTCATTACTTCTTAACTTTTATTGGCTCATGTCTCCACTTCCATATTATTTTTATGTTTTTAAATTAAATTTCCTTTCTATAATACTAGTGGATAGCAAAAAAAAATTTCTTTTTACACAGTATTTCACCAAGTTGCTTAACAGTTGACCGTGAACTTATAAGTTTGTTGTTGAACTAAGCTTTTCTGTTTTTGCCAAAATAATAATAATAATCCTGGTAATTTATACATTCATATGATGTGTGTTTTACAAGGAGCTTTCACATTGTTAATGTCATTGAATTCTCACAACCTTGATGTGAAATAGGTATTCACAAGAGGCAAATTTAGGGGACTCGCTCAAAGTTCTAAAAAAGCACTGAGATTCAAATCCAACTGTTCTGCGTCCAAGCCCAACACTCTTTCAACTATTCCACGAGGCTTCTGCTGGAGATCAGAACCAGGAAGGAGAAGGGAGGAAATCAATAAATTCTAGTGTGTTTTCCTCATCTGAAGTGAGAGAAGGTGATTTCTGGTCTAAAGGGTCGATTTGTTTTCCAAACTATTGAAAATGAAGTATGGTGATTGTCACATTGTGTATTTCTTCACGGTTTGGAAATCAGGATGATCTTGTGCTCCATTCCAGCTTCATTAAGCTAACGGGCCTGGTAATTTAACCGCTCTGGTATTTCACAAAGCTCTCTCACTGCACTTCTGCCAAAAGCCATTAGACTTTCTCCTGACAACTGGGTAAATACTCTCCCTGTCTATCAAAAACAACCTCGGCTTGTCCTGTGCCATCACCCGTAACATTTATAAACACGCTTATTAACACATACAGGAAATGAAACAATAAAAGCCACTAGTTTTCCAGTTCATTTCTTTTTAGGGAACATTCATTCCAGCAACAGCTTGGCATCAGATGTTATTTGCAAAAAAAAAAAAAAAAAAAAAAAAAAGAAGGTGATGACTTTGCAATTACAGGTAGCAGATGGCTACCTACTCAAAATAATGCCAACCAAAATATCATGACTAAATCTGCTCTTCCCGCTATATGGCAGACTGAATTGAGTAAATATTCAGAACCAGTAAATTAATACTATATAACCTTTGGGAAAATTTCTATTTTAGATAGAGCAATGGAGTGAGAGCAAGACAGGAGATCTAGATTTTGTGTGACCTTGAGAAAATCAACGGATTTTTCCGGTCTTTGGTCTCCTAGCTAAAATAGGGTGTTCTGTCTTTTCAGTGATGCATTTAATTTAAGTCAACAAATTTAGTGAATTCATTAAAATCATGTCCTATGAGATACTGATTTTCTTTTAAGTTTCTGATAGTCCTTGTCAATATCAATTTTGTGCTAAGGCAGTCATCTTGTCAAAAAGTGACATAATATGTAATACTAGTTTTATAGGGTTGTTAGAGCAGTGGTAGTAGGAATATTACCTCTCAGGTACACCCTTAATTTCCATCGGTATCCAGTTATGTAGACATTAGTTGCAAGAAATGCTGACACAATCTAAATTACCACATGCCAGTGTGAAGTTAGCAATATAAACATTTTAAAGGATGTGGTAAATTACTTTTAATTGGTCATGGTTTATTTTTAGAGAACTAAATAGCCTGATGGTGTTTTACTGCTATGGCTAAAATTATCAAAACCTGTATAGCTTCTGATATAGCTACTTATAATGTTATACTATTTATTATTCTAAAGTCTATATACCAGAGGAATGTCGGGAAATACCAGTTCGAAATTACTATATTCACTTGTTGAAGTGTATTTTACAATATTGAAAAATTCAGTTGCAATATAAATCTAACAATATGTTAAAATCTTTTCCAAGTAATCCGTTTACAACATATTACTGATGAGAATACTTTAAGAAAGTACTTCATCATTACCTGTAAACGCAGCAACCGAGATTTATTTTGCCCTATTCTACTGCTTCCTTGAAGTAAGTGATTTGATTTTCTTTCTAACACATAAGTGGCCAACAGAAGTATTATCTCGAGGTGTCCATCTGAATAACAAAGATACACACTTAAACCTCTTCCGAAGAATATTTGGGAAAATGAGCGCCCGTCGAGGTTTTCATTAGCATGAGCTTCTGATCCTAGAAAAGCATCTTACCTTCCACTCAGAGAGGAGAAGAAGGGCACGACATGTATGCCCAGGGGGCCTCCTTCCCCGGCAATCTCCACTGTTCTCGTCATATCGCTGGGGCAGACAAAAGTGAGCGCAAAGATGAGTCTCTGCTGACGGAACGGATGAGGCGCATCGAAAACATTCTTAGGATTATATCAACTACTATAAATTGAACAGCAGAGATGAGATCAAAGGGGTACATGATTTACAAGATTCGAGAAATAAAATGTTTCAAAGACTATCTGATTTCTCATTTTTCCCCTAGAAGAGGAGCAAATGGAAATGACTCCCTACGAAAATAACTTCCTACTTAATCTACATAAATCAACATATTTAAAAGGATGTACACAAAATAAAATTTCTCCCCATTGAGATACACTTGAAAATTACCGTACAGATGAGAAAATTCATAGAACTAAGCACATCTACGTTTAATCGTAAAGTATGATTTCTCCCTAAAACAGAGGGAAAATGAAATAAAATATGTATTTATTAGAAAAAGCACAAAATTATATTCTAGAACTGTGAAGCCACATTGGTAGTATACATGTGCATGTTCAAAGCATTATAAATCAAAATTTAAAGTTGCCTTTCAATAAAGCATCAGTTGTATTCAGTGGAACAATTCCAAATTTTCACCTCCTATATTTTTTTTAGTGGCAGAAAAAGAAGTTGCAAAGCCTGAAGAAAACGTATTACAGAAAGAAATAGACAGCCTGACCCACCTAACCTACTCCAGATTAAGAAAAGGATGAGCTAGAAACATTAATGAAAAGAGTGTATGGCTGAACTGTAGAAGACATTGGGAGCTTTTGAGTAATAAAAAAGTGGAACTAACATGTTTTTATAAACATGAAAAAGAATAACTGTGAACAATTATTGGCTCCTTTAATTCCAGAGAGAGAGAATAAAATTGCCAGAGGAAAAATGATAAAGTTGAAGCGTACATCCCAGTTACAGAAATTGTAAGCAGGTCTGTATTGTTTCCTATTTACATGAAAATGACCTGAAAACTAGATGTCAAATTAAGAGCTGCAGCTGCCACAAATGCTTTTCTGCTCCAAATTGAAAATGGTGAAATTTGGCTCCTTGCTAGAAAGTTGAGAACAGCATTAAGAAAGCAAAATGCCTGATGAACTCTCTCTGCATGAAGTATTCTCTAAATTATCAGCAATCTAAAATAAATACATTAAATATATTCTCATCAGTGGATTAGGCTTATTTTTAATGTGTTTTCATGGCAAACCTATTATCATTAAGAACTGCAAAGAGAAAAGCATGTCAGTTTCCAACACTTGTGGGATATGATGGAATTTCAAATCTGATAATAAATTTCAAATGAGTTGTGCTCAGATATTGCTGATAGATTTAAAACTTGTTCAGTCAGGCAGGTTATATCAGATGCCTGGAATAAAAGTTAGAAACAAAACAAATCTTAGAGTGATAATATCACAGGATAAAATAGATTCTTCTCTGTACTTTCTGTATGAGAATATAGACATTATATGAATGTATGTATATAAAATACTATATAAAGGTATGCATTAGAAGTCATGAATATAAATTGTTTGGTGAGAAGAGAATGTTATATAGCTTTTAATGGACCACAAGGCAATCATTTTTATATAATAACAGATATATAGTGCATTTGAAGGCATCTGAGGAAGACTAAACCCAAACATTCACATTCTAGGGTTACTGCACTGTATTAAAGACTTCTAAACGCAGGGACTAAAATCCTATTTAACCATTGAAACTTTATTGTCTCTGTCTTCATGATGTATTTTTATAGTTTTGTACCTAGCGCATAACTCTTATCTTTCCTAATAAATGTATTAAGTATCCACATGCTGATAGACTCATGTGTCTCATATAAAGGTATGCGGAATGTGTTTAATCTAGAATACACTTCAAGATTTCAGTTTAAGAAGTTTCAGAATGGCTTTATGCATTCTCGTTTTTTCCATTTTGCAAATATTTCTCTACCCCACTTAGAACCCCTTGTGTGAACTTGACTTCTATGTATCATACTGACATCTACTCTTTAGTCATTATCAATCCTGTATTTTTACATTCACGTAATAAAGTAAATCTCACAATCTGTGAAAGTAATCAGTCTTGTTTCAAATACTAAAAATTTGGGGGATGCACTTTTAAGGTTCATTTCAACTTTGTAAGATTTCCTTTCTCAATATTTCAGAATAAACTTTTATGCTATCTTTACACATGACAACACAATTTTTGGCTTGAAGGATATTTGACAGCCATTAAATTACTATCATAAGAATATTATTATACCAGAAAAAAACAAACAAGACTTTTAATTTTGTTGATTGTAATTTGCAGGTGCTTACAGAGAATTACATCTATTTAATATAGACAAACATTGTAAGTTTTATACAGACCATGTTTCACCATGCTTTTTATAACTCGTTATGTTATCTGTTTTAAGATAAAAAGAAAAGCATTTTAAAAGAGGATGCCTCAGAGGCCAGTCCATAAAATTTTAGTTATTTTAAAAGGGAAAAAAACCCCACTCAGTGTTATATATACTTAATAGAGTACAGTAGAAATCTCTCTACATACACCATTCATGGAAACCAAGCACAGCAAATAGGGCTAAACATAATATCTCATAGAGTGAACATAAGCTATTAATGCTATTTGTTTAGGTAAATTACAGAATAAAGTTCAGGGACCAGCGAGCAGGATATATATACATTTATTTATGTATTCAGGGGGAAGCTGAGACTAGAAAATGAAATGAAAAGCATATTCTAGCAGCAGAAAGAGAACAGGATTCACCACTACTTCTGAAAAACAGACAAAAAACATGAACTGTAGGGTAAAGGAAAATACTTCGGTTATATAAAGAAAAGTTGAGCTCTGCCTAGTGTGGTTCAGTGGATTGAGTGTCGGCCTATGAACCAAAGGGTCACGGGTTCAATTCCCAGTCAGGGCACTTGCCTGGGTTGCAGGTCAAGTTCCCAGTAGGGGGCAGGTGAGAGGCAACTACACACTGATGTTTCTCTCCTTCTCCCTCCCTTCCCCTCTCTCTAAAAATAAATAAAAAATATTTTAAAATGTTGGAAGATTTCACTACAATCAAAATAGCTAACTTTACACAACTTTCTATGACCTACTAAAACAAAAGCAGATAGTCGGAAAACATTAAGTACAATAGTATTAAGGAAGCAAAACCTTCTAAGATCCAAATGACAAAACTGATTCAATAATCACTGAAACCAGCTGCTACCTATCTAAGAGTTTAGGACAAAGTGATGGGTGATGGTACAGAACCAGTAGTTAAAAATGAGCCTATTCTGAATGGCTGTTCTGGAATCTAGATGGGAGGGGTTACATTTGGTTAGAGAGATGTGAGGCTTGAGGGAGAGAATATTGTACAACAAGAGCTGCAGATGTTTGTATGTCTAATTTCTTCCCACAAGGCAAATGGACAGCGTTTTTAACATTACAGTCATTTAACTTGTTTAGGGTAAGGAGGAGACCGGACTGAGGGTAGGGAGGGGAGACACTTTGTTTCCAAAGGAAATCATGATTCACTTATGAAATTCGACAGGAAGTATATCCTAGCAGTGACGTAGCATCAGGTATCTGAGTAAATCATTTCAACTAAGACCAAAAGCATCTGTTTCCTTACTTGTACAATGAGAAAATTAAGATAAATCCCTAATAGAGTTGTTGGTTTTAAAGAAAAAAATAGAGAAGCTAACAAATATGCATTGCATGTCAGAATCTGGTATATAAATATATCAAGGGGTTCAAGAACGACCAGCTATTAGTATGATTATCAGAACTTTCTAAAGGAACAAATGAGCTTATGGATTAAAAGGGAATAACCTATTTCGAGCCTTGCAATTTTTCTCAATTGATTTCCTCAGTAAGACTTCAAAAAAATCTTTAAATACTGTAGGGCTGAGGAACATTTCTTCACAAACAGACTGCCGACAGCGGGAGAGAGGACAAAGGGCTGGAACAAACGGACAGACGGCAGTGGCCGGTGTTCTCTAGGGACCAACGCACAGATCCGTCGTACACAAGGGTGTGAGCGATGACCTGCAGAGTTAGACACCTGAGAAGAGTTTGCATATGGCACTGAAGTTGACCTGATGGTAAAATGCGAATATACTGAGTAAAAATACAACAAAGAATTTGTCATTGATGGTGGTGGGATTCACTTAATTCACTTGAATTCAACAAATATTGAGTATTTCTAGTGGGGAAGTTCTGCAAGGAAAAAAACAAAGGGCCTGAGGAGTTCATAATCTAGGAGGCAGGTTAAGACAGGTAATAACAAATAATACAAAGCAATAAAACAGAAGTAATAGTAATAGTAGTGCATTCTCAGGGAAAGGAAGCTATTATTGGGAGGCTGTGTGGGTATTACATTCTGGGTATCATACCAGGTACTCATATCCAATATATACAGCACTTACATCAGTTCCATTTTATAGATAAGTAAACTGATAAGAGGTGTTAAATAATTTGTCCAACATCACATTGTTTACATAAGGTAGAGTCAGGAATCAAACTGGAATTTATTGCATTCCAGAGCAGTTGTTTTAAACCAGTCTGCCAATGCATTTCAAAGCAGAGGCACCTTCTGATGAGGTTCAGAGCAATAGGGTACAGGACCAGAAAGGGAAGCTGGAATCAGGAAGGTCTCCTGAAGCAGGCTGCATGTGGGATGGAAGTGAGATGGGCGATGGATCTTCGATTGGAAGAGGTAAGCAAGGTGGCAGGGGTCGTGCGCAAAGGAAAGCAGTGTGCACCGAGGTTGTGAACCAGGACGGTGTGGGTGCATGACGGGAGCCATGGTGGGGAGGACGGGAGGGGAAGATGGAGAGAGTGAGGGAAAGAGAAGGAGAGAAGGGGGAGAGGAAGAGAGACTGATTGATTGTGGTGGGTGGGAGATAAGGTTGAACCATTAGTTTGAGATCAAATCTCAGAGTGATATGTCAAATTCTACGCTGAAAAATTCACACTTAATATTGTAGAAAATGGAGTCAGTAAAGATTTTAGGACTATGGAGCAGTGTGATAAATGCTGTGGTTTAGAAATATACACTTGGCAGTGATACGTGTGATCAATTAGAAAATGGGAAGACAAGGGAGAGATTGGTACTGGAGACAGGAATTAGTAAATTACTGCAATAATCTATCTGATAGGCAATAAGACATGAGCAATGATCATAGGAATACAGCATTAAAACATGGAGAAAATTCGAGATACTTTGAGATGGATTCTGCCAGGAATGTGCTAAGTGAATGGATATCAGAGGCAAAGGAGAGAACGGGACAGAATGTGAGGGAGGTTTTAAGCCTGGAAAAAGAGGCAAGCTGGGGGAGGTGGATTTGTGGAAGTGTCAAGAATGAGGTAAATCAGGAATGAGACAGAAATTAAGGAGGACGTGAAGGTCTCTGGCAGCCATCACTTGCTATTTAAAAGAGAAGCTAAAGTGTAATTTCATAAACAAGAAAAATTAGCCCTTGGAAACCTCTTGCTTCATTGTCTTCTTAAGATCAAAATTAATTGACTAGTGATTTACTGGAGACAGATATTATAAGACTATTTGAAGACTACCCTCTAAGTGTTAGTTTCCTTTAAATGCAGATGTTTGTGTTAATAATGGGTAATTGGTTAATAGTTACGCTTATGATTTATGGAGCAATGTATTCTATCCATTCAGTCATCCAGTCAACAAATATGATGCTATTCTATTCCAAGACTTGTGTTAGGTGTCAGGAATCTTAGTCTTGGGTCCGTAGTCTTGTTTGAACAAATGACAAATAGTTACAATAAACTGTAGTATGCGATTGCAATTAATGTTTATTCAGGCTTTCATTTAGCATTATACTACGTGTAATTGCCAATAATGCATCTCATTTAAACTTCACAATAATCTATATGATTATGACACCTATTTTCCCTATTAAAACGTTTTTTTTTTTTTTTTGATATTGGAAATTTCTTTTTATTAAGCAGCTGAGACAATGGCAGGGTACCATCAAATGGGGGAGGTGAGGAACAGAGCATGTCCACGATTCAGCAGAAATGTGGTCAACAGCAATACTAGAGTCAGACGCTCTAAGTGTTTCTTTTTTTTTTTTTGCAAGTAAATATTTATAGTTTTATTTTTTTTTGAATTTTCTTTTTTTTATCAGTATTTTTTAATTGTTGATATTGTACAGTTTTCTGTCTTTTACCCCGCCCCAGCCCACCACCCCAGCCCTCCCCACCTTCCTCCCATTTCCACCCCCCCATAGTTTTTGTCCATGAGTCCTTTCGTTTTTAAAAGTTAAATAATTAGCCCATAGTTACATGGGTGGTGTTTAAACTCAGGATTTAACTAATCCAAAGGTTTTGACACTAAGGAATAGTTTGATAAGTTCTGTGGTTTAGCAAATGCATCAGTTTATCTGTAAAATGGAAGTGATGGAGTATTTATATGTTTGATATGAGTACGTGTTATAATGCCCAGAATATAATTAGCACTGCTTCTCAAATAATAGCTCACAGTTTATCCAATAGTGAATTGTGGGATCAATTAGAATAAGGAGATATTGATGCTAAAGAGAAGAGTTAGTACGTTATTATAACAGTCTAGCTGACAGGCAAGGAAGACTGGAAAAACAACTATGGGAATTAAAATACAAGAATGAATTCAAGACATTTAGAGATGAATTCTGCAAATGATTTACCTAGCTTCTATGCCACCTGCAGGGAAGTAAGCCCCAAGTCCTATGCTTGGGCCAAACTCTGTGGAATACCAGACCCTCCGTGCCCTTGGAGAATGCTGACCAGGTGACTCAGCTGCAAATGGCCTCATCATGTCTCTTCAATTGTTTCATCGTCACCCCGTACCAGCTAGAACCAATGTCCTCTCCCAGGAATGCAATTTCTAAGTCTTCCCCTGCTAGCTGTTCCTTCCACGCTGTTAAGATTCTTCTCAACCAAGAGTCTCCAAGTGCTGGGACTTTGCACGCACTCTGCTTTCTGAACTTGGCCTCAAACTGACTTCGGCTGATTTCTCCCATGCTGGTGCTGACCACATGAAGTTCCCTAGCTCCAGCTGTGTAGCATGAAACGAAACACCAGGAAAGTGCATAAAACAGGTAACACTGGAGTCAAAAGACTTGGAGACAAGAGTGATGGATGTAGATTGGGTCTCCAGTGGTACTTCATTGCTCTGAACTTTGCAATTCCTTAGCATACTAAAAGTGGTGACAAAATACATGTGAGAGGCTGTTTTGATAATTAGATTATACACATATTTTAACTAGGTAATATTATTTTTAAAAATTCCTATACTCCATTTCTCTTAATTCCTCATACCTAGCAAAACCTTAACTAATTTGATTATGCAGCCATAAACTGAATAATTGTTCATTGTTGACAACAATCCATGTAACATTTAGCCAAGATGTTAACAAACTTCACAAAGTTAACATTAAAAAAGTAAAATTAAAGTCAAGTAGAATAAGAGGGTTATATTTATTATGCCTACCCCCCAAAAAAACAATCTTTTTTTTAAATCAATTTTTAGGGACAGAAAGAAAAGGAGAGGGAGAGACACATCGACTTGACTGGAGGTCACACCTGCAGCCTCGGCATAGCCAGACGAAGCTCTAGCCAAGTGAGCTACCTGGCCAGGGCCATTCAGAAAGAATCTTGTCTAGCTTCTGAAAAGATACGTCCCTGGAGATTTTCTGCACCAAATTTTTATTATTGTGTAACTCATTAATCAAAAAAATCTACATAAAAAGTAACTATGTCATACGGCTATAAACTGTAAGTTTCAGGAATATCCACATAGTAAAGCAGTGTAATAAAGGATGGTCACATACATTTTTTAAAGCTAACACCATGTAAAATGCTTGCCATCTATTAATAACTGGATGGAATTAAAGGAATATGTTGATTAAATGAGTAAGTGAATGACCATCAGAAGCATCACCTTCTAGTGATGAAGCCAACAATATTAAATATGGAATAACTTTCAGGGTGCAAAATGTAAAGCAGCTTAGAATAATAATGATAATAATATAGATAATGATAATAATGATGTAGTAGCAAATGCTCACAGGGCTTATTCTGACCCAAGCACTATTCAAAGTGCTTTACATGCATTAACTCATTTAATCTTTATGCCAATCCTCTAAAGGATTTAATATTATTTCTGTTTTACAGACCGGAAATGAAGGCAAAGAGAGATGAGTAAATTGCCTAAGTGATTAGAACCAGTTAGCAGTTGGGCTGGGAATGAACCCAGGTAGCAGCTAGGGCAGAACTGGAAAATCAGTGCAGAGAAAAGAAGTACTAGTCCAGATGAGAGCAACAGGCCTTGTATAATAAATTACGTTGAAAACATGTCCCTGGCTGATGTGGCTCAGTGGAGCAAGTGCCAGCCACGGAGTAGCCAGTTCGATTCCCAGTCAGAGCACATGCCTGGGTTGTGGGCCAGGTCTCCAGTTAGGGGCATGCGAGAGGCAACCACTCATTGATGTTTCTCTCCCTCTCCTTCTCCCTCCCTTTCCCTCTCTCTAAAAATAAATAAATAAAATCTTTTAAAAAACATGAAAAATCTTGGCTGATAGGCTGGATTCATTTTATACACATCAAATAAAATATTGCAAAATTGTTAAAAGATAATGCAAAGCAATATTCAAAGAGCTAACGTCAAGGTGAAACACTCAACCAAAATGCACTGTACACTATTGTTCAAAGAGAACAGAAAAGTGGTTAAGAAATTCAGGTTGCAGAATTGTTGAAAGGATTGAGGCTCATTTGTGTATATGCTTGTCATGAAGTTCTTATATCATATAGAGAATATGGGAGTAAAGAGTAATTAAGTTAATTAATTTTAGAATTGGGACAGGTTTCACACCACTATTTTAATTATCTTGATCATCCCTATAAAATAAAAACACCTATAAGCTATGAAAGAAACAAACATTGAATTGAAGGGAAATATTCCATTCACATGAAGAGAATACCTCAGTGCATCCTTAGTTTTCGGTGATGTCAGTAGTTCTGTTGGTACACCATTCATAACTTCCCCATCTGCTAAGTTTTGTGTGGAATCCTGTAGAGAAACAAATCCATAAGCATGTGGATGCTATGTATGTAGAATTGAAAATTTGAATGAAATGTCTCAACATGAGAGAGTAAATGGTTTTACTCTGGATATATACAATATGCTCCAATTTCTCTGAAGACTGGAAACAGGTGTTAATCTTTTCAGTGCTTTCAATTTTGTTTTCTCTCCCATTTGGGTTCTGAAATACTCAAATAGGTCATTTACACAAGGCAATATGTTAAGAGCTTTGGAATACATCATTTAGGTACCTGCTACTCAACCATAAGCTTTTGGGACTCAATGTTTTCAATCAGCAAAATAAAGGGGTACTGGGGCACCGAAGAGAAGGTGCCATTGATATATTAGCTTTAAAGTACTGTACTTGCTTGAACTCCCTTCCCCCAGTGACACTTAAATATAATTAAGCAAAACCCATGGGAAAAATGTTGCCTAGCAAGGTCACTTCTGTCAAAAGTGTAATAGGAACATTGCACAAGAAGAAGTCTGGAGTTGTTTGTTTGTTATGAGCCTTTGATTCTGAGGATGATCTTCATCAAGGAGAAAGCAAAATTAACCATTTGATTTCTAAAATGGTAAACACTCTTCCCCTACAGAGAGGTAAGAGAGTCAGAGAGGCCCTTTACTCCAGGACACTGGTAAATTTGAGTTGGATGTCATATGAGGAGAGACCAGGCTCTAGAAAGCACACCTGACACAGATTTCCATTCATGTAAGACATGAGGGCTCCACTGGGCTTTGGAACGCTACTTCAGTGAAGTAATTCTGCAGATACACTACTGTTCACAAGCAGAGTCACAAATAAATCCTATTCAGGTTTCAATGAAACAACAAACCACACAGCAAATGACCCATTATTCGCAATCAGCACCTGCAAACAGAGCTCTCATGGATCTGAAGGCACAATTTCAACAACAAAAAGACAATATATGGGTTAAGAGTTGACCATAACAGGATTAGGTTAATATCTTGAAAATAAGAAGACACAGAGCCACAACTTAAGCAGCTTGTCATAGTGAATGGAGCAAGGGAAATCCATTTCACTTTTAGACTAAGAAGCAACATTTCGTATAAGGATTGGTAGTTTTATGAAGGACTTGCTGTACATAGATTTTTTTAAAAAATATTTGTTTTCTCCTCTTCGCAGATAAAGAAAGGCACCACATCTGAAAAGATGACTGTCTTTGAACACTTACAAACATTTGTGTTTTTATGAAAGGCTAGGTACAGGTTTACCCAAAAGACACAGGGCTGGGCAGGTGAAAAAGTACTTGGGAAGACAATTTAACAAAGCACTGCATTTGTGACTATCACACACGTCAGAGCATTTGATGTCAAAATCTCGAACTTTCCCAGCTGCCCGTTTCGCACAGGGCAGCGCTCCATGAAGCTGTGTCCATCCGTCTAGTCCTCTGTGTCAAGCACGGACCACAGCAGTCATTTAAGAATGTTAATGGATAAATGAGCCGGGTGCCAGTGACTTCGTTTTCAATTGCTATTTAATAAATTACCCCCAAATTTAATGGATTAAAAAAATAAACATTATCACTCATTTTCTGAGAGTCAGAGACTGAGAAGCAGCCTGTCTGGGAGGTTTGGGGGTGGAAGCTCTTGTGAGGTGGTAGTCAGATGCCAGCAGGACCTTGGCTGTAGTGCCCCTAGGGCTGGACTGGGGTTGTAGGACCTATGCTTTTTTTTCCTTGTAAAAGCTTTATTAAGATATAATCCACATAACATTAAATTCTTCCTTCTAAAAACTACGATGCAGTCATTTTTAGCTTTTTCACAGTGTTGCAGTTATTACCCCTGATTTTAGAACAATTTCAAAGCTCCCCCAAAAAACCCCATATGTATTAGCTGTCACTCCCCATGCACCCTGGCCCCCCACCGCCCCTAGCGATCCATCTGCTTTTTGTCTCTAAGGGTTCTCTCTTACAAACACTCCACGTAAACAGGATCATAAGATATGCAGCTTCTGTCTCATAGCATTGTGTAATGCCCCCAAGTCTCATCCACGCTGCAGCATGTGTCAGTATTTCCTTCAATTTTATAGGCAAATAATAGTTCATTGTATAGATACGAGGTCTGTCCAGGAACTATCCAGCCACACACCATGCAAAATAGGGACCTTTACTGAAGAAGATACAAGATACAAGAAGCATTGTACATAGGACAATGACACTACAGTCCTCATCTAAGTAGTCACCTTGGGACCTCACGCAGTTCTCCCAATCGCCATCAGCTGCCACATCATATTTTCCTGAATCTCACTGATGGTCTGAAATCACTTCCCTTTCAAAGGTGATTTTAGTTTTGAGAAAAGCCAGTAGCTACAGGGCATCAAATCTGGGCTGTAGAGGGGCTGAGTTGCCTGGGTGATTTGATGTTTCACCAAAAATCTCTTCATGAGACATGATGTACAAGAGGATGCATTGTTGTGATGAAGCTGCCAATCACCAGTTAGTTGCCCATAGCTGTGGCCTTCTGAACCATCTGAATAGTTTCCATGGAGGAATGTTCAAGCTTAAAGCAAAATTTGATGCAGATCCGTTGTCATTTTAAATGTGACGGGTACACAGTACTCAATTGCACCTACTGTCTCCACTGTCTAGAACAGTGAAGTCAACATTGTTCACACACACATTCCAGTCCATTCTCTTGGGCTGCCAGGGTACGTCGAAACCATTCTCAGTGTATTAACAATGGCTGGACTTTTTCCGGAGAGACCTCATATACCACATTTTGTTGACCCACTCAACTTGATGGGCATCTGTGTGCACTCTTGCTGATTATGAATAATGTTGCTATGGACATTTGAAATAATAGTCAATTATGAAATAATGTTAACAGGAAGAAGTTCTTGTGTAGGCATATATTTTCAATGCTCTTGGGTATAAACCTAAGAGTGAAACTGTTGTATCATATGATACATCTAGGTTTAATATTTTTAGGAACTGCTATACTACTTCCAAAGTTTATGCATAATTTTATATTCCCATAGGCAATGTATGTAGATTCCACTTTCTCTGTATCTTTGCCAGAACTTATTTTCTTAAAAAGTTTTTTTTTCCTATCCTTTTGGATGTGGAGCAATTTTCATTTTTGTGATGACTAATGATGTTGAGCATCCTTTCGTATGATTATTAAACATTTGTATATCTTCTTTTGAGACATGTCTAATTACATGAATTTTTATTACTGAGTTGTAAGAGTTCATTAAATTGTTATACAAATTCCAGTTCTCCCAATTTTTTCCCTTTGCCCTCCTCCACCCATCTGAATCCCTGCTCCCACACTCAATTCTCACACTGTTGTTCATGTCCATGGGTCATTCATACACGTTCTTTGTCTAGTCCCCTCGTCTTCCCCCCGTTATGCCCCACCTTCCTCCCCTCTGGTCACTTTTAGTCTGTTCCACATTTTCACTTTCTTGACATACCCTTTGAAGCACATAAAACTTTTTAATTTTAATGAAATTCAACTTTTCTTTTCTGTTGCTTATGTTTTTGGTGTTGCACCCAAGAAACACTGCCTACTACAAGGCCACAGAGATTTACTCCTTTATTTCCTTTGAAGTGTTTTATAGTATTACCTGTTACTTTTAGGTTAATTACTACTTTGAGTTAACTGTTATATATGATATGAAGTAAGGGTCCAACTTCATAACTAGCATATGAATATCTAGTTGTGCCAGCACTAATTGTTAAAAAGACTCTTTTTCCCCCCAACTGAATTGTCTTGACACCCTTATCAAAATTCAATTGACCAAAATGTAAGGGTGTATTTCTGGACCCACAATGCTATTTCATTGATCTTATGTGAGCCTCATGCCAGTACTACCCAGTCTTAATTATTGCAGCTGTGTACTAAGTTTTGAAACCAGGAAGTTTTTCTCCAACTTGTTCTTTTTCAAGTTTGTTTTGGCTATTCTGGGTCCCTTGCATTTCCACAAGAATTTTAGAATCAGGAAATCAGTTTCTGCAAAAAAAAAAAAAAAACATTGGATTTTTTGATAAGGATAGCATTCAATCAATCAATTTATAGTTTTACCCTTTTAACAATATAATGTCTCCTACTCTGTGAATAGTTAGTAGTGGTTGTTACTTGAAATCAATATTCTTTTTGGCTTTGTAATTATGCATAGGTATATATCTCCAGGATGACAAAAAACTGGCATTTTTGCTCTGAAGTTTTAACTATCTAGTTTTGCCTCTTGATCCCTACTCCACATGGAAGTGCCATGCTGATCCCTAGTCGGTGTAAGAAAATAGCATACTTTCCGGATCAGATCAACATTCTTCAAGGTTAAAAGGACTGTTTTTCTAGTTCTAGTTAGGTGGTAAGTAAAGATTCTATTTATGTCAACAACATACTTAATGCTCCAATTACATGGAAATGTCAATTAGAATGTGAAAGCAATATTGGGCCAATTGCTATGAAATAATCTGCTCAAAGGGTAATTCTGAACTGACTACAGTTTTAGAGCAATCATGTCAATAACCACAGATTTAAAAAAGAACACACACAACACAAACTTGTATGTGAGAGAAGAGTCAAACTAGTTTAAAAGTAGCATCAAAAACTCTTTGCTTTGCCACAGCTAACGCAAAGGGCAGTAACTGTAGGTTATCATCTCAACTAATGGGCAGTGTTTGTCACTTGCCAAAATCATGTCTATATATTGCAGTAACAGAATTCTTTGATATTCCCTAGAGATGGGGCTGGCAGACAAATGCTTAGGGTGTCCTAGAAGGACACAAAGTCAATTCCAAATTTACTTCGATAACATGGCAGTAATGCAGTACTTCAAGAGTTATAGGCCAGGATTGTTTATTTATCAATAGAGTTCATAAAATAACTCTTTCTAAATATTAAAAATAATTGAGAAACAATAATTTAAGAGCATTTAGGATTTTTCCCTCAAGAAATTAATTACATGGGGAAATAGTCACAAAAGAGATATCTAAAAATAAAAATTGTATTTTTCTCATCGAGTATTTATATGACTTTGAGAAAACATCTGTCAAAGCAGGACTTAAGTTTGGAAGTTAAAGGCAAAAAGATCCTTCTGAAGAACTAGAGGTGTAAACAACCGGCACTGAAAGGCCACTATCAATCTTCAGACCCGAGGACTAATATGTGATCTCAAACCCTCAAATGTGCCTCTAGAACACACAATGGTTTGGGAAGCTCCAAGCTTAACTTATTAATAAAATTATTACAATTTTTATTTTAATGTTAACTTAAAATAGAGGGATTTGATCAGCTGCGTAGAATATGAGGGCACCAAAACTACTTCAGAACATATTTTTGTCCTTTCCTCTGGTCACATTACAATCCTTTGCCCTCTGATAAAGTTCCTTGGTAACCAGGCAGAGATCTTTAAGAAGCACGTTCTTTACTTCTTTTATCAAAACAGGGAACATATCATATACGGTTCTCACAAGAGACAAGTTTAATTACTACAACTTTTAAAAAGTGAACTTTTTTAGCAACACCTTTAGGATCATGGGAGCATTTCTGACAGGCAGAATGAGTTAGATTTAAACATCCCTGCACTATTTTTAGCTTTAAAATCAACACTTACATAAATATTCCCAAACCAATTAGCAGCAGCTGGAAAGTGAAGGTGTTTACATTTAGTGAGCAGGAGTGCTAACAACCGCCAGTGCTCACAGGCAGCACGGAAGGGGCCACGCACCAGGAGGGGCTCCCCCTCTCCAGGGTGATCCTGGTGCCGGCACCAGACTATCATTTCATAGTCCACAGTCGGCACAGGCCGCTGACTTCATATGGGAGAGTGTGTTCACTATGTAGCACCCTTCACTTCTACATCTCCACATAAACTTAGCATGTTTGATAAAACTTTTTGGAAGAAAACACTACCCAAATTCTCATTGCTTTACCCTAGCAGACCACAGCTATAAAACAATATTATCAACAGTTTTACAGCTCACATTTTCATCTCTCAGGTGAGAACTAAAATAGATGTCCCTTTGATGTATTCTAGGCGAAAATACACAGCTGTGATTGCTTTTCCCATCAGTGCATTGCAACCATATTTGAAATGACTTGCCCACAAAATTTTAACTGCAACTGAGTTATGTTTCAAAAGTTCAGGTACATTTTAAAACAAGATTTTCATTCTGAAAAGTCAACTGCACGTTTTTTAAAAATTGCATGTGAATTTGAGTGAATGTAATAGAAAAATTATACACAGAGGATTCAAATGCCACATATATGTGTCTGGTATTTATACATAAACATAATGTAAATTTTAATTTTAAAATTAAAATTTCAGGCATACTTTCAGAATATTTGTTTTAATTTTTAGAACAAGAATATCTGTGCTAAAGCACACACATGAAATGAGCATGAATTTTGGTAGTCAAGCAGTTATTCGAGAATGATCTAACGATTATTCATCATGCCTTGGTCAATGCATTTCGTGGAAAAATCTCTCAGCGTCACAGATCCTACCCCAAATTTTTCAGTCCTAGTAATTTAACATGCCCATAATTTATTTTTTTTATATATATATATATATATCTCAAATAAGTAATTATATGTAACAAAATAATGGAATGTAAATAGACTAAAATAATTTAATATAACATAATGTGATTATATATAATACATATTAGATTATATATTCATATTTCTAAAAATTGGCTAGACAACTAGAGAATTGAAAAGTGCTAGATCACAAGTTTCTCAAGAATAAGAACTGTGCTTCGTTTCTTTTATTCAACCCTTGGACCAGAGCTCTGCATACTCGGGTGTGAGTCGGAATCAACTGGACTCCTGTGGAAACACATTGTGGGGCCCATCGGATGTTCTGATGGAGCAGGTGCAGGGTGAGGCCTGTCGGCTTGCATTTCTAACAGGTGGTGATGCTACCAGTCAAGGAACAATGCTTTGAAAAGTTGCTGCCTTACAGCAACTAGTGCACATCCTCAAAAACCCTGAACAATGTAAACAAAGCCCCGGACACACTGTGCTGATGAGCTGGCCTAGTCAACCCATTTCAGAGCTGAGGAAACACAGGCCCAGAAGAGAGGGACTGCTCCCTTTTTGCTGTTGTGATAACAACAAAGCCAGAATCCAGGGTCCTTGGTTCTCCAATCAGTGCTCTTTCTGAGAACTAGGGTACAGTCAGAGAGTTAATAAATGCGGACCTTATTCACTCTTCAGATTTTCAACAATGCTAACAAAACTCTAGTAATGTCTTGAATATACTTTACCTTTCTTTCAAAGAATTCAAAACATTTCACATGTAACTAGATGCATATTCGTAACAATCCTAAACATTTTTTTGGTACTAATATTTGAATTTTATACATGGACATATTGAAGTACAAAAAGATTAATATTTTGTCCCAGGTGAATCTAAGGGTCAAAGAAAGAACCAAGATTACTTAGGACTGGTATCTCTTAAGATTTAGGTTTGCATGTAAACATTTTAAGTATATTTACCTTGTATACTATATTTACCTTGTATACTTATAATTTAAGTATATTTACCTTGTATACTATATAATTTCTCCTAGCTACTAATTTTAGACAAATGGGGTAAGAAAATAATATCATATCATGAAACATTAAAATAAATGATTTACATGAAAAAACTATCAAGCATTTCATTATTCTAGAGATTGAGTTCTAATAATAGCATTTTAAGTAAAAAGTTTTGTTTGAGGAACACAATTAATTAGATTATAAATAATCTATTAACTACTCTCTGGCTAATCTTGAAAGCAGTTAAAAACACCAACACCAAATGGGTTGCTGGAATCCTTGGCTGTGGGGTAAGTATGCAGACATACACACACTCTCACTGCTGAGCCATGGGGTAAGGTACCTCAACGCGTGTGGGGTAAGACCGCACTGAGTTTCAACAGTTCTGGGCTTTGTACAATACACTGAAGGTCAACAGTCTCGCAGTTGACTGTCTCACAGAGCTCATGCAGTTTTGGATAATGTGCTACACAGGTGAAATACCACTGACTCTTGCCCTGGCATCATCCCGCCAACCAAAAGGTCGCAGGTTCTCTTCCTGGTCAGGGCACACGCCTGGGCTGCAGTTTCAGTTGCCAGTCAGGGCGGCCGTGCAAGAGGCGAATGATCAATGTTTCTCTCTCACATCGATGTTTCTGTCCCTCTCCTTCTCCTTCCCTTTCCCTCTCTCTAGAATCAAGAAATGAAAAAAAATATAAAAAAAAGAAATACCACTAACTCTCAACACACTCACATGAGTTGGCCACATCTGTGTCCAAGAGATGCTGAATGATCTTAATAAAAATAAATTTGAAATGAGAAAGACCAAGGTATAGTAGTAAAATTAAGCTCTGGTCTAAGATGAAGGAGACAGAGTTTCCAATATTTCTCTCACTGCTTTGCCTGGTGACCATACACTTAATTGCCTGGCCTCACTTTCACGGTCTGTCAAATGGGGACAAGATTTCTATTTCCTTTCCAGGTATAAAATATTCGAGAACTCAGTGAAGGGACACCATAGAGTCAGGCTGGTAAGCTCTTACTAAAGAAACAATTAAATTCTTTGACAGGTAAATTTGAACAAATGTGTTCTTGGCAAGCTTCCCTTGAGAAGCAAGCTCTCAGAGAGATACATAATTTTATACTTTCTCAACATACTGATTCTAAATAACGTTTGAGGAACAAGTCCATGGCATGAGTAAATAAAACTAAAGCCTTCCGTCCATACCTCATTTACTTTCTTTATATCTTTCCATGATACTTTCTTAGATATCTCCTTTCCTTATTGTTAACAATTAGCATATTTAGAATTCATTGCTAAGATTTCCCAGTATTCTGAGATTTGAGAAGACAAATTTTTAAAATAAATTTTTAAAAAATGCATACCTTTTGCACATTTTATTTGCTGAGTTTTTGGGGGGGTGTGTGTGTGTGTGTTTTGTTTGTTTCCTGTAGAAGTGTATAAAGTGGCCTTAACTGAACCTGATACTAGACAATGGAAACACAGCTGTGAGCTTTAACAAAGGTAGGGAAGAAGGGGCACATTCAGTTTGGTTGGTGAGAAGTGAGCGGACTAGACACATTGACCAATCTCATGTAGACGTCAGAAGGGAAAACCAGCCTATTTCCTACGCCGTGCTTCACATCCCCATGACTACTGAACTACGATGGTGCCAGCTGGGTACCGGAAGTATCAGGGGGAGCTCTCTGTAAAGTATGTAATTGTCTAACTACTACATTGTACACCTGAAAGTAATACAAAATAATACTGAACATAAACTATAATTGAAAACATTTAAAACATTAAAAACACTAAAACAAAATAAAAAGAAAACCACTACTGACACCGTGATCAGCAGTTCACCTGCTCTGCTGGTCTTTCCAGCAGAAGACCAACTCCGATGGGTGTGCCGCTTCCCACTCAGATTAGGTTTAATGAAGAGCTGCTTCAAAACCTTTAGAACTGTGCAAGTCCAGAAGTTCAACGAGGACAGTGTGCAACTCCTACATCACTGTCCACTGTTTCTTCCTCATGCTCAAACACCACTTTTTAAAAATGCTAAAAATAAGAGTGGCAAACAAATATATTTTTTCAAATACAGGACGGACACAAACAGGTCTACAGTGAATACTTTGATTTACGACTGGATTATTTTCTCCAACCAGTCGCAGCTAACTTCCCTGGCTCTCTGTATCATTAAATGCTACAACACAACTTGGGCCCAGCACTTCAGTTCACCAAAATAATGCTGCGTATTACCGAGAGGACGAAGAGGCAGGGCAATAGAGCACACGCTCCCAGCAGGTCTGCTTTGGATCATGTGTCCGTCACACAGCATACGATCAAAGGTATTGTAAACATCTGCTTTTCTTCCCTTTCATCTCTGTTTAAACTTCCTCATCTTCTCAAATATTTAGAATACAGGTTTGTCAAAACGGGCGGTTTGATGGCACCTGGGCCTCATGTATAACTCCAAACCATCACTTAACGCTGGTAAATGCATAAAGACTTGAGGACGCCAGGATGATTCAGCAATTACAAAACATTTCTAGCTGAACCACTTTCATTTGGCTGGCTGAAATATATTTCAGTCAGGTTTCACTCTACTAAGTGTACCACATGCTTTTAAGTAGAGCTACATAGATTCTGGGTTTCGACAGGAGAGTGCAAACATTGGAAAAATTCATTATTTAGGGAATCCTTTCATTTGCACGGGCATTTTACTTGTGCTGGCACAGGCACAGGCTAGGAAAATCTTCACTAGGAAAAGTTGCTGCAGACACTTTTGGGTCAACAGAACAAGTCTGTGGCTGTTTCAGGAAGGGAAAAAGCATAAGGACTTATGTGTATACTTAGCCTATTTGTATGTTTCAAAGAGAAATTCTCAAGAATAGAAAGCCAAAATTCGCTGTTGGAAAATCCTCTGTCATCATCAGGAGAACCAAGTTTATAACCCTTCTTCATTCATGAATAAGGTATGTTCAAGGACTTTTTTTTAAAAAAGGCTTTCTTATTGCTTACACAGACAGGCATTTCACTATCTTCTCATCCAGCTTACATGGCCAAGTGCACTTATTTCTCTCCTATGACCTTCATATATCTTCCCACACAATCACTTGGCCATCCACTTTGTCTTTCTTGCACTTCACTTTGTGACACCTTTATTGGAAGCCTCTGGTTGCAAAAAACTACCTTATTCGCTTATGTTATAAGGTCTACTGAAAATAAGCAATTTGGGGAAGAATTTTTTTTTTTTTTGCAGATGGTCTAAGAAGCACTTGAAGCAATCCTAACTATGACATATATGAAGAATGAAGGACAGCAGAAGAGGAAAAACACTATGTGGAAAAAGAAGTGGGTGATTCAGAGTTGGCTGCATTTTGGATTTTAACAGCACATGGAAAGATCTTTAAAAGAGGTGCAGAAGTCTGAACTGCTGACAATAGCTGTAGTCACAGGTAGCAGTCAGCAAAAAGTTTGTTTTTGTTTTTGCTTTCGAACATAGAGACACCACAGCAAGCTGGAAGAAATTCTTCAAAAGGAGCTATAGCCAAATCAGAACGTACTATAATCACTCTAGGAAACCACTGCCTTTCTATTCAAATACAATGCCCTTTACTTAAAAGTGTTCACAGTGCTTCGGGGGTTTGGGAAAGCACTGTCCTATTAAAAAGATCACTTCAGTTAACTGTCAATGGCTAACATATAAGCTCCGTGCAGGCTCACTGATATATCCCCAAAATCTAGACGAATGCTTGGCATAGATTAGATGCTCAACAAATATCTGGACACACCAGCTACCTAGAACACCTCTGTTTGTCTGGCAAACATCCACCCACCCTCCAACCGAGTGGGCCCTTTCTCGGTGAGCACTCCGCACAGACTCAGTGCTGCTCCTCAGGGCTCCCTGTCTGCCATGCAAGAACTCTCCAGTGACATTTGTCTCAGGGTAGGCAACAATTCCTTTATAGGTCTGTCTTCCTTGCTTGGTTTGATATCCTTAAGGTGGGAATGTAACAATGGGGTGCTGAGCTAGAGGTTCCCAATAACAGGAAGCCCCTCACTAACCTGGCTGGGGGAAGCAGAGCAGGGCCTTTGAAAGTTACTTCGCATATCTAAAGAAAGTGGCCAGTGTTTTAGTAATGCTAATGGCTGTGTGCTCTGTGCCAGGGAGATGGGCCTAACCCATGATGCAGTCTAACCCACGATGCAGCCTTGAGGTGGTCCCCCCCACTCCCTGCACCAGCCACTTAAAGGTGGCTCCTAGGTCACAGGGCCATGCCTGGCCAGACCAACAATGGCAGCCGAGGAGGGCAGGAGATACCAGGAAGGGCAGATGTAACCCAATGTGGGAGGAGTCAGAAATGGGGTTATGGAGGAAGATCCACACTGGGATTTCATCTAGACACAGGGCAGCCATGCTGTCTTGGCCACAGGGTTTGAAAGGATGCAGAAGGACCCCTGCTGGCCCGCCATGAGGAAATGCCTTGTGCTTTTGGATTAGGAGCAAGAGGCAAGCCAAGCACAGGTGACTGGAAGAAGCTGGAATACAGATGGGAATCTGACCAGCTAAACTACAGACTTCTATTTCTTTTCCTGAGAGACAGTACCCCTGACTGGCCTGGTGTGGCAAGGGGAGGCAGGATTGTGTGTTTGTGGGTGTTTTTGGCTTCTAAAGGGAGTGGGATTTAGTGGCAGAATTCTGCCATTGCTCTAAACCTGTATAAAGTTTGAATAAATAGTTCCTTTCCTTTTCATAAGAGTCTGGCATTGGGGGGCGGGGGGGGTCACAGTTTTTCAGTGGCAGGCAATAGAACCCAGAGGGGTTCTGTTTCACGGAATGTGTCTTCTCGATTCTTGTATACCTATCACTGAGCACAGGCCTGAAAAATGATAAATATTTCACTTCAGAGGTGTTTATTTTATAAAGAAATCCCTCCCCTTAGAAGCTCTTAGGATAACTTTCAATAGAAGAAAATCTATCCCAACATTTACGAACCCTCTACAGTGTGCAGATTACTATGCTGGGCTCCGTGGGGGGAAGTCGCAGATGAATATGACACTGTCTTTGCATTCAAAGCTGCAAGCTAGCTGGAACCATTGCCAGAGGCATCTCTGGCAAGAGAATTTAAAGTAGGATTGAAAGCTAATCTTTATTTATGGATTGAAATAATTGAAGTAAAAGAGACTGCACCTATTTATACCTGCCTGGTTATGTTTCTTCATATATGCTTTTATATTTTATTTATAATAATGTAATTTAAAATGACTTCCATTATTTATAAACTGTATCTAAACCAATATTTAAAACCGTCTAAGTTCCACAGTCGCTGGAAGCTTCAATTTGTCGGAGTCTTGCCAGCTGGGAAAGGAATCTGGCCATGTGAAACCTCCAGATCTTGAACCATCGGACTGGACATTACTGATCATGGTGGGGACCTCCCACCTGAGGCAGGCCTGTGGGCAAGTGCCCCCCTACCCCGCCCCCACCCCCACACTGCAGTCAAGCTAATTTGAACCTTTTGTACAATATTCTTCTCTTCTTCCAGCTATCCCATCTCTTTAGATCCAAACACAGGCAAGGCGAAGAAAACTCTTGGGGTCAACTGTTTTCTCCCATTGGGAACCTCCTTATCGTTCAATGGCTATCAGTTCCCAAGGGCCTCCAAACCCTTCTCTCCTGTTATTATCAGGAAGGCCCCAAAACTCATCAGCTCAAGAATTTCTTCAAGTACTCCCTCTTCTCCCTTGATTTAAATGGAGGCCGGCCTTCCCCAGGGACAGTACTTGCACAGCAGCCCTCTGACGTAGGACATGCTCATTCTCTTTGTGTTGCCAACCCCCACCCTGGACCTGCTTCCAGACTGAGATCCCCCGTTTCCTCCTTTAGGACCTGCACGTCCTTCTCATTGCCTTCATCTGTCTGTCTCCAACTTGGTCGCCACTGTTTCCTCCGGTCCCATGATTTTAATTCATTTCTCTTTCTTCTTCTATGCCTTATCTCTCACTATCATCCTGTGGCTTCCACTTCCACAGTACTCTCACACCTTAACTTCACTCAGTACCTTCTTTCTATTTCAGAAACTGTAACCAAAAGGGAAATCAAGGGTATGCCAAGGGAGAGGTTCCAGGCTAAGTCCTCATTGCTCATGCATGAGATGTTTGCGATGGCTCAGGGCTAGCAAACCCATGAGCAGAAACAGGATTCACTCAATTCATGTTTACTGAGGATCCCTTTTTGTGCCAGGCACTATGCTAAGCACTGGAGATATACAGAAAAATAAATAAAAGCATGCACACATATGCACTCACATACACACACTGCACCTTAATGAGCTCATTCTTGGGGGGAGGGGGAAAGGGGCCAGAGAGAAGATGGTAGTGACAGGCCTTTCCACTGTTCCCCTTTCGTATGCTCTATAATTCAACTCATCTGAGCACCAGTCAGATCCCAACTATACTGTTGTTATTTCTTCGAACACAATGCCTTTCCATGTGCGACAGCAGGTATATACAAACAGACTAACAGAAATTAACCATTCTCCATGTACAACAGTGTTTTTAACTTGTTTGGGGGGATCATCACCTCATCTGCAAAACTAATGATAGTAATGTTTCCTCTCCCAATAAAGGTATACATATGCATACACACAGAATTCTGCATAAATTTTTAAGGCTTTTCAATCTCCTCAATCTTGACTATGACCTCAAGGTTCACACCTGATGTCTAGCTGCTAATCCAAGTTCAGGTCTTTGACAGAATCGTAACAGATTTGTAATACAGAAATGATAATAAATGTTTTCACAGACAGAGCTTTAAACAGTGATTGCTACATGGAAAAATAGAGAAGATGGTAGAGAAGGTGGTAGCTGCTGCAGATAAAAAGCCTAAGTGAATATGGGGAGGGTATCCCACTAACCACACTTCCTATCAACTTTCCTGAGAACCTCTGTGAAGGTGGGAAGTACCGTATAGACAAAGATGCAGTATAGACAAAATGTCACAAGTGCTGCGATCATTTCTGAAGCCTCCTTGACAAGCTAAATCACTCCCGCACACAGATCCTCCAGTGTGAGTGATTCGTATCATGCTGTGGCAAATTACAAATTACCATGTACTCTGCACATTGGTCATGTTAGCAGTAATCATGAAATTTCAAACGTTATATCTGTGAGTACT
Source organism: Glossophaga mutica (assembly GCA_039655065.1). Classification (NCBI taxonomy): domain Eukaryota; kingdom Metazoa; phylum Chordata; class Mammalia; order Chiroptera; family Phyllostomidae; genus Glossophaga; species Glossophaga mutica. Next base: position 25,519,253 of record CM077306.1, read on the forward strand.
AACAGTCGCGTATTCTTGTCCAATAGTCCATTTGTTGGCTCTTCTGGGATTGACAAATTTTGGTCTCCAATGCTTATATCTCTTTCTTTTCCAACCTCTGCCCCAGGCAACTCCTAGAAGTATGTGGCAACACTATACTCTAATTAGATTTCTTAATTTACAGTTTTAGAGCTAATTCTAACAAACAATGATGGTGCCATCTCTGGATTAATCTTTGAACCCCATGCAGATCCACGAAATAGTCATAGTTGGTGACACAATTCCTAGGACAAGAAATTTAAACAAGGAAAACTGGTAGGGGATGAAATCTACAAATTGTTTGTAAGTTCTGATTCCTTTTACATAAGAGATATAAACCAGCTTTATAAAGGACTTCTCAAAAATCACTGGGCCAATCTTTCCCCCATAGCAAGTACATCATTGCCATTTCTCCCACCTTTCCTTTCACTAGGCCTCAAAGACACAGTAAACATGGTCTAATAAATGTCACCTGACATCCTCATGAACTTTGACATGGCTTCCAGATTACAAAGTTGTGAAAAAGCAAGGCAGGTCCAACCTCTTAGGGTCTCTGCTGGAGTTTTATCAGCTTGTTTTATAGTGGATACTCATTTTTCTGGAGACTCATATTTACTGAATAAATTTAGCAGTGGACAAGCCAACCCACCCACCCTGTTGTGTGACTGTGAACCAGACTACATACCACGCTCCCTCCCAAAGAAGTGTGGGCCAGTGCATTTTTTCATAATTGCATTCAGAAATAACAGGCCAAAGAGAAACTATCGTTCTAGTCACTCAGCACATTGTCAATTTGTTAATACTTGTAAATACTTGAATATTCCCTGAACCATATTTTTAATAAGTGATGAACATAGCAGAAAGAAATACTCAAAAAATGAACAGGTATTTTTTTTAAAGATTTTATTTATTCATTTTTAGACAGTGGGGAAGAGAGAAAGAAAGAGAGGGAGAGAAACATCAATGTGTGGTTTCCTCTCACAAGCCCCTGATTGGGGACCTGGCCCACAACCCAGGCATGTGCCCTGACTAGGAATAGAACCAGTGACTCTTTGGTTCACAGGCTGGCACTCAGTCCACTGAGCCACACCAGCCAAGGCTAAAGCAGGTATTATTCAAAGCTTTAATGGATCACTTAATGCTGTAAGACAAAACAAGACAGTCTCAAAAAAAAAAAAAAGAAAAAAAAGAAATCTTTCTAAACAAAGCTTCTTTTGCCATGAATAAGGCAGAGATTTTCTTTTTATTCAGTATCTGGTAAGGATTCTGCCATAACACCATTTCCTAGCCTTTGGCTATGTCTAACCAGCAATGCAACCTCACACCTCTAATGAACTCCTAGGGTTGCAGAGAAAAGTGTATGCTTCTGGACAGATAACGGTTTTTCACCTGAGTGGTGATGTAAAGCCCTCTCTTCTTATTACAAACGAAATACTTCTACTGTTGCTGAGGGCACTCACTCAGGTGATGTGTCTCTACAAAATAGAGCAAATGTTTAACAAGAGTTCAACATTTTTAGCTTTGGTTATATGGTTTAGTTATTAGCTTTAGCTCTTAGTTATATTTAGTTATATGATTTAGTTTAGGTTCAGTTATATGGTCTAGGTACATAGGCTTAGTAATTACTGCAGGTAGAAAGCTGTTGTTCTGGGAACTGGAATGTATGACAGGACCCAGCCTGACTCCAGGAGGCCTGTGAGCACTTCAACCTTTGTGCCCCAGGAGCACTGCCGGTGATCAAGATGGTATCCGAGCCACTGTGCTCCAGGGAAGGGACATCCACCGTCCTGATACAGATGAAGAATCACTGGGATGCTAGGAAAATCACTAGACTGGAACTTTTATCAGACTAACCTTTTTCTCTGAATTTTAAACCCCTTACCTATTCTTCTTTTCTCCTTATAAAGAACGTTGGCTTAAGATGAAATGTTAAGATGGTTTTTAGGGTACATAACCTGCCATCTTCTCAGATCGCCTGCATCTGAATAAAGTGCCCATAAAGATTTCAACCCTTGTCTCTGCATATTGGTTCTGGTAGTGACACGCAGCATGAACATCGACTTTTCCAGTTTTGAAATGACCTCTTCACTTGTGAGGCTCTGGGAGCAGATTAAAATGATAGCATTTAACAACTCTTCAGAAAGAACGGCAATAGGAGGCAAACATAATTATTCTCTATAATCAAACACAGTGCTTAATTTTCTGTGAGTGGAATGATCAAACTACAAATATGACAATAAAGAAAAACTTTGATTTTTACTCCTTCTTCAAGTCTGAAATATGCACATGCAGAAAGGGTAATGGTCAGCACATCCATTGGACATAACAGAGTAGTGTGAACAAAATAATGCATTAAATCTGACTGCTACTCCAGTAAACGGAGCGTCACTGAGATTTCAGGACCCAGTCCATCATCTCACCAGGAGGAGAAATGTCTGATGATTTGGAGTTTGGTGTACAGCAGTAGGCTACCATGGTCAGTGCAAAGAGTCAGAGTTGCAATATGTTTGGCTCACTTTGCACTCCCCATTTAGGTGGTCAGGTGTCCTTATCAATATGGGACATGGTTTTATGTATGGGCACAAAGATCAGGAGCTTGAAGAAAAGAGGGGTCATAAGTTTTGCACCATTCTATATCCTGTATTTCACACTTCGCAGTCAGCAGTCATTCACATAAACCTATATTATTGACACTGAAGGGTACCAGGATATGTCACTCCCAAGTATGTCTCTTTGACATCAGGATTATTTTGAGCTAAAAGCAATTGAGAACCAAAAGACACAGAAACTACTCTTTATTTCCCGAATGACTGGAAATAAAGATTTCCCCTTTTGTAAAGGAAATTTCATTTTAGAAAGATGTCTTCCCACAATTTGAAAGACTCTTATCTACATAAAGAGACAACCCTTATTTACCATAACATTTCTTCCCCTTACCTTCCCATAACTTGCTTCCTAAGCTCAGGGTCCCCAAGACCCTTTTCCTTTGTTTCCCTTAAAATGGTATATAAGCTCCAATAATTTGGCCACCTCCTGAAGCCACATTTTACTTTGTAAACTCCCAGTGTGCATGCATTTGTACATAATTAAAACTATTTTTTGTTGTATTAATATGTATTTTATCAATTTGATTCTTGGGTCCCAGACATTGAATCTAGAAGGGTAGAAGGAACAAGGTTTGTTCTCCCTCACAATACAAAGAAGTTGAGGCCAGGCCAGGAGGCAGAAGAGAGACAAAAAGTCATTAAAAGGACTACGAAAGGAAAAGGAAAGTCAGTGATCTAAATTTGTCTCACTCTATTCTCAGGCTTTTGGCCTAAAAAAAATGTGAAAATTGAGGGTTAATTTTTAATTAACATAATTCTCTTTCTCTGCATTCTTACGGTTATGATCCAAATGAGTTGAAATAGAGCAAAATTGGTTGGCTTTTCTCCCATTATTTTTCAAAGCAATTCATTCCCCAAATCCAGTTGATCAGATTCCACCCTATTATCTTACAAAGCAATATACTCGTCTACTTATTTTATTTCTATCTACCTGAATAATTCAAGCCTCAGTGTGTTCATGTAGCTAGATGTCTTGTCTTAAAATAATTGATTTCTTGAGTACAAACTCTTAACTTGTAATCCTTCCCTCTAAAGAAATTGTCAAATGCATCACTGAATATGTTTCTATCGTGACTCTCAGGTTCCAATAGGGTGCTAATGACAGTGTCTCAGTGTGTGGGCTGTTACTGGTGTGGGGAGGAGAAAACTTTACTGTACCCTTCTAGGTTCTTCCAGCTGGTCTAACAATCAAATTCATATACAACAGATTACCAAGAGTAAACGAGCAAATTTAATTACATACATATATATGGGAACCTCAAAAACACGAGAGAGCTGGAAACCCCACATACACACACCAGAGGTTCAGAGACAGAAAGAAAAGAAGGTGGTGCCTCTGACATTCAGCACTAAGGATGATGTAGGGCGCCTTGGGGCTTCAGAGAGGAGGAAGGTCGTGCTCAGGATGATAAGAAAAGCAGATGTTCAGTAGTTAAAAGTTTGACCTGCCCTATAAACAGGGCACAAAAATATTTCTGGTGATAACTCTTATTATGGGCAAAGCTCTTAATTTAAATTCTTTAGGGGAGAGGCAAATGTTTCTCTTGAACACACAAGGTCTCAATGCCTTCAGTTCAGAATTGTTCACATGCCAAAATGGCACATCTTTGGGAGGTCTGTTCTGACCCCTTTCACAGAGACTGGTAAATGCTTAAATTAAAGTCTCAAGGCAAAAACTTTAGCTTGCAGTTGCAAACTCTCCAAAGCCTGATGACTGTTTTGTGGAATCACATTCACCTGGATAGCTCTGCATAAAAATAGCTCTCAATATGTAATCGCTCTGGACTAGAGCGGTTGACCTAAACTTATCATCCCCTACAAATCCACTGCCACATTTGAAACCAAGCTTTAAGAATTTCTTTGGTATGGGTTCTAGTCAGCACACAGTATTCATGCGGAATGGTACTGTATCCATTCTGCTTGTTCCTACCCTGAATAGCTATTTGATGAAACAGCTATTGTGATCAGCATCACTTTAAATCTGGTAGAGGTTTTTTGTTTGTTTGTTTGCTTATTTTTTATGATGCTGTCATTGGTGATATCATCTTGCCATCTGAAACACCTATTGTCAACAAGGATGAGTTGGCGACATGCTTTCCCGGTTGATGCCCCATTCAAACCGCCACCTTTTGGAGACCTCCTCTGCCTACTTTTGGATGAAGTTATAGCACAGCAACAAATTCTTAACCGTAGCCCTTTCATTACTCAAATAATCTCATTACAAAAAGATGCTTTAAAAAAGAAGTATAGAGAACCTGCTGAAAGATGACCATTTTTTCCTATAATACTGAAGACAGCAATGAAAAGAGGAGAAAATTTACTGATTGAGTGGTATGGTTGATGACCATACCACTAAGGAGATGTTAGGATTATAAAAAGCCAAGTCCTGCCCCAATTTTGGCCTAAAGACCACTATAAATTGATTAGCATAAAAAAATAAAGCAACTAATTTATGGGAAGTATATTGTATAGTGAACAAAGATGAATGACAGTTTTAATTAATGGAGGAACAAGTAGGTGTTGTTGTTGTTTTTTAAGCTGAAACTTAAAAGAAGAGCACAAACCTATCTCCCAACCTATAGAACATTTTTCATCTTCAGTTTAGATGCACTTTTAAGATCAGACGCTTTTCATTTGTTTTTATTATTTATACTCTTCTCATCAAAAGATGAGTTTTAAAAAGCATGAGGAAAAGAAGTAAATAAGAAGGCTTAATTAATTTTGACAGGAATCGCATTAATATGAACTGTTAGATATACTTCTAAGGCTCTGAGCAATGAAAGCGAGAGGCGGGCTGTTAACAATGCCCGTATCTAAAATCTAAATTTCAATTATCTGCTGTATTTACAACTTCATGCTCTACAATGTGCTGGAAGGGATGGCTTAGTGGTCTTGGCATCTTGTTTGGAATTGCTGTATCCCCCAAATCACACAATTTAATTAACCCCTTAGTCTTTGTGGGGGCTGGATCCATAGGCAAGTCACCCCAACACTTGTGGGTTATTCGCCCAGGGCTTTGGATATTGGTGGTGGAGTGACAGGCTGCTCTGAAACCTTCGCTTCTGTGTTACCATTGCACCAGGCCATCTTCTGAATGGAGAGTACTTTCTCCCTCCATACATTAGAAGTGCTCCCAAAGATCCCCTCTGGTGCAGCAAGATAGATAGAGCAGCAAGGGATTCATTACTTTTAAGACATGACAAAAATATTTAATAATAAAATATGGTCACAGTAACTAAGGTTTTCCAAACTGGAATGGGACTGATGTAGAGGCAACACAAACATGCGTAACTAGGTGCGAATGGATGTCTTGGTCTCTAAGGAAACGAAAGAGGCCCCTGTGATTGCTCCCTCCTAAACCATGTGCTTCGTCCCTGTCTCTCACATTCTGTGTGTATGTCCTGGAAAACAAAGAGGCCACAGGAGAGCTCACTTAAAACACTCCTGACATGTAAATATGTCTGCACTATACGGCTTTCCAAAGAGCTGTATTTCGATACTTGTTTCGAAGAGTATACTGTTTGCGTAATGTCTACTGTCACCCCGGAACAAAAACCAGTAGGACCAGTTGAAGTCCTCACTAAAATAGCAAATTAGTTAGACATTCTGACATTAGAATGAAGTGAAAAAGACCAGCTCTTCTTCACTTGAGGGGCCAGAATCTGTACTGACTGATGATAATCTGCAGTTACTAATAAAGCTACATGTTCTGTGCTAGCCCCACTGCCACAAGATGTAGAAGGTATTAAACGTGATCTCTCATTGTTTGTCAGCACTCCACAACCTCTTCTGCAATGAACCATTCTGACCATCTTTAAAGCTACCAGCACAGCCTCTGAATATAAAAGATGGTTCCAGTTACAGAGAGAGAGGGACAAATCTGCCATTACAATGGAAGATTTTCGTACACTTTTCTCAGTAACTGAGAGCTATCCCAGACCACAGGACAAAGGGTATTTAAATATCACCATTGGAAAGTTTGGTATAATGTTTAAATGGACATGAACTGGCATCTGGCAAACAAGTACCATATAAAGAACATACAAGAAAAGCAACATCTAAAGGAAAATAATCTGACCATATACGCTGACATAAAACGACCTGTATAATCCTTAGAGACTATAAATAAGCACCCTGTTCTCTAATCACAGTGCAATTAATAAGTTAAAATCAATAAAAAAAGAAAAACTAAAAGCAAAAAACCCACAGTCACACATTAGGAAAAAAAAATTAAAGGCAGTTATATAAATAACTCAGCTATCAAAGAGCAAATGACAATGAAAATGTAGAAATGCATATAACTATATGTTTTTAAATTTTTTTGTATCGACATTTAAAAACTTGAATACTTACATTATAAAAGAAAGCTTTGTAACAGATGGTAAAAACACCAAATGAAAGGGCAATGGAGAACTTTACAATATAAAGGAGAGCTCAGGGCGCTGTCACCTGAATGCCACGCACATGGAAAAGGTGGATCCCATGATGGGATTCGAACAAGTGGTAAGTTCACAGCACCATCTGCGAAATAGTTTTTGCTGAAAGAACTGATACTGAATCTTGTCTAGCCTCTGTATTTAACTGCTAAAAAATGCAGGGAAAGATAAAACAACTTACATGATACCACAAAATCAGTAATCTGCTAATTCCAGAGTATAGGTATTTATTCTGTACAGTAAAAAATGACCTGTTTCTTTCCAAAAGTCAAAGAACTTAAGAAAATAGGATGAAGGATAGCTATATAATCAGACTCCTAAGGTCACGACAAACAGATGCAGTGTGTGAGCATGATTCAGATCCTATTGCAAACAAATTTGACTTCTAAATACTGTTTTGGAGATATTTGAATGAGTTTTAATATGAACAGGGTATCAAGTGATATTTAAATAAGTTTTTATTAATTTTGTTATATATGTTTAAGATTTCCAAACTGTTAGTGATGCTTACTGAAATACAGAAGAAATGGCATGATCTCGGGAAGTCACTTTCACTTTTCAGCATTAAAGTAAAATTAGAAAGAGGGAGAAGAGATTAAACAAGATGGCAGCGCACTGCCGATTATGGAAACGAGTTGAGAGGTGTGTGGGGGTTCACCATACCAATCTACTTTTGTGTACATGTAAAACTTCCAATGATACAGAGGCTAAAAGTGTTTTTTAGGAGTATTTTTTGAAATTAGTTTTTAAAGATTTTACTTATTTATTTTTAGAGAGAGGGGAAGGGAGGGAGAAGGAGAGGGAGAGAAACATCAATGTGTGGTTGCCTCTTGTCTACCGGCTATTGGGGACCTGACCTGCAACCCAGGCATGTGCCCTGACTGGGTCTTGAACAGGCAACGCTTTGGTTCGCAGGTCTGTGCTCAATCCACTGAGCTACATGAATTGGGGTTTTTTAGAAGTATTTTTTTTAAATTTTATTTATTTTTAGAGAAGGAAGGGAGGGAGATAGAGAGGGTTAGAAATATCAGTGCATGGTTGCCTCTCCTGTGCCCCCTACTGGGAACCTGGCCTGCAACCCGGACATGTGCCCTGATTGGGAATTAAACCAACCACCCTTTGGATTGCAGGCCAGCACTCAATCCACTGAGCCACATTAGCCAGTGCACAAAGTGTTTTTAAGAAGTAAAAAATGAGGCTTAAAATTAAGAAATAAACCCAAAGAATGGAAGAATAATAACAAATACAAAAGCAAACAAGAAAAATGAACTAGAAAATAAAGCTACAGCTTAAAACTTCAAAGCCAAAAAGTTGGTTCTAAAAAAAAAAAAAGTAAAGAAAACAGAAATGCCATTGGTAAGACTAAGGAGGAAAAAGAAATGAAAACTAGGAAACACAAATAGATGACATTAAGAACAAAAAAGAGGGCATCGATAATGAACTGGCCGAGGTTTTTAAAACCATAGGTTGCTCCTTTCCTATCATGGTGTTGATTTTCATAAGTGAAATCAGCCTATAATTTGCTCTTTTCATACCATACTTACCTAGTTTTTATATTAAGAATATAGAAAGGATATATTAACAGAATAAGTTGGAGAGTTCTTCCTTTTTTTCCCCCTATTGTTTCGAATCATGAGGTTATCTACCCTTGAGGGCCCGGGTGAATATCACCAATAAACAGTCTGGGACCCCGCTTTTTAAATAGGTACATGTTACCTTTTAGTTCAATTTCTTTTATAATTGTATGTCTAATTTGAGGTTTTAATTTTTCTTTTTTTTTTCATTAAATATGAATAATTTTAATTTTCTTTTCTTTTTTTTTAATCAGTATTTTTTAATTGTTGATATTGTACAGTTTTCTGTCTTTTACCCTGCCCCAGCCCACCACCCCAGCCCTCCCCACCTTCCTCCCATTTCCACCCCCCCATAGTTTTTGTCCATGAGTCCTTTATACTTGTTGCTCTAAACCGTTCCCCTTTTCCCCTGACATTCCCTCCCCTCCCACTCTGGACACTGTCAAGTGCTCTAGTAATATATTGTCCATTTAAGCAAAGGTTTCATATTATTGGTCTAAAGTTGTTTAAGTAATCTCTTCTAAAATAAATAATCTAAGCTTCCACTATAAAAAATCTAAGAAAGGGCAAAGTAAGAAGAAATAAAAGAGTAAAAGTAAGAATGGAAACTGATAAAACAGAAAATATACATATGATAGAGTAATAGCAATTAAATCTAAAGCTAATCCTTTGGAAAAAAATAAAATGAACAAATTGCTAGCCAGAGTAATTTAGAAAGTAAGTGAGAAGACACAAATTACTAACGTCAGGAATGAATGAGGGAATACCATTATAGATGCCATGGACAGTTAAAGAAAAATAAACACAAATATTACTTATGGCAATACATCTGTCTACTTCAATGAAACTGACACATTCCTTGAATGACACAAATTACCAACACTGACTCAATAGAAATATAGAACTTAAAAGGCTCTGTGTCATATAAAGAATTTCAATCTAAAAACCCTCCCACAAAGACCACTACTGGCCCAGATGACTATTTCACACACCTATTAGAAAGAAATAATATCATTCCTACAAAACCCTTTCAGAAATAGAGGCAGGGAACACTTCCTAACTCATTTTATGAGAAGAGGATTATTCTGAAAACAAGGTCATATAAAGACATTACCCCAAAAAGAAAAGCATAGACCAACATCTCCCATAAACAGAAATGTAACAATTTTAATAAAGCATTATCAAATTTAACCCAGCAATATAGACAAAGGATAATGTATTGATAATCTTGATCAAATGAGGTCGCCTGAAATCCAAGCTTGATTTTACATTTAAAAATCTATCAACATAATTCCCCATGGTAAAAGAACAAAAAAGAGAGATACAAAAAAAAAAGAGTTTCATGATTAAAAACTCTTGCAATATTATGAATAGAGGAAATTTCCTCAACCCATCAAGAGTAATCTATGAAAAACCTAGATGTAACATATTTAATGGCTACAGACTGAATGCTTTCTACTTAAGATTGGAAAGATGACAGAATATCTGTTCTTGCCACTTCTATTCAACACTGGAACGAACGCAGTTATAGAAGAAAAGGGACTAAAAACATAACAATTGGGAAGGAGTAAGTAAAATTATTTTTTGTTGTTAAAAATAAAATGATGCTGGGTCAAATGTGCATAAACATAAGAAAAAAATTGACCTCTAGTTAACACCACAGAAAATAATAAATTACGGGTAGATTATGGAGTTAAAAATGAATAGCAACAATAATAAAGTTTCTCAGAAACAACAAAGAAGTATATGTTCACTATTTTGGGATAGGAAAAGACGTATTAGACAGGACAAAAAAAGCACTATTTCTAAAGTAAAAGACTGATAAATTGAACTACATTAAAAGTGACTCTTCATCAAAAGACACCACACAGAGCATGAAAACAGCAAGCCACAAACAGATATCTGCAACACATGTTTTCAATAAAAGGGTTCTTATAGAAAATATATAAAGAAAACCTACAAGTCAACATAAAAGAGAAGAGAAACAAGAAATTCAATAGAAATATAGGCAAGAGATCTAAATAGGTACTTCATAGAAAAAGATAAAAATATGGCTAATAAACATATGAAAAGGTGTTCAATCTCATTAATCATACAGGAAAGACAAATTCAACCCTAATTTGGTACCACTACACAATCTATCAGAACAGCTAAAATGAGGAAGCCAAACATATCAGCTGCTGGTAAGGCTGTGGAACTCCTGTTGTTTTAGTGCAGGTGCTGGTGTGATTTAGAGCAGCCGTGTGAAAATCTAACACACCCACAGCCTTCAACTTCCAAGTGTACAGACTCAACAAAATGTGTGTATCTGTGCACCAAAAGACAAGTACAGGCACATTTATGGTGGCATTACTAATAACAGTTTTGAAGTAGAAATAATACAAATATTTATTAACAGTAGAAGAGTTTTTAGGTAAAAATAATAACACAAAGACAGTAATAAATCAAGGAAAATTTAAATACAGAAAAGGGGTTCCAGCTTTTTCTTTTTCATAGGAAAGCTTCAGATATATTGCCTATGGTAGGTGAATCAAGAACTAGATGTTTAAGTACATTACTTAAAGCTATAAAGGCAACCATTAGTAGAAAGACAGGCATTAACCTGAAAATTATATGTTAACCAACAGGAAGTAGAAGAGGTGAGCAGGAGCGGGGAGGGCAGGTCTATGAAATCCCTTGTCTATGATAGCAGGCAGACGAGAGCAGACATCACCTTATATTAACTCGACACATCAAGAGAGGGGAATGACATAATAATTAATTTAAAGCTATATGATAGCCACAAAAAAAAAAAAAAAAGGAATAACAGCAACTGTGAGCAAGCTTGGGTTTGCCTTTGGGATTGGGACTGAATAGGAGACAGGGAGGCCAACATTCATTTTATTTTTTTTGTATAACTGTTTAGCATGTGCGTATATTACTTCTATAATATAAGTACTAGAAAAGGTATATAAAAGAAGTAAAAGGCTCTGAGTGAGGGCCTGAAGAGTTCTAGTCTCTACCATGGCTCAGCAAGACAATCTTATTGACAAATGGTTGCAGTAAGATATGATCACACAAAATCTCTTAGAATTCTAAAATATAAGCTAAGGTAGTTGCCTATAATTTTAGAATTCAAAGGAAATTAAACTCTATAGCCTTTTAGCTTTCACTTTAGCATAATTATATTATTTTTGTTTTGAAATATGCCTTTATGATGTCCATTTTCGACACATATTAATCATGTATATTCGGAAGAACATATTGCTAATTTCTAAAGATTAACTTACAAGGTAGCAATATAATGGGTTAAGCTCTTTGAGACAACATAATTTTAAAGATCATGATTATCTTTTGTAATATATTATTTCATATAAGAATAGATCTATCTAATTTAATAAACCTACTTGTCCTGATTAATATTATTGTCTAACAAATCATCCCCAAACCGGATGGTGCAAAACAATATGCACATTTGCTTCCATATTTATATTCCCCTGGTCTGTGGGTCAGCAATTCTGTAAGCCAAAGTCAGGCAGCTCTCACTTGGGGTCTTTTACAAGGTTGCAGTGCTGTGCAGGCTAGGGCCACAGCCGAGGCCGCACAGGTCTGGCCTTCCACAACGATGCCCTCACTCCGTTGGCAGTTTATGCAACCTGGGCACTGGAAGCTCTGCCATGGTTGTCAATCAAAAGTGCCCAGACATGGCCTTTCCACCCAGATGGACTCAGAGTGATAGAACTGCCCACTGGCAGCTGGGTTACTCTCAAATGAGTTTCCCAAGGGAATCAGGTGGAAGTTGTGTGGCCTTTTAGGACCTAGTCTCAGAAGTCACACAATGTCTGCTGCATACTATGAGTTACAAGTTAGTAACTAATATTAACTGATAGGAAACTACGGAACCATGGAGAGAGTACGCCCCCCCCCCCCAGTGGAAGTGGTGTCAAATACTGTACAAACACATTTTATGTTCACCACACTACTCTATGAATTAAAAAAGTAAAATACTACAATTTTAAATTAATAAAGTCACATTTACTTCGAATTTCTACCTTAGCAGAATACTATTCTGAAAAGAATACTATAATGAATTAAATAACATTCATTGAGTGGAAGAGAAAGTACTAAGAAAAACAAACAAACAAAAAGAACCCAAAGACTTGGCTCATCTTTAGAAAAAGAAATATTCTCAGCTGAAAACTTAAAAGAAAAGCTGCAAGTAATAAAAAATTATGGGGAAAGATGCAGCACTAGCCATAGAGTGAACTTAAAACACAAAATTGTTACATCAAATAGAAAGAGCAAAGCTAAGTTATAAACACCCAGTCAGAGTTTTTAATGCCGTAACTGATTAACCAAAGCATTTATGGCTCCTAATTAGTTCGGGTCAAACATTTAACTGCAATAAACTATACCTTAACCAAAATAAACTATAACATTTAACCAAATAAACTATACTTTACTCTTAATCACATAAAATTCCCTTTTTGGAAGACATGTATGTTATAATATATATATTAACTAATTGTGGTATCAAAATCTCAATGAAGTAATTCCTAATTGCTAAGTCAAGAATCAGAGGTACAATTTTAATCACTAGGTAAGTTCAATGTGTGACAAATGCAAATATCTCCTTTCGATTTGGACAGTGGGCCAAGTTACTATGTGTCCTGTTCCTTCATGCACTTCTTCCCCACCCCAACATTAACTTCCTACGGCCGCTCTCTTTTACTGTTTCAATAAGAAAATGAGCTGTGAAGGTGTGTATTCAACAAAACAATCTCTTTAAATATGTTATACCTTAATGTTGTTTTCTTTTTTTAATGATTTTTAAAATATTTTCTTTTCTTTTCTTTATTTATTTTTAGAGGGGGAGCGAGAAAGAGATGGAGAGAAACATCAGTGTGTGGTTGCCTCTCTCGTGGCCTGCACTGGGGACCTGGCCCGCAACCCAGGCATGTGCGCTGACTGGGAATGGAACCAGCGACCCTTTGGTTCGCAGGCCGTGCTCAATCCACTGAGCCACGCCAGCCAATGTTCTTATTTTCTGTAACCTATCCCCAAATGTATATTCACCTCAAGCTTTTTCTGTTGCTATTATTTCTGAGTCACCTCTCTCAATTAACACCTGTAAGAGATGTTTGAACTGGTTTTGATTTATTTGGAAATCATTTAAAATTTCATTAACAACAAGATTTAGGGGGCAGAGGGAATGACTCCTCATTCCTGGCTTCTTGAAGTACAAGAGACCACTCGTAGAACCAGAGAATAGTAAAGGAATGAACTCCACTGGCTGCCTCTAAGGTCAAACAACTAACAAAATACTAAGAAAGCATGCAAGACAGACAGTATTGACAAAATTGTCAACCATTTTTTTTTTATTTCTACACCATTGTTCTTAAAAAAGGAAAACAAAACAAACTCAAAGAACACTGTCTGACCTCTTTAACTGATAAACAGGAAAAACAAGTCTAAAACAAGAACTTCAATCTGCTCATAGTTCCAAATGAAGTCAATTCTTCAGTCCTCTCAAGCACAAGAGTTTTAGAGATTTCTCATAAATAATGATACTCCTTCCCTTGCTTCCAAATCACCTGTTGACTACATCTAGATATGTTATTTTAATTGGTAATTAATTAAACCATGTGCAAGTGGGGGGCTAGATTTGGGGTTTATTTTTGGTGCTATTAGAGAAATGTAATAAGATTGGTATTTCTGTGGCTAACAGATCACACTTGCAGAACGAGTCTTACAGTCAAATAAATTTTGGAAACACTAGTTTAAATTATATAAATCTTTTATACAATACTTCTCAGGATTTTTAATTTGCTACATTGTGAGCCCCCATGGAGGGAATGTAATGTGCAGCATTTCCCAGTCTTATTTGAACTGGATTATCTAGAGAACTAGAAATCTCTGGAACACACTTTGAGAAGCCCTACACTACATATATTGCATGTGAAGTATATTAACAATTATTGAACTGGGATCCAGTCTGAAGTTCTCATAGCATGTGGTCCTGACTATGTAAAGGGTAATTCCTACAATTTACTAGCTAATAGTTTAAAATATTCTTGAAGTCCCAATAGCCAAATAATTGAGGTTTTTTAATGCACTGGTGACCAATGGTTTTACCACTGGCTTCGTTGATTTTGTTAGTTGCATAACTGTAGTCATATAATACAAGACTTGGCTGAGATGTCAACCACATGCCTTTACTTCTACACTGCACATCAGGGTATTCAACATCTCGGGTCACTTAAGCTACTTATCTAATTTGAGGGCCACATTTTTAGTTTTTAGCTTCCTCATTGCCCTTTCTAAGACTTTAAGAGTCAGTTACTGAACCATTCAGTGTCATGAAATTAGGTAAAACCAAAGGTTTAAAACTTAATTATTGTGATTTTCCTTGTTAATTATATAAAATAAAATTTGTTATTTAATAAAATACTCATATAACTTCATAGCTTTAAATAATTACAAGCAGCTGTTCATTGTTGGCATGAGGTTATTTTATATTTATGATGGGTGAATTTTAGTTTTTGTTTTTTAAGTATGAGGGTTATAATTATGGTTAAAACCTGATGCATAGTATGAATGACAATACAAAGCAGAAGCATTTGTTTATAAAAAATATTTAACTGTAGAGGTCAAGTAAAATCTCCAAGTCTTTGAAGAGTGTCTTGGGTATGACATTATATCAGGAAAACTGTCAACTCAGAAATCTCATATAGGTATGGCAACTGGGGTTAACATTTATTAATTTATTTCTTATAAGGAAATAGTCACAAAAAGGTGCCATTTCTCATTTTCTTGGAAATAGGTTAAACTTTAAACTCACACAGGCATATGTTTCTTAATGAATGTTTGGAAATTTTTCCCCCTTTTTTTCAGGGTGAATTAAAATGTTACTGAGCTCACTTGGACATTCTATCTATAAACTTTTTTTAATCTAGAAGGGTTTGGTCATTTTATGCAAAAAACCTTATTTTTCCACCATAATCATTGGGGCAAAACATCTTTACAAACATGTAACCAAAGTTTACTAGCACAGAAATTATACATTTAGTGAACCCCCCACCCCCTGAAAATTCATTGTCTGGCTTCCTTGAAGCTCTGGAACATTTTTTCACTGTGAAATCTGATGTAAAGTATCTATAGGGCTAGAAGAGACTGCCATTATAATTCATTATGTGTAATGCCCCATTCAAAGCTGCATCAAATTTTAAGTAATAATGATTTTAAAAGGCCATCCTATGTAGTCCTCTTTATTCCAGAGTCATATGAAAATACTATTTATTAATGAGTTTGAGTTACATGGCAATTTTTGCCTTTGGGCACCAAGACAAAGCTAAAAACATTCAGTGAGCTACAGAACACTTAACAATTATAAAAGCAGTCAGGAGCACCATAAATCACAATTATTCCGAAACAATACACCAAAAAATGCAATTTAAACTGATAATGTATCATTTAATTATATTTTGATGTAGAGCAACATTTGTCTAAATGACCTAGGAAAATATGGAGTCTTGGTGGATTGTTTTTATTAAGAAATAAATTGGAGAGCTGGCTTTTTAATTTTTTTTTGAGTGTGCATGAAACAAAAGGGCAGTCTGAGACTTTGGGTGCCCCTGTTTCCAGCTCAAAGGGAAGCCAGAGTCTGAACGTCATAGATTTTGTGATGTAAAGAGCCCTGCGATGATGGAACAGCTGCTGCTAACATTTCTGATCCACCAGGCGGCCGTGCAACTAGGAGTTCAGCCGATCACAGTGTTTTCACCAGGAATGATGCAGAGGGCAGAGCTACTACATCAGCGCCATTTTCTAGGAGGATAAGTTGCTGTTCATCCTGGATGAAATAGTTAGTAGATGACATATGATAGTTTTTCTTCAACGGTTATATAAACCAATATCGAGCTCTGCTTTAAAATTCCACAAGATAGATAATGCTATCCCATATTACCAACTTCTAAGAATTCAAATAAGTACGAACCTCTTCATACATGCAAATGTGTTACACAATATATGGAATTCTTACCATGAAAGCTGATTAAATAAAAGTTCCTTTAAAATATTTATTTGCAAATACTAAGTTTTTGTTCTTATTCACACAATTTTCCTATCAGTAAAATTATTTCAGAAAGTATTACATAAGTCGAGACTTTTTGATTCAAATATTTGAAATAAAATCCAAGCTTACAAATCAGAAGCGCTGTAGCTAAGTGCATCCACTGAGGGAGAAAGAAGCCCACATTGACGTAAAAGAAAGAGTGGATTTTAAAAAACGAGGTCAATAAATGTCCACTAAGATTAGCTAGGGAACAGCCTTTCTGTTTGTTCATTAACAGGGCTGTTAATAAAATAAAGAGGAATAGCTGCTGGTTAGGTGGCTGGCGTGTATGGCTATCCGGAGAATCATACCTACGGCTTCAGCACGTTGTTTATAACCAATGAAACTAAAAAGCATTAGGGAATAATCGTTCATATTCCTTGCTCGGAACTGCTTTAGGTTTTGTATTCAACATATCTTTCCAGTAGCAGCTACAAATATCACACGTGCGCCTAGGGCTTTTTAATGGGGTCCTGTTCTGATCGTTGGTGTGAATCTAACAGAGTACAGACTATCCTTGCTCTTTTAGGGAAGGAGGGAAAAAGCAACAAAGAAACCTAATCAGGTCTAAAAACGAATTTATCCCATTTTGTACAAAGAAAACAGAAAGAGTCTGGAGAAGATAAACTAATTTCCACCAGTTTCTGCCTACCACATACACACTAACTCAATTTAGATTGATCCGATAATGTCTACAGACTTACTACCAAGACTCAAGGTTACTATATACATTTGGACTTTTTTTTTTTTTCAAAAATAGCACGAGATGAAATGTTGTCTAAGCTCCTTTTAATTTTATTCTAGTTTTATCTTGGTCTCTTACTTCAAAGCAATTAAGTTTTCTTTCTCTTTCTTTTCAAAATTTACTACAGCAGGACAATGCCAGAACCAATGTTATGTGTAATGCAACTTTAAGTCATAGGATGATGATTTTTAAGAGAACACACCTTGGTTTACTTGAAAAATTCTGTGTATGCAGAAGACAAATAAATAGTAGCTTTATTTTACATTTTAAAAAGAAACCAATTTTCATGTACAAAAATAACCATTTGTTCCATGCAGAGGCAACGGAAAGATAATTGGAATAGTAACCAAGAGAACTAAATCTTGACTTTCTTATTTTCCACTAATAGCTTTTTGGCAATAATATTTATGCTGAATTTCAAGAGCAGAGTTTCAAAAATTTTAAAGATATATCTTAATTTATGAAAAACTCTTTTAATCTCTTGGAAACAGTATCTACAATTTGATATCTACTAAGCAGGTACTGTACTGTATGTCATAGACTAGGCAAATCACAAAGGATATTTCTGTTATCAATGAACTGAGTTTGATTCTCATAATATTTTAATTTTGATAGTCTGATTTGATATTGTTTTTCAAAAACTATATTATCACTGTTACCAAATAGAAGTAGTATAATTAAAATAAGAAATACTGTCATAGGAAGTAATACGTATATTTTAAATGTATCTATTTGAGAGACAGAGAGAGAGAAGGAGAGAGACATCGATTTGTTGTTCTACTTATTTAGACATTTATTGGTTGATTCTTATATGTGCCCTGACTAGGGGTCGAACCTGCAACCTTGGTGTATCAAAACAATGCTCTAACCAACTGAGCTACCCAGCCAGGGCCACAATATAATTTTTTAAATAGTAAATAAATGAAATTTCAGAGAAGGAAGTTTTTTCTTCCTTATTACATTCAATTTTCCTATTTCAATTAATTTTTACAAAATAAGAAAGTATTATTTATATCTTAAAATACCTGAATTGTAGGCTCTATTATAGTTGTGAGCCAGTGATATGAAATAGAATTTGGGTTTCTCTTCTTATCCTTTAATAAGTAGTTTTACTTATTTTACTTACAGGGGTGGGCAAAAGTAGGTTTACAATTGTAACACAAATAAATAATATAATAATTAATAAATAATAATATAAGAATGAAATTTTGTGTTTTGTGTACTCATCATTGTCAACCTACTTTGCCTACCCCTGTATTAAACTCAAGTACAGTTTACAAAATTGTGGTCAGTTCTTAATGTAGAATTCTTGAATATATTATTCAATACCCATGATTTACTATAACAGAAACACAGACTTAAAACTATATCTTATTTCTTCATAAAAAATAAAAAGTACTAAGTTTACTTTTATGTGTGGGATTACATAGATTTATAACAAGACATATAAGAACTCATTTTATTTATATTTAAAATTTTAATATAGATGCACTATACAATGAAAAAGACTTTGTTTTATGGTATAATATCCCATTAATTATGCACAGTATTCATTCTATAATAAAGGAGAAACTGAAACTTTTCCCATTTCTTTTATTAAAAAAATATCTTTAGTGACTTCCCACAAAGAGGTAGAAGAATCATCAAGAATTGATACCATGTTTACTTAAAGTGCATAGAAAAAAAGATAAAATAAAAAAAGAAGAAACTCTAAACAACAAGCTTAATTCAAAAACAAGATAAACACAACAGTATACCTGAAAGATAAAGTGGTAAGTGGAGACCAAGCCATATGCTTTCTAGACTTTACGAGAACAGGTTGAGAGATCCCAGGGAAAAGAATCACTGTAGTTTGAGATAATAGCTAATAAATTTTCAGAAGAGAAGGAAGAGATATGTCCTCAGGTTGAAATTGTTTCTCAAATACCACACAAACAAAAAAATATTGAAAATGAAGAACATCAAGAATAAAGTGAAAACGCATACCTTCAACCAAAGAGTGACAATTGCACTTGCATCAATGATAACAGATTGACAGCAGATAAAGAGTAATCTTTTTAAACCTTTAAATAAAAATAGCTGTCAACCTAGAATTTCATACCCCACTAAACTATCATCCAAGAATTACGGCTAACTAAAAGCATCTTTGGGAATTAAAACAGTTTATGTTTCAAATTATCCTCTTTCATAGAAATAGTCAAGAAAGTACAATGATGTTTTTTAAAAGCAATTCATGGAAAAGCATGAGTAATTAACTAATAGCTTTAAAATGTTAATCATCACTGTTTTTCACTTGATTTTTTTTCTTAGAGACAGTGAGGAAAGCAGGGAGGGAGACAGAGAAACACTGATTTGTTGTTCCACTTACGTATGCATTCACTGACTGATTCTCACATGTGCCCTGACCAGGGACTGCACCTCAACTTCAGTGTACTGGGGCGATGCTCTAACAAACTGAGATACCCAGCCAGGGATAATGACCAGCATTTAAAGCTTAAAGATAAAACTTGTATTTGTAGATAATAGTAACAAGAATCGTAAGAGTACTAATCAACAAATAGAGAGTGTACAAGTGAAAGTCATGTTTAGCAAGACAAATTCTTCATAAAAAAATTTATTTTAAAAATTACTATATGCATGTAGGTGTGGATCTCTCTACATACACAACACGATAAAGTACAAAGTGAAAAGATTACTTCAAATGGCTTTATTTTTTTAAGAAAGGGAGGGTGAAAGAAAGAGAAACATCAGTGTGTGGTTGCCTCTCAAGTGCCCCTGCTGGTGACCTGGCCCACAACTCAGGCATGTGCCCTGACTGGGAATCGAACCAATGACCCTTTGGTTTGAAGGCCAGTGCTCAATGTACTGAGCCACACCAGCCAGGGATCAAATGACTTTAGACAAAACACTTTGATGGTACATCTTACGTTGTTTGTAGTAATATCAACGCTTTTATTTTGGAACTTTTAAAATAGTATAAATCAAGTAAGTATATAAAAGTTAACAGCAAATCAAGACTTTCACAGAAATGGAGATCACTAAGAGGGTTACCAGGAGGAAGGGGGAGGGAGGAGAATGGGGGAAAAGGTACAGGGAATAAGAAGAATAAGTGGTAGGACAAAATAGGGGGAGGTTAAGAATAGTATGGGAAATGAAGAAGTCAAAGAATTTATATGTACGACCCATGGACATGAACTAAGGTGGGGGAATGCTGGTGGGAGGCGAGTACAGGGTGGAGGGGAATAAAGGGGAGAAAAAAGTGGGACAATTGTAATAGCATAATCAATAAAATATAAAAATAAATAAATAAAAAGACTTTCAGGGTGAAGAAAAGCAATTAAAAATCAAAGAAATTAAACTGAATGCTAAAGCTGAATTACAGATACTGACTTGAACTTAAGATTTTAAGTAGACGCATTCATATATTTTTCTAACCCAGGCCAGAAACTGATGTAGAAGTGATGTATTCTCAGAGAAAAGGTGCACACCCAGGACCTGGGATTTGGTCCAGGACTATACCATCCTCCAGAGATCTTTGAAGAGAAAATTGACAGCAAGTCTGCGGTGAGGAAGGTATAAGGGAATCCTGGGAAATCGGTTGCAGAAAGTAAGAACGCTTATAAAAATTAAATCATGTCAAGGACACAGAAGTGAGCCTAAAGGGACTTCCCACTCACCAAAGCTGAGGTGTCAGAAAGAACTTCTTTGAGTGACTGACACACACTACATCTCTCAAAGTCTGAATCCACCAGGTTCCTCAAGGAAGAAAACTCATTTGTCACCCTTTGGTATGTCTACGAAACAAATTAATTACTTTAAAAATCACTGAGTCATTTAAAGCAAAAACAAAGCATTTTTCCCCTATGTTCCTAGTATGAATTAAATTTCAAAGTAATCAAATAGCTCCAAATGAAAGTTGGGAAAAACATTATAGTATAAAAGAATGCTGCAAGTGTAGAAAATGGAAAGAATTTGAAAAGTGTCATGTTATAATGCTAAAAGAAATGATGGCATCAGGATAAAATTATCAAACGTTATAAAAACTGTTGACAGTAACTGGACATGGTACAAAAGTAATTCTTTCTGGCTACAAGTAGAACACACTCATGTTTGCAACAGAGGGACAAGACTATCACCTTAATGCAATAATCAAATTTAGGTCACTAAGCATGACAAAACAGATATTATCTGTTTTTTATCTGATGCATAAGAAGTATATATCACTTATGATATAATCTTGCTAAAAACATTTAAATTTAATCAAGCCTTCAGATATAACTTCCAGTTAACAGAACCTACAGGGACTAGAGAAGCAGGTCAAATTATCACAACAAAACAAGCAAATCCATAAAAAAATAATGTACTAATGGGTTGCTTTTTCCGCAAGTCAGTGTTAACAAAGAGCCTACTCTACATTAGAAAGAAGTAAAAGGCATGGCGATCAGATGTGTTGTCTTGGGTTAGACGTGTGGTCTTAGATTAAATCCAAATTTAAAATAGTATTTGGACAACAACTGGGGATATTTTAATATAGATTACGTATTAGATGATATTAAAAATTGTTAATTTCATAAGGTTTGCTGGTGTTATATTTACACTGCAGAAAAAAGATTTCTATTTTTTGAGATACACACGTACGTTTTTTTAGGGGACTGTACACCCTGGGTCCTATCTGGCCATGCAGATCCTTTAGTGGTCACTGCCTACCAGGGAACAGGGCTCAGGGACTTTGCAGCCTCACAGAGTACAGGTAAAGGAACAGCGTTGGGGGAGTTTAAGCCACAGGAGCAGGGAGAAGAGCCACAGGGTCAAAGGAAGATGAGGAGGGACCAGGGAGTTCTGCCAAACATGCCACGGGAGGCATCACAGGTCAGGGCCTGTACCCCATCACTCCTACATTTTTACAGGTCGAGTGTGAGAGTAACCTTGTCCGTAGCAGGAAGAAAGAAGCAGCTTGGCACCTGGCAGAGCGGAGTGCAGACACCTAGCCCTCTGCTGTGGTGCTGTGCAAAGGCCAGCTGCCTTGAACCTGGAGATTTGGGGCTTCTGGAGTTTTTCTGTGCCTGCTGCTGATGCCAGCGAGCTACTGGCCCCACTGAAAATGAGCGGAAGCACAGCCCCGCCTGCCCGTGGTGAGGGCCGGGGTTCTGGTCCTAGCCAGCTTCCCCTTCAGGCAAACCAGGGCGAGCCCCCAGGGTCATTTCAGCCAATTCTGTCTTTTGTACCACAGTGCTTAAAATCTACTTCCAAATTCTTTATTTTTAATTTTATCATTCCATGATAACATTAATAACAAGTAAACAGTACAAATAACATTTATAGATTTGGAACAAAGAAACAAACAAACCGGAGCTATCAGTCCAATGGTAATCAGAAATAAGACCAAAAGAACAGTAACCATGATCATTTTAAAATGGTTGGACTAATCCATTTAAACGCCTAGTTAATCACAGTGGATTTAAAAATGTCCATTATCTGTATGCCCCTTATGCCCCAGTCTACATGAAACCACACCAAAAGGATGAAAATAAAGGAATAGAAAAATACACGAGGAAAACTATAACCGAAACAAGCTGGTGGTTGTAAATGCATGAAACCAAATATGTTTTAATAAAAAATCACTAATATGGATAAAGAGAGGAACTTTAAACAAAAGGACATATCAATATGATAATAACCATGAACTGTAAAGAGCTAGTAACAGCCTCAGCATACACGAGACAAAACCTCACAAAGTTAGAAGCAAAATTTGACAAACCTATAACTGAAGGTGGAGATTTCAGTATACTTTTATCAGAAATCGGAAGGTAGGATAAACATTTTTTTAATTGTTTTTCTGTAGGATAAAACTTTTAAAAAGTATTTATAGATACATATAAAATTGTGTATATATAGAGAGAGAGAATTTCAACAACAAAATGAACAATCTTGAGGTAATAGAGAAATAAGTAGGAGATATGCATTTATTTTAATACCTACCTTAACTGCACACCATAAAACAGTATCATATAAATCTCTTTGCAGATGCTGTGATTAAGTTAGCAGTGGGCCTAGAGTGATATGTTCATACGCTTTAAAATGTATTACTAAATATTTCATAGGGTAAAGAGAAAAATCACAATAAAATCATTGTGAAATGAATTATAAGTGAAGGTATTATGTATCAAAAATTAAAGGATGCAGCTATAGTAACTGTATTTCGATAAGGAGAAAATATATTTTAAGTGCATTTATTTAAAGCAAGAAAATGAAAAATAATAACCATAAAAGAAGCTAGAAAAAAATAGAACCTAAACATTTCTTTCTCTATTCTTACTTTACTTAAAACTAATGTGAAATAAAGGAAATGAGAGTGTAAGATAATAAAATAGAAAAGAAAGAATAAAGGAGTTAAAAATCTAAAACTATTTCTTTGAAAACAATTCTAAAAAACCAGTCACATAAACAAATCTCCATTAAGACAGATCAAGACAAAAAACAGAAAATATACAAAATAACATTATTAGAAATGGGGAGAGAGGATAACTACACATATAATAGAGATTATTTTACAATTTTAAGATTATTTATACCAATAAATTTTAAAAGCTTGTGACAATATTGATAAATTTCTGGAAATTTTAAAAATTGGCAACACAATACAATTT
Organism: Glossophaga mutica; assembly: GCA_039655065.1. Classification (NCBI taxonomy): domain Eukaryota; kingdom Metazoa; phylum Chordata; class Mammalia; order Chiroptera; family Phyllostomidae; genus Glossophaga; species Glossophaga mutica. Next base: position 25,543,371 of record CM077306.1, read on the forward strand.
AGGTAGACAAAGCAGAAAATCTGAATAAGCCATCTCCCCCTTCGTTCCACACTACAGACAGACAAACCACACACGCACACACACACACACACAGTCCCAGAATGCAGAGGTAAGTTTACAAAAAACCCACAATCTTGATACTAAATACAAATGGATTCAGAGAAGAAAAGAATTACACAGTAAAAGCTGCCCTGCTCATTTAGTGGAGCTTACTTAGGGCATGCAAGGCACAGTGCCAGCACTAAAGAAAGACAATTCGAGAAATAAAAATATAGAACTCGTTTGGTTATATAGATGATAACATGTGAGTAAAACAGTAGTAAGTTGCATTCAGCAATAAAACAGAATACAGTATGGCCCAGAAAGCTTTATCATGGCAATGTAAGGAAGGCTGGACATCAGAAAATGTAGTGATGCACACATTAATTTTAATGATTAAAGAAGAAAAACTGTCATCTAAATGAAGTAGCATTTGATAAACAACATTCACTATTTTAATTGACACCACAACACCAAAATAATAAATAAATACAAATTGATCCTTACACATGCCCCTTAAAAATTTACAGGAGTATTTAAGGCTTAAATATGAAAAATAATACAAGAATTTTAGGAAAAACTAATATTGGGGAATATCATGTGATTCAGAGTTGGAAATTATTTCTTTAAACATACACACTGCACAATAATAAATATAAATATCTTAAAACTGAAAACCTTTCTGTAATTTAAAAAACTCAATTAAAAAAGATAAGTCATAATCTAGAAAGATCTTTCCAACACCTACAACCAAAAATGCCTGGTACTAAGAATAAGAATTAGAAAACATAACAGAAAAAAAAAAATTCAAAGAATAATTTGGTGACTAGAGAGAACAGTGCTGGCTTCCTACGAAGATCATTTCATTTCATTTCCCTTCCAGTTAGAACCACCAGTTCTGTTCAGGTAACAACTTCCCGCCCCTAATGCAATGCATGGCACTGGCAGGAAGCCAACTCCAAGGCAGTTTCAACTATGTCAGTGTCTTTTTTGGCCACTTGAGAAAGATAATGAAAAGTTGGAAATAAAAGTTAGATCTATTCCTTAAAATCAGATGATTCAGAACTAAAGAACAGCTATAAATATGGGGAAGTAAAGAGTAGGAAAATTTATTATTACAAATTCTTACACTGAGAATTAAGATCATTGATCATTACCAAGTATATTACACCAATCTATGTCCCTACCACAATTACATGAGAACTCCCATTTAAATGAGCCATCTTTGCCATGTCACAGGTGAAGGAACCATTCCTGGAAAGTTGCAACACTTCTCCAAAGTGACCCAATTTAGTCTTTAAGCTTACACCAAAGGTGGGTCTCAATTCCTAGCCTACAGAACATTGGCTGCCATTGTTTAACCTGAACACCTTGTGTTCTTAACCAGGTAAAAACAGCCAAAATTAGCTTTTGATCTTTTTTTTGGCATTTTCTGCTTAGCTGATTCCTCCACTGGTACAGGCTTCCATGAGAATTTTAACTGCTTTACCAGAAACAAGTTTCTCTTCTTGCTTGACGTTAGCCTTTCAACCAAATGTCAGAACTCCTGCCAGAAGAGTAACGGCTGGCAGGGCAGGCTGTGCTGCTCAGCACAACCGAACTACGATTAGTGCCTCAGCCCAATGGAAACCAGAATAAAATACTCAGAGTCTTTGGGGGAACCTTTATCTGCTCTTGCATTTGGTGAATGTCAGTTAGTTTCTTGTGATACATTAACTTTTTCAGACCCAAGAGAATCTGTGTCCTAAACTATTGCTTCTGTGGCCAGAGACAAAACTCCTGCTAGGGAGAGAGTGGAGTGGTGGTTTTTTTTTCCCTTATCTACTTATTCAATGAGGCCAATGGTACTAAATATGATTTATTAAATAGCAGTAAATACATCCTTGTGTCTTAAAAAATGTCACGTCGAGGTGTCGTGGTCACGTCCTATTACCCTATTTTGCATTTCACCACTCCTTTCCTCTTTGACAGAATTTCTGTCCCACTTTCTTCTGCTTCTTTTTTAGTTTGGTTTTGTTTTCACAACTTCCCCATTTCATGCAAAATGTTACAGCTAATTTATTTTCACAACTCCAGTGTGTTTATTAATTTGTGAAATGCCTTGTGATATTTTCATTCTACCTGCTCCATCGTTGATTAAATTTACGGAGATTGTACTTCCAGGGCTTTCTTCCGCACCCCGTTGCAGGAGGCTGACCACACCTCCGGGTGTCCATGCCGGGGTCCAGTCTCTCGGCATCTAGCTTCACACTGCTCTTGCATTCACCGGAGATTGCAAAGGATTCTCGTTTACAATGCAGATTCTCTGGACCCTACTCTCAAAGATTCTGACTCGACAGATTAGCCTATAGCCCAGGAACCGGCATTTTTTGGCCAAGTCCTTAGGTGTTTCTGAGGCAAGTCATCTTTCAGTTACTCTCTGAGTAAGAGTGCATTCCGAAGTTTTCTCCTTTGTCCATATATTACTTCCATATCCTTGTTGCTGTGAATTTAATCACTGAATGCCGCATGTTTATCTAATGCTCATCCTTCAAGGCATCCTTCTCCTTGAAGCCTGCTTGACCACTCTGGCACAAAGCTCTTCTCAAACTTACTGCCCTCACTCCCATTATCGATTGTTTATTCCTGGCCTTGGATTTGGGTACGTGTCTACAGGAATGTCCACCCAGTCCTCTCATGCTGGAAAATACTCTTCCCCCAAGGAAACCACGTACCCCATGTGGCCTGGCTACAGACTACTCCTCCGAACCCCGACCGCCATGGCTGACCTAAAGTAGCCATAGCTGTTACAGCCACCAATCCGACTTCTCTCCTAGAGCCTAGAAAAAGCACCAGCGCCTCCCTGGAGACGGGGAATTGGAGCTGTTGTCAGGCATTTTCCCCCTGTGTTGAGGAAGCTGCTCTGCAGGTAAGCACGATGAACTTGTCAAAGAATAAAGCAGAGCAGATTACCTGAATTTCATTCCAGAGTTTCCTGAGGCCCAGCTGCATCTCCCGCTTCCCAGGATGTGGAAATTGAACGTGCTTATAAGATTATATGCAACAGTCTCAGGAAAAAAAATGCCCTTCATTTTTTAACTGACATTTTTTAATTGTACTTCTGTCATTTTCAATTAAAGGAGTTCTTCAATTGTTCCTGGCATATAAAATTTAACTGAGTGCTTTCCAATATTATAAGTTCCCACTGTTTTGCCTCCACTCTCTTCCTCAGCGAAGAGCACAACAGTTTATACCCTACTTTCCTCGACTGAACTTGCTCTTAATAAGTTCATTCACAACTTCGGGGTCTGAACTCCTGTTTCTTTGATTTTCAAGCATCTTTATCCATGCCTTTGCCTACAAGCTGATTCTAAGTTCTGTATGTTGGTTGGCAGAACATTCATCAGCCTCACTACACCCAAGTAAAACCTGGGAATTATTCTTGACATATCATGTATGTTCTGCTGCCTTATCTGAGATCTGTGGGTTTTATTTTCTAAATATTTCTGGCACTTATTAGCTTTATGAGCAAGTGATATGACCTTTACTTAATTTCTATGTACCTCATTTCCTTATCAATAAAATGGGAATATAAATGGAACTTAAATCAGAGGATTGTTATGAGGATAATCTAGGACAATATACTTGAGGCACTTAGAATAATGACTGGCAAAAAGTAAGGAAGTATGATTATGGATGATTTGTAATTATTAATGACTCAATCTCTGAGTTTATATCAATTAAGGCATCACAATATAATTCAGGTCTTTGCACCTCTGCCCAGAATCATATTATAACAAATTTCTAAGTATTTTCTTATCTCTGCCCTTTGATTTTGCCAAGCTGAAACTGTAAACCCTCTACTTAAAACTCTCCAATGGTCCTCCCATATACACATCAAGCTTCTATGTGTGACTCATATGGTCCTTCATGATTTTGCCCCTCATCTCTCAGGGTCTGGCCAAAGTCCAGAGAAATCCTCTGGGAAATCCTCACAAAAATGATTTCTTGCATCTGTCTTTATTTTTATAATTTTCCGGTTGAAACACATTTTTCCATGAGTTGGCTTGGTTGGTTGTCTCCGATTCATCCCTTAAGACTTAGCATTTCCATACAATGTCCTCCTCTCAAGAATTATTTGCAAATTCCCCTGTTAGTTTTCCCTATATTTTCCTTGTACATACAAAAATCATTGCACCTGCCATATTATATCATGATTTCCATTTATATGTCTACACTCTTCAATGGATGAGGGAGAGAGACACATAAATGAGACTTCTCTAGAGGGAGGCCCATGTTTTATTCATCTTTCAATCGCTAGCAAAAACCATGGTACTTGGCACAACGTCTGCTAGATGAAGGAAGACATTATAAACCATTCTGCAGAGTCGACCCAGCATTAAGGATAAAAGATCTCGGAAAATTCACACAGTCAAAAGGGGGAAAATATTATGAGAGCTTGACAAAGCCTTAATTTTCCAGGTAGAACAGCAGTTGGGAATCATGCAATGAGCCGAATCTATAAAAACTTTTTTTCTTCAAATTAGGCCAGAAAAAAATTATCTTGAAATGGATGCATGGATTCATAGTTTTAAAATGTTTAATTTTACACGTTATCTTTGGGCCACCAAGTTGAAAAATAGCAAGAATTTTAAAACCAAAAATCAGTTTGGAAATTTCTAAGGTGGATTGCGTTAGGTTAAATGATGCAGTGGATCCTGTGGTGGAAGCACCACAAAACAAAGATTTCATCCAGAGGGTTTCTTAGCGTGACGTACACATGAAATGACTGTAGTGTGCTTCCACAATTTATCTGTAGCAGTACTAAAGGTGCCTAAAGGAAAAATACAGAGGCACAGACATTGGGAAGAATATTTATTCTACTTACTATTTTAGGGAAAGTAGTTTACAGGTATTCATTAAATGTCTGGTCCCGGATCAAACTTTTCCTGTTACGTATGTTTAATATAGCATGTACTTGCACAAAGCCTGTCATGTCTAATTTATCTACGTATCAAAAGCGGGTTATAAATCCAGAAAAAGACTCATATTCTGACATTAAATGGTCATTTTTGTAGGCTCTATAATTATTCTCCAAAATATATAGAGAAAATTAAATTGAACCACATTTTCAAATTGTTAAGAAAGCCCTTATCAGAGGCTAAACATGAATGACCATAATCATATCCTAACGGATCCCCTCCCCCACCACTGCCATCATGTTCAAAATGAGAGAAGCTGGAAAATGACTGGAGGGATTGAGTTTGAACTCCATTAAAAATGCAGAAATGGCATATGACTCTCAGAGTCTATGACTGCTCTGCTTTATTTGGTGATGTAGATGTAAAATATAAACAAACAGATTTCATACTGAAGTCTATTTGTTCATCATTTAACAGTGAATGAAGAAAACACAAAAAACATGCATTAACTTTAAAAAGACTATTCTTTACTTAAATATGTCCTTTAAAATCTTTTCTCTATAAAAAATTAACCTGTTAGAATCTGAAAATCTGTTCATCTCTTTCTTTCTTTATGTGCTTCATTCATTCATTCATTCATGCATTCATTCATTCATCCACCCACACGCCCATCCATCCATCCATTCATTCAATCCGTCGTTACCCACCATATGCTAAGTTCGGGGCTACAAGGATGAAAAGCACACTCTGCCCTCAGTGCACTTCCACTCTGGAGGAAAGAGGGAGACACACAAATACAAACGATAAGTATTCAGGACACAAGTATGACCATTCTCAGTGAGGCAGCAGGACCCAGGGAGGGAACAGTCGGCTCAACCTCTGAGCACAGCAGAGCTCCCCTGAGTCTGGGAACTGGGGTGATATGAGAGGCACCCACAATGTGCTCTCTAGGTGTCTTCTGTCTAATCTCTGATAGTTTGGGCCTTATTAAATACTGCTTCCTGCCAATAATACTCTCATCATAATCTCAACAAATGCAATATCACACATTACTTTAAAAACTATTGCTGAAACGGCACCAAACGTATGGTAGGGAATAGGGTTTCCAGGATAGATTTAAAAAGGAGGTGCTGTTTTAGCCTGATCCTAACCAATGAGAAGGCATCAGCCCTGCAGACAACTGAGGAACGTGATTCAAGATCGGGGGCGCAGGAAGAGCACTCCAGGGCAACGCTGAAAGGCAGGGGCTTTCAGAGAACTGCAGGGAAGGATGGCAGGCTCCAGCCGTTTGGAATTGCCCTGTTCCTTAATAATCCCTTCTTTCCTGCTTCCTCCTAGGTTTTCAATTTAAACAAAATGTTTACAAGGAAGAGAACCATTGCACATCAAGAGCGGAAAGCCAAGGCTGAATTTGTTGCAGTTTCGACACTGCCTTAACAATTGGTCTTCAGAGGTTGTTTTTGTTTTGTTTTGTTTTGTTTTGTTTTCAAATGAAAAGAACTTTCCAGGGTTTCTATAAGCAAAAGATGTTCAACATACATTTAATGTTTAACTTTGGAGTCAATATTTTCTTTTTTTCTAGCTGTGTGCTAAGTGTCTTTCTTAAATTAAAGCTAAACTTAATCAAACTCAGATTAAAAACAAAGATTATTCTCAGAACTGTGTCCAGCTCAACTTACCACCCTTTCTTCCTTCATCAAACACCTATTTTTAACAACTGTATATATAGTACTTACCATGTACTGTAAGAATTTTTACAAATAAGCACTCATTTGTTTATCAACAAAACCCTATGAGGTAAGTGCTGTTGCTATCACCATTTTGTAGATTAGAGAAGTGAGAATGAGAATACTTGACAAATATTAACCAGCTAGTCAGTTGGCATAACTAGATTTGAACCCGGCAGGCAGGCTTACGAGTCCATGTTCTTAACCAACTCTAGCCTGCGCCTCTCCCGGCTTCCAGCTCCGTTATGAAGTCACAATGCTTTGAGTTCAAAGGATGAATCTCCAAGCTGAATTTCATGGGAAAAATGCTGATGATTTTTGTTTCTTCTTTCCCACAAAAGTCTTTTAGAGACCTTCCAGGCAGATCTGTTACCCACTCCTGGGATGGTGCCCAGCTTCTAGAAAAAGTACCTTTCTCTCATAGAACTCACAGAATGTATTATGGGGATAGACAGTAATTATAATGTCCAATGCACAATTTCATGTGGTCAGGCTCCAATCACAAGAGTCCCATGAGGTTTTCCATACATAACCGTATTTTCCAAATCAGACAAACGCCTTACTAGTTTCTAGAGCCTGTATGACTTCTCTGTGCATGACCCTAGTGAAACTATAATCCTAATTGGATTTCTAAATATTAGATTCACATGCATGATGTTAGTTAGGAAGCTAAATATAAAAGCTGTGGCTATCTCTAGATTTTGTGTGCATGCATAATAATTTGTCATTTCCCTTTTATTATATTTAACATGCATTAAAAATTCGGTCATTAGAAAAGACCTTTAATTATCAACATTCCTTATTATCACTATTATTAACATATATTAAGCACCCTCTGTCTGCTAAATGTTATACTCGAGATAAAAGGCATTAACCTTGCGATTCCACTGCGAGTGAGATAGGAGACAATCTTCTTTTTCCAGACAGAGAACAAAACTATACTCGCCTAACTTGACAAAGAGCCAATGGATGAGTCAGGGATAAAACCTAGTTGTCTTAACCACTAGACAACTGAATAAACAAAGAACGTCTATAAAAATCTGCTGCTTTAAGCACATCTGACTCTATTTTTCCATATGTATTTTTAATGCCTACATTAGATATTTTTTGTGTGTGGTGGCAAACCTTTCTGCTGCATAGGGATATCTAACTTTTATAAACAGTCAAGCCATTTGAGATCCACTTTACAATATAAATGTTGGCATCATATAGAACAATTCCATTTCTGGTAAAAATAAAATATGACTATAAAATAGTGAAATAAAAATTTTTAGGACGCGGCTCATAAACTGGCTTTGAAGGCAGTTTCTAGTAAAGATTGCTCAAAGTATTTCAGAGATGGCAGCATCCACGAGACAAAGGTGCAGAGGCCAGAGTGGGCCCTTCAGGGCTAACGTTTGACTGAGTGTAGGATGCAAAGAGGCTATACTTTGGATTAAGATTTATCTGGAATAAAACTCTAGCATGTCTACTTCTTGGCTGTATGATTGGAAGAAAATGAGTCAACTTGCTTGAGTCTCAGCTTCTTCATCCACAAATCAGATTCATTAAAATGGAACTTGCAAATTTTTATGGCATAAAATATTTAAATAGATATAATAAAGTGTCCGCATCTGATGTGAACTGGAAACTGGGCAGAGAAAGTCTTGCCTTCCATGATACTCTGGGTAATACTATCTGGTCATTTGTTGGCCTACCTAGCACACAGATTAATGCTATTAAAACTGCAATTAAAGTGCTTTGTGGCTTAAACAGGCTGTTATGCAATGAGAAAATACACTCTATTCCTTAAATAAACCTTTTATAAGTACCCCCTGTTCTCTTGGCACAATGCTAAGTTGAGGGTATGTGGAAGGAAATCCAATCCACCAACAAGGGGCTGAGTCTAATAAGGAAGATATAAAATGTAGGAAATAATAAAGAGGTATAAAGAATTATATTAACGATATGCCAGTGTGCCAAGAGTAGACAGTGGTTAATTCTGCTCATTACAGAGAGGGGTTAGGGAAGGATTAGTAAAGAAAAAGGCCATAGAGATCGTCACACTGGATTTTGAAAGAAAATTGGACATTCAGGAGGAAAAAGAAGAAAAAAAGACATTTGTCATTTGCCTGGCAGAAAAAACAGCTGGGCAAAGAGACACAAAAAGATGCATTCTTCGCACATGTGAGAAATGGCACGCATTGGTATCTAGTGAGATGTGGCTAGAGATGAAGCTAAAAACACAGGCTGCAGTTAGGTTGTGAAGTCATGACAAGGACCCCAAAATGAACCCTCACCTGTAGGGTCAAATGATTTTTTGACAAGGGTGCCAAAACCATTCAATGGGGAAAGGACAGTCTTCTCAACAAATGGTACTCAGAAAACTGGGTATTCACATGCAAAAGTATGAAATTGGACCCTTACCTAATATTATATGCATATATTAACTCAAAGGGAATTGCAGACCTCAACATATGAGCTAAAACTATAAAACTCTTATATGAAAACCAGCAAGAGCTTCAGAACATTGAAGCTGGCCGTGATTTCTTGGATATGACACCAAACGAGCAAACACCAAAGTAGACAAACTGGACCTCACGAAAATAAAACAGGTTTGTGCATCACAGGACACTATCAAAAGAGTGAAAAGGAAAGCTACAGAACGGGAGAAAATATTTGCAAATCACCTGATAAGGAATTAATATCCAGAATATATGAAGAACGTCTAAAAGTCCACAAAAACAAAACAAACAACTTGAATAGACATTTCTTCACAGAAGACATATAAATGGCCAGTAGGCACGTGAAAAGATATTCAACATCACTAATCATTAGAGAAATGCAAATCGAGATCACAAGATGCCACCTCATAAACATAAGGATGGCTACTATCTAAAAAAACAAAAATAACATCTGCCAGGGAGGAGGTGCAGAGACTGAAACCCCTGTGCACTGTTGGTGAGAATTTAAAATGGTTCAGCAACCGCAGAAAACAGTACAGTGGTTCCTCAAAAAATTCAAAGTATATTAACCATATGATCCAACAATTCCATATCTGGGTGTATACCAAAATAATTAGAAGAGGGTCTGAAAGATATTTGTATACTTATGTCTATAGCAGCATTATTCACAATAACTAAAGGATGTAAGCAATAGAAGTACCTATCAACAGAAGAATGCAAAAGCAAACTGTGGTATACACAGGCAATGGAATATTACTCAGTCATAAAAAGGAAGGGAATTCTGACACGTGCTATAACATGGATGAACCTTGAAGACATTATGCTAAGTGAAATAAGACAGTAACTGAAAGACACTTCCTGTATCATTTCCTAGTGCAGTCAAAATCATAGAGATAGGAAGTAGAATGGTAGGAGAGTGGGTTTGGGGAGTTACTGTTTAATAGATACAAACTTTCAGTTTTGCAAGTTGAAAAAAGTTCTGCAAAGGGATGGTGTGATGGTTGCATAATGATATAAATGTGCTTAATGCTACTTAACTGTGGACTTAAAAATTATTAAGATGGTAAACATTATGTGTACTAACCACAATTAAAAAAAAAAGAGAAAAAAGCCAGAGCAAGAAATTTAAAATATTTCGTGGATGCATGAGTAATGGTTGGACATTTCAGGGCAGATATTTATAGGTATATAATAATTTTCTTCATGAAACAATAAGGAATCATCTCATCCTAGTAAAATCTCTATTTTCATGCCTATTTGTTTATCATTGGAGTATTCACAAAACATAGCTAAGTGTTAAAAATATATTTTAAATGACAATTTTTTAAAAAAGATTGGTGATTGACACAGTGATTGAAATTCAAGGCAGAGAAAAAGGAAATAATCCAATTTCTTTAAGCCAAGTCCACTATATCTGACTTCCAATGCTTAAGAATCTGCCTCTTCCTTTTAAAGTAGGGTAATACTTTATGGTTCTTGCAACAGATACCACTCTTGGCTCAAAAGGTAGGGAGTTCTGTGGGGAGAGTAGGCTGGAAAACATCAGGACTATGTCAGTCTGAAATTGTCTGCCAGTTGCAACTCAAAAAGATTTGCTAAAAGTAGCGATGTTTTTACTGGTTCTGGTCTGTCAGAAGGCTTTGGATTTTCCAGTGCTTCACACCAGCAACTTCAAAACTAACTCGCTCCAGATGTCCCTGTGATCATCTCATCAGACTTCAAAAGCTGTGCAGTGCGACAAGCTCGCACACTGCTTACCAGGATGCTGTGTTTCCGCCAGCGTAAAACACACACAGTAGCTGCTTTTAAAATGTGATTCATCTAAATCAGAATTTCACTTTCAAGTATAGAGCTATTAGGGAAGCGGCCACCCTCTGGAGAAAGAGAAAAGTCCTTTAAATGTCTCTACCGTGCCAATTCTGCAATGAGAGTTTGAAAGGAAAAACCAAAATGAAACTTGCACTTTGGAAGAATTTGTGTTATGAGAAAAAAAAATATCCCCCATCAAAAGAGATCTCTAAGAATTGCACCACGCTCAAGGAGAAAACAACATTTTTCTTTTCCCCTCTTTAGGGATTGTCTTGCTTCTCCTCAAGGTGAATGCTCATTAACCCTTTCTGTCCAAGCCATCGACACTCAGGAAATGTGCGCAACATGGAAGGAAGGAACACAGAGAATCAGAACATGCAGAGGACGTGATCTACATCCTTGAGCTTTCGTGTTAAAGGAACGTGACCCCCTTGCGCTTTCGTCTTCAGATTTGCGGAGTGCGCCCCCGCCAAGGCTTTCAGTGCGCTCGCGTACGTGAGCGTGCGCTTCTGCGCTGCTGCCTGTGTGTGCGCATCGGGCTTGGTGAACGGTATCTATTTCTTGAGCAATATAAATAAATTTTGGTGTTTTGGGCAGAACTATAACCTCATTCTATAAACATACAAATATTGAGACAGTAAAAGGAAATTTAAAGTTGAATTCATGCAAACCACGTTAGTAATTCACATCTGGAAAACTGGAGTTGCTCGTTTGGATGTCCGAGACCCTAAGAACAACAGGAGTTCATACAGAATTTCTATTTATTGGTTCCTTTTAGTTACACAAGGTTTCTGAGGAAATCATCCACAATTTAAATAATTTTCTGAGGGTCACAGAGTTTTGGAGGCAACCAGGACATGGGATCTTGACCTTTAGAATACAGCTACTTTAAACATCATCTTTACCAAATTTCAAACAGCACTATCAAATTACATTTGCTCTTACCTTGAGCTGTTTATTAGTGTTTTGCTAAGAAAGACCTTGTAAATGTTCCCATACTCTTGAATTAATTCAAATACCAAGATTTTTATTTTCTTCAAAATCACTTGAAACCAGATGAACTTTTTAAAGAAAATAGAATATGAGAAAAATTTGGAAGGAGAACATCTTTATTTTTATGGGTATAAAAGATGCATCCTGTCCAGAAGTTTCTAGTCTACTCAAGAATTTTCTAATTTTTTAAACACAGTTATTAGAAATGTACAAAGCTGTAACTACCAAGAGTCGTAGCTTTTTAAATGTAGAATTCATAGTTCTGTTGACAAAGAAGAACTCAGATAATTGACTCTATTGCATGCATATTAATTTCTATTCTTTGTTAATATATCTTGGGCACTAACAAAATCAGCTTTTATAATGGTTAATCTCTAGAATTACCAATGCTGGTCTCTTTCTATAATGTCTATTCTTTCTCAGAACCAGTCTCTAAGATGGTCTTTTCAAGAGCTGTAAGAAGGTGAAATGGATCTCACAGCTGAAACTGCTGATGTCAGCCACCCACTCACGTTTTAATTCTAAGTGGAGGGTTTGTGTCTAAACATTCCTCTCCCCTTGACAACACAGGTAACATTGTCCAAAAGCAGGAAAGTCTAAACTAAAAAGCTACTTTAGGAGCAGAACAATATGTTAAATAGATTATCACCCAATTTTTTCCTTGTAATTCGCACACACAATCTACATACACACAACTATACACACCTTTACAAAGTAATTAAACATTGTTAAACTGAATTCATTTTGCCCATCTCAGAAGTAAAAGTTGTAATCATCTAATCATGTGTTCACATGTCAGGCACCGTGCCTGGGGGGCTTGAATACGAAGATGAATGCAGTGGCTCATCCCGCTGAGGAGCTCAGTCTGGGAACAGACGAGCAAACAGGCCGCTGTATTTGGGGGAGATGGGAACTGATAGAGATCCCACACATGGCAGTTCCCTGGAGGGGCTCCGGGGGCGGAGCAGAGTGCAGACCGCCGGAAACGGACACTTGTTTTCATGGCTGACAATGCACGATTTGGTCATTTGATACTCGCAGGCAGCTCGCTCGGGCTGTTTAGCTGCTTCAGGTCTGGCCTTCATAACTAGGTTGTAAGTATCCTGAGGACAGGGACCATGTTTTATGCTTTCCAGATGGTGCATGGCAGGAGCCTTGAACATCTAAGGGATTAATCAATTAATGTTGACATGAAGGCAAAACCCATTCAATTTTCATTATGTGCAGGTCAATCTAAACAGCAAAAGTTGACATGTCATGGTTACCTTTTTAATTTCTGAAACTGACCTCTGCATAGCGAACCTTCTTTAGACTTGCAGGTCTGGACTAGACCCAGGAGGAACGATGGGGGAGCACGCACCGACACAGGGGTCACATTTGCCAGGTTCTTTGATTAGTCATGGTACACACGTTCAGACAATCCAACTCTGATCCACCGACTTCTACAAGATTTGCTGAAAATCTCTGTTGCAGAATAAATCGGGCATCTGGATTTCCCCCACCTAACCCCGAGTCTTACAAATAGAAATGCTTCAGAAATTAAGCTACCTAAACTTGCCAAACTAAGTAAATATTTGGCCCCATGAAATATTACATGGCAGCTTTATCTCTTAAAAACAAAGCCATATGAAAGCCATCGCTGCAATGTGTCTCCAAGCTCTGGTCTTATCAGCACACAGCGTGAACAGCTGGAGTTACAAACACCAGGACTATTATTAAATCACTGTGTCAGGAGAGGGAGAGGAAAGAAAAACCTATGTAGGCTTCAGTATCTCTAAACAATGCAATTATATGTTACACGCTGCGCCTCCCTCCCTCTGTTCTGCAGCATCCATCTCCCTTCCTTGGAAGACAAGGGACAGAGCCCGCCTTCCAATCGACACTGGTACCTACAGCAATTAATTTGGTTCTAGCATTTGCGCGGTTACTTAGTTGTATATCTAATGGATAGAAATATGTAAGTTGGTTATCCAGAATTTCTGTTACGTTTCTATGTTGGATTTTGATAGTAAGCAACCCATAACCAAAAGCCCCCTGATATCTCAGTGGCAATTTGATGATCTGAATCCTAAAAGCCAAGCTATTTCCATTTTTCTGTTATATCATGATGATTTCTTTCATGGATTTGAATAGGCTTAAACTGGGAGCAACACTGACTATAATTTCAATATATGTGACATACAAGGGAAAAATTCTGAAATCAATTATATGCAAGACCTAAAGATAATGCTTTTGTTCACTGGAAATATTTTCTCCCACTAGAAGCTACCTGCCACCCTCTCTGCTGATAAAATGCCTAAAACTCTGAAGAACCAACACTGGATTTTCCCTTCCCCTCCCCACTGAACAAGGAGGGCCGCTGGAAACGCACCCCACCATGTCTTCCCACAGCCAGTCCATGCCCTTCATCCCCGATCTTACTGTTGCTAAGAATTAGGTTGCTACTGACTGAAGAGTTATTTTTGGCCTCTCACTGCAGCAATTCAAAAGCATCTATTCATCTTAGCATCTTGAATTTACATACTATGTGATGGATAGAAAAGGTGATAATATGTTGAAATAACCTTAATTGTTTAATACATATTTGCGGGGGTGGCAATTTCTAATTTACTTCTTAATCTCTATCATTTATCATACTTTGAGAAAGTGTCTTTCCCACATTATTTCATCCAAAACCCCCAAACTAGCTCTTGCTCTTTTCTTCTCCTTTTAAAATTTAATGACAGTGATAGAATCTCCTTCATGAAATATACACACATCTCTCTCCCCGCGCCCCCCTCCCCTTCCCCCATGCCAGGGCAAAAATTTCAGAGAACTGACAGACCCTGTGAGACACGGACTTCCAGTCTTGCAGCCACCAAGACTGCCATGTTATTATTATTGTTCAAAATAAAATGTACATATTATCGATATGGACTTTTAGAAAACAGACCAGTATTTGCTCAATTTATTTTGGTGATGCAAGACAAGTAACAGTTTTAGATCAAAGTCGCTCGCTGTCTGAAAACAACCACAGCCTTATAGTGCTCAGAAATCCACTTTTTTAATTTACTCACCCTGCAGGATCTTTTTCGCTTTAGGGGGTTAAATGTGAAACTATAAACAGTCATTAAAACTCAAAACAACCATAGTAGTTAACCGGATATTAAGAAAAAAAAATCACATCTGTTTTAGAGTTCTCTTCCATCCGCAAATTCAGGAACATCAATTTCAAGATCCTGGTTTTATGGCATGCCCTGAAGCCAAGAACACCGGGTTACAATCAAGGCAGGGAAGGTGAGGCGTCCCATAAGCTGACTCTTACTACAATAACTTGCCCACAGGATTCTCTTTCTTAACTCAAAAACAGTCAGGAGAATTAGATTTTCTATGGACTTGGAAGAAAAACAGTCATTACTAGTTGCACATTAGTAATTATGCTATTCTGATCAACCAGATAGGTTTATGAAAAGAGGAAGAAAGGAAACAAAATTTTCACGCTGTTTATCTGGTGGTGTTCTAAGTGACAATGGGGTTCGGTGGCTTGTCATTATTCAAAGAATTTGAGGCTTGCAGAGAATCAGATTTTTCTAATTTAAATCCTTTTCAAAACTCCCACTTGTCTGAGGGTGTCCATCTCAAATAAGCAATTTGTAATAACTTAACCAGGTAGAAAATAAGTCCAACTTTTCCAACTTTACAAAAACACATAACTTCAGGCATCAAAGAGAATTCTTCCCTCTACAGTAAGCCTAATGAAGTGCAACTAAAAATAACAGTCATCAACTGTGGTTTTAAAGGCAATATTTCAACATAATCAAATGTGTCAACTATTCAGCCTTACAGCTTCTCATGCTCTGGGTTATAAGTAAGTTTCATTTCTTGGGAATGATTGAACAGTACCCACTTGGGGCTCTGCCATCTGTGAATTACTTACATGTGAAAACTCTGCTTAAGAGATGGAAATTTTGATTGTTTTTTTCCTTTCGATATTGAAATGAAATGCAATTGAAGAGAGCAGTTTAAGCAATTATTTCTTATACTAGTTGCTACATGGGTACATTATCACATACTCCCCATATTCATCACCACTTATCAAATCATGGGAGTCCAGGATGATGTTGCTAGGTTGTGGAGGAAGCATCAAGTAGAATTATGGAATCCGAGAGATGGAAAGGAATCTGAAGTCTCCCATTCTGCACTCCCTAGGCTCAGGTCCTTGCTGCAAAGAACCCTCTCTGCAGTGTGATCTGATGTGGGAGCTGTGGTCATGTGACCATGACCCCCTGGAAAGACCACTCCTCTTGGCACTGTGCAAACAGTCAAAGTGACTGTAGGGCTCCAGCGTAGGGCACCACATAATTCATCATCCACACACGAACACCGCTGAGAGTGAGTAGGGACACTTACTAATCAGGCATGGACTAGGACTGCCCCGGGCAAACCGAATCGCACTGCTGCCCCAGACCCCGTGTGCAATTCGCACAGCCCTCCCAAGGGTCCCCGGCCACTTCATCACTGCTTTATCCGATTTTACTTCCACCTGGAGCTGCTAAGTCCAATTTTACTTCTGTTTGGAGCTGCTATGTCCAATAAACAGAATGCAATCCACAGATGTAATTTTAAATTTTGTAGTAGAACGGTTTTTAAAAAATAAAAACAAGTAATTTTAACAATAAATTGTATTCAACCCAATGTACCAAACATGATATAATTTAAACATGTTGTCAATATGAAAATTATTGAGATATTTTGCCTTGCTTTTCATATTTCAATCTTTGAAGTCCAGTGTGCATATTACACTTAAAATACATATTTACTGCTCAATAGGCACATGTAGCCAGTGGCCATGACACTGGGCAATGCAGTTCTAAATAGTCCACAAGTCTGTGCATGCAGGGATAAATGAAGAGACTTATAATACACACACAGACACGAATGTATTTTTCCTCTAGGTAAAAATAGCTACACCTCAATGTCTTCACTTACTAATTTGCCTATAATACACAAGAGGGCAGTTAAACTCTCTGTCCGTCTCTTGTCTGGAGTGAACCAGACCCTGGAGCAGACAAACCTTTACCTGGTGCATTCTTTTGGGGGAGTGGAATGAACGGTCACATTAGAAAAGCTGGGTAATTGCTGAGAACTTCTAGGCCTCTGTCCAGAAAACTGTGTGTCTTGCATTTGTACATGCAAGACACTCTGAGCACCCCCCATGTACTTGACACTAGAGATAAAGAGATAAAAAAGGCACAATGCTGGTACACTGGGCTGTTAATGCTTAAAGTTTTCATGGAGATTATTTTACGACTGAAGCAAGAAGGATGTGCTGCTATTCTGTAGCAGGTCAAGGACCAGACGCGTTCTTTGGGTCCCAAATCTCCACTTCATCATCCACAGAGAGGGCTGTGAGCAAAGGAGGAAATATGTGTTTTGCTTTTTACTGTTTCCTTTTTACATGTGGACTTGGCCCACGTTTTATAAATTGCATATTGTTAGGTAAGAGCATTTGGAATGTCAGCACTTCTTCCTGAATCAGGATTTGCTTCTTTGTCAGTGACAGTAGATCTCTCATCCCAAATACTCCAACTTGGAACTCAGTGGTATTATACTTTGGTAAGGATACAGAATCTATCAGAAAGAGAGTAGCTCTCACTCCCTAAGGAAAAGCAATACTGATGTATTTTTGACTGGTCTAAACTCAGAGCATGAGGGATAAAGACATGGAACTAACTGGCACGTATTCTGCATGTAACTGATGGCAACACAAACGGACACACTCTCATTTTAGGGTACACTGACAGTGCCAAACTAAGCAGTAAGTTGCAGCTTTTCTCTTTTATGTAACTATTCTCTCATTTATATAGCTCTTTTTTTCCCTCTGGTCTAATACAGTTAGGCTTAACACAGCCTCAATTAGTGTGTGTTCAACACACACGTGCAAACACATGCAAGCACACATCATGCCCCATACTGCTCCTGTTTCTACTAATCATCACAGGAGCACACATACACCTAATTTTTGTTAGGTCATTTTCCATCACATGTATTTCCTTAAAAGGATGGAGAGTAGGAAGTATTACATTTAAACTACTTTCGGGATATGTGCTTCCTTGACCACAGGAAAAAATATGCCAAAATATTGCCATTAACCTATTAGTCACTATCCAGTGATTTGATACAGTGAATTCTACCTCAAACACATTGACATAGTTTCTTGATAAGAATGTTTTATACAAAAGTGGAGGAATCCATTTCAATTATTCAGCATATCAGCTGATTTCTCAAAAGAAACTTTGCAGGCTAGATGGGATTGGCAAGAAACATTAAAAGTGATGAAAAGCAAGTACCTACATCCACGATTGCTCCACCCAGCAAAGCCTATTGAAGGGCAGACAAAGAGCTTCCCAGACAAGAAAAGCTAAAGGAGTTCACCACCACCAAACCAGCATTACATGAAATGTTTAAGGATCTTCTTGAAGAAGAGCGAAAATATGAACAATAAAAGGGCAACAAATACATTTATATCAATAATTAAATCTAAAAAACAAAATAAGGAGAACAGAAAAGGCTCATGGAGCCCTGTATCTCTACAGATGCAGAGAACATTTTGCAGTTGCCAGAGGGGAGGAGGATCAGGGGAGGGGTGAAAGGGTGCAGGGGTCGAGAAGTACTGATCAGTGGTTTCCAGGTAGTCACGGGGCTGTAAAGTGCGGCACAGGAAGGAGAGCTGCCAGAGAGCACAGAGGCAGGACCCACGGACATGGACACTATTGTGAGGACTGCCTGAGAAAGTTGGGGGGGGGGCTGGATGGAGGGGGGCAAAGGGGGAAAATTGGGACAATTATAATAGCATAATCAATAAAATATAATGAAAAGGCATCCTTATATGCCTGTAAATGCCTTTATGAAAGGCAGACAGCATGACTTAAAATGGGAGAAGAGTCTTGCTTCTAGGAACCATTAATGCATTTGCATTACTGAAGACCACTTATGCATTGATATGCAGCCAGTAACCAGCAGCCCATTCTCGGCCCATTTCAAAGAATGAGCCACAGTCACAACCCTTCAAAACTACTCAGGGTTAAGCAGGGAGACCCCACAAACCCATGTGAGAGGAGGACATTATCTCTTTAGGAAACTATTCTCCATGTAATCTATCAGTTTATAAGTATAGCATATGAGTATATCTCGTTATCAGCACTTTGGGTGTGTAATATTATTTTCCTTTAGTTTTAATGTTAAGTTCTAGAAACCCAATATTAGTGCCATATATCCATGATATGGGTTATCTTGAAACTATATCACCATTCGCCAAGTCGTGACTTCAAAAGCATTTCAGCAACACACTGAAAAAATATCGATCACATCCTTGGGCATTATGAAGCAGAAGGATGATGGAATTCAATAGGACATGCACTAGTTAAGGGCATGGACTTCGGAGCCAAACCTCCTGGGTTAAATTCTTGGCCGAGACAAATTGCTAAACCTTCCTCTGCCTCGATTTTATCATCCGTAAAATGGAGACAAACACACATGTTGTTCCTTTGATGTGCAAGTTCAGTTGACTTAAAACCCTGCTATGCACATACATGGTCAGTGCTATATGAACAAAAGCTGTTATTACAACTCAGACTAGTAATGGCCCATACTAGCTATTATTGTAACTAATATTATATATCCTATCAAAAGAACTCTAATGGTCAACTTACTTGAGACTGCAAATCTGTTTATGGGTAAGGCACTTCGATATTTCATTAGAAATGTGAACAGCAAGATACCTACTAGAATAGCAGGTTTCAGACTCTGGCCACCGGGGTGGGAAGCGCTTGGCTGGGCATCAGCAGGTGGGCCGGGCACCGGGTCACTGCTCCTCCTCACCAGCAGCGGAGTGCCTGTCGGGCAGAATAGGAGGTGAGAGGTCAAGGGAACCCTGGGGGGAAGGGAGTGCAAGGTAGGATGCAATTTAATTAAAAAGGTTTACAACTGGCTTTTATGTAAAAACGTTCTATTTCTTAAGGATGCTTGTAAATTAATCCATTTAATGATCTTTTGTCATTTGTTCACAGAATGTCACATGGAAACAAAATCTTTCAACTCTCATCTTTCCCTGCTTGCATTTCAAAACAAGTCATTGTACTTAAGCAAACACTGTAAGGCCATGCCAACACAGACCGTGTTCAATCTGAAACTGATCTAGAAAATACATTTGAGTTCTGAAAAGAATGATTATCCAGCAGACAAGTAAAGAGGTTCCCACAGTCAGTGCAATTTGCTATTCAGTAGAGCTGGAAGTATAGTTATTACTGCCATTTGGGGCTTCCCAAGTCTTTTGAATGATGATATATACAAAAATAAATTATTTGCTGGGGTTATAGCATTAATGTCTATTTAAGTACACAAAGAGATCAGTTTCATTCTCTTCTTTCCTCCTAAAGTAGATAAAACTGATAAGGAAAAGAAATTACTTCTTCTAAAAATATATCCTGATTTCTTTTTAATTTAATGAAAGCTTCCACTATTAAATATTTGAGTCGGTTATTAAATTCTGGAAAAAAAAAAAAGATCATACCATTAGAAAGTTCAAATGAAATTCAACCTTAGCAGAGCTAGCGGCCTAACTATTCTGCTAGCAATTAGGCCTAAAATAATTTGTTTCATGCAAAATTGGCCACTATGGAGGAAAATCTCAAAAAAAAAATCCATTTGTAGTTTAAAATTGCTCTCATATAAAAATTAAGTTTTTATTTGTATGCTTGTGGGAAAAAAAGTGGAAAACAGTAGAAATGCAATTCCCTATTAATCAATATTCTGAAACTAATTCCCCAATTCTCTCAAGCTACTGCAGTTTAAAATATCATATTTCATACTTCATTTTATATGGTACAGTTATAAAAAGGTAAATCTATTTAAAATTATTTACAAATTTGATTTTTCTACATGTTCCAACGTTCTTATTCTGTGTACGAAACATAGAATTGCCGATACTTTCACCCTTGTTCAGATAAAAGTTGATTTTTAATAAAATTTCTTACTTTATAATAAGAAATTATCGTGCTGCTTAGGATGAAACACTATGCCAAAAGGCATTATAAATTCCAAGTTCACATTCAACTATTTGTTTCTTATCAATAGGTACTTCCCTACATTACTCCCCCACCTTCTCCATCTCCATCTCAAAAATTTCTCAAGCAAGTGACACAGCAATGGTTGAATGGCTGGCAACTGTTCCTGAACGAAACAGTTAGCAACAGGAAGAGCAGAAGTAATCGAAGTACCGTCAAATCTGCAGGCAGCAGAGCCCCGCCCCGCACCACTGCATCCTTCCCTCCTTCAGGTAAGCTGCAGACCGACTGCCTCCCAGGTGCAGCCCCTGGATCACCACGCGCAAGTGAACCGGTCAGTCTAACTATCATATCCTCAAAGTAGCCCATTCTCTTTACAATGAAGATGAGAATGGGGCTAATTTCATGAAACTCTGGTTTGTTTTCAAGCATTTAAAACAGATCCATACAATGCACATCAAACTGGAGAAAAACAAATGAATAAAATATAACAAAACAAATAGAAAGCGAGTAAAACCACCATGATACCAAGGTCAATACAGGGACAGAAACAGAAATGTGAGGGAATGATGCTTTTAGTTACATTGAGTCCTGTGCATTCATATGAATATATATAGAATAGGTGTTTGGAGTGTGTATGTGTGAAAAAGACCTGTTGTTTTTCTTGTAGGATAAATATGTTTTTCTTAAAGAATCCATGCTAGATAGTTTTCCTTCAACTTTAAGGACACAGCTGTGACTCCTCACTTACTGTTATTTAACACATAATTTTATAACAACACAATTGTATTTGGGTCTCTGGATTCAATCAATATGCCGTGCTATTGTGGTGCACCTCGCAGAAGAAGGCGCTGCGGTTCTGTGCCAGTGTGCGCATTGCCCGAAAGTAAACAGAAAGCGGACTATAAGATGGCCACGTTTTTCTCAAACGCACTCCCAACTCGGTGGGAATACGTTTTGTTCTCTGCACTTCCTGGATCCCACACTTTGTCTCATGTTGAGTTGCCTCCTCATCTTATTTTGGTTGTCTTAATGTGTTAATAACAAATCCAAATCATTTTATATTAGAATTAATAAGGAGCATCTTTAAATGTGAACTGCTATCTCAGGGAGTTTTGAACAACCCTTCTTTTGGCAATGTAAACTTTACTTTTAAATTGCACAAGTCCCACTTAAAGGTACGTGTTAGGAACAGACTGAGTATGAAGGGTATGTCCTAGTATGTAACAGAAGGTAAGGAATCAAAAGGACTGAGGACGATTTGCGCAAATGCTTGGATGTGCGTGACAGAGCACAAGGCACACCTCGCAAGCAAGCCTAACTAAAATGAGAAGGGAAAAACCAACCAACCTGGTGTTAGGGAACCTCCCGGGGGAGGGGCAGTAAATAAAACATAATCCCTGCACTGAAGGAGCTCGTAACCGAACAGGAAGATTGGAAAGCCAACATGAAGAACTACCATGCATTGGCACAAAGGAGACAACCATGGGTGTGGGGGTCAAATAGACTGAACTTCACCTTGCCTGGCTCTTTGACATTGAACTGCTCAGTGACGCACTCTCGTCTTTTAAACCTGGCGATAACAACGCACCGCAGAATTGATGGGAGGCCAATAGAAAATAAGGCGCACATGGCACTGGCTAGCACGTCATGGTCACGCACCAAGTCCCCCTCCCCTGGATATACAGGATGCGATGGCCCTTGCTGTTGTTGCAAACAGTGTTTTCTTACGTGCTCAAAAAGCAGAACTCCTGAAAGTCAAGTTAATTTTCATAGAATTATGTAAATTAAAATAGTAAAATATAATTCTTTGCTTAACCAGGCATATAGCCTTATTATAGAAATCAAAGCTTTTTAAGGAAAAAATGGTATAAAAAGCAGGTCATTCATTGGTATTTTGCAGCTAATTGAGAAAAGACTCTTGGCTTTTACAGGCAAAAACCCTCAGTTCAGCTCAAGAGAATAGCAGTGCTACTTAGAATCATAGTTTTGAAGCTAGTGGCTGTAAAACCTAAATAAAATAAAAACTTGTTATGCATTTTAAAGCATGAAGTTTTATACAAACAACTACATTATATTTTTCCACACAGTTTAATATTTGCAGCCTCGTGGTGCATCTAGGACTCTGCAGGGCAGGTGACATTACGATGAGTAGCCACGGTGCTTCCTCTGGCTTACGTTTTAAAGAAGGGGATATGAGGACACAGACCGTTTTAGTGCGCAGAAAGGCGGGTGCCAGTGCAGTGCTCTGGGAGGGTGATGTATGGGTTATTGAACCCATATCAGCGAACACACACACTGTCGCTTGGGTCTAGTCCCATCTCATTTATCCAAAGGCACAGAAACTTAATGGAAGTGAAGCTGTGCCCCTCCATGCACAAGGGCCCCCAATTAGGTGTGTAGCTGCTGGTGACTCTGTCCTGGCAATGTAGGGTCTTGCCACATTAGGTGAGTTTGATTCCTTCTGGAGCACTGCCCATGTATATTTAGAGCTCACATCACACTCAGGAAAAATTCACTCACACTCTCACTGCTCTTCCCTTTAAAGAGATGGCTGGATCCATCAGGTTCGCCCAGGCCTTGAGCCAACCAGCATTAGACCCAGATCCCAGGTGTCTATGAATGATGATACATACTCCGATTCTAGAGCAATCACCATTTTAACGACAGTAAAACTGGAGTTAAAAGGGGTACAGCTACTTGTTTCATGTCCCCTATAAATGGAATGGAGGGAGCCATAGGAAGACCACCTAATCCATTTTGAAGAAAAGAATTTTTGAAAGAGACAGAAAGTAGTTAAAAGGCTCAAACTGGTACATCAATGAATCTCATAAGCTATAAAGGCCAACACAAATTTATCTATGTAATTATAAGTTTCTGTCTCTTTACTGTAATATCACCCACATATGCACGCACACGTGTGCCTCGGCTGATTATTTCCACATTTAGAGGATGTGTTTTGGATGGAGCTGACTTAAATGACAGATGATATGTTACACATAAAATTCTATATTGAGCATTTTGAAGGACATCTCAGAAAGACAGGCGGTTACGCAGATTGAAACCGAGGTCCAGAAGAATCACCCTGTGATACTGCCGTGGGCTGATGGGGCGTGTGTAACAAGAGGCCTCGGGCACAGGGAGGCTGGGAAAGCAACGGAAGGGAAAGGAATGGGGACCCAGCAGTCACAGGCAGAGATGTAATAATAAACCAGAAGAAAACGTGGGAGAAATTAGCACTGACTACACATGCAAAGCAAACAAGAAGGGCCATAACGCAGAAACCCAAAACCTGGGGAACAGTGAGCAATAGGAAAGTTTCGGTAAGTGTTTTTGATTTGTTTCAGAAGAAACCATGCCTCTTGACTTTAGCCCACTGCAGGTTAGAATTTGCTTTTAATCTAAGATATCTTGAAAAAAAAAAAGATTTTACCTATTTATCTTTTTAGAGAGGGGGAGGGAGGGAGAGAAATCTCAGTGTGTGGTTGTCTCTTGAGCATTCGCCACTGGGGACCTGGCCCACAACCCAGGCATGTGCCCTGATGAACAATCGGCCCGGCGACTCTTTGGTTTGCAGGCCGGCACTCAGTCCACTGAGCCACACCAGCCAGGGCTAATCTCAGATATCTTGATACACGTGAGAAATCGGACACTAGATTTTCAACTGGCCTTTCATAAAGACCAGTACGAAGCTCATATTGGAAATCATATTGGCATCCAGGATAAGTGAGGAGAGACAAACATGAGCTAAACAAAGGTTAAAAAAAGAGGAAGAGTCAGTATAGGTCTATAGATAGCATCACATGCAGAACAATGAAAAATCAGGGTTCTCTATTCTCAAAGAATCTCAGGGGGGGAAAGGGTACGTAGGATGGCGAGTGGTTAACAAAGCCACAGAGGCGAGCCTAGGGAAAAGGTGGGGCTGCGGGGAGGACAGAGAAAGAAACATGAGTCCACATGCAAACTGTTTATGTACAAAGAGGAGTAAATCCTGGTCTTTGCAGAGTTTCAATTTTCCTTTGCTCTAAGGGATTACTTCTGTGCTGCTGAATTATCAAATCACCAATCACTTATTTGAGGAAAGAAAACACACTCTCCTAATTCTACTGACACTGCTGTTTAGGATAACAAGTTAAACACGAACAGGGGCAATGCCACTGAAATACACCCAAACTGGTAAATATTTACCTTTGCTGATGACAATGAATTGCAGATGGTTAAACGCTTTATAAACTTATAAAGAGGTAAACAGGAAAATATACATTCACCAGATAATCAATATTCATAGTATGTTAATAATATTAATAGTATATATAGGTGCATTTTGGGTTCATATAATACATTTCCTTAGTAGACTCTGTTACTACTCAGCCTCAACAAGAATGCCTTTGCCTTGTACTTCAACACTTGTGGAATGAATTTGACATTAATTGAATGAATATGACCTTAAAATATAGATATGTCTTCCAGAGACATGGTGCCTTCTACAGGCAGGTTGGGCTGTGGGTAACCTCCAGAAAGCTGCTCTCCCTGAGTCTAGCCCCTCATCAGCTAAGTCGGTGCGCCAGATAAGCTACACCGAAGTCCCATTCCAGATCCACAAGGAGATAATTCTATGATTTATATAGCTAATAAGGAAACTTGAGGTCCAGAGAAATTCAGCTTCTAAGTCCTTTGAACTGATTCCTACTCCAGTTTTATTCAGTTGGCACTTCTATTCTCTATGTGGATAGGTGCGTGGAAGTAAGGGGGATGGTATCTCTTTAATGCAGTAGCAATTCTTTCCATCTACAGAGGTCAGTAGAAAGAAAGATCTGAATAGAAGGATACAGATGAAAGGCAAGAGTGGTGGAAACTGAGTAGCGAAAGGCCAACGCAATCCATAGCCACACGGGAGTATCTGGCAGGACACTTGACCCACCAGTCAAGGCACAATACCACCTCTCCTGGGGGGAGGGGGGGCGAGAGCATGATCTCTCTTACAGATGAGTTAAACAGCTTGACAGCATTCTCTCCTATTCATCCTGTCAATGAAAAAAGGTGAGTGAAAGGGCACATCACTTGTTTAGGGGGAAAACCAGGTTTTCCTTTTTTTAATGTGGATTTTATGGGTTGCCGATAGGGCTTTTCAAATGATGCCTAACCAACTCCAATGCACTGAAATCTGGAGACCCATTTTTAAAAGTGGGTAATGATATCAATAGCAGCACGGTTTATGGCCAAGTACCAAGAGGAGATCAGTTTCACCACAGGAGCGCCTGGCCCGGTTCGTGCTCGGCCTGTGATGAGTGTGGCAGCTGTGACATGCTTTCAGACAGCGTGATGAGGAAACCACACGAGAGAAACTAAGTCAGATTTGAGCAGAATTTTAGCTGTCCAAATACTTTAGTCTTAAATATCACTCCATTAGGAAAATGACTCCCAGTATTGCCATAAAGGGAGCAAAGAAGTTCACGTTGATGAACAGTATCACTTTTCTTTCATTTTGGATTGCAAAGACCATGCCTGTTCAAAACAAGCAAATGAATAGTCACTCGCTACCCAATAGGTATGAGTGAGCATGTGCATGATAAACTGCCTTTTAGTATTTGTAAAGCTGCCTAAATTGGAGCACTACTGCTATAAAAACAAGCGGTGGGGTTTTTAACGGACTTTCACTGAGAACCGTCCTTTTCTCTGAAGGTGGATGTAAGGCTTCAACTTGAAGTATATGGTTGCCACATTCCTGGGGCACGTGCTGTAACATCTGTCGAAGTTTTCACATTTTGTCCAGTTGACATGTACACATCTAGAATTTTGTGTATTGTTTAAAATACTCCACCACATCAGTTCGCTCGGGTTATGTACAATCAGAGGACGCCGTGTGTCAGATGCAAAAGGGTCCTAAGTTGTTACGGGAAGAGCAATGATAAGCAGTAATGGGACAAAACTCACTGTCTCAGCAACGCTGACGAAAGAAATTCAGAAGTGGTCGCACTTGGTTACCGTAAAATTCAAAAGGTTAACTAAACAGCAACCAACGATGACAAACTACAGAGGAGGTTCAGCATGGGCAAAGGCTCTGCTGGTTTTTAAAAAGGCATACAGCCTGAACAAGGAACGAAACATTAACAGGCATAATTAAAGACGCCTGAATTAGTAAAGCCAAATAAAGGCTCCTGGATCGGAGCGGTGACAGGAAGAAACCTGATCGGTGCACACCAACCTCCGACCTCTCGTTCTGCTATTCAAGGAGTTCCTTGCTTTCCCCCAGCCCGCCTCTCTGACTGCAACGTGGACTGCCTTCTTTGCCAGGTGGGGCACGCCAGAGAGGACCACCTGCCATTGCCTAAAAGTGCCCTGCAGACCCTGACCTCCCTGCTCTCTCAGTCAAGCTCGAATGCTGCAGTCAGTTCTAATCCCATCTATTCTTTAAGTTGCAAATGATCTCCACTTCTTTAGAATGCGCAGACACATAAAGGTTTGATGTGGAGCTAATGAAGCATAACTTCAGGGCCCTCGATGGCATGGGTGCCTTACAAGAACCTGAGCGCATGATTGCGTGACTATATGAATCTGTAAACCTTCCATAAGTGAAATAGCTTAACTGCAATTGATTAATACTATCTCCTTCACTCTAATGTCCCCTGCATCACACTCTCCCTCCTGTTGAGTGAACCTAGGGGGGCCCGAAGCATTTTGGGGATCCAGTTAAGGAGGAATTGAATTGGGGATCTATTTCCTTTGAATATAGTGGACTATATTTGTGTGGTTCACAGACACTGCTGTGTATAGTGAATGCCAGTTACTCTGGTGGGGAATACAGATACATCCCTGTTACCCACTGTGCTGGTTCACTCGCTTCATCACGCAAAGAAACGGGGCCGGGTGACATAATAAAATGACTGCTCTTTTTGTACCAGCAGAAGGGTGTGGGCACTGGAAGAGAAACAAGATTCGAAATGTACGAAGACAGAAGCTAGTCTGTAGAAAACTATTTTACTCACCCAGTGTATAACAGTGTACACATTTCAGTATTCAAATAATTCATTTCTGACTAATACCTTGTCAAATGCGAAGTTCTTTCCTATATAGAATGTACTTGAAAATGTGGTATAGAATTAAAATTCCTATGCTAGTAAGATATAAACCTCTAGCAGTTTCACAGATTATAAGCCTGGTTCACACATCCAATTATTTAAACAAAAACCATTTTGATTAACCATGCTAGAGCAGAAATCAAATTATCCATTTATTTAATGTACAAAAATTGATGTTACACATGAAGAGGTTATTAAAGAACATGCAGTCAAAATTGTAGGGGAAAAGTGTAAAAGTTATTTTCAAGCACTAATTAATATGTAGTCAATTAATATATCATTAATAAATTTTTGTTGTGTTTTCTGACATCCTTATAATATTAGCTTTATTATGTTAATAAATTGTGATTTTTTTCTCATTCTAAATAAGTATTGATTTTCATGTTTTTTTTTAATTTAAATCATGTGTTCCTTTTCTTAAGTAGCAACCTTTCGAGTTTCATATATCGAGAGCCCCACAAAATGTGGAGTTGCTTCTGTAGCTTCGTAGCATATGTCACATTCTCTTTTTTCTTGGGCGTATAGTTGCATTTTCCTTTTATCCCCTTCATTTACTCATTTAACAATCCAAGGCCATCTTCCAGACCCTCTAGGCTGGCACACAATACACAGAGGTTCTGATCTTGTACAGCTTATGCACAGCTGGAGGAAGGTAGATACTAAACAAGTGCACAGTGAGTGTGGGCATTTAAGATGGAGAGAAAGCAAGTTCTTTCACAGGAACAGGAGAGAGAGTGACGGGATCCGGTTTGGTGGGTAAGGCAACCTTGTAGCAAGCGACTCGTCTCAGTGAATCACTTAGGATCCCAAGATAGGGTACTTCATAAGTGTATGCTGGACTGAGCTAAAGAATGCTAGAGGAACAAAGACCAACATCTAAATTCAGAAATCTTTGGAATTCCAAGTGTCCCCAACAAGGACATGTTTTTTTGCCCATTAAAGGTGTCTGTGCCTCCAATATGTAAATAAATTGCTACTGTTAGGTTTGTTTCCTTTCACCTAACACTTTTTTTCTTCAGCATCAACATTTATTTTAAAACAAACACCAGTCACACTAATGCAGCATATGTTATCACCCCTGCAACTTAATGATAAATGAGCATATAAGTGACATCAACATCAGCGCTAAACAATTCCAGTAGACGCTCTGAAATATTGACTGCATGCTTGTCGATTACTGTGGTTTATGGGGCAATCTATTGTCCGGTCAGCTGATCTTTCAGTTTTCTACAGTTTACAGTTGTACACCCTAGATACTTACGAGGTTAATCTACAGTTCTTAGATTTATGGCAGCCCATGGAATAATTAGAAAAATAATGGTTGAATTTACTTGAAGAGATTCTTCAGAAGAACTGGCTTTTACACAGAATTGTGAAATTCGGAAGATACATCGATTGATAAATAAGCATAAAATGATGACTAAGGTATTTATGGTAGGCAGATGGGCACATGGCCTTAGAGGCTAGAGACACGACATTCATTCCTGGACGTTGGTAAGATCTGCTCAGCGAGAAAGTGGGCCTAAGCCAGGTGACGGAGCAGAAGGTGAAGACTAAGGAAATCTGTTTGAAGAACATTACTAGCAGGTCTTCCAATGAGTTTTCAGATAATCCATTTCAAATAGCAGTGAGGATTCCAAAAGACGGACAATCTATAGCACTTTTGGAATGACATTTGTACCTCAGAATATATAAAAACTGTTGACTAAAAGAATAAGTGAAGGTATCCCAATGGTTCCTTTAGCAATTCTCTTACCAGAACCATGAAAGGAATCCCAATATGTGTCCAGTGAAGGTCATACGGGATGGTTCATTAGGGCAGTGATTTTGGTTTCTACGAGGATTTATGAAACCTTTGTTTTGCCCTAAATTTTGGTCACTGCTACCATTGAGTTGAGGTCAGCCTCTGAAAAAACACTCCACTAACTCTTTGGAAGCTGAGAAAGGGAAAACTAGCAATGCCTTCAGGCCATTCAGCTACAGTTGCAAACAATTACTGACAACATCAAAGTACTAAATTCAAATCACCAAGTCCTTCATGATAGATGAGAAACATCCACAAGTCAATTTAAGGCATCCTGGGCACAAATCTCTATGATTTATCAGCCGCATTTGAAACCTTTGATCATGACATTTCACTGGACTGTTCAAAGTCCCTGGCAGGCCTGGAAGAAGTGCTGCATCACGCAGCCACTGTGATCTCTTGGGAACACGCAAAGGACGGTTTTGTGCCAGCGATTCTCAGCCGGTGTGCCGTGGGCACACCGGTGCACCACAAGAATTTTGAAAACATGCAACACCTGAGTATTTAGTCAGGGCACTGACCTCTTTTCCCTTAGACTGTCAAATAAAAAAAAAATGACAACAGCCATCTGGTGTCAATAAATCAAAATTATACCTATTTTTGTCAGCTCTGCAAAAATAAAAAAATATTTTTTGGTGTGCTGCAGAATCTCAGTAATTAGTGCATGTGATGAAAAAGGCTGAAAACTGCCAGTGCCTGCATGCCTCAAACACTGTCTCCTGTGGCAGCAAAGGAGCCCAATGTCTCTCAGAGCCCCACTTCTGATGCGGAAAGCCTGGGTGCCACTTAACAGAAGATAAAATTCTAAACAAGAGTCGGTCGAGTGAGGCTCGATCCAGAAAACACAGAAATGGGGCTTCCCTGGCAGGGAACATGTCTAACAAAATTGCCAGGGGAAACTCTGACTGTATCTTGTCCTGCCCTGCATGGAGACTTTCCTAACATTCACAACTGCAGCTTGAGATCTATCGGCTGACCCACAGCTACACCTGGAACCCAGGGATCAGCACTGAACTAGGGCGCCTTTTACCTTTTGCATCTGGTAGGCAGGGGTCATGTTTAATCCATGGTGTGGAACGGGCCCCAGATGTCCAAGCCTTTGTGACCTCACATTAGATAACTGAAATCTAATCTACCTGAAAGTATCCCGGAAGACCACCCAGGTGTTGCATATGGCTGCGGTCTCGCTACTAAATATGTGCATTGCACCAGCCGGGGCACAGGACACCAGCAGATGAATTCACCCGGAGGCAGAGCCAGGCCAGGATCCATGGACCATTATTGACTTGTCTGCGCGACTCCTGGCAGCAGAGTCGATGTGCATCCACATCCAAAGGCCACAGGCACAACACTGGATTCTGTTCTACGGCTCTTCGAGGGAAGAGGCAAACTGCTCTTGCGAACGGCATTGAAGCTCTAACTTCCAAAGGAAAAGGTATCCGGGCACAGAGGGCTCATGCTAAGTATGAGGAATACGGAGTGCAGTTGAAATTTATTTCTACAAAATGATTTTGGGGAGTCACAGGAATGACTCCGTTTTTATGAATTTATGTAAAATAAGTCTATGACTGGAAATCTATGACTATTTTAAGGAACAGAACAAGTTAAGTTTATATCGCTATTTTCCCCACAGGTCCTAAGAATAAACCAAATTATACCAGAATAAGAAATGTGTGTTAACTTCAAAGTGAGTCTTGTTTTATCTGGCTTATGTGACCAGCCCAGTGTAGGCACAGGGGCTGCGTTACGCTAGGTCTGTACTTCTTGTAACTGAATAGCATCAGTAGACAATGTTGCTAAGTCACAGACTAACAAATTAAAGCACAATCTAGCAAGATGGGTGAATTTAACAACAGAGACCCACCACCTTTGAAAAGCGGTAACCAGCCGGTGCTGATAAGAGGCCAGTATCTAAGTTGGGCAGTGTTTGAACCTGTCAAATGGCCCCCGAGACAAGCCTCCTGCAGTTTGAGATGGAGGATCAAAATCTCATCTTCGGGTCTTCTCAGGGCAAGCAAGCCAATACACAGTGCTGCTTTTAAAAAAATAGGTTGACGTGGAAAAAGGAGGAATTTCCCTTATCAGGTACAAATGAACGGCTCAGATGCTATCGGAGTTGTCTTTGCTCTGAGCTTGTCTAGCTCACCTCAGAGGACGACATCGGTCTGGGTGGAGAACACACACAGGGCTGTTTCTACAGGTGACAGACTTGGGCCGCAAATGCACCAGGGCGACTGCTCAGGTGTGCAGTGACACTGCTAAATCATTTGATTTGTTCCTGTCGGCGACCCACAGCAGCCACCTGGGATGTGCGATGGGTGTCTTTGTAGCCTGTACCACTGTTTGGGTGTGTTCTCGAAATCTATCCAATATTTTCACAAAAGATTTTTGATAGTCCTTGTCCATAGCCCCTGGTAATTTTCTTTTATTAACAACAAAACAATTTTATTTATTTATTTTTAGAGAGAGGGGAAGGGAGGGAGAAAAAGAGGGAGAAGAACATGGATGTGAGAGAGAAACTTCGATTGGTTGCCTCTCATGAGCCCCAGCTGGGGACCAAACCCGCAAACTAGATCTGTCCCCTGACCAGTAACACCTTTTGCTTCTCAGGACAGTGCACAACCAACTGAGCCACACCAGTCAAGGCAGCCCCTGGTCATTTTCGAATGTAGCTCTTAAATGGTCTTCAAAGAGAAAAACCAGCAATTTCAGACTAGACTTACACGTCATAATAAAAAGACTTACTACCCAGCAAATACTGGATTTTTAGCAAAGCATATGAGAGCCCTTTGTAGCAAAGGGTAAGAAAATACGCTCTCCCTTTGGATGGAAGGAGCGCAAAATCATAATAGGAAGAGTCAGACAAACGAAGACGAAGATAGGACAAATCCATGGCCTTGAAGCGATCTACCACAGCTTCCACTCCTAGATACTAATTTCATAAACCCTTATGTTTAAAATACAGATTTCATAAACCCTTCTGTTTAGAATGGATTTTATTTCCTATCTAAAACAAACATATGGTATCAAACAGTCTTTTAATGCTCAGATTTAAATTAGTCTTAAAAAGATAAAAGGACTGAAATAGTTCTGCTATTTGAGTATGCTTAACGATGGGAATATTTATATAAACATATTGGCAGAGGAAATGTTAAGTTCCCTGCATCTATGTGGGCCTGCGTTGCATGTTAGAAGCAACACATTTACGTACAACATTTGCAAGTGTTGTATATAAACATGGTGGCCTGAATGACGAGGAGCCCTGCTCCCGGCAACTTCTCAGCATTCCGACAATTTAATTCTCACTCACAATGGTGCCCCAGGACACAACCTATGTGTTTGTCTGTGAGCGATGGCTTTTTTGGTTGCCCCCTGTTCACTGCTAGTGCTGTGCTAATATTCAGCAAACAGCCGGAGTGTGCCCAGGCAGCCGGGTGCCAGGTAGAGTTTGCGAGGCTTTCTCTGAAGTTCACCTCAGCAGAATCTCTGGACCCTTGAAAGCAGGATTTTCTCCTTCTCTGGGTTACAATGCATTCATGAGTCTTGAAATCAGTTTAAGAGGCCAGGATCAGCATTCTGTACCGTGAGTGACATAGGAAATATCAAACTGTGTTACACATGGTAAAGATATGCTTTGTTTTCTAGAACAGTGAGACACATATGTGTGTGCTGCATTGCAGTGTAAAATGCATTTTCTTGCTTTGAGTCATGGTTAAAGTGTTTGGAGGGCAAAAAAAAAAAAGCTATAAATCTGCCTTACTGGAGGACGTTAAATAGCAGGTTTGCAACCCCGACTGGCTTGGGAATTCTCTGGGGGATTGCAAACTCTTTAAGGAAACATATCTAGCCCAGGAGTGAGTCTGATAATCTACTTCCAGAGCCCTTCTGTTTTGGGGGCTTTATGCCCTGTTCAACAGGATGCTCAGGCATTTACTGGAAACTTGTTAAGTGCTAGAAACTGTGCTAAGTCCCGGGAAACAAAGATAAATACGACATAGTCCTCGACCCCCAAAGAACTCTGGAGAGACTGACACAATCATGCATGACAATTTCACTAAAGATACCCAAGAGGGAGAACCAGAACTGCAGCTGTTGCGGAGGGCTTCACGGGGGATTTGATGTCTTAGTGGTGCTCACATATTCATTCATCCATCCATTTATCCACCCACCAACCCGCCTCCTACTTTGTTCACAGCACTGAGGTAGAAGTGCGGGAAACTTAGATGAGTAAGTTAAGGGGGCTGACTACCTTAGAAGAGCTCCCCACCCATAGGAGGAAAGAGCTTACAGGACAAGGTAGGAAGAGCAACAGAAGCGGCAGGGACTAGGCACAGAGACCCATGGCGTGGGAGGGCTTACCTCTGCTGGCCTTACAGAGGGCCTCCTGTTGTGGAGGGGCGCTGTGAGTACTGGAGGATGATGGTGGATAGTGGAGGGGGCTCTGATACATGCAAAAGAAGCTGGTCCATATGTTAGACAGAGCAAAATAATGAGAACCAAGTGCACACATATTTGTAAACATTTCAGAAACTAAATGTCAGACACATAAGGCAGGAGCCAAGACAGGGCCTAGTACTCTGGCACTGGAGGTCAGGTTTAAATCGAAGGGGTGGAAACAGCGACAGTGTCATCAAACAGGTACTTTCTTGTTTTAAATCCTCATTTCTGACCATTTCCGTTAGAAAAACAAATCAACTCCTTACCAAGACCTACAGGACAATGTAGTCAGGCCGGGTCCCTGTCTCACCTGCCTCCCCTTTCCCTTGTTCGCTGCACTCAGCCACCCGGCAGGCACCCTGCATGGCTCTGGGCCTTCGCAGGGGCACCCAGACGGCCCTGGTGCCTTGTACCGGCGGATCCCCTGTTCAGAATGGTCTTCTGCCCTTCCCTCTCCTCTTGTAGTTAGTCTCTGTTCCTTTAGCCTGTTCAGTGTTCTTCATTGTGATGTTACCATCATAAACACTCTGTGCATCTGTTTGCATGTATCGTTTCTGACTCGGCCAGAAAGAAAGCTTCTTTAAAAAAAAAAAAAAAAAAAAGATTTTATTTACTTATTTTTAGAGAGAGGGGAAGGGAGGGAGAGAGAGAGGGAGAGAAACATCAATGAGTGGTTGGTTGCCTTTCATGTGTCCCTCACTGGGGACTTGGCCCACAACCCAGGCATGTGCTCTGGCTGGGAATCGAACTTGCAACCCTTTGGTTCTCAAGCCAGTGCTCAATCCACTGAGCCACACCAGCCAGGGCAGAAAGAAAGCTTCTTGAGAGCAGAGTTTACCTTTTTCCTGCTGTATGCTCAGTCTCTAGCATGCTGCAGGCACTGCACATGTGTTTGTTAAATTAAGAAAAGAAGTGGGACAGGTGTAGGGTGAACAATCACACAGGGGTCCTGGTGGGTCTGAACCAGGACAAACAGAATTAAATGACAAATCATCAGTGCAGATTCTTGATTTAATTTATAAGGTCAAATACAAAGCCTCTGTGTGTCAGGGGGTCAACAGATCCAGGGCTGGGGGTCAGGGGTTGGGAGTAAGGGATGTGGAATAGGAGTCATCCTTGGGCCTCAGAGCCAGGCTGATATTAAATGTAAAGAGCATGTTAACATCTTACATGTCTGCTCAACAGGCACCCGGACCCCCAATTGAGCTCCACGGATACGGAAAAACCAAAAAACAAGACATCTCACTGCTGATTCTCAAGTGTGTACGTAGTTAAACCAAGGCAGGCAATCTGGAAACCAGACCACCCGAGAAAACACTGTGGCAGGAATTCTGTCAACAGTCACAAAGTAGCAATTAAGAAAACAATTTATTTATTCCAATCGATTCTTCAAGGGAGTGGTGGGAAATGGCTCCAGGATAATAAAAGTTATCCATGATGTGAGCAGTTAGCTATTTAGCACAACCAAAGAGCATTGTGCGTGTGTCCTATGGACGGGCCTGCGGGAGAAACGCTGACATTTTTGGCAGTGACAGCAGTCCAAAAGGAACACAGAGCCTCAGTGAGCCCATCCAGCGGGCGCCGTGAATCACGCTGATTACGAGCCACAAGCTTGCAATCACTGGCACACAGAAACTCCCGACTAATAGCCGTGAGCGGTTTGCCTCTGCTATCTAAGTGTCACAGACTGAATGCGCTCCTGCCCGACCCAGACTCGGCATTAATACCTGAATCACAGCCTGGGGAAGCTCAGTATTCCGCTGCTGGGAAGAAGATAAACGGCACCAATACAAAGCACGGTGCAGCCCTTTTCAGTGTCACTAGTTAAACCGAATACATTTAATCTTTCTCTTGCATCTCAAATGTCTGTCATCTTCTCTTGCTGGAAAGAATGATATTTAAACCCTCCTGCAGAAAGCCAGTTTCTTCAAGGCTTTTCTACAGACCAAATGGCAAACAGAATAGAACGACCTGGTTACATTCAGCATCACAGGATACAAATCATTAGGTTGCCGGAGGGCATGCAGTTTGTTCATGGTTCCACGAGCAGAGGAAACTGCAGGATCATTAATGGTAACACCTACCTATCAGCATTGGATTTCTGTAGTATGTGATATGCATGATCTTCTCTGGAAACAAATGCTGTGCTTCATTAACGATCACGGTATGAATGCATCACACATCTACAGGGAAATTACCCATATCCAATGGTTTCTTCTCACCTTGGTCCAGCATGACAAGGAATTAAATCATAGTGTCTTAACAGAAAGAGTTGATCAATATATCTGGACAAACACCCACTTAACCACCGCCTCTATTTACCACAGCTAGTAGTATGTCCTATCATTTGGTGGGGGGATTAAATAGATACAATGTACATTCTCAAGGAAGCATGAACTCCTGCGGAAAATGATAGTGATGCATGCATGATCGTA
Organism: Glossophaga mutica; assembly: GCA_039655065.1. Taxonomy (NCBI): domain Eukaryota; kingdom Metazoa; phylum Chordata; class Mammalia; order Chiroptera; family Phyllostomidae; genus Glossophaga; species Glossophaga mutica. Next base: position 25,580,083 of record CM077306.1, read on the forward strand.
GCTAACCTCATCAGGAGCTCACCAGCATCACACACAATTCTATGTGTTTTTCTGTGCTGGTTAATTTTTACAACAATTCTAAAGCTTGAGGATGACTATTCCCCCACTGCAGAGCTAAGGGAACTGACACCCATAGAAAGTTAAGTAATTCGCTCCTGGCCAGACAACCTTGTACACAGTCAACGTGGGATTCAAACCCAAGTGTTGCCTTGGACAGCCTGCACTCCTGACCCCCCACACAATGCAGCTTTCCAAGGAGACTCCTGGAAAGAAATCTGCTGGATATGCTTCCGTCAATCGACATTTGTTTTCTTAAGGAAGAACAGTGCAGTCTTACTGAACACCTGAATGGCTGAATCCATTAACACATTCTTTAAAGGAGGAAAGCCTAACATCTTCAGTTATATTTAATTCAAGTTGAGGAAGAAAGAGCACTGCATAGAGCATCCTTTCACAATGTTTTTCCTGGCTGCAGTACAGCCCAGGGCACCGGGGTGCGTCACTGGAGCACCTTAATTAAGGTCCTTCAGAAACTGGAACAGAGTCAAGCTCAGTGTCATTCCAGACCCCTGCTCCCCAAAAGCCAAACTGAGAAAAACAACGCTGCTGCTAAAACAAATAAATACATGAAAATGAATGTAAACTACGTGGTTTGAGGAAGGTGTACACACCCACAAAGATGCAAACCCAGTGACCTGAGTTCCCAGAGGGAACTCCTCAGCTTTCCCTTTCTTCCCTTTCCTTCGAGGGGAGGCCAAAGGTGGGGACCTGTCTTGGCAGCATCGCTGCTATGGTCAATTATTATTTTAATCGACATCGTGCTGTGCTAATGAGTGCCCACCATGTGCCAGATGGTGTCGAAAACAAAGCCTTCTCTGCAATCCCGCCCGGTGGGATCACCGTGTCTCCTCTCTGCGAAGGCGATCACAAATGCGTAATGAGCTAACTCCGATGCAACCGAATTCTAATCCCCCCGGCACTTTCTGATTGGGCAGCGCACCAAGTTTTGGCATAGAAAAGGCACCTGGAGTGCTGTCGGATGATCTCTTCAGGGATAATGGACCAGGGAACTGAGCCTGTAATGATTTCATATCAGTTTGTTCAAGTTCAGTTGCTATTAATTGGGTTCAAGTTCAGCTCCAGTTCACACAATCTAAATAAATAGCTGTTGAAACCAGCTTAGTGCCTGGCACAGTATGTATCTTTGTAACTAACAAGAAGCAAGCAAAAGAGAAGGCTGTAGAGGGAAGCCTTGCAGACATGTTGTCTGGTGGGTACAGTCTGCCTAGTGGACACGAGAAGGAAGCGGGTGGAACCCGGCAGTGTGCGTGCTTGTTACAGTTGTGCATGGTTATATTGCTTAACAGATGATAACATTCTAACGAATAGAGCCTCGAAACCATTTGAAAGGTAGTAAAATGGGCACATAATTCTTGAAAATACCTGCAGGCAAAACACTGGCTTAAAGTTAACCTGGTTTAGAATCTAAAATTTCTCTGTATTTTGCTTCCCTCTTGGCAATTCTAAGGCATTAATTCTATTGAAATCTAAGTAAAATCTGAATAAAAAGTTTTAGAAAAGTTCATTGTTAAAGAAAAGGAGCAATACTGCAGAGAAAAAAATCTATTTAAAAATAGGGCTCTGCATATTTTATGGAAAAAATCAATCCCACATCTATTTTGTTCTAGCCCATTAAGATTTACTCTAAGTTGGTTGCAGTAGAGTAAAATTTGAAATACAGTTTTAAAGGCCATTTGTACGAAATTTTGAATGAAGGCATTTTCTAATTCAACAATGCCTGGCAAATTCTGGTTTCTGTTAGAATTCAGTCATAAATATTGTACTTAAATGTGGACTGTTTTGACAAGATACTAGCATGATTATTTAACAGAGAAATAGAATTACATATTGAAGGCAGGATGTGCAGGTGATATTAGACACAGTGTATAATACATATCTGCTTTTTGTGACATAGTAACACACTATTTAAAATATACCTAATGTAACTGAATATAATCATTAGATGTATCTTTGTTATCTATTTATATTATTAGTTACTGATTACTAAAACAGCAAATCATGTATTGCATTTATTTAAAGCAGGTAATTTCTGCTATTTTGGTTTTCTTTATTTTATTTCCTACAGTAAAAGCAAGAGGTATTTGATTGGTATGACAAGTTTGGCACCACAGCAATACACTTGAACTATGAAATGTAGAAAAGTAAAATATTCAAAGTGCTATGAAATGAAAAGGACCCAGACAGAGTCCCTGTGTTTGTTTCTATCATTCATTTGATGTATGAATAGGTCAGGTTCCTTATCTTCCTTGTGTTTTAGTTTCCTCATATTTAAAGTAAGAATTAAAAGAAAAAAGGTGCAGGCCATTGAAAAGACTGTGGAAATTAATGTATAATGTGTCCAGCAAAATGCCTATAACATTACAGTGTTCAATAATAGTTGTCCCCTCCTGCTTGCCACATAGGAATCCTACAGGCCATGGTTCCACTTTGCAACGGTCCTTCCAAAGTTACCACTTCTAGAGACAGTATAGGAAGCTGCTGAAATGTGGACCCAAAGATGTGAGCCCAAATAATCAGTGGCCCCAGCGTGGCCCAGAATCAGGAAAATCTCCAATATATAATGTACTTACCATTCACAATACATTGTATTGTTTCGTAACAAAGTCTAAATAATTATATCCTACATTCCAGTTATTCATAATATGTTCCCTAAACCCCAGAGGTGTTTTAAAACTGGGATTCAGCCCGTGTGGATGCATTTCTGTCGAACTACTGACATCGTCTTTTTCAGGACACCTTTCCAGCTGTAGACCTATCTACGCGGCTTCCTGCAATCATTCACGTTGCTTTATTTGCTACATTAGAAATTTGCAGTTCTGGGGCAACCCATAGGTAATTGTGCTTTCTTGGCCCTTCTGTCACCCATCACCTTTCTCTGAACTCTGTCACCCCTTCAGCTGAGGTGTTCTGAGGCAAGGTCACTCAGGGAGTCCCTTCCTGGTCAAATTTCCAGTTCAAGCAGTTTGGGCCTCTGGAGGGAAGGCCTCTGGCGGGACCTCCCTTCAGGCTGACAACTCCCATCTGTTTCCTATTAGCCTGCCCATATTAACCTTTGCCTTGTTTGCTTGACTTTGCCCATCTCTAATTTCGAACTGAGAGCTCAAGGACAGAAGTGGAATGCAATGTTCTAAAAGACTAACCTTGAGGACAACTCAACAGCAGAATCCCTAAATGAAGGGTCCCACCCCCATGGACTTAGGGCTTTAACATCTGGAGGGAAATGCACCTTAAGTCCATGTTACCCATCTGACTTTGAAAATGTACAGACAGAAGTCTGAAAGATAATTTCACATACAGAACAAATCCCCTGAATAACAAGTGTAAATGGATCCCCCAGATCCTTCATAAAATCTCAATATCATAAAATGTTATCACTGTAAATGTAATCTTATCTTAAAATAAACTTATTTTTACCTGAAAATATAAACTCTTCTTCTTTAGTATTAATGAATTTATAAGGGGAATTTTTCCTAAGGCCACTGAGAATCTGTGTGTGTTTATGAATTTTTAAGAAGACTGTAGATGGAAACAGAACACTTTGATTTAATTCAATGAATGTGTACTAAGCACCTCTTATGTTTCTGGTTTTATAGGTAATATTAAGTAGCACAAACACATTCCTTCCCCATAAGGAGTGACCACACAGGGACACCTGAAACCAAGCCCACATCAATGCGCACAGTGCGAGGCAACATTGTCATGAGGTAGAAAGTGGAGGGGTGCAAACCCCTAAGGGCTGTCAGTCAGTGCTACCCAAGAGGTCAGAAGAGTCTGCAGTGTGCAAGAGGTCTGGCTGTCGCCCAGCATTGAAGACAGGATTAGGACAGACGGAAAACAGGGGAAGTCATTCTAAGTACAGGGAAATGCAGAATCCATGGGGAGCAGCGGGAACCACCAGAGCCTATAGAGTGGAGAGGGGGCAGGTAGGAGGAGTGAGCAGACCAAACCACTGTGATTACACCACAGCAGCAGCTTTGTGCCGGGAATCCTGGGTGTGCACATGTGAGCACACATTCTGCCTTTCCATGGGCTGTAAGTTTATCGCCATTGAGGCCTGCACCATGTTTATGATCTAGAAATACAGGCTCCAGGAAACTCTGTCCTGTTTGCCAGGCCCTATCCCTTGGCCAGTGCTCTAAGTAACTGACTTCTACATTTCCATCCCTGATAGCCTTTTCTCTCCCCGTATTCTCTCCGAGTTTCTGTCTTTGTCACTCTGACTCTTTCAAGAGCTAACCATTTCATTTTAACTTCAGGGAAATGTTTATCAAAACCACAATGAGGTACCCCTTTATACCTCCTAGGATGACTATCGTGAAGAAGGCAGATAGTCGCAAGTGTTTGTGATGGTGTGGAGAAACTGGAACTCTGAACACTGACAGTGGAGAAGCACAGTAGGGTGGTGGCTCTGAAAACAGCCTGGCAGGTCCAGAGATGATTAACTACCAAGTTTCCCTGTGATCCAGCAAACCCCAACCCCAAGTATACATTCTAAAGAAATAAAAACAGGTGTCCACACAGAAACTCGTTATGTAAATGTTTATAGCAGCACTATGTACAGTAGGCAAAAAATAGAAACAACCCAAATGCCCATAGACTGTCAAATGGATAAACACAATGGGGGTAAATCCAGAAAATGGAATATTATTTGTCAATAAAAATAAATAAAGTACTGATACTTGCCACAAGATAGATAAATGTTAAACTATTACGCTCAGTAAAAGAAGCCGGTCACAAAGGATCCCTTATTGTATAATTGCATTTACATGAAATGTTCTGAATCGTCAAATCTCTAAAAACAGAAAGTAGATAAGTGGTTGCTAAAATGGGGGTGGGATTAGGAAATGGGGGGATGAAGAGGTGCTGCAAAGGGGTAGGGTGTCATTTTGATGTGGGGAAAGTACTCTAAAATGAATCGTGATGACAGTCGAACAGTTCTGTAAATACAGCGGATTGTGTAAATACCCCCGGATTGTGCACTGTAAGTGGATGAATTCTATGCTATAGTTGAGGTGGGTGTTGCAGGTGTAGGCTAGTGATGGTGACTGCTTTAATAGCAGAACTTACTGGTCAAGCACAATATTTCACGAAACACAGCAAGTACAACCGAAAAAGCAGCATTTTATTAATCTACAGGTGCACTTTTTATTTATACAGCTGAGTCAAATTGGTGGCCTTTTGGCCATTTTTGTACTATTTATTTACAAGCTTAGGTCTGGAACAACGACACTCTCCTGATGAGGCGGATTCTGGGTATAATACGTTTACTTAAGTACGCACATTTTTATTCCACCTTTCAAAAGCACTTAAAGTCAAATGTTTCTGGAATCTTTGCAGCATCATTTGTTTCTACACGAGATCAGCTGGAAACATTTTGCCTTTTCCAGGGTTTCTACTTCATAAATGAGAAAACTGGGGCTCAGAATAAGGGGCTTTGTTAGAGGGCTAATACCTTCCCGAATGCTTGTCCTCCTAACTTCCACCCTTCTTTCTAGATTGAATGATCACACTCCATATTCTGGATATTAAATGGAAGCGAGTAGGTTATGAATAAGTAAGCAGATACATCACACCTGTTCATTCCTACAGAGAGTGACTGCCTTAAAGGGTCCCAAGTCCCTCAGTTTTGTACTCCCGGTGCTTATTAGCATGGTACCTAGCAACAGCACATGCTCACTAAACCCTTAAGGAATTAATACGTGAAGAATGAACTTAATCTTCAAATATTGCTAAAAAAAATTTCCAAACTATAGTTCTCATGCCTCATCTCTAACCACCTAATTGTCACCCATGCTTAAGCTAACTGTGTCACAAATCACACTTACTTTTTTCCCCTGATCAGCTCCTCTTTTGACCTTAACTGTTTCTGTCAATGGTCCCATCTTTCTGCCAGGCACCTGGTGCCAAGGCCAGGATTTACAGAGAACAATTTACGTGGGACAATTCAGGGGAGTCGAGATCCTCTGCATTTAGGCCTTCAGAGGTGAGAAGAAATCAGGTCATTAAGAAAATCACTGACGTGGGTATGACGGGGAGGAAGCACTGGGTGAGCACGGGAGTGCCTCAGTGAGACCAGCGAGCAAAGGCTGGCCAAATGATGAGACATGACTGCAGACAGCCATCGGGGCCAGGGCAGGCGTTCACACACGCAAAAACACGAGTGCGGATGAGGCACTGGTACGATGCTGTTGGAATCCGAGGTCAGGGAATGGTTACTTTGTAAAGTGTAAAAAGCAATTCATAGTAGATGAGTTTAGCCATCTGCCAAGACGTTCTTGGGCAAACAAGTGATGGCAGGACAACCAAGATGTATCTTCAGAAGCGAGATGTACATTTAGTTATAATATGACTAAAATTAAAAAAAAAAAGAAAATTTGACTTTATTCAATACAGGTCATGACATTTATGGCAACAATAACTACTATATTTTATTTATTAGTGTATAATGTTCTGTCTGTGCTACTGAACTGACCCAGCTACCTGAAGCATTTATAAATGCCTTACACTCCATTTCCACAGGCCAGGCACTTTATTGCACACCTTACATTACATCGATGAACCCTGCAGAGGGAGATACAATTGCCTTGTTTGATAGAGGAAGAATCCAAGACCCAGGGAAGATACACAATCTGGAGAACACCCCAGAGGTCCTATGTGGCAGAGGCAGATCCAGGTCTAACCCCCAAGACTGTGCTCCTTCCTCTACACCACTGTGGTTTCTAAACACGACTTCTTTCGAGGAGGTGGTGGCACCTCAAGGAGGTGGCAGGGGTTGGAGAGGAAGAATTCACAGATTATTTGCACAGCTCTGAAGAGAGCAGGATGCTCTGCTTCTAAACATATAATCCAGGATATTTAGATAGAAAAATCTTCCAACAGAAAAAGAGTAATTAATTCATCAGACAGCCCAAGCTCAATGGAAATATCCCTGATGAATAATCAATTTCCTTTGTTTTAATTCTTTTTGCACCGAGTAACCTTCTGTCCCCTGATTTGGTCTCCTGAGTACTTCTCTGAGCCAACAACCCCCGTTCCTGAGACAGATCTGTCCCCTGCAGTAAAGTGATCGTGCGGGTTCACAAATCCATCTCTCAGGAGTGTTGGCCCTTGCAGTGGGTTCGCCCTTGAAGAAATTAATAAAATTGTACATATGTACTCTAAAAACAGAGAGGCCCACTTATATAGAACTTTACAGCGATCAGAGGATGTTCACACTCACTCCATGCCACAGTGCTTTTAATGTCTCGTGACTACATCCCCTTCACATCTCCACCGACACCACTCTCAGTTCGATTGTTTTTAGAGCAGGGAATTCCAGAAAGTGCCTTGTTTCTGATTAACCCAAAGTAATAAATCCATGTTTAGGTCCTCCTCACTTGTTGACCTAAATCATGTAAAAAATGCCCAGTTGGTTTTTCTGTTCCGGTTTCTTTATCATGAACATTAACAGACACAGAATCAAATCCTGCCTACCACTTACAAAATCTCTATAACTCTGAACAAGTAGCTTAACATCTTTACCCCTCAGTTTCTTCATCTCTGAATGGCAATAATTATGGCATTGACTTATAAGAATTGTGAATATAAGGCATTCCAATGAAGTGCTTGGGGTAGTGCTGGAAACACAGTGCATGATGAATACATTTAGCTACTCCTTCAACTACTCTGCATACATTTATGGCCTCATTCATTCACAGCTTTGGATCTGTGTCCACAGTGTGGCACCCAGTGCTTCTACAATGTGATGTCAGAAAAGTTTGCTCCCGGACTTACAATGGGGTCACATCCCGAGAAACCTGCAGTATCAATACATTGAAAATATTGTGAGTCAAAAATGCATTTAGCACACCTAACCTACTGAACATCAGAGCTCAACCTAGCCTACTTTAAATGTGCTGAGAATACAATACCCCAAACCCAAAATGCCGACAGCCTAGCACAGTGCAGAGTGGCACTTCTCTACCCCTCACGATCACGTGCCTGAACCGGCACGGCCCACGGCCACAGCCCAGCATCGCAGGACGGGATCATAAAGGCTATCACAGCCCAGGAAAAGCCTGGAACTCAAAAATCAAGGTTCGAGTTCCATAGACTATATATCAGTTTCACACCAGTGTTAAGCTGGAAAAATCGTAAGTTGAATTATGATCAGAAACTGTATTTTTTAAGCCTGCTTCATATTGCAAGTGAGACTGTTATGGGCCCTTCCTCAATCACCATAATTTTCTCTTCCCCTTTGAGCTTTTGCTTCTACTATAACATACGGGGGACTATCATTTTTTTTCTATTCCTATTTTCTCATGCCCATCTTAAGCCCCAGCAACTCCACGAGTTACTCCTGTACCTCTCTGACCTCCAGTGAATTCTTGCTCTCTGGACTATTATGATGCTTATGAAAACCATTCAAAAGTTATTAATGTACATGTTTTATTTAACTTCCATACACCCATCTGACTTTCCCTCCTAGATTGTTTCAACTTTTCAAGAGTGTAATGCTTGGCCATGTAAGGAGGTATGTTGAGAAGAGAGTGAGTCGGGAGTTCAGCTGAACAGGAAACACACTCTGCATGCCTAATAGGACAGTAGTCCAAGTTCAGAGAAGCCAGAGACAGTAAACACAGAAGACAAGCAGGTCAATGCCTACAGACCACAGTCCATGGAACCCTGTGTTTCCAAAAGAAGCGATGGCACCCAGAGGTGGTTCCTGGATTCCTTGTTCCCATGGGAATCAGAAGTAAAACCACTTTCATTTCCCTTAGATGTTGGAGTTCTGCATAAAATTTCTTTGGAAAGAAATAATCCCCCAGGTTCAATAGCATCTGAAAACCCCAGTAGCTCCTGAGTACCTGGTCTGGGCAGGATCCTGACCTGGGAACGAGAGGTGAGTATGTGTATAATACGTGGGGAGGCCAGTGTGGCTGTAGCATGAAGAACAAGAGGGAGCCTTGGCCCGTGTGACTCTGTTAGTTGGAGTGTCATCCTGTAACCAAATGGTGGGTTTGATTCCCAGTCTGGGCACATGCCTGGGTTGTGGGTTCAGTCCCTAGTCCAGGCAAGTACAGGAGGCAACGAATCAATGTTTCTTTCTCACATTGATGCTTCTCTCCCTCAGTCTTTCCCTCCCTTGCCCTCTCTCTAAAATCAATAAGCATGTCCTTGGATGAGGATTTAAAAAAAAAAAAAAAAAAAGAACAAGAGGGCAAAAGGCATAAGATGAGCCCACAGAGGTAGGCAGGTGTCAGTACAGGTGAGTCTGTCAGGTAGGGAAGGGTTCAAACCTCATTCTATGTGTCAGAATAGGCCATCACAGATCACAATGTCATATCTGATTTGTAGAATATTTTAAATTCTGTATTTATATTTTATATTTGCATATCATATTTTAAATGATCATTTAAGCTGCTTTGTGGGCAATGATCCATTGTAGGGAGATCAAATGGAGATTATTGTAGTTGTGCTGGAGAGAGATGATGGTGGTTTGTCTTAGGGAGAGAAAGAGACAGTTTGAGGACATAACTAGTTTTTCTAATTTTTAAAAAATTTCTAGATAAATTGACTTAAGTGTAACTATTGCAAGTCGGATACTCAGGACATAAAAATGCTGTAGGCAGGCAGGTGAGACTGCAGGTTTCAGAGGTCAGCGAACAGGCTTAGATTATAAGGCTAACAATCAGTAAAATAACCCATTTTTCCATTCATTAACCTCTTGCTTACCGAATGGACAAGTGCAGGCATTGTGCTCATCCACGTCAAATAGGGTCAATTGTCCAAGAGGAGGTAAGAAGAGGTTCTCCACAGCTGGTATGAGAAAAATAGATGCAAAGGACAACGCAGGCAACAATCCCCTTTCCTGCACCCTCCAGTTTGTTCATGCGCTAATCCATTCACTTCAGTCATCCGGTCATTCACTTCCCCAATATTATTCAATTCAATATTCTATATTCTTGAGTTGTAAAACTTAAGACTGGGTCGCACCATCATGAGTGAGACACAATCTGTATTTCCCAGGAACTCAGGTTGCCTCGTGTTGTGGAGAAAGACATGTAAACATGTCCCTATCATGTGAGGTGCTGCACTGTACATGGGACATAGAGAATGTTGTTTCTGCAGCCTACAGTACAGCCCTATAAACATAAAGGCACAGAGAGGGGAACATTCCTCCCGCCTAAAATGCACTCAGCTTAAACTCCACCTCTTTACAAACATCTTCTCTGACTCTCTAATTGAATTGCATTCCCTAAATACTCTTGCCTTTGCAGCGCTTCTCAGAGTATGCAGTTATATGCTTGCTAAATGCCTGCCTCTTCTACCAGACCGCACGCAGTGTGTCTGCCTGGCTCTCCACTGCATTCTCCATGGCTATTTAGCACAGCACTCATCAGAGGAGACACTCAGTAAATATTAGTTGAGTAGATGATGTTTTTAAATCCAAGATGATTATGGGTGCATTTGGTCAGAGCATGCCAAGTATCCTTACAGGAAAAATTAGTTGCCAAAGCCCGCAAGTAGATGCTGATGAATAACATTACTTAGACTCCTCCTCTGCAGCCTGCAAACTGGGCACCCCAGTTGTGAACTACCCTTGTTGAAACTATCCCTTCATGCTCTGTACCTGAGAACTACAGATAAGAAGGTAGTTCTACCCTGTGGACTTCAATAACCACACATGTGACAGACATCAGAACAAAAAAAACAGAAGGGCAGAAACCTACTTGCGCCTGCAGAGAGGTTAAAACAGCATTGGTTGAAATCCACCTGCCAGGAAATTTTTCAGCTGAAAAAACTTGCAATAAGTTTTGCAGACTTAGTTGAAAAGGGCATAGGAGTCTAGTTGATATTAGTGACAGCTCACAAAAGACATTAGTTTTATTTAGTGTATGGTTCAACTCGTACTTTCATTTAAATGATAGTAGCAGCATGCAATTATAAACATAAGAAGCCTTTCCTCAAAATTCTCCAAGTTCCAGGAGTGAAGCTGGTTAGCAAGACAATTTAGAGAGCCAAGTCTGCAGCTGGGCTGTTGACAAGGTGAGTCCCACCACACTAATGAAACCACCTCCCCACCCATCACAGGGGACGTTGTACAATGACTAATATATAGTCGGGGTATCATTCATGTGGGGGTACGCAGGGGAGTGCCACTGGTATCTAGTGGCTGGAGGACAAGGATATTTTTCAAAAACCTCCAGTGCAAAGTACAGGACAGCCTCTCCACAACAAAGAATTACTCAGTCCAAAATGCCAATAGTCCCAAGGTTAAGAAATCTTGCACCGCACCACAGGATATACAACGGAGCTGGGGAATAGATGCTCTACTGTTGAAAATTAACCAATCTCATGGGGGATAATAGCATTTATACACACAAGACCGTTCAAGCCAAAAAAAAACCCAAAAAACCCAGTTTCAAACGTAACAATAACTATTTGAATAATTAAACTGCAGTTATAAATTATGAATACTAGAAGAAGACGTGTGAACAAAAGAAGACCACAGAAAATAAACAAGAATTGGCATTTGAAGAACAAACCATACAAACCACCCTGGGATACGACTTTGCCTGCATGGGGAGATCTTGGACAGGAAGCTACTGCCTCGCCCAGGAAAAGCACATTTGCCCCTAAACTTAGGTTGGAATCAAGAAGGGACAGACAGGTTCCTTGTCTCCCTGGGGAGGGACAGTATGTGAGCAAAAGTTGAAGATACAGACAGTGCTACCTAGATTTTAGGTCCATCAGCAAAGAAAATGAAAACCTTAAAAATATCTTATTCTACTTATGCTAGACAAGTATAAGTTACTAATTTTAGAAACGCTGTATTTTGGAGGTGCCTTCCATCAGGGAGTCAGGACAGTCTCTCATGCGTCTGCTACCTAGCAGTGTAATAAATCACCCGTGGCGGGACTTCGGTGGTTTCACCTTGAGGTATGTAATAAATATTTCCAAGTTGTTTATAGCTTTCCATGATCCTAACACTGAAAGGAATAGGCAGGTTGACACACTGAAAACTAAGGTAAATACAGGCATACTTAAGTTATACATGTAGCTAAACCATTATCTTCAATGAAGTTACGTGTGTTAAGCTATTAGGTGTTATTTGTGGTTGCCACTTTAAAGAACAACCCAAGATCAGTAAAAAAAAAAATCCTTGGATTTCTAAGCTGATTCTCTAAACATTATACTACTGACCATTTTCATCTACTCTTATTTCCTTATAAACCCACATTCTAAATCAGCTAGAAATTTGACAGTATCATGGAAAACAAAATCCATTCTATTCTCACCTCAAAAGCTTTGGGCAGGAGGATAAGCTGATTAGTTTGTTAAAATCTTCAATTCTTCCTCTAAAAGTGAACTTTGTAGGAAACACTATTTATGAAGGTTTACACTGAAATTACACAGGCAGAAAAAAATGCTAACTGATGGTGGGCTAAATATAGAAATTCATGCATCCTAAAACCTTATCGCAGAGACAGTGACGTGTTGAAAAAGATATAAAGCCGCAAAGACAAAGAAAACTGTAGAGAAAATGAAAGCAGGTGAGTGATACCAACAAAATGTAAGAAGATGGCAAGTGGAGATACAAGTAATTATTTTACCAGATGGGAGAAAGCTCAAAACTAAGATGCGGCAGGTGCAGGGAAGCCGGCTGAAGCTGCAGAAACCTAGCAACACTCAAGAGCTGGGGGAATCACGGACCTCTCAAGGCCAGGGTAAGGCTGATTGTCAGGCGGACTGACAGAAAACCCATAAAATGCCGGGTTAAGTTCCACCCCGTCTGGATCCATCAGCTCTCGTTCGGGCGCTCCATCCAGTCTCGCGCACATCCGTGTCACACTCGCTGGCCCGCCTGACTGAAGCGGATGCGTCCACACACAGGGAGATGCCAGGGAGGGCTGCGGAGGGTGCTGTGACACACAGGACGGCAAGCCAGGGAACTAGGAAAGGGCCGCATTACCGAAGAGTGCGATTCCGCTCTCTCTTCCCATGCCAGGTTCCCAAAACTCTGACACCCGGCCTTCACACTCCAGGCAAGGAGCCGGGAGGAGTCCTCTCTGGGGAAACAGGACTGACGTGCACAGCAGCCTACCCAACGACAGCCCCAGTGATCCCTGCTTCCTGGGATCAAACGCTGGTACTCCCTTCGCCCACTTTACCAAAATTAGTCTGCGTGATGCCTACACAGTGGCGGAAGAATTGATAGGTCATTGGGATGTCATTTCAGAGGTTAGGTTATAAAACCACACTTCTCTCTTGAACCACTCATTCTGAGCGAAGTCAGCCGCCATGCCCTAGGCAGCCTCGTGGACACACCCAAGTGGTGAAAGATGAACAACAATCACGTAAGTACAATCATGTAAGTGCACTTAAGAATGGATCTGCTGACCTAGTCCAGCCATGAGAAGACTGCTACCCCAGCTGACAGCTTGGCAATGACCTTGGGGAGACCCTGGGCCAGGATCACCCACCTAAGCTGCTGCTGCTTCCTGGTACTGAGAACACGTGCATGATAACAGACGTTTGTCATTTTAAGCTGCTCGGTTTTGGGTAATTTGTAAATAACACAAGATATGTGGATGAAAACATTCAGGAGCCCCTGTGAAAAGCCAGGATGTAGGTCCAATTGGCTTAAGGTTGCTTCCAGCTTAGGAGATGCTCCACTACCACCGGGGACCCCCTACGCACATGGCCTGTAATCAGCTTCTCTAGGGGGTCCTTTTTAAATATGAAGAGGCAACTGAGGGTAAAAGAAAACTGAGAGAAACCACTAAAATAAATTACCAAGGCAATCAGAGGGGAGAAACTCGGAAGTAACACAGACAATGCAAGAACTGAAGATTAAATACGGAATACTGAAGACAAAAGAAAGACACTGCATTCATAACGTAAAAATAGTATGATATAAAAAGGAGCATTCAGAAAATAAGAAAGAGCTCTTAGAAATTGATAGTACAATGGTAGAAATGAAAAATAAATACACACAAAAGTGCTGGAGGATAACTTTGAGAAAAATCTCTCAAAGTAGTACAGAGGCACAGAAATGGAAAATAAAAAAGCATTTAAAATTAGAGAATCGATCCAAGATTTTTATCCTCCAACTAATATAGAATTCCAGAAAAAAATATAGAGAAAATAGAAAAGGGTATTACTTGTCAAATTGATAATATGAGACAGGTTTGAGATTCATATGAGTTTCTAGATTAAAAAGTCCAACTGAGGGCCCAGCTCACTGAAAATACACAGACTTGATAATACACATCACTGAATTTTCAGGACACTGGAGGCAAATAGAGGATGCTAAAAGTTTCAAAAGAAGAAAAATTTCATGCACAGGATCTAGAATGAGAATGGCACCGTACTTCTCTACAGCAACACTGAGAGTTGGAAGATAAAAGTGATGGCTTTAAAATTCAAAACTGAAAAGATTTCCAGCCTAGAGTTAAATATGTAGTCAAACTATAAATTAACTGTGAGGGTAAAACAAAGCATTTTGGGGGGTGGAATACGAGGTTTCAAAAAAAAAAATGTTTGCTTTCATATAATCTTTCTTAGAAAGCTACTGAAATGGTGCGCTTTACAAAAATGAGGAAACGTAACATTCTGGCAGAGGAGACTCAGCCCTGGGTAAAGGCAGAGGGAACCCCCGATTACAGCTGTGCAGAGACTGTGAGAGAAACCAGCGTGACGGAAGGGGGAGGACCCAAGGAGCACGCCAGTGGGGATGACCCCAAGGAAAAACTGAAACTGGTACACTGACATCCTCCACCATCTTGTGGGCAATTTTTTATTTCTGTTGGAAATTTTTAAATAAAAACGTTTTACTTATATGCAGTAATTACTTTAGAAAAGTAGCATAACGAAGGAATTGTGATCACAAAACCTTACATGCTCTGTGGTGTATACACACAGCACACACATATTGTGTGTGCGAACATAAATATACATATATATTCACACACACACATACATAGAGGAAATAATAAGTGAAATTACAGATTGTATCCAAATTTTACAATAACTTTTGGGAAAATGGGGAGAAAGCTAAGGGCTGTTCCCATGAGAGAGTTTAAATCGTTATCTTCCATAATTAGAAAGACAAAAGGTAGTGTCCCAAATTGAAAAATCAATAACAAAAAGGGCACAAGCCTTCTATTCAGAAATACATCAGCACTAGAAGAAACCACCAAAACGATTGTGAATTGATGTCTGAGAGTAGGAATTAGGGCTGGGATAGTCTTTTCTATTAAATCTTTGAGAGAGTACTAGACTTTTTAAGCTTTCAACATTTTTATTGATAAAAATTTTAAAAATAGGTAAAAAAAGGGACTGAATTAAAAGATACCAGACAAACAAAATAAAGAAGAAATATGATAGTCACATGAGTAAAGGTGAATATAAGCTTAAAAGTACTAAATATGATAAAATAGATATTAGGAAATAATAAAAGGTATAAGCCCCCCCCCAAAGAAACCTCTGAGATACATTGATCTTGTAGGTACCAAAAAATACAGCATGTTTTTATTACATCAAAATAATTTAAACAACAAAAAATAAATATAAAGAAGAGTAGAAGATGAAGTGCACCTTCTCATGCTACTGATGATCCAGATTTTTTAAGGAATGAGATTTGACTTTAAACTTGGGGTCACATCATAGTATCAAGTAAAATCTTTCATTTCCAACTTTTTCCATGTTTTCTATACATTGAGTATTAAATAATGCATAATTTTTGTAAAGAAATGTGACTGTTTTATAGGCACAAGTCTTTTTTTTTTTTCATTGAAGTGAGTAGGCCCCGTGAAGACCAGTTCTGAGACTATTTCTAGGCTTCCTTTAATATGAGTATTTGATGAAAGTGACGAATTCCCCTTCCCACCTTCAGAACATATTTGCTTTTGTTTTTAAACTAAGGAGATGTGTCTTTCCCTGCCATCAGCTCCACTGAACTTTGGCATCACTATCAATATTTTCAGAGACGTGCTTTTGAAAAGCCCATCTCCTCCAGCCTGCCTCCCACTTGATCACCCCGCTGTCACCCTTCCCAGTGCCGCACAGGCAATGGGAATCAGCTCCACACAGCCCCTCGACAAAATAAACCGTGAGATATAACAGCTAACCATCCTTTAAGTTGAGAATGGGGCAAAAAGAGTCTTTTTCAAATCAATTTAAGACTCGCTAGAAATGCTGTGAGTCAGAAGAAGTTAGAGTTTCTCGTTGCAATAATATGCCACATACATTATTTCTGTGACGCAGGTAAAAATTAGTCCCTGATTTAAAGATGACAATCTTTGCATCAGAGAGATTAGGAGATTTTTCCAAGATGACACAACTTCTAAGCATGTAGGTCACAGAGCTATTCTTATAATCAAGAATCAGGTACGTGAGAGAAGTCTCACAAATGAATATTTTAATCCAAGTTACATTATGACTCATCATGATAAAATAAACAACCAGAGGAGAAAGCACAAACTTTAAAAACATGAAGTGAAGCCCTGGCTGGGTAGCTCAGCTGGCTAGAGTACTGTCTCAGTACATCACGTTTGCAGGTTTGATCCTGGGTCAGGGCACATATAAGAATCAACAAATGAATACATAAATAAATGGAACAACAAATCTCTCTCTCTCTTCCCCACACACACTTCCACTCTCTCTCAATCAATAAAATAATTAGATAAAATAAAGACAGTACCTGACAGACAGTAAGTCTACAAATATTTGCTGAGTGAATTCATTTATATAAAGCAAATTGAACAAGATTTATATGACACCTTATTTTCATAATGTGTGATTAGGTCCATTTTGAGGTAACTTTTCTTTCTAATAATATAGAGGCATTTGGAATATACATTGTAATTAAAATAACGCAAAATTTGTAACATCTAAATAGTTAATACTGTGGAATGACTGCCACCTACTTCCAAAAATATTTAGAAGGTATAAATTGATACTGGGAGTCTTAGAATATATTTACTGGGGGTGTTACAGGAGTGTATTACCCAGAAAGCACATGCATTATGGTCCCATTTCTATTTAACTATTTAAATAGAAGTCATATGGTTTAGAAGTCATATATGTAAATGGGAGTATGTTGCACTTATGCTTAGTTGTGGTTGGTGGGATTATAGTAACCTATTTTCTTCCTTTTGGTTACCAATATCTTTAATTCTCCTACAATGGACACATTACCTAAATATTACCTATAAATTTTTAACATGTGATTTAAAGATGTAGAAGGTGTAGAATTTTCATGACTGGCTATGTGTGCTGAGTTAGGCTCTTTACAGTCAGAATCATACTTGTTCTTCACGACAACCTGCGAGGCTTCATTTGTTCCCATTTCACAGGGAAACTGAGAACAGTGAGGTGCTTTCTTTCATCTTTGAAAATGTAATTTTAGTGAGCCAATGTAGTAACATTTCCCTAAGCAGGCCATTTCAACCAATAACCCCATTTAAAATATGAATATAAATAACCCTTTGAGGAAGGAAGGAAGGAAGGAAGGAAGGAAGGAAGGAAGGAAGGAAGGAAAAGGGGAAGGGAAGGGAAGGGAAGGGAAGGGAAGGGAAGGGAAGGGAAGGGAAGGGAAGGGAAGGGAAGGGAGAGAGGGAGGGAAGAAGGGAGAAAGAGACGGAGGGAGGGAGCAAGGAGTAAAATCAGCTGGAGTGTTAAAAGAACCAAACTGAAACCAGAGGGTCGGCTGTGCAGTGTGAGAGAGAGGCTTAACAGAATCATACTGACTCTCCCACTAACTCTCGACTGAAACTCTGCTTCGGGAGGCAGAGGAGTAGAGCAGACAGGCTGCCGCAGTACACCGAGGGGGAGAACCTGAAAGCCTGAGATAAACGTGACGGGAATCTTGAGAGCCTATCAGGTTGAGCGACAAAGAGCACCCTTTCCATTTCGGCTGAGATGCTTTATGTCTAATTTCTGGCTTTAATCCTAAATAGTTATCCTCGAGTATTTGAAGTGATAATAAAGAGAAATGCATTATTTATTTGCCATATGTATCTTAATTTAATTTATGAAAACATTATCAATATGACATTGCCTTGGCAACTTAACATTTTCCACAATGGACATGCATTACCATCATCTCCTTTCATTTCCTCCTGCCTTCATAATATTACCTTAGCTTTGTCGGAAAGTTCTCAGGATAGTGATGCAAATCGAAGGTTCATTACAAAGCCCAGTGAAATAGTATTATTGTAAGGACATTTCATGAAAGGTAACTACTGTGCATGCTTAAGGCCTGAATTGAAATGATAAAATAGAGATTTCATTTATTTTTATAACAAAAACTTATTTGAAAAAAATAACACCTGGGCTTCCAAATCCTCACTCCTCAATTCATTTACTCACAGGGAGAAGAACTCTCTCAGAAGCAGGAGGACAGGCGAGAATATACCGGCTATTTCTCATCATCCACACTGACAATGCACTGAATGATTAAATATTCTCTCCCACAGCTCCCTCCACGAGACAGGAACAAAAGAGCCCTCGGGGATGAAGACCTAGAGGGGGTAATTTCAAGAAGCAATATAGTGATACCCCAAGTTTTAATAAGAATCCAGGCACTCTTCCACTACATCACTCACCTAGCCCATCTCCCGAATTGCACCGACTATGAAATTGCCTGAAACACCTTAATTCTGTTTCTGGAATCCAGTCTAGACCAATTAAATGAAAAGGGCTTCACGCCTCCCCTGTCCCCTGGATCCTGTTTTGGTAATTCACCTTGATGCACACCAGTGTCTACAACAGGCCAGTTCCCAAGGCAGATACCAGGGGAGACGCTGAGACATACCATGGCCCCTGCAGGGGGAGGATCTGATGCATGCAAATAATTATATTTACTAAAAAAATTAAAACAATCTAACTCATAGAAGCAGAGAATAGAATGGTGGTTGCCAGGAGATAGGGTGGGGAAATGGAAAGTCTTTGTTCAAAATGGGTATTAAGTTATAGTTGCAAAGATGAATAAATTTTACAAAATTGCTGTACAACACAAGCTATCTTGAATACTGTATTTGTGCACTTAGAAGCCATTAGGAGAGTAGATCTCATATAAGCATTCTAACTACATGAAACAAGAAAGGGGGCGCACTAAAGCTAACGGAGGTGCTGCATATGTGCATAGCCTTGACCATGGTGCTGGTATCACAGGCTCATGCATATGTCCACCTCATCAGCATGTACACATTAAATGTGTGCTATTTTTTGGTATAGGACACATACCTATATAAAGCTAAAAAAGTCAAACGAACAACAAAAAAAGAATTCATCCATTCTGCAAATATTTTATCACTCAGTGCTGGAGACGCAACGAAAGGAAACACAGGGATCTGCGTTCTCTGAGAGCTTGCCCTACAGACCACAAACACAAACTTCGGTTGCCGACTGCATTAGATGTGGGCAAGTGCTGTGGAAAACCAGAGCACCGTGCAGGCGGCAACTTTCAAGGGGCGGTCAGGACAGACCTCACTGAGAAGGTGATGTTTGAGGAAAGGTCTGAAGGAAGTGAGATATAGTTAGCTCTGTGGATCTGCAGGGCAGTGACAGTGTCAGTGTGAAGGCTGAAGGTGGATGCGTATCAGGCATTTGTTCCTAACAGTGAGGAGACCCGTGAGCCTAGACTGAGGGAGCACATGGGAAAGCCCTAGGGCATCAGGTCAGACAAGTAACAGGGGCTGAGGCCTTGTAATCCTCCACTGGGATAGGCAGAATCATGATACTCTCAACCCCAAGGGGTCCAAGTCCTAATCCCCGGAACCTGTGAATACGTTACCTTAGATGGAAAGGGGAAATGAAGCGTACAAGTGAAACTAACAAGGTTACTCAGCTGACCTTAAGAGAAGATGTTCCTGGATCACCTGGGTGTGTCTAGTGTAATCACAAGGGTCCTTTAAAGGTGGAAGAGGGAGGAAGAAGAGTTGATGCCCAAGTAATACAGCAAGAGAAAGGCCCTATGGCTCATTATTGGCTTCGACGATGGGAGGGGACAGGAGCCACAGAACACAAGTGGCTAGACAAGAAATTCTTCCCACCTTCCAGAAAAGAAGTTGTTTCTGCCAACCCCTTAATTTTAGCACAGCAAAATTCTAGAACTATAAGACAATAAGTTGGTATTATTTTAAGCCACCAGGTTTGTGATAATTGTTTAGAGCAAAAAATAAAAAATAATAATAATCTACCTACTGTAAAAGTTTGACTTTTACACTAAATGGAATAAGGAACCACTGGATGATTTGAAGCAGAAGAAAGACATGATTTGAGCTACACTTTAAAAATCTCTAAATGCAGTGGAAGAACAGACTCTGAAGCAGCAGGGCTTGGGGTGGGATGGAGGGAGAAGGGTTTCAGGCGGAGAGAGGATGGACGCCTGGCCAAGCTGTTTGGGTGGAGGCAGTTGGAGATAAGAAGGGGCTGGATGATTAGGATGAGGAAAAGACACTGCTACAGGAGAGCAGAGCAGACTCAAAGACAGCTCTCCGAAAAAGAAAGTGTTTGATTTGGACCTGGAAAGACCAAATGCTTTCCTTCAGGTAGAAATGTCAGTGGGGGGAGGTAGCTGGGCAGGGGTGAGCATGGGGAATATCTCATACTGAAGAAAGAATATTAAGGCAGAGAGCTGAAAAGTTCAGTATGGAGACCATTCGATGATATGGTCTGTCTAAAATGTCAGAGCTAGACCATGATTTCTTTAAGGATTTAGTTTTTGTTCTCTAAATATAGTTTATGGTCTGCAAGAAGGTAGGAACAGGACTGCTTGAGAGAAGGCCAGTATTTATTTATGACTTGTTTGGCTGGTAGGCGAAGAACATACACTTTCCCCTTATAAATGCTGTCTACCACATGACCATTGAACTTTAAGGGAATTGACTGGTGGTTGGGGTTTTAAACTACTCACATGAGTAATATGAATGATACTAGGAGCTACTTATGCTAGGGAATGGAGTAAATATATTTTTGTTTGGGGAGATTTTTCTGGTATTTCTTGTGAAATTTTATCCATAAAGGAACCCAATTAAACTTTAATATACAGGGCATTTCCACATTTCTCTTTCTTAATCAATCAATACTGTATATGAGATACACGTGAGAGCGTATTTCACAATTGAGTCTTCAATTCTAAAAGCTCCTCCCATCTCAGGGTCACCCTGAATTACTTTTACTTAACAAGGTCTGCATCAGCCTGGAACACGTTTCAAGCAGTGCAAGTCTGGGGTGCTGTTGCAGAGCCTCGAAGCCCGTGCTCCACAGCCCGTTCTCTCCTTCCAAGCATGTTATGCTGCCCACCTACATCTTCACCTAGGAGTCCTGACCAATGGGTGGAGAGCAGAAGCAGTGGTTTCAACTTCGGAGCCAAAGGTTTTTTAATGCCTGTGTGAGACCACCCAGAGTTATCACCCCTGGCATGCTAATCGGGAAGGCCAGGGTTTCCAGAAGGTACAGCTTCAGATCGCTGTGCCCGTCTCCCTGGATCGCTGAGTCACCACATGGAGACTGTTGCTCTGAAGAGTCACTCAGATCTGGGGTGGACTTTGTATGCAAAGAAAATGAATTCTGTGTATCAGCTACCAAGTGATGCGGGTTTAGCCCAGGCAAACACAAATGACTATGAATCAGTAATAAAAGAAAAATATTAACACAGCGTCAGTATTCCTGGGGTTTGATCTCACAGTTTTAAGTATTGGATACTTTTGCAAATAAGCTTTTAAATAGCACTGCTAATAGCAATAAAGTAGAAATCACACACTTATACACATAGGATCAAAAAACAAAACAAAACAAAACACCCCTAACATCCCTAATATGTAACAGATGACTGAGGATGAAATTCCTGGTGTTGGTGTTTTCACCATAGAATCTTTGCCCCATAACTAACTGGCCATAAGGCAACTTTGTCATGAAAAAGGTAAAATAACTGGTCGATGGTCTGTTTGCTTGTTTGGTTTCATTGTTCATTGATGAACCAATCAACTACCTTCAGCAGACAATGCATTTAAGCTAACTGTGAGTTTGGTTTCATTTTTCCATTAATGAAGTTCCCGACGTTACCCCTGTTTTTATATTATATATAAATCTTAGCCCTCACATTGGTTAATACAGTGATAAGAAGACGTGGTGGTGGTGATGGTCTTAAAACAGTTAGCATGTCTTCCAGATGACGATGATTTGCTCTAAGAGTTGGTTCCTTATTCTGAAACACATTACATAGGCCCAGGGCCTCTTTGAGGGTGCAGAATTGGTTGAACTCACATGTCCCATAGATTGAAGACAAGTGCTTAGGTACAATCTACAAACTAAAATCAGTTATTTGCACAGTATTGTCATGAATCTACACACATTTTAAATAGTCTTCTTAATTTTGCCATTCATTTTTTGATGTGTCATTATGCTCTTTTTAATGGCCCTCTTTAATTCGTTGTGATTTTATCTTTTTTTTTTTTTAACAGCAAAACTGCCTTATGGCGAATTAGTTCAGGGTGAAAATATCTGCAGCAAAGATGCTTAAGGTGAAAGTACCTATAACCCAAATTTGCAGGGTGTCATGCATATATTAAAGAAATTCAGTATCTCAAGCAATTTGGATGGAAGTAAGGATAACATGTTCAGGAATCCAGTGAGAAAAATAATAAACTCCTATGATAGCATGACATTATCATAATAAATGTGTTAAGTTGGTATAACATGTTTCTGTAAAATGAACATTTCTCAAATTAATTTTATAAATGTAATTATAAAAATATATGTTTAAGTTAGTAAATTAGACTTAAGTTGACATTTGGCTATTTTACCTATTTATTTAAAGTTTTCATATCCTTTTTGGGGTCACCTTATATTTGACTGTGCTGTATATTTGGGGCACGTATGATACATAATATAACAAACATGAATTGTCAGGGAAATATAATCAACACCAGGACAAAGAAGGGGAGTGACTTCTCCAGCATGAGCTGCCCGCAGAAACACTATCTAGCCCCCAACCACCACAGGCACTCCGTAAATATCAGCAACAGGTTTCATAGGCGACACCTGAGCAGGCTCGTTCAGCATAAAACGCAAGGCTGTGGCCTCATTGAAAACATCATTGAGCAGGCCTAACGCAGCACATCAAGCTGTGCAGCACTGGCCCCATCAGGATAGGAAAGGGCTGATTGTTAACGGTGCCCTGTCCAGACCTTCTCCCACACGTGGCATCCGTTCCAGCAAGCCCCTGAGCTGCACGATAACATTTCAGTAACAGTTTCTCTAGTAGAGCAGGGCTGCCCTCCCAGTTTACCCCTGCAGATGGACGGTTTTTCTACAAAGGCAAACGGAACAAGAGAAATGTATACTTCAACTTTAGCAGTGCTTATATTTCTCATTAATAACAATTCTGCAAACTCCCAGGCTGAAAGAGGTTGAAATGTATACTGCCCTTGTATCCTGTAAGTAAATAGAATATTTTTCTGAACCCTATTTCTTTGAGATAAAGCTTTAAACTTTCTGTGGTCTTGAATGCATGTCAAACATTTTCCTTATCACTCTAAAAGTTCAGGTAAATGTATCATGTACCGCTTGCTTCCTAAGAAAGATCGAATTCACTGAAGTAAATTGGATAGTTCTCAATACCACTTTATCTTTATCACCTACAGAACTATTCTTCAACTGAGAGTACTCCAGTTCCAATGGCCTCCTTGTGAATATTACAGCAATTAAGGAGAACACTTTAATATATAGGGAAAAGAAGAATGATTATCAGCAAGATTGGGACTCTGGAATTAAGTTTAAACATCACAGGAGAAATGGTCTCATCTCCAGCGGATAGAAAAGATTTGGGGCACTTGGCATTATTATCAGGTGAGACTGAAAAGGAACATGTTCCAAGTTCAAAATTCAATTTTAAATAGTTTCTCTGCATATTCTATAGCAAGTTACTGAGACTAGGAGAAAATGCTTCATGAATCAAATTCAGAAAGTATGGGACCGTGAAAATTCTGAGTAAATGTTATGAAAAAAATCATTCTTAGGATGGTCATATTTTGAAATATACTTCCACTTAACAGGGCAACACTGGCCTTTCTTTTCATTTCCTGTCCTTCCCTACTAATTTTTTAGGAATGAGGTAAATGAAGATGATAAAGATAATGAGTTACAAAACCATCACACTTTAGGGTTGGGATGAATCTCATAGGTCGTTTGTAAGCAAGAACACTCTACATCACCTCCAACCTATAAAAGAGACATGTGTCTATGTGTGAAAGACAACCATACTTTTTTATATTCCTAATCATGGTCCATATTAGAGCTACACCCCAAAACTAAGCAGATCTCTACTCCTGATCAAAAATTTTCAACTAGTCATAGTTCAAGAATGGGAATTATAGCACAATCGTACTCAAGAACATAGACATAAAAAGAAAATATTAGCAAACTAAGCTCAGTGATGTCATTAAAAAGCCAAACTTTATTTCCAATTGTGAATTACCCCAGGAAGGTAAGTTTGATTTAAACTTGAAGAACTGAATAATAAAATCTACCATATTAAAAGAGAAAAATATATAATTGCCTCAGTCAATATTTAAAAAGTTTAGTAATATTTAACATTCGTTCATGTTAAAAACTTTTAATGAACTAGAAATTGGAAGATACTTCCTTATCCTAAAAATTCTTTATTCTCCAATCTTTACACTTTTCTGTTGCCTTATTATGTCAGACCTTAAATGGTGAACAGAAGTGGTGATAGTGGGTGATGTTATTCATAATCTTTATAAGATAATATTGAATAATATATAAATAAGCATATGATTATATCATAAATGTGTTATAATTCTCTAGATATGTTTATATACACAAATAATATAAATTATATAAAAATATATAATGCTCAATATTGTTACGATATCGTTTCTCCCCAAACTGATCTATGGATTCAATTTAGTCTCAAACAGAATGAAAACAAAGTATGCTTAAGTTTAATCACAATAAAACATTTCATACCCATATAATTAAAAAAATTTTAAAAATTGGCAATATTAAGTTTTGATGACCATGTAGGAAACCTGGAGTTCTTTCACATGTAGTAGTAGAGAAGAATTTGGTAAAATTGCTGTGAAAGATAATTTGTCATCTGATATATTTGAAAAGTGGTATACCCTATATGCGTGAACAATTTTGTTCTTAGATAAGTATATTTCCTAGATGAAACTTTTACACATGCTAATCAGAATATATGGAGAAAAAGGTTTATAGTCACCCTGCATGCAAAAACCTGGAAATAACACAGATGTCTATTCAAAGAAAACTGGAAACTATGCAGGAGTGAAAATAAATGGAGAACAAGGAAGGACATTTAACGTGGTGGAGGCTTCTTAGGAATGAACTATTAAGAAGGCAAGGTGCAGATGAATTTTTACATGAAACTCCATTTGTAAAGTTCAAAAATCTTATAAAACTGAGCATAATCCTTAGGAACAATAAGAAGTGGTCAAATTATAAAGGAAAGCAAAAAAAAAAAAAAGAGATTATTCCTGGGAAAAGCGAAATGGATGGACTGGGCAAGGGACATACAGAGCACATTAAAGATGATGCTAACACCCAGTTTGCAAACCAGGTGCTGGCTGTGTGGGTGCTCATTGCGTTGCTGCTCTTTTCTAAAACTCAGTGTTGGGAATGAAGTCTCTTTTATCTACTTGAGATTTAATTTAAAAAACACATTTCAATGGATTAAAAAAAAAGTCTGGACTCCTTATTGGCTAGTGGGGCCCTTGGATAATTTCTATTTCCTTGTACATACAATGTTATTCACTTTGTCTATAACATTCGTTCCACTTTCACTTGCCTCATCTATGCCTCACTTCCTCGGAGAATCAACCTCCCTCTCTCCCGGCCAGACTTTCTCCTGACCACCTCTTTCCCTGGACCCTCCTTTTCTTTTCCACTTCAACAATCCCTGTCCTGTCCAGCCTTTTTATTTTACTTAGCCTAATGCTCTCCAGGTCCATCCATATGGTTTCCTAGTGTAAGATTTCCCTCTCTGTTACAGCCAAGTATTCCTTCTATAAATATACCACAACTTTTTTATCCACTCACCTACTGATGGACACTTGGGCCACTTCCAAGCAGCCCAATGCTGCAATGAACATAGGGGTATGTATATTCTTTTTTTAACTTTTATTTTTTCAATATATTTTATTGATTATGCTTTTACAGTTGTACTATTTTTCTCCCCTTTATTCCCTTCTGCCCTGCACCCCCTCTCCCACCAGCATTCCCCCACCACACCCTAGCTCATGTCCATGGGTTGTACATGTAAGTTCTTTGGCTTCTACATCTCCTATACTATTTTTAATCTTCCTTTGTCTACTTTGTTCCTTTGAGTAAATTCCCCAAAGTGGAATTTCTGGGTCTAAGGTGGTTCCATTTTTAATTTTGGTTGTGTGTGGGGGGGTTAACTCCATACTGCTTTCCACAGTGGCTGCACCTGTCTGCATTTCCACCAACAGCGCAAAAGGGTTCCCTTTTTTTCTCCACATCCTCACCAACACTTGTTTGTTGACTTATTAATGATAGCCATTCTGACAGGTGTGAGGTAATATTTCATTGTGGTTTTAATTTCCATTTCTCTGATGATTAGCTACATTGAACATCTTTTCATATGTATATTAGCCATCTGTATGTCCTCTTTGGAGAAGTGTCCATTCAGGTCCTTTGCCCATTTTTTAATTGGATTGCTTGTTTTTTGGGTGTTGAATTTTGTAAGTTCTTTATATATTTTTTATATTAACCCCTAATCAGATGTATCCCTGGTGAATATGTTCTCCCATTCAGTGGGTTGTCTTGTCATTTTGTTGATGGTTTCCTTTGCTGTGGAAAAACTTTTTAGTATGATATAGTCCCATTTGTTTATTTTTTTTCTTTTGTTTTCCTTGCCCAATGCGATATATCAGAAAAAGTATTGCTACGAGAAATGTAAGATTTTATTGCCTATGTTTTCTTCTAGGATTTTTATGGTTTCAAGTTTAATATTTAACTCTTTAATCCCTTTTGTTTATTCTTCTGTATGGTGAATGAAGGGGGTCTAATTTCATTTTTTACATGTTTCTGTCTGATTTTTCCCCACACCATTTATTGAATAGACTGTCCATATTCCATTGTATGTTTTTGGCTCCTTTGTCCAATGTTAAATGATTATGAGGGTTTGTTTTTATTTCTGGGCTCTCTATTCTGTTCCATTGATCTATATGTCTGTTTTTATTCCAGTACCAGTCTGTTCTGATTACTATGGCCTTATACTATAGTTTGATATCAGGTAGCATTCTTCCAACTTTGTTCTTTTTTTATTAAGGTTGCTCTTGCTGTATGGGGTATTTGTGGTTCCATATACATTTTTGGAATATTTGTTTTTGGTCTGTGAAATATACCATTGGGATCTCAATAGGAATTACACCAAATCTATAGATTGCTTTGGGTAGTATGGACACTCTAATGATGTTAATTCCTCCACTCCATGAATAAGATACATGCTTCCACTTATTTGTATCTTCTTGAATTTCTTTCTTCAGTGTCTTATAATTTTCCAAGTACATTCTTTTACATTCTTGGTTAACTTTATCCTTAGGTATTTTATTCTTTTTGAAGCAATTGTGGATTGGATTGTTTTCTTAGTATCCTTTTCTGAAAGTCCATTATTTGTGTATAAAATGCAACTGATTTCTGGATATTTATTTTGTATACTGCTACTTCACTGAGTTTATTTATCAGTTCTAGTAGTGTGTGTGTGTGTGTGTGTGTGTGTAATCTTTAGTGTTTTCTATACATAGTATTGTGCCTTCTGCAAATAGTGACAGTTTTACTTCTTCCATTTTAAATGTCACTTTTGTATTCTGCTTGTCAGCTGAATTAACACAGAGAAAAATCCATGAAGTCCCCAGAAAGGAGCTAATAGAATGAAGCCACTCCTCTGTACGGGATCATAGATGATGTTTCTAACTTT
This sequence comes from Glossophaga mutica, assembly GCA_039655065.1. NCBI lineage: Eukaryota > Metazoa > Chordata > Mammalia > Chiroptera > Phyllostomidae > Glossophaga > Glossophaga mutica. The sequence continues at coordinate 25,608,140 of CM077306.1, forward strand.
TTCTGGCATGTGCTTAACATTCTTGTTGAATGAAAAACAGCAAAATAGCATTAAGATTCTCAATCTGAAAAGACAATGAAAAGGCTTCAGTCTTGGTACATTGAAAAAAATACTTAAAAAAGATTAAGTATGTATTTAGAGTTCAGTTTCTTTATTCAGTCTGTTCCGGCACTCCTTCAGTGAATATCTGTGGACCGACCGCCACACACGAGGCACTGTTCCAGGGGATAAATGTGTGCTGGTGTGCACAGTATGTGCCGTCCCAGAGTACACACAACCTGCCTTCAAGAAAAAGAAGACAAATGCACAGACAAATGTGTGTCACCTTTACAATTTGTGAGTGGAAACTATGGAAAAACTTTTCTTAGACATAGGTAATTCCAGAAGAAATATTCCTGATGGAAGTACATATTTTATCAATCAACAAGCATTCCATTCTGGTGATACTCTCGGAATGCAAGAAAATATATCTTCCAAAATGATTTTATTCCTAGAGAAAACAGTCTTTTGAATTTGCCTATCACCCCAGGGCTACATTTAAAAACCACATTTATTTGTAAATTAATTGCCTTCATTTTACTAGTAAGTGCTTTTATTTATTTTTTCTTTTTGGGTATTTCAACCGGGTACTTCATAGTCTGTATTTCCTCAAAGTCAAAGCTATTCTCATGTAAGGAAAGACACCTTTGGCAGTTGTGTTAACTGTTACAATAGGACGCTAGAGTGCTATTTCATACACCGAGCCAGCACTATTTAGCAACCTTACAACAGAGTCCCTTACACACCTGGGAAATTTGATTCAGCACCTGTACTATTGTTTTAGCATTCCTTCCCAAAGGACACATTTTTTCCAGGTAATAAAAACTACCTTGAAAAGGGAGACAGCTCTCACATTTTGAGGAACTGCACTGAGGGAGATACGCAACAAATGACTGTTGAGAATCTTATCAGTTGAGTTAAAATGTTGCTGCTGCATTTTATGGCAGGAAGTAAAAGGTTGGCAGAGACATGGAAGAATGCTGTCCATCAAGTGCCTGTCAAATTATCCACCGAAAAGGTCATCACAATGACAATTATTCTTCTAGTTGATATCGTACTGGGAATTTTTGCCCAAGAGATTTTTTAAACTCCACAGAACAGACTGAAAAACTGAACAATCCTTAGCTATGAAATCTAAAAATCACTTCAGAATATTAATAAGAATGCACACCAATATTATTTATATACTTTGGAGACATAAGCTTGCTAAAAATACAATTATTCTAATTGCTGGATGATTTCCTCTCACTCAGAAATAGCTATCAGACCCACGAAGAAGGAATGTTGCCATTTGTGGGGCTGTCCCGGTAGCCTTCACATTTAGTTTGATGCATTACAAAACTAAACTTAAGAGCTCAAAGAAAGGTTATCGTGATTTATACCAGAAAAGTGATGATTACTACAAATTGCCAATGCTGAAATGAATCCCAGTTCAGTGGTGGTTTGTGCTATCTATAACACTTCGTAGTTCCATAGACACGGTTTAAAGAACAATGATTCAAAAGCGTATTTTGAAACCGTTAATTCCCTGTGTACTTTTGCTGATTTCCATACCTGCAGCCTCTGAGGATTCCTTTCAGTCAGCGATGGCACTTGACGGGGCTTGGTGAAATAAAGGAATCCGGTAGCATTTGATTTGCCATCAGAGGCCACTATCAAAGTCTGCAAAAGGTGCAACAAATCTGCCACATCCGTGAAGGTTTCTAGCCCAAGGCCCTGCTTACGCCCTTCTTCAATACAAGCCAGCTGCTTCCCCTCCTCACATCCTTTCCTGCCTGTGCCCCTCCCAGACTCTTTCAAGGGCCTCCCTCCAAACGAAGCCAGCTTGGTTCACGGGGCTGCATCACTTGTTTCCACTTCCTTCAATGGCTTTTGCATTTAACTACATTGGCACGAGAAAGGCTCTCTGTTACTGATGTAAGAGGATGGTGGATACTTGGTGCAGCTTCAGCAAAACCGTTTGCCCATTTTGATCAAAGCCAGCCATGTTCATGTCTGTAACGCATGGCAACAATGCACACATTGTGAAAGTCCCTCCTCTTTGTTTTTCTGCAGAATCTTAGCCCTTGTGCACGTTTCCTGAGTTCACAATTCTATTTCAATTAATCAAGTGGGAAACTTCTGCTTCCGATACAAGGAATTTGCTCTTTGGATATCAACCGTGTCCACTCAACAACTTCAGCATTTGGTCTTGGTATCCCAGTTCACATGGATAACCGCTCATCAGAAAGATGAACATTAGGAGTTACCTAATTTTGCTATGTGAGTTTGTTGGAAAGTTGAGATTGTGAGAGGGAGAAAAGAAAGAAGAGAGGGAAATGAAGAAGGGTGGGGGAAAGGGGGGGGGGAAGGAAAGGAAGGCTTGAAATAAAGAGAGAAAGGAGAAAGGGAGAGGAGAGGGAGGGAGGTTAATCCGGAGAATTCTCAACCTTGTAGTGTACAATACTACTGCCTATGCTGGGGTCAAGTCTGCAACCATAACCAGATGTGCCAGATGTGGTAGTGAAGGCTGTGTTGGTGTCGGAGCTCCACAGGATCGTCTGCTTGGACAATGGTGAATGAAGACACCATGGAGTCCCCTGGGGCGCGAGCGCAGCAAAGGGGAAGCAAGTCTTCCCCCCAGGCCTTAGTCCACGCCTCCTTTACATTGCTTCTGCCAGACTTGGGTCCAGTCTTCACACGCCTGTCGGTTCATGCATCTGCAGCACTGAACCCGTATCTAGTGTGCAAGTGGGGGGAGGGGGAATTACAATCTTAACGCTTGCAATGTAGAAATGACCCTTATCTTCCTAATCACATCTGAGTCCCCCAAAGAGGAGAAATGCCCTCCTCCAAATTCCAGTCCCACTCCATTTCCAGCTACCGAATTAAACATTTCCCAGGAAAACTGACAACCCACATCCTGTAACATCACTTTTTGGCTTATCTGTTACACACATTTATCTTTAATATTAATGTTATTCACATTAAATACAGAAAGGGAACTTCTGCTCTTCCTAGGGGCCCTAGCTATGACTAATCTAAATTTGAAACTCCTTGAAATCATTTTGCCAAATCTTCCCTTGAGTGTTACTCAATTTTAATTCCATTCCATCTTTCAACATAAAACTCCAACAATTTCAGTGATAAAGTAGCAGAACTTATATGTCTAAACATATGTGAAAATTGTTTTAATATTCTCAGTTGACTAATGAGATTAAAAAGTCTTGACTACTATTAATACATTTTAACAATGATATATTAATATTTGTCAAATTATGCAAGTCAAGTTCTTTTAAAAAGAAATGGATTTTTATTAATTCTTTTGCTAATTTGGCCATTACACTATAAATACAGTGAATATTTTCTCATATCGCAAATTTTTTTAACAATTTTTATTTAGATAGCTTTACAGGTAATAAAAGCTACCTGAATATTTTCTCCATACATGCTGCATTTTCTCCTCTAAATTGCCAACTATATTCATTAGTTGACTTTAATAATATCAGATGTTGTCTTTCTTTTGTTTTTACTTTCTTTAACAGAACGCTCTTCTGGCCCCCCCCGCCCCCCCCCGCCCCCCCCCCCCCCCCGCCACCCCGTACAGCACACACGCCCTCTTTGGCTGCAATTCTCTACCACAGCCTCAGTCTGAAACTCTGAAACTTTCAGTCTGCAGTACACACATTACAGAGAGAGCAAGTATATTCATGCAAGATTTAATAACACCAACATATTTCAAAATAAAACTGCAAAATAAGGAAATTCTTAAATAATGCCTAAACGTCGTCAGAGTCAACACCCAATTGGACAACCAAAATTGTGTTGCCCCTCCCGCATTTCTTAGTACCAACCACTTCAGCGTCTAGTCCTTGTGCTACCTCTGGGGAAATACTCTGGCTGCGTCTACTTACACTACGTCAGGTGGAAAATGGAGGTAATCATCCAGATAATCCAAGCAAAACAAGACAAAAAGTACCCCAACTATTTGTATACTTTAGGTGAAGTAGTTTTAGTTATCCTACCTACATTTAGATAACTATGTGTGATATCATTTTAGAAATATACAATTTGAAATCCTCCCAAGTAAAAATATAGCAAACAAACAAAAAGACAAATGCTACAGCCACAGAAACCCAGTCTGGGTGGCAGCTGGGGTGCGTTGCCCCTTGACTTGGATGGGTTTGGGGGGACTTCACAGCTGTGCTCAGAGCTGGCCATGGTCACACTCATTCCCCAGCCTTCCAGCTGGGTCTGTGAGTTGGAGAAAAGAGGGTGAGCTGTTCTTCCAAGCAGCTGACGAGGGGTCACCAGCAATTCCTTATCAACAATAAATACTAAGTTTTACAAATGGCTTACCTTTCAAAAATATAATTAGAGTGGTTTTAAGGTTCTCTAATAACATCCCTCACATTCCTTGCCTACACAATTTAAAATGTTATTTTAAGTATAAATTATACCACTGGAATAATTCAAACCATGAAGAAAGAAATAAAACAAAAAATAAAATTCTTCCTCTCTTGCATTATCAGCCTCAAATGCCCAGTAGTTACTCTTTTATAACATTTCTATTTTTGACTCTTTTGGAGGCTAATTGCTAATAGTATAATATAATTCTTTGTTTTTCCAACTTTAAGTAGCACTAATAGATCCCTTGCTATGAAGGATAAGGAATTTTCCTCACGCACAGTTCTCCCCCTCCCTCATCTAACCAATCTGTACCCCTTTTACTCCCCGACTTCCTTCAAGTTTCTATGTAAACACCACCCTGTTCAACCCTGTGCTGCCATTCTCACCACCAGACAGCCCCTTTCTCTTTATTCTGCTTTAGTGTTCTCCCAGCAACCATCAGCACTTTCCAACACACTACATGGGTAACTCATTCCTCAAAGTTACTGTCTCCTCTTGGTGGTATATAACCTACACGAGAACAGAAAGTTTCTTGTATTTTTTTGTTATTTACTGTTATACTTGAAGCACCCACAAAAATGCCTGGCATATAGTTAAGTGTTCAATAACTATTTATTGAATGCATTTTTGATTAATTGCCACTTTAGTTTGTTTAATATCTACACTTGCTTGACTCAGGTGGTTCTATCTGTATTCTCATTACCCCACCACGGAAGACGAAGGTATCAACATCCCTATTTTATTTTGTGAGTTTCTTCTAAGGTGCTTTGTTATTGTTGTTGTAATAATTAGTTCAATATCATTGTTGTAAAGTAGTCTATCGTATGATTTTATTATAATATACCATTTTATTATTAATGGCCATGTAAGCTGCCATTCAGTTTGGGACTAGTAGAAACAGGAATGCTGTGATACCTTTCTGTGAGTGCTGTCCCCATGCTCTCTCCTGCTGAGAAGTCCCTAGTGGAATGAGGACTGGAATGGCAGAGTCACGGGGAATGTGGAAGTTCAGCTTTCATGGACACTGCTAGAAAGTTTTCAGAAAATGCTGAAACGATCTAGCTTTGCAATAGAAGCATATGAGAGTTCTAGTTACTCCACAGCCTCACCAACACTTGGTATTATCTTTTTCATTTTAGAACTTCTAGTGAATAATTAAGGTCTCACACTTAAAAAAATAGACCAACTTTTCATTTTCACTTTAAATTTATAAAAACTTGCCAAGATAGTATGGAGAATATCCAGTTATTTCTGTGTTAGTATCACTATGCTGCATCGCCATGGTACATATGTGAAAACTAGTAAGTTAACTTGGGTTCATGATTGTTGACTAAGCTATGGACTTCATTTGGATCTCACCAGTTTGCACATTAATGTGCTTTCCTGCTCCAGGAACAATTGGGGCATCTCATTTTATTTAGTCATCATGATTCCTCTGGCCTGAGACAGCATGTTACTCTTTCCTTGTTGTCCATGACCTACTAAGCAGTTGTGAAGAGGACTGGTCAGGCATTTTGTAGAACCAATTGGGGTTCATCTAATGTTTTTCTTAAGATTAACCTAGGGTTATAGATTTTGGGGAAGAACACCACTGAGGTGAACTACTCTGCTCATGACATCATGGAACATGATAGAACACGTATCAGGGAATGTGACAGCAGCTCACTTCTCCCTGGTGATAGTGAACTTGATTAGCTAGTTCAGGGAGTGTCCATTGGGTTTCAACACTCTATCCTTACTACTTTTCTTTCTGTGTATCCTGTTCTTTGTAAGGGAGCCCTCAGTCCAGCCCACACTCAAGGGGAAGGGAATGGCTCCATGTGTTATTTGGAACTCTTATAAAAAAGGTTTGTTCCTCCCTACCACCTCCACCACCACCTTTATTTATTCAATGCCATTTTTTATGTCACTATAGACTCACAAACATTCAGTTCATATTTTGAGTTATAAACCAATACCACATTATCTATTTTGTTTTCCAATTTGCAATGTGAACTTACTATGCCTTTCTGTGAAGATTAATGAAGTTCGACCCCTTTATATACTTACTGGTGATTTTAATATCTATTTTGTGGAGTGCCTGTTAGAGGGTGTTTTTTTTCTTTCTATTTTTCTATTTAGTTGTCTCTTTTTCCTCTTGTCAGTTCTGAGAGAGCTGTATATGCACTGGGCAGGACCCTTTCTCCAGTATATGTATGACAAATATCTTCTCAGAGTCTGCAGCTTTTCTTTTTCACTCTTTTAGGGTTATCTTTTAATGGATGGAAGTTCTTTACGTAATATAATCCAATTTACCAGAATTTTTACTACAGCTAGCACTTTTTATGTCCTGTTTAAAAAATAAGCTTAACTCAAATGTATGTACATTTGTTATCTTTCAAAACTTTTTTCTCATCCTTAATATTTAGATCTATAATTTACATAGCAATGATTTTATATGTAGGTAGGGATTATGATTTTTTTTCCTCTACAAATGTTGAATTGACTCAGCATAATTCTTTCCACACTGAAGACCAGTGTCTAACCTGAAATAAAACTGTGAGTGTCTGTTGCTGGAAGTTTCTCTTCTATGCCATTCATCTGCCCTGTGCCAAAATCACACTGAATCAATTAGTGTGAATCAATCAAGATTTATCAACTTTATAAATCTTGGTATCTGGGGAGGTAGTTCCTACAGCTTCTTTTGTTTTTCGCCAAGGCTGTCTTCTCAGATCTATCCTAACATTATCTTTTTTAAAAAAATTTAATCTATATTATATTTTTCCCATTACCATTTTGCCCTCTTATACCTGCCTCTACCCAGCAATCACTTGAAGTGATTGTTCTCTTAAACATCTGGTGAATGGTGGTCGCTCATTTGTTCTTTGGAATGAAAAACTCAGTTTAAAAATAACAGGTAGCTTCAATTTTTGTTGTCAATACATCAATCTTTTCTGAACAAACTTTTCTTCTGAATCGGGTGGGTGACATGGTGAAGCATGTTCAGTGTGACCGGGCTCACTTCAACAAACATGCACATGAAACAGGCAGGCAGGCTATTCAGCCCAGGCCACACGCCGGAAGGAAAAAGCCTTCACTTCAGGTGGCCTAAAGTCCCAGTCGTCTAGCTGTTAATCTAATTCTATTCACTCACCGTCTCCCTCTCTTCCCATTTCCAGTATTTTTTATTGATCCAAATTCCCACTTTATATTTACGTAAAACTTCTATTTCTATGGAAGTTTGGGAAGGGGGATATAAAAGCAATATATTCCATGCACTTTTCATAAACTGAAAGGTGATGTGCTCTACTAAATTATAAAGGTAGTGGCATATAGTGACCAAAATGGTAATATTACATAAAGTTGGGTACTACATTTCAGTATATTGTATATACATATGCAAATATTACCTATACTATATCTCAATAAAAAAATAAAAAGTAACAACTATTGCACTGAATTATAACGATCTTCAGAAAAAAAAGTTTACTGATTTTCTACTTTCAACAGGTAGGTTCTATGACAAATATATAATCAACTGTTTGCTAATGTTACAGCATTACTGATCTCTACCAGTATCTTATTCAAAAATGTCACCTCAGAGACACAGAGATGAGGCACTGGTGGTGGTCCATCGCCATGCTGCTATCTAGAGCCACGCCCCAGTGTTGTGAGCCCAGCTCTGGCCCCCAGGAGGCTGACTTCCACTCGGTAACTCAGTGCATCGCACAGGCCAGTTCCTGGCTGCTGTAGGGTTTGGCCATGAGGAAGCAGAAGGCGATCAGTGGGTAGAAAGAGAGGGATGTTAGAATGTAGATTTTAGGATGTTTACGCCCTACTGGGCTCCCTCTCTGCCAGCTCCACCTTTGAAAGTGGCAACACTGGACAACATCAGGTCACAGGTTCTGATCCTCTGAGGACCTTCCTCCCACATCTGCATCTGCAGCTCTCACCAGGCTGGTAAGAATTTTCTGCCCTTGCCCTTTTCAGGCTTGGGCTGGTAAGAGCTCTCCAATCTTTTTAAAACATGACTGCCTCGTTTTCATAAACACTCCCATTTTAAAATTCTCTTCAATTACACCTTTGAGCGTGCCATCTGTTTCCTGTCGCCACCCTGACTGATACAGAAATCTAGGTCAGCTGGGTGAGTGGAACAACATTAAAAATAAATTGTTATTCCCTTGGGTAAAGTATTGTCAAACATGAACAGCATGCACTTATCCATTGTAAAAGAAAATTCTTATGAATAATATGCTGAATCAGGGTGAGGACATGAAAGTAAATACTTGAGTTAAGTAAAGATAAAAGAAATCAAAGCAATTACCCTTCCACAAATCTCTAGAAACAAGCACAAAGGTATTATTTGAAAACTTTGCAGCAATTATACTATTTGGATTAATGTCCCTGGAAATTGCTTTGGCTTCAATAAACTGTTTTACCAGTTATTTTATAAGCCCGAGGAGAGAAAAAAAACAAATTTATTTTTTGAATTAAGAGAAGGCATAAGATGACCAAACTCTCCATTATGATAAATGAAAAGACTCTCCACAATGAGAGACAGTGAATATGGTATCATGGGTCAAGAGCTGAAAATGGGGAAAAGGGAGAACAAAAGATCAGATTGAAATGAGCAAACCACAAGGAGATTTCATATTTTTTAATAATTTTCTTCCAATGATCAATAATGAATATAATGGTAAAAATAACAATAGTAACTAGTACTTATTTACCACTTATTATATGCCAGGCACCATGTTAAGTGTTTTAACATATATATAAATGCTTTTGTGGCTCACAACTCCTTTAGCCCATTACTAACATTAGCCATTTCACAGATGAGAAAACTGAAACACTTGCCTAAGATCACCCAGCTTGTGAAGGACAGAACCATATTTGACCCGTGCAGTCTTACTCCATGGCTCATGCTCATACTTTTTATACTATACTATTGTAAACATGTTATGTATCATCCGCATTCTTCTCTACCCCTTATTTCTTTTTTTAATATATTTTATTGATTATGCTATTACAGTTGTCCCATTTCTCCCCCATCATTCCCCTCCACCCTACATACCCTCTCCCACCCACATTCCCCCCTTTAGTTCATGTCCATGTGTCATAAGTTCTTTAGCTTCTACATTTCCCATACTATTCTTGCCCTCCTCCTATTTTCTACCCACCATCTATGCTACTTATTCTCTGTACCTTTTCCCCCTCTCTCCTCCTCCCATGCCCCTGTTGCTAACCCTCCATATTATCTCCATTTCTGTGGTTCTGTTCCTGTTCTAGCTGTTTGCTTAGTTTGCTTTTGTTTTAGGTGTGGTTCTTAATAGCTGTGAGTTTGCTGTCTTTTCACTGTCATATTTATATCTTCTTTTTCTTTTATAAATAATACATTGCCTACTTACTCCACTAGGATATTACAGAAGAAATAAAGTCAAATATATTCAGGTTACATTTTAGGCACTGAGAAAAGAACCAATTTTCAAGAAGACATGAATCATACAAGAATTTTGCCTAACCTCTCATAACTTTTCACCTTAAAAAGATAGGACACAATCATATAAAGTATGTGATAACTATCAAACAAATGATAAGCTTTATTTTTAAAAGTAGGGAAATAAAGTAATCTAGGAAGTTCTTTTACGTAAAATTAATTTTTGAGTAAGTTTTTAAAGAAGGTGGGGACTAGTCTGATAGGGGAAAAAACACGAAATTCATTCTCTAGATTTCCTCTAAGGGAATTTTCCGAGATGATCCAGATGCTCCTTGTCAATACAGCCCACAAGGTAGACAAATTTATTTACAGGATAAGCCTGTTTAGATAATCTGGACATTCAACTGAAGCATGGTGTTTTGAATCAGAAAAATAGAGAGACTGAAAATAGAACATCCTTAAACTTTATGTATCATGTAAATAAATTAGGCTGAGGTGCACAGCCTATAGACTTAGAGAAGAAAAGACCACCCTTGGGGGTCTATGTGTGGTACTCAGTGAAAAAGTGGCAAGGAGTGGGATATTGACATCTGCCTCCTACGTAGAGCGCAGCTAATTCTTTTGAATACTGAGTTTTCTGAGCCGACCAGGGTAGAAATCTGGCCTCCAACTTCACTACCTATAATTAAAGAAGTATATTTGACTGGAAAGTCTTTGAGGAAAAGAATAAAAAGATGAATGGATAGATAAATATTCACCCATCACCCATTAAGTCCTTGGAGATCAGTCTTGGGCAGCAGAGGACATTGTTGGTGGTAGTGGGGAGACTTGGAATTTAGTTTTTTCTTGTCACCTAATAGGATACAAAACTCACACTGTCCAAGACAGAGAGTCATGAAAACTGTAGAATCACAGATAGTCTACAAAGTTGAAGTTTTATTATTTCCATGAGCCTCTTCATCAAGCAAAGACTCAAAGAAAAACAATTAACCAAGCAATGGAAAGACACTGCACATGACTAACAGAACACACAGAAAGCTTTCATGTCCATCTAAATTTATTATGAGGTAAGATCTTTTTCAGCTATAAGGTTTTGTCGTTGTATGTTCTGTATTATTATAAGAATGGTTGTAAATTATAAAAATGGAAACCTAACCAAGTTTAGAGACTCACTCAGCAATTTCAGTCAACTAGATTGCAAGCTGCTTAGAAATGAGTTTATGACTTGTGATATTTTATATTCTTCTGGTAGCCAAGCATAAATATATTCCATCCATTGGACCAGCAATAAATAATTATTGATTAACTGAAGTCAGTGACAGGCATGCCACCATCTTCTGCAGCACTGACATCAGATACACCGATTTCAATAGCTACATTCTCAAACCCAGTCATCGAAAAAGAGCAGATGTTAGCTGCACAAATGCTGAACTCTGTCATGGGGGCAGTTCAGTGTAACAGCAAACTAAAGTCCTGAGGTCAAAGGCCATTATTACTGAACTGTGAAATAAGAAGTTTGACTCATGGTTTCAGATCTCTGGGGTAGAAAGTCTATTTGTTTTAAAAACACAAGGAGAGTTTAATTGATCATCACAATTATGCAGAGCCAGATGACACAAAGCCATTCAGCTGGCTGTTATTCATGCCATTTTTCAGAACAAATAGTGCAAAAGGATATGGAAACACCATTCTTACTAACAATTTTAAGAAATATGGACACTGAAGTAATGGCTCCCTTAGCCAATATTATCTTAAAACACCAAATACAAGCATCATGACTTTAAATGGGTTGTGGTAAGGCAGGAAGGCCCCTCCCACATTTTCCTTGATCATGCCATATTCCACATTCATGCATTAAGTAATCATAGCCAAGTTTTCCACATAAACAAAAAGAAAATAAGCAAGATGGACCACATAATTTCCTTTACTTTAATTTTACACACAGGAAAAAAACCCCATAGAGCCCCAAATTTCTTCCATATGTAAAGGAGTTTGAGGAGTTTTAACAGTCTCAAATTTATATAGTAGAATAATCAGATTTTTGTCTGGTATTTTTTAGAGAGTTACCTGTATTTTCGGATAGCTATCAAAATTTTTCTCATTAAGTCCACGAATAAACAGAGAACCATTTTCTGTGTACCAAATGATGGATGTGCTGTTTCAATGATAAACTGACAGGGTGTGGTGGTGATATCTGGGAGGTTGTCTTCTTTTCTCTGGTAAACATTGAAAAAGGGCAAACACAAGAGAGATAGCTTTTCTCGTGGCAATTGCTAGCAAAGGCTGTCACCTTTTCTTATCACCTTGGAACATGATAATGAACAGATCAAGCGGTCTCAGTATTTCTTTCTTTCATTGAGCTGAATCAAGATCTTAGTAAAATTTCAAATTGGGTATAGAGCAAGGAAATAACCCAATGTGTGTATATTGGGGCATAATTCATCATACGGCTTTATCAGATAAAGCAAATGAGAAAATCCTGAGCCAGTCATAAAAGCGTGTCCAACTCTGAGTGACTTGTCCTTAAGATGGATCTTTTGTAAATAATTAAATTAGTAGACTTTTTTCCCCTTGCTCATCTTGGCAGAAAGGAAAAAAAAATCATGCACATGCACACACACAGAAAAAAAATCCCAAAGGCTAAATCTTATGTTTAAGTTGTTAGTGCAAAAAAGGCTTTGCCATGTATTGAATTATTAGCAAGATTCTTGAACTTCAAACTGCAAAAGAAAATCAGCACAGTTATTATAAATAATTTGCCTGGTTTGATTAGAAATTTATGAGAAATGTAATCTATTTTATGGTCACAAAGATTTATGTGTATAAAAATCTGAGTCATATCGTTAAAAAGGTTTTAATACCGATTAGTAATTTGAAAGCATTTTGTAATAGACATGTGAAACCCTACAAAGCAGGCTCTGCAGAACAGCACCCATATTTAGAAAATGAAGGGCCATTCTGCTCGGTCCTGGCTGGCTCAAACCACCTGGTCAGGAGAACAGAAAAGTCAGGACTGGGAACAGGAAAAGAGGGCTGCAATGGTGGGTGGGAAAGGGAGGAGGAAGTGACTAGGGGGTGCGGGTTGGGGTGGGGGTTCTTTCCCCTCTTTTATTAAAAGTACAAACTGCAAATCATTTTATCAGTGGCCCAGGTAAGTACAAGGAGCTGCACACGACAGCATGGTTGAAAATACTTTCACTACTCAGGGACTAGGCCTCTGCAAACATGGCCTCACTGGACTTGCTATTAAAATCAATCTGCAAAAGAGGCTTGAAAACCCCGGGGTCTAATATCAAGTGAGCAGTAGGAAGGTGACCTTTCATTCTGCCTGTTTATGAGAGGATCTTCAGACTCCGTCTCAGTGCGCGTCCAGCATCGGCAAGAGGCCAAAGGGGAGACGGTGAACTGGCTGGGTTTTTTTGGAGGTCATATAATCAACTTAGAAAACACAGCTAGGAAAGAAGAATGGAAGCTTGGTTTTTATATACTATCTCACATTTCTGGGTAAATGGCTAAATGCAAATTTCCTTTAATATTTTTTATTAGAGACCAACAAACTTAGTAACAATTTAGCTACTACTTTTAGGCATTAGATATAAGTACACAAAATTAAAGAGACAAAAGAAGAACTGAACAAGGTAGTTGCAAAGAAAATTGAATGAAGACTAAAATGCAAAGACAAATTAGATAGAAAAAAGAAAAATGAAAATGTTCTGTTAAGGTGATAATGATTGTTTTATTGTTATTGCTTAGCATTCTATTATTTAATAAATAATATCTCTTTAAAAACATTCATAAGCACATAGAGTACTTCCAAGCAAAACTCACCTTACTTTTACAAAATGTTATGAAGTGACTGCCTGTCTCTGAAGTATACACATATCCACCGTAGGTCTGTAATTACTCAGAGGAAGCAATGCCAGGTATACAGAAAATTTTGTATTTGAATGATCATTCAAATTTGTACTTAGCTAACACAAACAAAATCTACTTCTGTGTGGTAATGACCTTTTAATATTTGTGAGGGGTGGCTTGTCTTTAGGTTTTGACTTTATTCTCTTATTTAACCAAGTACCTCAGGCTCTTTTCCACAGTATTAAAATTTAAAAAAAAAATTCAATGTATGACCTGACCACTCCCCCAAAGCAACATTTGCCTGCACTGCAGACGAAGTAAAATAAAACCCCATACCACAATAGCAGAATGGGGCCAGAAATGGGCGGACGGGTAACGCTGTGGCCTCCTCTGCCCTGCTTTTGCTCCTGACATCCCAGAAAGCACGCACGCAGTTTGTTGACTGTAGGGCTATGACTGATGATAGCCTGGTAAGGTTAACACAGCTAATTACAACATCATTCATCCAAGCCTGCATGGAAAAAAAAAAAAAAAAAAAAAATATATATATATATATATATATATATATATATATATATATATATATATACCAGGCTCCCACCGAAGAAAAAGAAAAGAAAGTAAAGCTAGGCTAGAGCTAGCTGTTAACTCTTGAATAATCAGCCGCAACAGGAAACAAATAGGATGAAACTCAGTGACCAAATTATGACTTATGGATTCATCCAAGCAAATGACCTCAGTTCCCTGGTAATTTCAACTCGGAGTTCCACAGCCCACAGCAGAGAGCTTCCAGCGACAAGGGACCCTCACATGCTGGTGGCGCTTTGTAGTTGGAATTCAAAGGCTCCGGCAGAGGCCCGGCCCTGCCCCGAGCTTTAGTTCTGCTACGTGTGTGGGGTGAGCGTGTTTGTCTAGGATCAGATGCCAATACTTAAACTCGCATTACGGGCACGGCAGCTACTTACACACTGCAGCCTAATTAAAGGAATAAACTTCCCCCTTCTTTATTTTTTCCTGAAGTTCAGTGCCATAAAGGGATTTGGTTTCGTTAAAGATTCAGACAAATGTTCCCATATGCTTCCCTTATGCAGTGAATTATCAAAATCAGAAGAAACCAGTCACTGTTTCCAACTTTAATCTATGGCTATACAATATTTTCTGAGAACTACTGAAAATAAAGAGCAAAGAACTCAGTGTTTTGAAAATAATTACAATAAACACATAATCATAATTTCCATTTGAGTTTTGAAGAAGCACAAACACACATGGAAACAATAAAGCATCTGAAGCACCTTCCAGCTTTCGAACCTCAAAAGCAAAAATCACTTTCAAACAGCAAGTAGCTCATCTTCAAAGTTGAACACACAAGAGGAGAATAAAGCTAATACCATTTCAACTGCAAACTTTAATCAGATTGGCTTTGTATCTGGGTAATACAGATCACAAGAGTAGCAACAACCAAGCTTAAAGGACTTTTTATTCTGACATACTATTTGAATTAAATTGCTAAAATAATTACCACTAAAGAAATATTTTCTCATGGCAGCCTGAACCCAAAATAGCAAGTTTCCGTCAAGAAGTACTGAGAAAAATCATCAACATGTCTAAAATAAAACTACTAATTAAGTGGGGCCATGGGAAGAAAAGTGACAGGCGCATGGCGTCAGATTCAAATTCAGCTTGGTATTCATGAAATTCTCCTGAGGCGATAATAGCCCAGAAGAGCAAGAAAGGTCTGTTTTATAGATGAGAGAACTACGGCCTGCTGAGGGACAGTGACACATCAGGAAGTGACCTGGATGGTCTTAGATAAGAATATCCACATCTACGAGAGGCCAAAGGTGTTCCCCTTTTTTGCGGCGGTGAGCGGTGGGGTGGGTTGGGAAAGGGTAGTCCTGATAGGTATCGGTTAAATGACTTCTCTGGGAACACAGCTAGAGGAAGTGCTGTAGGGTCTGGGACCAGCTCCCTGTCATTGCTACTCAAGGGACAAGGACTGGGCCAACCTTCGGCCTTGTGAGGCCTTTTGGAGAAGAGCACAAGGTCATAAGGGCAGCACAGGAACCACTGAGAGACAAGCTAAAGAACTTATTCTTCCAATGCAAAATGAATTGTTCTCACGCATCTGTCTGATTTACAGAAGGCCCTATGTGCAGACATTCGAAATGTCAAAAACAGTACAACAGCATCCACACTGCAGCAAAACAATCACCTAGGAGTCCCATTAGCATAATGCTTTTGGTGCAATTTCCCCCTAAACACACCCACACCCACACACACATCCATACACGTGTGTGCACAAACACGTAAGATGAACAGACAGGAGCAAATTCATTTCAGAAACTTAGAGAAGGATTTTTGAAAAATGTTCTCCATCTTAATTTTCTAGTCTTTATTCCCTTATTAGCTTTTGATTTACAGCTATTCATAGTATCTGTTTATTAATTTACACTGTATCTCAATTCAAAAAGAGATGAGGTGCTACTTTATCACATACCATATTAAAAAACATGGATAATTTAAATCTATAATTAATTCAAAAATGTCCTGTAGTTTGAAGAGCACTGTACTAGAAGTCAAGATATGTAGGTTCCAATTCCAGTTCTTTAACCAGTTATCTGAGGTTGGGGCATACACTCCCCCTAAGCTTTTACATGCTCCTTTGTAAAACAATGCCACCTGTCATCTAGACAATTGCTGCTTATGAGAAGCTTTGGAACTGGCTCTTTCCTAACAAGCATTTCACAAAGGTCGTTCTGAGGGGTGCTAATAATTCTTTCAGCGGAGGTGAGTCTCTTTGCTGTAGGAATTCTGAAAAGCGCGAGGACCCTCTGCTGCCTCCTCGGCAGCCTCCTCGTCCCTTTCTCCCAGCAAGCACAGCTGACCCTGCCTGGACAGCTAGTGAGCACGAACAAATCTGAACAGCTTCTAGAACCTAAGTGCTCCATAGATGTTATCTGTTAAGTAACTAGAATCAGATATATGTTGAAATCCCAAAACATGTTAACCGGTACCATATGGTTCTACAAAGAAGATTTGGACAATTTCTGAGTCAGGTAATTTTAAAGTGCAAATGGACTCTGTGAATTTGATTCTTAGCAAAGTGTTTGTTCCACCGTGTCTCTTCTTTTAAATCGGCTATTGAGCAATCTCTAGGCTACAGAGCAAAAAGCATCAACTAATATTAGAAACAGAATCTTAAAGCGTTAGTATGATTTGCTAGTTAGGGCTGAGTCAGGACTTGGTCACTTAGCATCATGTTAGAAAATCCATTAGAAAATGGTAGAAATAATTCAGATGAATGAAGTTGGAATTATGTGGTTGCTCACTTGATTTAAAATTTTTACAAATTAAAAATATATACCCCACTACCTTATAGGGTACAAGACTACATAAACCCTTTTGGGTCAGTAGATTTCTTCAATGCGTTTTGTAATATTCATTATTGACTAAAGAATTAAGATACACACACATACACACATAGATACATACATATCTATATATCTATATCTATATATATTACATCTACTGTACTATCTTGAAGATTTGGACAAGGCATCAAAAAGGAGGTTATACTTGATTGTGGGCTTAAAAGTGTACAAGTTAACCAAGTAGATGAGAGGCAAAGGGGTCAGCTGGCTAAGGGGAATACCTGCAAAGGCACAGAGGTTTGAGAACACGAGGCAAATTGGGGGAACAGTAAATAGTTCATAGTGGCTGCATGTTAAGGTGACTGTAGACGTGTAGCCAGAATAAAAGTGGGCAGAGAGGAAGTAGCCGGATCACGAAGGGCCTGTGAATATGAGCTTTCTGCATATCCTGTGCATAAATATTTCATCTTGGAAGATTAAAAAAACAACAACAACAACAACAACAAAAAAAAACAACAACAGGACAGGCCAGAAGAGAAGGTTGTTGGTTTTTAACAGAATATTATTGATGATAATTTTGTGTTAGAAAAAGATATAAAAATTATACTGAACTTTGAGTTTAATTTAATTCCAGATATCATTTTAAAAATTTGGTGATTAATATGACCCAATCGGAAAAATGTCTTGATTCCTAACATTTGTTAAATTGTGTCTCCTTAAGTGAGACAAGCCTGGGGGCTGATCAGTACTACATTCCCCATCTTCCTGAAGGGGTCTCCAGAAAGAAAAAACAGTGAGAGTGAGCCCTTGTTCCTGCTGCACCAGCCTGGGCATATGAGCCCCATGAGAAGCAGGACCAGTTCCAATGGCCTCTGGGAGTTGTGTGAGGAGCGGGGATTAAGGGCTCTGTGTTTGGCATTTTATGTGCACAGTATGATGACAAATCCCTGGGACACAAATGCTGTTCCTTCTCTAACCACCCCTCCCATCTTCCATGTACAAGGGATCTCAGGGTGGGCCGAACAGCGCCGCTCTGAGAGGGACCATGAATAGGGTCTGCTGCCATGCACGTCCGTCCATCCTGAGAGGACACTTGTCCAGCCTGCCACTGCACTATGCCCTGAAGACAACAAAAAGAACACAAACAAAATGAGGAGAAACCAAAGCTGGTTGTGCTGCTTCCTTCCTTAATTTCACTGAGAAACTGCATAAATGTGTTCTTTTTCTTTGCTTTTCAAGTTCCAGACATGAAAAGTACTCAGTCTGATGGAACCGAGAATGTAGATAAGGGATGATTTTGTCATTATTCATCCCTGTCCAAATTCCTCCAGCTAGTTCTGAGGAACCATCTGCATCAGCTTGCTCATGAGTTTGGACATGGTTCTCCATGCAATCGGAAACCATTGCAGGAGGTTGTTGAGCAGTGGAGTCATGTAATAGATTTGTGATTTAGAAAGGCGGCTCTGGCAGACGCAGGGATTTGGAGGAAGCAGCACAGTACAGAAAGAGGTTATTCGAGGCCTGTGCAACAGTCTGATTAATGATGAGGCTCTCCTTGCTGCCATGGTCATGGACGTGAAGGATGAAGAAAGTGGAGATGGTGGGGAGAAAAAAGGGGAAGTGGAGATGCTGCCATGATTTCAGACCGAGTAACTGGAAGACAACACTGGTCACCTAATGGTGAAGGTCATCCGATCTCATCCTTGGATCTACAGTCCTGGGGGAAAGGGAACTTGAAGCCAAAGAGTTCACTGTTTGTAGACTTTTGATACATATTCACAAAGTAAATCCCAGGAAAATAATATCAAGTATTATTTTATATTTTACTATTTTATTTTATTTTTATTTTTATTTTCAAATAGAATATGAGAGGGACACAGCAAAATTGTTCCTGACCCAGGAGCCAGCAAGGGTTCCAATTCTGGCCTGGACACCTAATAGTTTTGTGATTTTGGATGAGTTACTTAACTGCTCTGTGCCAATCTCCTTACCTCTTAAATGAAGGGAATGATAGAACTCAGCTACGTATTATGAGGCTTAACTGAGTTATTCCAAGTGAAGGATTTAGAATGTTCCATGCATGGCCTAGATCTCAGAGCCTGTTGTAGAGTCACCATTTAATAAATACTATTTTCTAGCTCTATCTTACCAAAAATCAATATTGAAGAAGTAGAAAGTCCACTTGCAAAGAACAGAAACCTCAGCTTACTTTGCTTCCTGCTTATGTTATGTTGCTGAGATGGTTCACAAAAGAAACTATGAATAAGCTGAAGAAAAACAAACTTTGTTTCTCTGAGAATGCTCATAAGAGAAAGGTAAAAACAAATTCCCAGACACAGGGGTAGTCTGAGGTTCAGCCATCTGAAGACCACAGTGCTTGCTTATAAATAGAACATTAAAACAAGCAAGAGCAATTTTCTCCTTTCGTCTTCCCTTATTGCCTAATTTTCCTCCCATGCCATTTGCATAATGGATAAAAAAAGGCATCCATTATGCAAATGAATGGCAGGGCTGTGAGGCTGTTGAAGCCACAGACCTCGCTTCTCCTGAAGAGAAGCTGCCACAAAGCCCCCCGGTGTCGGGGTTCCAGGAGACTGCTTCACTAGCTTGCTTTCCAAAAGATAGAGGAAAATCATGAAGAGTACAGATCATTAATTTCCATTTGGTTATCTTAAAAAGGGTACTACAGATGCTTTTCAGAAAATCAGTGCAAAATATGGATATTCGGCATCGTGGTACGTAAAATACACTTGACAGTATACATTTTGTTTCAAATGTGAAAAACTAGTAGTATGTACACTTTTTACAATTTTGAGCATATGCTTTGCCTTAAAAAGCAAAGTGGAAAAAGCCTCTGTTCTAGTTTGGGAATTAACCGATAACAGGTGCTTAGAGCTGTCTTGAGATGTATGCATACATTCAACAGGAATAAATATTGTTTTAAGTATAGAAATATTGAAGTCCTCAAAAACTTCATACTGTTAACCTGACCTAAATTTATCTATAAGAGGATCACCAAAACTGACATTTTTTCTCTTATAGTTGTAAATTCACTGAAACTTGAGAAGAATGTTTATTTTTTCCTTCTACCCACACCTTCAAAACAAATATAACAGAAAAAGAATTCTGAGCAAAATTACTGGGTGAACTGCTCTTGTTTGAATAAACCGGTTGGACAGAATTAAGAAACCAACTTCAAAATGTTTTCCCCAAACTCTGAGATGTGTATAATAGTTTGGGAGAAAAAGAGGGTGGTTAAAACAGAAAGTGACCTTTATTTCTGGTTTAGATTCCTCGATCATGCTTCGCTTATTCCAAATGACATTTTCAGGGACTCTTTTTTTAAGTGATCCTCATAGGCTACAGAGGAAACTCATCACTTACATTCTGATCCCTCCCCTATGATATACCAAGGGCACACAATACAGATTCAGATTCATCTGCAATTCAAGGGAAAAACTGCATCCACTTGTCTGAGCTTCAATAGCTGCAAAGAGCTATGCAAAATACTGCTAGTACTACTATAATAATGTAGAGAAAGAAACCAGGTATTTTTTTAAAAGGAAGATACTAACAAGATAAGTCACAAAGTGGAAGCAACTCATAGCACGGTGATGTATATCCACCAGGTGGAAAACATACCACAACAAATACACATACCTAATTTCAGAGCAGAAGGGGTTACTTCGATTTCCCCACCAATTGGTTTAAACACAGCCAGTTGGGCAGCCACTTCTGTCTCAAAAGCATCTGGGCTCTGCCGACCTGCCGGGTTTCCACTGGGGCTCTCAATCTTGTGGAGTGGTTCTTGCTCGTCAAACACGGCAATCAGCTACAAACAAATCCAACAACACTAATTACTTCATAGGACACACATGTCGCCTGGAGACTGTATCGAGCTGCCTGAGATTTACAATTGGTTTTAAAGAAAATGGCCTCTGAAAACTTAAAAGTTGTATGTGACTGAACCCACAACTCTTAATTCAGTATTATGTCTAAAAGTACCATCGCCAGATTATAATGAATGGTTTATTTGTTGATTCCTGAAATAGAGAACCAGTTTTGGTTATCCCTCTTGAAGGAATGAAATGGCCGCCTCCTCCCCTCCCCCTTTCCAATAAGCCTCAGTGGACTTCAGGATCTCTTTTAAGAGTTTTCCAGAAAGTAAGAGTTCAATATACAGAAATGGAACAATAAATGTTATGAAACCCATAATCACATCTTTCCTTCGAGACCCAATCATAATGAAGCGCTAAAGTGTGTACATTTACACAGAATTTGTGTTTATCTTGTACACACAGATAACCCACATTTATACACGCTTTTAGTTTTGTTCTTTTCCTCCATGACTGACAATTTACTAAGTTTAAGTCCAAGGAATGCCAATTTGTATGAGAATAAACATCAGCACCTTTAACCTAATGATTGCCATCTTCACCTCAATTTCATTTCACATGTCATTAATACAAAAATGTTTGCCAATTTCCGAGTTGTTTTTTTTTTTTTAATAAAATAAGGGCAAAATATTGCAAAATATTCCATCGACTGGACAAACACTGCTGTATAGACAGTGAAGGCAACCCGGCAGAAACTGCCTTGTTGGCCGGCCGACCGCACCGCCATCAAGGACGCCCGCGTGCCTCTCACTGCTGGTGTGGGAAAGTCCAAGTGTGGGAAAGTCCAAGTGTGGGAAAGTCCAAGTGTGGGAAAGTCCAAGTGTGAGCGCCGTGGGCAGCTCAGAGAGTGGCTGTCAACCCAGTAAAGTTCAGCCTGTGCAAATTTGAACACTGCTAGTAAATCTCCACATATTTTCCATTCATTAAATAAAACAAGCCTACTTATGATCCAAACATTTGTTCAGAAAAGGCATTCAAAGCCCCACTCATAAGGGAACCTTATTGGCCATAGTGTTAATGACACAAGCGCAGGGGTAACCAACCAAAACATCACAAATTCCAAGTTCAAACTTTCAAAAGAAATGAATACAATTAGCAGTATTCAAATTGGCTATTCAAAAATAATTTTCATAATTCACTGCTCATTTCCAGAATGGAGACTTGTTTAATTGGAAAATCCAACATTCCTCTGAATGCAGGAGACAAATGCTACTCCAAAGACATTCTTCTAAATTCTTAAAACTGAGTGCACACATTTTCTACTTTTATTTGGCAGTACTGGTGAACCGATTTCAGAGAAGACTTAGATGGATTAATCATGAAAGGTTATTCTGGCATATAATAATCCATAGAACTCTCTTTCTAATAATCTGGCCAAAGTGAAGAGTTGAAAATTTTAAGTCCTGAAAAGGAAAATAAAGTCAATTTTTAAAACATAGTAGAAGTGTTATTTTCATCCCTATTTCTGTGACAGTTATAGTTTCAACTTGAGATATTGGTGAATTCTAACACATATTAGTAACATTTAGTTTAATGCACGAATCAACTAAGCAACGTGGCATACTATACAAGTGCTATGAGCAGTCTGATGTAAGTTAAGAGCAATACCTTACTTTTCCCTCTTGTTACACCCTTAACTCTTAATGCATGTCTTAAATATTGGGCCAAAGAGAAAAAAATAAAACACTAATCCAAAATATAATGCAAAAGCTACAATATATAACATAAAATAAATCATTATCTATGGCTGTTATGTAACATTTTTCTTAAGATACTTTACTATTTTCCAGTTCATAAAGTATGCAGTAACAATATTATAGTGATGTATGAAATGGGAAAACAGAATAATTTGGAGATTGTGTTTCCCAAAATGACAACTAAAGAACAACGTGTCACTTTGTTCTTTGCACAGATGTAACCATTTTCCAAAAGAAAGCTGTAAGAAGAGAGGCTACATTGAGGAATACTTGTAGTTGTCCATGCGGCTGTTATGCCCTAAAGAATGTGGTCTACCATCTGAAGATACAGGGAGTACACAGCTCTTCTCGAGGACAATGCTAGTGAGGCCTGAAGGCTCCCCAAATCTCATCATCTCTGTGACTGACAGAAATGGTCTCTGCAGAGCCCACTCTGAATGTATAGATGAAGCACTGAATGAATGCAATAAAGTCTGTGCCCTTGGAAGGAAAAGGACCAGTCCCTGAATCTGTGGTGCCCAAAGTCACCAGCACCGTGGTGCTGGCTGATAAGACTCCCCACCAGTGTTCACCTCCACAGCTACACTGCACACAGACTTAAACTTGTTTCAGCATTGATCATTTAAACCGCATGTTGTAGGTGCTTGTTAGCTCAATTACTTGATTCGTCAGGACACGTACAGAACTGGATGGCAGAGTTCCTAGCAGACTGTTACACAGATATGCTACTTAACATAAACCACTGTTCCAGCTCCTCAGCAGAAGGCATGCTGAGTTCCAAAGTGTCCAGGGTATGAAAAACGGCTTCCATTCCCCGCCTTTAAACCCATTCAAAATGACCTCTTGCACAGAGATGAGTTGGACAAGAAGGGAGAAATTCTATTAACGTTTTTTTCTTGTTTAAACTTCTGTGGCATGGGGCAGATTTTTCACTAACCCCATAGAGACTGCAGTTGACTAACCTCTGTGCAAAATACAAACAGGCAATATTTGATTTGCATCCTTCCTCTTCTGTTGCCTTATCCATCTTCCGGTGCCTTTGCTTCCCTCCTTCTATGATGCCAGTATTCTCATGTCACTCAGGGCAGCACTGACATTTCCCAAAGTCCCCATGATCCAAAATGACCTGTTCACACAGCCTTGACTTCCAATCAAAACTCCTGTTCCCACAGGTCTCTGTTGGTAATTAAGTATCTAATCTCCAGAGATGCACAGGGAGCTCAGGCTACAAATATACTGTTTATTCTCCCACCCTAAACAAAAACAAAAACAAAAACAAAAACAAAACAGCCTTCTCAGGACTCACTCACCCCTATAGGTGCACCCCATTTCATCCTTCCCTCTAAGGTAAAGTTTGAAAAAGCCATGCACAGAGCAGTTTCCAAACTTTCTCCTGCGTTTCTCACGGAGGTCACGCTAGTCAAGCTCTCTCCGCTCTACCCCACTGACCCGGGTCTTGTCAAGGTCGGAAGCAGTCTGCTGACTGTAAAGTCCAAGGCACTCCCCTCTGGCTTGATTTTAGGACACAGCTGACCACCACTTCTTCTTTAAAGTACTTTCTTCACTTTCCTTTTAGGCAATACATTCTCTCTGTGTCTTTTTTAATAATTTTTTTATTATAGTTGACTTTCAATATTGTATTATTTTCAGGTGTACAGTATAGTGATTAGGTATTTATGTAACTTACAAAATAATTGCCCAGGTAAGTCTAGTACCCATCTGCACCATCCATACATATTACAGTATTATTAACTATATCCCCATGCTGTACTTTACATCCCCATGACTGTTTCTATAATGGGCAATTTGTACTGCTTAATCCCTACCCCTTCTCCACCCATCCCCCAGCCACCCTCCCATCTGTAACCATCAAAATGTTCACTGTATCCATGAGTTTGTTTGCCTGTTTGTTCATTTATTTTTTTAGATATAAGTGAAATCATGTTATTTGTCTTTCTCTGTCTGACTTATTTCACTTAGCTTAAAACCCTCTAGATCCATCCATATTGTCAGAAGTGGAAAGATTTCACTCTTTTTAATGGCCAAGTACTATTCCATTATATATATTTAACTCTCTGAGCTCTTCATTAAGTTTCCTTGCACTTATTCTTCCTCATCTCTAAAACTGTTTAGGAGGATATGTCTAAACTCGTTTGGTGATCTCTCTGTCTTGTGGCACAGATATAAGCATAAGCCAAGAAATCCAGTCCAGAGCCTCTTCCTGAACTCCAGGCACAGCCGGTCCACTGCCTGACAGAACATGTCAAGAACCGAAAAACTGACAAACTGCTCTTCAAGAGCTTTTTACACAGTATTTTTACATCCCATTTAATGGAAATCCATCCTTCCAGTTGCTCAGGACAAAGTCCTTGTATTAATCCTTGATACTCTTCCGTCTACCTCACAGCTGCTCCGTTGCTCTGTCTCTCATACACACCCCAACACCCAATTTGTCAACAAATCTCAAAATGTAACCAGAGTTCCACCACTTCCCACTACCTCCACTGTCACCCGTCACCACGGTTTCTCCCGTGGATCAGGACAACAGCTTCCTGACTGGTCTCCACGTTTCCGCCCATGCTCCCTTGCGGTCCACCTTCAGCATGACAGTCACTGTGATCTTGCTCAGGCATTAGGCACATCACGTTTCTCCTGCAGTGAGAACCCTGTATCACCTCCCTGTCCCACTTAGAGTAGAGCCCAAGTCCTTGCAGTAGCTTACATGGTAATGGGCTCCCAGTGACACTTCGCACCTCAGGTTCTGCCTCTCCTTGCCCTTGTTCCCAGGATACTACCTGGCTGGGCTGTCTCCGGCTCCGGAGCAGTGTCTTTTCGCTCTTCTCTTTGACTGAAAGAGTCTTCCACCAGACACCCACATGGCCCGTTCTCTGTTCTTCAGATCTTTACTGTAATGGCAGGCTTTCACTGGCCACACCATGTACAATGCGGCATCTCTGTTACATCCTATAGTCGCTCTTCCTTTACTTTTCTTTACAGCATTCATCACCCTCTCAATGTTATATCTTTTCTTTCTTGTCTTGTTTTATTGCCTGCTTCCCCACTGTACCAGTAAGAAAGCTCAGAGAAGACAGTGATTTTGGCCTGTTTTATGACTGGCTATATGTCCATTGCCTAGACAAGTAGACATGACATAATAGGCACCCAACATATATTTCTTGGAATAAAATGAGTAAAATGAGGTAAAAACAGATACTAAAACCTAACATAGCAACAAAATAAGATACCTAGATTTTTCAAATTGAATGTTTAAAAAATGAATGAGTATAAACAAACCCTCCAGTGCTCAAAGTGTCATTGATGTTGTTTTTGTTTTTGTAATTATGGGGAGGAATTCCTCATCTTGTATTCAGCCATGGGAGAAGCTGCATCTGCAACATCATGCACCTAAAACGGAGCTCATGGGTCTTTTCGGTCCCTTTCGGGCTCATTTTGGAAAAGGAGAATCTGCTGAGTGGTTCTGTGATGGAGCGGGAGTGTTGTGGTAGGAGTGGACAGTGGAGGGAGTGATGGGCAGGGTTGGCAGTGTGGCCCCAGAGACTCCGCTTGCTTTTCTTCCAACATGCCACTTTGATGGATCTGGTGCGAAGCTTCTAGATGTGTGTGTTCCCCAAAGGAGCTTAAAAACAAGCATGAGTAAACCTCCAGGGGAGTGGGAGGAGTAACCTGAATTGGCATGCCTTGAGCTCAAAATTAAAGTGCTCAGCTTTATTTGAAAAACTTGCCCCTGGCTGGTGTGGATTGAGTATGGGCTGTGAACCAAAGGGTCACCAGTTCGATTCCCAGTCGGGGCACATGCCTGGGTTGCAGCCCAGGTCCCCAGTGGAGGCCATGTGAGAGGCAACCACACATTGATGTTTCTCTCCTTCTTTTTCGCTCCCTTCCCTTCTCTCTAAAAATAAATAAACCTTTAAAAATAAATAAATAAATAAATAAATAAATTCACATACATTTTACAAGGTACCAGATTTCTGTGCTTGTTTTAATAAGAAAAAACTTTCTCTTTAACTGCCACTAAATTTAAGGCATCAGGAACATGTACAATGTTTATCTTCTGTGTTTTGTTCCTCTGCTTGAGTGGTCAAGGTGGAGTGTACTTTTTAGGAACATACCTACCTTATAAATAAGACTTGGAAAAACACGTAGAAATATACTAATGAGATATATGCATATAAATTATTTCCAATAACTGTATCTCAATGGCCTATGCTGATGATATTCCCAATGCAACGATTAGGCGCTAGATTTGGTGACAACAAGAACCCCCTGACAACTAGCTCCCCAAGGGGCATCTGGCAGGAACATCTGACACTAGAATTGGCCTAGAAAAGACATCACCCATACAGTTCATTTTAGAGAATATTTTAATTTTTTTTCACATTTACCTTGTCAAGGTCAAAATAATGTAAATGTTGCCACCAACAAAACAAAGATCAAAAAGCAACAAAGGAGCTTTGGGTAACTCCCACCATCCGTGATCCTGAGTGACAAACTTGATCAAAGGAGCCACGTCTCCTCTGCAACTGCACACCGTCGTCCTCTCCTCAAGGGCTCACACCCGTTTCTCACTCAAACAAGAAGGGTGGACGACAGACAGCACTAGCAAAGGTGCGTGTGTGCGTGCAGGTGTGCTGGCTGGGGGCTGAGGGGTAGGGGTGGAACACGAACTTTCTCGATACTATCCCTAACATGCCGGGGTGCTCAGCACAGAGCCTGCTACCCATGGGAGGCTGAATGTCCATTCCTTTCCTCACCGGAGTCGCCATTCCCTGGCTTGCAGGCCGAGTCCCACTTGACTTGTTTATTCCTAGTCTACTTTCACTTTGTTGCTTCTCTTTAATCTCTTCACAGGGTTGACAGAGGAACAAAAAAAGTACCAAGATCAAACGCATCAAATAGGTAATTTCTGTTTTTGTTGTTCTTCCTTGCTCTTCATCACACAGGAACACAAGCCTTAGACGTGCACGCAGTCCTGCTCTTCTGCCCAGCAACACACACTTTGTGCGGTCTGCTCTCTCTCTACCGTGACTCGAAGCACTATCCCTATGCCTTTGGTTTTTCACGCTGACAAGTAAATATTTTAATAATAATGCCATGAAGGGCCTTTAGTGCACAGTCCTTCAATATTCATGATGTGGTTTGCTCTCTCGTCAACCTAGAGCATTTTATCACTTTCATAGCCTGAGTTTTTATAATCTGATGCTATTATCTCTGGCCTACATAGAGAATAAAAAAAAAAAGAATGATTCACATGCCCGTGGAACATAATACACTGTATTTTTTAGAAATATTTTTATTAGTAATTACACTGAGAAATGCATGGCTCTATTTTAATTACACGTCAAGTGAACTAATGTACTGCTAAGAAATGCTTATTTGCTGTATTGAGTTCTGTGGGTTAAACTGTTAAATTTAACAACATAGTGCTATTTTTTACTGTTTGAGACAGATTCTGTATTTCCAATAACTATCAAGTAAAATTAAAAGACAAAGAAAAAAACACTATTCTACAAAATAAAATTGGAATCATTTGTCTCAAATCTTAATAAACACAATTAAATCTAAGCAAGACTGTGAAATTACAACAATTTCACAAGTGGAGGAAAACACATTATCACCTTTGGGAAGAGAGTGAAACTGCGGAATTCCATTTAAATGTATGCATCTGCTTGTAACTAAATAACAATTGGTGATGTGAGCTAATTTTATGCCACTTTAAACAAAGGTTGGAAAATAGGTTCTTTTCCTTCACAGGATTTTGACATCGAGCCAAAAGCATCTAATCTGAATTTTTAAAATTATCAGGCTTGTACATAGTATCTTCATCAGACCTGGCATCCTCAGACTAAGTTTGCAACCCCTCAGATTCTCAGAGAGTTCCATCAACATTCAGTAAATGAGATAAAACCCATTTTCATTTCCTCTCAAACTGAAAATCTATAATAGGGACCTCCACAAACTTTACAACTTTAAGCTTCATTATAAAGAAAATAACATGATTTATTTAACCGTACTAAGAATGTTATTTATCCTTATCACTTTTTAAAGAGGCAGCTGCCTAAATTGCCCCATAATAAAAAAGATATGCCTATTAAAAACCACCCATATTTCAGCTAAAAATACACTGACCTTCTTTAATTATGTAGTTACTAGAAGCCAAGTATACATTAAGCACATTTTGTACTAAATCATATTTTTTCCTCTGATTTAAATTAAAATTTCAAAGATAATGCATTATTAGCATTTGACAAGTTTGAGAGAATCCTGAGTTTGTTTTTGCTGCATTCTTTAACTTTCCTTAGTAAGAGAGTTCACCATGCGTGAAGCAACATTGACAACTCAGGTCTAATACACACAGGGGACCCTGAGGAGCCTGTCCTCTGCGCTCTCCAGCATCCACAGCAGGGCCAAAGGGTCCATGGAGGTCAGGTGCCAGCCACCAAGCCCTATTCCTAGGGGACTCTCAGGCCAGCTAGAAAAAAAACAAACAGATGGAGAAGTCTGGAGAAGTTTCAAACACAGTCAGCATAACACAAATGTCAGAGATTTAAAAAACTGAACATACCTGACTCGTCAGTAATAACATTTCCACTGTCCCTGAATTACACATATTTAAAAAGCAGATACATGTGAAAGTAGAAGATACTTGGGTTAAATGGCGAGGGAATACTCAAAGATGACTCCAATGCACTGGGTGGTTTGCCTACTACTTACCCAGGGTGCCACTAGATGGTCCTGATAGAGTGGGCAGTTAGACGTGAGCAGAGAAAGATCAACAGACCAGATACAGAAGGTCACCAGGGCAGAAAACGGACCCTAGCCCCCATGGCGACCTTTCCTCCTCTAGGATATCTCTGGTCAAGCTGTTTAGACCCCAACCTTTCGGATGCCTGGCTATGTGGTTTGGACCCTCCCCTGACCTTCCTTCCCTGGCATGTCACTGGTCCTGTGGTAGACGCTCTTAGAGGAGGAACGCAGGAGCAGAAGAACAGTCTCACAGGCTCCCACACAAGCCCTTGCACAAACACTCCCTTAAGCACTAAGCCTTTGGGACAGTGAGGTTCTGACCAGCATCCACTAATCTTATGAACAAAGCCTCGGTCTGTTGACCACAGAGACAGAGTTTTGGTCAAACTAGAGATAACATCTAGGCCTCAGTTTTGTTTCAGCTCCAGGCCCAGAAAAGTAGCAAAGCCAGGTGGGGCAATGTCATGGCTGATGTCAGGACCAGCCGCAATGACCATGACCCAGAAAGGGCACACCTGGAAAGCTGATGAATATTTTACTGAGATCCTCCCCTGGGACCTTCCCTAGGGTTCCCACCTTTGGAAAGCTGATAAAAGGCCTCAAGACAAAGGACCCAGAGCTCAGCTCTCTCTCTTTCTCTCTCTGTAGCAGACTGTGCCTTTCTCCCCCTTCTTTCCTCGGATGTTTTCTCTCTTTCTCGTTCTCTCTCTCTCTCTCATGCCTCCGTCTCCCCCCACCCCCTTTCTTCTCTCAAGGCACACACCTTTGCTTCCTTTCTCCTAAGCTCCAAGGGCCCTTCTTTTGCCTCTGTAACCTGTTTCCTGAGCCCACACAGCCCAGCTGGCTCACTCTTCCATAGCTCACTTCTACCTGTGACTTTCTAAAGAAACTTTGGCTTGTATTTGAGTTCCTTGGCTGTGAATTCTTTTCTGAGCTGAACTCAAGGTCCAAAGTCTGACATCTGGGTCCTTTTGCCATTAATAGTTCCTTAATTTTATTCAATCCCAAGGGCTTTGAAGGTCTCAGGACAGAATGTATACAGAAGGTACACATTACTGAAGATGAAGATACAAATTGAGATATTTTATTTTTTAAGATTTTATTTATTTATTTTTAGACAGAAGGGAAGGGAGGAAGAGAGGGAGAGAATCATCAACGTGTGGTTGCCTCTCACACACCCCCAACTGGGGATGCTGCCTACAACCCAGGCATGTGCCCTGACTAGGAATAGAACCAGTGACTCTTTGGTTTGCAGGCCAGAGATCAATTCACTGAGCCACACCAGCCAAGGCCAAGTTGAGATATTTTAAAATGCATGGACACACGAATATACAATTGGTTTTTCTTCAAGTTATTCTTATCTAAATCACACACATTTAACCCTTTGGAAGAATATTTTATTAGAAGCAACTATATCTGACACTAGTAGACATAAAATAGAACTTGGAAAAATATTTTGTTAATTATAAAGCATGCATGCCTTTACAATGTTATAAGATCCAGGCTGAATATATTTTACTGGCTCAGTTTTATTTTCCCTACTTCCTTGCAATTTCTACTCTCTAACCAAACCAAAGTGGTTGCTGTCTCAGAAACAGATGATTTGATCATGTCTCTGCCAAGGCTCAGCGCTACCACAGCCACCCACAGGTATGTCAACAGAGTAAAAGCAGTAATTTACTGGAATCTGAGGATGATTTCTCTCTTCAGGGTCAACGACATGGCACAGTGCCTCTGGCCGGGTGCACACGTATCCACTCTAAGGGCCTCTGTCTCCTGCGGGTTCCAGTCCAGCCCCCTGAAATGTACCCACAATACCATTGCCAACAGGGTCTTTCCATCACAGATTTGGCATGGTCTTGCTCCGGCTTAAAATTCTTTATTACCTATTCTTCTGGTTTTCAAAATGAAGTTCAAGTCTGCCATACGAGGCCCTTGATCAGGTTCTGTGGTGCTTCTACAGCACTGTGTCCATATCTCTATCATCACCAGTCACGTGGCACACAGATCCTTGATGCTCTTGCCTGTATCTATAAGTGAACCTACACCTTGGGTAACATCATTAAAATTTTATATTTCATAACCAAAGACACTGGAATTGACAACAGGCTGACAGTCACCAGAGGAGAGAGGGGAGGGAACTTCAGGGGAAAAGGAGAAGGGTTTAGAGCAACAAGTATAAAGGACACATGGACAAAAACTAGGGGGGATGGAAATGGGAGGGAGGTGGGGAGGGCTGGGGCGGTGGGCTGGGATGGGAGTAAAAGACAGAAAACTGTACAAGATCAACAATTAAAAAATACTGACAAAAAACATTGTAAAAAATAAAAAAAAAAACAAAGCAAAACAAAAAGAAAAAATTTTTATATTTCATAAATACTCATATAGTCCTCACCATGTGCTAGGCACCATTTGAAGTGCCTGCATATTTTATTTTATACTCATAGGAAACCCTATGAGAAAAGCACCATCATCCCCATTGTACACAGGAGAGAACTGAAATACTACTGACATTACGTTCCAAGCTCCTACCATGGTACTTGGAGGATAGAAGGGGAGCAGGTAATAGAGCGATTTATGTTTTCTGCTATATATCCAAGAGGGACAGCGAAGCCTCTTTTATGTGAATGTCCACACTTCTGTGTGAACACAGTCTCCCTGTATCCTGATTTTCCATGCAATTAGGAAAAAAGGTAACCTCCATTACCACGTATCCTCCTGTATAGGGCAAGACAGCTTCTGCCCATCCCGAAGGATCAATGCAAATTTGCATTTCGCAATTTCTCCATCTAAAACCCACTTTAGTATATAATGATCCCAACCCCATTTCCTGACGGACTATATTAATGCATCTGATTCTCTTCCAGAGGAAGCCTTTTGAAACTGTAAAACTAATTTGCACATTACCATACCTAGTTTTGAAACAAACACCGCTGTACAGTGTTCTCCATCACTTCTGACTGTCAGAGGAACCCTGCTTATTTGTACTAATGACTGCAATCCAGGGTGCATTGCTTAATTCTGTGGATTAATGAGTAAGCAATCAAATGTGATTTTAAGTCATGAATATAACAAACATACTATTCATTTATTTTGACAAGTATTTTAATTTATGAGACTTGGCTGCAAATAGAGCAGTCTATTTCATAAAAAAGAAAGAAAGGAAGAAAGAAACCTCTCTGCTTTTAAGACAACACCTCTGATCTGAGACAACAAACCTCTGCAGAGAACAATGACAAAGCTACCACCTTCTAAAGACAGATGAAGAATTGATAGGTTGCTAGAAAAAAACAATGGGATCTTACTATATCATTACAATTGTCAAAGAGAATATCATTTGCACGCACTTGAGCTGTATGCAATATCTTCGTGGGTTGCAAACCACACAGGACATACGAATCAAAATAGGTCACTGCTGGCCTGAAATACGTGTCCCCTAGCCTGTACCCCTCATGGCCTACAGATAAGTTTCAGTAGTGTCATATGTCCCTGAGATGGCCTTGTATTCCAGGCCTGAGATTCCCTCCAAGCCACATAAAGCAGTGAGTGGACTACAAATATGAGGAAGGTCAGAGCTCCCTAAAAATGAGCTGCTGATTAATTGGTACTACATTTCATCAGACCAGTCAGGGAACAGATGCTTTAGCATGGACGCATTTAGCAAATTGGCCTGAGCACTGGATGATTGACCTCACGACAGGTCCAACGATGTTCTTCCTTCCCCGGCATTTCATGACAGCTGAGCAACTGGTGGAGACCATGGAAAGGTCAGCGCACAGCCTGAGTGAGAGACAAGGAAGTCCTTCTCTTAAACATTCCATTCAGACTCAGACCTGCCTTGTCATGAGTGACAGTGCTTCAAAGCCGATATTTTAAAAAAAATTCACGCTGCTGTTGCAGGTGGGTTTAGCTGCTGAACTCCTTCCATCTGAGTGGTGGGGCTAACCTTTTCCTTTAGCTTCTAATTGCTCTACATCTCTTTAACTAGTAATAATGTGGCTAACCCTGCTGGGGTGGGTGTTGACTTTGGGAGCATCTAAATGTCAAGATTTGTAATTGTGATTGTGGGTTTATTAAACTCACAGAGAATGATGTCTTGCTAATTGGGGCCTAGAGACAAGAAGCCCGGGGTCCTTGCCCCTGCTTGCAGTCATGGGAGGTACGTTACTTTCAGGAGTAACTGCATTTTAGCTCTTGTCTCTAACTGTAGGAAGCTGGTCTTCGCAAGTCAGTGATAAATTTGTAACTTTAGGGCCTAAGGTCTTCCTAAAGCATCTAAGCTCTATTCCATAGGCAGGAAAAGCATGGTTTATTTCCAAATCTAAAACTGAAACACATTGAGTACACTTATGGCAATAAAAAAGGGAACACAAGTGTTAAAATTAGGATTGGATCCCCAAATGCAGGTTGCTAGGACCATCATCAATACTGGGCTTCTAAAGGCAGTCTTTACACTACAACTCCCAAATCTAAGGGCTGCTTTTGAACTTGGTTACCCCAGGCCTTTATGTTTTCTAGGCAAAAAGAAAAGTGTGGGAGCAAGGGGACGTGGAGATCACACATTCCCCGAGTTCCCTACAGTATGTGGTGGGTGTTTGCTGGAGACAGAAAGGAGGTGGGAGAGGAGGAAGGAGAACAAAACTTCAGAAGGATATCACTAGGGAGACTTCTGAAAATACACAGTAGCAAAGACATACAAGATCATCAAAAATCCCAGAAAACTTCTGTTGCATTGTTGTTGGTGTTTTTCTTCCAGTGTTCTTTTCTATGTATTACATATTTATCTTAACATTACTTGACCCATACTGTAAAGCACACAATTTTATTTTCTGATATTTTTCACTTAGAATTTTCTTATAAGTAATTTTCTCTATTTTAATCTGCAAAAATAAATTTACAGTTGAATAATATTTCATAGCATAATTACCCATATCATAAATAATTTTGCCATTGTGGACATGTGAAAGTAGAGGTTATCTTTGTACAGTAGTATTATTTTTTCAATCATTGCTAATTTTGCAGACAAAATTATATCCTCCTGTTTAAAGGTCAATTATTTGATTACTACTAATACCAGAAATTATTTTATAAGCCACTTTTATTTCTTCAGTGGATTGTCTGTTCATAACCTTTGCCCTTCATTTCCATTTCACTTTTAGTGTTTCTTATTAATGCATATAAGCTCTTTCTAAGTATATTAAATTTGTCTTTTAATCTCGTAAATTTATTTTTCACCAGTTTGCCTTTCAATTTTGTTTAGATGTAAAACTTTCATTGCATGGTATTCCATTCACTTAAAATCCTCTATTAAATCTTCAAAGGTCTCTTGTAAAGACTTACTCACCTGGAACCAGTAATACTTTATGATGGGCAAGTAGTAAAACAATGTTGGTTTCATTAAATTTACTACATTGATAGGCCCCTAAGAAAGAGCAGGTGGGAAATGTTTTGACTGATAGGCTTTTGGTTTTTAAATCATACCTTTATATTCTAAACAAATACAGATGGATAAAAGCTATTACAATAAAAAAATTACAAATAAAAAGTCTAATGTTTCAATAGGTTTTGTAATCCAAGTGTCTATCACTATTTTCTGCAAATTCTTTATGTTGAAATTCCACATTCAATTTATTATTAAAATGAGATAAATATATTTACAAAATACATTAAAAGAAAACCTTTCATGTGCTTAAAGACTTTAAAATTCTTTTAGTTATTATTTTGTCTTCCAGACAAGAGGAAGTTTTTGTGTTACTATCTTTTAAAGTTTCCTCTAGATGCCCTGCTTTCCAGTCCTCGATCATGTTTGTTGCTTTCCCGTAAGCTCTCTCCCTGCCTGTCATATTGCCCAGGATTAAAAACTCCTGCCAGCCCTGACTATTGACAGTGATGGATAAAAAAAGGTATGCGTGTCCTTAAGTCTCACCCAACTACTGTTCTCACTGTTTACTTAACAGCATCACGGTCACGGGTCAGCTGACCCATGGCCCCGATGACTCCTGGGTTTCTAGCCACAATTCTCTATTTACCTAAAAGCTCTTGGTGATATTCCATCACCTAGTCTGCTCTGCCAGTAAATTCCACTTTCATAAAAGTTTTAAGCTTAATAACATTAATTTAATGTACAACATGTAAGTAACATGTGAGGAACTTCTTAAAGAATCAGGAAACATGAATTCTCTCAGAGTTAATATATTTAATAAATACGTAATGGTCTGTTTATAAATCTACAAAGTCCATTTAAAGATATACACCCAGGACAATATTTAATTAGTTACATACACAGGCTAAAGAAGTACTTGTCAGAGGTATGAGAGAGAGTAATAAAAGTCAGGAAATGGTGCCAGAGGTGAACACGCTGGCAGTGCCCCTTTAAGCATTATCTAGTTGAAGGGATCCACTGGATTGCGCAAGGAGCCTGCAGTCCCATTAACAGGGATGCCCTTTACCGTGAAACGGGTGCCGCTCAGGATTACAGTGCGGTACCGTTAAATTCCCATTTCTAGGGCCAAGTACATCACATATGGGACCAGTGAAAAGTAAAATGTAGAGCCCATGTTCAAAAATGTTTAAGAATTTCCAAATAGTGAGAGCAGAGCATTTAACCAAGCACAAGGAGGGCCCTGATGAACATGGGACCCCGAGCAACTATGCAGGGAACACGCCACCAAGTTGGCTGTACTTGAAGCATGCACTTTGTAACCCGATTCTGCTGTCTTGTTGCGTGCGGAATAATCCCTGATTGCAATTCAACTTCACCACTCCCTCCACAGGGAGAAGAAATGCAGCCAGTGGATATGCAATGTCCGGTCCCCTTAGCAAAAGTTAGGCACATACTTAGGGACCTGGCAAACTTCTCTAGCTGGCATCAGAATCCTTGAGTCAAGTCAACGCAGAGCAGTGAGAAGGCAGAGTTGATGGAACTACAGCACTTCGGTTGTGAATAAAAAGAAAAAGGGTTCAAGCATATTGCTTAGTGATACCTCCTCTGTAAACTCCCTAATCCTTTTATTTTTTAAAATTCTCATCTGAGGATACAATTACTGATTTGAGAGAGAGAGAGAGAGAGAGAGAGAGAGAGAGAGAGAGAGAGAGAGAGGGAGAGGAAACATTGATGTGAGAGAAACATCGATTGGTTGCTGCTCCTCACCGCCACATACACGCACAGTATCGAGCTTCTGCACCTGCTGTTAATCTTTCCTTTACTAGAATCCGTAGTAGTTGGAACCTAGACTCTGGATCCAGGTTGTCTGAGGTCAAATCCTGGCTCAAACTACTTTTTAAATACACAAACATTGTTTAGCTTCTCTGAGACTCAATCATTTTCTTCAATAATATCAGACTGTATATTCATTTGTTTTTCATACCACCTCTAGGGGGTAGTTACCATCAACACCTCAAAAACTGGGGGCACTGACAGGCTAGATGAACTACATGGCCAGTACAGTGATGAAACCAGGCTTAGAAACCTGTGAGCCAAACTTTAGCACCTCCCCATCATTCTGGGCCTACCTCTCAAGTGGTTGTATCACATGAGACATGACTTACCCGAGCGCCTAACCACAAACAGCGCACCTTTAATGCCAGCTCCCAGCTTTCATGAACATAATTATCCTTATCATTATTATAAATCAAAAGTCCTATTTATCCTTGAAGACCCAACTCATTTTGTATCCTGGGTAACATCTGGTATCTAGAAAGTGCTTAAATGCATATGTAATGTAAGAATTTACCCTCCTACTAGTGAATTACAAATACACAAAGTCAATTTAAAGAGACCAAGTAACTCCCAGCCTGGAGCAAAATTTGAATATTTGACTGATAAGGTAGATACAGACATTTTCTTCATGAAAATGTGTATATATTTATTAGATAAAAAGATATATAGTATTATTAGTAGATATATTAGCATACCAAGTGATAAGCATCAAATAAATTTTTTAAGAAAAACAAAGATGTTGATGGGAGAGGGAAAGACTCTAATTAGAGCTTATTATCCAGTCCCCATTTTGTACCTCGTTCCTACACGTGGGATATTGATATTAGAATTAGGAGAAATAAATCGCATTTCCATAGAAATGTGACATAGTCTATTAGTAAAATATAGCTCCCAAGACAACCTATTTTCAAAAATGCAGTTTGGAATATAGGTTCTCCTGGGAGCTATATTTTATTAATAGCATCTTCGGATCAGATGGAAGGGAAGATGCTCGCCATTCGGTGGTAAGCACCCTTCCACACGGGGTACCTGACTGGAAGCGCGGTGCATCATTTTCTCGGAAAGGACTCTAGAAAGCTCATCCAGTTAATCAACCGTGGTCTCCATCCTTAAAATTTATTGTGTTCTTAAAGAAAAAAGGGCTTGGAAAGGTTCCTGTGAAACATAACAAAATACCAAGATCTGTCAAGGATCAACATGTTTCATCCTCAGGCCCTTGAAGTCAGTGAAAATGGCTTCCAATAATGAATCACCGAAGGAAGAAGCCTCCTTTTTATTGGACTAATATTAATAATTTCTATGAAACAAGAGGGAGATGGAAAGTGGATGCAGGCGAGCAATGGAGAATGCCTGGTACTGCACCTAGAAAACCCTGTAACACAAATACTTGAGTACTGGGGAGGAGCCTGGTGAGACAGCAAGATCCTTCTTCGCTTTTCAATGCTCTCGCTCAGTCTCTATGTGCTGGGGAAAATTGTTTTAAATGTGCTCATAACTGGAAGCTTTTGGCAAAGGTGAACCCATTTATCTAGTCAAATCCAAATGGAAGTCTGAAGTAAGTGTACGGTGTAACATGCAAATTACTCAACTAATGCAGCTAAACTTGACAAATGGGAGCCAAACATCACACATCTCTAACGGGCTTTCTTCTAACATAAGGGGGGGACATCATTTATTTGTAGCTGCCAAATACTATAGTC
This sequence comes from Glossophaga mutica, assembly GCA_039655065.1. Taxonomy (NCBI): domain Eukaryota; kingdom Metazoa; phylum Chordata; class Mammalia; order Chiroptera; family Phyllostomidae; genus Glossophaga; species Glossophaga mutica. Next base: position 25,646,487 of record CM077306.1, read on the forward strand.
TCACTAATTTAATAAGCAGGCACCATTTTTCTCTACCTCTGAAAATTTATGTTGGTCTTTGGACGAGTTCGGCTGCCTTTTTAAATCTAGTGGTCTGTGACCATAGAGGGCTTTGGCCAAAGGGAAAACGACTCCATAAATCCACAGAGGCTGTCTTGCTTTAAATTATAGTTTGAAGGCTTCAGGACTACATGAAAAGACTCGAACAAGAAAAAGCAGCACACACCACCACATATGCATGGAAGATCATCCTATTTTACATCAGGAAGCATTCCTCCACCTTTAGAGAGCATGCACACATGTGGTCAGGTATAGACTTGGCAACACCCACAGAGACTGGCTACCTAATTATCAAGAGATTTGGTCAAATTACATTAGGAAGCACATTAGTGTTCACTGTGGTTTTCTGATACAAAAATATGATTAGGATATTTCTGCTCTTGATATTTTTCAAAACAACAGACCCACTGTTTCAAAACAATTCACTACAGTGTCACCGGAAGGTTATACTGCTTCAGTGGATGACATGCTACTTTCCTCTGAATTCGTGTTGGACATCGTTAGATCAGCGAAGGTGTTATTTCATAACCTCTCAAACTTAACCGGCAGGTAAAATGCATGGAAATTTTCTTGAGAATACAGATTAGCAATCTAGTCTAATAAAACAACTTGAGTTCTAGAAAAATTATGTAAGTTTCTAAAGTCCTGTAGCTAGTTAACACCTAAATAAGAACAAGAATCTGCCCTGGCTGGTGTAGCTCAGTGGATTGAGCATGGGCTGTGAACCAGAGGGTCGAGGTTTGATTCTCAGTCAGGGCACATGCCTGGGTTGCGGGCCAGGTCCCCTGTGGCGGGCACATGAGAGGCAACCACACATTGATGTTTCTCTCCCTTTTTCCTTCCCTTCCCCTCTTTCTAAAAATAAAGAAATAAATTTTTAAAAAAAGAAAGAAAAAGAATCTATCCAAAGGCTAGTTTCAAGTAACAGCTTAAAATAAAAAATTTGCATACCTTTAGCTAGGTCTTGAGTTCTCCCATGCGCCACAGTTCCCACCATTCTGGGTTGGCATATATGAACATGATATACTTATTTATTAATTTGCCTAGTTCCTAAAATCATTTAATTTGAGACTCTTGCTCTATGTCTGATTAGAATATATAGGGTTCTTTCTACTTTATACTTCTTCCATGATTAAATGCAATTATCAAATGAGACTAGACTTCAAACTTCTTGCAAAGACTTTAATTTCATTATCATATACAAAATAAGTGATGTTTGCTATAGAAAGAATCACTTCCTTAAGTCACCTGTCTGGTGCTATCAGCAAAATACATGCCTCTGTGATGGTGAATTTTATGTGTCAACTTGTCTGGGACTTGGATGCCCAGGTATTCAGTCAAACATTGTTTCAGGGTGTGTCTGCTAGAGTGTTAGGCGATGAGATTAACCCTGGAATAAGGATACTAGAAAGCAGGTCCCCTCCCCGGGGAAGGTGGGCATCAGCCAATCCACAGAAGGCCTGAAGAGAATATGAAGTTTGAATAAGAAAGAATGTTCTCTCTCCCACCTTCCTGCCTCCCTGTTTGAGCTGGGACACTGGTCTTTCCCAGCCTTCAGACCTGGACCGAAGCACCGGCTCGCTCTGGCTCTCCAACTGCTGGCTTTCGGACTGGAGTTTACACCATTGGTTCCTGGCCCTCAGGTCTTTGAACTCACACTACAACCACACACTGGTTCTCCTAAGTCTTCAGTCTGCCGGCTGTAGCTCTTGGGACTCAGCCCCCGGAATCAGCTGCCCTGAGTCCTTATAATTAACATACACACACATGCACCCACATGCATATACATATACATCCTACATCCCATTACCTACATTCAACCTGCTGTCTCTCTGGAAACCACTGACTAATAAAGTCTCCTCACCCAGAGGGCAGAATAATACCAAAGTCAATATAAACACTGTGACATGTGATAAAACAGCCGAATGAGCAAAGTGCCGTGGAAGGAAGAGAGGGGGAAGGTTTCTTCTATGTCTGTTCACAGGGAAGCAGTTGAAGAAAGTAGGGAGGGGAAGGTGACATTTAAACTGGACCTTAATTAGCAAGATTTCATAGGACAGCAGGATCGGGAAGCCTGACAAGGCAAAAGGAACCACACACACACCGAAAAACACGGGAGTTGGAAATGGCAAACCCACTGTTTGTGAAATGCCAACTAAGTAGCTTGATGTGTTTGCAGTGCAGGTCCCTGGAGGCTGAGAGGAAAAGAAACAGGAGAACTAAGCCTGGGCTGAAAGGTTAGAAACAGAAAATACAGGACCTTGAGTGTCTTGCCCATGAATATTTCCTAAAATTTGTACAAGGTTTTACGACTTAAAATGTGTGCTCGTTAAACTCTCCATCCTAACAAGAACCTAGGAGGAAGGTCACCTTCAATCTTTTTGGGAATAATATTAGATGTAAACAGATATCCTGTGTGAAAGAGGCATATTGTATGCCTAACACTCTCATTGCCCCTACCTTAGCATAACCCTACGAAAGATTAAAGTACAGAGTTTGGGCACTTGCAATGTGAGTTATCTGGCATATGGAATTGAAAGTTGCTCCAAGTGGACTGGTGCAAGACTTAGAGAGTTAGGGGTGAAGGTGTGCATGTGTGTGTGTGTGTGTGTGTGTGTGTGTGAGAGAGAGCGAGAGAGAGAAGTAACAACAGGCCAGCAGTCTTAGGTAACATCAGGTATAATTACAATAAATCATTCTACCAGCAACTGCAAAGGCAGACCTTTTCAAGATAAAGCTGTTCTAAATTTAAAAAGCTCACTATTATTTTTACTTGAAAAAACTTGATTATAAAACATCAAATCAGTAGGATCATAAAAGCATAAAATTATGAAATCACTGATCACGTGACACAGTGGACCGCCGCCGGGCACACTGTTCCTGGACAGCCAGCCTGCGCAGGGTGCACTGAATGGGAGTCCTTCCCTCTCGGAGCGGGGCTCACAAAGGATGGAGGTGGCGGTGGCAGCTTGATGGATTGTTATTTACTGAAGGGCACATCTCCTTGCCCTCTCAGGTGTCTTAGAGGGAGCTGGGGGACAGGAGCCATTGGCGGGAGGCCCCCCAGAGTTGCGTCTTACCCGCCACAGCGCAGCTCTCTGCCCTTAGAGGTCTCCACCGAGCCTCCACCCACGGAAGCGGCCTCATTTCAGGGGATCACTGTAAAAGGCACCTGTCTTTTCTCCATCTACAGTTCCTTACAAGGCTCACTTTTGAAAGTCAGTTGGCTTCACTCACTTTACTGTACTTCGTTTTGAATGTATCAGTGTTTCTTTCATTCTTTTGTTTGTTTCCAGGTTATCCCCTATTGTCTCTTTTCTCTTTTCTTTTCTTTTCTTTTCTTTCTTTATCTTGGTTTCTAAAGCATTTGTAATGCTCTTAGTTTAGTTTCCTTCGGGTGATGTTAGGTTGAATGTCTAGCCTCCTTTTACACTTCTACTAACTTGTTGCTAGCATTCTTTTTAAAGTTCCCTTTCATATTTTTACTTTCAGCTTTAATTGTTTTATGTTTTCCCTCAGAAAATGTCATTTCTGGTGTTCCAGTTAACACTGTCACTTCAGTTTTCTTGGCTTTGCCAATGGCAGATAGGGAGGACAATATAGAAATGGCAACAGAGAGAAGTGCATTCTCTCAAACAGGACAGGATGGTTTTTCTCCCTACTTGCACAGAGCAGCCTCTTTTCCTCCCCTTATTTGGCCCCTCCAACACTTTTATTAATATGGATCCAATAAAACAAAGTACATTCCAAACCGGGGAACTTAAGACGCCTTACTGCTTGCTCTCTCATGGCATAAACCACTTCCCTCTACTCTGAGCAGCCTGTAGGGTATCAAACCTGGCGCACATACCCAACGGCAACATTAGACCAGAGAGAAGGGCCCCCTCGGGAAAGAACGGGAAGTCAGCTGCCTGGGTGAACTCCAGGACTGCTAAGGGTTCCATGGGGGAAGCACAGGTAAGGGCTCGTGGCGGGGTTCTCTCCTGCAGCCGCCAGCCTGCCTCTAACCTGTCAGTCTCTCGTCACAAGTCACAGGAAGATACATTGGGCAGACGGGGGTCTTTCAAGCTGCATTAAGAAACAAGATGTTTGGGTTTGGGAAAAGCAGAGAGAAGCTGTTTGGATCTACAATCATCTCCAAACAAATTTTTTTTAAGTCAAGGATAATTTTTAAAAGAGGCATATTTGACACAAATTACTTCCTAATTCTTTCTTTTAAAAAAAGGTATAAACTTAACTTGCAAGGAAGTAAAAGTCACTTTATAAAAAGTTTACAGATTTTCTACGTATTTCAAACAGTGGTGCCATTATCTAGGTCTCACACCCAGGTCACAGAACACCAGCCACACAGAAGACTTCCTGTCAGCAGCTCCTGGTAACCAGCACCATGTTCGTATGACCACTACTCCTATTTTTTTAAAAAATACTGACCTTTTGAAAAAGAAAATTAAAGCTCTGTTAAGATGTTCAAGTCTACGGAAAGAGGAGGGTTTTTCTCCTGGGAACAACGTCAATAAAATTTAGAATTCAGAAATGTTTCAAATGTTCTCAGAAAGGCTTGTGATCCTTCAGAGTCCCATCAATAAATCAGTTCACAGAATCTGGTAAGGTTTATTTATCTGACTGGAACTAAGGAATTTGTACTAAATCACTACATTTTTTGAAATATTGGTTCTCAAATGAAATATCAAAACAGAGAGAGAAAGAAAAAAATATTGTGACCTGACATCTTAATGCAGCGTTACTATAAAAACAGGGAGGGTAGAAGTTACATTTCCAGAGATAGTCAATTTTCACTGCAGCCAACAACAAGAAACCCATTGGTCTCAGTTACTCATTTTAGCAGTTGGTGTGTCACGCTGGTCCTGCTTCGCTTGCGATGGCCTGAGGAAGGCTGATTTACACATGTGTAAAATCCAGCTCAGTTCAGTTGTACAAAGCTATTAGTTACTAAATAACTGCAGCTCAGATTTTTCTTTCATATATTTGAATCTAGTTACCTGAAATAAACATCAAAAAATCTAAATAGCTAAACATTGCTGGAATCAAAATTACAAAAGACCAACTAAAAGATACGCATCTAGAAATGGCTAAGTTCAAGCTCTTTTCAGATCAAATATTCCAGCAGTTATATTTGACATTTAGAACATATCCAAGGATGTAATTTTTAAAAATATATACCTTCAGATGCTGCAATAATGACAGCTCTAAAAAAAAACAGATAAAATTCACTTTTAAAGAAATAAATTTTTTCCCTCACACTCTGCACAGTCTCAGCTCATCATATCCAGCATCTAAAACTGTCGTTGAAGGGAGAATAAATCTCTCAGGACAACATCTTTTAACTGGAACCAAAGGTTAAAAGACTCACATTGGAAACCCTGAAGCACAAAGGAGGACTCCAATATTCCCTGAGCAATTTACAATGAGCTTTAATTTACCCACTTAGAAAATGTGATTTTCATAGGAAAGGTACAATAGTAATAAATCTCATCCTGCTAGGAAGTCTAAGAGGCGAAAACAAAACAAAATTTCACCACCTATTTGTGCATTAACTTGTTCACGCCACTGATAACCAGGTTGTGAAATACATTTTCAGGACATAATTATCATTCTAAAAGATTAATGTATTAGAACTTTCCGAAACAGGGCAGTTTAATCTATGGTTAGCAATGGAACAAAGCTTTCAAAATATTTTGCATTCTTTGAAAAGCGTGATAGTGAAGTCGTTTTCATTCATGAATCTTGAATTTTAATGTAAACATCTATAAAATACAACACTGTATGTAGCCCTTAAAGTTACGATATAAAACAAAAATGTCGTGACTAAAGCTAAGCATGTGGAAATAAACACGGAACAAACCTCAAGGTTTGTCACTGACTACGAGACGGGTGTTTCTAACTCCCTCGTGTGAATTGAACAGAACATATGACACTGAACATCTGCTACTCGATCAACTAACCTGGAGATGATTAATTTGTTCGCAACACATCTTTTATAGCTCTTCTACTCTTCCTTGTACCATGGTTCTTCTTTTTGCTCCTAATAAGTTGTCATGAACATGAGACCGAGCATACTCTCCAACTGATATTGGTGGCCGTGCACTGGTGAGCCCATGCCTTGAATGTGGCAGGTTCTCCCGGATTATACGCATTGTTGTTACTGGAATAATGGCAGGCTAGTCTCAGCAACTAAACCTAAAGTCCAGTTTGAGATGGTGCTCAAAACCACTGGGATAGCAGAGCCAGCCTTGGGATTGACCCACCCATTTACGTCTACAGCCAGTGAATTGTTCCCATGGCTCCCAAACAGTACCTTCTTGTAGCGGTACTATTTACTGCTCTGCTCATCTTTGAATTGTCTCAACATAATTTTACGTTTAATGATATTCATGTATATGACTTGTGGAATCAATTCAAGAGCTAAAATGTATAGATGAAACAGCTGAGTTAAAATAAAAAACTCATAAGTTACTGAAGGGACATAAATTAAACAGTGTGTACTTCTGCAGTCACTTAACTGTCATTCTGCCAGCCGCAGAGTCCAGTGTGTCCCAGAGACCTTTCATGACTTTTTGATTTGACGCTCTAAGTCCCAGAGGACATTTCTGCTCTTAGGATATTATCACATTTCTTCAGGAGGAAATAAACACGAAAGCTGCCTGAGGGAGGGGCCCGTGTTCTCTGTCCTACAGCCAGTCTGGCTATGGAGCTGGACAAGTCATGGGGTACTTTCGAACTCTTTTCCAAAAGCACACATTTTCCTACATCGCATTCTAGAAGTATTATGACATGAATTAAAAACACCCACGGAGCCTGGTAAGCTCTCCCGTGGATATTTTTCTAAAAGGATTGGTGTAAAAAAGCAATGCCTGTCTTTCTTATTTGGGGGGAAAAAGAAGTGTACATCACCTTACAAATTTGTTGCCAAGGTAATCGAGCAGGTATGTTATTATGAGACACCAGAAAAACTACAGGGATAATGGTAATTTATGTACATTGGGGGACAGTCAATGACCTGAAAAAAGGCATGCCAATTGAGAAATAATAACATGATAATAAATAGTAAATGACTTTTGATTATTGTGAGTTTCTGATAAGCAGTTGAGTTTCCCTAAAGAAATAAACAGTTTATCAATGATTTGTAATAAGTTACAAGGCCCTGTAAATTGTAGATATAGAGAATACTGGTTTTCTACTCAATAATACCTTTTTATTTCCTAAAGGTATTGCTTAAGGACCACATTACACAGTATGTATACAAGGGCCTTTAGATGATAATGTACTATTAAAATGCACTATTCTTTGCCTCGGCAGTTGAGTGACAAAAAATGATAATCTCATTCGTGGATTTTTTAAATTTCTGGAATGATGTATATATCACAAAGGTTAATTTTTAAATATCAAAATAGAACATGGCATTTATTTATAGTGAAATTTCTTAATTACTTTGTTATTTCATTGGTTTATTTAAGAATGCCAAATAACACAGAATACTGAATAAAAGATGTCTGTAACATATTTTGTCCTAAATTTCACCACCTGCCTTCTAGTGATCTAGTCAACAGCTCAACAATTACTGTAAAGAACAATGCCACCTCCCTTTAAAATCAATATATCACTCATCTCCCATTTTATTGGGGTTAATGGAGAAAGAATATGGCATTATTTTTACATAAGGTATAAAAATTCTTTTTATTTTTTTGTTTTACAGGGTAGGTTGCTGATAACTAGGTTGGTTGGGGCCTTGTTAGCACGTTATAGACCTATTTATACACAAGGCTCCAGGCTAGAGTGGGCGTGTACACTGGTCAGCAGAAGTCACCTTTGCCTTTCTATTCCTTATGAACTGGCCCAGTGGTTCTCTGCCCTGGTTGCACATTAGAATCGTCTGAAGACTGTTTAAAAAATACTGATGATCAAGCTCTAACCACAGCTTCAGTTGGTCTAGGATGACATCTGAGCAAGAGCATGTTGAAAAACTTCCCTGGGCGACTTTAAGGCACAGCCATATTGGAGAAGCAGTAATCTAGAGAACGAGAGAGGTGTAAGATAAAAATATAATTATAAACTTTTACAAGGGTGGTTTAGGAAAAGTATAAGAAGGTATGAGGATGATTAACAAGACTGAGGAGTGGAAGAATTAGTCAAGAAATGCCTCTCTGAATCTGTGGTGTTTCAACTAATGTCTAAAAGAGCTCAAAGACGATGGAGTTGGAAAAAAGAGAGTGTGCTAAGGAAGGCCTTGGCAAGCAGAAAGCGCAGGAGAGAGCCAGTGCGGCTGGAATGCAGTGAGCAACAGAAGAGTGTTGCAGAGAGTAGTTGGAGAGCCGGCAGGGGCCAGACCTCGCTGGCCCACAGAAGGTTGGGTGCAGGACTGTGGATTTCTCTAAGTGCAGGAGAAAGCAATCTGATGCATTTTTTTTATGTGGCATTCAGGTTAAGGGAAAGCACAATGACTTTTCTCATTTATTTAATATGTTAGTTAAAAAGTTTATTTAAAAACTTTACATAGGCAGTCAGACCAAGAAAATCAACAAGACTCCAACAGGCAGAAGGCATAGTCCTCCTCTTCCTGCGACAGATGGCAACGATAAAAGCAGTTATAAAAGCTGAGGGCGTGCCCAGGAGTCAGGCAAGAATTCCCCCATTCTTTCTAATTTTGACCTCAATATGAAATTTCCTAACCAAGCTTCCTTGGCAATGGGGCAGACTCCCCAAAGAGAAACCTTTTAAAATGGAAACTATTCTATTTTATAATCACAAAGGGGAATTACAATTTATTCAATATTTAGTTGGGGGCCCAGGATTTGAAATTTATAAAATTGCCTATATGTTCTTAGTATCACGGGAACAAAGAAACATAAAAGTAAGTGAAGAAAAATGAACAGACATGGGCTGAGGAGACCGCGGTAGCTGGTCACAGCTGGAGAGGAGGCACACATTCAACCAGCGAAGAAGGAAGAATGTGTTGGTGCCAAGGCAGTTCATCCACCACAGTAACCTCTACTGATTAGGAATGCATATTCAGAATCTCAGAATGATGCTAAATTTCAAGACTCAAGGTCCAAAAACATTCACGTGTAAATTTTAGGTCATAACTTCTTGGGCGATGTCACTGAAAAGCTTATATTGTCTGTGAAGCTAGTCAATCCTGGGGTACCCCAACATGTGACATAATGCCACACACCAGCAACCACGACCAAGAGCTAAATAATCATGCAAAGGCACATTTGCAGTCTTTCTAGAAAAGAGATCCACAGGATTACAGTCAAGTATCACTCGGGGTTCCCGAGGCCAGCTGAATGGGTACGGAAGGGCAACAGTGCTGGAAATGTTATTTCTGTTTATAAACTGAAGAATGGGGAAAAGTCAGCATGCGGAATTCAAGTGCATTTGGCAAGAAGTCAGGCAGACAAGTCATTGTGGTTCTCTCTATCTTGGTCCTGGGATCATGCTAAGTCAGTGAATCCCTTCACCCACGAAAAAATACTGCGGACCCCAAAGAACCTCACTTCATGTGACCTTTTGCAAGTTACTTAAGCACTATATGTCTTCAATTCCTGGTCTTTAAATGGGGATAACAGTACCTAGTTCCACTGACTATCTTCATAATTGAATGTTCTATTGTTACATTGCTTATCATCTTGTAAGCACATAATACCCACTAACTATACTTCTACCAGTAATCTCTCTCAATACTAAATGCCTGTGTGTTTTTCCATCAGTTTCTGTACTTCTCATTTTCTTTTCTTTGATCCATCAAACTATGTGTATGTCCATATCAGTTTTAAAGATTTTGCCATTATAATTTCTTTACTTCTCTGATAGGGCCTCATCACGTCGCTATGTAATCATGATTAACACTAGACATATTTGTATTCACAGAACTCAATCCAAAGCAAAGAGTAAGAGGTTGATGGTGGTGGTTAGGAGTTTGGGGTGTGGTCAGGGAAATCCTCAGTTCAAATCCCAGTTCTACATCGTAGTAACTAGCACATGACTAAGATGTCTAAACCTCTACTTCTTCCTCTGTAACATTAAGACAATGACATAATTTTTTTCAATGAAATTCTTAATAGGATTACATATGATGGGCAGTTTTTTATTATATTGTGAGTTCTTAGTAAATGTAATATTTTAAAAAGCAAGAGAGAGAAAATGCTGAAGCAGATAGCCTGAAGCACACGAGAAAGAAGAAAGATGATAACCTAGAATCTTAATAGATAATCTACAAAGTTTTACCTTTGTCAATTTATTTTTATAAGTAATGCACCATTTGGAAACCACAGATGAAGAGAAAACTAAAGAATCATCTTATTCAAATACTGTTGCTACTAACATGCAGAGAAGTCACCAGCTGTTGCCACTGAGGACCCCCCAGTCATACGGCATGCGGCCCCGGGAAGGAGCCGCTCCATTAGGTGAGGACACTCAGAGCAGAGAGCAGGGAGCGCGCAGATCTCCCCCATGGGCCTGGGGTAAATCTGCGTCTGGGACTTGAGGCTGAAAGGCCGGAAGGTATGCCATTTCCCTTGAAGCCCCTGGGAGAAAGTCCGGTGAGGCACTATCTATCACTGTCCTGAAAGAACATTTCAATCAAAATTCTTCGATTTAGAAGATAAAAGCTATACCCAGGGCCTTCTCTGAATCTAGTACACAGTGTATACTCAGTTAATATTAAATAATTTGAAATTTGTTTTTTAATTACTCTTTCTGTGAATTTTAAAGCCTCAGAATAGCCTATAATTACCTATGAGTTTACAACCTGTGATTACAGAATCAGCAGAGCTAGAGCAATGAAACAATGATGTTTTAAACCATAGAGACTAGAAGCTCCATCCAAATTAGGTCTCAAAACATTATAGACACTATGGTTTAAATAATACGGCCTGTGACTTAGCAAGCAGCTAATTCCTAAAGAATATATATCAGTTACACATGACATACTTGATGAAAACAAACTACTTTTTTGTTTTATCCTCATCTGAGGACATGCTTATTGATTTCAGAGAGGGGGGGAAGGGAGAAGAGAGGGAGAGAAACACCAATGTGAGAGAGAAACATCGATCACATGCCTCTCACATGCGCCTCAAACGGGGACCAAACCTGCAACCCAGGCATGTGCCCTGACTGGGAATCGAACCTGTGACCTTTCAGTTTATGGGAAAATACTTCAACCAACTGAGCCACACTGGCCAGGACAACAAAACACTGCTCAAAAGACGAGAAAGATAAGACTTGGACTGTATTTTTTTAATACACTCTCAGAAAATTCTAACACAAGGGATGTGGTGATCTTGTGTGAAAAGGACAAAGGAAGGTAAATATATATATGAAAAATGAGAATGAAAACAGAGAATACAGACAAAGAAAAAGAAGTAAAACTGTAGGATAAAAGCGACTAATTTAAGTCTGATTATCAAGTTATAATCAACTATCATATAACCAATGCGATTTTGTAAACAAGGGCAAGATGGCAAAAATAATACCGGTCACCAAACTAGACTTGTTTGTCAATAAATTTGTGGTCAGAACAATTAAATCAGTGCTTTCTATTATTAAATCAATGAGTCATATGTATTAGAGCCAAACATCATGGGAAAACTTTGATGGATATACCCTTCAAGATGTTTGCCCTTCCATAAGGTACTCCGGAATAAACTAATAAACTAATAAGTACACATCCAAGGTCCCAATTTGCTTCCAAAACTTATCCTTCATCCAGAGGAACAGGATGTGGAATGTCCAGACAACAGCTACAGTTTCACACCTCAATTTATAACGGAAGACAGAACACTTCAATTAAAAAAATAAAAAACATGGCTAATAGGTAGCAATTTCAATAAGCAAGTTTTAAATATATATTAACAGCACCTCAAAATCCTTTCTATACATTAGATAAACAAGCATAAAAATATTCCCTTCCTATGGAAGATTTGTTTTCAATACTTGGAACTTGGTAAAACCTTCAGAAGCTGAAGGTTTTTGTGCTCCATTCATTATAAGCTTTGATTAAGGGTACAAGATTTCTTTTTTCTTTTTTTTTTTTTTGAGATTTTTTTCAGTATTGTTATTCTATTACAGTGGAAACTGAACAAAATAAAGAAGCTAAAATAGTGTGTAAGATGTTCTGAAATTACATAATTGTGGCTTGAAATATACCGACTTGTGGCAGGAACTGGTAATCTGTTGAATCTTGATCTAGAAACTGAAGTGTTAAGATTGTGAAAATTCATGTATGATACTAATTTTTCTGAATGTTTGTTATAATTCAACATTAAAAATATTATGGATACTAAGGACATTATTTTACATGACCATAATATTATAATGCCATTATCACACCTAAGAAAATGACCAATTTTACCCTATCACATAATTCAATATCTAGTGTATATTCATATTTTCCTTGTTTATCTAAAAGTAGGTTTATTATTCACATCTGTTTTAATCAGGATCCAGTCGAAGTTCAAACACTGTATTTGATTGCTACATTTTTAAAAATATTTTATTGATTATGTTATTACAGTTGTCCCATTTCTTCCCCATCATTCCCCTCCACCCTGCACACCCTCTCCCACCCACATTCCCCCCTTTAGTTCATGTCCATGTGTCATAAGTTCTTTAGCTTCTACATTTCCCACACTATTCTTGCCCTCCCCCTGTCTATTTTCTACCCACCATCTATGCTACTTATTCTCTGTACCTTTCCCCCCCTCTCCTCCTCCCACTCCCCTGTTGCTAACCCTCCATATGATCTCCATTTCTGTGGTTCTGTTCCTGTTCTAGCTGTTGGCTTAGTTTGCTTTTGTTTTAGGTGTGGTTCTTAATAGCTGTGAGTTTGCTGTCTTTTCACTGTCATATTATTTAATCTAGTATAGTCCCCTTCCTTTTAACTCGTTCCCAGGCCCTGAGAGTTGTGTTGTAAACATTCTATATTCTAGGTTTGTCTGACTGGCTGCTAGGATCCATAAGCAGAATTCTGAAAGGAGCTCCCATGATGTACGCCCTCATGTCATCCCCCTCCCCACAGTGACAGCAGGACCTGTGAACACGAGGGGACACCACTCCCATCAGAAGGTTGGCAGATACTGAAGATACACATAAGGTCCTGAATTCGTGGGCTATGAGTTCATTAAAAGGGAGGTTATCCCTGGTGAGCCTGACCTGATGGAGGAGCCCCCTCAGAGACATTCCAAGCAGCAGAGAACTTCTCTTGCTTACTCTGAAGAAGTCATCCTGTGGGAGGAGGGGCCACTTGGCGAGGATCTGAGGGTGGGCTCAAGACCATTTTCTGGCCCGCAGTCATACAACTGCACCCAGGGAATTCTACCAACAACCGGATGGGGCTGGTCAGAAGACTTTGAGTCTTGGATGAGATGCCTCTCCCAACCCCTTGATATTAGTCACAGGAGACCCTGAGCAGAAGATGAAGACAACCCACACCCTGATTCCTGTCTTGGGAAAAATTATGAGATAATAAATTTGAGTCATTTGAAGAAAAAAAAAAAAAGACATACCTGCTAATTCAGTGGACACTTCACTGAGTGTACATCACTAATGAACTAATTGGTCCTGCTTTGCTGTGGTTGATGAGCACAGAAAAACTAGATCAGTAACTTCTAGACAGGTGCATCATTCAAAAAGCACCATCTAGGTAAAACATGAACCCCAGTGACCTCCAAACTAGTGATGCTCATCAGGCAACCCAAGCCCAGTAAAACCAGTCTCCTACCCTGGCTGGTGTGGCTCAGTGTTTGAGCGCTGGCCTGCGAATCAAAGGTTCGCTAGTTCAATTCCCAGTCTAGGGCACATGCCTGGGTTGCAGGCCAGGTCTCCAGTAGGGGATGAACAAGAGACAACCACACATTGATGTTTCTCTCCCTCTTTCTCCCTCCCTTTCTCTCTCTAAAAAATAAATAAAATCTTAAAAAAAAAAAAAAAGAATCTACCTGTCCGCCCCATAAAAGGTCACTGTTTCATGCTGCATTAAACATATTTTTAACAGTGTATCTGTTCCCTCTAGCTAATCTTGCAGTAAAATGATATTAAGTGATTAACAGTATGGCAATGATGGAAACAGATGTCACAGGTGAAAAAAATTGGAGGCAAAGTGATTTAGAAGATAGAAAACTGGTCTAGAATCAGTAGACTTGGCTTCTTCCCATCAAATCTCTGATTGTAACTACGCTAAGCAGGTCATTTAACCTGCTTACACTTCAGCCTCCCTTTCTGTGACCATCTGCTTTGCTTATAGAAACACTGTGACGATTAACAAGAGTGACAATAAAAGTGCTTTGAGCTCACAGGAAAAAGACTGTATAAATATCCCATACGAAGTGTTATTACTGATTACATGGAAGTATCACGCAGATTTTTGTATACGTTGTAATTTTAAGGGAGAGTAATCCTCTACAGCAAAGTCAATACAGCAAATTACAATCTATTGTCACTTTTCAAACACTTATTCTAGGCAATGATATTAGAGACATAACAAAAGAGAGAAATAACTCAAAGTGAGATGCTGAGCAGATGCAAGAGATATAACTAGCTAAACAGGAAAACATATGATGCAGAGTGACTTATTAAATGTACGTTTGGACCAAAAGTCACTAAAAAATGAACTCTGATGGGTTATAATAAAGTATGGTACTTAGTAGTCCATTCACAACCTTAAAAGCAATTTGGGGCCCCGGTAGGGTAGGTCAGTTGGTTGGAATGTCATCCAGATATGCCAAGGTTGCAGGTTTGATCCCCGGTCAGGGCACATACAAGAATCAACCCGTGAATGCATAAACAAGTGGGACAACAAATTTCTCTGTCTCTGTCTCTGTCTCTCTCATCCTTCCTCTCTCTCTCTCTAAAATCAATAAAAATTAAAAAAGAAAAGCAAATTGGGGCTTTATGGTTACAACCATTATTTCTAACATAGCACATATTTTCAAGTAAACCTAAATCTTCCAAATATCAGTATTTCTTTTAAGTGAAAGTTAATTGTTAACAAGTTCCATATAACATTTTCTATAAAATGAACAAACCATTTAATAAAGCCACACTTCATTACCTAAACCTCCTTTATTTCCAATTACCAATAATCCAATCTGCCTATGTTTTTATTTCTTAATTAAAGAACCTCTGAGATAGCAGGGTATCATCAATTAAAATCAAATGTAAATTAATTGTGGCTCTAGATCCCTAAATGTACACCATTTTTATCAGCCAAAATTCTACTCTTTCTTGAGAGTTTTTGGGTAGGTTTCATTTCTCTGTAGCTTAGAAAATAATTTTACTCTAAATAGATAATGCAGATAGCTGTACAAATTCTATTCATTCTAATGATGAAAAATGTTATTCATTTAAACTATTCTAAATACTGTCCTTACAGACAGACACCTTAGAGCAGCAAGTTCTTAACACTAAAAGTACCCTAAGTGGTTTGAGATTCAGGTCACTTAGGGGCTCACTCACAGACTGGGGTGTCTTGACATTTGCCACAGAGGATTTAAGACTTCAGGTACTCTAATCATAATGACCCGCTACAATCAGTTCTTCACAAGCCAAACAAACTAGGCGCAGGAATGCATCGCCTGGTACCAAGAGCCTGACACAAAAGAAACGTAAGTTTTTTAATGAGATATCATTGACTAAAGGTAAAAATGAGAAGCACAGGTTTAATTACCGTTTATTAGGAATAAGACAAGATGGTTTTTATTTGTGTGTTTATTTAACCTCTCTTCCCTTTGATAAACTACTTCATTTTAATTAAGACAAAAATTTTTAGAGCAAGTAAGGTTCACAGCAAAATAGAGGGAAATGCACAAAAATTTCCCTTACGGCTCCTGCCCCCACACATGCATAGCTTCCCTCATTGTTAACATTTCTTACCGGTGTGGTGCCTTAGTTCCAAATGATGGACCTACACGGACACATCATAATTACTCAGCCTTCACAGTTTGCATTACGGTTCACTCTTAGCGTGGCTCAGTCTATGGGCTTAGACAAATGTATAATGACATGTACCACTTATTATTATGGTATCACACACAAGTGTTTCACTGCACTAAAAATCATCTGTGCTCTGCCTGTACATCCATCTACCTCCATCCCAATGGACAACCCCCTGAAACTGATCTTTGCACTGTCTTCATAGTTTTTTCCAGAATGTCGTAGAGTTGGAAGTATACAGTGTGCAGCCTTTTCAGATCGGCTTAAGTTTTCAGTTCTTGATAGTTATTTTTTTGTGTGTTCAATAATTTTCCATTGTCTAGGTGTAACATAATTTATTTACCAATTTACCTACTGAAGGACATCTCGGTTGCTTCCAAGTTTGGGCAATTACGAACAACGTTGCTGTGACATCCCTGTGGGGAGCGTGTGTGGATACGTTTTCTATTCCTCTGGGTAAGTATCAAGGAGTATGACTGTTAGACTGTATGGTAAGAGTGTGTGTAGTTTTGTAAACTGCCCAACTGTCTTCCGAAGTGGCTTACCGTTTTGCATTCTCACGAGCAATGAGTAAGAGTTCTTGTTGCTCCAGCTCCTTGCTAGCAACTGGTGGGGTCGGTGTTCTGGATTTTGGTCATTCTAACAGGTGTGTAGTGGTATCTAGCTGTCGCTTCAATTTACATTTCCCTGATGAAATATGATGTGGAGAATCTCTTTATATGTTTATTTGTTAACTGTGTATCTTCTTCAGAGTGTCTGGTAAGGTCTTTGGCCCACTTTTTAATCAGGTTATTTTCTTACTGTAGAGGTTTAAGAGTCCTTTGTATATTTGTGGTCACCAGGCCTTTATCAGATATGTCTTTTGCAAATATTTCTTCCCATCTGTGGTTTGTCTTCTCATTATTGGATCCTTGGTTTTTTTTTTTTTTCACTGTAAATTATTATACTACTGTTCAATCCCTGAGCACAGTTATCTCTAGTTAAACAATATTTATTAACTTAATCAGGAATGTGTTCTTTCTTGACAAAATCATTTCAGATTTTTATCTTCCTCTGGCACTTAAAATGTTTTTCTTTCCTTTACAATAAAAAATTATACTTCAATGAACACTAAGTACTTATTCTACACAAAAAGGATAGACTTTTTTAAAGAATAAATTATATTTCACCTACTTTAGAAAGAATGGTAGTTGATCGTAAGCAAAATAAATTTTTAGGATAAAAATTAAACAGAAACCATTAAGGACAGATGTTGATGTTTGCCCCTGTGGGGGGAAGTTAAGAATTAAGAGGTACTGTTTCCTTTAGCAAAGGAAAAAGAAACAAAAATTAAAATTTTAATCTCATTAAACAGATGAAACACAATCAAATGTAGAGGATTATCCTGAAATGAAAATCTATACTCTGACAAGAAAAGCTTAGGCCCCAGCCTGAAAAATATGTTGAGTTACAGTTTTCAAAGGGCTATAAAAACTGTTTAAATGCACGATTTATGTATCATCCTTTATACTGAAATAATATACCACATTACATTGTAACCTACCAAATGCATTAATGATTAAAAGTCTCCAAGATAACACTGCTTGTGGCGTACCTCCCGACCGAAAGGAATAAAAGATGAGATCTCCGTCCAGCACCAAAGGCCATGAGGTCTGCGCGGCTGTGAGTACTGTTCATGATCAAGCATTAAAAAGAGCAACAGCAAAGTGCTGATTATGAGCGTCTGAGACAGATTCGTATGCTCAGAGATGCCAAGCTGAGTTGCAAATTTACTCTTCCATTTTGAAAATTTAGCAACCAGACTATATTCCTTTTTTCCTTCCTTTGTTTCAATAAGAACTTACAGTTCAAAGAGGATTGAAGTAAACTAACCAAAGTCATTGAGTTAGTAAGGAACAGGTCTGAGAGCTAGATCGGATCCAAGCATCTAAAAGGTCTTCAAAAGTTATCAAAACCCGGAGAGCTTGCCAATATTGTTTTTCCTGAGGAAAAAATAAACTTAGAAAAGATCATTTTTTCCCTTTTTTTCCTCAGGAAAAACAAAATTGGCAAGCTTTCAAGCTTTTGATACCTATGTCAGTTTGAAAAACATAGTATATCTACTATGAAAAATCTCACAGTGATATATACTATGTGTATTTTAAAATAAATAACAATTAAACAAATCTTCTCCAAACCCTAAAATGAACAGTCCTAAATTGAAAAGAAAACTGACCTACCAAACAACTATCATTTATTAAGCATTTTCCATATGCATGCTACTTGCCAAGAGTTTGAATGAATAATCTCAACCAAAAGTATGTTACAATTATTTCTATTTAAAACAGTGAAAAAAATTTGACCAACTTCATACGGTTAATATATGGGAGGTAGGATCTGAAGTAAAACAGTCTGACTCCAGAGTGCTTCGTTACACAATTCTTAATTTGATATCATAAATATCCTTGAAGATCTACCTTTTTTTTTTTTTTTTTTTTTTTTTTTTTTTTTTTTTTGCTTCGGTTCTATATAAAAGCTAAGCTCTTTCGTCCTTCAGCATCCAGTCAATAAATGGAACTTCTCCCGAGGAAAGACCATCACATTGACCTAGAGAACTCTGCTTGCTTTCTTGTTTGGCAAAACAAGAAGACGAAAGTATAGAAGATATCAGACATATGAGACAAAAGACCTTTACGATTTAGTTGAGGAGATGAAATACATAGAGCATGTGTTAAACTTGGTTTCAGACAAGTTTTATAGTAAAAAGGGAAGCAGAGGATGTAAGACAAGCCACTGACCTAGGAGAGGAAAGCAGGGAGCGGGAGGTCTCCCATGGGGAGAAAACTGTCTGAACAAGCAAGTGGGAGCACTGCGCAGTTCCGAACTCAGAAGCACCTGGAGGATGAAGCGTCAGAAAGAGAACGTGCTCAGTGGGTTACGAGTTATAATGGCCTAAAGACCGGTCACAGGATTGAACCGCTGTGTGGTGACTGACTCCTTTAAGAAAGAAGTCCCCCTGAAGTGGCGAGGCAAGGAGGGCAGCTAAAAAAAACTGAAGGTTGGATTATTGGATTAAAGAGAGAGAGGGAGGAAATGAAGTAAAGTTAGTGACTACAAAATAATTAAAAACTTTAGATAGGAAACAAAAAGGATAAAAACAACATACGTTCAACGAATACAGGTTTTTTTAGAAACAAAAAATTGAGTATGTTTTTATGTACAGGGAGTGCAGACTATATACAGAAAGGAATTAAGTATGTAAATAGAGATTTTTCAAACCCTCTAGGAAAATGTAATTGTTTACATTTCTTTAGGAAAAGTTTAGGAAAAATGTAATCGTTTGAGAAAAGTCCCAGAGATTCAAGAAGATGGGGGATTATGATTAAAAACATAAATTAAAGGGCTGGGCTTGGCAAAGAATAGCTCTATTTATTACTTAGACACAGTAAATAGAAGCAAATGAAAACATACCAAGATTTTCATGTTGAGGGAAAGGGGAATTAAGGGAGCTAAACTTGGGTAGCCTTAATATTCTCAGCAAATTAAAAGTTAATGTCATCCTGCTAACTGTAATGAGAGAAGGGATAGAGTTGGATTTAGGAAGAATTAAATTGTCTAGAGTAGTCAAAAGAGCGAATAAGAAAAATAGCGATGTCTTCTGAGCTGAGGCACAACATTTGTTTTCATTTTCTGTTTTGCCAGCATTCTAGGGAAAAGAATTTCTCCCAAATGTCCCAAATGCCCATCTTCTGGGGAAGAACCAACACTTGCTTATGTAAGCTTCTCATTTAGTTGATCTTCTGATAATCTATAGAACCAAAGGAAGTAACGTTCCATTCAATTCACATTCATTTAATCTTCTACCAAGATTGCTGCCTAACCTCCTCCTGGCTGGAAAGTATAATTCTGTATAACAATTTAAGTACAGAAGACTATCTCTTCATTTTACAACTTAAAAACAGTTTATCGTTAATCATCTCTTAAGTCATCTTATTATCAATTTATAAAGTTTATTTAGCTTCCTATAAGATTGTAATATTAAAATGTTTCCTTAATATCAAATAACAACAAATGACCCGTTTTGACCCACTGTTCAAGTCGCTGACTGGCAAGTTTGAAATTCAGATACCTCGGGATCTTCGGCATTCACGTCAATGAAGTGCCTCTACGCCCATTAGCAGATTACCGGACTGATCCACAAAACAACCATTTTGCTGCTAGTGCAGATACCTACAAAACAAACACTATCTACCTATGATACGCACAGTGATATATTTTATTAACAATAAATTCTTTTCGAAACATGTTTAAAAAGCCCTTGTGATTTTATGGAAACTATTTGTGATTGAATTCAGGATTGCTAAAACATAAACCATTCTGATCACAAAAACCAGATCTGCGGAACACCCATTGATCAGAAGGTTGAGGGCTTAGTGAGTGGGAGTCGGTTGCGGATATTAGAACAACAATCCAATGTCTCCGTAATGGAAAGGGTGGCCAGGACAGAAACCATTCAAGGAGGAACATTTTCACCTAAGAAACACTGCATGGCTCAAAGGCTAGACCATCTTCACCTGCTCCAGTTTGTCACGGGGTCAGTTATAATCTCGACCATTCCATGCTAACCATTGTTAGCCTTGAAGAAGGAGATAATTTAGAAGTTAAAAGGCAGGTTCTCCGAAAGACGTAAGAAGGAACCTGGGAAGGACAGTAAACTGATATGCCCACAGCCCACCGACAGTAAGGGTAGGCAAAGCTCTTTCTTTCCTCTCTGTTCACACTGGGGCTCAGCCACCCATGGCACTTAGATGATGAGACTGACCAAGAGGTCTTTGACGAATGTCCTCTCCAGAAGCAATGATTTCTTTATTACTTCACCTTGTTTTTTAAAGAATAACAATTTATGTTGTGAATCAATTTCAGAGTTTTAGGTACATTTTATATATGTTCTGTAATAAATCCTTGGATCATTTCACTTTGCAATGTAACTGAGCTCCTATTACCAAAGGTGGAGTCCATGTCCCCACTTCCTGAATCCAGGTAGACCTGTGACTTATTTTGCCCACGAGAATCTGGCAGGATTGACACTGTGCTATTCCAAGTCTAGGCTTTTAGACACCTTGCACGTTTCTGCCTCCTCCTTTGGAAATCTGCCACCACTAAAAGAACAAGGTCTAGGCTGCTGAGGGTAAAAGATCCATGAAGAAGAGCCCAGCGGTCCCAGTCAAGGTCATCTTAGACCACCCAACAGCCAAACAACTCCCAAACATGGGAAAGAGCATACAGTCTAGATCAGCAGGCCTGCCCACCTGACTCACAACTGCCCAAGACACACGAAAACCCAGTCAAAACAAGAACTGCCCAGCTAACATGTGAACTCATAGGCAATGAAAAATTGCTTGTTATTTTAAAGTCACTGAGTTTTGTGATAATTTATTACATAGTAGTACTATGGCAATAGATAACTGATACATGCTTTTACTCTGAGATACATGATTTGTTTAAAGAAAAGTATACAAGTATATACAGACATATATAAAAATAAACTTGCTATTAACGCTTTAGCTACATAGCTTCTAATGGATTATTAGGTCTTATTATGGAGCAGAAATAACAGACTACTGTAAAGACTTGGGACTTGTTACCAAGACTCCTTTATTAGAAAATCTTCTTGTTTGTGTAACTCCTCTCTGATGGAATGGATTCCTGTATCAACCTAAACCCTCACTACAATTTTGAACATTATAATTACAACATAAAGTAACTGGAATAGTAATTTTCCAAATACACATAAAATTTTATTGTTAGTTTCGCTGTATCTTCTGCAATTACTCATGTTTTCACAATCACCGATGATATGCTCTTCTTTATTCCTGAACAGGGCTGTGGGCTCGCTGCTAAAGTATTGATGAAAACAAAAATTCTTTTTCTCTCATGTTTGGATGTTCCTTGGATCACTAATAATAATTGCAGCTACATTATACTAGTGTCTTTCAAAGAAACATCCCACCGTACTACTGGAATTAATTACTCCCCTTCCAGTGCAGACACCGTTTCAGCGTTAGTGGGGCTTTCAGGGGACATGTACAGGCCTTTTGTCACATATGTTTGGATGCCATAGTTTAAAAACCTTAACATATAGAAGAATACTATTTGGTACGAAAAGAATGGGAAGTGTATTTGCATTCGTCATTCATCATGTAATAAGAAAACTATCCTGACAGGTCTGCTACACGACTGAACATTAGGACATTTCTGTTGCGGTCTAGCCTTGGGTTTTGGGACACTGCATTGGCAGCTGGGGGACTCAGTGGTTCAAAGGAGACAGATTATTAACTGGAGAAACGTAACGCTGCTATGGAAACCTGGTTTGCTTCGGAGAGAAGTAACAACATGGTTTCACAGGCAGAGTGGACACGCTGTAAAGAGATTCTGCAGGAGCACCGCATAGCAGAGCACTGTATTGGGACTTCCAGCTGCTTAGTCCCCTAGCAGTTTCATTAGCTTAATTGGAACGGGGATTAATTAGTAACACTCAGGTTCTATTCTTAGTGGTGAAGGGTGTACTATTTCCCTTGGAGAACTATTTCACTGAGGAACTTCTTTAGAGAAAAAGAAGTTGCTTGATAAACATATGATTTATATAGAATAAACTGATACATATCTGCTTTATATGTTGAAGGAACTAGAATAAATGGCTCCTATTTTTCCACTCAAGTTCCAAAGATGAAGAAGTAGGCATTTCTCAAAATTTGGGCAACCAACATCTATTCCCTATTTCTAGCAGGGCCCTGATTTTCTCTAAGAAACTGCCCTTGTGTGTGTGCTTGATGACACCTCCAGGCGGCTGGCACTCACTAACACAGCCACAGGTTCTAGATACTCCCCCACTCTCTGGCCTGGTTCAGAGAAGGGCTGGGAATGAGGCCGAAGCTCAGACAACACTGTTCTGGACTTCAAACCCTCCTAACCGCACACAGGATGAGAAAGGACCAGTGTTCGCTTGGTGCAGAATCACGTCCTGACCGGACAGATCATTCCCTTGAAAGGGCAGCTTCATTCCCATCTTGCCTTGATTTCTCCCATTCGCAAACTAACACTTCTTAGCCCTGCTTTGGTTTTTATGGCCCTGGTGCTTTTCAAATGTATTCCTTCTTGTTTGACGTAGACACAGTTGGTATTTGCTGCTTGGAATTAAAGAGTTCTAACTATTACAATTATGTTAAAACACACGAATATTACACATCAAATGCATGAGGTGGGGGTGCTTTGTTTCAATCCCAACCACAAAGTTAATCAGTACACTCCATAAAATAATCAAAATTGCTTTCTTTTTTCTTTATACTTACTACTGTCACAAAAAGAGCTAAAACATCCCTTCAGTCTCATGATTTCTAGCTTCAAAGGTATAGATGTAGTGCATAACTACATTTTTCCCTTCTTATTTCTTCCCTAGATTGTATCTGCCTTTCTACTCAGGGAAAACTGATTACCATTCCCATATCTGCATCTGTTGTTGCCCTTCTTCTACCTTTACCTGTTAGGTATTTTACACATGACAGAATTTCTTCCTCCTTTGATTCTAATTTATGCTGTTCTCTTCATTGAAAACCTTGCTCAGTATTTAGCTTCTGGGAAGTTGTCTTTTATTAACCTCCTTGACTGATCATTCCATTATTGCAAATCCAATTCAACACTTACAGATGTCACCTGCATTGCATTTTCACTTATTTTAGTTTGTGAGTAGTTTTTAGATGTGTGTGTGTTTTAGCTTTGCCATTAAATTTTCAAGTTCCCTAAGAGCTGGAACAAAATCTTTTTCCTAATCCTCAATGTTTTTATGACAGAATTCTGACAGAATTTATGACAGAATTTTATAGCAGTAGGGACTAATACTGTTGAATAACCATTTTTACAAAGATTTTCAGAAGATATTTAAGAAGGAGCTGGATCTCGCAAAAGGCTATTCACAGATAACTTCAATAACTTTTATAGTAGTTGGTCTCTTGATAGGTTTTTAAAACATGTAATTGCTCTGAATGTATGTGATTTTAACTTTTCCTTTTGAATGGTAAATTTTTAAAAAAAGGATCAACAAAATTAATGCTCACCTCTTTGAGAATGCCAGTTTGATATGACCTGGACAAAAACAAGCTACCAGCAGCTATCGACACTGTGCATAAATGATCTACTACTAACTGCATGGGAAGACGTCATTCAAAACACTTCCAATGGCTTCAAAGAGAAAGCATCTTCCCCCAGTGAAAGGTGTTTTGGTTTCAGGTTGTCCATGGCTAGTCTTTCTCCCCTTTGCGAAGTCCCTGGAGACTCATGTTCAGGAGGACTGCTGTTTTGGTTACATAGTCAAATCACACGTTTGCCATCCTTCAACTGTTGCAGGACGAGATTTATGGCTCAAGGTTTGCCCTCACTAACGATGGCTCCAGTCCTTTGTGTTATGGCTTTCACAGAGTCCCTCTTGAGTTTAATAAGCTTTGCCCTGTACTACCATTCTTCCAAGAGCTCCATCACCAAGGCAAACAATGCACTGATGACAAATCCTGGGTGTTCTAAAAATTCTGGGTTATATCGAAATTCAATGCAGATCATTAAAATTTGAACCGCAGTTTTAGACATTTCAACCTCTGAAATTGTGGCTATTGTTTTCTGGAAATTAAAATTATCTGTGGATAAAAAATTATCATTAAGTATATATTCTCTATAGGTATTATGTCTCTGAAGGAGTAGATGTATTCAGTGAAGTCAGTATTAGTGGTATCACATTATTTAGTAAATCTCACAGATAAGTCACTGCTCAATTAAAATAATATTAAGAATCTTTTATCCAAGTATTTCTCAACCCTTTTTATTTATGATTGCTTCCCTAAGGAGTCTTTTAAGATATTGTTTTTCTAATTGCCACCCCACATGAAATTTTAATATACTGCATATCTTTTATGTACCACATGCATATCTACGCTTATTGATCAAAGGAGTAAGTATAAGGCTTATAATATTTATTCAATGCAGAGCTAAGAATGACTAAGTACTTTTGTAAAAAGCTATTAACATTTAATTTAGCTTTATAACTCTTTGTGCTGAGCAACTTTTAATGAAACTTATTTCATTCCATAAATTTCAATTATCAAATATCATATGAAACTAATTTACATAAATCCATATTAGTGATATAATCAAATTTCTAAACAATAATTCAAAATTATTACATTTCCAGTAAAAGCAACTTTACTGGAAAATTTTGATTAATTGTTAAAATATATATTTTAATGAACTGAGCTTTTGAATTTTACTTGATAGAAAAAAAAATTTTAACTTAACAACTGCTAGATAATCATTCAGGTATTGTCAACATTTTTTTCTTTTCATCCCTCGAGATAACTTGTATAAAGTTGATAAGATATAAACTATTTTTATTTATTCTTAAAGCCCCAGTCATGCACAAAAGCACTGAGGGACAAATAAAAAAAAACCCACAGGGCAGCCAGTGGCAGCCACCAAGTGGACACAGGCCACCTCTCGGGCCACAGCTGTGAGGTGCAGCAGCAGACGCGAGCCCTCGGGCCACAGCGGCGCCCTCTCCTCAGCCCCACAGCCCTGACCTGTGTGCACCTGCGTGCTTTCCGTGGGCTCGCTCAGTGCCGCTCACAGGATACCAAGGTCTAAGGGGTCAGATTGTGTCCATAGACTGAACTTTTCTGGGACACAACACATTGTAATATATTTTATATACATAATATATATATAATACATATATTCACATCTGCTCTCTCACCCCCCAAAGAACTGATTTTCATTCCTTTGGGGGTGATATCTGACAACAAATGCTGTGTTTTTTAAAGAATTCATGTGTCCTTCAAGCTACAAGCCTAATTTCCTTCTTCCATTTATCACCAATTTCTTTTAAAGAGCTGTCAACATGTTGAATGCCACACCATTCACTCACTCCTCAACCAAATCCAGTGTGATCTCTAGTCTTCTCTTCCCCCCAGACTGCCTTGGCTCTTGACAAACTCTTAGCAAATATTCTCCGCATAGAAAAAAGACCTCTTACGTGTGTTGAGTCAACAGTACATCCTCAGTCCTCCTTTTGCTTACTCTGCTGTTTTTGGTAGTGTTGACCATCCCCTCACACATGCCAGTTTCACAACACTTCTCTTTTCTGGATAATTGCTAATTTCAGTCTTTTCTCAATTTACTTTGGTACAATTTTTACTTTAAACACAGCCTTACCCTCAAGATTTCTTTGTTCAGCTGCTTCTCTAGGCAATGTAACTGGAACCATCCCATGGCTTCACTTATTGATTGTACGCAAAAAATGACCATCAAATATCTCTACCTCCTGACCACTGCTCGGAGCTATCTGGAACGCCCACAGGAATGTCAAGTTCAGCACAACCCAACCTGAGTTCATGACTTCACCCTACTTGTACTGAGCTTGGTCTTCTTGCTTAAATGGCATCACCATCCACAGCACCCTGTTTCACCTGGAGACCTGGGAGATATTTGTACTCCACCTTCCTGTCTTCCCCATGCCACCCCGCATCCTATCATATCCAACCCACCTGTAGAAGTACAAACGTTAGCTAGTGATGATTTCAATATGTGTCATAAATTTTCTGCTTCCACTGTCACTGTCCCAGTTTGGGCCCTATCTCTCATCCGGTCTACTGCAGGAGTCCTCTGTTAAATGTCCCTTTTGTTTCTTCTCTAGTCCTCCTTTCATACACCCACCCAATTTTTCTTTCTAAAAATTCAAGTTAAACCACAACACAGACCTGTTCTAAAGGAAAAAGATGACCCACTCTTGTCTACGAAATCGAGACCTTTCCCATATGCTCCCAAATTGCTTTCTAGTCTTATTTACCACCAGAATAAATGACTGTTTGACTGAATAAATAATGCCCTCCCATTTCTCTGGTTTTGCTCTTGTTCTTTTTTGAATGCTTCCTCTCCCCTTTTCTGATTGTCCAAACATTTTGGTAAACTCCAAAAAATAAACAGCAGTCATCTCATCCCCAAATCTGCCTAAATTCTCCTGCACTCTGTATTTGTCTACGATGATGTGCTGCAGGTCTATTGTTTCAACCTCCTCTAGGCTAGAAGCTGGCATATCATTTTGTTCATAGGCTTTGCTAGAGTGTTAGCTACTTTTACACATTCAATAAAGTGCATGATCTTAGACATGAACACTCTTTAACATTAAAAATACCTACCCATAACTTGCTTTTTTAATGGAAAAAATAATTCTCATTCCCTCGTACATAGACAATGAATGAATTCTATTAAAAATGCTGAAGGTCTAATGAACCAGCACTGATTACTTAGTCTCAGGTTTGTAAAGAGATATTCAGAAATGAAATAAAATTCATCAAACCTTAGGAAAGATGTCCAGTTTAGCCTCACTTATCTTTTGCACATCTGCCTGACCACATTATCTCAGTGCTTAAGCATTGTTTTTGCATTTCAATGTGGCATTTTATCAGATTAATGCCCAAGATATTCCAGCTGCGATGCAAGTCAGTGAGTGGACATATAGGAATATTATGCATGGCTTGTATCATTGACATTGAGCAAAGGAAATGTGATTAGCACCAAATTGCATCTGACAGGGGAATCAGAAACCTGTCAAACACGATGACATGGATCCAATGTTCAGAAGGCGAAAGGGGGAAAAAAGGAGCAGGGCAGTCTGGCATGGAGACAGCAATGAAACACAACAGCGATGATAAATTAATTCATTTACTTATGAAAAATTAGAGGCTTCCACGCACAGCTCTCATTTATAATCTTGTCAATCTGTTTGAGTAAATAAAAAGGCTCTACATGATTAGTTGAAAATACCAGCAAGTGAGAGAAAATGCAAAAATTGGATTCTTGGCCTCATTTTTAATCAAATACAATAATTATTTGGTATGAGCCACAATGGTCTTTGAAAGGAATTTGTCATTCGTGGATATATTCCATCACCCTCTATGTAGGTCTTTTTCCTGGGCTCAAACTGTAAAACCCCAATGTATCAAAGCGTCACAGCACACTAGTTTAATCAGATAGGTTATTTAGAGGAAGGGACACACCAAGATGACCTCTGTGCTTCTTCTTAAGGACAGTGATATTAAGTGGTTATAGACGAGTACGGCAGCCTCACCCTAGGAAAAGCGATGGCCTCACAGAGATCAGCATATCCTGGTGGTTCACAGTCTAGACCGAGGGCTTAGACGAACTTTAAACCTTTCTGTTTTAACCATGCTTCAAACTGAAGGGGGCATTTAGACACACAGTTAATTATCCAGGACCCTGTAATTATTCTTCAAACATACGTCCCCAAATCTATTTCTTGCTATTATTTATGGAAAGAGGGAAAGCTCTTCTACCGTCCCACAATTAGCATGACTGCGGAGACAAGCGCTAAGGAGCAGGCCCCTCAGGAGAGATCCACTGTGCTGCCTAAACGAAGGCCCCCAGAGAACACAAGACGGCCTGGAAGAGGCGGCTGAAGAGAAGGAAGGTCAGGCGCAGAGAAGTCCTGGAACCATTCGTTTCAAGTCCCCCGGCAAAGCCGCTTCTCATATGCAAAGTGTTCCAGAAATTCAAATAAGCTATAGTGTATGTATCTCCTTCTAAAAAACCTGAATAATAATAAGGCTTTTTTGGGGGGAGCTATTTCTTAGAAGAAAGAGGAGTTATATTTTAAGAGGAGGATCACATTGCTATCATTAACAGCAACTCCACCATGGAAATATTCCAGGCGCTCATAACAGGAGACTGGATAGATAACTTGTGGAATAGCCACACGATGCAATATTACTCAGCCTTACAAGGGATTTAACTACTATAGACCCCAACGAGGGGCAAATTCAAAGAGTATTGAGTGAAAAAAGACTCATACAAAGGAATACATTCTGTATGATTCCATTTATGCTGGTGTTCTAAACCAGGCAAAACTAATCCATGATAGAAAACCACCAAAACAGTGGTTACCGTTGGCAGTTGCAGTAGACACTGATGGAAAAAGGTGACTTTCTCAGGTGAGGGCAATGTTTTACATCTCAACAGGGGTTTGCCACACAGGGATGTATGTCACAAGTCAGCAAATAACACACTTAGGGTCCACACATCGCATCATGTATAAATTTTACTTTAAAAAGATCATACACAGTCCCGAACTCTCATTGATATGTGAAAGTTAAAGTTTTAGGGGTGAAGTACACTTGTGTCTGCACGTTATGAGGCATGTCTGCATCACAAATGAGATGGCCTAAAGAATGGTTAGAGGGACAGAGAGGTGATAAAACAAATAGAGTACACTGTTAATTATAGAATCCAGGTGTTGAGTATAAGGGTCTTCACTGTATAATTCTTTCCACTTTTCTGTACACTTACCATTTTTTCATAATAAAATGTTGGAATAAAGGAGTGGGGGGATTAAAGAGGTAACAACTATGAGTTCCAAGTAAAGATGGGATATAATGGGACCACAGCTGTGTGCCTCAAGTACCACAGAGCAAGAAAAATGTCACCAGGGCCATGAGCTACTGTGAAGTCATCGGGACTGAGCAGAGCCTGGGGAATGGTGAGAGGCCCTTCCAAGGGGAACAAGTAACCCAGCCAGGCAGAGTCAGAAAAATCACAGACTCTGTCACAAAGGACAAATGTCAGAGCTTTATAAACTATAGTATTTTCTCATAACTTTTGCAAGTTTTACACCTCAGCAAAAAAAGCAAAGAGTATTTTCTATGTGAAGTTTCAAAGCAAGTCTAGTAAGAAAATTTCCCCCTTAGGAGAGAACACTACCAAGCATTGTGATATTTAAAAAACAAGTTGTCTATCTGTAATATTTAAAATCCAACAGCTTTCACTTTACCTTAAGAATGCTCTCAAAAATGAAGCTCTCAAAAAAAAAAAAAAAGAAATTTAAAGGTGAGTATTTTTCTTTTTTTTCTACCCATTTAAGTAACCATTTATCCCTCATTGGTTTAACTCAGTTCTAGAAAAACTCTCTCCTGATGTTAGAATGTCTACCAAATCTCAATAAAATGTATCAGACTATACATATGGTACTACAGGATTGTCTTAATTTTGAAAGCTTTATTTCAATTGCTTTAACCAATCATGTAAATTCTTGTAAGCTAATCTAACAAAAAAAGCTTTCGCTGTTCCAAACTGCAAATTTTAATATTTAATTGGATCACAATCACTTTTGGTATCACTAGTGCCAGAGTTCACTATTAAAGAAAAAAAAAAAAAAAACCAAAACACTTATACTGGCCAGTATCCACAAATCATAACATCATCCACAATAAGCTTTCAGAACCTAAAATAATTAACTTCTATTTGAACAAATGAAATGTCCTGAATTAAAGAAAAAATACCTTTAATTGTCACAGGTCAGTTAATACATTTCTGATCCAAATCAGAAACCAAACATTGTAGAAGTTAGTATTCTGTCCCTAGATTGTGAATAGATGGAACTCCCAAATTTACATCTTAATCGGGATCTCTTTCAAATCTTGGATTTCAGAGAGCATTCATCAAATCAGTAATTCCCTGTCTTCCCCACTGAGTAAATCATTTCATTCTTCCAACTGCTCAGGACAAAAATCTTGGTGCTATCCTTAGCTTTTCTTTTTCTCACTCTCCATATCCAATAAGCCAAGTGATCCTGACTAATCGGAACAGATCCCCCCGTCATATCTTCCCTGAATTACCGCTAAGGCTTGCAGGCTGGCTCCCACCTTCCCCCCAGCCCAGCCTCCACTCCCCAAGATGTAGTCAGATTAAGTCACTCCTAGCTCAAAATCCTTCGCCGGCTGGCTTCACAGACTGCAGAATGAAAGTCAAAGTTCTTAGAATAACCTACAAGGCCCTATTGGATCTACCCACTCCTGAAGCCCTCGGTATCAGCCAGGCTTCAAATACCATGCTCTCAGTGAGCACTGCTCTAATGGCCCTGTTTCAAATCGGCCGACTCTGGCTCTCTGTGTTCCGCCCTCCCTACTCTGTATTTCTCCAAAACACTTGCCACCCTATGACATGTTACATATTTCCTTCCTTCCTTGTCTTTAGAGAGGGCTCCCTTTACTAAAATGTTAAAATCAAAAACATAAGAATTTTTATCCATTTTGTTCATTGTTCTATATATTCCCTATATCTAGAAAAATGCCTAAAACTTTGTTGACATTCAGCGAGTATTTGTCAAATAAAAAATGAAATGAAATTTATTTCATATGCATATGTTCAGAAAAGAAGAGTGACTTAGTATCAGGAGTCCTACCCATATTTTGAAAAGTTATTTATGTGAATGGTAAAGTAAAAACTACAAATAACTAAGAGTATGGACTATACATGCTCATTAAGAGAACTCCATGAACAAATGGATAAATTAGTTCAAATTACAGTTTTCTCACAGAATCTTTTTTATTATACAAAATATCTACATCTTTGCACTCTGAAAATATTTTTTAATTTAGCTTTTCTTATAAACAAACTCTTCTGGATTATTTATCACTTAAAATGCAATTGCACTGATAGAAAACTAATGTGAATTTTAATAAATCCCTACAGCATTTTAAATTTAATATGCTACCATATAAATTAGACTATGCATATATTACTTTATCCATTCTTTGGGTTAACCAAGGAAATTTTTTAAATATTACATGTCTTCAGGAAATTTTTTAAATATTACATGTCTTTAGAGAGTCTCTAACTATATGGATCCAAAAAAAAAAAAAAATGCTGCATGTGACTAAGGGAACTACATCTAAGAAAGACCTATAAAGTTCAAAATTATATATCTTTAAGAAAAGTGGCCTAGTCAGTGAAATAATGTTTTCTGTTTCACAAACACACAATATATTCCCATATCTGAAAGTGTTTTTCATAACTAATGAAAAGTGAATAGCTATATGTCATCAGACCCTAAGTTGTTTTGTTTTGTTTTGTTTTTATCTTGGAAAAAACACTGTCTTTACCTTCAACAGTAATTTTAACAGTTATTTCCAACAATTATTCGTGCCTTTAAAATACAATTATCACAAAAGCATCCATGGAAGCCATCTATAAAATATGACCAGGGCAGCTCCTGAACTTGGAATCAACCATGCAAACCGATCGAGAACACTTACAGGCCCACCACTCAGCCTTCCGGCAGTCAAATTCACAGCCACAAACCACGAATGAATTTTTAATTAGTCCATATTTGATTTTTTCAATGCTTTGAGACAAGCAATTGTGAAAGGCACTTTATTTGTCTGGTGTCATTAGTAAGCATCAGTGACACTAAGACCACAGAAAAACCTAGGAAAGGGGGTATGTTGAGTATTAATTAGTTAAAAAAAAAAACTTGCCAAAAATCTCTAAAGATTTCATGGAAGCTCCAAGTATTGTTATCACTATTTCAGAGTATGAAGATGTTTGAATTCTGAAAAAGTTAAGCTCTCTAAAATATCTTATGTTTACCTATAGGTTTTTATATGCTGAAAGAGTTTTGATTTGTTTAACTAAACTTTGGTGGCATTTTTCTACATGTAACCCTAAAAGTGTTGTATATTTTGTTAAATATTTATACTGTACATATTAATAACTAAAGTTATATGGGAAAATAATGACTATTAAAATGTCAATTCAAAATTTTCCTTAAACAATGCATAACAACTTTAGGCATTACAATTATTACCAAAGGAACAATGGAAATTACTCATAAACTTAAAATGAAACAGCTTCATTTGGGGGGAAGGCTTCTCCAGAGAGGGGACTTTTGTAAAATTAAAATTAAATTTTATTAATTACATAGTTTATTAAGTGTAGAATGAGCCCTTTGATGAAATAAAAAGAATGTAATATAATTTAACTTGGAGAAAAACACTGGCTGAGCGAAGGGAACTAAAAGACTATATGTTCATATAGGGATAGTAAAAAGGAATTAGCTAACCATGTTCTCTATTTCCACTTAGGAAATGTTTTCCAGATGTGACAAGTGTTTCCCCAGGCCGTTCACTGAGAGGTATAGTTAGGGTACAGATTAATAGCTGAATAACTTTTTCAGTACCTCCGCCCCTGCAGTCCACCCAGGGGTTCCCAACAGGTGAAGAACGTGGGGGGCGGGTACTTCTCCCTACTGCCTCTCCTGCCTCTGCGTTCATGGCTTTGGGCCTCTCCCTGGCTGAGAGCCTGGTACAGCTTTCAAGAATTATAACTCAGCCCTGGTGACTCCCACGCAGACCTCTGAGCCTGTGGGCTGGAGCCAGGAACATCTGGGCAGCCTTGGGTCAGAAGTTGTGGAGTCTCTCCCTAGGAGCACAAGCAGTTCCTCCACCCCGGGCACCACACACCAGCCCCTCCCAGTCCTGCTGGAGGCTCTTTCCCTGTCCCACCATCCGCCCCTCAAACTTCCCTTGGTTTCTGTCCTGTGCTCTGCACAGCTGCCTGTGACTTTGTCATGCTTCCTGGTGTTTAGGATGGATGGCAGTGTCCCTAGGAAGTTTTCTTCTGGCTCCGGAGTGAGCCCTACACAATAAGCCATCCCGTCTCCTTCTGTGGGCTGAAGGTGGCTTTTGCTTCCCCACCCATGGCCGGAGGTCCCAATTTCCATCATGCATTTACTTATTTCATTTCCTTCCTTCCGCACTTTTTTCTCTTCCTCTTTTCCCTCTAGCTGTCATTATACAAGAAGAGTTGGAATGAAGATTGGAGAAACTTCAGTTAAATTTAAAGAAACAGCTTCTCACTTTTTAATTGTCACCACGACCAAAATAATAACCGACCCTTACTGAGAACTTGCTGCACACACATGATAATGCTGAGCCAGAAGGTTTCCAAACTTTCTATGTTCACAGAGCCTTTAGCATCTCAGTCATTTTTTCACAGTGCAATAAGGCCAAATGAAATCCTTAGCAGTTCTATTCATTAAGTAGTTAGGTTCAAGGAATTTAATTATTTATGTCCTAAGAAACCTCAGTAGCCATTTGAGAAAATAATACACATAAAGCAAATGAAAATATCTTAATTTAATACTTAAATACAATCACTAACTAAAAGGCTGTGTGTACCAATTGGGCACTACGCAACTTCTAAATCGGACACTCCCTCATTTTCTGTTCTACATCATCTTCACACAGTACTTGTTTTTTTTATTGTAGCAACTAATGAAAACCCAGGTTCACGAAGATATGACATCATCAAAAGAAATACAGTATGATCTATTGAAACGAAACTTCCCCAGGCTAGGGGGCCATGTGTTGTGTCACAGAAGTTAAAAATGTTGTGCAGTGCCCCTGGGAGAGTTTACTGTGAGGTATGCTATGGGTACCCCAGCTCACAGTTTGGGTACCGTGAGAACTGTGATGCTGAGCATCTTTGCACTAGCTCATAATCCTCTCCTAGTAATATAAGGTCAGTATTGTTCACGGAACAGGAAACTAAAGCAACATCACACAACTCTCAAACATGGGGCTGGATTCTAGTCCAGATTGTCTGATACTGGAGCCCAGGCTCATCACCAGCCTATAATGCAGAGGACACACACAACTGAAGGACACAACAGAGTATTTCCATAAAAGGTATGAAAATATGGAATATTTTTAGGAACCAGTCTGTCAATTACTATCTCTCTGTGATGGTTATAAGCATAGAATTTGGGGATTTATGAGATAAAGTATCTCCTGTGAACATAATATTAAATGCAATATTGCGTCCTTAGGAAACATTAATTTGAGAAAGTTAAACATTTGAAAAATTCGTTTTATAAACATATGATGCTCATTTTACCTGTAAATTAAATTACCATCAGTGGGCTGAGTCCATTTCCATGATAAATGATAATAGCCCCTTTGAAAGTCATCATTTTAATGCTTCCAAACATCTATTTGTTATGGTTACTATTCAGATTTGCCAGGTGAAGACAAAAAAATTTTGATAAATGTAGGGAGAAGAGAACAAAATAAGAGCTAAAATAAAATAGGACCTATAACAACAGTGGAGATAAATAAATAAAAGAGGAACTCAACATTCTTCATGTATTGCTTTCGGTTTTCCATTGAGTTTTATATTTAGCTATTTCCAAATTAACTTTTCAAGTTTTTTCTCTCATTGCTCAAACATTTGACAGACTTACCAATGTTCAGTACCAGATGGCAAACGTACTTCGGGCACGTTACAAGATTAATTCTTAGTGGTTCTTAGTGACTATATCTCTTTAAAACAAACCTGCTTGAAATGCATTTAAAATTTGTATACTTTATACTTAAATTTGATAAAACTGTTACTACAGTACACATTTATGCTACATGAGATATCTTCTTTAAACACAGAAAACTCACTATAAAAATCAAAACATAAATACAATGGATCTATAAAATATTTAACATGACATGATAACAGATGTAACTTGAAGGTAAACTATGTACTTTATTCATTTGGGTTATTTTCTTAGAAAAATTTAGGGATGATTCATAGCTATAAAAACATGTGATTAAAAGACTAGCATAATTTTGCCCTGGCTGGTGGGGCTCAGTGGACTGAGCACTGGCCTATGGAGCAAAGGGTTGTTGGTTGGATTTCTAGTGATGGCACATGCCTGGGTTGTGAGCCAGGTCCCCAGTTGGGGGTGTGTGAGAGGCAACCACACATTGATATTTCTCTCCCTTTCTTCTTCCCTTCCCTTATCTCTAAAAATAAATAAATAAATTCTTTTTTTTAATATATTTTATTGATTATGCTATTACAGTTGTCCCATTTCTCCCCCATCATTCCCCTCCACCCTGCGCACCCTCTCCCACCTACATTCCCCCCTTTAGTTCATGTCCATGTGTCATAAGTTTTTTAGCTTCTACATTTCCCACATTATTATTGCCCTCCCCCTGTCTATTTTCTACCCACCATCTATGACACTCATTTTCTGTACCTTTTCCCCCTCTCTCCTCCTCCCACGCCCCTGTTGCTAACCCTCCATATAATCTCCATTTCTGTGGTTCTGTTCCTGTTCTAGCTGTTTGCGTAGTTTGCTTTTGTTTTAGGTGTGGTTCTTAATAGCTGTGAGTTTGCTGTCTTTTCACTGTCATATTTTTACCTTCTTTTTCTTAGATAAGTCCCTTTAACATTTCATATAATAAAGGCTTGGTGATGATGAACTCCTTGAACTTGACCTTATCTGAGAAGCGCTTTATCTTCCCTTCCATTCTAAATGACAGCTTTGCTGGATAGAGCAATTTTGGATGTAGGTCCCTGCTTTTCAAGATTTCAAATATTTCTTTCCAGCCCCTTCTTGCCTGTAAGGTCTCTTTTGAGAAATCAGCTGACAGTCTGATCAACTTTCAACATAAACAATTTTGAAAATTTGGAAGTGATGTTAATGCTTGATTTATATACTAAAATTATGATAGCCTTTTATTTTTTTAAGAATTTATCATAATTTTAGTATATAAATCAAGCATTAACATCACTTCCAAATTTTCAAAATTGTTTATGTTGAAAGTTAATCTACTGAATTTGCTTTAAAATTATCATACACTGTTTCTAAAACATTTAAGCCAAAATACCTATATGCTCCTTCTAGAGACAAAGCTAAGTGAATAATCCAAAAAAAAAAAATTCATCTAAAATACTGAGAGCATTTCTACAGTAGCCCTTAATAATCCCAAACTATCTTTGAATTTGGGTATTTTAACTAACAAATTCATACAAATATTTCATTATATCCAATATTATATTAGTTTAAATATGTCTTATGTCTCTAAATCTTCAAGTCCATTTTGCTACGGGCAGATGATCTGTGCTTAATTTTAACTTTCTGTTGGTGCTGACAAACAGCCACATACACCCTGAGGTACAAATATCAAAAGTTGAAATTCACATTTAGTGCATCACTGCAGACTGAAATAAAGGCTTCTGAGCCCAGAAGCAAATTTCTCATAATGTTCTGCCTTGGTAAAATGGAGACAACTTTGGAAATTTAAAACAGAGAAGTCTTCTAAATTGTTGAAGACATATTGATGAGCTCCTGATTCTCAAAATAATACAGAAATGAGAAAATATAAGTAGTATCACAGCCTCTGGCCATTGGTGTTCTCCAGACTTCCTTGTAATCGGGCGAAGACCTCTAACGATGGGGAGGCCAAGTGCTGAGCTTACCATGTACCTGGCACGTGCTGGGCACCTAACACACAGAAGCGTACTGAGTGAGTTAAGCTTCCTTCCTAACCTGGAGCCACCTGAGTGCCTCTATTCCACCTCCCGGCTCCAGCACGCTGGAAACAATAATCGCCCACACACTGCCTCATTTGTCTGTGCACTTGTTTGTTTGTAACTTCATTTACTCAGGCTAGCTCACGACACACAAAGAGAACACAAAAAGGGGCAACACAATGCTATAAAATGAAGTGGTAATTGACAAACAATGCAGTAACGTCATTACAATCAAGGTCCTTCTTTACTCCCTCCCAGATTAGGTTTTACCCCTTTTATGGACCAGCCCATCTGAATAAAGATCCTGCTCTTAAACTGATCTTATTCATTGGTGTAGGCAAGACATTAATTTCTCCCCCAGTAGCCAAATATCTCATGTTCATTTCTGATTCATCAAAAATTTTTTTTGCATTTTCAGATTTTCATTCAATCCTGTTATATTTAATTGTTTTATCTTCATCTAAACATCTGTTTATTTTAGGTAGAAAGTAGGAAATCAATATATACTTTTATGATGATTATTCCAAGTGTTCTCCCCCCAACTTTCTGCTTTTCTAACTTCCCTTCCTTAGATAATTGTTTCCTTACTAAAAAAGGTTCTATTTATAAAATAATAATAATAATAATTTAACCAAGGCCAGTTTCTTATGGCCTTAGCTCAGCTATCCATTACACTAAGGAAAAGAATAAAAATTCTCAGCCTATTTTATAAAACCTTTAAATGCCTTTGTTACAACCCCATGTCCCCTCAACTGCCCTCATTTCATTCCATGTCACTCTTACTAACATTTTCCTCCTCCAGTCAAATCTCCCGATTCTCCATGCTGTCTTCCAGAGAACATTTTGCTTCGCACGCTTTCTTAATGTTTGCTCACCAATACTCCT
Organism: Glossophaga mutica; assembly: GCA_039655065.1. Taxonomy (NCBI): domain Eukaryota; kingdom Metazoa; phylum Chordata; class Mammalia; order Chiroptera; family Phyllostomidae; genus Glossophaga; species Glossophaga mutica. The sequence goes on from CM077306.1 coordinate 25,684,560, forward strand.
GCCCTCTATCTAATTAGCCAGTCAGCTCAAAACACTCAATCCCCTTCTACGTCATTTCTAGCGAAGAGACATGTCACGGTCCTTCCCTTCGTGTACACTTTTGTTTATGCTGTTTCTTCTATTCGGAATGCCATTAATTCTCTTTTAGGAAAAAAAGAATGATTTAAAAATCTAAATGTCTAGCAACAAAGAAAATACCGCATAAATTATGGCAGATTCATGCACTGGAATACTGTGTAATGAATTTGTTTTTGATTCCAAAAGTAAAATCACTCATATCCCCACCATGTTTTAAAATGATACAAAATAAATGGAAGTTCTTCGCAAAACTGTGAAATCCACTCACCAACACCAACACTACCAGGCAACAATCAAATGAACCACTATTAACAACTGACTATGTAAGCTTTCATTTCTGTTCTCTTATTACCTTTATTTTACAGGTGTGATGGTTAATTTTAAGGGCCATGTTGACCAAGCCACTGAGTGCTCAGCTCTTCGGTCAAACATTCTGAGGGCTCCTTTAATGATGATTTTGGATGAGATCAACATTTTTATCAGTAGATTGAGTAGGCACCAATAATCAGGTGGAGATCTGACTGAAACAAAGAGGCTGACCTTGCCTGGAGTAAGAGAATTCTTCTGCCTGACTGCTGTGGACCCTGATGTCAGCTTTTTCTTCCTGCTTGCAAATTCAAACAGAAACATTGGTTCCTTCTGGTTCTCAGGTCTTTGGGCTCAACCTGGAAGTGAACCCTCGGCTCTCCTGGATTCCCCACTTGCAAACTCACCTGTAGATTTTAGGATTTGTCAGACTCCATAGTTACATGAAATAGCTCCTTACAATTAAGTCGTATCCTTGTACACACGTGTACACACATATGCACCCACATCCTGGTGGTTTTGTCTCTCTGGAGAACTCTGACTAATGTACCAGGTAAGGATACAAGGGAAGTGACATGCCCTTAACTTCGCAGATCTAGGAGGTGGGAAATTTCTCATCGAATCCACGTAATCGGGCTTCACAATTGGAGCTGTGAGCACTGCATTCTATATTCACGATAGGGATGTTCCAAGAGTAGTGCACACCGATGTGCCTTGTTTTAGGGGGCATGTACTTTCAAACATTTTATTATGAGTGACACAAATGGACATTTATGTTGCCCTTTTTTTACTATTTATTTATTTATTTTTAATCAGTATTTTTTAAATTGTTGATATTGTACAGTTTTCTGTCTTTTTAAAAAAATTACTAACAAAGCTGCAATAAATATCCTATGCCTATCTTCATATTTTTCCTTTTATTTTTGCAATATGGATTCCCAGCCAAGTATTTTCTAAGTGAGAGAGCATGGGCATTTTCAATTCTAATAGATGCAGATGTAGACAAACACTCTCTCAAATGTTGTACCAGTTTACACTCTTGAAAAAAGCATATCACAGCGTTCTTCCTCGTTTTAAGGTGTGATGTCTGCATGGTTCCCAAGTGCATGACGCCTGAACTCTTCCTGTAGAACCTTGAGCTATGTAAACCCCCAGGAACAAATTCCCTTTGGCTTAAATTCCTTACAAACAACAGAAGCAAGACCTGCTGAGGAACACAACTGGTAGCAGGAAAGCACTCAACTGTTGTGCCAGTCAGAGGCATGCTTTTATCTAGGCCATATGGTCTCCCGAAAGTTGCCGTTATTCTTAAGACATCCTACCTAAGACAAATACACCATTCTACCTGGAAACTCCTCGGTCAAACAATCTTGTAGACCTACAGAAAAAGGAAACAGCTCTCCTGGCTAGACAATCTGATTGGGTCTTTGGTAGCAGCTATTACTCTTTTAGACACTGTTAATTCACATGGTTTGCAGAAAACTGAAGAACTACACAGGATTGCATCAAGCCCAACAGAACCCAAGCTCTAGCAAAACAGTTTCCGCTCTTGATTCTCTGGTACTTAAGCCAGTTTCTTGTATTCTTTTGTATCTCTGAGATTTTTATTCTTTATAGAACATTATACAAATGGTAAAGTAATTATTTTTGTAGGAAAAATGATTGTGATTCTTCCCAATGTGCAACCCCAAATATAATTTTTTTCTTGGAAGAATCATTTAAAGATACGTCTGATATTTTATTATCCTAGAAGTCTGATGTACAAGAACAGTGGTGAAGGAAGAGATCTGGTATTTCAGTTGAATTTCTTCCACTTGCTTTTTGTATGAACTTGGGCAAATGATTTCTATAGTATTCAATTTTATCTTCAATATATGATAACTAAACTTAAATGTACTTATATGTCCTTTTACCTCAAAATGTTTATAGTACATTAGTTAAGAAATCTTAGAATGTGTTCATATTTCTTAATGTTCTTACTATTTCCTTTGTTATCATTATTCTGTTGCATTAAAAGCTTAAAGAAGAAAAAATATATCTGCTTAACTCATTTGGTATAAAATAGCATCAAGGGGCTCAGAAAATGCTTTAAATTATTTTGATAGACAGGCTAGTAGTGATATAATTTGTAGGGAATCCAATGTATGTCAAAAAGAGAGAGAACTTTAAAAATTATAGAAATAAGTCTGGGAAGTAATGTAACTCAAGACACTATTATAACATAAACAGAAAATAATTTTATGACAATACACTGACTGAACCCCATATCCCATGAAAATAAGGGTATGGCTGAGCCTAAAATATCCCTTGCATTGCTACCAAGAGATTCAGAGAAAATTCTTCCGAAAAGAATAAATTTTTCTACATTATCTCCAGCAGGGTGCTCTAGAGAAATCAACTGCATTGGGAATCCTCCTTCAGAAGATTGTATAACATAATATAATTTGTGCTCAAATGAAAAAATAGAAGCCTTACTAAAATGTAAGCTGTTACAGACAAGACCAAGAAGTGTGGCTTCCTGGACTCAGGCCATCTACCATGGATCTAGTCTTGGTCTTCCACAGACATTTTTCTACTTACTAAAACAGCTTACATGCTTTTCACATTTCAAAAGGAATTATATTTGCTTCATTTTTTCAATCTACCTAGTTCTCTAGAGATGTGTTGAAATTTCCAAAGAACGTTCATAATCAGCATATAGCATCATTCTCCAGCTTATCACCCTTCTAAACAATTCAGATGGTTTAGAAAATTATACAGATTAAAAAATGTTTAAGATAGCCCTGGCCAGTGTGGCTCAATTGGTTGGAGCCACACTGGTCATCTTGTAACCAGAAGGTTGCAGGTTTGATCCCTGGTCTAGACACCCAGGGGAGGCAACAGTTGATGGTTTTCTCTTGCATCAGTGTTTCTCTCACTCCCTTCCTCTCTCTCAAAAGCAATGAAAAAAAAATAAAAGTCCTTGGATGGGGATAAAAAAATGTTTAAGATAAAAGTAAGTCTGGGAAAGACAAAACTTGGTGATCACATACCAAGAAAGCCTTCCCATGGCTGGAAGTTAGATGGAATAGGACAACAAATTTGGACTCACTCCTTTTACAAATATTAGTTAGGCAGCTAATAAATCTTTCACACTGGTTATTAAACAGAACAATAGTTAAATTATCAACATAAGAGAAGGCACTGAAATTATAGCCTGAATGCCACACTGAGCAAAAGACATAATTAACAGTAACAGTCCAGCCACCATGCATCCATTCTCTAGTTAATAATAAGGTCTGCTGCCCATACACACAATTGGCACAGGAGAAGGATTCTCCCTTGCTGATACTCATTTACACACACACACACACACACACACACGTGCCAATAAAAAGAGAAAACAAAGGAAAAAATAGGGCCTTGGCATCCTAAATGCAATTTTCATTTTCTGAGACTCTGGAGTTATTAGGGCACATCAAAGCATAGAAAGTTTGACTCTGAGTCCACTGCACTCTGACAGGAATATTTTGAAGCTACGTACAAGAGAGACAGGAGATGGTTCACTTCACCTCTCTGAACAAATGGTTACCATGATTTCCAAGTAATACACTGCCCCTGGTCAATTTAGTCACAGAAAAAGTATGTAACCAGTTACGTGGTCCAGACAAGAAAGAAAATGTGGCACTACGTGGATCACAACCCGCCATCAGGAATTCCTTCCAAATACCGGCAGTCAGCAAAACCCCTCCAGCCAAAAGGGGAGTGATGGCCACAGCTGCCCCTGGAGTCTTGTTCCCCCTGCCTTCCACCTCATTCAGAAAGACATGTAAATTTTTATTTTCTTACAGTAACCCTAAACTCTTGTGTTCCTGCTCCCACTGAGGTAGCAGCTTTTTATTTCCAGGAATGTTTTAAGGTGTAAAAACTGCTGCATGGCTGCCTCTGGTCCTCAAGTGTCATTATATTTTTTTCCCCTACTAACCCACTTAAATCGTGTGCGGAGTTCATTCACCTTGAACACTCTAAGTGTGGAGCAGCTGCCCAATAAAATCTAGCTTTAACACCTCCACTCCACTGCTGTTCACTATGCCTCCCTACTTGCATTTTCCCCTTGTGCCCACCACATGCTCAAGCTCCTCACCTAGAGCAGATTTGGAGACTCTTAACACCGCTCAGAGCTCAGAGGTTGGGGGTGCAGTCTCTGGGAAGTGGATCCAAAGAGATAACAACCCTCCACTTGTAAAAGTACTAGTGCGCCCTGGACAAAGTTTTAAAAACAGTTTCATTTAGTGATCCAGAGTATATTTATATTTGGATCCTCCGATGTCTCATTTTTAAATGGTGAAGACATTTTTCTTTCAATACAAATCTTAGGCTGAACCACAATTTATTAAACAGATTTAAAGAAAAATAAGTGGCGAACAGAGGGAAGGGTGGGAACCCCTACTCTGTGACTCCCCTCTGCTCTACCCCCTCCTCCCACACCGTGCCAGGTGTCACGGGCACCACATTACACCCATTCTGCACTGCCCCCTTTGGGGACGGCGCTGTTCCTCCAGGTGCTTCTTCGTAACAGTTAGCTTCTCATTCCCTCATTAAAATGCAGGGAGGAAGGAGGAACACTTACGTGTTGTACTGCTGTGTGGGGGGGATTTCTGTATGTTATCTCCATAATTCCCACAACAACCTACAAACTTAGAGTTTAAGTTATTTTTTTCCTGGGACACAAAGAAGCCAGGATTCAAACCCAGGTTTCTCTTATTCCAAAGCGCATGCTCTTTGCACTTCACTAGGCTGCCTCTCCAAGGCCTAATTTTAATAAAACTCAGTATAACAGTGATTTAATAATGTACCTGCACTCTTTATATGATAAATTTTTAAAATCTTAAAAGAAGATGATTAACGCTATCAAATGTATGGACCCCAAATCAATTCTGAGTAAGACAGAGTGAAGGAACAAAAATGCAGTGAATCATATAAAAGCTTATCAAAAGGATTAATGTGCATTTTAAAAGAAAAATATAAAAATAGATATTCTATAAAAGGTAAAAATAGATAATATCCCAATTAACATCCTCATCATTTTTAAAATTGTTTTTCAATTACAGTTTATATTCTATATTATTTTGTATCACTTTTGATGGGGAGGAAAAGGATCCCTTGTGCACTATTGGTAGGAATGCAGATTGGTGCAGCCACTATGGAAAACAGTATAGAAGCTCCTCAAAAAGTTAAAAATAGAACTCCTTTATGACCTAGCAATTCCACTTCTGGGTATATAAATCTGAAGAAACCCCAAAACACTAATTTGAAAGAATATACACATCCCTATGATCACTGCAGCATTATTTGCAGTAGCCAAGATATGGAAGCAGCCCACGTGTACTTGAATAGATGAGTGTACATAAAAGCTGTGGTACATATATATATAAAGGAATACTACTCAGCCATGAAAAAGAATAAAACCTTACCATTTGTGACAGTATGGATGGACCCAGGGGGTACTATGCTAAGTGAAATAAGTCAGTCAGAAAAATGCAAATAGCATATGATTTCACTCACGTGGAATCTAAACAACACAAAAATGAACAAACAAAAGAGAAATAGACCGATAAAGCCCCAATCTCAATTTAAATTTTCTATACAAAACCTTTTGGGGACATTCCAGAATTTCTAAAAAAATGACTAGAAATTAAAGAAATTACCACAATTGTAATTTATAGATGAGTATAACCTGATGATAGAAAATTTTCCTGTCAACTAAGAGATGACTAAAATTAATGTAAATAAAGTAGAAGTAATGGTTTACTCACAGCATTTGGATTATACAAAATTTCCAAAGGTACTTGATAAAGTTTCTTGGAAGAGGCTATAAATGAAAATAACCTCTAGGTTAACAATGGATACCTGAGGTATATTAATAACAAGTTAAGCCATAAAAAATAAACAAATAAATAGTCAAATTAAGGTCTATGACCAGGCCTCCATCATAACACTTAACAGTGGTAAGGGTCAATATTTGAATTAAATTGTTTAATAATGATTACAGGTGTTTTAGTATCAATAGGTTGGGTCGCAATAAAGCTAAATTATTTTAATTAGTAAAACTAGCCTAGATGATGAAGAATGCAGGGGCTGCTTAACAAAAGAAAGCAATAAAGACTTTTTAAAGGTTTAAGAAAGGGTAGTACTGAATTGAACTTAAAGAACTATAAAGCAGTTGTTTGAAAAAAATGAGAGCCTCTTTTATTGTAAGGGTACAATATCCTCTGATGGGAAGATTTCAAAACCTTTATTTGTGGTATAGATCAATGATGTTCTTTCAAGTGGCATTCAATAGCAAATGGGATACTTGAGCACAGAGAAATTACAAACAGTAGCCCGATAATTACACATTGACGACATAATGAATAATCTCGGCACTGAGTCAAGGTTAGTCACCTAATTTTAAAGAAGATTCTACAGAGACTGTAAATATAGCTCTATAAATCTCCTCTGTTTGCCACAGGTTTTTAAAGTTTTAGCTTCTCTAAAGCTCAATAATGGTTAGAGGCAAAATAAGATTTACATATAAAAGGCCACCGTAATGATTGCTTTTTTTAATGAAAAGGTAGAGAGGAAGAGATGAAGATAATCAGAATTATATTTATTCCTCATTTTATTTCAGATCAATAACAAGAAAATGAGGAAATTTTTCAGGAAATTAAAGAACAGAAAATTTGTGAACCAATTGGGAAAGCTTCTCCTTGCAAATGTTACTGTGTCCTTGGTTTGCCAGATTTGCAGCATCAAGAAATTACCAATATAAACAAAGTTGCTAGGTTTCAAAAAAAAAGAGGTATGTTTTAGTGAATTATAATGGTTTTAGACAATTTGTGATTATGTGAAACAAAATATAAGTACCCACATAGGGAAGAAATTCCTATGTGTTACATGATGTGTCTAAAAGAGCTTGTTGCTCAAACACCAAATGTTAGCTGTTGGTTTCATTATAAATAGGAAAGTAATATTTATGCTAACTTGGGTAATAAGAAAGGTACATTTTACTCAAGCTGTTGCTAACTGGTTTCAAACTCAAACTTCTGTATTATCGCTTATTGCCCAAGTGTTTTTTCAGCTCCATAAGGTAAGCCAAAAGAACCACAACTTTTCTCTTTTCAATGTAAGTACTCACTTAAAACTAGAAGTAGCACAAAAACCTAAAAACCCCCAGCTTTTCTGGTTTATAAAACTGCTACAGACTGAGTGTCTCTGTCCCTGCAAAGTCATGTGACATCGTAATGCTCAACGTGATGGCACCTGGAGACGGAAACATTGAGAGGCACTACACAAGGGGCAGTGTGGGGGTGCTCATGAACAGGACCAGTACCCGTAAAAAAGAGGCCCCAAAGAGCTCCTCTCTCTTTCACGTGAAGTTACAGTGAGAAGACAGATGTCTCTGAACCAGGAAGCGGGCTCTCACCAGACACCAAATCTACCAACGCCTCGACCTTGGACTTCCCAGGCTCCAGAACTGTGACAAATGAATTTCCCTTCCTTATAAACCACCGACCTATGGTGTTTTTGTTACAGCAGCCTGAACAGACTAAGACAATGACAGATGTGTACTGACTATCCACTCATTCGATGACCTCAACCAGGGTTCACCCAGCTCTATTCCCCATGAGCACTCTAACTCAAACACTTGCTCCAGCCATAGCACACCCTGGAGTATTCTTTTTGTCATCGCCACTTATATTTCTAGGAGTTGTAAACAGTGCCAGCATTCCTGTGACCAGTGGACCACCTTGGAACTAGAACAGTGATTTTCAACCTTTTTCATCTTGTGGCACACACGACCTGATTACTAAGATTCTGCAGCACACCAAGAATATATTTATTTTTTGCCGATCTGACAAAAAAATAGGTATAATTTTGATTCATTCACACCAGACAGCCATCGTAGAGTTGGCTGTTGTCCGTGTTTTTTTCAGAAATGTAAAGGAAAAGAAGTCAGCGCCCCTGACTAAACAGTCAGGTACTGCGTGTGTTAAGAAGTTCTCAGAGCATACCAGTGCGCCTGTTGCAGGAGCATCAAATTCAGGAGCCGCTGGTGTGTGAGCAGCTTCATTTTGTCCAAACTCAGTAAAAAGAGATGAATTACAATGATTAAAGATCCTACAAAAGCAGGCAATCTCATTTAGGGAAATACTTAGGAAATGACTATAGGAACAAATAGCAAACCATTGTTTACACAGTTTAAAAGCATGCAGCTACTCAGAAAGTATCTCTGGATCCTTGTAAGTCATATTTAAATCCCAACCCTAGATTTTAATTCCTAAGATTATCGGTAAAGAACACTAATCAATTAATGTATAGAACCATTTGAAGCATACCTTACATTTCCAATAGCTCTTTAAAGAAAATGACCCTTCCTGCCTAAAAAAACTGATGTTTTTTTAAAAAGAAAGTTATTCTCTACAATAAAGCTTCTGAATTATAGTTGAAAGATAAGAAATGGTAAATGGATTTTTTTGTTGTTGTTTGCTTGCTTAATAGTTTTTATTGTGATAAAATATCCATAACATAAAATTTACCAGTCAACCAATTTCTAAGTGTATTAATTCTGTGGCCTTAAGTACATTCACAACATTGTTCGGCCTTCTTACTATCCATTTCCAAAACCCTTTATCATCCATATAGGCCAACAGTTTCAGTTAAGTTTTTCCTTTAGTCCTGTTACGATCTTTAGAAACATTTTGTTTACTCGGTCAAGGTCTATCAAATATATTAGTTTCTCTCTTACTTTAAAGGTATATTAGCAATAGTCTTTTGTTCTCTACTGGTGGTTGTGGCTTGATTGACTGACACAACATTCCAATTAAGAGGCAGAAGTTAATGATCAAGGTTCTTTTGGTAAATTTCTAGCCTCTTTGAACTAAGCTCAGAATTAGGTCGGTCCCTTTGAGGTGACTTAGCCGCCAAAAACCTGAGCTTCTAAAACACTGTGCTGTACCTTTGACTGTATCAATGTGGACATCCTGGTTATGATATTATGCTACGGCTTTGTAATGTATCATCGTTGGAGGAAGTGAAGCATACACAGGATCTTTCTGCATTATTCTTTCCAACCACAGGTGAAGCTGTAGTTATCTCAGGAAAAAAGTTTAATTATAAAAACAAATCAGAGTTTTAGGATATGGTCTATTAACTCTTTCAGTTATCTGCCCATTTCTTCTGTGGTACCTAATGATATAATAGTACGCTGTTTATCATAACCTGCACCCTAATATACATAAAGTTTATTTATGCAACTAGTTACCAACCCTTTGCCCTTCAAAATTTTGGTTGCTGGCAATTACACTAAAGTCTAAATGAGAAACTTCTAATAAAGAAAGACACAAATACAGCAGTCCCTCCTAAATCCACAAATTCTTCTGATATGTCTAAGCCCTACAGCAAAAACAAGGCTTGGAGAATAAAAAGTATTAGTAAACTTTTAAAACATCTAAAAAATTTACTTCTTGAAAAAAATTATGAAATAAAACTACAAATGAAAAACACTAAGTCCTGGCTGGTGTGGCTCAGTGGATTGAGCACTAGCTTGCAAACCAAAAGGTCACTGGTTCGGTTCCCAGTCAGGGCACATGCCTGAGTTTTGGGCCAAATCCCCAGTTGGGGGTGTGTGAGAAGCAACCGATCAATGTTTCTCTCACACATCAATGTTTCTCTCCCTCTCTTTCTCCCTCCCTTCACCTATCTCTAAAAAATAAAATAAAATCTTAAAAAAAGAATAAACACTAAAAAAGAATGCTTAAGACATTGCAACACTGAACATGTTGATACTGAGTAATATACATTAACTTCCTTTTATCATCCTTCACTTGCTAAAATCCTTTCAACCTTTCTCTTCCCTACAGGTACGATTAACTACTAATACACTCATTTTGATTTGTTAGAGATCATATGCCTACCAGGCAGCAATTTTTGCTTTTAGACAAAAGTTCAAAGCCTTTCTTACATTATGATCTCCAAACAATTAGGCTCAGCCTGAGTGTCAGAGATTCAGAGTAACAAGGATGTTAACAGTGGTTAAAGCTTTAGAAAACCTTTATTTAATGTACTAGATCAGACTGGATAGATACTTCTCAACTCCCTTCTTAATTCATAAGGTTATAGAATTGTATTTATGTCTAACTACCTCTCAAATTGCACTGTTATTACTCTCTAACAAAGAGTTTAGTTAGCAATAACAAAACGATACTGATGATGATTTTAATTGTTAACATTTTATTAAGCTCTTTCACTGTGCTAGGAACTGGATAAAGTGATTTACATATATGATTTTAATTAGTCATTTCAAATCTCTATGAGAGTTTTAAAAGTTATCTCCATTTCATAGATATAACTAAATTTCAGATTGACTGGATAAAAGCATCCATGTTGTCCCCACTGAGAGAGGGGCCCAGGGAGGCTGACTCCAGAGCCCTGGGAGAACCCTCATCAATAAGCAGCGCACCACGCTTAGTTCACATCCAGAGACAGACACGGGTCACGACGTGGAGACCAAAGCCAACTTTCATTTACCTTCATTTCCTTTCACTATTGCTTTCATCCCCAAACCCCGAACTTTGCTGACATCTAAACCACTCTCCTTTTCAAAACCTAACCTCTAATTGTCTCATTTACTAATCATCCCAGAGTACAGTCTCAAATTATAATAGCAGCAGCTAGCATTTGCAGAATGCCATTTCACAGAATAAACAAGTGCACATAGAACAGTGTCAAAGGTCACACAGGAAGAAAGTTTGGTTCAAGCACAATCTGAGCAGAGAGCCTACAGATATCCAAAGCCTAAGACAAAGAAAAGTCATAAGGAAATTATTTATGCTCAAATTTCATTTCAGAGGACTATATACTAATTAGGTAAGTTGATAGTTTTGTTCTTTCTTTGTGTCCTATCTACCTTTTCAGACACTTTCCAAAATAAAAAATAAAAAATAAAAAAAGGACAAGTGTCACTCCTTTCCTTGAACTCCCTACAAAGATTGAGGAGAAACATTCCCTTTAAGTATTTCCAATGCCTTTCCTACTGCTTGCTCTCATGGGTATAATTTCAGTACCTACAGTCAAAAAGCCATAAGAAGTGAGCTTAAACAGAGATACAGAGATCATGAATTAAATCTACATAGAATCCCATTAAAGAGAATAAAATACCATGGAGAAAAATGCACAATGCATCAGTTAATATTAGTTCTTTGCTCTTGAAATTCACTAAGTTTAAGTATATTTACTTCAGTAAAAAAGTAAATTTTTAGTAACGAATTTAATGCAAGAATGATATACAAAGAGGTCTCTCCACAAACATTCCAGCCATTGTTACTATAACAAGAATGGCTTGCATGACATCGATGTTACCTGGCAGCCAAGGAGAGTGAACTGGAATGCACATGTGTGAACAATGATGACTTCACTGTACTACAGTGGGGGCACTGGACACAGTTGAGTGAGCACATGTACTGTGTGGCCATTGCATTCAAAATGACTAAGCCATCAAATTTGACTCTGCATCAAATTTTGCATTAAGCTTGAACATTCCTCCATAGAAAGTATTCAGATTATTCGGAAGGCCGCAACTATGGGCAAGTGGTGATTGGCAGCTTCATCACAACAATATGTCTGCTCATGTATCCCGTCTCATGCAGGGTATTTTGTCAAAACATCAAATCACCCAGATGACTCAGTTACAGCCCAGATTAGATGCCCTGTGACTTCTGGCTTTTCCCAAAACTAAAATCACCTTTGAAAGGCAAGAGATTTCAAACCATTGATGAGATTCAGGAAAATACGGCAGGGCAGCTGATGGCAATTGGGAGAACTGTGTAAGATCCCAAGGTGCCTACTTCAAAGGGGACTGATGCATCACTGTCCTGTGTACAATGTGTCTTCTTCTGTTTTCATAGATTTTTTTCACATTTTTTATTGTTGTTCAAGTACAGTTGTCTCCATTCCCCGCCCCTCCACTTCCCCCTACCCCAGCCATCCCCACTTCCCACCCTTGATCCTACTCCCCTCTGGTTTTGCCCATGTGCCCTTTTATACATATTTCTTGTGTCTTGTATCTTCTTCAATAAATGTCTCTATTTTTTATACTACATGGCTGGATACCTTCTGGATAGACGTCGTATTTTCTTAGCTTTTATTGCCAAAATACCACATGGTATTCTGAATGTTTGTAGAAGAAACAAATGTAAATTTAAAAAACCTCATTCATAGACAGCATTTGAATACATGATACAGTGAAAGCGACTCACGCAGGCTGGGCTGTCACACCATGGGTAACAGAAATGCTCGTTCGCACACCCTTCCCTTACATTGCCACATGCACGCTGAAGTATAAATTCAAAAAAAATCTTTCTCTTTAATCACCTGCTTTTCCAAAAATGCATTGATTTAGTCCAAATATTTTAAGCCACTTTGTCTCTGCCTTAAAGGAATAAAGCCCATATTACCTTTATAACAAATTTAGTTTTATTTTTCCAAATAAAGTTTACTCTTTTTGATAATCCCTCCTTTTATGAACAAAAGGCCTATCCTTTATTGCTGTTTGAAAGACAGTTTCCAATATTTTATCTATGCAGTCTGTAGTATTTGGAATTTTTAAAATATGAAAAGAAGTTAATTTTAAATGTCCATCTCTGAAGCACCAATAACACCACCTGGGGTAGCCTCCAAGCCGTGTTCCACAGTGTTTATTTCTTTATTCCTACTTCCGTCACTCAGTGCAAACCATTTGTATCCAACGCTGCAATTTGCTATAAACTTGCAATTTACTTTGACCACCTCCATTTCAGAGAATCACAGAATTGTGTAGCCTAAGGAGAATTCAGTCCATTTCCTCCTTCTAACAAAGAAACTGAGGCAGGGATGTTTGACTTGTCTACAGCCAGAAAGTTAAGTGAAAAAATAAAAATAAAAATGCTGTGACTATAACATGGATCTAACTATGTTTCTCTAGTATTCCTAACAAATGAGTTTCAACTTATTCCAACCCTGGTTTGCACGCCTTTCTGTTTTTCCTCACCTCAAACTATTTGTTTAAAGAAAATGTCTATATAACATACAACCTTGCAAAAATGCAATTCCATTACTACGATTTCAACAGATTCAAGTAGAATACACACATTCTTTGCAAAGGACACCATTAATCTCTGAGTACCAACATGTATAATTCATCAAAGAAACCCTTAATGCCCTTTAAATCACCCAAAACTTTATAAATGTTATAAATAACATTAAACCCATTTCAAATTTCACTGCAACTACATGGTTGAAATGGCATTTTTTTTTTTTTTTACTAAAATATAAAGTTTAAGATAAAGTCTTAGTGTCTTTGGAAAGGACATGGTCATATTTTCTACTTTAAACTAGCTTTTTACTTATCTAATATCAATGCAACAAGCTCAATACTGCATATTTATTTCTTGTTCATTTTGCATTAACTGCTATAAATTATATACTTTAAATAAATAACAGAATTTAATAAAAATTATTATACTTCACCTTTAGCAATAGCTCTTTCTCATTTTTGAGGGCCAGGCTCAGGAACTGTCCCGTCCAGTCTGGCCACACGGGGCTCCTGAGTGCCCTGAATTGACAAGTGCGATGTGCGGATGTAAAACACTCCTGAACTTTGAAGACTTAGTACAAAAAGAGAGCATAAGCTCTCCCAATAATTTCTGTATTACTTAAGCTTTGAAATGGTAATTCCTATATAGTGAAATAAATAAAAATTATTACAATTAATTCAGCCATTTTTTTTTTTTTTTTACATTTTAATGTAGCTGCTAGAAAATTTAAAATTACACGTATTGCTCACAAGCTACATCTTTGGACAGCACACCTTTGGAATCTTCAAGCACATTCACTGGCTAATTTGTTGATCTATCATAGAAATACCATTTAATCACTTAGCGCCACCTCATAAAAATCACCCTCCTGTGACCCTATACTTCTCTCTAGGTATGCTCCCATTTCTCTACCTAACTCTACAGCAGAGCCCCTCAAAAAACTTCACTCCGCTGCCTCCATTTCTTCTCCATTTCTTCACCATTTCACTGAAACAGATTTCTTAAAGGTGACCTATGGCTTCCGAGTTGCCAATTCTCAGCCCTCCTCTTTCTCACCTTACATGGTTGATCATTTTCTCCTTGAAATGCTTTTTCCACTTGGCTACTAGGGCACCATGCTCTCTTCTGATTTTCTGCCAGTTCCAGTTCCTCCATTTCCCCCACCTTTTTCTGATATTTGGATATGGGAATGTCCCTGGGCCAAGTCAGAGACCTGTACTTACTCCTTAAGGCTGTTCACCCAGTCTCATATTTAAAAAACCCTTTCTATGCCGAAATACCCACATGTCTTTCTTCACATGGACCTCTTCTGTAAACGCCATTCTTTTGTAACTATCTTTCAAATGACCTTTTTGCCTAGATGTGTAATAATTATCTCCAACTAAACACATACAATAAGGACTTACTGATTGGCCCTTCCCCCAACCCAGGTCCCCTCAACCAGTCTTCCTCATCTCAATAAACAGAGAATCCATTCTTACAGTTACAGGGACAAACTCTTAAAAATCACCCCTGTTTCTTGTCACTCCCCCATATCTAATCCATCGTTAATCCCTATGGAGGCTGTCTTCCAAATACACCCAGAACCTTATCCTGTCTCTTCACCTCCACTGATGCCATCCTGCTTCAAGCCCCACCTCTTACCTTGATTCTTACCTCCTAACCCATCTCCCCCACCATCGACTCTCAGTACAGCAGTCAGAGCGATCCTCTAACTGCCCTGACATATCAGATGATTTCACTTCCCTGCTCAAAACCCTCTCATCTAATCTAATTTATTCCAAGTAACAGCCAAGGTCCCTACCGTGGCTGCAACAATCTGAAACCCTTCCCTTCCCGCCGTACTTAACTGACCTCACCTATTCCCACCCTCCTTCTTCACAGTCACCTCCAGCCACAGACGTTCCCTTGCTGGTGCTGCAAGAGACCCATCTCAGGGCTTTGCCCTCAGTGCCGCCTGGACCCCATTTTCTCAGTGAGACCTTCCTCTTCACTCCATATAAGATAGCACTTCCCATTCTACCCTGGCGCCTCTTGCTCTCCCTACTCACTTATCGCCATCTGTTATACATTACTTTAACTGTTTCCCTCTCTCACCATAATGTAAGCTTCAAGAGGCACTCAATATATTTGTGTGAAACAAAAAAAAATGCAAAGCATTTCACTAGTTGCCATGTACACAGACAATCTAAATATTAATTACTGCCTTCAAGGACTCCTCATTCCAAGGCGGACTGGTATGGACATATAAGTACAGGGTCAGAAGTGCTGCAGCAGAAGTCATCTGCAGGGTCCAGGAGTGCTCAGCAAAGGCACCTCTATCTGAGTGCGGAAGGCTGCAGCGTGGGCAAACTCAGGAAGACTCTCCCACGGGGGAGACTTGAAGCTGAGTACTGGCTGGCAGTAACAGCTCTTCAGGTACAGCAGGGATGACAGCAGGGGAGAACTGTCCAAGGGAAATAAAACAACATATTGAAGGGCCCAAAAGGATAAGTGAGAGAAGTCAATTTTAGAAGTAAGTGCTTTTGGCTCTCATATAGGTGTCTACGTAGAAAGCAGAGATGGAAGTAAAGAAGGCAGGAAAGGGAAATACAGACAGAAAGACCCACGCATGCCAGGACAATTATAAATTAATTTAATATGAACAAATGTACATGCACATATGCAGATATATCTGTATGTGTGCAGGTGTGCATGAAATCCACATATATGTATGTAGACATATATGTGTATGCGTATGGGCATATATATACAAGGTCCAGCAGAAGTAACGCCTGCTTGCCCTGGCTGGTGTGGCTCAGTGGACTGGGTGCCAGCCTGAAAACCAAAGGGTCACTGGTTCAATTCCCACTCAGGGCACATGCCTGGGTTGCAAGCCAGTCCCCAGTGAGGGGTACGTGAGAGGCAACCACACATTGATGTTTTTCTCCCTCTCTTTCTCCTTTCCTTCCCCTCTCTCAAAAAATAAATAAATAAAATCCTTAAAAAAAAGAAGTAATGTCTGCTTGAGTGTGGATAGTAGGGTAACAATATGAGTGTAATAATTTATAGTTCTAATTTGAACATTTCACCTAAAATGTCATATGGTGTGCTTGAGTGTGATATTGTTATGTTACAGGATTACATGCTTATGATTTTGCAAAAAAAAATGGGGCATTATTTTGTATATGTTCATACATGAGGATGATGACAGAATTCTTAGGAATATGTTTAGGATCTTCTACTCATACCTCCTATCTTTCTTTTGCTATATATTATGATCTTAATAGGAAATTTAGAAGGCCACAAGATGATATAAATATGAAATTAGAATATCCCTAAATTCCAAATATTTTCTCTTCTTAAAAAAAAATAAACAAAAGCAATATCCTGACGCCTGCTTCTGCTAGTTTACAATAAGAGTTTATAGAAGTAGGTAGATAGCAGGATTAATGCCCGATGTCAAAGCAAGGCCTTTTTTCTAGGAATGTCCTCTCTCCACTGCAACCCAGCAAACGGTCCATCAATTCACACAGAATGCTCCTTGGCAGAGCTCCCTTCTGCTCATCACACACTGCCCAGAGCCAGCTCCCAAATGGTGGCCCGCTGATTTTTCCTTCACTGGCAGAATCCAGATCAATAAGTGATCTTTAGCAAAAAAAATAAAAATAAAAAAAATAATCAGAGTGAAAACAGATACAATGGCGAACTTCAAAGCTTGATTAACGTGTGAATGGAAAGCAGCTGTGTGCACAAAACTCTGGCAGGTCTTTTAAAAAATGGCATGCATTATAAAAATGGCATACATTATAATAATAAAGTAACCTGAGGACACAGTTCAGGGAAGAATGTGGCTGGGTTTCAATGGGACTGCAGTAAGCATTTTACTGCAGTGTTGCAAGTATCTCTTCATAAAGCAAGATTACAACCTATCCAGTGAAAATATTTGTGTTATTTTGAACACTGATTAAAACATTTTGTGTGGATCCAGCACAGGAGTGCCATATACTATGCAAGACCCACTGTGGCACTTGGCAGAAAATAAATCACTGAGCTCTAAAACCTGCTGTGGTTGCTGTCTTCATTACAGAGACCTTGCATGCAGCATACAAAAATGTCTACAGTGTTTACAGCACCTGGATGCCTGCACTATTAAACATCAATACAATCTGTGTTTATATCATCTCCATGCTAATCAGATCGATTACTACTGATATAGCGTCTTGTCACAGCATCGTAATGCTAATCAAACAAATGGAGCTGTGGGGAGATGATTCAGATATATAGGTATTTAATAACACAGGTAAAGTAAAAAAAGAAAAGAAAGAAATCGGAAGGAAGGAAGGAAGGAAGGAAGGAAGGAAGGAAGGAAGGAAGGAAAGAAAGAAAGAAAGAAAGAAAGAAAGAAAGAAAGAAAGAAAGAAAGAAAGAAAGAAAGAAAGAAAGAGAGAAAGAAAGAACATGCAAACATGCAAGGTGCAGCTGTGTCATAGGCAGGCAGATTTCTCGCCAAGTCCTGGGGGGTGCTGTTGTAATTTTGTCAGCAGCCATTAAAAGGGGAATATAATACAGTTTGATGCCATAAAATGGACTTGAAAGGGAAATGAGATTACCGCTGCTGCTTAACATGGCAGAGGTAATTAGCTGCACAGGTAATTAGATACAGATTCCTAGCATATCCTAGTGGAGGCAGTGGATGATGGCAGGAGATAATATCTCCTGCCCCTTGAAAAAGATCAATGTCACAGTTGTTTTAGATCCAAACAACATCCGCATCAAACATTCTAATTCTCCAGACAGCAAAGATGCTGTAGTAGCTGCAGTACAACGCGCTATCACTTAATAAAAACGAACGAGGGATTGGCGGCGGGGCAAGCAGGGACATCTCTACTTCACAGTAGCTGGCAGGCCTTAGGCCATGTGTCTGTCTATCTCAGTTGTCGCTTTGTGACACTCTCAGTTGAGAATGTCTCCTGGCCTCTCTTCAGCTAATTTCATTTACAGCAAAATTCTCAGACAAAGACAATGAGTAGGGGAAAATCAATGATAGTGCCCAAAACATGGAAAATCCATTAACATAGTGATCCTTTAAATAATTACCCACTGAATTTAATATATGTCTAATGTACACACATTTTGGCTGAAAGCTTATATTTCATCAACTTATATCTATTCCTACTGTTGGATGTGAAGGCAAATAAAACTTCTTGACTGGTGACTGAAAATTAACGTCTTACTACTAGGAAGCAAAAGAGTTCCCAGTACTACCAGCCCATTCTATGCTCTGTCATCTTCTGCTGAAAAGACATTGACTAATAAAATAGCAAATAAAGCTCTCCATGTATTTATTTAATAAAGATTTGTGAAATGACTCCTATATGCAGTGCTGAACCAAAGCATACGTTCCTGCACATACTGGGGCCCCTGAACCATTACGGAGGCACCTAGCCTGCCAGCTGGGAGCCATATGTGTGGGACGCGCAGTGAGTGCTGCCCAGCTGCAGTGCATGGAAAAGGTGAAGGAAATGCGGTAAATCCTGCATTCAGCTGCAATAAAACCAACAGCCCTGGAGAATACATACCAACAGTAAAATCAAACTTCTGGAAAAAAAGGCTTCATACCTCTTTCCTTGAGAAGAGAAAAAAGATCACATAATTCACACGGTTTAAGAATCAGCAATTTGGGGCAACTGATTAGAAGAATCATGGCTACTAAAAAAAAAAAAAACCCAAACCAAAAACCAGAACACACTTCCTTAGTGTCCTGAAAAAGAGACTTTCAGTTGTCTACTCTGAAAGAGTCCTTCCACCTTCCATTTTCTCATCCCTTCCCTAGTTTGAGAAATCAGTGGTGGACTGAGTGGAAATGTGGACACCATTAATGACAATCAGAGATACACCTGGTCACATCTGCCGGCCAGTGGAAATCATTTGACATCAGAAGTGAACTTTAGTCAATAATGTTTGCTTTTTGTTGATATGTTCATAGTACTTTGCATCACATTTTTCCCTTAGATGTCAGGATGGTTACTGTCACCTTGCTGGCCCTGAACAGCCCATATACCGGGCCGGCTTCACGAGTGTGCAGCCTCTGCAGTCAGAGAGCCCATGCTTTGCTTGGTTCTATGTTCTGCTGTTGCTGTCCTGGATTTCTTAATGTCTTAGCATATTCTGAACAAAGTGCTTCATTTTCATTCTACACTGTGTCCTGCAGACTATGCAGTTGGTATGGCCTCCTGAGGAAGCTGGCAAACATCAGCATCCCTTTTATCTGTGATAGAAGGACAGAGAACTGCCCAATTCACCGAAGGGCATTCACTATAAACACCTGTGTGTCTTTAACTCTTCAGAATGTGAGACGAACTGAAATGGTATAGAAGGAGCAGAGAAGATGTTGAGGAAGATCCAAGCATCACGGTGTGAAGTGTGTGAAGCAACCGCTTTGGTGTGCTCACCTCTGGTCTGGAGTGGCCCGAAGAACTAAAAGGTCTGGAAAACAAATCTAGAGCAGCTGCGAGGCAAAATAAAAGAGAAGTATGGCTGACTCGGGGTGACCCTAAAATGTGGGGCTATCCCTGGGTTCCTGAAGCACAGACCTGAGAGCCTAGTGCCACCACATCTACTTAATCATTTGCACTTTACACTCCTCTCCTGCCTTTGCTTATCTGAGAGATAGATAGCCTACTAAAGCATCATTTGTAATTTTCTAACTTCCAGAATCTATCAGTCTTAACGTTCCACAGAACATCCTTCTATTCTTTCCTAAGCCAACAAAATTGTTTGTTTCTTACTGTTCTGCCGGATTCTCAAAGGTTTCCACTGTCATGATTAATGGATTTTCTCAGACCTCGTCATCATGGCACCTCCACACCTTCTAATATATTTATGTCTCTTTCGACACTGACTTCAAGGCCTTATCTTCTCCTTCTGCTGTGAGACACGATACTTTCCTCAATGCTTTATCTGCCCTCTGATTGCTATCATCTCTTCTCTCCTTGAAAGATATCTTGGTCCCCTGCTCTAGTAACCCAATTCCCTCTGCGGGGTAGGCTTCATGATCACCATCCTCACCCTCTGTCTTATTGTTGGTGAATCTCATTATACACTTGCCACCATTTAATGACAATGCCGACATGAATGTCTAGAAAAGCATGCATTTCAACTCTTCTAAACTCCTCTCCTCCCTTCAAAACCAGTGCTTGTGCCTAACAGCCTGCTTCTGTCCTTTCAATCCAGCCTCCCCATTACTTCCCTGCTTCTCAACTCTCTCTAGTGGCCACGCCATGCAGTGCCCTGCCCTTCCCATACTTCCCCTCTTGGCGGGAATGCTGGGGCCTGATGGTCCCACATAGTCCTTAAGAGCAGCTCAACATTTCACCACCTCTCTGAAACAACGTTTCAGGCACTCAAATCAGCAGTGAGCTCTTTGTCATACTCAGGACACCAAATCCCGCCAGCGTTTGCTACTCAAACCTATGCTATCTTGTCTTACGCCTTCTGTAGAGTTGTCCTGTGCTGCTCTTTAGCATTGCATGCGTGTTCATGTTATGTCTACAGTTACGCTGTCTTCATTTTGAGGGCAGGGGTGTAATTTTAAATTTGTTGAAACTCCCAAAGGGAATGAAATGGAGCCAAGTAAAGAATAGTGCTCAATCAATATTGCTAAATCAAAGAAAATAGCATTCTCATCTATAGCAGTTTTGGTCTTCTTTGGATTTACAGAGCAGTTTACCGCCATTCTCAAATAAATTAATTTTACTTTTAGAGTCATGTAATTTCCGGAGTGTGTTGCTTTTAAAACTTGCTATAACCAGCCAACACACGGAAAGAACATCCCAAACATGGTTGGGCTTTGTCAGGATAAAAACTATTACCATTTACTCCTCTAAATCACAAACAAGTAATGGCCTCAGCTTCAGTAATATTCCACTAATGCATTTTAAACAAAGATATATGCAGGCGACGGGTGACTCAGCTTCCAAAATAGACTTAAATAAAAGTAATCACATTGTTTTAGAACAGAAGATTGTGTTTAATTGGTAATTTGTGGGTTCAAAAATGGAAATACACTACTGTGGATTCTATTGCTCTGTTAATAAATGAATTACAGTAATATAATCCAATTACTATTCATCTCAATTGAACAGATAACTTTCCCTAAACAAAAAAACAAAGGAACCTAAGAGATCCAGTTTACCTAATTTTGAACAGATGAAACTGAAAACTGATTTTTAAAAATAACGCCCAAATACTTCAATGTGCTTGCTGCATAAAACGCCCAGCGTAACGATACTTACCCCGCATGCCTCTGAAAATGCCTCAACTCGCCACACACCAGTAGTGACTGTGAAGCAGTCACTGTCATCAGACTAAAGTTGCCTCTAAAAAATATGCCTTTGTATGACACCCTTGATATTAAATAGACCAAATGTCTGACTATTCCTCAAAGGACAAGAATCCCCAGGATCCCTCATCTCTATATTATTCTCAGTCCACAGAAGACATTTATTCTTCAGCAGCTCCAGCCAGCTCAAAATGAACCAAATAGTTGTCACGAGGCTTGCCTGGCATTGAGGAGATATTATTGATTATATTTGTTTGTATGATTTCCTATGTTGCCTAGACACCAGTTTCAAATATTTTTAATTTCTGTTTCCTGCATCCCCAAAGCAAATCCAAGCAGGTCTTGCTTAATAATAGCAAGTATTTTCCTTTGTTGAACACTAGCATTCAGCCTAAGGACCATTAATCAGAACTGTCAAGTATGATAGAAATACAGAGGCTAAAGAAAAATTCATAAAACAGCAAGACCCAAAGCACTGGCAGGCAACACCCAGGAATTCACCAAGTGAAACCTCAGAGCATTCCCAACTTTCACTGGAGATACCAGTGCTAGAACAATGGCGACAGCTTTCTTGATGTATCATAATGAGGGTCAAATGCTTATGTTCCATGGCATGATTTATGACAGGAACTCATAAAAACAGATTGAGAATGCAGGACTTAATTTTTGACTTTGGCTCCTGGAAAAGCCCAAGGTTAAGACTTGTCTTCCCATATCGCTGTGTGAGGATGTGTCCCACCCACCCACCCAGGCCAGACTCATTAGGTGACTGAGTCTTGTCTTCTTTGATAGTTGGTTCAGTTTGGCAAATACTTTGTAGGTTCTGTAAACAAAACCAAAGGCTTCCGATAGTTTGAAGAAGTATATTATAAAGCCTCAAAATTGTGGACAGAAGGAAACTATGGAGAAGTCGGTTTACAACCCAGCTTTTCTTTGAAGATGTCCAAGGGCATTTCAACATCACTGAGACGAGGAAAGGTAGGCGAAGTGAATCTGTTCTGCTGACACCGTGAGGCTGTGTCTGCAGGCCGCACACAGTTCAGAGGAGCCGTGTGTGGCTCATGCAGCATTTGTGCCACAAACATTTTTTGAGCAACTTCCCAGTATGCCAGGCTCTCCCTGAGATGTAAAACAAGAGTCACTGACTCTTTAAAGTTTTCACAACTCAAATTCAACAATACAGCTGAAACACATTACATTTTGTCCTCCACAATTAATAATCAGGTTCAATAAACTCTGTCTCCAATCTCAATATCCTTCTTTTTGTCCAACACCCATTTTAACAGACAGTCTCTAAGTGGAGCAAGCATCAATCTCGAATGAAGTTCCAGTTTACTACTCTCTGAGACTATTTTCTTATCTTTGAAATATGAATAACACAATTTATCTCACAGGACTCATAAAGATGAAACTAAACATGTACCATGGCTAGGATAAATGGTGTTCAATAAATATTAGTTCTCTCTGAAGAAAAATTTATGTACACGCTCACACATGCAATTGCTTTATGTTTGTAGAGAACAGTTCGCTACTGCCAGTAGGAAATTTTCTATTCTGCTTACAGTTTCATTATTTCTTCAAGGGAAAAAATATAGAAGGTTAAAAAAAGATTCACTCTATTGGCTACGAAGCCACAATTCTATTTATAAAGTATTCAAATGATAGAACTCTACATGTATAGATCCTTAGTAAGGTACGTCTGTTTCATTTATTTCAACAGCTGCATTTCAAATTTGTTGACATAATCTACTCATATTTCTGCCTCATCAGCTCTTGACTACTAGCAACAGCCTCATTGCAGTGGTCCTCTAGGACTAAATGGGCTCTCAGATACCTTCTCCCTGCCACTACCAAAGGTTGAGAAACCTAAGTTTTAGCCCAGGAAGAAACTGAAGACTTAGCTACTATCTTGTATTTATTCCCACAAAGTGGGAAAATGTGGTTCATGCATCTGAATACAGAATACACATTAATTATAAAAAAAATGAAACACTGAACAATTTAGGTCTCAATAGCATTTTGGAAAATAAAACATTAACATAATTACCATTGGAGACTCTAAGTGTTGGTGAGGATGATGAGGGGAAGGAGAAGGAGATGATGGTGATGCTGATGATTTCTACCATTTCCTGGATACATGCTATTTGTAAGGTACATAGATCTTCTCAAATCCTTCCTCGGTAAAGTATTTAACCAAAGTGAAGCAAAGAGACTGTAAACAGTTGGCCCCACATTCCCATTTTACAGTTGAGGATACTGAGGTTCAGAGAGATTAAGTAATTTATTCAAGGCTGCATAGTTCTAACAAGAGGTAAATCCAGAATTTAAGCCAGGGTCCATTGGTTCTAAAGTCTATACTCCTCTTTACTTCACAATGGCAACAGAAGAAACAGTTACTGAAAACAACAAAGGTAATTCAACAACCATTAAGAAACTTATTTTTACTAGCATTCCAGAGAGATGGAGAAAACATATAAATTATTTTTTTTAATTTTAAAGGTTTTATTTATTTATTTATTTATTTATTTATTTATTTATTTATTTTCAGAGAGAGGGAAAGGGAGGGAGAAAAAGAGGTAGAGAAACATCAATGTGTGGTTGTCTCTCATGTGGCCCCCACTGGGGACCTGGCCCATAACCCAGGCATGTGCCCTGACTGGGAATTGAACCGGTGACCCTTTGGTTAGCAGTCCACACTCAGTCCACTGCGCTATACCAGCCAGGGTGAAAACATATAAATTATTGATCTGCATGACAGCCCACGCAGATTGGAGAAAATTAAGGAATACTTTTTGGATGTGAACTGTAAGTTGTCTTCACAAGAACAATGGAAGCTCATTTCTGTTCACAGAGAAGTCTAGTCTGTTGTGCCCTGTAAAGTCACATAAAGAATGGGGTTGGAACAATCCCCCAAGTTCCTCCAGGACTCCCAAACGCATCCTGAATGGTATGTTGTGGTACTGAAGGTTAACCTGCCAAGGTTCTATTACAGCTGTTTCGAATCTTTGGAGAGAGCCTTCTAAGTCACTGACTGAAAGAAAGGGCACAGTTTTGCATTTCTAAAAACCTCCCAGCTGTTGTCATGTGGGCTGTAAACCTCACTTTGAATAATAAGATTCTAAACTAAGGCCCTAACACTGAGAAGATCCTGTAGCAGGATCCCTGGTTTGGAGCCAAAGAATCAACTTGCAGACTTCGACGCGGATGTTTTGTCAAGGAGCCCGACTGCCAATACAATAAGCAGTCCTTCGTGAGGAATGGAAGAAGAGAGGTAAATAAATGTACAGAAAGATCTTTTGTAATCAGCCGTATGCCAGGAAACAAATCAATCCAGTGGTAAAGTGGTCTACTGACATTTCTAGATTACCCAACAGCATGCTAAATGTTAGAAGGATTCTAAAAGGAATATCAAATTGTGGTCCTCATGGAAGATATAATCTAGAAAAGTATTTAGAGCAATCTGGCACCAAATTTAATGATAACTGTACATGGAATGGGACTTAAGTATTGGCAGGTAACAAGGATTTGTCACTGGAGTACCACTTCCAGAAAACAGGAATGATACAGGTTTTTAAACATGAGGAATTTACAAAATCACTTTTTTGAATATACAACATTTTGAAACTAAAACCACCCCCAGCCATTGCATTCTAAGGCAGTGACAGTCAGTTCACAGCTTCAAACTTCAGGGCAGCTGAGACTCTGCTTTATCTAAAGAGAAAGGAAGAATGAATGTCTATCTAAGAAGGTCTTCATGCTGCCCGATACCAAAATGCATCTCAGAGATACTTCATTCAAGGCTGTCAGCTATCTACAGGGCCCTCCAAGAATGAGAGCCACCGCATAACCCCAATCCCTGGGACCTGGCTCTGGCTTTGCTGTCAACACACTGAAGGTTCAGGGACAGCGCAGCAGCGCTGGGGGCGGAAGACTGCTGACCAGACTGCACTGATGCCTCCCCACACCTGCGGTACTCTTACCGCGGTACTCCTACTCACAAACTTACTCACTTTCTGAACAACCTACTCCTCCTTTGCCACTAGCCTGGCCTGGAATTCACCTGGAAGTATCCCATTTGGTTAGCATCGGCATGCCCTGTTGGGGATTATCTATGAAGTCCAAGAGTTTTTCTTATTTCCAGACTGAAATATACAGGTTAAAATAACTAAATTCCCCAGCCACTCCAAAGGACAATGGTGAGTCATTTACAACTAAAAGGAAAAAAAAATAAAGCTTAAATCTTCCTAGTTGTTTGCTAATTTCATTAAGCAAAATTTGAAAGATTAGATTGCATTGTCAATGTATAACAACCAAAGCTACATAGAAAATATACCACATCCTGCTGAAGAAACAGCTGCCCATTAAGGTTTACCAACTTACAGATATTTTATCTGGTTAATCGACCCTGGTTTCAGCCAGAAATAAATAATTTCATTATAGTTTTGAAAATAGTACATTACATTACATCAACACAGATGACAAAAATTACAGGGGATGGGATTAGTTAAAGAACCTGTACGAATGACCCACGGGCATGGACAACAGTGTGGGGACTGACTGTGGGAGCGGGGGGGTGGGGCGGACGGAGGACAGCAAAGGGGGAAAAACTGGCACAACCGTAATAGCCTAACAATTTTTAAAAATTAATAAAAAATAAAGTAGCTAAATATAATATCTATAGGTCATGTTTTTCTACAGCACAGACCTCAAGAAAACACTTGCTTCTACTTAGCTACAATATAAACATGAACTGTTCTCAGCAGTAGGAAATTATTTCACCAAGATGGAAAAAGTTTCATGGAAATTTCCTAACCTTACATAACAGGTAATTCCAATGATCCAAGGCTTCTCTGGTTTATTTTTTTCTTAATGAAAGATGATAAAATATTAATTCAAGATGCCGAGAGACATCCAGAAACAGAAACGCTGCGGCACGTTTGTCCTGTAATAATCGCAGGATGTTGGCTCCACTCCTGGATAATTATTGCATTAGTTAGCGAGGGCTCCCTATAGGATTATGCAATTTTTTTAAGTAGTTAGACCAGATATCCTGTCCATGGGAAAGTCATTTGTGTGCAGCCCCACGTCAGCTGTACATTTCGGGAAGATAACAAGGCTCTTGCATACTCTGCTGTACTCCAAGCTGCTACGAACTATATGAAACTTGCAGGCAACCAGCCAAAGCTAGAGATGGAGAGCAGCTGATAATTCCAACACACTGAATGATGGTAGAGAACAAACCACTCTTCCAAGCTTTCTCAAAAAACATTAACAACAAACCTTTTCTTTTCTTGGGCTTTGACAGCCCCTCTGAAAACAGTGAGAAGAATCTTTCAGAGAAGGGGGGCATTATATAGAGCAATCTCCACATATCAGAAGTTGGAAGCCTGGAAAAGAAAGTTGTGCATAAATCCTTTAGAGGTCACATTATGTCTGATCAATATAAAAGGATGCTTAGCTATTTCACACTTAATAAAACAATCAAAGTTAAAAAAACCTTCCCTTCCTTTCCCACTGTAACTCTACTAATCATTAGTTAGAGTCCATTTCAATCTGACTGGAGTCTGACACCTGGCTTTTGTTGGCCAGTCAACCCAGCATTGGCAAAAAGAATAAGCCCAGTGATATTCAGGATCTGCAAACCTAATTTCAGAATCAAGCAATGAGCTGAAAGTACAAAAATTGATTAGGTATAAGAATACACAAACAAGCCAAACCACCTCCAACCAAATATTCAACTCCTCAATCTTTTAATACTAATAAGAGACAATCTTTAATAGATTTACAAAGGACATGCAAAGTGAGCAATCAAGAGCAATTTTAGAATATTCTACTTGCCCTTACAACCCATTAAGACATTTCGCTCCCAAGCCAATGCTCTGACCTAGATTTTTAATAAATTACCCATTTTGTGGTGGTTTCCTCCATGAATATCACACTAAGCAAACTCAGAGCTGATCGTGGCATTATCAGATACTGAGCAAAGGAAGTGATTTGGCCCACGTCAAAGAACATGAGAAGATGGGGACAAACACAGCCTGATTACCTGTACTCACACATATGGGCTCCATCACCTGGCTTAGTTAATATCTCTGCCTCACTGTACAGTTGCAGAATCACAAAGCTAAATAGATTAAGCATGTCCTGGGAAGTCGTCCCATGCCGACCATTAAAACAACTACTCCGTTCGTTGCCCTGCCACAGTCTCTGCTTGGATCACTGCCTGAGCTACAGAGAGAGGAAGCTTCAAAATCCACACAGCATCTGGTGACAAAAAGGGGTTCATTTCTTTCACATTTGCGATTTTTAAAAACTGAATGGTCAACATTAGAGAATGCTTCCAGAAATCATGTCTTCATGTGCCTTTCCTACAAAACAGCTATAATTGAACCATCCTGAAGTGATGACAATTACAGGAGTGGAACATTTATAGTGTACATCTTTCCACATCCCAAATAGCTAAGGGCATCTACAGCAACCAACAATTATAGCTTTCTGCTTTAAGTACTGAACCTTCTGTAAAGAAAAAAAAATCATTGTCAATCTTGTAAACCTAAATAACTACTGTATGCTTCATTTCTTTCTTCCTGTGCAGCATTCCTATAATTTACAATTTTCTAAAAAAAGACATCACTAATAATCACATACATTCTGTCAAAGCTAACAATAAAATGTTCTGCTCTTAACCCTTATAAATAGCACAGCAGGACTCACTTCATATTCACCTTTGATATGGCTCTTCAAAAATTAAAATTTAAATTCATGTGTATATGGTATGTTTCCCACATATATACAAATATATGTTAAAACTATAAAAGTGTAAAGATACCTATGCAATTTATTATCCTTAGCTAAGAATATTGTGTTTTTTTAGGAGCCTATACATTACATATGTATCTAGCAGCTTATTCTTTTTATTCCAGGTTTATTGAGATGTAACTGACAAATGCAAATCGTATCTATTTAAAGTATACAATGCAATAATTTGATATACTTATACAATGTAAAATGATTACCACAGCTAAGCTAATTAACCCATCCTCCACCTTACCTTACATAGTTACCTTTGGGGGTAGAGGTACTGAGAATTCTTAAATTCAACTCTCTTAGCAGATTTCCAGTATACAATACAGTATAATTAACTATAATCACCCTGGTATACATTAGATCCCCAGAACTTATTCATCTTATAAGTGAGATTTTATGCCCTTTGACTGACATCTCTCCATTTCGCTCACCCCCTCCCACCCGGCCTCTGGTAGCCACCACTCTGCTCCCTGCACCTGTGAGTCCAGCTCTCTCAGATGCCACACAGGCGATCATGCGGTATTTGTCTTCTGTGTCTGGTTTATTTTATTGGGTTAGCCAGAAAATCAGTTTATTTTTTTCCGTAAAATAAAAGACGCATTTTTCATTTTCACCAATAGCTTTACTGATTTGGATATTTTGAGTATGTTGGCTATCTCCCACATGGTATAATGTTGATTGCTCTCAATTAATGTCGCAATTTGATCACTATCAACTGCAACTGGTCCACCTGACCGTGGAGCATTGTCTGGCGAGAAATCTCCAGTACGAAACTTCGCAAACCACTTTTGACACGTTCCATCAGTCACGGTACCTTCTCCATACACTGCACAAAACTTTTTTCTGTTTCAGTTGCATTTTCAGGGGGGAAATACTTTTTTAAATCTTTTTCTTATTGTTGTTCAATTACCCTTCTCAAGATAATAAAGCATAATATGCTGAAAATGTAGGATACGTTCTTCCATCTTCAATATTAAAATGGTTACACAAAAATTCACCAATTTTGATGTGTGTGTGTGTTTTTTTTAATGCACACTGTGACAGCTATCCCAACACAATCTAACAAAATTGTTTGGAATGAAGTTAAAGACAACTAAGCACTACTAGTGCTGTCTTATGGGAAAAAACACGTGAAGTTTTTGGCCAGCCCCATACTTAACACAATGTCCTCCAGGCTCATCCATGTTGTTACAAATGGCAGGACTTTCATCTTTTTTATGGATGAATAATAGCTCGTTGTGTGTGACGCACACATACACACATGCACATGTAAACGTAAGTGTATCTATGATACACTCACAGTGTATTTACATATATGCACACCACGTCATCGTTATTCACCCACCGCAAACCCTTAGGCTGGTTCCCTACCTTGGCCACTATGAATAACGCTGCACAGAACATCGGAGGGCAGACTTCTCTTCGAGATACTGACTTCACTTCGTGTGCATACATACTTTAATGTGAAATTGCTGGATCATATGATAGTTCGGTTTTTAATTTTTTGAGGAACCTCCATACTGTTTTCCACAGTGGCCTGCCAACTTATATTCCTTCCAACAGTGCACAAAGGTTCCCTTTCCTCTCCACCCCTGCCAATACTTTTTATCTCTTGTTTTTTTTTTTTTATTATTATAGCCATTTTAACATGTGTGAGAGGATATCTCATTGTGATTTGATTTTCATTTCCCCAATGACTAGTGATATCAAGCATCTTTTCGTGTACCTGTTGGCCATTTCTAAAAATGTCTTTTCAGGTCTTTTCGCCAAATTTTAATTGGCTTACTTGTTTTTGTTTTTGTTTTTTTCCTACTGAGTTGTGTGAGTTCTTTATATATTTTTCTATCAGGCCCTTATCAGATATATGGTTTGCAAATACCTTCTCCTATTTTGTGGGTTGTCTTTTAGTTTTCATGACTAACAGTTTATTGTTATGAAAATCTGCTATACTCTTATTTTGACATAAAGTAAAACCTTCCTGGGTATAAAAAAAAGTCAGGAAAAAACTGAGAATATACTTAGAAAAACAGAGATAGACTCGGTTTTAGATTAGTCTGTATTTCTGCAGTCCAAAACCATTGTTCCAATTTTTATGTTTGAACCATTTTTTCCCTACATTATTGGACAGTAACATGTCAATTAGCTAAGTCTAATAAGAATTTAAAGAATTTATATAATTATACACCTAGTTTTACTGCTTTGCCTAAGATCATTGTCACCTCCTATAAAATACTTTTCATTAAAAAAGGCAATTTCTTCAGTCCTTTGATGGGACATAATTAGCTTTTCTGACATATCAAAGTCACCTTGCAACTCTAACTCTGTTCTATTAAAAAAAAAAAAAAAAACACTAAAGCCAGGTGTGCTGTTACATGATTTTTTTCTTTCCAGTGCCAACAGAACTGTTGATGGATGCCTCTGTAGTTTAATATCTGACAGTAGGTGCAAGTAAATAACATTTTTATTTAAAAAAACTATAATACATAGTGATAATGAAGAGCAGAGGCAGCTTTTTCATTTACAACCTGTCTATAAATTTTGGCAGGAAATTGAAACTAATTTAATACATTCAGTCTGAGGAAGTTACTCAGTTCTAAGAACACAGAGTCATAGTTAAAATGCTGTAGCCGGAATTATTTTCTCTGGAATGAACAAAATAACAATGTAGGGCACCTCATTGATGTTTCAAACAAACACATGGTATTTGGCTAGACTTGAGTAGAAACAGAATTTTTCTGTCTGCAAGCACACTGCAATTATTGTCATTACTAAATAAATCTTAATTTGCTACCCCTCACTATTTGAACAAATTAGTTGTTTTTTTTTAGAAAGTCATTGAATATTGGGCCTTCATAAAATACTAGCATCTTTGGTGATGTTCTTTGGTAAACTGACAGAATTATATACAGCGCTTTAAACACTCTCGCTACACAAAATTTCTCTAGAGGAAAGCTTTCATTTGCATCATCACCTTTACCTTCAAATGAAGGGCTTTCAGTCAAGACTTCAGACAACGTATGGCAGTGGCTCCTACTGGTAAAATCTAACACCTTAGTACAATTTAAAATTTATGAAGAATTGGGCATAATGGAAACCGCTCTGAGGAAGCAAGATTGTGAGTGGAGATCACCAGGCCGGGAAACGGGGACCCTATGAATGTGATGGAATGACTGTCACAGTAGGAGGCATTGCTGCAGCTTGCTGAAAGAACTAAAAACAAAAAAAATCAGGATCTATAGTCTTCCTTGCATTTTATTTGTTAAGTTTACACATCTGCAAGGCTAAGAGCAGCATGAGGTATTTGCCTCGTCTATGTTTTTTTTTTTTTTAGAAAATTAAAATCCTTTAACTCAATTCTACAATCATTATACTTAAAGCCCATATAAGCATCTCTCCAATTGTATAATGAAGAATGACTGAAAATTTTGGTTTGCTCTACAAAAGTGTGCATTACAGCCAGCTTTAAGGAACTATGTAAATGGATGCTAGAGATACCAATGCAAAGCTTCTACCAAGGAATGATTCAGTTAAAGCCATTATATTTGCAAAGAAGGCTTTCTAAATGAGCCCCTGGATTATTGCACTTCATGAGAAAAAATATTTAAGACCAACGTAATGTTGGATGCAATTATTGAGTGTTGTGTTGTCCTTTTGCTCACTATCTAACCAATAACCCACAGCCTGGCTGAGGCAGAGATGGCTACTGCTCTGTTTCCGGAGGCCCCGGCCATCTTCACTCAACTGGCTCTGTCTCTGCGTACAATTCCTACTTCACTCCACAGCTTCAAAAAACTCTGGCCGAGTACAGTAAAGAAGTAGGTCCAGAAATGGAAGAAAGGCCCTGCAAGGGCTTTGAAGAAATCCTACTCTGAGTTAGCTAGTCCCCTCAGGGGCCCTAAAGGGTTCTCCCTGTGCAGTTGTTTCTCATTCATTCTTTAGCAGGGTCCTTTGTAAGCTATCAGTGAACTTAATAACACGCTGTAAGACTTTGGGAGCCTTTTCCTTAATCCTGCCTTTAAAATTCTTAAAGCCCATTCCCTTTTACAGACTTACAAAGAGATGTGATGAACTTTTTAAAAATTCAAAATGGATTAAGAACTGCTCCGGCGATAAAAGTGTCACCTGCATATAAAACATCAGATAAAGCATGTTAAATACAATGTATAGTCTCTCTTATACCGTCCCTCTTCGAGACAAGCCAGCCAAAACTTCTTACACTGCAGTGCAAAGGGGCCCCATGGACCTGTGGTGTGGGCATGTGAGAACTTGTTAGAAATGCAGACCCTCGGCCCCACTCCAGACCCACCTCATCAGAATCTGCACTCTGACACAATCTTTAGGCAATCTGGATGCACATTTCAGTTTGAGAGCACTCCACCCAAAGCTTCTCCCATGACCTACCAGGGAATTTGAAGAGATACAATTATTAGGAACTACACCATCTTCATGCTCACTGTGAACAGACATAAAGCCAATGGAGTTCTTCAGTAAGACTTCGGTTATTCATATCTATACATATAAAACTATATATATTATATATAAACACATTTTAAAACACATAGATCGGGCATGGGAAATGGTTGCTCATGGGTACAAGGTTTCCCTTTGAGGGGGTGAAAATATTCTCATAGTAGGTTTTGGCAATAGCTGCCAACTCTGTAAATACACTAAAAACTGCTAAAGTGCACACCTTAAATGGGTGAACTTTACGGGTTGTAACAGTAAGACTGTTAAAAACATAGATTAAATAAACTTTTAAAATCATAAAAAGAACAAATAGCATTAGTCATAAGAGAAATGCAAATTAGAAATACCACAAGATACCACTTCACGACAACTGGGAATCCTCTGGAGGAGAGTGAACCGTAGCACAGTCACACAGTGGAACAGCACTCTGCCGCGAAGAATGAGCCTCTGCTGCACACAACCACAGGGAAAAACTTCCCAGTCATTATGTGGAGTGACAGGAGCCAAGCCCCGGAATTATAAACTGCGCTTTTATTGATATGAAGCTCTGGAACTAAGCTAGGGTGATAAAAATCAGGGTAGTGGCTGCCTCTGGGGGTGGACAGAATTGACTGGAAAGAGGCACAGAACAAAATATTGGAGTGACAAAAAAGTTCTCCATTCTCTGAGTGGCAGCTGTGCAAGTGATGACATTCGGTAAAACTCTCTGAAAGTTTTATTTAAAATCTTTGCCTTTTTTTGCATGTCAATTATACTTTAATAACAATAACAACGAAAAAATCTTACTTTGCTTCCTACATCCATATATCCTACACGCCTTTAAAACTGGGAGACATAAATGTCGCATTTAGGTCTTCCTTCTCTTTGTTGGGTATTGTAGTACTCTCTTAAGGTGGACTTTCTACTAACGGTGCTTTATTATTTGTAAGCATTCAAACTTATTTAATCTAAATTTATTACTTTTTTGTAAAATTCTTCACAAGTGCTTAGTTTCTGTAAAACAAATGTACATATCTCATCATTTTCTGTATGAGCCACTTCAGTCGTCACGAGCACCAATTAGAGTCCTCGCCTACAACCCAGGGCTGTTGTCAGAGGCATGCATTAGGAGGGGCTAAGCACTGAATCCACAGTGAGAGCTCCTACACTCCTGGCGTTACAGTCGCATTCCCCTCTTTGCGACTTGTTTGCTAGTAGCCTGCCTCTGCTCTCACTGCCAGCTGCCTCCTGTCTTTTCAGGAGGCTGTCTTTTCCCGAATTTGCTTCCAGAATCATAATGTAGACGCAGGTGTGACTCCGGCAGAGACACATCATGATCACCCTACCCAATGTTGCTCCTAGTCGCCTTCTCACACAACACCCTGTGTTTTCTTTATTACCACGTTACACTTTTACATTGTTTTATTTTTCCAACTTGTTTACTATCTGTCCCCATTGACAAGCAGACCTCATTGGTGTCATTTACCATGTAATGCTCAGCAACTTGAAGAGGGCCTGGCACAACACGCTCACTTAAGAAAGTGCAGTGGATGGGTGGCAGGTGCTGGCTGCACGAATGAGTACTGAATGGCCAGGGAAGGCCCTGACTTGGGAATCAAACCACTGAGTCTCAATCTCTCACTTTACTAACCAGAATAATTCAGACCATGGAAATGAACCCTTTGAGCTCTTGTTTCCTTACTTGATAAAATGGCACTATGTCGCAGGTAGCAGGTATCACTGCTATAAAGGATTAAATGGCCGTCGAGCCTTCTTTAGGGGAAGAGGCTGATAATGAAGCTCAGTCTAATTGTTTGTAAAGAACACACAGGTAGGTCTTGAATAAGATGCTGCCTGTAACAGCTATAAGCTTTTGTGCACCCCTTACTGCGCATATTTTAACTGTTTTGGTTCTTCAGATAGATAGATGTAAGACCGCTACTGATCTATCAATTAATTTTTATTATTATTTTATAGTAGTTTATCATTGTCACAATATATCTATTTATATTTGTAATTTATCTAACAGCTAGATAGATAATATACTCTTAGAGTGAAGTACTTATTAAAGTCAAACCAAGAACCATCTGTCTACTCCTTACAGCCTTTGGAAACTGTTTAAAATACTGTTTACTTCTCTAAATTTGAAAAGCAAATAAGGACAGAATACAGAGGGAGAATGAAGTTTAAAGAGATGCAATTCCCAATAAAGGAATTAGGTTAAAGTCTACAAGCGACTTAAATGAGACAAAGAAAGTGCAGAGTTCAAATAAGTACTTGATTTCAGTCGTATTTGCCAAATTAGGTAAATGAAAATCATCCACACCATCATTCAAATATCTGAATAGAACAGAGCTAAAGCTAATCCAATTAGAGAAGCACACAGAAGAATTTATTACAATTAGTTTCTCAAAGTAAGCAGATGACCTTTAACAACTTCTGTCCCAACAGATATTCAGCAGTAAGACAGAAGTCTGGGCATATTTCTCAGGCCCTAAACACACTGAATAACAAATCCAGACAACTGCACGGCTGGCCCAATAGAGAGCTGAGGGAAAAACAGAACCACCACACACAAAATAAATAGCATTCTTCTCCGGAGTGTTCTGCAGGCGTGGACTAGTTTCACTGCTGAGACTTTCTAAACCACGATGTGTATTGAGCATCTCTCAAAGTCACGTCTGAATTCTAAACAAATCCTTTAGACAAAACTTTAGTCT
This sequence comes from Glossophaga mutica, assembly GCA_039655065.1. Classification (NCBI taxonomy): domain Eukaryota; kingdom Metazoa; phylum Chordata; class Mammalia; order Chiroptera; family Phyllostomidae; genus Glossophaga; species Glossophaga mutica. Next base: position 25,720,331 of record CM077306.1, read on the forward strand.
TCCTTTGTGAAATATGTTCAACTCTTAAATAATTATATATACATACATGCATATATATACACATGTATATGTATATATATAACTGTGTGCATATATTAAAACATTTATTATGTCTATAATCCCATGTATCTATACCAAGTGTGTGTATAAAATTTAATGATGAGTCCTGAAAATATTGCCATATGCTCCTTTTCCCATCACTTTCTCTACACTTTGCAGATTTTTCAGAAAATTATACTCTTTTGAAAAACAAATATATGTATTTTTAATGACAAAACATTTAATCTGGTGTAAGTGTTAAGGGCAGTTGTATCTGTGCTTGTATGTGTATTTTTTTCTTTTAGCTTTGTTTTGGGGAATTTTTATGTTTGTTTTACCACTGCATACACAATGATAATTAGAGAACTTTGAGATTATCTGTTCATTTTAATGAGGTTTCCGAGGTGTGGACTTTTCCACATTCTCTTTAAGATGAAAGGGCAAGGCTTTTAACCTGCGCATCAGGCACTTACTGTCACAGGCAGTCCAGTAGAGCCACTGCCAGTTGCACGTTCACAGAAGATCTCATAGCTCCACCTAGCTCCAGACTAGGGAATTCAGGAAATAGGGCACAATTACACCCCACAGGACAACGGAAACATAAAAGGCAGATCGGGAACAATTCAAGGAGCCATTACACAAGCCCTGGGTTCGTGAGTGCAGGAGATGTGTCAATTAACACTGATTAAAAAGAATATTCATTAGTTAGTTGGAAGTTGATTTTTCTCAATAAAGAAATCATTCATATCATTATTTACTTTTTTAGCACTTCGTTTTTTAAAATATAGAACAGATACATGAGAAGATTAGAACTAAACTTCCCCCCCACTGAAAATATCCTTCTGTCTCACATTGTTCTCAGCCTTCTGAATTCTGCCTTGAGATCAGGAAACCAAAGAGGAATCTACTTCTAAAGTTAAAATTAAAGGATAAAGCAGGATATGATGCAGAAATCTGACCTGATTAGTGTTTCTTTTTTAAAATCCAAACAATAGAATCTGTTTTGAGTTGTTTATAGTCCACAATAAATCAAAAGGAAATTTACACAAAGCCTCCAAATGGGATTTCGTGAACAATCTACAAATACTTTTTTAATATGAAAACACAAAAAAATAAGCAGTAAAATATTAAACAATTAATGGAAATCCATCTAGGAAAAAAACTTTGGGCCTAAAAGTAAAGAAATACTAGGAAGAACATGTACTTGAAATAGAGAATTTATCAAAGTAAATTCAAATTAAATCACACTACGCTACACCACAACATATGAAATTGGAGTTTGCATTTAATATTACACAATTAAACAGCAACATAATTTTTTTTAATGTTTTCAAAATTGTCAAATTTTTAATAATGGACAGGCAACTTCACATTTCTCTAAGTACCCTTTATTACTGAGGAGCTCAAAACAAACATAAAATCCCTGAAATCAGAACCAATTGGTATTTACACCAATTTGACTAGTTAGATTTCAAATAAAATATTTGAAACACAGAAAGGAAACGTTCTGTATACTTCTTTCTTCACTTTAAATACTAACTCATTTTTGTGTTTTTATTCCATTGAATTGCAAAATTCTCCAAATTAATTTTATAGAGGTTTATGTAAAAGGGCACACTGCATTGTTTGTGTACCCTTGCAAACTCCTCAACATGAATGTACATAAGGGATTCCATTCAGCAGAGTGAGCAGATGACCCTAATCAGCTAGGACAGCTCTGGCCTCTAATGTCATACCAAGTGGCTCAGGACTTACAGGCTCGTTCCTACTGGAGCTATTAACAGGAGCATGTAGACCTTTACCTGTACGACAAGACGGCCATAATTATGATTTACGGCCAAATCTTTGCCACTCTTCTCTAAGCTGCAATTCCATGGACATGCTTCTTACACTTGGCAGATAAACAAGATAAACATTTTGGTAACAGAAGCTAATTTTTTTGCATGTATTTAATTTCACTTCAGTGTGGTAGCAACCCTGTTTTACTTGAGCAGCCTTTCTGGTTTTGGTCAGCCACCAACTCTGTCCTTCGTCTTCCAAATCTTTCTTTTTGTCTATTTTCTATTTTTTCAGATCCTCCTTTCATCACCTCAAGGCTGGGTTACTGCAACACATCTCCGAAGTGGCCTCTCCAAACCTCCAGCATCCTTACTCTCAGTTCCAATTAGCACATGCCCTCTTGGTGAATCCTGATACGCCTCACAACCGACATTTGTTCAGTAACGTAAAGATGCTCCCATTGCAACTATAGAATGTTGCAGCCTGGCTCAGCTTGAACTGTCAAGGTACCCACCATCCTTCTACAGTCTTCTAGGCTCTCCCAACCACATGCCCTGTCCTTCAGCCACGATAACCAGCTCTCTGTCTCTGCCATGGCTAAAGTACATTCCATACTGGGAGTGGCCTTTTTATTTGTTAACTAATCAAGACCCTTGTTCCTTCAGACTCATTTCAGTTCTGACTTCTAAGATGACACATTTCATGGTGGCCCAGCCCAGTGTATTGCCTCACTCCTCAAACTCCCCACAGCGTTTATCTGTACGGCTCACTTGCCCCTTAATAAAAATGCACAGGCCCCATGATTTGTGCATGTGTGACTTCTCTCCCTGGAATACAAACCCTTCAACACAGAAATCACAGCTCTATTATTAGTGCTATCGTCACCCTGACTCACTCAGAAGTGCCGTTCAGTAATGAGAAAGCCATAGGTTTTGGATGTAAGCACACCCCCTGTGTGACCTTCATTTTCCTCACCTATGATGTGGAGACATGACTATCTACACCTCCTTGCTTGCTGTGAGGATGAAATCCCCAGCGCGAGCCAGAACTGCACTACTTATCCGGCCCTCCCCTTGCTTGCAATGTCAAAAACTAGCATGCAAACAGTGCAGACATTTGGTGAGTGCCCTTAGAAACAGTCAAATTAATTAATACCATTTTTTTTCAACTTTAGCTAAGGATATTCTGAATTACAGTTACAGTAAGAGGTGTTTTGGTAGTTATCCAATTAATTGTCATGCTTAGCACTTTCTTTGGCTTGGAGCCTGACAGAATACTTAAGTTTATTTGCTTCTCAGTCTAAGGGGGACTTTCTCTGCATACTTCCCCCATCCTTCCTTAAAGTGCTCAGTTTGAGGGCCTTGGAAAAGAGAGCCAGAAGGAGAGAAATGGGCTATCCACGGGAAACAAGAGCCATGTTGACCCGTGGGCCTGGGTGGGCACGGGAACTGCTGGGCAGGGTGAAGCCGTGGATTCTGCATCCCACTCCGTACCAGCTGTAGCCCTCACAGTGAACACCACGCTGATCGAGGGCTCAAAGAACAGAAACAACCAACTGGACAGTATGCACCTACAGCCATTATATCATTGTTATTTATAATGATATAGAAATGGACGTTTTGAAATTTCACTATGAACTAAACATTTAAAGAAACACACATGTACCTTCAAAAACATAATCCCCAAACACTTGGGGAGCAAGGAAAGGGAGCACCACAAAGTTCAAGGGAGAGAGAAGACTGGGCACCCACAGAGCTTTGTTGCCTCTCGCCATTCTCAGTAGTCTGGATTCTGGCGACGACAAATGCTAATCGCCTCCATGTCTCAGGCCAACGCCCCAAGACTGAGTAAAAAGCAGCACAGCCAACAAAACGGACTCATTTAAAAAGAAAACCTCCTACTGAACAAAAAAAGAAGTGATCAGAATATTTTGTTTCCTTAGATTTCCAAGTATTGCTGTAGTCTCTGTGGAAATAAATAAATTCAGTCCTAAGGTTCCAATTTTACATTTGGCAGAAAAGAAAATTACCTGTGGTCTAATAAACTAAATATTTCTTTTCAGAGAGATCAAAAGCACATCCTTCCTATGACTCAGCATTTGTCAAAGTTTGGTTATGAACCACTCACATCAGAATCTCCTGAGGCGTGATAGGGGAGCAAAGGAAAACTCCTGGGACCCAACCCAGAATTTTAAAATGAAAATCTTTCACCATGTTCCCCAAGTGAGTTTCTACCCACAAGTTTGAAAAACAATGGAATGACCGAAAAATACTCATCTTCAAAGGGGGTATACAGTCCCATTTCAATCACATCATATATAATGCCTCTTGCTTTCACAAATAACATCTGATCGATATAAAATGCAGATATTTGGTAGCAACAAAAGTCTTTGAGAGAAAAAATATGCATCAACAGCCCAAAAGGTTTGTATTACAGCGGTCACTGGTGATTTTCATATTTCATAGATAAATGGGTAGATGTGGTCTCATTCTCTACTGTTGACTTTTAAACACTGACAGGCAGCCAGCAGTCACATCCTCTGTCCACCTGACCAACGCTGCCCGGGACCTGCACCGTCCCGACTCAGCGAGTCCCAGCCCAGCATCTGCCCCATGCAGCCCCGCTCCACTCAGCAGACTAAGAAACTCTAAACGACCAGTTTAGTACAATCCACCCACAACCTGTCTAAACCCAGCATACTGGTAATAAAGTAATAGTAATATAAAACTCAGTAAAAGCAAAGCCTACCTAAGTATTTGTTAAAGTAACAGCTTGATCACGATATTTTGAAGGAAAACTCAGAAATTCTCAGACGTTCAGGGTCCTCCTCATCTAAAACATTGGTGGGAGGGGGGAGAAAAGATTGTATGATTTCCAAGGTTTCTCTAGATTTAAAATTCTACAACTGCAGCATGCCACAAACAACTCAAAGCCATATACGTTATATTCTGTATATTTTTACCGGCAATGAGTCTATGGGTAAGTTACTTAATCACTATAAATCTCAGTCCTCCCATTGATAAAACAGAGATAATGGCACTAAGTATTACCTGAGTGGAATTATTGTGAAGGTTAAATGAAATAAAGCTCTTAAAGTACTGAGCACTATCTTTGGCTCACTGTAAATTCTCAATAAACAATAGTTCCTCTATATAAACTTTTCTTAACAAAATATTTCATAGTCACTGGCAGTTAAGCACAGTCCCTTTATATTTGTAAAGCCCAACTGTGCTGTGCCCAGGGGAAAGCCAGTAACTCACCTGGGTCGAGCCCCACGTGAAGTCATTCGCATCAGCCCTTTGCCCCGCCAGATGTGAGTGCCACGTGCAGACGTTTGTTTTCCACACGCTCATGCTTTAACCAGGTGGCACCTGAAATGTTTCTCTCTGGGGGGACCTACCCCCCGAGGCCCAACTCTGTCTCGCTGAGACCCAGTGCACAAGAATGCCTTGTCTGTCCACAATGCCCCTTCCTCTCACATGCTTTTGATTGCTAGAGTATCTAGGTTAATCTGTTTCAAATCTCAAGCTTCCAGTTCGCTGAATAACGCCAGTTAAAGGCCAACAGAGCAATAGTAGGATTTTATTTTCTTTCTTTTTTTCCCTTTCCTTTTTTTTCTTCTTACATACCAAGTAAAACCCATTCAAAACAGACAAATGTCTGCTAAATACATCCCTGGAAACTAAAAGGAGCTATGTGAAACGAAGCGGCAAAATGTAGAAAATGGTCAGGGACTTCTCTTTCATTACTGTTATCAAATTTCAAAATTAAAAAGTCAATAGGGGTATAATATTTATTCGGGGGACACAAAGCACATGGAACAATGCTCAAAGGTGCATTTTAAAGGCCTTCAGACACGTTAAGGAAGCCAAAGTTATAAGACAATAAAAATACTGCTACAGCCCATTAAGCATGTTGTAATGGAGCTCAGGGATGATGCAGCCATGTTTTACAAAAAGTTATTTTCACCCATCTGCCAAAGAGGAAATTCAGTACAATCTAAATATTCCCAGACAGGAAGATGCAAGGAATTTCCAGATAACACAGAAATGATCTTCGTTACCCAAGTAGACCTCAAACACTAACCTGAGTTTTAAGGGTATTCAGAAGTACAATAAATGGCAAAAGAGGATCAAACTGAAAAGCTTCTTTTTTCTTTTTTTATGCTTAAATCACTTTGATTTGTCAGTGTCAATAGCTTAAAATTAATTAGGTCAAGGTTCAGGTTTTCAGTGCTTTGCGTTCGCCGTTTCTGAAAAAGAAACCTGGCCACACACGGCGGTGGTGTGTTTTTATAATACACCAGTTCACACGCTCACACTCCTGAAACGACGGTTCACAGAATAGTTTTCAGTTATTTTTTTACTCTATGCGCAACTCAGTGAAGAAGACACCTGAGAACTGCATCACTGTTAATGATTGCTGTTGACTGTACTCTTTCTCATCGTCCCACTTCCCGCATCTGCAACAGTGCCAACCCCTGGTAAACAGGTGTTCATTAAATGTTCTTCAATGAGTATGTTAATTATTGAATGATTAACCCTATCTATTTATGAGTGGATGGAGGTATGAATATATGCGTATGTACAAACACACACAGAAATGGCTTGAGAAATTTCAGAAGGGAGGGGATGGAAAGCTGTCCTGTTTTAAGCGCCACCTACGTGCCCAGCTCTGCCTTAGTATTCTACTCACATATTGGGTTGGCCGAAAAGTTTGTTTTTTTCCGTAAGATGGCCCTAGTAGTGCTTAGTTGTTTTTAACTTCATTTAACACAATTTTGTTAAACATGTGACAGCTGTCATTGCATGCATTTAAAAAACTTAAAATTTGTGAATTTTTGTGTAGCCATTTTAATATTGAAGATAGATGAAGATATGCAACATTTTCAGCATATTATGGTTTATTATTTCAAGAAAGGTAAAATGCAACTGAAATGCAAAACAAGATTTGTGCAGCGTACAGAGAAGGTGCTGTGACTGATCGAACATGTCAAAAGTGGTTTGTGAAGTTTCGTACTGCAGGTTTCTCGCTGGATGTTGTTCCACAGTTGGGTAGGCCAGCTGAAGTTTGAGAGTGATCAAATCAAAACATTAATTGAGAACAACTGACATTATACCACATGGGAAATAGACGCCATACTCGAAATATTCAAATCAAAGTTATTGGTGAAAATGAAAAATGTGTCTTTTATTTTATGGACAAAATAAGTGGACTTTTTGGCCAACCCAATAGTTTCACTTGATCCTCATACTAACTCACAAGCAAAGCTCACAGAAAACAAGCAATCAGAACATACAGCAATCAGTCTTCAGTCAATAAGGGGTGGAAATAAACTTTGAACTCCTGGAATCTATTTGACTTTTAACACTCCAGTGTGCTACTCCTCTGCCCATGGCTACAAGTAATGGTCCATCAGGAGCAAAACAAAATAATGTTGCTAAACAGTGGGTACCTGGAAGAACCACTGAGCTATGCAGGACATTATAATGATCTGATACAAATACAACCCCGCCCCCCCACCCCCACCCCCGCAAAGACCCATGATGCGGATGAGTAGGAAGACCTGGCAGGAGCTGTCTGGAAAACAAGGACTTCATGCTAGTCCATATATCTGCAGTCATTTAATTCTTACGATGACCAAGATTCAAAGATTAAGCAGTGGTGGAACTGAATTCCATGTATCTTTTTGGCTTTTATCATTCCAACATACGAATATTGAGATTCATTCTTCTTCCAGTTAGACAGGTGGTTCTCAGTCAATGGCAATGTCTGGTAACATGTTTTAACTGTTACATTGGGAAAGTGTTACCGACATCTAGTGGGTAGAACACAGGACAGCCAGGGCTAAGACAGAAATCTTGACCTATAATCAATATCCAAAGCACCATTTGATTCCCTCATTAATAAAGTTGAGTGTCCACACTGTCTCAAGCATCGGTATTATGGTGGTAAGCAAATAAGGTAATGTCCCCTGTCTGAGAGTTTTTACATTCAAAAGTGGGACATGGGCCTTAAGGATGAGCAAGAATGGAACCACAGGAGTAACTTGGGGTATATTACAGTAGTACAGGGAAAAGACGATGGTGACTTCAAGATACAGAAGAGTAGAGGTATAAAAATAGAACAGGAAACAGCCTATTTGCTATCAAAAGATTTCCCCAGTGAAGCACTATCAAAATAAAAGCAGCACCCCACAGAAAATCAAATCACAGATGACAGCTTAAATGCAAATAATTCACTTAAAATTTCATTTGAACTGTAAACAGTGGGGATTGGCAAAGTTTGTAATAATAAAGCCTTTATTCAAATTCAATTTTTACGAAGTTCAATGTTACTTTGCTCTCATAGTAGATGCATTCTGGAAAGGTTCTGCTTAATGTGAAAATTTGTACTTGTGGGAAAAGCCAATGACTGATTTGGGAATTCTCTTTTCTTTTGTCACAATCTAAACAGTTTTCTTTGAGGTGCTACAGATCTCATGTACTTATGCCAATGTACCTTTCTGTATCTATAGCCCAACGGCCATCCTCAACTTACAAATGGGTTACCTTACGAAAGTTCATTTGCAAATCAGTTACTTGGAACCCAGATATATACTACCAGAGAAAACAATAACATGTTCATATATATACTCATTCCTTGGCCAGGAAACAAAAATCTGTCTAACTCACGCTGTATCTGTGTTAAAATACCAAAGCTAACAACAGTTTTTAACATTGCTTCTATGGGAAAACATTGGAAATTCCCATTCCTGATGCCTTACTGACAATGAGAACGAGGGAAATGAGAGACTCTCGCACACCCTGACGCCTGCTTTGCTACAGACGAGGGCTGTGCTGGTCTGGAGCCCTAGACCAGGAGGGGTAAAAATCATTACCAGGGGGCTGAAGTGATGGGAGGACGGGGACTCCAGTGGCAAACAGAGCACGGGGAGTTGAGTTATGGCTGAAAATGTTGAGGTTAATTCATCCAACAAGTATCTGGCTAGAAGCTGGGGATGCGCAATGCATACAGCTGCTCCCTGTCTCTCACACCAGAATGCAAAGACTCAGAGTTTGTCATGGTTCTGTTTTGCTTGCTGGCTTGTTTTGTTGATTAGGTTCCACTTATAGGTGAGATCATATGAATTGAACCAGAGACACTGAAATTAAGAACAAACTGACAGTAACCAGAGGGGAGGTGGCGGGGAAAGGAGGGAAGGGTCATCCAGGAACATGTATAAAGGACACATGGACAAAACCAAAGTCGGGTAGGCTGGAGGGTGGGAGGCGGGGATGGCTGGGGGGGGGGGTTGGTGGGGGGAATGGAGACAACGGTACTTGAACAACAATAAGAAAAACAATAACAAAAAAGAGAATTTGTCATATAGTGACAGAGGAAGCAGGTGGCAGAGGGAAAAAAGGGTGAGGCAGAGGTAGGATCTGGTGCAAGACAAGGTGAGTGCCCTAATGAGAGGTTCTTTTTCTAGAAGGAAAAGGGAAGAAATAATGAATTTAATGAAAAATCATTCAGTAAAAATCTTACAGATTTCATCCTGCTGAATCAGCTTTCTCATTTCACGGAAGAAAAAAAAAAAACCCAGATTCAAAGAAATCTCATTGTGAATCTGTAATAAGGTCTAAAATTCTTGATAATCAAACTTCTATTCATATAAGTGTCTATTAATGTATGCTTTCTGGATCTTACTTTGCTTTTTCATTATTATTTCAAAATAATCAATACCAAGTCTTCCTCTTGTTGTAAGTTGTACCCTGGAGGAGCAGGAAAAGCCTCAGTGATTAATAAAAGAAAAAGGGACCTTAAAAGCCAACTTCTTTACTTTACAGGTGAGAAAAGAGAGGCCCAGGAGATAAAGTCGTGCGGCCTGAGACTAAGGCAGAAGGAGGGCTGCTGGCCTGTGTCACCTGGCAGTTTCCGCCAGCGCCCCGTCATCAAAATGCTGGTGACGGGGGAGAAACGATACCTCTGGGAGTAGACATTGTACGTGGACTACGAAGGCACACCCCTCTAAGCAAAGATTCTGAATATAATTCCCAACTTGCAGAAACTATAGATGAAAAAGTCATCTGTGATTTTAATCACATTATCTAAGTATGGAATGAATGTTTCTAAAACAGCAAATTTTCTAGAAAATTAATGTTTGCCCTTTAATACCTAAAATAACTGACTATATTTTGAAGAAATTTATTTTAAATTTCTTAATTACGATCTACTGAAATAAGCTTTTTTTTCTCTTTGAATTCTTTAAGCCATCATTTTTACTCCTCAGTAATTGGGTAGTTTTTATAGGTTCTCCATTAGTTAAGTACAGCTGGAGCTTCGTATCCAGTGCTTGCTTCTTACTGTCCTTTAATTCAGTCAGATGCTTCTAGTCTTCTACAGGCTGAGAAATCAGGTCACAAAGACGGAGCCTGCTGCGTAAGGTAGGAGTCCAATGGCTCTAAGAGGGGGCTTATCAGAGTTAAATACTCATTATGATGTTAATTTTGGTGGCTCCAAAGCATCTCAGGTGATATTCATTCTGAATATATCTTACTTATCTCTTTTGATCTGAGTTCAGTAGCACTTTAAATTAGGTCCAGAGACAGTTTTCCGAATAACTGAGATACTCAAAGTTTAAACTTCAGTAAGCAAAGTTGAATAATTGTTAGGAGTATATAAACTTTTGTTTTTTTTTCTATTTCCAGCAATGTTTTCATTTTTAATCTGATTTCAAACACTCCTAAATATTTTTCTTAATACTGTTGTTGATACATGCAAATAATGATTTTCTAACAATCAAGTTGCATATTTCAGTTGAAAGTGCTGCTTGTGGATATAACTTATTAGGTAAATGTGATCTAAGTTAATTAATTTTAGAAACACAGTATCTAACAAGAGCCATATGAGGAAGAGATATTGGGCAGCAATAGGTGAAAAAGCTACAAATGAAAAATTGCAGCAGCCCCAATGAAGTCATTAGGTACTAAATGCCTATTTGTTACAGGTGGCTTCGGAGCCTCCAGAAAACAAATGCGATACATGTGGTAATGACTGTAACCCCCAAAGTAATCCAGTGACACAATGCGTGCACCCTGTGCTAATGAAACTCTAAGTCCGTAAGTCACGTTAGCCAAACCCGACTTCACCCGCATTATCTCAGCATGCCGAGCATGGCTGACGGGCACTTTAGGTGTACAAATGAGAACCACAGTCCTAGTCCCTACTATGTAAAACTACAATTTTATTATACCATATAAATGCAGGGAAACAGAGTCATCAATAAAGATGTTTTAAAGCCTTGTAAAAAGGGAAAGTGGATCACACTTTTTGTAAATAAAGTTTTGAAGAGGTACCTGTCCAGTAATAAAAAGAGTGTGTGCAAACCTTCAGTCACCATAGTCGGTGCAGATGATCTCTAAAGGGCTCTTCCATACGAAACTAAGTTTAAATCACACCAGAGGGGGCGCACTTCAGGAAAACTTGGTAACAATGATTCTTTGCTCTCCCCGCAGTTCACAACTGTGTATCTTTTATCAGTCTCCCTTGTGCCAAAATGCTCTCTGTATACAAGCTGGCAATGCTGGAGAAGTTGTCTTCTTCTTTCTTTCCAACTCTTAGCATTGGTGGCCAAATGTGTCTTTGTTGCTCAAATAGTCCATGCCATCTGCCAGCAGCTTCTCCAACCTGCACTGCCATCTGCCAGCCTCTCTGCTTCCGAGTCCAGGCCATGCGGCCTGCGTGCTCTTTCAAAAGGCTTTTTCCCCAGAAGAGAGAGAGAGAACAAACCAGAACCTTCCAATTTTAATCACTCTTGATAATCATCCCAAACATTGTTCTCTAACCCATGGGTTCTCAAGAGAAGAAAAGGCTCAACAGTTTGAAGGGTAACGGTTTCCTTTAATTTTTTTCCTTCCATGTTGGAATAAAGAATTAGATGGGTATAGTACATTAATACAGTCAGTCATTAATATAACAGGTTTTTACGGCTATGTTCTCCTTTTGTTTTTATAAGGTATTCTTAATTATAATAAATTACTCTTTGGATAAAGAAGCAAAGAGGAGAAAACAATCCTTATTCTTAACCCTGATCATTTTAAAAGCAACTTTGGGTAGAAATTAATAATTCAGTTGCATGTTATTAAGAGTATAATGTTAACTGGATGCTGCACTGCACTGTTCTTCATTCTAATCTACTTAAAATTCCTGACTTTAACATAGAAACAACAAGAGCTGCATAACAGTCTCTTAACGAGGTTAAGCCTAAGGAGTTCCATTAATATCCTCCCTAAGGCCACCAAGAAATTCCTTAAAGCAAGAGGGTTTCAGGCTTTGCTGTGGATTATGCTCAAGAGGTTTTCTTTCTAGATTGTTACTGCTGGGAATTTATCTAATGTCTCCATCACTCCCCAGGCTTCAGAGGGAGGCCCTTTTTATTCCTAATCACTCATCAGAATCCCCAAATAACTCAACGACTATGAAATTTGGAAGCCCTGGCTATCCCAGCACCAACATTAAATTAGCATTTAAGTGAATGTCAGGAATCAAGTTTACTTATAAGAAATGGTATCATTCTACCCAAATGTCAGAAAATATACACAAAATTTGAGGTTCCCCAATCTTTAAAAACAGATGGTAATGTTCTCTGCAGGCATGTCTGACCTTTAGAAATGGTGGAGGGTGCTCTTATTGTATTAACCTTCACATTTCTTTTAAATCTTTTAGCTTTTAAACCACAGATCTTGATGCTGGGCATATGGTTACTCTAATCGATTTCTAAAAATATGCCATGTTTTCCATCCCAAAAATGTCTGTAGTAAAAAGTTTTTAGTTTTAATTTACCAAGCTTCTATCTGCAATGGAAGAGTAAATATCACTTACAGTTGAATACTTATGAGTATCACTAAGTACATTTTCAGAATAGCTATCATTATCCATATTCTGCTCTTTTTAAGTAAAGAAATTAGCTATTAAATTTTGCTCTTAAGTGTCACAAATACTTTTTGCTTGAAGAATAAAAATTTTAACAAAAATTATATAAAAACAGTATTTAATTCACATTTAAGATTTTACATTTCAAAATCAGGAAATGGAAAACTTCTTAAAGACTTTCAGTTTTCCTCCAATACTCAGAGCCATGCACCATATCTGAAACATGGGAATGACACGTAATTTTGTGAAGGCTAAAAGCCATAAATATTCTGAAATATAAAATTGTTTTTAAAAATTCTAATTCAGATCATAAATGAGTGTGTTTTAAATCAAGGTGATTTCTCTCCAGTCCTTGAAATTAAAAGAGATTTTACCAAATGATGGGGAAAAAAAAAACAACAGAGGTTAATATAATGGTCTCAATAAATTATGTGATAAAATGATCAAGAAGTTTCCATAAGTTTAAAGTTACTAATGAACTATTGGATCAACTTATAAGTTAATATAAATTAGCAGTTATGAACACCAACAGATCAATTCCATCCAGACTGAGTTGAAAGACAAACAACAGACAGCAAGGGTCCAGAACCAACCTCAAATGATTAAGGATCTGTTGGGAGATATGTTTGTCTCAGTCCTTCTCTCCTGGGGTGAACTCCCTTCCAAATAGGACCACTCATAAAGGCACCAACAGTGTAAGAGATTGATACAAAGGATCTTCATTCTCAGGAGTAAGGGTTACCTTCTGGTGAGGAGCCTCTCCTCTAAAATGCATGGTGCAGCTCTGACTGGTATGGCTCAGGTGCTTGGGCATTGTCCTGCAAAGCAAAAGGTTGCTAGTTCGATTCCCAGTCAAGGCATGTGCCTAGGTTGTGTGTTCAGTCCCCAGTCTGGGTATGTGCAGGTGGCAACTGAATGATGTTTCTCTATCACGTTGACATTTCTCACCCTCTCTTTTTCCCTCCCTTCCCCTCTCTCTAAAAATATATAAATAAATCTTAAAATGTATAATGCAAGTCATGAATTGATGAAGAAGTGGTGCCTTCCTGAGCCTGTCAATGACACTGACTAAAGGAAGTTGAAAAAAAGATGCTGAAGATTCACCAGGGAAATGATATGTACTACTGGAATAATGATACAAAAATGCATGAGTTTTGCTAACTTTTTTAAAAGTATATTTTGTTGATTACGCTATTACAGTTGTCCCATTTTCACTCCCTTTTATTCCCCTCTGCCCTGCAATCCCCCTCTCACTAGCATCCCCCCACCCTTAGTTCATGTCCTTGGGTCATACATATAAGTTCTTTGGCTTCTCCATTTCCTATACTATTCTTAACCTCCCCTGTCTATTCTGTACTGACTGTTCATGCTTCTTATTCCCTGTACCTTTTCCCCCATTCTCCCCACACAGGGAGGGCTGCTGATAACCCTCCATTTCTGTTATTCTGTTCTTGTTCTGGTTGTTTGCTTAGTTTGGTTTGTTTTTTACATTCAGTTGTTGATAATTGTGTTTGTTGTCATTTTATTGTTCAAATTTTTGATCATCTTCTTTTTCTTAGGTAAGTCCTTTTAACATTTCATATAATAAGGGCTGGGTGATGATAAACTCCTTTAACTTGTCCTTATCTGGGAAGCACTTTATCTGTCCCTCCATTCTAAATGGTAGCTTTGCTGGGGAGAGTAATCTTGGATGTAGGTCCTTCACTTTCATGACTTGGAATACTTTTTTCCAGCCCCTTCTTACCTGCAAGGTTTCTTTTGAGAAATCGGCTGACAGTCTTACGTGAACTCCTTTGTAAGTAAGTATCTCCTTTACTCTTGCTGCTTTTAAGATTCTCTCCTTATCTTTAATCTTGGGTAATGTAATTATGATGCACTTTGGTGTGTGCTTCCTTGGGTCCAACTTTTTTGGGACTCTCTGAGCTTCCTGGACTTCCTGGAAGTCTATTTTCTTTGCTAGATTGGGGAAGTTCTCCTTCATTATTTGCTCAAATAAGTTTTCAATTTCTTGCTCTTCCTCTTCTTCTGACACCCCTATGATTTGGATGTTAGAACATTTAGAGTTGTCCTGGATGTTTCTAAGCCTCTCCTTATTTTCTTGAATTCTTTTTTCTTCATTCTGTTCTGGTTAAATGTTTATTTCTTCCTTTTGCTTCAAATTGTTGATTTGAGTCCTGGTTTCCTTCCCTTCACTGTTATTTCCCTGTACATTTTTCTTTATTCACTTTGCATAGCCTTCACCTTTTCCTCTATTTTGCAACCAAACCATTTCTGTAAGCATCCTGATTACCAGTGTTTTCAACTCTGCATCTGATAAGTTGGCTATCTCTTTATCACTTAGTTCTGTTTTGGGAGTTTTGATCTGTTCTTTCATTTGGACCACATTTCTTTGTCTCAGTGCACCTGTTACATTGTAAGGGGATGAGCCTTAGGTATTCCCCAGGGCAGGACAACCCATATCTCTGTGTTGTGGTGCTGTATGTGGGGGAGGGATGCAAGAGGGAACAATGCTGCTTGCTGGGCCCTTGGCTGGCCGGCTTTCACTCACTTCCCCAACCACCCACATGCAAATCGGGCCCTTCTGATGCTGAATCCTGGGTGGGTGGGTTTGTGTATGTTCTAGGACCCAGTGACTCTCTCCAGCAAACTCTTCTGTGATGCCAGGAGTTTCTTCTGCCCCCACAACCCCCACAGATTTCTATAGCCAGAGGCTTCAAAGCTTTATTTCCCTACACTGTAACGCTGGGTCGCATGGTCTGTCTTATTCCCCAGCTGTTCTTCCTGGTTTATCCGCCCGCAAATGTGGGACTGCTGGGTCCACTAGCTGCTGCCTTGCCATGTGTCCTCTCCACCCTGGCTGCCTGTCTCTGCCCCTACCACCAATATGAACAAATGTTTCTTCTTTAACTCCTTGGTTGTTGGACTTCCATACAGTTTGATTTTGTGGAAGTTCTGATTATTGTTTTGTTTTCAAATTTGCTGTTGTCCTTCTTTTGGTTGTGCAAGAAGGCAAAGTGCATTACCTACCTACACCTCCATCTTGGCTGAAAGTCTTGGAAGGAGCACTTTTGAAACTGCTGGGTGGGAATGTGTAGCCCAAAAAGAGAACAGCAGTCTTGTTGAGTGGAGGAAAAAACTGGAGTTCAAAAATCGAATTTTGCTGATTTTTTAAGCAATAACTGATAAGTGGAGAGATTATTTTTAAATGTAAAAGGTTGTGGGAGAAGAGTCATTTAATTATACTACCATGACATCACACAGCTGTTATTTGTCTGACCTGAAATCTTAGAAGTCCACATGCCTTTATGTTAAAGAGGCTAATATTTATTTTTCTACTATTCACCCTTTTGAATAAATGATAGAATATTCTCTGTTGAGAATACATTTAGCCCTGTATCCCAGTAACATCAAACAACCTGAAAGTTACATCTGCCTAGGGATATTCACCATTAGGCACTTTCCATCTATTCCTGGTAGAAAACAATGGCACCATCACTAGAGTCCATCAGAGTATTTGGTTTAAATCAATTTTCTGCTTCATCGTCATGGTCTTTCCGCAGGATGTCTAGACTGCTTTGTGACCCTTACTCCCCTCCTCATTCCAAACTAGACTCCTTCTATTTTCTCAGCCAAATATTTGAAAGGCTTTCCTTCTAACCCACACCCTTAGTATAGACTACTCCCATCATGTCTATTCTACTGATCCACCTTCCTTATTACATTAAATAAGCTCCTATGTAAAAGAGTAATAAAAGAAAGAACCCCTGCCACTGAGTTCTGACTGACCTGCACCACTTCCATACACACATGAAAAAGACTTGGTTCCTCACTTCTTTGTTCCAATTTACTCTTTACCTTCAGTTTCTTGATCCCTTGGAGTTGTTTTATACCCATCCCTCCCTAGCCTCATCTCACACCACTGTCTCCCGCTCCATCCCTAGAAGGCTCGAGCCTTGCTCTTCCATTGCTCTCTCAGCTCCTCCTTTAGGTCTCTTACAATCTCTCCTCCCACAAAATGCTTGTTTGACCCCTGACCTACATTTAGATAAGACTTCTCTATCCTCTGTCTGTCAAACCCTTTCCTTTTTCTAACTAGCATTTGCTGTAACTTGTAATTACACTTTATTTGTGCAAGGATTTATTAAAATGTCTCTCCTGCAAGACTGATGCCCATGTGGGTAAAGGTCATATTGACTACATGTTCACTGTTCTCTTCTTAGCTTCCAGAATCATGCTTAGTACATAAAAAGCACTCAGTGTTTGAGGAGGGGAACGGTTGAATATCTTCAAGCTGTTTTACATCTTTGGGGTTTTTTTCCCCCAAGATTTTATTTATTTATTTTCAGAGAGAGGGGAAGGGAGGGAGAAAGAGAGGGAGAGAAACATCGATGTGTGGTTGCCACTTGCATACGCCCTACTGGGGACCTGACCTGCAACCCAGGCATGTGCCCTGACTGAAAAGCCAACCAGCGACACTTTAGTTCACAGGGTAGCACTCAGTCCACTGAGCAACACCAGCCAGGACATTTACATCTTTGTTTTTTTGTGTGTGTAGTTCATTCATCACTTGTTTAGTCATTTGTTGTAAATGTCAGCATGACTTTAGTTGGCTAAGCTCGTGTACATGAGAAATTTAATACTCCCCAAGTCAGGACTCCCCAAACTCCCTGACCCTGCCTACTATTCTATGTAGTTCTTTCACATATCCAGGCTCCAGGAAAGCCAACACTAAATTGTTATTCCCAGCTCAGCCCAAATGTGACATCCACCAAGAGGACTTCCCTGTTTCCCCAAGCTGATTGAAACCTTTTTCGTGTGATTCCAAAATCCCCTTTCTATTTTGTTATTACAGAGGTTTCAAATAGTATTATAGTTGAAAACTTATCCAACTGTCCCTCTCATGGGCTCTTTTTTTCTTAATCCTCACCCAAGAATATGTTTATCAATGACAGAGAGAGAGAGAAAGGAAGAGAAACATTGGCATGAGAGAGAAATATTGATCAGTTGCCTTCTGTAAGTGCCCCCCACCAAGGATCGAACTCACAATCTATGTATGTGTCCTGAGCAGGAATCAAACCTGCAGCCTTTTGGTGCATGGTATGATGCTCCAACCAACTGAACCACCCAGCCAGGGCTCCGAGGCTCTTAATTATTTAACATACATTGTTCAAATCAAACCTAGGACATTGTAATACTTAATGCAATTTGATAAATGATCAGATGCCATGATGATGTTGGTTAAAAATGTGATTATAAAGAAAATAGAACACCAAAAATGATGTCAAATAGCAGAAAGTAGGAAATTCTTTCTAACAAATTCTTTTTTATTGTGATAGTCAAACAATTCACAAAACTCCAAGAAATTATCATTTGGTAAGAATGAAGACAAAAAAGAGTTGAGAGATACCATAGAGCGACTTGGGGACTGAAAGAACTTCAACATGGTAACTTTTATTACTAAGACATCAAGTCAGACAGTGGTGGGTTCCTTTCTATTACGTATTTTATTAGTGACAGAGCTATATTCAACAGTCTTCATTCCATCTCAATTAAAGAAATTTTAGCTGAGTTACTGAACCTTTAAAACTTAACTTGGCACTTAACATGGGGTAATTAGAGTAGCTTTTACAATTGAGAAATAAGGCCCTCTGGAACACTGCCTCTCTGCAGACTCATGGTGGGGCTCAGCGCACTGAGACCGTGACCGGAGGCTGATGCCTTCCCCTCTGGGGAAATGCGCTAATCCCTAGAATCCCACTGCCTCCAGAAGCTTTTTGTGTATATGGATTTTTTCAGTATTTAAATATCAACTCTCATAAAATTTGTGCTTAATGTTTATCACATTATTCCAATTTGTATCTCAAAAAGTGTGACTATTCTTTTTCCAGACGGATACCTAAATATTAGGGAAAAAGGAAAGACAATCATCATATATACTTTATTTTAAAATTAACTTTATGTGTTTTTTAGGAAGTTGTAAAAAACCTTAACTAGTGTTACCTATAAGCATACATTATATATAATATTTTGCATAACTGCAATTATGAAACTTGAAAAGCACTGTACTCTACTGGAATTTAAAAGCAGGGCAATCACCTAAACACTATTGAAAATAACAGTCCCCAAAAGGTAGACAGCTTTTACCAAGCAAAACTTGGTCAGGATGTAAAAATAAAGACCCTAAAAAATAAAATATCTCCCAAATGTGTTAAAAGGCAACCATGTGTCAAACAACGCTGCCATTTTATTTTCTAATACCTCTCCTTACACCACAGTGTGGGAATTGTAAAAATTTGATACGCAAATTGTTTCATCAGTTAAAACCATCTATAAAAAAAGAGTTCATGCTTGTTCCATGTATTTTTGTTCTCTTTTTTTGAGGTCATTATGTTGTCCAGTTGATAATGAGCATTTCATTGCAAGATGGCCATTTGTTAATGACTTAGAGCTAAGCTTGCTAATCTATTTAACCTATGTAAAATACTTAATGGCAAAGCCAAATATAGTTTAATAGAGACAGTGATAACTATCAAGGAATCTTGTTTTAAAGTTACTCTTAGAATAAAAAGCTATAAAACAATTCTTAAAATCTGAGTCTAGCTTGGTACAATGCTTATTTACCCATCATGCTGATAAGAAGTTAATGTCTATTCTTATTATGTTCTCATATTTGGATAATCTATCATTTCTGAAGCCTTGGGGAAAGTGACTTGGATTAGCATGAGCGGCATGGGGGTGGCAGTGGCAATTATTATTTCTTACCACACTCTTCCAGAGCTCACGAACAGCAAAATCACATTGCACGTTGGCAGGCAGACTTGAAATATTTCCTGTTCTTGTTCACTAATCTTTATTGGTGACTGATGAGGAAAAGCAGAAAGGGAAGTATGTGCGTCACCAAGTAGAACAAACAGGAAATAAAGGAGTATGCTGGTATAAACTAGGGTAAGTCCCTGTGCTACATTTTCTAATGACTTACATCACTGATATTCCACTGACATTCAACTCTGCGTTACTCAAGTTTTTCTGACCTTTAGGAGCATTTTCCCAGATCTAAGGAAAACTCCTATTAGAAAAATAAGCACATTGTAATAACCAAATGCAAGCCTAATTGAACTCTGCAGTGTAGAAGTGAGGAGACCAACAGTACTTCTGTACTTGTTCCTCTTACTTCACCAGATGGTAACAATATGATTCTTTGAACAGCACTCCGTGCAATTTGCCAGACAGTCATAATGATCAAGCTACCAATACGAAGACAACATATACCATGTGTGGAGCTCTGTAAGACATTATGTAAAACCATAAAAGATACATTAAGCACAGTTCCCGTTCAGGCTCACAAAGCACACAGACTCATAGGTAGAGTCATGTATTTCAGCATTTGGTCAGCAGTTGCTTAGATGATGAAGATAAAGAGCAACGTACCACAGTGGGAGCCAGTGACTGGGAAAACCTCCCAGCACTGCCTACTGGAAGTAAGCAGATACAGCGAGCTTGTGACACACACTTATCTCAGCAACTTCCCGCTGAGCCAGGATCACCAAATGTAACAACTTCACCAGCCTTCTACACGCTTCCATCACATCCACCCTATTAATCATATATTCATGCACATGCTTTGACTGATTAAGGCGGTTCACCAGGTTCGCTTCTCAAAAGCTTATGAGCCCCAGACACAATAAATAGATTCACTTTTTGCAAAATATCAAAGGGACACAGCAGCCTCAATTATTTCTTTTATACTGGAAGGACAAATTCAATAATAGGATGTTTTCTTTCCCATTTTTATATGCATTCAGTAGGAAAATCAGAAGAAAAAAGTAATAAAACAGGAATGTCATATTATCAAATATCATATTACCAAATCATGTTTCAAATGAAACAATGCCCCGATAAAAAAGTAAACTAAGCTTCAAGTAGCAAATCTGCAAGCACTAAATACTGGTTTGCCAAAACGAACCAATCAAATCACTCAATAGGACTGACCGCTATTTGAGACCTAGCCTGTGCCAGCTCGAACTGAGCTGCACATTCATATACATGCGTGTAGGTACAGTCATAGGTAGATGTGCCTATATAATACATGCTGACCACTCAGTTATTAGAAACATAAATACCAATTTGTTTCATTCTCTGAGCACTAATTCTCGATCTCTCCATTAGCAGAAACCACCACTACTACCAGAAACACTAAATGGCAATCTGCTTGTTTTTTAATGAAATAATATACCCATTTAACTCTACTTTTTGAGGATTACTTAGGCCAGCTGAAAAAAAAGTAATGCTAATTTAAGTATAGGTCCTAGCCATAATAAGGAAGTACGTACTACCAGGGATGGGGGGCGGGAAGGGTTTTGAAAAACTTTTTTTTTCCTTTTGAGGTCTGCCCCATTCTTAAAAATGCTCAGTGACGTGTCACAAATCAGTCATTAATCAGATGCTCATGAAGCCCTAATGTATAAAAATGTAGTCTTTTAAAGATTCTTTATATGAGTATTTGCGGATGATAACATTGTGCTAACATTTAAATTTCATCAAAAGGTTCAGAAATTAGATTACAAAGATGTCAGCGCTTCACTATTCCCTAAATGCCAGCATGCTTCTCATATCAGTCAGAAGTGCGCACCTCGAACTCCATCCATTTGAAAGGCTGCAAGGTCAGAATGCAGGCCAGTCGCGTGCTGAGGCGGCAAAGCAGAGAAGCAGAGTTCACAGTCTCAATTACAAATATATTAACCCAAAGAGTTTCAATTTTTAAAGAATATACATATAGGAATTTATGAATTAGGAATAATCATAATTCTCAGGAGACTGAGTGTCTTGTACATCTTACAGAGTATTCATTTTTTTTATCTGCTTGAAAAATGACAGCATCCTAATTATTCTGTCAAGGTTAATCTGCCCCCAAATTAGACTCTCAAACCTCAGTGGATGCCTTTTTCCAATAGCCACTGCTTCTCATCTGTGACATTTTTCCTCCCTAAAATTACGTTTTGCAAGAATTTCCATAAAGTCAATTGGTATACCCAAGCAACCACTAAATCAAAGAACTAGAGTGCTACAATCATGAGATCAATTATAAAACCACCTTAAAAAATCATACCCAGTGCTTTAGAAAGAATCTTAAACATGGATTTTCAAGATTGCTAATAAGTTTGAAATTTCGACTTCTAGTAAGATAGATAAACTTTCAATGGGGAACATATAGCCAGATAATGTATTTCAATTCAAAAAAGGAAAGTTTTGAATTAAAGACAATCAAGAATCTATCGAGGCAAATATTGAAGTGAAATATGGACCCCGGAAATTAGTAAACACTAAAGCCTAATTTTATTCTGAGAGTAGACGACAAAACGTAGTATCACTGACATTATTCATGGGCATAGGATACAGGAGAAAGGAAATAACCCCTAAAGCATGTTGATCATAAGGAGTTTAACATAGGCCTTCATGATAGACATACGCAAAAAGCTGGGGCGTAAAAAATCTATACCCCATGGGCAAGACCGACACGTAAACCTGGCTACCTTGACACTGGTAGTAGGTGAGCCCCCGGGGGTTGGGGAGTCACACCTGAATACACACCTATTAAATTCCCAAAACCAGAAGCTGGGAATTTAATTTAAAGTTATTCTGGCAGTAGTGCTCCCAAAGGGCTGGCAGGAAAAGAAAGATACAAATTCCCAAACAATCCCCACAGTATTCTAAAAAAAAAAACACAGCTTAAAAGAAGGAAAAAAACAAAAACTTACAAGGCACCATGAATGAGAGAGTGAGACTGCAGAAACAACAGAATCAAGTCTTGAAAGATATCACACACTAATTAGAATATTAAAACAGAATGTAAAAGAACTGTTTCACGTATTCCAGAAATAAAAAGAAAGTTTTAAAAACATAAGACACCATCAACATAATGCAGCTGTTCCTACATAGAACAAAGGAGAAAATATACCTAAAATGAAAAGTCAGATGAATATGTAAAGTAGCATATTTGACATTATTGGAGAAGACCTTGGTGAAACAGAAAGAAGTGTGAAGAAGTAACCCAGATGTAGTGCATACAAGTTCAGAGGTGCAAGATGCAAGGATACAGGAGCCGAGAACAGTGAAGACGGAAGTAAATGGCCTAACATGCATCTAGTCAGAGTTTGAGAAAGATAACATGCAGACCACCTCTCCAAAGTGCTAACTGCTGTTAAGTTTTCCAGAACTCCTGAAAGTTATCAAACTTCGTATCTAACAAACGTCAAACAGGATTAATCTGAAAAGCAAAAAACAAAAACCCATAACCATATACATCAGAGTAAAACTCCGGAAGTAAAAAACAGAAGAATTTACAAACAGTGGGAGGAAACTAGACCAACTACAAAGGAACGTAACACACTAAGGGCTGATGCCCTGAGTGCACAGAAGCCACAGAGAGTGGACCGATTCATTCTACGAGCTAAAAGTGATGGTCAGTTTACAACCCTACACCAACTGAAACTAATTTCCGAAACCAGAAATAAAAGAGACAGCAAAAATGAGTGTGTTCACTATTTAAGACACTGTTAATCGTGCATGTTAAATTATCTGGTTTTTTACATGAATCTAGGCAAGCTACTCAGACATTCTCGTGGGGGATCAGAGAGCTAAATAAGAGGCAGTATGTTCTGAAGAAAAACAAGATGAGGAGACCCGCTCACCAGCGAGTCTACTCTATTAAACATTGGAGCCCTTCTCCCAGCCTTGTCCTTCTCAATCCTGTGCTTTAATTTTCCTTTTATTCTGAGAGGTGGAATTAGGATTCATCACCTTTAACATGCTAATTAATATTTATTGTTTACGGATCCAACTCCCCATATTAGAATATATGCTCTATAGGGCAAGCATTTTTGTTTTGTTTGCTGAGTTGTCTCAAACATCTAGAAAAGTGCCTGCCACATAATAGGTATTCAATAATGGTGTTGAATAAATAAATAAAATGAGAAGTCTAAAGCTACAGACAAAATGGCCAATGGACCAGAGATCTCAGAAATAGACCCATGCCATTTGTGACATATTTAATCACTGGGGAAAGGGTGGATTTTCAGTATATGGTCCCATGGTTAATTACTTATCCAAAAGGGAAAAAAATAAAAGTAGACCACTAATTCATATAGCATTCAATCAATTATAGGTGGATTAACAATTTTATATAATACTTTTAAGACAACAACCAAACCATATCTTTAAGAAAACAACCAAAATGTTTATAAACAAGAGAACAGATGGAGAAATCAATTCAGATGTACTCCTCCAATTAAGTATTATGTAATAATGAAGATGAAATCAATTTACTGGGCTGCAATCAATTTTTTTAAAGATGAACTAAACAACACAAGAGTGCTCGATTCACAGCAAATTTAAGTACTTTGCCAAACTTCACTTTCGATTCTGTGTGCGCGCATCCTAATTTGTCATTAAGGCAACTTTCTTGTAGTGGCTGCCGATCAAAACTAATGGAAAAGCACTAGTCCATGGTAGTGACAATGGGTGATCAGCAGCTACTTACTCATCATCAACATGGATGAATTAAAAACATAATGTAAGTTACAGAAAAACAGGTACCATAAAATTTCATCAAGACACAAACATGTCTATGCAAACAACATATTGATTAGGGATACAGAAATACGTAATCATGGTCTGTTCTTTAATGCATATAGTAACTACATGGGATTGCTTATTGTACCATTGAAACTGGGCATGAATTTTTACCCGTGGTCTTTGGTACAAGTGTTTCACAATAACACTAACAAGCTTAGAATATGAGTATTTAAAATATGCAATGCACTTGATAAACAGAGAATGATCCCTGTTTATGGTTCTATAATTCCCCCTTTCACGTCTGGGTGGAGAAGGTGAGTGGGAGGAGGAGAAGGGACACTGGTATTTTCTGCGGTTCAGGAATTCAGATACATTTCAGGTAGTCAGAATCCTCTAGCATAAGAATTATGTCTTCTCAACAAGGAGATAATACATTCATCCAAAGACACACAGAAAGCAATGAGATAAATATTCTCAGGCATCCGAAGCCTGAGTACTATTTTTGATGACTGTCTACTACTCTACAATGTGGTCATCATAATAGATGTAAATATTTCTTATTGATGACCATAAAGGATTATTACTTTTGTTTAGCCACTGCAATTCTGCTGTGTACACACCTGTGTATTTCTCTAGGGTAATGCCTAGCATTTGAATGCAGGATCAAAAGTTTGCATATGTGTGGTTTTGACAGCTACTCCCTAACCGCCCTGCCAGAAAGGCCTTATGAATTTTCATTCCAACCATTGCTACACGGGAGTGCCTGCGTTCCCACATCGGTGTGAGGAAGCCAGCACTGGATATGATCAGTCTTTATACATATTTGCCAATCTTCACAGTACTTTAAAATTCCAGTTCCCAGATAAATGGTGTAAATGATCATTTGTTTTCATTCTTGTCTTTTTTTTTTCTGTAAATTTTTTGTTTAAAACCTTCCTATTTCTTTCCTAGTGTTTTCATCATTTTCCATTTTGATTCATAAGGACTTCTTTCATATTCTAAATTAATCCTTTGATTGTTAAATAGGTTGCAGGTATTCTTTACCACTCTGTCTCGTCTTTTAATTATGTATATAACATTTTATCACACACGTTTTTCACTTTATGTAGGGTTATATGTCAAATATTTCTATAAATGAGAAGGATGATAAATATCTCCAAAATATTTTACAGATCCATTATTATCTACCCAAAAAATTTCGAAAACAATTGTTTAAACAGTAAATCTCTCTAATAGGTTTGAGATGGAGGTATACTTGTGAAGGCTACAGTTTTTTCTGAAATAAAATCAGCTGAAATCAGAACCTATTCACTCCTTAACCTACATAAAGGCCAGGCAGATGCAAGGCTCTCAGAGCTGAAAGGAACCAGCTGCACTTTCCCATCCCACTGAGGAGTGAGTCCGATTAGATGCACGCGTGATCCTCGGAACCTGTTTTTCCTATAAAACATGAATGAGTGCCATCAAGTTTGTTAAAAATATATGTTTTTTCTCCCTTTACACTATTTGTTTATTTAGAAATATGGCCTCTAATACCTGAATGGTCTATGTTAGAAAAATGTATTTACAAAGTTTTTTTTTAATCCCAATGCAAATATGGTTCCTCAGACATAAATTTGTTTAATTTAGTGACATAGTAGTGTAATAAAACCATTTCTTGTTTAGTTCACTGAATGGATAAAACAATAAATACTTTACCCATATGATCAAAAGATTTAGTGAGTACTTCAATATGTTTAGTATTTTTTATAGCTGTAAAAATATTTTAATGCTATCTTTTACATACCTAACAATGTAATTTTTAGTCTCTGAGTAAAATCTGGGCAACATTAATATATATTCCCAGTTGGTATATTATGATTTCTGCAATAAAGCTTATTATAAAAAGTCTGTAAGCATTATGCAGAATAAAGAATTATGCCCATCTAAGCCTAAGATTTTCCACATGAAAAAGTTGTTCAAGACAGAAAGTTACATCTTAAATTATCAGAATATACAGATTTACATAAACTAGTTATTTTCATCTTCATACTTCCCTTTAAGTTGGCAGGAAGGCTGTAGAACATAATGAGAGGTGGCTACATATATTTTTTATGGCTT
This sequence comes from Glossophaga mutica, assembly GCA_039655065.1. Classification (NCBI taxonomy): domain Eukaryota; kingdom Metazoa; phylum Chordata; class Mammalia; order Chiroptera; family Phyllostomidae; genus Glossophaga; species Glossophaga mutica. Next base: position 25,746,734 of record CM077306.1, read on the forward strand.
CTAGTTTATTCCCTTTGAAGGTAATATTAACACCTGTCAGATTATACTCTATTACATTCCCCCAAATTGACTTTCAGTTCAACACATGCTTCTATTTGCAACTCTCATTTAGCTACAGTTAATCTTCAGCATGCATGATACATAATCCTATTTTAAGGTATGTACTCTATGAGAATTTGTATCTCAAAAACTTTGCATCTTTCCTCATCCTCAATAAATTGACCTAGAAATGTGGTTCAGTATAGAGAAGATGGGTTAAAAGGAGTTGAGGCCAGATGTCAAATGGTAATAAAATCACATATAAAAATATAACCTTGTCACATGTAAATGTATACATAGACTATAAGTCAATAATGTAGGTTATTAATAATGTCTGAAATAAAATGCAACTTATGGCATATTGTACTTGTTCACATTCTTCTTTGAAATCAATGTCTTATAAATTATTTATCTCACGAAAATTTAGCAAGTTGATTGGAGATGAAATGAAGTTTATAACTCAGGAGAAGAAATGCTTTATTGTTTGCTCAAAAAATACTTCCTGACTACCATCACATACTATCATATACATGACACTCTGCAGGCTACATATAAGTAAAAATTTTACATATAAGTAAAAATATAACACAGCCCCAGCCATCAAGATGCTCATTTAAATTTAATATTTTTTAATGTTTATTGATTTTAAAGAGAAATAATTGAGGAAGAAAGGGAGGGAGGAAAGGAGTGGGAGGAGAGAGAGAAAGAAACCTCAATGTGAGAGAGAAACAACATCAATTTCCTCCCATTTGTGTCCCTACTGGGGATCAAACCCACACCCAGGCATGTGGCATGATTGGGATTGAACCCTCAGGCTCTTGGTGTATGGATGCTGCTCCAACCAACTGAGCCACACCAGCCAGGGCTTGTATTTACTATTTTTAATAATACATGACTAAAAGAACATCTTAGTGAGGCCTTCTTTTATGTCTCATAAAGCTGAACTTTGACATAAACTATTTTTACAAATTAAAATATTAAACTCAAAATTTCTAAACTAATATTGCCATTCAAGCAGCTTTAAGTGGCTATAATCCATGGCTTAGAGCGAAACTCACGTTGTTGTTTTTAACTTACCTGAGACTTTTTTACTTGTGATGTTACTAGAACAATTTACTGTAATAAGCATGAATAGATGAGTAACTTAGGAAAGATCAAGTGACTCATGTGACTTTTGTACAGAAACATTACGTAATTCCGTGACATCAGTTTAGATAAAAACAAACACAATGAGAATCCACATTCCAAAGGCAACAATGATCTTCGGGACGGGCTCATTTGAGCTTAGGTTAGATAAGATCAGATCCTTCTTGGCACAGGTCTTGGCCAACTCGTTTTTTTTTCCCCTCACTAAATAGTTTCTACATCCTCTCCACCAATTTGTTGAAATCATTTAGCAGAGTTTCAGCTCTTGCATTTGTGCCTCGCACACTACTCACACACAAAATTGCTAGTAAATAAAGTAGTGCAGCCTGACATGGGGCACTACTGTTAGAATGTAATTTTAAAAATCAATGGTGCACAAAGACAAGCAACCTTGAGAGCTTCTGTTTAGCAAATGTGAACAAAAAAAGAAAAGGAAATAATAACTCTTAGGAAACAAGCACAAAAGCAAGTTTTGATACGAGGAGGTGAAATTTCAGGGCCAAACAAAGGCAGACCCTCAGGGGCAACTGCCAACCTGGCTTCAAATGCTGGGTGAGTTAATTAAAGAAACCAAGTCCTGTCCAGGGGATGTTGTAACGTAGATGTCACACTACTCACCTCACAAGGCTGGATGAAAGACCTAATGTCAAGACCCAGCACAGTATTTAGTAATTCATAAATGGTAGTTTCCTCATCTGTCCAACCACAAGGCTGACTGCCAAACTTTCCGCCAAGGCTGGCCTCAGTTTTTCTATTTTTCCTCCAGGCTTTCACTAGTGCAGCAATTTCCAAAATGGGGGCCCAAGACTGGCAGCTTTGAACTCGTTAGAAGTTTAAATTCTCAGGCCCTCGTTCAGAACCACTGCGTCAGAAACTGCAGACAAAATCCAGAAACCTGTGTCTTTAAACGAGGCTCCCAAAGGGCTTTGATGCACCCACGCGTCTGAGCATCACTTATTGTGGATCTGAAGCTCATGAAAATGTGGCCAAGCCTCATAAAGTGACTCTGTTCCCTTATTCTTGTACAAGGTTTCCTGGTGACTCAGTCCCTTCGTGGAATTCAACAGTTTGGAGGAATAAGGTAGCAGTGGCTGGAGAATCAGCCCTGGAGAAATTAGGGAAGCAGGGCACAGTCCAGTCCTGCCGCCGGAGTAATTTTCTTCATCAGGAGTCTGGATGAAACAAAGCTTTAAATGTTTTAAAGTTTAAGAATACATTGTTTCCGAATCATTTTTTTCCAGCACATTTGCTCAGAAATCCTTGCTAGCTGCAACAGAAGCCATTCTCCTACTCTACTGAGTTTTTAAAAGACAAATTTAAGTGGGAGCATCCCTCTAATTTTTCAGGCACATTTTACAAAATTTAATAAGATTCTCACCTCCATTCTTGAGGAACAGGTTTTCTTCTTTTCTGACACTGACCCCTCACCATTTATAATAACTCTTCACACCAGACATTGTCAGTATATGGCTTCTCTTTTTTTTCAAGGTTCTTATTTAATCTTCTTCATTTGGGAAAACATTATTCTTTAAAGAAAATGAAAGCATCCAAGGCCACCTAACTCTGCAGCACATAAATTCTGTGCAACTACTCTCCTCCCTCACACTAGCACCCACACACCCATGCTGGTGTCAGCACCCGTGATATTTAGTAGCCACCGGGGACTTTTATGTCACCTAGAAGCCAGACAGATTAGAGATGGGCTTGACAGATTATTGCTTTGAAAAATAACTACTATTAAGTGTGTATATATATATACATGCAGAGACTCCTGATATAAGGTCAATCCTAAAACAAAAAGTAAATATATTTGAAAAATTTTTAATTTTTCAAATAATTTCTAACCTGACTAAAAATTATTCAGTTATTCAATTTATATGCAGCAGTTAACCTTCTGGAACATTACCAAGCTGAACTGCATTACTCATTTAAACTAATCTAAATTCAGTTTGCTATTTTTTCTTAACTTCCTACAAATAATGTAAATGTTTTTTCTCATTATTTTAATTTTTAAATTGCATTAACACTATAGAAAGTCATTTTTGCAAAAATGTACCTGATTATTACTGTGTACAGTAATGACAATTTGTACTTCGTACAATGGGCTACTTAAAGGGCACACACATCTTAATTATAACAAGGAAATGATCATATTTCCAATAGAAGAGGAGGAGAGAACATTGTCTTCACTTGAAATAAGGAAAAATAAACCACATGAGATTTGTCCTCATCATAAAACAAAGTAAAGCCAGTACTTCAGTTTCTATACCAAAAAAAAAAAAAAAAAAAAAAAAAAAAACCTGCATACATTTGAAGATTTGCATCTTCTGAGACAAAATCATTTGCACAGGAACATATTCAAGTCATGGTATTCAAGAATAACCTGGCAGACACTGACACTAAGGAGACACCATTCTAGAATGCTACTTGTTGCATTTGCAACTCAACAAGACACAATGGTGGCAGTTTTCAGCTTTACAAAACAATTAAATTAAAAAAACAAAGGCACACTGTTAGAATGCCTGGAGTTTTTCACGTTGCCCTCATGCATGGTCTACACTTTCTAGCCCAGGAATTTCGAGTTAGCATCAGTTTTCTCAGGGCAGGCAAGCCCTACCTGTTGGGCTCTTTTTCAAGGATACCCTTGAGGCTATAGTCTCCATTCTGCTCTGTGTGGGAGCTATCAAGCCCTAACATCCTTCCCATCAGATTCATCCTGTCACATAAGACAAGAGAAGCCCTATCAGATGAAAATGAAAAATAACAATCAGAAAACTGCAACTTTAATCAAGAAACTAGAACTGCTGAGCAAGCTACTTTGATTTTGTAGAAAAAGATTGAAAATTAGGTATAGAGACATTCCTCCTCCCCACTTTTTTACAAGAGTACAAATCCACTTTCATTTATTTACTTTTCAATAAAGTTTCAATAAATTCTTTGAGGGGTACAGCATTACACACATTCTGTGTCCAGTGGCCTGACCAGGAGGGTGGCTTCGGAATTTGGCACGGGACACACCACTGTTCCCACGAGCACGAGTCACCTTCCCCAGGTTGCTCCGGTTTTGTTTGGTTTGCCACCAGAGCCACTGTGTTGCGCTTTGCTTCATACACCTAAGCACATCTCCTGCCTGGACAGAATTCAGTTTCATTGTGAGCACAAACACCTTCAATTTTAAGAGGAGCTGTGTGCTCCCTCTGGTTCTGGAGACGCCACTAAGAGCCAGCAGAAGTGGCCCTGGACCACTGCCTCCCAGATGGCGGACAGAGGAAGGCCGACATTTCCCAGGTTTTATATCAGGTAGACCTGCTTTTTGAAAGTTCAGTTTACGCCACTTCACATTTATGAAAGACCTACATTAGTACTTGTTTTCACAAACTGAAAAAATTGAAAGAGGATTTTCACTTTGACACGAAAAAAGAAATTGAAAGAGGATTTTCACTTTGACACGAAAAAAGCGAAATGGTGTTCAGCATTTTTTTTGCAGGTGGCCATTACTGAGGCAACACTCACTGGTAAGTGACACTACAATATACAAAAATGACTTCAACTTTATAGAAGCTGTATATTCATTATATCACTCCTGCTTTTACTGTATCTTAGTGTCATTTAAGGTTTTATGTGTCATCAGGTATGATTTGGTAGGTTATTTTGGTGGCCTGGGGACACTCAAAAAATTTTCCCATATAAATTAATTTTAATTGTGTTGCTTTATGACATTTGACTTACAAAAGTTTTCATAGGACACTCCACTTTTGGGTAACAGGGGAAACCTCTATTGTATGGAAAACAAATGGCTTTAGAGTGATTTTCATTAGGAAAAAGTTGTCTATAGCATTGTGATGAGAATCACTAAAGTACTTCCTCCAGGGCGCTCACAGGTAACTTTAAAAAACTGAGAATGTTTCTGCATATTTAAAACTTTCTCAGCCCCTTCATTTATGACCCTTAAATTTTGATCACTATATTTTTATACGATTTATTGTACTACTACTAACTTGAAAATAAACTGATATTTTAATTATGTTCATAATACTAATTATATTAATCATACAAATTCTGATGTTCTGATGAACAAACCTTGGAAGCACAGCCCTATCCTTACTTGCTAAATGTGTGTGTGCAGAAATAGGAAAGAACTAATCACAGTAGAAAGGAATGCTGCTTTCAAGTAAAATATATTAATATATTTTGTAAGCGGCACTGAAACCTTTATTGTTAAATAAAATAGGTCTCTTCATGTGTTAAAACCACCAGAAACCCAGCATTGCAAATGAGGAAAGCTTTTTGTTCAAGTTTTCAACTTCTCCACAACTCTTTCAAAATATTATTCTCAACGGAGTTGTTCCTTATGGAAAATTTGGTGACCAGTTCTCAGGATGGTCTCACTTTATGCTTTCACTTTATGCTCAAATTATGCTAACTTTATTTACCTCCCTTTCTCTTTCACTTTCAGTGAGAGAATGCCAAATTGCAAATAAATAAACAAACAAACAAATAAATAAATAAATAAAGAGACGCCAAAGAAATGGAGAGTGGAAGATACAAGGAATTGCCAGTGTGTGGGAGAAAGATGAAAACAAATTCCCCCCCCCCTCTGTTTCTCTCTCTCTCTCCTCTCAAAGAACACAAAGAAAATTAAGAATCTGATGGCCAGTCACCTTGGATTAAAGCAGGGAGCATGTGCAAGGAGTTACCAAAAAGCTGTTAACAGGCTTAAGATAAAATATTTCTAAAAGGAAAATGGAAAATATGAGAGTTAATGAATGGGCAGTTTGCATTCATTGAGTTATACCTCTACTACCAAGGGGTTTTCCTAGAACTAGCTCACTGAAAATAAGAGAATACTTTTATTATTTCAACACAGTATCTACGTTCATGGAAAAAGTATAATTGACATGATAATATATTACATGCCCTGTTATTACAGGTGACCCTGACCTTGGAAAGTTATGCTGCTATAAGAGCATAGACTTTGTGCTCTGCAAAGCAGCAGTGAGATAAATATATCACCATTATTATAATACTCCAGAGCACCAAATTCACCAAAGAATAGTAACTCAGAACAGGGCTGAACTTACACTGTTTTTACCTAAACTTTATAATTTTAAAATTCTTTTCTCAAATTACTATCTATCCATAGCTAAAAGAAGACACTCTAGAACTGTCTCACACAGATTTTGCTCAGTAGGCCAGGCAGGTCATTGCATGTCTTAAAACTTAATTATTGGTCAGTAATGTCTCTGCACAGTGTGCCCTTCCTTCTGCTCTTGGGGGTAAATTCCCATTTGCCTCAATATCTGAGTCAACTAGGACTTTCTATGAAAAGCCTCCTCTTGCTTAGCACTATGTTCTTAGAACCGTATTGTTTTCATAGCCCTTTGTCAACCACTCTTCCATAGCACTCCCTCGTTTTATTTAACTGTATACAGAACTGCCTCTCCCTTACTACACAGGAGCTCCTCGGTGGTACCGATGTCACCTTTGTAGTCCCAAGGCCTCAAGGACTGTGCTCAAGACAGTTTGTTGAAAGAACCAAACTGAAAGTGGGGTGTTGGGAGTAAGCCTTAGAAAAAAGTTATATAGGACAAATGATAGTCTTCTCACCTGTGATGAGTCACCTGGTAAAAGAAAAAGCCCTCACGATCACTAGTGCTCTAGATGGTAAACATTAAAGGGAAGCAGAGGTCAGGTGAAATTTCCTAAATGAGTAGAGCAGCCTAATCCAGGATGGCCTTCTGTACAGAGCAGGGAGCGTGCCCCCAGAGGGGAGTCAGCTGGGCCCCTTCGCACCCTTACTGAGAAGCAAATGTACCGCAGCATTCAACGCTGAATGTCACGTGCACAGGAGAAGCTCCCTTTTGAAAAGAGTGTGATTTTACTATTTTTATCAGAAGACAATCCAAACATTTAAAATTCCTAGACCCTTTAGTCAATGAAAGCAAATTCAGTCAATAAAAGATGTTAAGCCAAAAATATTCACCTCTAATATGTTTCTAGATTTTTGAAAAAATAAGGCATCTTTTAAAAGTCTATTTTGAACTATTTACTTACTATCTGACAAATGTATAATAAAAAGGAAAAGCTTAGATTTTTATATAGTCGTTTTACTTAATCACGAAAATTTACCAGGTGGCTTCATTGTTGTCACTAGAATGTGTGTTATATTGTAATAATTCACGTGGAACTGGGCGACATCAGAGGTCTGATTGTATACACCAGGGAATGTTAAATAAACACCCCATGTTTGGAGGGTGAAAACATCTAACCGGGCACCAACAGGGTGATTTAAAAGCAAGAGAGGAAGCTGTTGCTGTAGAGGACTTTAAGTTCAAGGGACTTTTTCCTTTAAAATCTTTAATTTTACACAGCGTATCAAAATTCACTTTTATAATATATTTATGACCAACAAGGAACATGCTCATTGTAGAAAATCTCTATACTAAGCACCATAGGAAAAAATCACCCATAATCCCATCTCCCAGAAAGAACCAGTTAGCATCCTATTTCTTCATGTATGTCTTCACACAAACACACTGGCACTCACTTGCACATATGTACACACACACACAGCATATTATGCTCTCTAGTGTAATTTAAAGATATTTTAGAAATGCATGTGGTTGCCAATTTATCTTTCATCTATATATGGTTAAGTTATGCATAAAATAAAATTTATATATTTCATATTTATGATTAACTTGCTTCACAATTTCAGAGAGAGAAAATTCTAATTTTGAGATGCAAAATGATCTGCTCTGAAACACAGTAAAATAATACCATCCATCCAATGTGTCTCCCTCAGGAAGTGTGACGGTATCTAAATATATACTGAATTATCCCACATAAGCCTAGAGAGCACCGTAATCATTCAATGGAGAATAAAGACATAAAAAATTATAAATGAAGCTAAAAGTTTCATTCATGTTAAATGCTAATTTCAACGTACATTAGAAAATGCATGTGTTTATCTCACCTCATTTTCGGATGTTTTGATAATTATTAAAATATTTTTTAATTAGTAGGCTTGCAGATTGAGTACTTTACTCCAAATTGAACTTGTTCATTCCTTAGATCGACAAATCTCCCTTCTCCAACCATCACGCTGCTTTTCCAACACAGGTATAGGGAAGGGAGAGGAGAAGAGAAAGGGCAGTAAAAATACGCTGCTTCCCACCTGCATTATTTCACGTTCTGTACCAAAGTACATCACGCATATCGTCTACCAAGCAGAATGTAAGTTCGTCCAGAGCGGGGCACAGGGTGGGGCTCCCTCATCTGCACAAAGTGCCTTCCTTAGCGACAAACACACGCCTACTCTAAAGAGCTCATTTTAGTGCTGCAGAGAAGACTCCAGCGCTTTCCCGTAATTATCTTACTTGACACATGCAAGGCTCCTGCAAGGCTCCATTTCGTAAATACTGTAAGATCGCCCTGGGTGAGGTTAAGTGACTTGTCCCAAGTTTAATATATAAGGTAAGTGGTGACGCCGGAACTTAAACGCAGGTGTTCTAGCTCTAAACCTAGCACTTTTTCAACCACATCAACTACTGCAATCAACAGGGTACTTAGAATCAGAACTAAAAACAATTACTCATCAATTCATGAAACGCAGGTGTCTTTTTCAGCCCACGCTGACACAGGAAAAGTGATTTGATCACTTTTCGTCTAATAAACACTCTGCTGCTGAACTGTGGGAGGAGGACGGGTAGGAGAAATTTCCTCTTTCCCTGTGTTTTAAGCTTTTGCTCTTATTTTCCCTTTTCCGGCTCCAGTCTATTATTTGTCAAAATGCCTCTCCACAGTGGAAATGTATTCCTCTTAATGAACTGTTTTGCTCTCCTAGTGAAGATCATAATAAATATATACATGCCACTCAAAATAATTTTAAGATTATTTTTATATTTCAACTCATGCTCTAGCAATGGCCAGATGTATCTCACTGTACCTTCACTTAAAGGTATTTTGTCCAGTGCCATTGTAGTGCATCTGCTTTACAGGATCCATACTTCACATGAGAGCAGAAAGAATGCCATCAAAGGGGGCAGAGTGGGGACTGGGTTGAAGCAGGTGGAACATTCCTGATGCGGGAGATTGTGAGGCTGGAGGCAGGGAAAAGGCAGCTCCTGAGGCTGGGCAAGGGGACGGAGAAAAGCGAAGGGGATGCATCCAGAGAGGTGGAGCAGCCAGGACGCTCAGGGCTGAGGGCTGTGCTAAATGAAGACCCTGGATTTTCTTCCCGGGTAAATCTACGACCTTAAAAGATTTAAGTGTAGAGAGGCTATAAGTTGATATATGTCTTTGGTTAAATTAAACCACTTCCAATACCGGTCTGGAAAACAGTGTTGATTTAGCGCTCAAGCTCTGTTAACCAGCTAAGAATCGTGGGGCTGGCTACTCATACGCCTTTTCGCCTTTCCCCCAACAGTGGAAGAAAAAGGGAGGGTAATCTCAAATCTTCCTGAGCTGTAACATTCAAAAATGCCAGTGAATATCAAGGGTTTTTAATGCTGAATACTTGGACTCATCAAGATTCATCTATAACATGGTCTCCATTTCTGTGACTACGAATTTCCTGATGATCGAACCATAATAGGGCACACACTACACGCTCACCATTTTTCATGGTAAATGAAAGCATTGTTACGTAATAAGCTAGAATTTGAGGGTATTTTCAGTGCAATAAATCTTCCTCTGTAACTTTAATTGCCTGCTTAGAACAAAGCTTTTTCTTTCACTGTAGCAATAACGCTACCTTAGATCTGTGAAGCACTTCCGTGTTACAGCAGGTTAGTTCTCTAATGACAGGGGCCAGGCGTTCGTTTTCCATGTTCTCTTTACAGTGCTCAGCATACTTTGCTGTATAAGTAAGAGTTTTTTTGTTTTGTTTTTTTTTTAAAGACAACTAATAACTACCACTTGGAAATGTCACTGAAGAGAAAATGCACTACCTCGGTGCGGGGAGGGAGGCAGCCTTCCACAACGCAGCTGTGCTGTGTCATAGCCCTGTCTGACCGTCTGAGACCCTGAGTGGTAGGTTCCTCAAGCTTCAGTCCCAGTGCACCAGCCACAACCTGGAACCCACTTTGTGCTGCAAGCTACTCTCACATCTCCCTCACCAGGCTTCTGTTACCTCCACTGCACCTCCACGGCATACCCCTGATGCTTCTGTTCTGGCTGTTCTTTTAATGTGATGTGGCCATTCTTGCCTCCCTGTGAAATTCAACTCCTTCCAACACGAATACAGTATAAATGCTGACAACGTGTGTGTCATGAGATGATTCAATATTCCCTCACTTTCTATATTTGAATGGCTATTTAATTCTTGTCCATACAGGAAAAAAAATCAACTACCAGTGAATCAACTCCAAACATGAAAGCAAGCAAAGGACATTGAATCCTGTGGAAGTACGATTTTAAAACATCATTCAGACAGTGCAATATAATTACTAATATTTAAGACCGTTAAAATGATAATGGGACACTCAACTCGTGGCTCTCCAAATTAGCATCTACATATACCCAGGAGTCCATAGAGCCAGTGTAACAATTTCTATTCAATACAATTTATTTATCTGGTAGCAGGAAACATTCTGAAAGCTTCTTTCACAGAGTCCATATACCCCTGTTGATTGGAATAGTCTCCTCTTCCTTAAGAAGGCCCCATGGCTACAAAGTAAGAACTATTAAAATGAGCCTCTCCAGTGAGAAGGCTTTTGTCTAAAAGGCAGTCCATTCTGTAGCTGCCAAATATGTACAAAAATAAGCCAAGTCAATTCAGTGGATTTGGTTTGGGTGCAAAAAAATTCGTCTCCCTCTAATTGTAATCAAACTGTTCTTAGGCATCTTCGGCACATCACCATTTTCTTTGACTTTCCCTCTATTCTAGACTTGATTTTAATATTTCCGCTATGTGATGCTTAAATAAGAGCAGTTTTATTTCTGAACACAGTTATGAAAACAATGAAATGTCTTTATAGTAGCTTCCAATTAAGCATGTGGATTGAATTTGTGCAAGTTTTTATATAAATGTGATATTCAGAGAATGTTGTCCTCGTTTTTAAGATGCAGCAATAAGAAGTTGTACTTCTTTTCCAATTACTTGTAATGGCCACCCAGCTCACCTCTCAAGTGCTTTTGATCTCAGCCTCCGTAGCTTGAAGAGTAAAATTACATTTCTCTTTGAAGTACAGTTTCCTACTCCTAATTTTTCTATTCATAGCAAAATTCAAGTAAAATTTTAAATTACATACCATCTAAGAAGACAAAGCTATTGGGTTAAATCTGGGGAATGAAGGACAGTTCAGACAACAGAATTTGCTTACCTTGATAGCTAAAGCCTATAATCTATTCAATTAATAATTTAAATGATAAGTATAAGAACTGAATTTACTCAGTTAGTTAGATTATAAAAGTAGTTAATTATTTTAAAAGTATTATAGGCATATTCCAGCAAAGATAGCTTGAATTCTTCATTCTAAACTCCACTTGCTCACCAAATCCTGCTTAGGAAATATATTTCACACACACGACAGAGACCTAGGGGGCAGCACTTGTCCCAGGGAAGTGCCGGCCTCCCTCCTCCGCAGCTGCAGAGAATGGAAGGTGTCCACAGTCTCCTGCGCCCTGAGAGTCATTGTTGGCTGGACAACAGCTTTTGTGGGACACCAGCCTCATTTCCCACTTCAGAGACAGTAGTTGGAAGACTGATCCCTCCTTCTGAAGGAAGTAAACTTTGTCACATGGACTTGAAATGTTCATTAATGTAAATCTCAAATGAAAATAGCAGAGTTCGAATCCATGTTCGCTAAAATAGTTTCTTAGAAAACTTGTATGCTAGATAATGTTAGAACCTGTTTCGCATCATGCCCACAAACAAGGTATGATTTAAACAACTCGGACAATCCAACGCAAACGCTGCTGCTGCTCCAATGGCAGCCCTTCTGCTTGGGACTGAATTTAAAAGGGTTTGGGGAAGGTGACCTGGAAAATCCAGCTTACCCTATGGTCCTTCTCACATTTTCTTTATTTAGTAACTACCTATCATATCATTCACCGAGCTTCAGGAAAAAATGTTAATAAAGTAAAAATGTGCAGTCCCTGCCCCCCACCGAAGAGCGTACTAACTTGGCCGAGAGAGACAAAGTGCCAGGTTGTGCCCTGCACACCCAAGCGAGAATCCCCGTCATGCTTGCAACATGAAGAAGGTGGGTTACTACTGTTGGGCCTCAGTTTTGCATCTTAAAACTGAGATGATACTACTTCATTTTACATAAGGGTAAAATAAGTTCATAGCACATAACAGCCATCCAGTCAGTGTTGGTTGACTAGGAATTTGTAGAAAAATACTTTAAGATACACTTTTTCTGCCCCTAACATTCCCACTCCTTACACATTGCTGCTGTAATACATAACCCATGTGTGATCACCTTTTCTGATGCATTGAAAAATGTCTCTGATAAACAAAAGGAAGTACATATTCAGAGAGGTTCCAGGACAAGATCAGTTAGGATTTTGTCTAGGCGATAGCCAAACTTAATAAAGGAGTTACATGTTTTAGTGCATTGCACTATAATAAGACTAGGGAAGGAAAGGCAGCCATTATTTGGAGACATCAAGGAAGATTTTGTGTAGAAGGTGGGAATGCAACAGGCCAGCCTACAAAAGGCTAAATAGGTGTTCTATGAGGACGATAACCTGTGGGCCTGGGTCCAGGTTTTCCAAGCTTTCTCTTCCATAATAAGTATTTTTAATTTAACACTGCAGTCAACAGATAGCCAACAGCTTTTGGGTAAATGAGTAGCTATTACTAGCCTGCTCCATCATTTTGATCATAGTGTGCTAAAGATATTGACTAGAAGAAGGAGGGAAAGCCAAAGATTAACCATTTTGAATTGGAATTAAAAATAAAGATAAATCAGGTGGTAAATATATTGTGGAGATAAAGCAGAGAAGTGGCATTTCTAAATGGAAATATCTTTTTGGCTCAGAACAAGCACTTAAGTGAAAGCAGATACTGGTATGACACTAATCAGGAAAGACAAAAGTGAAGTCTTGATACACAAACAATTCCCTGGATTATAGTATAAAAAATAGCTCTCAACTCTAGCTGTGCATCAGAATCACTTATGGAGCTTTTAAAATGTGTCCATGCTTGGGGCCTTACCCCAGAGGCTGTGATCATAGCCAGGGTTAAGAATCACCAGAGCAGAGAAAGAACAGAGGGCAAAAACTGAGCCTCAGGGAACTCCCAAGGCAAGGTTGGAAAAGGAGCATGAAAATGAAGCAAATTTTACAGGAGTAGAAGGCAAGCCAGGAAAACAAAATCTGGCGGAGTCTAAGGAAAGAGGAAATTTCCAGCAAGAACGGATGATCTCTAAATGCTGTCTAGAGACCAATGTGAGGTATCTAATTTGGGAGATGAGAGGAGAGGAGCCTGTCTAAACAATGTCTGGCTCCTAATGGGTGCTCAACAGACATGTACTGAATGGGTGAGTCCTAAGAAAATGGCTGTCTCCCCCTGGGGCTCAGATGTTCCACAGTTTAGGAATTCTATGCTAGACCAGCACCATTCTGGGGCGACAGTCTTCCCAGGGTTGAAATGGATTGATTAGGTTAAACTTGGGGTTGTAACCTCCCGCATCCTAGACTCCACTTTGAGTATGACCAAAAAAAAAAAAAAAAAAAAAAAAAATGGCCATCTGGCATAGAAGAGAATTTACCAGGTTTCAAAGTGAAAAAAAGATTCATTCATTCTTTCATTCAGCCCACCAGCCAGCCAGTCAGATATTTATACATCCATTCTTCAACAGCCATTTACTCCAGGGAATGAAGATAGCACTTCAAAACTTAATCTTCAAGCCACATGATTTGCATTAATTTGCATATAATTTTAACCTATTTCAAAACTGTAGCAAAGCACATTTAACATGCATTTCTTAAATACTTGGAATTCCTTCTGACAGATTTTTCAAGCAAAAGTACATTTTTATTGTGATCAGATTTTCTTTTTTTGCCTAATATCTACCACTGTTCTTCCACATGTCTCAACTTCATGAGAATTTAGTTTTGTTATCCTAAAAGTGCCAGACTAATGGGTACTTTTAAAATTATCGCATTAATGTTCTTAATGCAAATTTCAGCTTTGAAGTTATTCATTAACAAAAGAGAAGGCCATATCTCTTTAACTAAGCATGAACTCTCTTCCTACTTCTATTAACTATCACTGCCATTCTTACAAAAGTCTTAAAGGAAACCAATTAAATTAATATTTCTATGAAATACATGAATAGTTCCTCACCTCTGTCACCAGCTTTTTTCTTCATATCAAAAGCTCCCTATGTATAGTAATTTAATGCATTTCTACCACTACACTAATTTTCAAAAACCTGTAAATGTGTAAGGCATGATGTTGCCAACGCTGGATTGCTAGCATTAGTTCCATACATAATATTTCAACAACTATAAATATGGATCACTGCTTAATTCAAATTTTATATAAATAATGACTCATTTTTCCAGGATTTTCCTTTTTCTACCTCCACATGAGATCAATCAGAAGGAAGCTCCATGAATCTCGCATTAAATGGCAACAACCAAAAGGAATGGAAATAGGATTTTCAAGGAAACAAAGGCAAAAAGAAAGACATCTTAATTTTTCTAAATAGGTATTTCCCTCACATATTATATGTGCATATTGATCAAGAAATTTTAAAAAACCTATTTCCAAGGGAAAGGTAATACTATCTATCAATATTTTAACAATTTTTTAATATCACAGCTGTAACAGGTAACCTTTTACAATAAACATCTGAATATATTCTATTGGTAAGTTGCTGTGGTGCTACTCCCAAGACATGCCAAAACTAAAACTCAACTTTTGCTCTTAGGAGCTTAGAGGACAATGCATGGAATTCATTGATGGACTGGAATGGAATTAAGACCCAGATTACTCCACTTTGACAGTTTAGAATCTCTGCCTCTGCCAACTGCTGCAGAAGAAGAGTGGCTGCAGTTGGACCCATACTAAATCAAGAGTTCACATGGAGCATTAGCACCAACGAAGACCGGCCCTCCCGCTTCACTGCGAGGGCGAGTCGCACTGGTGATGCAGACACAGCGATTTCGGCCTGAAGGCCAGATATGTGTCAGGAAGGTTCGGGTCAGATTCTTTTGTTCCCATCTCAAAATATCCTTCAAGACTGCAGTGATTTTGTGAAATGTAATTTCAGAGGCTCCTTTCATCTTCTTTTTCCCATAATTAAATTTCTCACTTGACTTGGAATGTCTGGAATTTCTTTAAAAGTAAAAAAAAAAAAAAAAAAAAATCCCGAAAAACTGAAGTAGACTTTTGGGCAGCCCGGTGTAGTGGGAGTGAGTCTAAGAAGGAAGTTAACACCAGGGCTTGATTACGCAGCCAATCTCACACTGAGGTTTGCAGGATATTGTAAAAGAAGGAAGTGATTCAACAACAAAAACAACTAAAAAACTAGGTAGAGTAGCAGTCAAGAAAGCATAAAATGATAGCCACCAACTACTACATCCCTAAGAGCTACATTCTGTAGCCTCATCTGGATGTAGATGGGGTGGAGTCAGGGCCTTTTTCAAGTATATGGTTGAAGTTCATACCAGCTGCAGTGGATAATTGTCAGGAAATGATATGAGAGTATAGGATTTATGAGTTTGTCTACACTTGATTCTTGAGTCACACATGGTTGCCACTCCCCAACTCCAGATTCTCGGATGAGAATGAAGTTTTCTCTGCTTGGCTCTCATGAGAAATTTTGCTGCCACCCATATAACAAAAGAGCTGGCAAGGTTGTATCCTGGTCACATTAATGACTGACAATGTTCCTATGCCAAAATAAATAAATAAATAAATCAGCTACTCTAAAACCACATCCCTAAGGCATAAATATGTGTGACCGCAAATACTGCAAGTGCTATTCCTATTTGCCTCAGTCTAGCAGGCTGTCTACAGAACTGCTCAATGGTATGTCAAATTTGTTTTTCTCTTCCACCATCCTCCAGAGGGCCACACTTTCTCCTCCTAGATTTGCTGAACTATTCCCTGGAGCAATCTATAGTTAATCCGCTACTATAATTTATCTGCTACTCAGCGGTCCCAGTTCCTTCAGATGATGAATAAGAAAGCCTAAGAACAAATCAATTGCATTCATGCTCAAGAGACTGATTACACTAATAGATAATAGCTGGATCATATATAACAATAAAACTCTGACCCACAAACTCTGCAGTTACCACCCCAAAAGGAAATCCATTAGGAAGGAATTCCAAGTATTTAAAAAATACATGTTAAATAGTCCGGATTTGCACAGTGACAATCAGTTTCTCTCTTTATTTTTCCCCTGCTTCTAATTCAGCAACAAGGAGAGAAAACCAAATATGCTTCCAAACCAACCAAATCAGATATCTCACTCCTGCTGACCCCGCCTCCAGCTTCACCATGCCAACAACCTCCAATCAGAGCATACATGGAACTTTATTTTTTCCACATTACAGCTTTTCCACTTCCCCGCCTGCCTTGGAGTCTCTGCCAGACAACAGTCACGGTGGTGGACTCACTTGCTATAGCAAGCTCTGAATAAACAGCCTCCGTTCCGACCATTTGGGTGGTCTTCATTTACTCCCACATGCTCGAAAGCTGAATGCTGGAATGTTCATTGCTTCAGTTTCCAGAAGCCTTGGGTTTGTAAATAAAATTGTAATATATTTCCATAATTTCAAAGCAGATGGGAAATGAGAACTAGGAAGAGCAGAAATTGGCATGCATACATTCTAGACCAGTCATTACCATTAACTTACATACTTACAGAACTTCTTCTGGCTTCATTTTTGTAGTTTATAGAATGAAGTGGGAAGAAGGCACATGATGACAAGCATCTTATAGCTCTGATTTTATGAATATGCCAGTTAGGAAACCTATGATTCACTCGAATAAGGAGAATTCAAGAAGAATTTAAGATAAGGGCCATGTACAAATGTGCAAGCAGGTGTAGCGAAACCTCAAGATAAGAGTCAGTACTCCAGAGCTAGTAATTCCTGGGCTATTAGCATGCCTGAGCCTGAAGGAGCAAGAGAAATGGGCTCCAAGATTTGGAATGAAAGTGTTGGGGAAAGAACTCCTTTAATATGACCATAATCTTTGATAGAGTAATGCAACCAGCTTAAGGGAACCCCTGGAGAAGGGAGCAAGAGGGCAGAAAAAAAACAAAACCTTAACTTCTCTTTTTTCTTCGTTCCCATTTCTTTCTAGTTCTTCATTAGCCGGATGCAAGTGGAATCGAAAAGAAGGGATCTAGACAAGTTGGCCTCCCCCTGCACAAGCAGAATGGAAAAGGGTGGAGGGGAGGTTTGGGGAGAAAAAGGATGGATAGTAATGCCTTGAAATTGTACATGGATTTGGCTCATAATGCTTCTGTTTGGAGCTCAAATTTGTATAGTCATATTTTTTATCATCCAAATTGCCACCCCTAACTTATTTCCTCCTCTTTTTTTCCATTTTCATGATCTCTCCTTTTTAATTCTTGCTATCCCCACTGCAGTCTTTTACTTTTTCCTGATAATAATAAGGAAATAAGCATTAGTGGCATGGAGAATAAAAGTTCTCGATAAGCATCCAGAGTATCTCACTAAGCAGTATCTCCTGGCTTGCACTATTGGTTTTCCTGTATTAACTACAGTGATAGATGTACGCACTAGACTGTAAGGTCCATGAAGGTAGGGCTGCTATCTCTTATCTCTGCATCTACCATGCCCCATGTTGTTATAAATGATATTCAAACACGTTCTACAATAATTCCTAAGCATTTCACCTTAACACATATCTTTTCTTGGTTCTTACTCTTCACAGACACCAGTAATCTTACACCACTGATACTGATCTGATAAAATAAGAGCACCAGATAATTGAATGTCTCATAATAAACATGCAAAGGATATATTTTGTAGCACAAGAACAAAGGTTAAAACTACAGGGAACACTTGCTGTGGGAAATGAGAAACAAACTGAAATTCACTGAAACTTTAAAATCTGGTAACTCCCATTCCTTCAAGAGGTAGGATTCCAAACCAATGCTGAAAGTGGATGAAGCTGAACAGTTTATCAATATGTGGCTAATTAATACTCTAACCTTACAAATGAAGAAAGCTCCTGTTTGCAAAAACTGTTTCAAATGGTACTTGCATTGTGGCAGAATGCTTCTCTAAAAGGCAACCCAAGGGCTTAAATATTTTGTTCTCAATCAAGGAAGTTAGCAGGAAAAATATGTTCCATGTTACACAGCATGAAACAACATTTGATGACCTAAATCTGTTTTTCTCATTTCTTCTCTCTCAGTATCTACTCAGTACCATCAATAAAGTAGGAATGTTGCCTTCAACCCAAAATAACTGGGAACAAGTTGTGCAAAAACTTAAGAAAGATATTTATTATACAGATAGATATAAAAATACATTGAAATAAATGTATTTGATTTGAATAATAAAGTCTATTTGTAGACTGCTTAATTTCCTTTCATTATAAACTCATTAACTGCTAAAATGAGGTTAAAATAAGCTAAAGTTTTTAAATAGTTTTAAAAATTTAGAATAGACTTAGATTTACAAAAACACTGTGAAGAGAGGATAGAGTCCTGTATACCTTACACCCAGTTTCCCTTGTTATTAACATTTGCATTAATATGGTACATTTGTCACAATTAATGGATTAATATTGATACATAAACAAAAGTGTATACACTTTGTTCCTGTTTTGTTTTTACCTCCTGAAGTCTTATTTCTACTCCAGGATGGGCAGGATTACAGTTAATTTCATGTTTCCCTAGGTTCTTCTTGGCTATGACAATTTATCAGACATTCTTTGTTTCTGATGACCTTGACAGCTTTGAGGAGTACGGGTCAGGTGTTTTACATAGTGCTCATTATTGTGGATTCTTCTGAAGGCTTGCTTATGACTAGATCAGGTTTACGGATTTTTGGAATGAAGACCACAAAGGTAAAGTGATATCCTCATCACATCATATCAAGGGCATGTGCTATCAACATGACTTACCATTGCTAATCTGGAGCACCTGGCTAACAGTACTTATCAGTTTTCTCTACTATAACTTTACTCTTTCTGTCCCCATTTCCACATTGTACTCTTTGGAAGAAAGTCACTATGCATAGCCCACATTAGGATGTAATGATTTATTCTTCAGCCTCTTGAGGACAGAGTATCCACATAAATTATTTGGAATTATGCACAGGAGACTGTACTTCTACTTCATTTATTTATTTATTTATTTACTTACTTACTTACTAATTCATTTATATTGGTATAGATTCATGGATATTTACTTTTCACTGTGAGTTATATTCCCGAAACATATTTTTTTATGCTGCTGCTCATTTTGTTCCACATTTGGCCTTTGGGAGTCTCATTCACCCCTGTGGCCATCTGACATGCCCTTATCATTGGGGGATTGTTCGAGTACGATGAAAACTTTCCTTCCTTTCTAGCACTACAAGATGATTCAAGCTCTTTCGTACACTTCTCATTCTAGGCTTAAAATCAGTCATTTTCTAAGAACCCTTTGCTTCCTTTTATTCAAACATGTTATTAGAAACCAAAATGTGGGTGTTAGGAGTGCCGGTTGCTACTGGTGTGTTGCCTCTAGGCACTCTCATCCTCCAAAGCAAGGAAATGTATGTCGGCATAATAACCAATATTACATCTGTAACTATGTACACATGCATGCCTGTGTATATATGTGTGGGTGTATAAATACTATCTCCATCGGTATTAAGCTAAATATGCATTCATAATGATGTCCCCAATTCTAATTCACTACCAATGGATCATTCCAGCCTCTCTCTTTGCTTATTTATTGCCTTTCACTCTAGCTTATTCAATTTTAACAAGTCCTAAACTGTACTTCTGCATATTCTCCCATGAAAATAGCACGATTTTTAAATAAAAGAGTGATTTTCCAATTGATAGGTCAATCCATATACGTAAGACAAATTATATCAAGGTACTAATAACAAGAGATACTACTGAAGGTTTCCTTTGTCCTTACGAATCCTACCTAGTCGAAGTTAACACAAGCAAGGGTTTTAGTTGAGGCTGAAATGTTCAACCTTCACTTGATATTTTCTCTTGGGGCAAGTTATAATTGGATGTCACACCTATTAACTCAACTTCAGTCTGATAATTATTTAATAATTTTCCTCATATTTCTTCTTACAACTGCATTTAGAATAGCATTAATATATGCAATGATAACATTTTGAGACATATGAACTACTTAAAATTGTAATTACTGTATGATCATCCCACAAAAATCATTGAAACTACACAAGTACAATCAGATAAATATAAAAACAGTACTTAACTGTATTCTAGATTTCTATAAAGGTCAATATTTTTTATAAATCTTATTTTTTAAAAAAAACAGCTTGCATTAACAAGCATATCTTCAAAATGAGACCTCCATGTGAATAATTAATATCTACTTTCACTTGTACTCATAAGCTGATTAAACCAACATTTCCACTTACTCCTGAGAGGACTGATGATCATAGGTAAAAGATACATAATACTCCCAAGGTCATGCATTTGTTAAATGAAAGTCAGGCTATAAATCCAATTCCTTTTACCCCTTGCTCTATTACTTAGGGAAGAACTAATAGTTTATTTTTGTTACTATCATTTTTGGATTCATAACCACTTGAGAGCCTTTGCAGAAGTCGTCGGTACACAATGTGTCCAAATGGCTGGTAAACTTGAAAGCACACGCATATCTGTCTGGTGAAATTATTCTTAGCAGGAAGCAGCTTATGCCATTAGCACGTACTTTCATTGATCAATACAAAGAGATAATTTTGGAGTAAACCTTTATGCCAATTTCACCCTTAAAAAATACTCCAAGCAGACTTCTGCTCCAGCCAAGAGTAACTAACAAGGACTAGATATTTAATCTGCTTGCTTGAAACAATTTAAAAAAAAGACAAAATATACAAAACAGTAATTTGCCATTTAATCACCAGGCAACAAAGGAAACCCGATAAATAAGAAACAATTATGGTGAACCCAACAATTGCTTCAGTTTACTGTCTTCAACCACATTCCAGGCTACAGACCAGGGTGATGCACCCCTGAGAAACCCAGCAGACTTCCTTTTCAGAAGATGGAGCTGAGAAACCAAAGAGTCCCAGGCAGAGTTCATAGGAAAGACAAGGGAGCTGTGCAAAGAAATGACTCCAGACATCTGCAGAAAGTCTCAGTCAAATATCCAGCTGAGTATTGATCAGCACATGTCTATTAGGAAACGACCTGAAAGGATTAGAAATACCAGTGCTAGCCTACACACAAGGCCAATGACAGTGCTGCTTCTCAGCACACAGACTGAACCACCTCAAAATTCATCAAGAACAGGGCAGAGTACACAGAAGGCTCAAGGCTCCATCATGGGAACAGTTAGACCTACACTGAGCACTTATGTGGTCCCACTTAACATTTGTTATCTGCAAGAAAAGTAATTTATTTTTCCAGTTTTATTGAGAAATAGGTAATTGGCAACACTTGCATAAGTTGAAGATGTACAGAATAATGGTTTCATTTACACATAGTATGAAACAAAATGGTTAATACAATAGGTTTAGTTAACATCCATCACCTCATATTGATATAAAAAAATAGAAGAAGAAAATTCTCCTTGTGATGAGAACTCCTACAATCTACTCTTTTAACAACTTCTTATACTTGCATAAGAAGAAGGTTTGTGCATCATTGATATAACCTACCAGCTAAGGAGAGGGGACTAGAATAAGCATGCATGAACAATGACAACTTCACTGTACTACTAGTCAGTGGGGGTGGTAGTCGCTACTGAGTGACCATGTATACTGTGTGACCATTGCATTCAAAATGACTGAGTGAGTAGAGCAACTCACTTGAATCTCCATCAAGTTTTGCATTAAGCTCGAACATTCCTTTGCCAAACCTATTCAGTTGATTCAGAAGGCCGCAGATATGGTCAATGGTGATTGCCAGCTTTGTATGGTAATCTAAGGTCTGTTCAGCCACATAATATGAAAAATAGAGACATTTATTGAAGAAGATACAAGAAACATTGTACATAGGACCATGGCACCTCAGTCCCCTTCAAAGTAGGCACCTTTCAACCTCACACAGTTCTCCCAATAGCCATCAGCTGCCCCATCATATTTTCTTGAATCTTATCAGAAGTTTGAAATCTCTTCCCTTTCAAAGGTGATTTTAGTTTTGGGAAAAGCCAGAGTTTGCAGGGTGTCAAATATGGGCTGTATGGGCTGAGTCATCTGGGTGATTTGATGTTTCACCAAAAAACTCTGTACCAAACATGGTGCATGAGTGGGCACATTGTAGTGATGAAGCTGCCAATCACCAGCTGCCCATAGCTGCAGCCTTCTGCATCATCCAAATAGTTTCTGCAGAGGAATGTTCAGCTTAACGCAAAATGTAATGCATATTCATTGCTTTACTCAATCATGTTGAATGTGACAACCAGGTAGTACACATGCTCACTCAACAGCATCTACTGCCCACACTGACCAGTACAGTGAAGTCGTCATTGTTCACCATGCACATTCCAGTCCACTCTCCTTGGCTGCCAGGTTATATCAATGCTGCACAAACCATTCTCATTATATTAATGATGGTTGGATTTTTTTCTGGATAGACCTCATACATTTTTCTCTAATTTATGTCACTTAGCATAATGACTTCAAGGTCCATCAATGGTATCCCAAATAGTAGGGTTTCCTCATTTTTATGGCTAAATAATATTCCTCTGTGTGGGTGTGTTTATCTTGAAACTTTTTTACCCATTCATCTGTCAGTGAACACAGTTTGTTTCTATACACTGGCTATTGTAAATAATGCTGCTGTGAACATGACGGTGCAGATACCTTTTTGTTAGTATTTTTGTTACCTTTAAGTAAATTCCAAGAAGTAGAATTTTTGGATCATATAGAAGCTCTATTGTTTTAGAAACATCGATATTTCTTTTAATAGTGGCTGCACCAATTTACAATCCCACCATCAGTGCACAAGAGTTCCCATTTCTCCATGCCCTTGCCAATGTCTTTTTGATGATAGCCATTATAACAAGTGTGACATAAAATCTCATCGTGGTTTTGGCATTTCCTTAATAACTAGTGATGTTGACCATTTTGTCCTGTACCTGATGGCCATCTGTACATTTTCTTTGGGAAAATGTCTATTCACTGCTATGAAGTTGTATGGGTTTTTTAGTTTATATATAATTATATATAATTAGAAAGTACTTTGAATGGAGTGAAAATTAAAACACAGCATATCAAAAGATGCAGGATGCTGTTAAAGCAATTCATAGGGGGAATTAAGACTAAAAATGCATATATTAAAAAAGAGAAAAGAACTAAAAATCAGTGATCTCAGCTTCAAACTTAAAAAAATAGAAAAATAGAAGGAAATTAATTGAGAACCAAGCAACAAAATGAAAATAATAAAGAAGAGAGAAGCAGAAAAAATAAAGAAAATTAACTATATGAAAGCTGATTCTTTGATACATTAAAAAAAGGACAATCTTCTTGGCAAACTAATCATGTTAAAAATGAAGAGCAATTAAAACAAAAATAAACAATAACAGGAATGGCATAGGTAATATCATAACATAGTCTATAGATAATACAATTATAGTAAGAGAATGTTATGAAAACTTAATGCCAATAAATTTAACAATTTATATTAAGTGCAAAAATTTCTTGAAAAGCACAAACTATCAAAGTTCACTCAGAAAGATATAGGTAACCTTGAATAATCTCATATCTAGTAAAAAATATGTATCTTTATTTTAAAACATCCCCACAAAGAAAACTTCAGGCCCAAACAACTAAGGAAGAAATAGTGTTAACTCTACTTGAAGTCTTCCAAGAAATGAAAAGGAGAGGATACTTCATAACTCATTTTAGGAGGCCCGTGTCACACTGACAATCACATAGAGGCATTACAGAAACAGAAAACTATGGAAACAGATGCCACAATTTGGAGCAAAATTTTAGCCAATCAAATTCAATAATGCATAAAAATAGCATGACCAAGTTGAACTTATTACATATCTATATGTATTCAAGAATAGTTTAACATTTGAAAATTAATCAATATAATTCACCATATTAACAAAATTAAAAAATAAAAGCCATATGGTCATCTCAATAGGAGCAGAAAAAGCATTCAACACATCTGACACCAATCCTGCTCTTTAAAGTAACAAAAC
Source organism: Glossophaga mutica (assembly GCA_039655065.1). Classification (NCBI taxonomy): domain Eukaryota; kingdom Metazoa; phylum Chordata; class Mammalia; order Chiroptera; family Phyllostomidae; genus Glossophaga; species Glossophaga mutica. The sequence goes on from CM077306.1 coordinate 25,771,222, forward strand.
CAAACAAAACCAAACTTCTGCTCTGTAAACTCAAAGTATAAAATAAATTTCCTCAACCAGAAAAACAGCATCTATGAGAAAGCCTACAGCTAATGTTTTACTTGATGAAAAATTAAATACTTTCCCTTTAAGATCGGATACAACACAAGTATATTTACTGTCACCTATTCAACACTGAAGTGAAAGTTCTAGCCAACAAAATAAGGCTAAGCAAAAGAAATAAAAGACACTCAAGTGCATAAAGGAAAAAACACATTTCTTTACTCACAGCGGACAAGACAATCTATACAGAAAATTCAATAGAAAAATATATAACTAATGAATGAGTTGAAGAAAGTTCTAGGATACAAGATCAATATAAAAATCAATTGTATTTCTATGTTTTAGCAACAAAAAAGTTAAAAATTGGAATTAAAAAAGCAATACAACTTCCAATAGAATTTAAAATTATGAAAAACTGATATAAATCAGGTAAGTGATATGAAATATCTATACACTAAATCAAAAGAGATTTCTGAGAAAATTAAAGGAAAAAATCAATAAATGGTGAGATATACCTTTTAAAAAAATTCCAAGGATATAAAAAAATCAAAACAATTTTGAAAAAAGCAACAAAGCTTGAGGACTAACATTAATTTCAAGACTAATATAATTATAAAGTTACAGTAATCAAGACAGCTATGAGTTCAGAAATAAACCCACACACATATGGACATCAGATTTTCAAAAAAAGTGCAAAGGCAATAATACAGTATAGAGAGCATGGTGTCTTTAAAAACGGTCCTGAAAAACTGGACATACAGGAGCAAAAAAGTGAACTAGGATCCATGTCTCACCCATGAAACAAAAACCAACTCAGAATGAATAACCGCCCTGAAGGTAAAATCTACAACTATAAAACTTATAGAAAAAGAAAATTTGCAACCTGGAATTAGGCAAGGTTTCTTTACTATGACATCAAAAGCATGACCCACAGAACAATCAATTCATCAACTGAATGTCATGAAAATCAAAACTTCTTCCTGTATTTTCAAAAGAATGAAAATGTATGCCCACAGACTGAAGTATAATCAAACCATATATCAGATAAAGACTTTTATTCAGATGCAATTAAAATTCAATAAGAAAACAACCCAAAGAAATAAATGGGTAAACACTTTAAACAGACTTTTTTTATCAAATACAATATATAAATAGCAAAACACACATGAAGAGAAACTCAGTATCTTTAGTTATAACAGAAGCAAAAATTATAATCCATATCTATTAAAATGGCTAAAATTAAGGACCTTAACCATACTAAATGTTGATGAAGATGTAGATCAGCTAAAATTCTAATACAATACTGGTAGAAATGCAAAATTGTACAACCACTTCTGGAAACAGTTTGTTAGTTGAAATATACACTTATCATAGGATACTGCCATTCTACCTTTAGATATTTATCCAACAGAAATAAAAGTATATGTTCATAAAAAAATTCATATATAAATATTTATAGCAGCCTGAAATGTAATAGTCAAAAATTGAAAAAAAAAGTCCATCAACATGTGAATAAACAAATTCTTTATACCAGTATAAAGAAATACACTACTTCAGCAGACTGCAACATCAGTACATCTCAAAATAATTCCATTGAGTGAAAGAAGCCAAACAAAAGAGTACATGCTGCATGCCTCCATTTACATAAAAATCTAGAACATGCAAACTAATACACAGAGATAGAATGCAGTTCTTGCATGGGATATGAGTGCATGAGGGATGGATTATAAAACAGCTCATGGAAACATTTAGGAAAGTAGATATATCCACTCCCTTAACTGCAGTGACAGTTTCATGAATGTGTATACATGTCAAAAAATAATACTCCAACAAATGTATATTTCCAGACAAATATCTCCAAAAGAGCCATGAGGGAACATAATGCAAATAGCACAAGGTTGTGTGGTGCAGGGCAGGGGGCAGTTGGTGGGGAAAACTTATAGAAGCATTAGTTTGTAATGTCAGTGAAAAAAGTGGAGGCCGGGGTAAAAATTTCCCTGACCCGCTTGAAGAACTAACAGCTCTACTGCACAGTCAGTGTGTGAGGATGTGTGAGGCCAGCAATCCTCGTCCTTGGGATTACACTGTACTGGTTTTATCTCCGATAGACTTACAAAGTGCTATATTGGGAGCTGTTAATCTAAAGAACATTTTTAGTGTGTTACCAGAAAGATAATATCTTTTTGTATTCTGGTAAAATATACACACTGTAAAATTCACCATTTTAACCACTTTTTGGTGTGATGTTCCATAACATTAATTTCACACACAATCACGTACAGTGCCAAAGATATAGGAAAACAAAAGGAGAGAAAAGAAAGCATGAAGCAGAGTCACAGAACTGTTATGTTCTAAGTTAATGCCTACCTACAACAAAGGAAAAGGTAAAGGAAAAAAGGCAAAGACAAAGAAAGAAAAAGAACAAATAAACATACTTAAAACAACATAAATTCAGACAGGACAAAGTATAAGAAAAAAACAGAACTACAGGTATAGTCAAATAATTAAGACTATAATTTTAATTATTGAAATTATCTTCATCAATAACTAGGGGAAAGTATGAGAAAAACTCAACAGTAACAAAGAGAATACAAGGATCACCAACCGTAAACTCAGAGGTCTGTGGACAAACCCACCTTCTTTATTTCCTAGATTCTATGGAGACAAATATTGAGAGACCAGACTCTTATCCCATCTCACCTTGCACCCCCATTTCAGCAGGTACTTCCAATACTTCAATCCAGCCAATCAGGAGACTAGAAAGCCCCTAAGACTCTGTCTCACCCTGCATCAAATTCCACAGTACTAATAGGTCCAGTTGCTCTTAGAAATCTACAAGTCAACTTCTATACCTCTCTCTTGCCCCAAACATTGTGCTAAGCCCCGTGAGAGATGAAAGAGAGACTTCAAATATTACACAGGCTTCACAAACCAGTAGAGTATGATGCAATATACTGTAAAATTAAGAATGAAAGGGGTAATCTGTAATAAGCACTCACACTATTTTCTTACAACAGACACAAAAATTCCATCCCACCCCTAACCTCAGGGGAAACCCGGGCAGAACTTCATGAATACAAATGCAAAGCACAAATAGATTCATGCAAGGGATCCACAACTCTGCAAAATGAGTATACGAACAGGTGACTTCACTCTTAAGTACTACAATGGAAATAAACCTGAAAATCTCTTTCAATGTAAATAAAACTGGTTAACAAAGGCAAATACAAATACAAATGCAATCCAACATGGAGTTTTTGTGAGTCAAAACTTAGTGAATTTCTTATAGAACATGTTGGAGATCATTTCAGTATCTATGAATGTGATGGTATTTCCCAAGAGAATTATATTAATCTTAAAATGGCCTCCTTAGCATTTTAGTCACCAAAAGAAATGTGTTTTTAAATTATACAAAGCATTTCTCCTATCTCATTTGGCCAATGGCATTCTTCCAAAAAATCTCTTCTGTTGTAGAAACACTGATATAGTAATAAATTTCATTTGAAAAACTTCAGAAATGTAAGATGTCTCATATGCTAATATGAAATATATTTACTTCACAAAGAAGGGAAGGCAAATAAACTACCAAGATCAGTGAAACAGCTGAATAAGTGAACATATTTTAATCTGTTAGTTCATGCTCTCTTCCTTGTATCCATGTTTAATGTATTTTTCCTGTAAGTCAGTATTATTTACAGGTGTACTTTCCTGGTACAATATTTATTTTAATAACTTTCCTTTATTAGAAAAACGTAATACAATAACAAAAGAACCATGCGAAATGAGACATATTTAGCTCCTCATGTTGCAAATTTTTTTTGAACTGATTAGATTTTCTTTCAGGTAATAAAATTATTCATCAATAAAATGTGGGAATTTATTTCAGTAGTCTATTTAAATAAAAAATGGAAGAGAATTTTATATCTTGACTCTTATAGAAAAACCATATTTTAATTGAGAAATGTTCTCTCACATGCTATAACTCTTGGTAAGTTGTTAAATTATTAATGATATATAAACCAGCTTGTTTTCCTGTGAAAGCTAAAACTGTTCAATACAATAATTTTCTTAATCTAACAAATGGTTTAAAATGAGTACAGTCAAAAAACAATGCAAATTTATCTAAATATAATCTAGCCAGAGGCATCTGTCTATTCAAAACACAGGATCTGGCTTTGACTACAGGAGACCAGAAACTGGAAATCGCCACACCAACCATGTTAGCACTCTGAGTACAGCTGCCAGCCAGGAACGGGATCATATGGAAGGCAACAGACCCACTCAGCCTCACAAGACCTTGTATGACATGTAACACAATGGATATTAATTATGTTGGGGTGCTGCTTCCCCAGTTATGCTCACTCTGCCTTTCTGATTCTGGCAATGAGAATAAAGGATCGTAACACTTCACTATGTGCTAGGCCCTCCCATTTCAAATGAATAGTCTATGTGGTGAAATTCAGAAGAAGAAGTGGCCACTGAATTTAATCTTTGAATCCGCTTCTCTGTCTTGGGGGTGGTGAAATTCCTTTCTCTGGCCTGTTTGCGGGATGCCGGTGGTACTCCCCAGGTGGGATCCACGTCCTTCCCACTGTTGGATTGGGAGGCACAACTGCCCCTGTTTGTACAGTATCTTTCACCTACGATACTTGCCCTCTCTGTGCAGTGCCACATCACTCCCTGCAGAATAATACGAGGTGACAGTATTTCTAAACACAGCCACTCAATCGTGTCACGTGTTTCTGAAGGTAACAAGTCAAACATGTCACACTGCAAATCCTGGGATCCCATCGACAGAGGATGTGATGCAGAAGAGCATCGTGGCTGGGGACAGCAGCACCTGGGATCCCAGACACCCAACAAGACTCTGGAGTCCAGCGTGGCAACGGCAACATCTCCAACACTAACGCTTTCCCCATCAATGACTCTTCGAACTAAAATGATTATGAGTTATGTCCTACCTTCTATCAGAAGACTTAAAGCTGCTTATAAAAATGACATAGAGACAAAAGAGAGAGAAACCAAACACGTAGAGTGACCAGGAAATAAGTGTCAATCACACTTGTTAACACAGACTTAACTTTTAGTTCCTGGTCACCGAGACAGAACTGGGAGGGCTGACATGACACAGAGGGTCCCTGTCTCGAGAAAAAAGAAAATGGTGTGCTGTAAGGGGAAGAAATTACCTCCTGTTTCAGTAAACCCTAAAAATAATTTATCTCACTGGCTATAATACAAGAACATTAAGTATAAAGTTAGAAAAATAATGTTTAGCTGCTGCGTATAATTGTTCTGAAAGCAAAAAATATTAAAACAGAGTTCTAGAAATGCATTTCTGGGCAGACTTAGCTAGTAAATTCCTTAATAATCCATTCATATAAAAGGTTGGACTTTTCTGCAGAATACCTCTGTTGGGAGAGAGCTTGGGTTGCTACCAAGTACTCTTTGTTGGGAACAGAAGAGAAATTCACACGCTGCCGTGTCAAGTGGCAAGATTGGCATCTCGCTGTCACCTCTAACCGGCCAGCTGAGCATTCTTCTCTGGCAAAAGGAAACACCTGCTCCCTTCGTTATTTGCTAGCAAGTCCCAAACATTCCTCACATGTGCCCACTCGTCTCGGAAGTCCATCCTGGGCAGACTGTGGGAGTTTTCCTTGTTCTTGGAGGCTGATCTGGCACGTAAGAGTATAAATGACTAACACTGACTTCCTGTTTGGAGTGCAAAGAAATGTGCCCCAAATCACTATCTATTCATTTGTACAGAAGTTGAAAGAGAAAGTGGTAAGGCTCAAGAAAATATTGTAATCCACCAAAGGTATTAATGGATTAATCAGAATGGAAGGAAAATGTTTTCCTTCCCTAAGCTTGGGAAAATATGAAAGCTGAGTTACAGTTATTGTTCAGTGTTTACATTTTGAATACACATCTTTCCATGACTAGTATTATCTTGGGTTTCAAGTTTCAGAGGGACAATGACCATATATACTTAACTTACTTTATGTGGAAACAATCAGCTTATTATATTGGTTTATACTGATGATGATGATAAAATAATATAAATTACCTAGAAAGAATACATAATGGCATTTTCAAAGGCAAGGCCAGTAACCACAGAAAGAAGCCACGTGGGAAACAACTCAGTGTCACACTCCATTCACAGCGGTGCGCTAAAGCCGGCCCTCACCGACAAAGGGAGCCGACGGTAAAACTTCAGGCACTTTGGGAGCCAGCTGTTAGACCATAACCATTACTGAATACCTAATTATGGAAATTACATGAAGTGAATGTTAAAAACAAATGCAATAAAATCTCAAAATGCATCACTTCCTCAATGTTTGACATTTACTGTTACCTGTGCTTTTGAGGCTATTTACGTCGACTTTTATCGGTATGGTGGGGAGATTGTATAATGCTGTTTTACTCTGCAGTCTTACTGACCTTCCACTTAACCAACCACGTTATTAGGTTGGAATGTCCACAGTGGGAGTGTTTCTGTCGTCGTAATTGGCACACGCTACACAGCAGCCCCACCCAATCTCCCCCCGGGCCTTGAGCACCAGTTGACAAATGTTTGCCAGCTCACCACTGCAGGTGCTTAACCGAAATGAGTTGAGCGCCATGCTGGCTGCCAGGGACAGAGAACCCCAGTTACCGCTGTTGAAGTACTGCTAATGCCAAATTTAAGGAAACAATTTTCCGATACTGACATTCTTTTTTTTCTTGAAGTAACAATACATCTCCTTGGTTACGTGAAATTTACAGAGATTTGATTCTTAATATCAAACACTGACTAAAACTCTTGTATAAGGGAATTCTAACCTTCAGAAGAGAACAGCAGTGCGGCTCTGAACATCACCAGTAACATTTATGAAACCCCCAAGTACTTCATTGCTTTCATCCAAGTCTACTGACCACTCGTGACCGTAGTAGTTTTAGCTTCTTTCAATCTCTCCTAGTTCTATAAAAGTTCCACCACCTTTAAACGTGCCCATATTGAGAATGATATCAATAATCCTGGGTGGTCTCCAAAGTCATAAAGCGTCAAAAAAGTAGTTATAAAACACTACATACAAACATGTTCCCATGTGAAGGCATTCAATGACAGTAAAAAATTCAGTCTTGCAAAGTTATTTTGACATGTATGTAATGATAAAAAAGAAAGACGGGAGGGATTTATACTGAAAGAGGTCAATGATAAGTAAGAAAATAAAAAGACAACAGAACTCATTGGAAGTACTTGAACTATACTCACTTAAAGGATGACTTTATGAATTATAATCCTAAAAGTATACATATTTTTATTAACACCAAAAAAAACCCCAAAATACACTTATGATTAAGTAAGGAGTCTGCTCACTTTCAAGAAAAGTTAGGAATATTTTACAAATCAAATGAGGTAGACGAAAATTGCTAGGAATCCCTGGATGATAAAGGCAAACAGTTCTCTAAAACATGAATGAAATATTCTGGCTAAAACTAAAACTTGTTCTCCATCAACAAGAAAACAAAACAAACAAAAAATAGAAAGTTGGAGCAGAGCCAGTCTCATATAGTTTGCAAATACAAGTTATTGTCAAAACCAGTCCATACTATTGTTAGTGACTTCTCTTGACAACCAGGGATTAAACAAAAACTGGTCTTCCATTTTTCTTCCTTATTCAGGCTCATGACAATCAAGGGCAATTTTTTTTTGTTTTTTTTAAAAAGGGAGCCAAAGCCCTGGCTGGTGTAGCTCAGTGGATTGAGCGCGGGCCTGTGAACCAAAGGATCTCGGTTCGATTCCCAGTCAGGGCACATGCCTGGGTTGCAGGCCAGTTCCCGGCAGGGGACACACGAGAGGCAACAGTACATTGATGTTTCTCTCCCTCTCCCTCTCTCCTACCCTTCCCCTCTAAAGATAAATAAATAAATTCTTTAAAAAAAAAACTTATTTAAAAAAAAAAAAAAGGGAGCCAAAAGAGCTGTAAAAGAATGTCAGTGATACTGCTTGCCACCAGCTGTTTGTGAAGTGCTAAAAGATCCTGGTGATGAATGGGTCTGTATAAAAAAAGCCAACCTTATTATTATGTTCAGTAACCCAGATTAAAAGAGATGTAGGAGGTAATCAAGTAATTTGTGTACGAGACATCTAAAAGAATTAAAATTAGCTGAAACACACCAGGTTGTAAACTCTTAGCATTAGAAACCATAGGTCTTTCTAATTGACTACTTAAGAAAATCTAGTACTTCATCATAGGGCTGAGTGTGTATTTCGCACATGATATCTAAAGTACAAGGGGAGCTGGGTATAAGTGGTGGTGGTGGGGATAGAAGGATGACAATGAGGGGGCAGAGAATATGTGATTGTATGTTGAAAAATCCTAAATTCCAAGATATTTTTCCTTCAGCTTCTCTAGCTATTAAAAATAAAATCAGCTTCATTTCAAGGGGAAAATCAGGGCTTTGTCCAGTTTTCTTTACAATAAAGCACTATGAAAAGAAAGGGTACATATTATCGTTCTTTGGTCAATATAAAACTTGATAAAAAACACAAAAGCTCTGGTCCCAATGATTTGTTTTAAGATTTCAGGTTTAAAGCCATTATTGCTATATTCTTTAATAAGCAAAACTACTGAAGCAGGTTCAAAGGGATAATATTTTAAGTACTTTTGGAATAAATGTGAGAGAGAAGAAATACAATATGTTCTGATATTTGTGCTTTTATCCATAAAGTTCAGCACATATCCAAAACCAATCAAAAGTCTAATAAATGTGTATTTGCTACCAGATTCACTATTCAGAATTTTTCTATTTACCAAATTGGTGAAGTCTTTCTAAATTAGATTTTTAACACCCCTCTGACTTTCATTATCAGATGTCTCAAGGGCATTAGCGCCAAAGAACTCTATGTTAAATGTAAAAGATATAGTCTAGCATTCTTTCTGAAACCACATCCTAGTACACATTTTAGTAAATGTGATAAAAAATAAGTTGCAGGCGCTATAAGGCAAAACATTATTAACATTAAAGAACTTTTAAAAGTATCTAAATACAAAGTTTCTAGTTCTCAGATCTCAAGGACAAAAGTAATGTGGATTAATAAATAGGCATAGGCATAGGAATTGTGAAAACCAATCATAATTAAGCATTTTTATACTCTAATAACCTGGGAGTAATAATAACAAGTATATAGACAAGGTCAGTGGTATAACGGCCCTGACCCTAGCAAAATCTGATTACTGGTACAGCCCTTGTTTTACAAGAGCAAGGCAATCTGATATACTCAAAAAGAGCAATGCAGTGAAAAGTAACCAGGAAACTGGGATCTGAAGTTATCGCTGCCATGAACTTACTATTCCCACGTGAGTCCCTACATGGAGGCTCACTTTCTACCACTGCAAATTGAACCTCCTTATCCAAATGGCTTCCAAGATTCATTCCATTCCTAAAATCCTCTGATTCTCCAAAATTCTTCTCTCAGGAAGCAAAATGGAAAGTGAGAATTATTTTAGAAATTCATTCAATAAACAGCCAATGTTTCCTTGTTGCTAAACAATTATTATGAATATTTAGATTACAATGAATGGCAATTTTCTTATATGTATAAATAGGATGGAATGTTAGAACATGGGTAAGACACTGTCGATGCTACACAAAATAATGCTATAGAGAAGATAGTATGAAGTAATACTGTAGGGCTAAGTTTATTTATTTTTTTAGATTTTATTTATTTTTAGAGAGAGGGGACGGGAAGGAGAAAGAGAGGGTGAGAAATATCATTGTGTGGCTGCCTCTTATGCATCCTCTACTGGGGACCTGGCCTGTAACCCAGGCGTGTGCCCTGACAGGGAACTGAACCAGCAACCCTTTGGTTCACAGGCTGGCACTCAATCCACTGAGCCATACCAGCCAGGGCTACTAAATTTAAATCTGGAGTGAATTGCTATCATTTTCATTCTGATAGGGGGCAAGTCAGAAGTTTGACTATTGTATTCAAGTGTATACAATTCCACACGGCTGTCGGATGACTAAAGTAAAGCCTTTGAGCTTGCTCCAATTCGAGCGTAAAGAAGTTTTTACTTTTTATTGCCTTTTGGATGAGTATTTTCTCATTTGCTACAAACTTAAGCCATAAAAGTTCAGGACAATCTTCCATTTTCTAGACCCGTCAGGACATTGACAAACACTAAATAAAAACAACCACCTAGAGGCCATGACTTTAGGAAAACCTCATTCTCTCTTGTATTGGTTAGGTATCTCAGAGGTTGCTTCATCTGTAGACACTCTAGACGGCAGATTCGTGGGTGGTGCTTTGAAAATAAGGTGATACCAACTCCAAGGTAGAAAATCATTCAAACAGTCAGTGGTACTACAATGTGAACATCAGGACCCACAGGACGTCCATATTAGGTCCCTGTCTCTTCTCTGAACCTTAACTGCAAATGAAATAACTCCCAAAGCTTGGGTATATTTAACAACTCCAAGACTTGGTTAGTTTATTAAAACCAGGAGAGTGACCTAAGTAACTTCCACTGAAGAGTCACTAGAATAAACCTCCATGATGGAAGCTCTACAAAGTAGAATTTGGGGCTCCCCAGACTACGAGGGATGCTTTTGGAACCATGCCGCCCCCCACCTTGCTAACTGCAAAGCAGCCACCTGGAGGCACACGGCTGGTTGAAAGATGCAGATAAAGAGGTCTGAATTGTTCCACGAACTTCCCATTTTTCAAAACTGTTATAAAGCTCCAAATTCACCCTCACCAAGGGACAGAATTTATGTCAAGGACTGGAGGGGCCGCACAGCTCTTGGAAGTGGAGGACCAAAACTACCGCTGACAATAATAACGTGATCAACTTAACATTCCTGAGAATAAGCAGATTAGCTTTATGAATTTTCTGAAGTTTAAACATATAATTTTCATTAACTGACTCAGGAATACTGTTCGATAGCTCTCCCAGTAGTTCCTGCTTCATTACAGAATTAAAATAAGCCTTTACTGTATCGCTTTTCTCAGGTGTATAGTTCTGTTACACATGTGACTCATAAGTCTTATTTCTTTTAAGGGATTTAAAATAAATATCAAATATCTTTCCATTTTTAGAACTTTGTGTTTGACATAATTATATTTTAAAAATTACAATATTAATACTTGGTCACAAAATAAAAAAGATTTCACCTACTTAAAAAATATACTCCATTTAACAAGACATGACAATTGTTTAACAAAGTCAAGTAATATAAATGTAAGTGAATGAATAACAAATTTATTTAAAGTTCTAAAAATTGGTTATCTGAATTCATGAGACACAGCAACAAAGGAAACGTTCTACATAATAAGCAGTACAATATATATAATACCATGTGAGCAATCCTGCACAAAATGTTCTCAAATATACTATGATCTCTGTGTTTGGAAAATACATCCATAAGCATCTTGTTATTACTTTAACCCACATACTGATCTATGTATCTTGTCCTCTCCTACCTATTTTTATGTGTATTTCACCCAGTACTTTTAGATGAGGAAGCCAATGCCCAGAGCTTTTAAGTGTGTGTCCTGTATCTGAGGACAACGGGAAGATCTGGAGCTAAAATCGGGATTCCCTACTGGAAGCTCACATGTTTTTCTCTCTAAAAGAAAACTTACTATCAGAAATGACAAGGCATGCAAAGGCTGTTCAATTTATTGGGTCTAAAATATCTAATACAATATAAGAAAAGATCATCTGCACCTGGATGGTTTACTTTTCCAAAGAATGAGTCAGATTAAGAATTCCACTGTGTTCATCACAAAACCACCCACAGACAGACAGGTAGCTTGTCATCCCTTTTATACATTCTAGGCTCTGTGGCTCTGTGTATAATAGGGGACTTCAACAGTCCCTATGGAGCAGTGAAGCAGGGCTTTAAGGAAGAATGTGTCCTATGGATTCTGCTCAAGCAGAATTTCAGATAGAGGAGGGCGGCTAATTTTTTTGACCAGTATCAGCATATCTTAGACCTCTGATCAGAGTGTTTGGTTTTCCTATGTAACAGTCTCCATTAATGTATGTGCATTTTGCTGCCCCAGTACACCTAGTAAAATGCAAATGGATATTCAGATGGATACTTCAGATTCTAAGCATAACCAACAGGAAAAAAGACTGATTTCTGACTTGATACATGAATCATTCAGGAGTCATTATAAAAGTGAATTTATTCATAAAACGTGTATTAAACATCTATTACAGACAAGGGAATGCATGGATGTTCAGAAATGATGGTCGGGATGCCCCAAAGAGCTCAGCACAGCAGCAACAACAGACAGATTCAGTTGAATTGCCACACTTCTGCAAGACAGAGAACTTTGAGGAGGATACACCTGCCCAGGGTCAGCAGGAGAGAGAGAGAACACAGAACATCAAAGTCCATGTTGAGAGTCCTCCCCAAAGTTCTCTTCCTTTAAAGGCAATTGACTTTTTAAAAATGTTTTCTCCTTGAAAAGTGGTAGAAGAGAATTAATTTACACCAATTAAGAATATACTGAGGGTCCCGAATTCTGATATCTAATCAAGACATGGCTACGCTAAAATGAGAAATCTGCACAACTTCCTAACTTCTGTGGTCAAGGGAAAACAAGGTTAATCTTGCTAATATTGGACCTACTCTCCAGAAACCCTGTTCACTAAGAGTGTACCAAGTGTAACTAGATAAAACTCATACTGAGTTGTGGGTGGCCTTCCAGAATTGCCACCTTCAATGGCAGTGGTGCTGAGACTCTCTATTTCACCAACAGAATTTCCCAACAGGGCCGGAGCTGCACTCTTCTTAACGTCCCTGCCCTAACACCTGATAACACTTAAGGAGATTTTTCTCTCTCCCACGTGACAGCTTGAGGAAAGGTAAGAAGTGTCTAGGAAGCGAGAGGGTAAGATAAAACTTGAAACGTCATATCAGGTCCTTTCATGGGTGGATTCCAGGCAGCAGGTTAAACATGCCCCAGGAGACGGGACCCCTATCCTCAGGGTGAGAAATGCTGCACTCTGAAGGGAGCAGTGTTCCCTAAGAGGAGGGATTCGAAAAGATACGCTGAGGAACTTCTAGGCTGCCATTAAAAAGAATCAATTCTTTTAAATTTGATGAATTGACGCTGAAAGCTGTGCAAACAAACAAGAAACAAGTCTGTTTAGTTGAGCTGGACTCAAACAAAACAAAATATTGACGTCCTATGTGCCTGGAGAACTAAGCAGCCCTTTAAGTACAATCATTTCAGGGACCATGGCTGGAAAATAGTCTTTAGTCTTATTGATATTTTTTGTCGTAATTACATTGAGAATGGGAGCGAAAGGCTTGCAATTTTCACAGTGTTTGATGCTCAGGGCACCTGTATTATGATGAGTATCGTTTTTCCTTTCATTGGTGGGACGGTCATGTACCAGCTCTAAAATAACTTGTTTTAGATGTGCTGTTTCGTTATTTGCTCCTTAAGGAAAAATCAATGTAGATTTTTTTAAGTTTAAAAAAAGGCCATACTCTTTATAAATTCCTAAGAGCCCAGAGCAATACAGACAAGGGAAAATATATAGGACAAAAAAACATATTAACCAGACTAAGTTCCAATGACCTCCTCTGGTGCCCTGAGATGCAGTAATTTTTCAAATGTTTAGCTTATTGCCATCCAAGGAAATGGCAGTAAATCCAGGCCACTGTGTGCAGTCTGCAGGGCATGCAGGTCACTGGAGCTCTGAGCTCCAGCAATTCCCAGAAAGGAGCAGAATCAAACAAGCAAACAGAAGGCAAACAGGAAGCACCTTAGCACAAGAAAGGCATTCTTTGTTTGACTGAGACTCATTTTTCAGAATCCAAAATAAAGGAATTCAAGTACTAGATTAAGTCTGCGTAAAAAATACACCTTGAATTTCCTGACTGTAAGATCCCAAAGAAGCAGGCTATGCCTACCACCACATACTAGTTGCTAACGTTGCTTGAATAATCCACTCCGCGTATGATTTATGTCATGTCCAAAATTAAGAAAGGAGCAATTTTTTTTAGTTCCACACATCTGTACATTTTGATGCATTAATGGTACCCAAATGAAGACTCTGGCTATCAGTTAATTAAAAGAGTGTGTAGAGAGGAGAGGAAAAAATAAAAACCTATTAATCTATTCAACTTATACATATCTACTGAGTACCTCCTACATGTCAGTCACTGGGCTGAAGTGTCTGAGATGAAATAACGGGAAACAAACTGTCTAGTGTCCTAGATAAGGGAACGAATGTGTGCAACTCCCATAAGAAGGTCCCCATCAAGGATGCCTACAGGTTTGGTAGGGCATGGCGGGAACATCTACGTAGCCCTGAAGTGTCACGTCAGGGAGGATGGCCAAGGAGACGTGACTTGTAAGCTGAGTCCCAGAAGAGGAGGAGCTGCCAAGTGGGGCATGGGGGTGAGGAGACAGGGAAGAGTAGAGATCAGGGACCCTGGCTCGCCTCAGTGCCTCCTGCACGTAATCAATATTATGTATTCTGAAACTTGTGGGAGAGGATGGAGAAGGAATACTGCAGGTCCGAAGGGGGGGGTCAGATCACAGGAGGAAGAGAAGAACTTACCCAATTCCTAGGAAGAGAGGTAGACTGGAGAAGCTCAGATGATGAGAAAAGTATTACGAGATATAAAGGGATGGCCATAGATTAATGAAAATTTGTTAGTAAAAACTGACTAAGGTTTTAGAAATACAGTTTTCTTATGGTATAAACAGGAGGTAAAATACAATCATGCTTTCGGCTTGGGTAGTTCTTTTATCAGTATTTGTATTGTGATTTATGTGTGTATACTACTTGTCATTATTGATTCTTAGAGTTTCACGGTCACTGTATTTAACTACGTGTTTGATTTCTTACAACTAATGGGGCGGTATAACTCCATTTTTTTTTCATATGTAGTTCATTTATTTAAAGTGTACTAATCAATGATTTTTGGTATGTTACAGTACTAATTTTTCAATTGTATTAAACATATATTACATAAGGCTTCTCAATTAAACATTTTTTTGTTTTTCTTTTTTTATCAGTATTTTTTAATTGTTGATATTGTACAGTTTTCTGTCTTCTACCCAGCCCTAGCCCACCACTCCAGCCCTCCCCACCCTCCTCCCATTTCCACCCCCCATAGTTTTTGTCCATATGATCTCACCTTTAACAGGAAGCTAATCAACAAAACAAACAAACAAGCATAATATAAACAAAGACACTGAATTTGAGAACAGTCTGACAGTGACCAGAGGGGGAGGGGAGGGAATTTCAGGGGAAAAGGGGAACGGTTTAAAGCAACAAGTATAAAGGACTTATAACTCCATTATTAATGCTGCAAAATGTCAATGTAAACTTGACCAGAAATCTCATCTCTGTCAGTGAAGTCTTAGTAATATATGAGTAGTTATAAAAAATAAACAATCATATCAACTTATAAATGGGTTGTATACCAAAGTTACGTTTGCAAATCAAATGTCTAAAAGAGAAACAATTTGCCCCAGAAGCCACATAAGATGACTACAGGTGAGTTCAGTTATACCTAGCAGCCACTGAACTTGACAATCAACCTTCAGGACCCAACACAATTTCTCTTCTCATTGATAGCTTCCAACGTGAGAATTGGCTCCTTCAGCCCTGGCATTGGATTCACGACGTATGAATGCTGTCATGTCATTTCCCGGTACTGGGCTGTGAGCCTGCTGAGCCTGACTCTTGGCACAAAAAATAATAACGGCTTGTCTATTTACATTTCTCCTGGGGGAACTAAGAAACAGTCAAGAAGCATTCCCTGCTTTCTTGGTGCCCACTAGCCCATGAGACCAGAGGCAGAAGGTGGAAGGGTCTACCTTGGCTCTCCCCTCTCCTTTTGGAGTTTTCCTTCCCCCTCCTAGTCTCCACCCCACTGCTTCAGGTCCTGTAGAAACAGAATTGGGGATGAGCTGGGAAGGGAAATAGCTGAAGGGTAGCAAGGGTTCTGCTCATGCAGAAGTAGAATCTGTGGCAGTGAAAGGAAACCTTGGTGTCCAGGCACAGAAGGAGCACCCCAGAAAGATGGCCCCATCAGGGGCGCGTGGGAGTTGAGAACGTCAGTACTTTAGATAATTTGGGTACTAGTCTACCAGAAAGGCACGCACTGTCCTTTAAGCACAAAACTTATAAAGATTGTCTGCATAATAGAATTTAATAACCTACTGCTCAAAACAAACAAACCAAAATACTTCTTGATAGCTCAGTCATTTAGAGAAAAAAAAATTGAAAACCACATTCCCGTTGTAAAGACCTGCCTATCTGGCAAGTTTGCCAGAGCATATAAATTCTGTGGAGAAAGCCCGTGTTGTGCCGAGTGAGCAGGCACGTCAGATTTATAACAAAGCACTTTCCACAAGGCAAGCCTTCCCTGAGATAGGGAGGAAAACTAACCCTTTGGCCTGAGATCATCCTGTATTTACTACTGCCCCACCTTACCACCCACTCACACTGGAGTGTGTGCGGTGCACAGGGCTGGCTTCCAAGCTCTTTACGTGTTCCCTTATTTAACTATCACGACAGCCCAACAAGGTCGTGGGCTCCTAGTCCCTACTTTCCAACAGAGAACACCTCTGAACCCTGAAACTATGGCTCCAGAGTCTTCCCTGTCAACTGTTACAACAGGTAAAATGTGGATTATGCCCGCCCCCCGCCACAAAAGAAGGAAAAGAAAGCCAAAACCAACTTTATATTCTATACAAAAATACAAGCCAAAAGAAATCTCATATACTATTAGATTGTAAGTAAAGTAAGCTAGGAAAGGCTGTAAATATAGTAGTAGTACGTTAACGACAGAGGGGGAAATAGGTAAGGACACAGGTTCTGAAGCCAGGCTGCTAGCTCTTACTCCTAACTCTTCCCCTCACTATCTGTCAATTTCGGTGAGAGGCTTAATCACTTGGGATCTCAGTTTCCTCCTCCGGAAAATAAGTTGTCCGTAAATGAGAGTCTGGCTCATAGCAAGTGCCCCTCATGTATTAGTAATGCATTATGAACAATGTGGAAATCCTAACCCCCGGTGTGACTGTATCTGGGGACGAAATCTTTAGAGTGGTGATTAAACGAGATTACAAGGGTAGGGCTCCAATCCAAGAGGACAAGCGTCCTTTAGACACCAGAGATCACTCTCCATGAGTGCACACAAGCCATGTGACGACACAGGAAATTGGTGCTCTACAAGCCAGGAAGGAAGACCTCCCCCAACACCGTCCCTGACGAACACACACGGATCATCACTACTCCACGTGCTCTCCATTCGGGTCGGCTTCAACCACTCCATAAGGTCACCGGCCAGTGCCTCACTTCACTGTCTCCCTGGCAGAAGGAGACAAATCAGGTTTCCCAACTCAGCCAAAATTCCTTCACTACCAGCCCAGCTCTGCAAGAAAAGCAGAATTTATGGGACAGATATTTTCTTGTTGAATCCAAATTAAAGGAAAATGCCGCAACAGGTATATGGAACAGTAATTTTCAAAGCACAATCACTGTTTCACTGTTTCGAAAGTATAAAAGAATCACAAATCTGAAATTCCACCCTTCCTCTTGTCAGATGTAATTTGAACTAACCAGCATTTAATGTGACTCAAGTGATTATTAGCAACCCATGGTATAAAAATAAACAAATTAATACACTGTATTAAAAATATTCATACTTCACCCTGGAGGATAAGGAAATTGTAAAAAGGGATAAACAATGCAGAAGACCTGGTGGAGAATAACTTTTTTACAGAATTATTAAAAACAGCTTTAGCTGCACTGAATTTCCTTTTTATATGGATGATTTAAAATGGTACAAACAGATGACTGGTGTGGCTTTATTCATGCAGATAAGCAACCAGGGGTGTCTTAATATATACTTAAGTATTTTAACAAGGAATGAGACTCATAAGTGAATTACTAATTGGAGAAAAAATTCTCTCATGCACATGCAGTGTGGAAGAGAGTTATTTCAGAGACCAAGGGAAAGTCACGGCTGTAACATGCTGGAGAGTCAGAGATTCTTAGATAATTAGGCTGATCAACATTCCAGCTTAGCAAAACCAGTGACATTACACTCTCCAAAACAGAGTCTAACACACTCTCAGTTCACAACATTTGTCACTTCAGTTGTTTAAATAAAAGATTTAACTTTTATTGTTTCTCATCAAGCAAACTTTTAACAGTATGATTAGCCTAGAAACTCGCAGAGTAAGAAAATGGATAAATAGTAAAGGCTAAGTCAACGATCAAAGCTGAAAAAGCTATTAACACATCTTAAGATATTTTAAATGGCACAATTCCTGATGCCACAGTAACAGCAACAAAACAGACTGTGAAGCTCTTTGATTCACAGGAGCAGAATTGTACTAAAAATACATGAACAAAAACAGGGCCAGTAAGAGGCTCGGGTTCGCTGTATCCGCTATAGAGTCCTACTGAACGAAACACAGGGTTAGCAAACTTTAAAAAGGCATCCAGTGTTAAATCAGTAAATCATTAATATCTGTAGTGACTTGCATTTCTGACAAAAACAAATTATACTTAATTTTTTAGTAGAAACTCAACAATGCGAAGCAATTGTTGCAACTGCTGCCATTGTTGCACTGGGATTAGGCCACGGCTCAATCCCATTGCCAAGATCTTTGTTTTGATCTGAAAAGTAAATAATCAGTTTTAAAGCTATTGCTTTATTCTTCAATACACACAACTGTGGAAATAAACTAATTTTAAGAGTTAGACTGTGCAGTGCAAATGAGTAGACAAAGTGATCCACGTCTCAAGTACAAATGTTTACATGCACACTTTTATTTTAAAAAATTTCACGGAATTGGGACTTAACTTTTTATTTACCAATATTGTGGTACTTTCTGCATATTATCTACAATTGTACGTAAAGTGCAATGATCTGCTCTAATAAATTCCCAAGAATCTATAATTGAGCTAAGAGGCAGAAAGTAAGCTCGTTTATGTAAATAAATCACTATTGTTACAGATCACCAACATCCACTCTGCCAGCTGGAGAGGAAAGTGCACCTGAAGCACCGCCTCCCCCAGAGGGAGTGTGGCCCGTTCCAGGAACAAGACCGCACGCCAAGGACAGTAGGCGTGTGGTGGTTCCCATTCCTGAGGTAACGTTCACCCCCATTCAGGATGTAATCCTTGTTAAGCTTCACATTCAAAAGTGCAATGACATTATTTTTTCCTTCTGAATTAGATGAAATTTCTCAGAACAGGAAAGAAAAAAATCTTTTTTTATCTGTTCTCATCTTTGAAGAGCTATGACTTCAAGAATGTATTAATACCAATAACATTTTGCAATGTCAGTATTGCCTGTTTATGTACATAAATATCAGTATCTATACATAACCATATATGAGTTCCCAAATTCAGCTGTTTCTGCCCAGATCTGCAGCTTCTACGCACTAAAAAATCATTGCACCGAATGGAAGTCAGGAATTACTCTAGACTCGAATTAGGATGGTTCTAAACATTTTTCGTGGGGAAGGGGAGGAGGCAGCTTATGAAAAAGCTCTGAAAGAAATACAGACTTGGTATAAAAGCCTTTTTAACTTAACAGAAATATCCTACACAACACATTTCTATTATTTATAAACTATTTAGAACACATTTCTATTATGCTTAAATTATTTTAAAATCTTAGTTTCGTGCAAACTTCTCTTTCTAGATTATAACCAATTATTTAATTATTTCCCCTATCGGAGGCTAAAATGGTTTAAAAAACAAATGCCATAATTTTAGATAATAACTAGTACTGCTAAGGTTTCTATAGTTACCCGGAAAAGGGTCACGACTGTCTGAAGCACATACATTCTCTCTGATAATTAACCACATCATGATAGACTGACAACACTTAATGATTAATTAGGCTAAGAACTCAAACCCTTAGCAGGAGGTAAAAGCACAGAATTTCATAATGTACTGAATACCTCCCAGAGAGACACAGAATACAAATAGAGCTAAATTTTAAAATTCAGGTTTGCAAATTCAGTATTACTAATATAAATGTCTCCTTAGGAGTCTCACAGCAGAAGAAATTAGGGACTCTCTGCCTGGCAAATATAGCCATGCAATCACAATGAAACTCTTTGCAAAATAGCTCAACTAGAGTCATTCAATGCAGCCTTAAATACAAAATTCACTACTTTCCTCTCTTCTGAAAGTCAATGAAATATACAATTTATAGTTCCTTCAAAGAGTGAATTGGATATACCACCTGCATGCTACTCCTTACTGTGTTTGGTGTTTTACAGCTTACAAAACATTTCTGCAGACTTGATGGTCCCTGATTTCAACAGGTAAGTGGCTAGGTCCAGGCTCGAGAGTTAGAAAGAATACCAACTACTCTATCACTATAGCTATGGGACCCTGGGATTGCTTAACAGGGCATTTCTACCCTGGCTAATCAACAAAGTGGTTGGTAGAAAATAAGAAAGAGCAAAGAATATGTCTTCAGTTCTCTAGGTTTCTGGCCTATACTTTCCCATCAGTTCATCACAATATTCCATGTTTGACTTTATTCTGACCTCCAAAAAACTCAGCTCAAACACAAGCTACATTATATCCTGTTTAACTGAGAGATATAAAAAATGAGTAATTACTAGACAGTTTACCAAATATTGCTAATGGCCCATATAACCAATTCATATCAGTTGTGTAAAAGCTATTAATACTTTTATTAGAATATATTTATTAAACTGCTGCTATGTATCAAGCATTGCATTGGGGGCTTAGTAATTTTAAAAACTGGAAATAATCCCTGCTTTTACAGAGCTTAATTCTCTAAAAGGGGTCCAACCTGCGGCCCACAGGCTGCATGCAGCCCAGGAGGGCTGTGAATGTGGCCCAACACAAAATCGTATATTTACTTAAAACACTGAGTTTTTCTGGTGATTACATATCACAATGTATTTAATGTGTGGCTCAAGACAACTCTTCTTCCAGTGAGGCCCAGAGATGCCAAAAGGTTAGACACCCCTGACTGCCGTATAAGGAAAATGAGGTCTGAAAAGAAGCTGACAAGTCTCGTCAAGGAAGGGGCTGTTGATGAGGAACATAATAAATCAGAGACTACCGGGAGAAGAGGTTGGCCAGTGAAAAGGACAGGCTAAAGCATCTCACATGTGGACAATGCACATGCAGAAGAAGTGAGTCTGGAAAGAGCCTGACACCCTGAAAGACAGACAGCTGGAGCTGCACAAAAAGAGTACAGTGGTTTAAGATGAGGCTGATGATGCAGGCAGGACCCAGTGTATAGAGCTTTGTAGGCCATGTTAAAGAGCGTTAAGTAGGAGAGTGACGTGATGAGAAGAGCATGTTAAAAGGATCACTGCTGTTTAATAGGAAAATAGAAGGAAAGGAGGAAATAGCAGATACCATGACAACAATGGAGAGGATATTGCGGTAGTCCAAGCAGAAGATGGCAGCTTGGATTAGGGATGTATGTGAAGTCAGTAGGAAGGATTTGCTGTGTATTTTGTAACATTAATCAATAGGACTTGGCAGTGATTGTCTTGTGGGTGGTAATGGAGGAGATGCTCTGTCTAGTTCCAGTTCTGCAGAGTTGCTATATTCTCAACCACGCTAGAAATTTCAGATTTCATCACTGTACTTTACTACTACCATCCACGTTCAACACATTCTCCTCAAAATTATGTCTCAGGAAGACCAGTGCTCTCCATTGTCATTATCACCATCTCAGTTCAACAAACTTGTCCTGAATGTCCTGCATCTCTACAATCTCTCTCAGCTCCAACACAATTTCTACCTTTCAGCTAGTGCTGCTTTTTTGCTAAAACACAGAATTGACTGTAACTTCGCTGCTTCAAAATGTTCAATGGCTCTCAATTAACAATAGAATAAATTATACACAATAACATCCAATTCGGCAGAAAATATTTTGCAAAGTTGTGTTTTAATAAAACCACAAAAAGCAGAATATATAGGATGATAAATTCAAGGGTATAGATTAAAACATGGTTTTAGTCACCTTTTAAATTCATAGAGACCTTCATGTTTCCTTCCATTATTCTCTTTCTGCACTCCCCTACCCCACCCCACCCCCACCCCACACATAATGAAGCAGTGTACTAGAAAGAATACTGGCCTGAAATCAGGATGCCCAGGTGATAACCAAATGGTACAATGCCTTTAAATGTTCATATGAGTTCTGGCTCCAAAGAAGAAACAATTAGTTGTCTCTTCTTATTTCCAATGCTTTGTAACCATCAAAGTTGTTTGACCACTACTGGGTAAACTAATAATGTTCTGTGCAACTTGTTTACAGTTGTCTTTCTGGACTTGGATTCCTCTTAGTCTTCATTAATTTGAAAGCTAACTTTCTCCACAACAGGGATGAATGTATCACTGAGTTTATCATTTTCACTTGGCAAAGTTGCTGTCAAGGGCACATCAGGCAACGTTCAGATGTAAACCTCTGGCTTCCTTCTTGTTCTCTGGGGGCATTATTATCCACGCCCTTGCCTTCTCCTGATCACATGCAAATTCCTCCTTGACTCGCCCCTGTCATGTCAGTCATTTCCTTGCAATCTCTGGATTACAGCCTGGCCATAACTAAAGATGAACAAATCCTCTTCACCAGGACTTAAAATCTCCTTCTTTAGGGGAAGGAGAGAGAAGAGACATCGCTGTGCAGCCCAAGTTTCTCACAGCTTCTCTCTAGTGTCTTTGGTTCAACTTAGATTCCTACCATGGTGGGTCTGTGGTTTGGCTGCTCAGGACCAAGGCAACGGTTAGCAAACTTCCCACCTCTCTGTGTCTCACTATAGAATAGTAGCCAAGTTTTATTATACATAAGGCAAAGTTTCCCAATTACGTTCTGTCTGTGGGGAAAAAAGAATAGGCTTAGAAAAGGGAGTCATAAATGTTGCATACAATTCTGCTTTTGAGAAATGGCCACTGGCCTACTGAAGCCCTAACCAACATAATAAAATATCATTACTGGAAACCAGACTACCACAAAGTGATAAAGATATTTTATCACTAATAATCTACTCTGTGCTCACACAGGTAACTTAAAGAGAAAACTATTCTATTATCTCACCTCTGAGGCTAACAAGTTTATTTGGAATCTATTTCCAATAAATTACCTTCATATTAAAGATCTTATTCAATTAATACTTGTCATCCTATCAAACCACTCTTGCAAACACTCAAAGCTTTCGACTCTCCTTCTACTCTCTCATGTTAGTCCCAAAGCTAGAAAACATATCAACAACTGTAATTGCTATCTGAAGAGTATTCTTCATCATTTCAGCAAAATTTCTCAAGAGACTGTGTCATTCAATAATATTCATACAGAAAAGGTCAAATAATAACAAAATTTTCTGTTAGAAGATCATCAGACCACATATTTGGTTACTGGCAGCTTTCTCTAGCTTGCGAACCCACAGAAATGCTAAAGTTTCTGCTGACAAAAGAAGTGAAAGAAAAGTAAATTTCTATCATGAGAGTTAAGTATGGCAATGCTGTTTCCTACTCCAGCCTTCAGACTGATGGGAAAGATGCTATTACAAAATCTCCCCCAAGAAAAGTGGAGGCACGTGCAGGCCAAAAAGATTTTAAACAGCACAGATTAGTCTTACTGACTTAACCATGTTTGTTTTATCTCTCTCCTTGGAGGGCAGGGAGCTAACAGAGTCTACACACTGAGGGTACTTGCTAGAAACCAAAGCCCTAAGAAACAACCAAGAGAGACAGCTGAGTCGGCAGAATTACTCACTCTCTGGGGTTTTAGAAGGGGACGTGAACAAAGAGACTTACACACTCTGAGGGCGGCATTCTACTCTGATGGGAAAAAAATGGGATTTTGTCATGAACCTCAGCCAAGTCATACGGATTCCTTGGGTTGAGATCTGGGGTGTGAGGGCTAAGAGTTCTTAGATTCAAATCCTGATTCACCGTCTTCATCAGCATAACCAAGGCAAGCTAATTAACTCCACCCTTCCTCAACTCAGAATAAGCATAATAAGAGACACTTCATAAATGTTTGGGGAAGGAACAGAGATGACATTAAGTGAAATTCTAGGATAGTTTCTGCCACATAAGCATTCAATTACTATTACAATCATTATTAGCTATATCTGTGATCAATATTTAATATAACGGACTTCATTAAGGAGAAATATTTTGTAAAACTGCCCAAGTATAGTACTTAATGTTCTCATTGCCAAAAAATTGCTTTTATGCAGTTCATCTCATTTCCTGATAGCTCATATATGAGATTTCTCTTATGGGTGTTTACCAAGTAAATTACTTTAACTACTGGATTTTTAAGTTATCCAACAATATCATCTCCATTAAGCATAATTAAAGCAGAATGGAAAACTTCAAGGTTATTATAATCCAGAAATTCAGATAATAGGTATTTCTGTTGACAATAAGAAAGGAAATTACACATCCTGAGGATATACATTGGCATTTTTAGGTCTTTAGAGAGCATCCAGTAAAACATTTCTTCCTAGAGTATTATTGTAATGAAAAGAGTTACTAATCATAGGGATATGCACACTTTTCCCCTTCCTCCCAAGAATAAATTATTGAAGAGTAATACTAAAGGAGACACAGAAGATGAAAGATGTATTGGGCAAATTCTGACTGTGGGTAGATTTTAGAAATATACAGAATGATAAAATGGTAAAAATTTCATAGTAAGGTTTATACATAGGTATGACAACTGTTTTTCAGGCTATAAGTCAAAAATCATTATTCTAAATGGTGATTCCGAGAAATGAGCCTCCAGAAAGTACAAGGAACAAGGTTTAAGCATGAGTGGGACAGAAAATGCTAGGGACAGGTGTCTGAGCTCATGGTGAATCTAAAGAGCTTTAAAATGACCAGCGTTTACCCAGCCTACCTGCAACTCTACTTGTATTTCAAATCTACTCTTGATCACCCATTTGAAAATGTGATTTCTATACCTACTCAAGCTTAGTTCTTTTGAATATTCATTTTCAAACAATGATATCAGCTATTATGTGGCACAGGGAGGTACTGCTAATTCAGAGGAGGACAAAATAAAAACTCCCCATCCTCACACGCCATGTATTCTAATGGATGGAAGAAGACAATAATACATACTATAAAGTCAGGGCGTAGTAAGTGCTGTGAAGGAAAATAAAGCGAGATAATAAGGAGGGAGAGAGATATTACTTGACACGTGGCAGTGAAGCAAGGCTTCTCGGAGTACATGGCGTATGCCACACACTGAATGTCTGTGTCCTACCCAGACCTAACATGTTGAAACAATGCTCAATGTGACGGCCTTAGGAGCTGGGGTGTTTGGGAATTGAGTGGAATGGTGCCCTTAGAAATGAGGCTCCACAGAGCTCCCTTGTCCCTTCCATGACGTGAGGTACAAAGTTAACGGCAAAAGCAGGCTTCTCCCAGACACCAAATCTGCCAACACCTCGATCTTGGTCTCCCCAGCCTCCAAAACTTTGAGAAATAAATTTCTGTTGTCCATAAGCTACCCAGTGTATGGTGTTTTTGCTGTAGCTGCTCAAACAGACTGAGCCTCCAAGTAGAAATCAGGATGCGGCCAGGCAGCTAGCTGTTCAACATTTGAAAGACAAATCGTCCAGGCCTAGGAAACGGAAGGTACAAAGGCTCTTATTTGGGAAACTAGAAGTGCAGAAACACAGCTCTGAAGCTCTGCGGCTGGAGTTTCCAGACGGAGTGGAAAGGAGGCCGGGGCAGCAGGCAGACCCCACACCAGGATAAACACTTCGGACTATTCCCTAAGCGAGGGGGAAAGCCACTCAACGGTTCAAAGCAGGATGTCGCATAGTCAGATCTATAATTTTAGAAGGTCATTCTGGCAGGTATGCAGTGCATGGAGGGAAGAGGAAGTCAGGATAAAAGGGGAAGGTGGGAGAGGTTAGAAGACGACTTCGGTGGTCCAAGAGAGGTGAGGACAGCCTGTGTTACCCCGTCCGAAGCCATAGTGGAGATCACAAGAAATATTTGGCTTCTGGAGAGACTTGAAGATGAAGGCAATTCATATGTCAGAGGCAA
This sequence comes from Glossophaga mutica, assembly GCA_039655065.1. Taxonomy (NCBI): domain Eukaryota; kingdom Metazoa; phylum Chordata; class Mammalia; order Chiroptera; family Phyllostomidae; genus Glossophaga; species Glossophaga mutica. The sequence goes on from CM077306.1 coordinate 25,797,318, forward strand.
AAGCAAATACACAATATGTGAAAACATTTTGAAAAGAAAATCATCTTTTACCAATTCATTAAAGACCTTCAGCATTATTTAACAACATTTCATTAATAAATCTATCCATATCAATTATACCCAATTCTCCCAGTGATAACAGGAAAATCATCTGAATGTTGATGCAACATACACAAAGTCAAAATAATAAAACCCCCTTTTGCATCCAAGGTGAAGCAGAAAGTTGAGAAGAAACAGGAGACGGCTTTGAACATATCAAATTTGAAGATGCTTTTCTTCCCTGTAGCCTAAACTACTCTAGCGAGCACATGTCCATTTATTTTTCACAACAACCTACACCACATGCTGTTTTATGCAAATCACACAGAACACAACAATTTTCCATTTGCTACATTTCCATGGGGATACTAGAAATTTACCATTCACATCTTTCAGAAAACCCAGTATTACTGTAATTTTATGGAGAAATTGAAGTTGCCATCATTTAAGTTTAATTTTTTTCTTATTTACTCTCAATCCTATCTCTGTCTCTGCTTTCTTAAAAATGTGCTTGTCAACTGTTCCCTTATGAAAATGAAAACTATAAAATGTTTAAACTTACTTTACATTAAACTTGAGTGGTTGCTGGGGAATCCAACCACCTGAAAAATAAAATGCAATGTAGCGCTATTAAAACAACAGGTCTTAAAACTACAAATAGTTAATTTTGTCTCAGAATCCTCACCCCCTGGAATCAACCACAATTGTGCTTGTCTATGAATCAAGACTTTTTCCACCACTGACTTTCCATCTCTGCCAGGAGTGAGCAAATAACAGTAAATTGGTCACTGTGGTTACAATGCTTAATCTGCAGACTAGAAAAACCTTAACCCATTCAGTTCTAACTCTAATTAAGAAAATAAAAAGCACACGATAGTCTTCTTCTGTGTGAAGTGTCATTATAAGGGTAAACATCTCATTTAGTGGAATCTAAAAAGTAAGTTATATTTACACAATACTAACTACTATGGTAAACAGTAATGATGCCCAGGCTTACTGAGACAGAGTCTAATCTCCATATTCAATCTGAACTTGTCAAAAAGAAAGTCACTCTCACCAACGTGTTTTGTTCAGGCAAAGACAAAGTAAAATGAGCATAAATTGTCATAAGGTATTCTTAGGATTTGAATCTATTGAAGTTACTTCAAAAAATACAGAAGAAGACTGCTATATAAAATTGTTTTTGTCTTTCTAGTCTACTAAAATGACAAGTTTCGCACAGTGAGCACGTCCGCGGTCAACAGACTTTTAAAGTCTCCCTCTAGGAGTCACATGCAGAAAGTATTGCCATTCTTATGCACAAGCATCAGTGACATAAAAATGCAACCAAGTATAATCATAAAATCCATAGCTGTGTGAATAAATGTATTTTTTAAGATATTCAGGAACAAATGCCTCTTTAAATCAGACACAGCAATTTTAAATGGTTTCATGGCAAACTATAATTAACCAGTAAGACGCAGAACTGCAAAGTACAATTCTCTTATTATTCTCAAAGGGCCTGAGCTGCCCGACAGCAGAGCTGGCACAGCCACCCCTGGGTGTCTGTGCGTCCCACACCTCATCAGCCTGGGTGCAGATAAATTCGTAGAGTACTACCCAGCACATTCTTACACACATACAGACTCCAACTGAGGAACCTAAGACAAAAGACAAAAAATGGAACCCATTTTGAAATGGGAGGGGAAAAACTCTATAAATTACTATAATTACTTTAATAGCCATTTCAGAAAGGATACTAACAAAGGCCTGGTTTCCTTGGGCACACACGCATGCCCGTTGGATCCTTCGGAGGGCCCGGGCTATTCTTATCTTCAATTCTTACCTCACACCAGTGATTTGCTAAACAATGGGCCTCATTTGTATCATTTCAATTCCGTTCTGATTGGATGTTTTTCCTTCTCCCAACAGAAACATGACAATCTGCAAGTTATTTGTTAGGAAGAGCAGAGCTCAGACTGCTGTTTGCCAAAATCACACAAGAGATCAAAATTTTCCTAAACATGTCTTGGTCAATGACAAAACTGCCACAGAGACCCCTGACAGCAGAAGTTGCCTGCGGGATGTTACTGCAGGTGGGAGGGGTGCCTGGGGGGTGGGGGTGAGTCGTTCCTGGGGGCACAGTAGGTGGGAATGAGAGATCTCTTCTTTCAAAGGAGCACAGAAATAAAAACCTTGCATAAGCCTCCCAAAATATTTCAAGACTAATGCATAACAGACTTTAAAACACATTTATTGACTGACTTAATGAACAGTGAGTGATTCGTTCTGAAATTTAACCTCATTACCACATTATTTTGAAACTTTTAGAACAGAGAGCAGAGTACTATAGTCCAGACTTTCCTACAGGAATATTACTATTAGGTTAATTTCTAAACCAACTCTGCAAAGTAATTTCCTTCAATCAATCCCATATTAAAATCTCATAATATATCATTTTACAAAAGGGCATCTCTCTGCCTTATAAGTTTTAGAGGCACATTAGTTTGCTAGCTGTTTCCTTGACATTTTTATTTTAGTTTCTCTTGGCTTTTATTTTTGATGGCATTCAATATGAATTTTAGGAGGATGGATATAAAGATTTCACCAATATACTAGAATTCTGCCCTAGATTTGTCAAAGGAATTGAAACTTGGACTATGAATACAACATGAAACAAAGTGTAACAACAATGAGTTAAGAGTGTAGTGCACTAATATTTTTAATAGTGCAATTTAGAAAAAATATCTGAAGAAATGTATAACAATGGTTACTTTGGATAGTGGCCAAATGTAGGGAAACTATATTCTAAGGGGCTTTTATTTTTTTATATTATACCCTTCTATAACATATAAATTTTCTACAAAAAAGGGTTTATGTTTTTATAATTAGAATATTAAGTATTTTTAAACATATGTACTATTTAAACACACAAAACAGTCAATGAGATTCAAAAGATATTTTCTTTTTTAAGACAATTTTAAAAAGAAGATATTTTCTAAGAATTGTCAGGTACTGATTAGATAAAGCAGAACTTTTACATCTGTTTCACTGTTCTGATAAACTATTATTTGATGTCTCTTTCTGGTCATCATATAAAATAAACTATGAAATTATGTTAGAAGTTAGAGCACGATACAACTATCAAGTGTGTGAGAAATGAAGCACAACAAACTAGCACTGAGTGTAGAACTTTATAATTCATTCGTTTTTAAAACATGCCAAGTAGTACAGGAAACCATCAATATTAACTGCTTCCTTCATAACCATTCGCTGGCTACACCAATTGCACTAGCTAGACAAGTTCAATGGGCTCTAAATTGCTTAAATTACACTTGGTTTTATACTCCAGCACATCAAGTACCACTAAATATTTTAACTGTTCTTGTCAAGTGTCTTCTTAAGCAAGGCCTACAGGTGTCTGGAAGACTCAGGGCCATTTCTGCCATTATTGGTTGGTAGCCTAAGGGCACCTGACAAATGCTCCACTTCCTTTTCCCACTGCAGCTTTAACTCACGAATATTGAATGATGCTTCTTTCAAGCTTTGTATTTTTAATTGCATAGCAATAGCAGAAGAAATAGTACAGTTGAAAGATGTCTGAAAATTATTAATGCCTTGAACCATTTGGAAGAAAGGCACAGAACTCAATCCCCTCATTTGGTAATCAGGGAGCAGGGATACAGAGAGGGCAGGTCACACAACTGATAAGAGCAGAACTCAGGTTTCTTCAATTCAAGGAACAATATCCCATTCCACTAATGTTACTGCAGTAATAAGATTCAATAGACCAATGATTCTCCCACTTTAGAGAGTATCAGAATGCCCTGCAAAGCTTGTGAAAACTCAGATTACAGGTGTCCACCCCAAGAGCTTCTGCTTCAGTAGGGCTTGGATGGAGATGATTTTCCCCCAGATTCTTAGGTGATGTTAAAGCTGCTTTGGTGACTGCACTTTGAGAGCCCCCTGCACAAGCACCACAAACCCAGAGGAACAGATTTCCTCACCTTTATTCTATCCCAGAGTCAAGCCAGTTAAGGAAGGTTGGTCATTTTCCCAGTTAATTAAAACTCAGTTTGTTGATATCATCATCATCATCTGGTTGGTGGTAAATCTCCATTTCACTTTCTCTCTATAACCCAGAAAAGGTTTACATGACTTTTAACTTCATTCCTCTTCCCCTCCAAATCCCGATGAAATTTCGTAAAATGCATCAATTCTTCCTAAACTGATTAAAACAAAAATTTGTCAAATACACAACTGCTTCTAGAAGCCAAGCAGGTAATATAAATGAGTGAGGCAAGCCAGTGCTGCACGAGAGAAGATGGAATTAACTACCTCACTTGCAGAATGCCTGCCTTACCAAACATTTTAAATTTAAATAAAACACGCACTCCACACACATCCACCTGCATGCCAAATCCTGCCTGCAGGTCAGGCAGCTGGCCTGCCCAGACTGAAGGTATATTAACATCCAGGTATGTAGTATGTTCCTCCAGTTTTTCAAGTTTTAAAAAAATTCTTAGAAAAACCTACCAAAATTGTGAAGGAATCTTCCTGCAGAAAAGAAACCTAGTCTCTTAATTAATCCTAGTCTCAGAAAGTAATTAAGTATAGACCAAATATTCATTTCCTATATACTATATATTGTAGATTAAGAAAATCATTCTACCATATAACCATGGAAAAAAATCTGACCTAATCAATGACCAATACACATTCTCCTTTCCCATGAGACTCAATATTCAAGCAGGGATATTATCCTTGATGGTGCTCCAAATATTCTTCAGACCTCTGTCTGGCATTATGTACACATGAATATCTTAAAAAAAAAACACAGGCTGTGCATTGGTTAATCATTTCCACTACTGACAGTCAAAATGTAGTATTTATCTCCATAAAAATAAATTCATAATGACCTATAATACTTTTAAAATCGTTTTTACTTTCCATAAGGTCCATCCTCTTCAGTTTAGTGGAAACTACTCTAGCATCTGTTTGTAAAAAAAATAACGCCTATATTCTGAAGAGCTTTGAGTCTTTTGCTAATATAGCTAGGAAATCAATTTGTCTAGGCCAGGGGTGTCAAACTCACTTTCACCGAGGGCCACATCAGCCTCGCAGTTGCCTTCAAAGGGCCGAATGTAATTTTAGGACAGTATAAATGTAACTACTCCTTAACCAGGGGCAAGGAGCTTGGTGCTACTGCTGGGTAGAAACAAGGTGGAGGGCCAGGTTCAGCCCGTGGGCCTTGTGTTTGCCACCTGTGATGTAGGCAAAGTTGTCTATGTGTCAGACATGAAACATGCAGTTACACAAAATAGTCAAATGGAATTAACACTTCGATCAGTAAAACTAAATTAAGAGAACAAACACAAAGCCAACTAAATCTGTATATGGTAACTTTACCTAGGGGGTACTTTGGCTTTGTGTTAGCTAGATCCGATTCAGATGTATAGAACAGCAGAGGTGTTGTCAATGGTGAAATAGAGTTTAGAATGCACTATGATCCAGAATGCAAGAGGTGCTTATCTGGGAGAAATCATACAACTATGCCATAGGGTTGCACATATGAGGGGCAAGGGGCAGTGCAGGAAGCTCAATTATCAGCCGCAGCAAGAGAAGCAATTGACAGCAAAGTTCTCTGATCAGCAGCAGGTCTCTCTCTTTTCCATTTCAAGTCATTATAACATTGATGAGATGGCATCAGAAATTAACTCTTGTTTTATATGAATTAGCCTATGGTAAATTGGTTTTGTTATGTTATTTCGCTTAAAGTCTCAGATCTTATGGTAAACATTAAGTGAAGACTTTACTAAAGAATGTATGTAACATTAAAAACAGTAACTAATGGGCCCTGGCTGGTGTGGCTCAGTGGACTGAGCTCGTGCCTGCGAACCAAAGGGTTGCTGGTTCAGTTCCCGGTCAAGGCACGTGCCTGGGTTGCAGGACACACGCCTGGGTTGCTGTTTCTGTCCCCAGTTGGGCTGTGTACAGAGGCAGCCAATCAACGTTTCTCTCTCACATCAGTGTTTCTCTCCCTCTCTTCCCTTCTGCCTTTTCCTCACTCTAAAATCAATAAGCATGTCCTTGGGTGAGGATAAAAAGAAAATCAATGTACAGCTAATTCCTAATTCAAGGCAAATAATAGTTATCTACAGATGTATCAAGGCTCAGCTCTAAGTTTACTTCTATCTTAATACAAAACCTACCTTTGGAGTTTCTAGAAGTTTATTTGATTTAGCTTTAGAAAAATCTTTATTAGACAATGCTTATTTATTAAAAGAAAAAAAGATTGTGGTCTCAATGACGAGGTAAGACACTTTCCTCAAATATTAAGGGCAAAGACCACATTCATCCCAGAAGCATAAGAGAGTAAACAAGAGACTTTTTCACACTGACAACCTGGGTTATGGAGCCATCATGACGCCAAGTCAAAATGTGTAAGAGGCACTGCTGCACCACACGCTCTCAGGTTCTGAAGGAGCACAAAAGTTGAAGCAAGGCTTGTAACTATTTATACGGGATATATATATTTGACATAGTTCATTAAAGCCAATACAAAAACGTTTCTAGCCTTAAATATAAAAACTCGACAATCACTTAGTCTTTGGTTTTATAAAAGACGTTTTAAAATATCTTAATACATATAAACTGTGATAAAATTCCTGAAGGCATCATAGTATGAAATTACACTTTAAGGAAACTATAAAAATTTATTTTTTTATACTTCTTACATAGAAATACAAGCTCCCTTTATCAAAGAAAACCTATGGGACAATTTAATACATGGAACAAAAAATAGCCCAGAATTGACCACAAAATAGAATCCTTTTTCTGAATCAATTTCTGTAAAACTGAGACAGCACGACAGACTGATGCAGTGGCTTCACGCTCTCCACTTCCCCTCTCACCTTAGGCAGCGTCACCTTAGAGGTTGCTTCTTTAGCAAAAGGACTGGTGTCCCTTGGAGCAATTCTGCATTAAGATAGGAACTGTAAAATGCGGTCATTCCAACTTTTACCTTCTGGAATAGCATGAAGCCCACATGGCACGCAAAGGTATAGAAGTCAATGCAAAACTAAAATGAACTCTTTGGAGTCGTGACTTGCTGGCCGAGATTCATCCCTGGGCATGCAGGGACTGTGGATCTGGGGTCAGGCTCGCATGTCAGGTCTGCCCCTGACAAGTTCTGTCATCAATGGCCAAATTGCTTAACCTATTGGAAGTTTACTTTTGTCAGTCATAAAAATGCAATAATAATACTTCAAAGGGCTCTTGTAAAGATTAAATTTTTAAAAAACCTGCAAAATACCTAGTATAAATATTGGAATATAGAAGGTAGTCAGTAATTTTGGTAGGTATTATTTAGAAGCTCTCCCATAACACACAGAAAGAAATTCCCCTAAAGAGAATGAAGTACCTATAAACAAAAAGCAAATAATTCTGACATCTTCAGTTTCATGAATCCATATTAAACATGGAACGACTCACATCAGTGATGGAGAACGCCCATTTTGAAAAGGAAAGACACCTGACAGCATGCTACTCTTTCACTCACTAAAAGTAAATAATATCTTGTGATACATCCAAACAATAAATATTTCTTAAAATCCTAGAGAACATACAGCTTTCTACATTTTTTATCACTCTCAAAAAATGGCAAGATATTTAAGAGATAAGTTTAATTATGAACCAGGAAAATTGTATTTGCCTCGGAGTAAAAGGTTAAATTTTTAAAATTTCCTTATTAATAAAACAGTTTCAATATATTAAAAGAAAAACTACAGAGGCCAGATATGAAATGTAATTTATAATGTCATGATTTTTTAATCACAATATAATAAAATATTGCTCAATCCCAGTTTTTTTATTACAAAGGTATCATTTTTCTGACTTTCCTAAACATTCTACTACCTGAGTCAGACTCTCTTTTCATTAGTCATTGCCTCTATTGTTTGTACACAACAGAGAGTCTCCACAGAATGCAGATAAGTACACACACTTTCACTTCACAGTTCAAAAAGGAAACACGTATACAAACTATTCAAAATTGCTACAGCCCATTAGGTGCAAAGTACCACACCAGTCTCACACCAGTCAGTAGGTTTCTAGTACTTTATATTTAAACACACACGTACCTAATACAGGCTATTTGGTGACTTTTATTTCAGCATAGGGTATGGTTTCAAATAGCGCCAGGGAGTGTCTAATTTATATTAAACTTTTAAAACTGTTTTTAACAAAAGCGGAGATTTTTCTAACCTGCCCTTCATTCCACATAAGGAATCTTTCACGTATACCGAACTGTTCACGACTGCATAGAGAATAAGCAGAGAAAACAGATTATCACAGTAGTGCGGCTGAGACAAAAGGGCCTAAACTGAAGCAAAATATTTAAAAATTGGTTAAAATCCAGTAGAGATGACAATGTGGAAAGACAAGTGTTCTTACACATTTTTAAGGGAATATAAAACTAATGGCATCTTTTTGGAAGGCACTTTGGCAATAGCTATCAATATATAAGTATACAAACTATTTGATACAGTCATTCCCCTGATACATATTAAAAGTAACAATTGACCAGGAAGGATGCCAAGGTTACCAAAAGAACATAATTAAAATAATTTATAGTATAGCCAGAAAATAAAACCATAATAGAATATAAAAAGCGAAAAGTGACAAAATCTCGAAGATATAAGATAATTTTTAAAAGTTCACAATAATATATTACTTTCATTGCTACATACTTTTACACATGCCTGACATTTTTCTGGAAACACAATAAAGCACTAATAATTTCCTCTGTAGAATTAAAGTGTTGATAGGTAGGTATAGAAATTTTCTCTTTATGTTATGCTTATCTGAAAAGTTTTGATTTATCAAATACATATATAATACAGTTTGAAACATGTTAACACCATAAAAAATAAAGGCATGTCCAACCATTCATATACAAACACATGCATTCAAATTTTAATTCCACGTACAAAGAAAATTAAAAAATACAGTGTTGGACAAAGCCAAAGGACAGTAGGATCAAGGGTGGGAGATGGGACTGGGGTGCGGGGAGAGGTGGGGGGTAAATGAAGGCGACTGTACTTAAACAACAATAAAATAAACAAAATAAAATCTGTTGGTAACAAATAAATAAATAGAGTGTTGGATTACAGAAATCACTTATGTAATGGCAGTCATAACAAATTATTCCATGAAAAATGCAAGGACAAAGAAGGACAATAGCGAAAGACTGCCCCACAGCTTACACGGGACGGAGGCATCTGCTCCGGGAAGTGGAAGGCGAGCTAAGAGTCAGAGAACTTGGAGTGACACAGGAGGACCTAGGAGGATGACAGGAAGTCTCCGTGAGACGTAAGTAGGCAGCAACATGAGAGAAGGAACACCGAGAAACTCCAATCAGACAAATCCACAGGAGACACTGTGATGGTTGAACCATTTTAGTATTCTGAGAGGAGGACAAGTACAACCACGAGGATTTCTCAGGGGAGAAAAGGGTTTGGAAGAAGTGGAAGAAGTCACAAACTCAGAGCCCAACAAAAATCATAAAGAATGCCATGCCTGAGTTTTTATTTATTAAACAATTTGGCAAACACATTATCCATCAGTGATGCCAAGAAAAGATGTGGCTGTCCTCCTTCCAGTCAATCCAAAAGGAACATGCCCCTAAAACAGAGATTCTCAACACAGTCCTGCCAGAGAGTTTGAAAACTTCCCTTTCCAAATCACCTCCTAGAAATTTTTATTTAACTGGTACGGATGCAGTCAAAGCACATGGAATTTTCCAGGTTCCTCAAGTAATTCTTGAGTGCAGCCCAAGCAGAGAACCGCTGCCCTAAAGCATCCTGCTTCTCACACTCATAGACTAATTCAAACTTTCATCATTTAAGCTTGTCCCATCTCTCAAGGTATGCTTTAGGTTTAATCAGAAATGTAAATACTTCCATCAGAAGCATCTTTCTTTCCACTGCTTCACTGGTGGATCCCAGTGAAACACAACCAGTATTCATTCCCTCTCTTATATTGATTCTGGGCTTGGCCACATGACTTGTTTTAGCTAAGAGACAGGCAAGCACTTAAGCTTCTGGGCTTAATCTCTTGGGAACACCACCTTGGTACCCATCTGCCAAGCTTTCAGTAAGTCCAGCTGGAGAGAGAGACTGCACGTAGGAAAACCGATAGGTCCTAACTAAGCCTGGGTGAATACAGAGGAAGTGACCAACCCAAACTGAAACCCATGTGAAGTAAAAACCAGCCCGTCAACCCGTAGATTCGTGAAATAATAAAAGTCACTGTTTTAAGGCACTAAGTTTTAAAGTGCTTTGTTGCCCAATGAATAATTAAAGCATGTACTACTTGTAACCTCTACAGTTAGTCCTTAAACAGCATCCTGGGCTCACCGCTACCCCCTTAATAAAGTTACACATGCCCAACTCTAATTTTTCTCAAGCTTGATCATTTTTCTCTTTAGGCATCTGATTTCTGTTACTCTGCTTAGAACAGTATTCTTGAACTTCAGGGATCTGGGAACTATTTAACCAATGTTCTGCACATTGGTTAAATAGTTGTTAAACAAAAAACAAAGTCATCGGAATGTTTCAGTAAAAATTAAAAGTTTTTAAATTAATAGTAATCTTATATTGCTGAGACATTATTTGCTGTTTGCAATCCTTCACTAAAGTGTCTTTATCTGAACACAAGCTAAAGGTCAGATTCCACATCCATTCCGTGTATTTTCTTACTCATTATTTTATATGAATTAGAAACTTCCTTACCATTATGGGGCATTAGGAATGATAGCAAGTGTTTAGTGATGCTCTCAGATAGTTCAGAATATTTGAAGCAAATATAGATCTAGAAATTCTGGGGAGATTTCCCATTGATATGTGCCTTCAGGTAATCAGTGGAAATACCTATCCCACGTAAAATGAGGCCAACTGTTTCTTTTAACATAAAGAAAGAAATCTTTACATTCTGCTGCAACATTTCTATTAAGTTTTAAATATGCTATTCAACTCCATCTACGAGGAAAAAAATAATCAAATCAGGGGGGAAAATAAAATTCTTGGTAGGAACCATTTGGAATCAGTCTTCTTCAAAACCCCCAATAACTTCCTCTCCATGTTTAAACACCGTGATAACACAGCCCTGAAAGGGCAGGGCCCAGCTGGTCAAGAAACTGCATCACCACAGACCAATACCAATCAGGGGACCACTTAGAATAATATGAATACATTAATCCATGGGCAGGAAGTAATGCTTTTATTCCATTTCCCAGATAAACTTATGTGAGGCTCTCTGTCCTGGGCAGCCAGCATTCTTCAGTAGGGTAAAGAGCAGCCATGTTTCTCTGCCCAGCATGCGAGGTATATACTCAGTATATATGCCATTCTATCCAACTCACAACTTTCACTATTTTCGTCATGCTTGAATCAGAAGCAGGAGGCAGATTACTGACCAGCAACTGCTTTTGGAGGAAAAAAAAAAAAAACAGGAGATGGACGAGTATTCAGGTAAATCTAATTTACAAAGCAAATGCCATACTTGCATCCCACCCCCAAAAGTGTTTTACTCTCTCAACAGATCTCAGTAGACCCTAACCTATCTTGTTCAATCTAGATCAGAACTCTCAAAACAATCACTGCTTTTACCTGTGGCACAGAATCTGAAGTGATAAATAATGCTAGAAATCGTCAAACCATTCTCTCTCCTTAGAATTTATGTTCTATGAGGGCAAGGACTTCGTCTCTTTTGTTCAATGCCATATTTCCAGTATCTGAAATACTCTCCAACAGAGTAGACTTTCTGGGGAAAATAAAACACATTCGTTGAGTACATGAATATATGTAGTTCATACATTCCAAACTATGAGTCAGTCTCTAAATCTTAGTTGTTTTGTCTGTGAGGAAAATGTTAGTACACAAAATCAGGAATGCTCCTTTACACATTGAGGCATCATTTAACAAAGAGGTATTGCCAATAATTAATCTGCTTTCTCTCTACGCGCATTTGCCATTAGTGACTGGGCTAGTTGATGAGCTTCTTGGTAGTCATGTGACAGGTCACACCAAGGAGGGGCATTGTGAGTGATGCCTCTAGGGTTTTAGCTTCTTTCCTCCTCTACCTTTGGGGAGCAGGGGAAATCATTAACTTTACATCAGAAAGACGTATTTTGCAAGTTTTATAAACAAGTGACTAGGAGACAGCAAATGCCAGTTCAGTAAAATCCAAATGCTAGATATCCTTTGCTATTCACATGTTTCCTTTTTCGAAAGCCTCTGGTAAATGATGGAACCAGCGGAGTCCCTTCTCCCAACTTAGAGAGGCTTAAATTCAGTATTTGAACTAGTGTTCTGATGCTAATATTCTAATTCTATTTTTGTCTTTTAATTCATGACTTTTGATACATCAATCCATTTTGGTATGCATGGGAATTGAAACAACATAATAGTAGGAACAGAAAATAAATATTTAAGCAAACAAATCACATACAAATAACATATTTTATCAAAGAACTTGTAGCTTTACTGAGGAATCTAGAGAACCTAGTCTTCAAAATGTAGTAAGATTTGTGGATAGGTGCTAGTTGTTTCCAAGTACACTCTTTCATTCTGAATAAAACAATCCCTTTGGACCCATCACATAGCCCTCCAGATTAAAGAGCACATGTTATACTCTCCTTTGAAGCTAACTTACAAGGCCAAACTAAGTCTGGTCAACAAAATGTAAACCAAATGGTCATGTGTACTCTGGTTTCTCTTCAGATCGTATAAATCTTTCGCCTTTTACCAAATGGTCATGTGTGACCTTTGAAACTTGTGCTTAAAGGAAAGGCACATTCCCTTCAATCCTTTCTTGTCCTGGCTGGAATGCAAACAAGGTGGTGTAGGCAGCCACCTTGGACCATGAGGTGAAAACAACCCATTGAAACTGATCCAAACAGAACAAAACAAAAGAAAAGAGCTGGTCCCTAACACCAGAGAACATTGGCTACCTATGGGTTTCTTTTTAATATTTGAAAGTAATAAGCTAGCTTACATCATTGCTGTTTAAGGATCTGCAGTTATTTGTGCCTAAATCTATTCTTAATACTGTAAATTTTCTGTGAAAATAATATGATAATAATGTCAATAATATATCACACTTACATAGTACGTACCAGACTTCATTCTAAATGTTTTACAAATTTAATAACGCATTAACCCTTAAAACAAACTTATAAGGCAGGCACTATTATTTAATAATCATTTTATATATGAGGAGATAGAGGCACAAACCAGTTAAGCAACTTGCTCAAAATCACACAGCCAGTGAGAGGCAGTGCTCATATTTGAACCCAAAGACACTGGCTCCCAAGTTCCCTTTCTGAACCATTGTGGGCTCTATCTATTGCCTCTAACATTTATTCATAATTAAATATGCTATACTGCTTGCCATAGTCAATGACTAACATTTAGAATCTGTGGAATGCCTATGAATGAAGTTGCCTTATTGTCCTTTTCCTCCCCAGTGCTGGGCCCCAGTGGGCCACAGAAGTCCATGGACCCGCTCTGAGGTTCTCAGGTCATCTTGTCACTCAGTGGAACTGAAACTGTCTCTCAGTGGCATTGCTTCCCAGAGGATACCCTCACTGCTGGCATCCCATCAGGCAAGTAGAAAGGCACCGCCATTCTACAGATGCCTGCATCGGCATGGCCCTGATGGCAGGCTGAGGCCTGCTTTCAGCACAGGTGTAGAACCAACCTGACCATCGATTACCTGTCAGAGAGTATGGGCCAAAAGTTCAACAATAACATGAATATGGTCATTGTCTTCAAATGTGTAATAAAAAAGTCAGACTATACATGCCTCTGAACTTCATTCCTGATCACTGAATGCATTCCAGGAACCAAGGCTTAATAATATTGTACCATCTGATTTTGAAAAAAGCATTTCATATGCTACTTTGTGACAAAAGAATCAAAAGCTGTTAGAGCTGCAAGGGAAATTAGAGATCTATTTAACCCAATCTTTCTTGTTTTACAAATCAGAAAATTAAGGCATATGAAAATTAACTTATTTTGTCAAAATCACATAACAGTTGTATGACACAGCTCAGCCGAGACCCCGGGTATTCTGATGCAGACACCGGCCTTCAGTGACTGCATCATTGTGGATGAAATGAGACATTCACATGGACTACCGAGTCCGGTGGGGGAAAAGGGACAGCATGGCTTTTCTCTCTAGGGGAGCAAAAGCCTTGGCCCTTGCTGTGACCGGCCTTTATTGGGTCTCCCCACGTTACAGTATGGTCCTCATTTACTATGCACAAGTTCACTTTACATGGTTCCCTTTTACAGACAACAAAGGAGATGATGTCACTAATCATATCACAGAAGGATATTTGCAAATGAAAAAGGGAAAAGTGGTTGAACCGGTTACACTCCATACTGGGGAGTTTTAGCATGGATTTTAGGAAGTTACAGTAAGCACTTGCTATTCCAATTCAGGGTGAGGGAATATAAGCAAAAGCAAGTCCCAAAGCGGCCTAGGTACATTGTAGGCCTGATTCCCCATGGAAGAACCTATCCATGGGCGTGGGTCCTGTACATCTCTGAGTGGGAACTGGGCCCACACCACGTAGAACGGTCTCCTACAGCATTCCAGTCAAGTATCAACAGAGATTTGGGTTGGTTTGTTTCTTTATTTAACTATACTACCCTTTCACAATTCTAAGTAAGTTATATTCAACATTTTTATGAATAGGTGAACTAAAATTTCCAAAATTGAGTTGGAATTTTTTTAAACAACTACATGCAATATGTTCAGCTATAAATTCACAGAACTTTGTGACTCCAAAATTTTTATTTCTACCTATGATGGCTTGTTTCTGTCAGATAGACAAATTTCCTTAATAATGTGTCATTCATAATATCATTCAGTAATAGAAAATTTTTAACACATTTGGAACGCCTAACTGCAAGGCGGATGAAAAGCTAAAGAAAGATAAAGTGCAGTATTTCCAGCATTAAAAAATCTTAGGTAATAAAAACATGACTAATTACATCTTTCAGTGGAAATTTCTCACTTTCAGAAAGACCTAAAATCTCATTTAGTGGTGACTCATTCTTGAATAAAAACTATAAGTAAACAAGCCAAAGGCCTGTGTATACAGACAGAACTGTGTTTTACACCTCCCATATAGGTTCTGGCTCTAAAATTCTGAATGCAACTTCTGGTTTCACCTAAAAGTTCCCCCCAAATTTAACTGAGTATCAAAAACATGTTATCTTAAAATTTATGTGTCTAGAAAGCAGATGATTATTTCCATTTTGCTTTTCAAACTTGTGTCAGGAAACATGAAATTTATACAAAATCCGCCTGTCTAGTGCACTATTGGGAGCCCTAGACAGTGTGCAGAGTTGGCCAGTGTCCCAATTAAGTCTCACAACAACCCACAGGACAGCTAAAACCCTGCAGGTGAGAACCTGCCTGCAGGTGAACATGATGAAGATATTAATGTGGACTGCGGATAGCCCGTCTCAGACAAGTTACTCCTATTCCAAAAGGCATGGCAGTGATTTCTGGATCAAGATAGTATAAAATTAGAAATTAAAGAATCAAAGAGGATGGGGATCAACTTAAGAAAGCAAAGTAGTCATTCTCAGACTTGAACCAATTATGCCATTGGAATAATAAATTTAGGTCTAACCTCACTGATACCTGAGACAAAAATAAAAATAGGTTGGGCCACATAGTTCAGATTTTCTTTTTTTCTGCAATATTTTCTTTTTCAAAATGTAGCGTTCAGTTACAGCTGCCTCACCGTTTCTCCTTGCTCACCCCACCACGTCCCCCCAACTCCCACCACCAATCCCCCATTGTCCATGCCCATGAGTCCTCTATTCATGTACCTTTGCTTGCTTGATTTTCTGATAAGAAAAAATATGCAAATTTACAGACACCAATTTTTAATTTATTTACTAAAGTATTACTTTTAGTAAAAAAGTGTATTTGTGTAATGCTGAATCAATGGCAAAATGGCAGCTGCAGCATTGGGTAAATACTTAGAAGCCCTTGCCATATTCCAGACCTTTACCAAGCACCGCACATTTATTATACCATCTAACTATTCCAAGAAGCTTAGGAGTCCTCCATTTACAGACGAGAGAATGGGAGCACAAAGATACAAAGACTGCCCAATGCGCAGAGTTAGTAAGTGATATACGCAAAGCTCCAAAATCCACACTTTTAAACGTAAATTTCCTTTCTGAATACTTATAATTAGTGTATTTGCTAATATTTTACAATGGATATAAGAGAGTACCCCTGAGGTATGGTGATTATACTTAAATATTTTAACTTCTAAAGCCTGTATTTTTTCACACAACACTTCTGTTTCACTAAACAAATATCTACTAAAACATATTATACGCTGGGATCGGCAAGGTGGGTACATTTGCCTGACATCTGACAGACAAAATTTATTATGTAATAATTATGATTCAAGGATACACTTACAACAGATGGTTCTCCTATGGAGCCACTATAACACATAACATTAAATTATAACTCTGATTACATTTCTCTAGGAATAATGTGATTCACATACTTTGCTTGCTGGCATGCTGAACTAATACATTAAAACACGGCAAAATCCAAAAAAATGCCAACCATATCCATGACACAGTTTATCTCAATTTTCAACAACTTTGGCCTAGTGCTCTTAAATCTCAGCCAACTCCTAATCAACCAATTAAAAAATATTTACTTAGCCAGCCTCATTTGAAGATTTCAGTTAATACGTAGATGTTTTGTAAACCACGAATGGAGGAGCTGAGATGGAAATTCGCAGAAGAAAACCTTTTCATTTGGGAGTGGCAGTTTGAAAAACGAGGCCAGTTGTTGAAGAAACTCTGGAGGCTAACTAATGCCCATCAGCAGAACCTACGGTCCTCCTCTCCTCACTGAGAGGTGGCATTTACTTTGAAGCTTGTGGGGCTTAAACTTAAGGGCCCCTCTTTAAAGATGCTGTTTCCTGGCTTGGGAGGAAATCCAATGCTTTCACTTAGAGGCTTTCATAAATTTCCAAAGGAAAATATTTTGTTTTGTTTTTTTTCTTTAAAGAAAAGCCCCAAATTCAGAGCCCATCACACCTGGTTATGGCCCTTGCTGACTCCCTTAATACTTTAAACCTCTCAAACTTTTGCAGTGCTGATTAGCCATGCGCCCATGGTACATATCCCAATTCAAGAAAAGAACTTCCTTCTATTTTTCTTCAGATATTTACTTCAAAATCAATTCCTCTCATTGTGATTGTCTACCTATTGCTGACAGGTGGTGGCAGTTATAATAAAAACTCATAGGTTGACAGAAAAAAATGAGTATTAACTTTTCCACAGGCATAGAACATAACCTTGTTTTTATGTAAAACTCAACCTTCAAAAATGCTAAGAACTGTACTGGCTGTTTGCCTATGGTGAAATTGTAGCATAATCATGGTTTATGAGAATTTTTTTAATGCAAAGCCTTTCTAAAAGTTACTCCAATTACATTAATCTGATTCATATATAAATTTTTTTCAATTCTTATTGACAATTTTCAAGATAGTCAATCAAGCAAAACAATCCAGCTGTAGAACACCTGAAATAAAAAAACAATAGTATTTATTTGCTCTTAGAAAAGCAAAAAGTCCCCCTCTTCATTAAAAGTTAGATGATGATATGACTATTTTAAAGAAATAGGATAAACTACATCTTCAGAATCAGATCTTTGAGTACCATCTTTCAACTCTAAGGTCTAAAGTGATAATGTTCGGATTTCCCAGTAACACAGGAAAAACTTGAGTTAATTGAGATGTAACAAATTCTTATTTAATTCTTTGCCACCTAAGTAAAACTGCTGACATCAGAAACTTCTTGAAAGCCACGTCTATTTGCTCTTCTGTGTGTATCACAGTGGAGTCATCCTTTGAAAAATAGTTCCGTATCAAAGCTCTTTTTCTTTCACACATTTCAACCCAATTAGAAACAAGAGAGATGAGTGTTAACAAGACAGTTAATTTTAGAAAGTATATGCGAAAAAGCCAAATGTTTTTAATTACTGTAATATTTTCCACATGTAGAACTTTATCTTATTAGGCATTAAAACAATATCTAAAAGGAAAAAAACAGAGCCATCAGCGCCCTGTATGAGGTAATCAGCTGTTCACAATTTATTTGTGTTCAGAAATTTCCTCCATCTTCTCTCAGGTAGCTGTGTATGGAGTATCATATTCATACCCTCTCGAGCATAGTTAACCCACAGGCTCTTATCAAGTAAGCCCACAAAGTTCTTGCTCATGTTCTGGTTATCATCTAAACCACAGCAAGAACCAAGGAAAAATGTAATTCAGATCCCATTGCTCTTTTTTATTTATGTTTTTCAGTGTGGCTTTATTTTGGAATAAAAAAAAGATAACACCTAGTTTGTAGTCTCATTAGATCAGACCTGAATTGGAGGGATACGAAACTGAAAGACACTAGCAAACCCCAACTCTGAACAATCTATATTGTTATATATACTCATATTCTCTATGAACTTAGAATATTTCCCTAAATGCAATTTATTCTGCATATTTAAGAGATATCTCTCTTATTAATACTAAGACAGTCTAAAATTTTTTAAGACTCCGTAAAGCATTTTTTAGAGCTCAATGCTACCTAAGAATGTTGTTATAATATACCAAAAGTATTCTCCTCAACCAAAAATTAATATGGAAGTCTTGAGAGAAAAAGTCATTAAAATGAGCTCTGTATTTCAATACTGATAGAAACTATGCCTTTTAAACATCGAACAAATTGAGAAATCGCTCATTTTATATTCAAATGACCGTTGTTGGTATTACCATTCTAAGGAGAAAGGCTACAATCTTTGAACTTTTGTACTTTAATTAACAGGTGTTTGGAGAAAAAAAACAAAAATTCCCTGTGAAAATGTAGAATTTCAGTTAACTGTGAAATTGACACAGGTTATTGAAAAGTTTATCTTTGATATTATCAGTGCAAAAGGGATTGAATCAAGTACACAAAAGCATTAAATGGCAAAGCCTGCAAGGAATAAATGATCCTTCCCAACAATTTAAAAGGAGTGCTATTAAAATAACCTGTGAACCCGCTCTCATTCATTAGTTTACTAATATGGACATGAGTGCATGAAAAACAAGAAAATTTCTGAAAAATACCATCTAAGACATTCCCCTAACTCAGTATTAATATTTTTAATTATCACCCAATACCATTTTATTTCCCCTCTGTAGAACAATGGTTCTCAAGGTCTGGGCTCTGACCAGCAGCATCAGCTTTGCAGAAAGCCTTGTTAGAAACGCGATTCTCTGGCCCTGCAGAAGACCTACTAATTCACACACTCTGAGGGGCTGCCCAGCAAGCGTGTTTTAGCAAGCCTTCCAAAAGATTCGAATGCATGTCAACTTTCGGGAACCACTGCCCTAAAAATTATAAGATAAAACAATATTCCTATGGCTCATTTTAAACGTACTCGAACACAAAAAGGAAACAAAAAACAAATCTCATCCCCCTACGGTTCATATTTTAACTTCTCTATACATTGGGTATCCTAGTAAGTCCTGTCCTCAGCCCTAATCCAGGCTAAGGGAAGAGTTGAACTCGGACCAAGAAACAGCAGCAGCTGATTCCCAAGCTCAGAGCACTCTACTTAAAATCATGTTACTGCTATTGGCAAGGCTGAAGTTCTTGTTATTCTGAAGTGACATTTTCTACTCATCTTCAGCTGTCATCCAGTCCTCTACCAAACTCTGAAAGAGTCTGGCATCTGGCTAGGTGCATCTACATTGCTGACCCTGGTTTTATTGAACACTGCATCCAACCACATTGTTTTAACCTGCATAAAACTAACTTTGCTTACACCGACATATTATCACAAAGAGCTCAGTACAGCACAATGCTCCTCTTACCTAAAGAGCGTTCTTGAAGCTCTCGTTTTTCCACATTACACAGGGCCTGTCATTCCCACATCACAGTCCTGGAAGTCATCTTCTGAGGGAACTAGGTTATTTTTATCTTATCAGCCCCGAGTGTTGGGTAATTCATGTTTTTCCTTCAGGTTTGATCTTAAAATGCTAAGAATCAACTTTACAGCCTAGTAAATGTGTTAAAATTAATACCACAAGTTTGTATACTAACCTACCCTTGATTACACGTTTATTTTTTACAAATATAATTATTTTTATTTTTATTGAATTTATTGGGATGACATTGCTTAATAAAATTATATAGGTTTCAGGTGTACAGTTCTATAATACATTACCTATATATTGTAACGTGTGCTCGCCAGCCCAAGTCAAGTCTCCTTCCATCACCATTTCTCCCCAATTTGCCCTCTTCCACCTCCCGCATCCCTTCCCCCCAGGGAATCACCAGGCTGTTGTCATCTGTGTCTAACAGGAGCTTTTTGGCTTGTTTATTTTTCCTAATTGTTTTTACTTTTTACCCTTATTTCTCACTTATTTTTCAATCCTGACTTATTACATGTTTTTTGTCCATTGTAAATCATTTTGTGGAATGAAGAAAAGCATAAATAAAGGAATGAAGAAGGAAAACTTCCTTGAAGGATTATTATAATCATTAGAAATAATGTATGTAAAATTGGTAATAGTTCCCAGCATGGAAAGGGTTGTCATGAAATGTTAGTTATTGTTATTAATGGTCAGGTGAATAGCCCATTTAAAAGCCCAAATCCAAGTTCCTTAACCTTTTTCAAGGGCATGACCATCACTGTAAAAATCATTGGCTTTAACCTGGACCCTGACACTACCCAGAATGGGTTTACCCCCAACATCAGCAGTTCTGAAATTCCACCTTCTCTGTCCCATCTCTCTATCCCTAAGTGTTGAGCATGAACCATTGAAACCCTCAAGCTCTTTAAAGCTGTCCTATTCCTCCAAGTTTCTGCCCCTTCCTATTTTCATTCCTTTCCCTACTCAGACTAGACCTCACAACTAAGTTCTCCTACTTTCTCACTTGCCAACTGTATTTTTTCAACCTCTTTTCTCAGTCTTTCTGCTGCATCTGACTGAACAGTCCCACCCTGTATTAATTAGCCACTTCTGAAGGGAGAGTGCTAAGTTCTGAGGGAGGATGGAGCAAAGCAGTACCTACTGGTCCAGCACGGAAAAGACTGGTCCAGATACTGGATTTTCTACTTCAATCACACCCCTAGAAACCCTTTAATTTACTCACACATCTCACTTCTACTCCACATCTCAGTTACCAAGAACTTCACCATGTTCGTCCAGGACCCTACCCAGCCCAATCACTCTCACTGACAGCCATGCCTCTACTCAGGAACTATGTTTAACTCCCAAACTCTGACACACAGTCACTCGGATACTCCCTGGTCTCAGAGAATAATGCATCTTTTCTGCTCAAGGCCAACAACTCATCTGAATGGCCCTGGACAACTTTCTTCCTGAAGCCTCTTAGACCTTGTTTTAGTCATTAAACTCTCTCTCTCTCTCATTCACATTCTTTCATCTGCTTCCTCTCCAATTTCTCATTTCTCACTGATTAAAAACATTCACTGTGTCTCCCATCTGAAAAACAAGAACTCACAGTTTGAAACTGGCAATTAATTAGGAAAATGTGATGTGAAAGTCAAAAAGGTTTGCATCAATTAAAACCACAAACCTCAGGTTTTCCCTTTATTCTTTTCTCTTTCAGCCCAGCTTGAGTCAGAGCACATATGACCTCACAGTGGAACAAGGGATGGAGGGCCCTTGTTTCACCGTGGACTTCATGTTCCACCCACAGTGTGTTGGATGTGAGGGAATATATATTCCAAGTTGCGCCAATCTCAGTAATTTTTCTGGTACAAAGATCTCATAGTTCAGTCAGGCATAGTCTTACAAAAAAAAAAAAAGATAATTTACAATTCAGTGGCTCTTGTTTAACCATCTCTACTGAACCAACTTCAACTGCAAGCTGGAGCAGAGAATGGAGCCGACCTACGGAGAGAGGCAGCAAACAAATCCGACTTCCTGATAGCTTTTCATTTCCCTTTGCGAAGTTTATGTTTTGAATTCTTTACCTTTGGGTTTTGTTAGTTTCTTAAACCGGGTTTTTATTGTTATTACCACCAACCAAAAAGTTAAAATGCTTCTCAGTGAAAGAAACAAGAACTTCTCCCTCTGTTGCCTGTCACACTATCCCTTCTGAAATGTAACAGTGACCAAGGACAGACCGGGTTAAAGGGAGGGTAAGAACCTGGAAATATCTGGGATTCATTTACAGGGGATGACTGAGCGCTATCAGACCGATCAGCGATCAGCGTAAGGTAAGAGTGGGAGTGGAGTGGAAAGTGAAAAGGTGAGGATATGGAGAGGAGAAAACAATTTGAAAGGTCACTTAGAACCTGTGGGGAGATAGACATAATAAAAAGGCAGAAACCCAAATGAGTCTGCTAGTAAAAAAGTCTGGCAAAGTTCTTGCCCTTTCTTACACCACCATTAAAGCAAAAAAAACAGGTTCTCCCCTCCCCCGCCTCTCATTTTCACATCATGAGAAACCTTGCCAGCCAACACCATAGTGTTATTCTTTATAACAGTACATTTTTCAAGATATGGCCATAATATCTATCCTAGTTGAGAGCTTGTTTTAAATTCCCCATTCGAAAGTGAGTGGAACACTTAAAACAAAGAACCATAGAATAAAGATCAATTTTAAAAATCCATAATCAATTAAGAATTTCAAAAGGAGATCAATATTTAACTACAAAAATATACAATATAAAAATCAACTCAGATAAGTAGTAAAAATAATATTTCCAAGCCCCTTTCTAACATAAAAGCAGCTTTCTCAAAAAATTGTAAACTAAATTTAAAAAGTAAAAAATTCATTTATTTAACCAGTATTTTTTTAGTGGGAACCCACAGTAGGTTCCCACTAAAAAACTAAAGATTACATTTTTAGGTTATCTTGAAATTAGGAATAATAACTATCATTCAAAAAAATCAATAAACAAATTTTATAAAGGGTTAACTTACTCAAGCCGTGTTACTTCCCAAGCTACTGCAAGATAGGAAGTGTGGACTTCCAACAAGATAAAACATGAGAAAAAGCCTTGTGAGAGGAGGCAATAAGTGAAATCTCTCATTTGACAAAACAGTGATAGTATGTTCTTGAAGGAAGCAACTGACGCCTCTTTTCGGAGGGACTCCACCTCTGTTCAGTCCACCAGTAGTGACACAACCATAATCTGCCTGTCACAGCACTGCAGGGTGCTCTACAATACATACTGTACCCCTACACTGCATTTTAGGGCTACAACACACAGAGTACAATTTTATAACCACGTTAACGACAACTGTGCCATCATGAAAGTCATCTTATTGGACTGTGAGGGGGCCTTTATACAGGGCTGAAGGCAAAGGTAGTTCTTGACTAGCAGGAGACTGAATCAACTGAGGAAAGGATGTTGACGCAACACCCCCTTACCGCTGGAAGGGAAGTGTCCTGCCTAAAACCAAATGGCAGAGAGTCAGCTTTGGCTGTATTCCCACTTAGCTGCCCTGATGGTGTGCTCTCAGCCCAGCTCCCAACACAGGGCATACACCTAGTCACACCTCCTCCCTCGCCCCTTTCCTCAGCACCTTCTTGCCACCCTGAGGTCGCTGTCAGCCTCCAGCTCCACAGAGCCCCGCCCTGCTCAAGGTCTGTCTACATCATGGGATTTTCTTTGTTTCTATCTCAAAATCTTCAGGGGACAATGGCAGAGACAGTATTCTTTTGTGTTTTTTGTTTTTAATTAATATACAAAAATCAAGAAAAATAAGTTGACATGTATATACACCTATCATAGGTAATAACAAATAACTAAAATAATACACATAAAACTGTCTTACATAATTACTAATACTTTTGCTAAAAGTTAAGGCAAAATTTATGCTAAATGCTAACACCAACAGCAAAAATCTTGGACAGCTGTTCTCAAACTTACCACGCGTATCCCCTGCCGTGGCCTGTTAAAACACAAACTGCTAGGCCCCAAGTCCAGAGTTTTTGGGCGAATAGGCCTAGAGTGAGTCCTAGGAATGTGCATTTGTAAGGACTTCCCAGGTAATAGTGATGCTTTAGAGCCCACACCTCTGGACTTTGAATGTCAGCATCACTCAATCCTACAGTTCTAACTCAGGGATTTGTGAATTCTTAAAAAAATGATTTTCAGAGAAGCCCAACATGTAATGAATAGAAAGAACAGTAACAGTGTGTCTCTTCTGAGACAACCACCTAAACTGACTTAATGTTATATCTGCTAAGTGTCAGAAAGCATATGTAAAAGTTATGGTGTTATAAACACTAACAGAAGAGAAACCCCAAAATAAGATGTGATTTTTTTTTTACAAGGCAACCAAAATGGAAGGTCAACCCAGGAAGTTTCTCAAGACTTTTCCTCTCAGATTAGTGAGAATAAATATAGTCTCAGTAATCTATAGGCTAATAGGAGAGTAAATATGGAGTTTTAGGTTTAAATAAAACACCAGAGATGTTAAAAATACTGAATAATGAATTGAAAATTTATCATCAGAGGTTTTTCTTGGTGAGTTAGTAAGGCAAGTGGCCACTACAGCACATTTGCGTTCAAGACCCACGAGGATTTAGGTGGGTGGAGTCCTCATTTGGGGTCATAGGAGCCTGTGGCAGAGCCCAACATCATCGGCTCCCCCTTCAGGCAACACAAGAAAAAGTTCTGCTCTCTTTTATGTGAGAAACTCAAGAAAAAGGCAAATAAAATTTGATTTCATAAAAACTGTTTTTATGACTTTCTCCTCTCTTTTCCATCACTATCTTATGTTTTCCACCCTCTTATTTCCAAAAGTCGATAGCTAGCTTCTCCACAAAATTCTAACAGTTCATTAGTGATGACACAGGAATGGAGCAAAACCTGCCATATTTAATTACACTGCAATCTTCTTAAAGTACAAAATCTATGCCTTATGCAAACTGATGCCAATTATTTTAAAATGAAATAAAAATGCTGGTTAGCAAAAAAAAATGTTACTTAGCTATGAATAACATATATAGGTAATACATATTTTCCATCCAGCCTAGAGTCTGATGAATTTTACGATGTAGATGTCATAGTTCCTTCTTCTCTGGAGATCCAGAGACAAAATCATAACTTAGAACATCTGAGAACACTTTAAGTTATACAAAATACCAACTACCAAATATCGAAAATAATGTTGGGATGTGTCTCATTTAAAATAAACGTGAAGGAAGATTTTTAGATGAACACTCAGTTGTGCTGAGAGCCTTGAAGTGTCACTCGTGACCTTGACTACCCTGAGGTCACACAGCTCCAGCTGAGCCCAGCCTCTGAGTCATCCCAGGCCTAGCCCAGACACCAGGGTGAAGATGCCTCCGGGGGGATTTCAGCACCAGGGGCTCTGAGCCACCCCTGGTGGTGGAAGCCTTCCCCAGACATCAAGGAGCAGAGCCAAGGCCTCCTCACTGAGCCCTGCCCAATTCTGAACCACCCAATCCACAAGCAGAACAAAATGGTTTTTGTTTTACACTTTTATGGTTGGGCTGGCTTATTAGCTACAGCAGATATCTGGAGCATGCTAGCAGTGAAGTTATGGCTGAATTTGATTTGCTATAGAGCAGTTGGAAAAGAAATGTGGTAAGCATATAAAGAGAATTAATATTCAGAGAATAACTTTGAAATTGTAATACAAAGAACTCCAGAAAGAGCATCACATATTTCCTTTAAAAATGTTCATATTTCTATCAGTGATATGATTACAAAATAAAGCTGAGATTTTTTCTAAGAAGCAAATGCCTGCTTTTTTACATTGTATTAAGACCAAAAGTCTTTTTCTAATCAAAATATGTCTCTTATGTTTAAAAAAATAGATTAAAGAAATACAATTCCTTCATCATTACAAACAACATTTGTCTCCCAGAAATCAGAGAAGAAACCTTTAAGCCGAATCATAAGCGTAAGCCCCTCTTTGAGCACAGGTGGGACCCGCGGGTGCGATGACAGGTCATCCCTGTGATTATTTTGTGTCTAAGTCACAGCTGCACTTCAGAGAGAGATTTTCTGATAGACTTCATGCAATCGTGCCAGCTCTTTAAAAGGCAGAGAGATTTTTTCCTGATGGTTTCAGAAGAGAAAGTCAGGAAAGATAATGCGTGAAAAATAAAATGATGCTGGTTTTCAGGCGGAGGGGAGTATGTGAGAGAAAATGCCGGTGGCTTCTAGAAACAGACAGCCACCACCGCCCCCACCCTGCAGCCAGCAAGGACAGGAGGCCCCAGAACTACAACTCCTGTGAACTGAATTCTGCCAACAGAGCTGCCCAAAGCCCCCAAATAAAAGCTCCGCCTGGCTGGACACCATGATTGCAGCTCTGTGAGTCCCTAATCAGAGAAGCCAGCTCAGTCTCCCCAAACTGCTCAGTTACAGAACTGTGAGCTCGCTGAGAAACTAGTCCTGTTTTAAGCAGGGAAGTTTGTGGTAATTCGTTATAGGCAATATACCCTTGAACTCAAATCTTACCAGTTCCATATAATTATAAGTTTTAAGCCTTTGTTTTAACTAGTTGCATTTTCTTTTTTAATTTATCTAAAATAAATTAATAATCGGTTAATCTTTAGTTTTTCAGACAAAGATTGTAATTGTAATACTCAAAAGTTTCCCTCCTCTGCACAGAAACAGAAATTTTTAGTAAAACAGTGGACTTAGTAAAGCTGTAATGTTCAAGAACAGTGAGGAAAAGAAGGATGTGCCTCCTTAAACAGTCACATCTTCTAAGAACTAAACATTTCCGAGTGCCTTGAGGTATATAATATTTCAGAACTAGTTTTCCAAAGAACAGAGTACAGATCGTATTTTTCAACATTTTATCATAAAAAACTGTAAGGACATAGGAAAGTTACAAAGAATAAAATGAATATTCCTAACAGTCCCCCTGGATGTAACAGCTGACGTGGTGCCACAGTTGCTTCATTTATGCGTGGGTACGTATGGCCACCGAGCCACGGTAAGCTGCAGACAACGGGAACTGCACCATTCTCCTCCTGAGAATGAAAGCATTCTTGTCATAGGCATGGTAAGAATGTCATGTCAGAAAAATCAACAGAATTCCAGTTTGGCTAATGGCCTGACCACCTATATTTTCCAATTTTCCCACTTGCCCTAAAATGTCTTTTATAACTTTTTTCCTAGTCAGAATCCAGTCAAATTCCACACTGCATTTGGTTGTCTTTTTTTTTTTTTATGACAGTGCTAGAAGAGTTCCCCTAACTCTTCTGAGTATTTTTTGACACAATTTTTGAATAGTCCAGTCCAATTGTCTTCTAGAATATATCACCTTTAGAATTTTACCAATATTCACTCTAGTGTCCTTAAATTTGTTCCTCTATCCCTGATATCTCTAACTGAAAATTAGATTTAAGTTTTGTTTAGATTCCAGTTAGGCAATTTGGGCAAGAATGTTTTTTTATCAGGTGCACGTCGGGAAACCCGTGATGTCAGGTTGTACACTGTCAGTGATGCAAATTTTGGTGACAAACACAGGTAACCACAGGAAAGGCACAGGTACCCAGTTAGAGTGGCCACCGGTTGCAGCGTAATATGCGAATGTGTCCTTCTCCAACAACCTCCCCAAACAGTTTCAGATGACTCTTGACTGACTCAATCTCTACTTTAGGATTTTCAAAATGGTGATCTTGTAAATTCGATAATCCCGCTTAAATTTATTAATTGGCAGACTGCTGAAGGGAATTCTTTTTCAAATGATACTATAGTCTTAAACAACTTTACTGGGAAATAATTTACATACAATAAATACACCCATTTCAATGGTCAAGTCTGAGTTTTAACAAACACATACCATTGCGTAGCCATCACCACGATCGACATGCAGGGCATGTCTACCACTCCAGTCCCCTCCTGCTCACTGCAGTTAATTCACCCACCTCACCCCTGAGAAACCGCTGGTCTAGTTTGCATGATTATGGTTTTGCCCTTTTAGAATTTCTCTTAATGGAATCATATTACAGTGTGCAGTCTTTGGTAACTGGCTTCTTTCATTTTGCAAAATGCTTCTGAGATATATCCATGCTTCTGCATGTAAAAATAGTTGTTCCACTTTACTGAGTAGAATTTCACTGTATAGAATAGATATAACACAATGTGTTCGTCACCAGGTGACGGACGTTTGGGTTGTTTCCAGTCTGAGGCTATTATAAAGAAAGTTGCTCCGAACATTCACATACAAGTATTTGTGTGAACATGTGTTTCAGTCCTTTTGGGCAGCACTTGAGGATGAAATGGCTAAGCAAGCGTAGGTTTAACTTTGGAAAATGCCAGAATGTTTTCCAAAATGACTGCGCCATTCTGAATTACCACCAGCTATGTCTGAGAGTTTCAGTTGTTCTACACTCTTGCCAATACTTATTTTTATTTTTTATAATTTTAGCTATTTAAGTGGGTACAGGGATATCGTTATAGTTTTAATTTGCATTTGCCTGAGGACTACAGACAGGGTGCACCTTTCCAGGTGCTATTGTATATCTCTATTTCTTCTTTTGTGATGTGTTTGTTCACAATTTTTGCCTATTTTTTAATCAGAATGGTTTCTTGTATTAAATTGTAAGAGTTATTTGTAAATGCCAGATACTAGTTCTTTATCACATATATGTTTTGCAAATATATTTTTACAGTCTGTGGCTTGTCTTTGCACTTTCCTAATAGTGCCTTTTGAAGAACAAAAGATGACAATTTTGATAAAGTTCAATTTATAATTTTTTCCTATAGTTCAGATGCTATATAAATAATACTTTCCTAACCTACAAATGAAAATTTTTTTCCAATGATTTCTTCTAGATATCTTATCTTATAAATATATAAATAAATTATTTATTTAAAATAATTTTTGTATGTGGAGGTTTTTTTGCATATAAATATTCAGTTTTACTAGCACCATTTGATGAACAGATGTATTGCAATAAATTTAATTACTTGCATGTAATTAAATTTGGGCATGTTTTCCAAAAATTAACAGATATAAACATGATCTATTTCTGAATTTTATTCAGATCATCAATCTATTTTTCTATCCTAATGTCAATACCACATGGTTTTTACTTAGATATTTTTATAGATCTTGAAATCAGGTACTGTAAGTTCTCTAAACCTTTTCCTAAAACTGTTTTTGCTATTTTAGTCTTTTATATCTCCATATAAATTTTAGAAGCAGCAGCTTACCAATTCACACACACAAACCCACACACACAAAAAAGCCCACTGTGTTTTGGTGGGACTATATTGACTCTATATATTTAAGAGACATAAGCATTTTAATAGCAGAGTAGTCTGATCCATAAAAATTTCTCTTCATTTTTCAGGTCTCTTTGTATTTCTCTCAACAACGCTGTGTAGTTTGAAATGTACAGATCTTGTACATATTGTGCTATATTTATCCCTAAGTATTTTATGTTTTATGATGCCACTGGAAATGGCATTATTGTATATCACTATGCACACTGCTACTCTCTCAATTTTTTAATTTACTACTTACAATTTAAAGTCTTTATTCGTTTCTGATGCTCAACATTCCAAATTTTACCAACGCAAGCTTTGTCTAACTGGCTTCTTGATTCCTTGTGAGGCAACCTCATGGACTGAGTGTCTCCTAGGTTAGGGAAACTAAGCTTCCCAAGCTTACTTTGTTTCTTCCCTCCTGAATCCCTTTAACACCTTAAACAAATGTTTACCCCTCCTTCAAAAGAGCCTTGTGAATGGCACCACAACGGCAGACACTCTGCTGGGAGTGAGAGGGCAACCTCAGTGAGGGGCACGGAATGCCATTTGCACCCTCCCTGTCAGGTCAAGACGGAAAGGCAGAAATCGGGCATTCCTATGTTGAAAAAATATTTGTACTGAATTAGATATTCTTCTCCAGTAGTCTACGCTTACAATAAAACTCAGGTTTGTAGAGATAAGTAAGGATCCAAATACTAATATCCACCTAATGATCAAACATCTATTATTAAGGTAGCTCTACCACTAGAATTAGACAAAAAAATAGGGTTTTACCTAGACCAAATGCATTCTCAATATTCTACTAATTGTTTAAATTTGGAAGAGTCTCCAAATGCGAAAAAACCCCAAGGCATCCTTATTTCTTTCTTTGTGAACAGACAGATGCATCGCAATGTTAGACTAAAGATCAATGGTCTCCTGCGGACGGTTTCCTGCCCAGCACCAGGTTATCAGGGCACTGACAATAACCATAGAAACCAGGACTAGCGTAAAACCGTAAAAGCGTGCTGTTCCCTCTCTCAATACCCCCTGCAGACACGATTTTCCTGCAACCTCTTTGCCAAGTAGGTCCTAGAAGTGACACTGAAGTGACACTGTGTTTTAGAATCACATCAGGTGCCTGAATCCCTGCTCTTCTGCTTTGCGCAACTGCTTGTGGGCAGCAATGGACTTAACGCATTGGACTTAGTGCAATAACAAAGGCAGTGTTTTCCTAGCTTTTTACCAAACTATACACTGGTAAACAACTTCACTTTTTTAAATCTGAAAACCATACTCCAAAGAACCCCACAACATACAATTATTTTTTTAATGTCAAAAGAGGATGGTGAATTAAGGGTAAATCAGTAGGCTTACAGAAAACAGACTCAGCGCAAGCGAAGATGGAAAGGGAGAATTGCTGGTCCAACCCATCCTCCCCCTGTGAAAAGGGAAGGTAAATCACTTCGGGGAACAGAACAGGGCCTCAGAGAGTTCAGGTAATTCACCTCCTGAGCTCAGAGCTAAGAAAGCAGTGGAGCAGAATGACAACTCGATCTGGTCAGAACAGGTTCGAGCCAGACTTTATACTAAGAACTCAGAAACAAACGTAACTTTCAACTAGACCACAAGTAATTGTATATTTTACTTAAATGTAAATCGTTTCACTTTAGTCAACTGTAACTCAAAGAGCTCCAACTTATGTTTGGTTAATGTTTTTATTTGGTTAATGTTTTTCACTCACATGTTCATGACTATATCCAACTCAGTCAATTCAAAGGTGGCGGTACTAATGAGCACTGTATAGAGTTCTGCCCAACACAGCTCTCTGCCGAACTAATGCAGAGAAAAGTCATCTCTTGAGTTGGTATTTTGTGACAACAGATAAACTCCTAAGTGTGTCTCTATTGCTTTCACATAATCTAAGCCCAATTTGGAGGAAATATTAAAACTTAATCATTTATAAACCTTCTATCACTAATTCATAATTCATATGAGGAATGTTCTTTTGTTAGTAAAATGTAATTTAACTTTGTTTTGATTTTAATCACAGACAGTGGTAGACAATGAAGGAGCACAAGTTACTGCAAGAATCAACAGCCAATAAATTTTTTGATTGGTTTTAAAACAGATAAATTCAGTAAGTGGTGATAAGCATTGTAAACCAATTTTTAGAATCCACAATAAAGTAATAGCCTTAAGGCAGAATGATCACCATTCATTGCTTCAATGAGTGAGAACTGGAGCATTAAGTATGTGTTATTATTTTACTACAAGCAATAGTAACAAAAAACGCAAAAACAAAACTAGGAACAGCTTTCCATCACTAGGGATGGGGATATGGTCAGAGCTTACAAAGCACCCCATTTGCAAATAGCCGGTGCCCTCCAAAATATTTATAAGTGTGTCAACTAATTTCTCTGTCTCCTCCTACATTTCCAATCTCTTAGAATTCCATTTCTTTTTTAAAGCTGTTGCCACTAAAATTTGGCCACTGAAAGACTGATTTTGGTCAAACACATTCAATGCTTAAAAAAAAAAAAAAAAAAAGCCTACATATCCCAAAGAAAGAAAAACCATGGCAGAGAGAATTTGCCATCCTCTGCAGCACCAGATGGCACAGATAGAGGGGTGTTGTGTACTCCGGGCTCAGCAAAGAGGTAGTTTTATCACCATCATTCATTCATGCCCCAAAGGTGCTCGATCCAAACTGATGTGGAAATTCTTTGATGACAGCTGAGACTGAAATATTCCATCTGTGTTTAATTCAGAGATTACATCCTTTATTCTTCGATGAGAGCCTTTCAGAATATAACTGTGCAATTTTTTTTTTTCTGAAAGACAACAGCCTTTCCACTATTTTTTCCTCTGCATCTATCTACAAAATTGCTTTTAGGAAAATGGCATAAGTTTAAGAAAGCATGCTAACTACTCTTCCATCTTTACTTTTAATATCAATTTGAGGCCTTGAAAAACTACATACTAATTTTGCTATATATGACAAAATGCTGTGGTACAGGAAATTTGCTTACAAAGCAGAATAACTATGCTATAGAAATTAACCATCTAAAACCAAAAACATAGTAGCATTTGGACAGATACAGATATCTATATACACGTATCTTAATGCATATATGTGTGTGTGTGCATGTGTACTGAGATATCTTAAACAGTCTGAAACTGGAGAGGGAAATGAAAAGAATAATAATTTCTGTAGAAAGAAAAAAAAACAAAAAAAGGATAAATCAATGATCACAGTAGTCAGAGCTACATAAATGCTAACTTGGTTTTTCAATTTATTTGCCCTTTCAGGGTGGAAAATAACAGGACATGAAAAATAAAAAAAAAATAGTTAACCAAAGCAAATATATAATGAAAATGTGGGCCATTGCTAGAGTATCAAAATAATAAATAATTTAACAGCATACTATAGTGACTTTTAAAAATAAAACCAAAGCATTTACCAAATACCTAAATGGTACTCTGCTACATGATACAGGGATACACCTGTCATCCTCTGAAGGCTCACGTAATAGTACCTGAAAGGGATAATTTAAACAAAGTTGAAGCAAAGTTGAAAAAAGTTGAAATACAGATGTTATTGATACATTAACAATTTTTGACATAGGAGATGTCTACTTGGTCCCGCATTTTAAGATTATATCACAGAAATCAAAATTCAAGCATCTTTGAGATAGACAATCATTTGTAGGTTTATCTGCATGAGAGTTTTAGTGTTACAGAAATGAGAGCCTGGGGAATGAGCCAGTTAATGCCTCCAGAAGCGCAGTTTGCCTCTTCTTATTGAGGAGTTAGGCACGAATCCAAGAAACATGGTGAGAATTTACAAATCTCTAAGTTCTTTATCCTGTAAAAGCTGGTTGTCAAAGAAACATCAGGATCAATGTGGGGGGGAAACTTGGCAACGAAAGGAGCCAAGGGCTTGGTTTTTATACCCAAGTGGCCCATGAAGACTGGCAAACAGTAGCTACAAGCACACACTTGCATAACTGTATAAGACCCACTAAAAACTTTCAGCCACATGTATTATTTTGTATCTTCACCAGAGGAAGTTCACTAAAGGCTTTGTGTCATGCTTTATACCCAGGGAATGTATGGAATGGGGCCTGACCTCACACCCATCAAGACTCTTAACACATTCAAATTCCTAGACTCTATATTCAGCCTATCAACCTGTCCTAAAATAACAGAGAATGAATATCTTTCTTCCTCTTGAAGGGTAATGGCTCCTCCAAGCCCTGAAAGACAGTGTCTTCAGAATCAGCCCTTCCTTTCCCAACAGCTCTCTCATTATCTTCAGAAGTTCCCTTCTTCTTTTGTATCAAATAGTCTTGTGTTAAAAGTAAAGAAGAATTATAAAGCAGAAAGATTATAGGAGTGCATTAAGATAACCTACATTCAAATCCCAGCTCAGTTACTCTATGTATACGTGGTCTACGCAACTCACGCTTTGAAACGATTTTCTTTCAGTAACCAGAGGGGAGGTGAGAGGGGATAAGGGGGGGAAGGGCAGAAGGGGTTTCAGGAACTATAAAGGACACATGGACAAAACCAAGGGGTGGTGGAAGCAGGGGAGGGAGGTGGAGATGATGGCTGGGTGCGGGGGGAGGAGTGGTGGTGGTTGAATGTAGACAACTGTACTTGAACAACAATAAAATACTTAAAAATAGTCTATTCGATGAAAAATAAGAAAAGAAATGATCTTCTTATCTATAAATAGGGGATAACAATAACAATTTTACTGTCACACCTAACAGGATCTTCAGGAGGATAAGAGGAAAAATGCAAGTGAACATGCTTTGCCAGCTGTAGAGTACAAGTGCGTGACACTTAATAAATCACTTACATTACTAAGCTCAATCTAACGAACATCCAATTTCTCCTTTACAGTTCACAGGCAAACTTCTCTTTTGATTTTATCTTCATTGTGTTTTCTCCCATCACC
Organism: Glossophaga mutica; assembly: GCA_039655065.1. NCBI lineage: Eukaryota > Metazoa > Chordata > Mammalia > Chiroptera > Phyllostomidae > Glossophaga > Glossophaga mutica. The sequence goes on from CM077306.1 coordinate 25,831,627, forward strand.
ATTCAGTCCCCATATACCACCCTGCCCCCAGCAATCACCGCCTGCTGGTCGTGTTCGTGAGTCCTTTTCCCTTTTTGCTCAATTCCTCCACCCGCTAACCTCCCCTCCCTGCAGCTGTCTTCCTGCTCTCCATCTATGAGTCTGTCTCTGTTTTCCTTGTTAGTTCAGTTCATTACATTTCATATGAGTGAAATCAAATGGTTTTTGTCTTTCTCTGACTGACTTATTTCACTTAACATAATGTTCTCCAGGTCCATCCATTCTGTCTCAAAGGGTAAAATTTTCTTCTTTTTTTGTGGCTGAGTAGTATTCCATTGTGTAAATGTCCCATAGTTGTTTCATCCACTCATCTGTTAATGGACACTTGGGCTGCTTCCCCATCTTGGTGATTGTAAATAACGCTGCAATGAATATAGGGATACTTATGTTCTTTTAAGTTACTTTTTTTTGTTCCTTCGGATATATTCCCAGAAGTGGGGTAGCAGGGTCAAAAGGCAGTTCCATTTTTAGGTTTTTGAGGTATCTCCATACTGTTTTCCACAGTGGCTGCACCAGTCTGCATTCCTAATAACAGTGCAAAAGGGTTCCCCTTTCTCCACATCCTCACCAGCACTTGTAGATTGTTGATTCATTGATGATAGTCATTCTGACAGGTGTGAGATAGTATCTCACTGTGGTTTTACTTTGAATTTCTCTGATGATTAGTGATGTTGAACACCTTTTTATATGTCTGTTGGCCATCTATATGTCCTCTCTGGAGAACTGTCTATTCATGTCCTTTGCCCATTTCTGAAATATTTGTTCTAATTCTGTGAAATATGTCATTGGAATCTTGATAGGAATTGTGTTAATCGAAGGATTGCTTTGGGTAGAATGGACATTTTAATAATGTTAATCCTTCCTACCCATGAACACAGTATGTGCTTCCATTTATTTGTATCTTCTTCAACTTCTTTCTTCAGTGTCTTATAATTTTCCTAGTACAGGTCTTTTCCACCCTTGGTTAGGTTTATTCCTAGGTATTTTATTCTTTTTGTAGCAATTGTCAATGGGATGGTTTTCTTAATTTCCTTTTCTGTTAGTTCATTATTGGCATATAAAAATGCAACTGATTTCTGGATGTTACTTTTGTACCTTACAGAGCCAAACTCCTTGATTAAGCTGTAGACACTTACTGCTCCAGTCCTGATGCCTTGTACTCTTTGTTAAAGCAAGCCCTCACGATGTTCAACACTCCCTTAAGCACAGCCCATTTCGCCTACCCCACAGGAAACACTGCTCGTGTTCCGCCATTCCGAAGCCCTTGTCTTCTGAATTTCCCTCTCCTTGATCACTGTGGTAGTAACACTGAGCTACAGTCATTTTTCCAAGAACTTTGCAGAACTAGGTTGAGAATAAACCATTAATAATGGGTAAAGATATCCCACAGATAATCCACATGTTTATTTGCTATGGTAAAATTATAGAAAACCATGACTGGAAATATTTCACATACCTGTGTTTAGAAACGAGTTATCAACTTGCAGTTTTCTATATAACTGACTCAGGAATTCTGGACAATGTTTTAGTTTACTGAATTTAAAGTATTCCTGAGGGACTGTAAGGTAAGTTCATTAAAAATGTAAACCTAGCCCTGGCTGGTGTAGCTCAGTGGATTGAGTGCCAGCCTGAGAACCAAAGGGTCACTGGTTCAATTCTCGGTCAGGACACATGCCTGGGTTGCAGGCCAGGTCCCCATTAGGGGGCGTGTGAGAGACAACCACACATTGAAGTTTCTCTCCCTCTCTTTCTCCCTCCCTTCCCCTCACTAAAAATAAATAAATAAAATCTTTATGAAAAAGAAATGTAAATCTAGGCCATTAGCGAATACTTAAGCATGGTCCTTCCAATGGAATTAAATACACACACACCAAAAACAAAAGAGAAATTGGCAAGAAAAAAACTACTTACCACCAAGTGTTGCCTTACCTACCTATCTGGTCAGGGCCCATCAGCTCTGACATCGTCTCCCATTCTGGCCTAATGACCTTCGTATTTGCCATGTAGTATTTCCCCTTACTGCATCCCTAGTGAATTTTTCAAATGGGCTTCAATGAATGATAAGGGAAGAAACCAGAATTACAGGTGTAAGAGGTAGACTGAGAGCATCATGCTCTCCTTTAAACAACTCATTTAAGCAACTTACTTGTCTAAGAAAGGAAAAGTGGAGATTAGAGAATTGCAGAGAAATAAATGAAAGGAGGAAACATAGAAGGTTTTGTTATTTGTTTTCCCTTTGGTTTTAAGAACACAGAGCAGAGATGGGTCAGTAGAGTAGAAAGGTCGAAGACAAGGAGAGGAAGGGGCTAAGCTGAAAGGTCTGGGGTTAGGAGGAAGCAAATGAGAGTGAAAGGGCAAGTGGAAGAATCAATTTTGAGAAGAAGTAATTCCAAGTCTGAAGGTCAGAAATTAGTAATTATTTTAGACAATAAGGCGAGGAACTGAGAAAGTTTATTCAAGCCTCTCAAGGTCTCTGATTTTTTTCTGTAAGGCAGTTAGGAATCACCAACTAAGAGTTAAGAGGCTAGGCATGTGGCTGGGGCTTAATGAGAGGGGCGAGATTTCAGAGTCACCACTGACGGGGAACACAGGGACCAAGCCAAGCAAAGACACCCAGTGTGTGGGATATAAAACTGAAAGCAACAAATGCACAAACAGAACAAATAAACAAACACTCCTACACTCAGACAACCATACAGTGGTTACCAGAGGAAAAGGTGAGTGGGGAGTAGTGAAGGATAGAGAAGGGCTGAGTGGCCGGTGAAGGAGATTTGATTTTGGGTGGTGGGCACATAATGCAATATACGAATGATGTATCATAGAATCGTATGTTTGAAACCTAAATAATTTTATTAACCAACATCACCCCAGTAAGTTTATTAAAAAAAAAACAAAAAAAAAAAAAACAGTTTGATGATTTTCTCCAGGAGTGTTCAGCAGCCAAGGTATAGTTGATGAAATACCAAAAGCAGATGATATGTCCATGATTTTAATCTCAGAGTCCATAGGCCTTTAATTCCACTGCCCTAAAACACACCCCAAATCATGGGCTGCCATCTGGAAAAAGTGTGAGATCAGGGATGAATGAGGATGAACCAGCATCTGAACTGGGAATAAATTTTAAGTGATGCTATGAGTGATGGCTCAGCAATTCTTTACCTTCAAGGTCAAATTCACATTAAAATTGCATTACTCTTCATAACAAAAGGTGCATTTCTTACCTGTCACTGTGGAACAGGGACATGAACAAAAACATCTCTTCCCTTCACTGAGAGAAGCTACTGCTGACAGTAAAGAACTTCTATGTGTGCAAGTGTGGCAGAGCCACTGACGGGCGTCCTACAGCCCTTACTGTACTCAATCTGTCTGCTAGCTAATGTTAATAGCCACTGTTTGCACAGGCTGTCACTGCTGTGTTCTGCTTCTTAGCCTCCTAGTCAGCGTGACATTTTTCATCCAACTGAGCTAGTCCATTTCTGACTTCCACTGCGCCAACATGGTCTGTCAGCTACTGTCACTTCCCAGATGTCAGTGGCTATGTGACACTGGTGGGGATCATGTCAGAATTGTCCTTGAAACACTTACTATCACCTCCCACAAGTGGATAAAGTTGGACACAGAAGTATTTCTTTGGTTTTCTGTTGTTTTCTTTGAAATACTCATTGAGATACCCTAATAAAGGAAAGCAAGAGTTTACGAAATTCCAGATGAATATATTCCAGAGCCTCAAACTCATGAATGCTTTATACCTAATTGCTTGAATATGTAAAATATGTAAAGTAGATTTCACAGACTCTAAACTCTTGTATGAAAACTGTCCAGTGGATATTAAATCAAATGGTACCATTAAGGAAAAGAGGTTCTTCCAACTTGATCAAAGTTCCAAAGTGTTTTTTTTAATTTTAAGATGTTGCAAAATATGAATTCAAGTGATTAGAAGGGAAATATGTGGCAAATTAAAAAGATTACAGCACATTAAATAGGTAAAATTACTATGCTCACTTCAGTTCTTACTTTATATTAACCATATTTCCTATCATGTTTATTAAATTGAAAACATTAAAATATACTTCTATATGTATGTTAATGGCACTTCCTCTCTTGCTTTGCCCAGGTAAGGAAAGCTCACACCCTTTTCATGAGTCCTTATTCTTCAAGTTATATCCTTAGTTGTGTCTGCCAAACCACCTCTTTATGGCCTATAAGGAGTTCCTTCTCCTGTTTGATTAACTGGAATTTTGAAATGGACTATTCAAATAGCCAGGGTTCAAACAAAAAAGGGAAACCTCCAGGGAGAAAGCGTAGATTCATTTGTCTTTCTTCATATTCAGTTTCCTCATAGTGAATCTCCTGTGGTTTTAAATGTGTTCACCACTGTACCTCAGTGTAGAGATTTCTTTCCCGCTGTATTTTTTTATGACACGATGCCACTTCCCGAATTCTTACTCCCTCTTGCCTGCCTGGTGGCCCAGTCAAATTCTAACAGTTACAAATAGTCTGGGTCAGCCTTCGCTCTCCATAACTTCTCTCACACTCACCCACACCCCCCCTATAGCATATATGGCCTGTAATACTTCTGTATGCACATAATCAGACTTCCAAGTTCACCTTGTCACCCCCACAAGATCATGAACTCTTTGAAAGCAAGGACAGTATTTTCTACTAATTTGTCTCTTCTGCTACTCCCCTTTCCACATAGTCACTCCATAAATAATTAATAAACTGAATATCAAAGGGCTACCTCTCCAAGTTACGCAGCACGCATATTATTCAAAACAAAATGTTGCAGATAATCAGGGGAAATTCCTGGAAGGGAATTTTTAACTATCCACTGATGACAGAGGTCACACCTAACACAATGAAAAGCAAATTTATACTGAATGAGAAAGCAATAATTTAATAGTAAGGGAATACCTGGATGAATGACACAAATAATTAATTCTAAAGTGTATTCTTGCTGTGAATACATTACTGAGTATTGCTCCATGTGGGGCATGAAATCCATAAAAGATTTCACTCTGAATCAACCATAAGATTGGTGGCTATTATATTTTTTACATTTTATATTAACTATTTGCCAGAAAAGGCAAGCTTGCTATGCAAAAGAGAAAAGAGGCTAAAAATTAAGACTCTGATTAACAACAATACATGAGAAAAAATAAATGATTGCCTGTCAAACATTCCTTAGTGAAAGTAGCTACAGGCACTGCTCTTTTATAAGGTGAATGGAGACAGAGAACAATGAAAAGTGCTTTGGAATGTCAGAGGTAATATCAAGGCTTCCAACAGAGTCGTACATAAGGGGGTTCTGAGCAAGAAGAGAATATAATGAGACCAGTATAAGGGAAAAGGCCTTCGTCATAAGGTTAGTAATTGTAAGAATAATAATTTTCATGTTCTTGTTTTGTGCCTGGAAGGCATATATAAGAACTCAAGATCAGCAAATTTATTACCAGCACAGAAAAAAAAAATCACTATTTCTTGCCAGAAGAAATTTGGAATTTATTCTCAGGTCATAAAAATAATTAGGTTAGACCAACATGTCAATCTTAATATGCTGGCCTCCCTCAAAATTCTTACCTGCTCAACCTTCAAATTACCACCACCATGCCTGCTTTCCCCTACAAATTATCATGACCTTCCTCACGCCAACCACCCTGCCCTGGCCCTGGATTCCCAACTCCCTCTAGTAAGTGACCTGTACTCTGCCCTCTTTACCCATTCCTCATTTCCAGCCTATTTGCTATTTATATGACAAGACTACTTTTGATTTCCCTTAAAAAAGCAAGGTGGCATTAAAATCCGAGATTCTATAAGCTAAACATGCAACAGAGGAACTCCCTCAAAACATGTAATAAAGTGTTAAAAATTATTTATTTTCTGACAGGTGTTGTAGAGAATAATGAAAAATCCATAAACCAAATGACAAAACCTCCTTTTTGTCCTCTCACAAATCTGAAAGAATGCAGATGAATGTTGTTGGTTTCCTGAGAAACACAATCAAGCAAAATTTTTTTTCACAAATTGCAAAACATATATATTATGACTAAAAGAAATGTCAGATAACTCAAAGCAATTTATGAATTCACCATAAATCTACCATTCTTATTTTTAATGCATTTCTTAAATAAACATGAAATGAACGGAATCAACAAATGGCTCAGTCACCTTAAAACCAACGTACTTTTGTTCAAAACTTATGCAACAGCACCTATAAGTTTGTGTTAGGGAAAAAAAGTTGAATTTCTAACAATTTTAGCTAATTTTTCTAAAAAAATTAAAGATTGCTTATTCAAGAGACACTTTACTCCATATTCAAGAGTGGCCAAAGTGTTATATATGGGACATCAACTATTCATTTTCCAGAGATAGGTAAAGTGTTGAAATAGTGACATTTATAAAAATAATACTATTACTAAATGTTGATGAAACAATCACCCTTTCTATACTAATGCCCAACCACCATCCTTGACCCACCATCTGCAGCCCAATGAAACAGCAGGAAGCAGTGGGGGAAAGTGGGCTGCAGACACCCCCACCTCTGTCCCTCTTCAAATGACCAAGGTACAGAAGGACAGCATCTTCACCGTATTCAGAGGACATCTCTACAGAGCTTCACATAGTGAATGCATATGGACTTGAGAAATTTAAACACTCAGAAAACTTGTGGTATTTCCTCATCCCCATTAACAAATACAACATTATGCAGAATCAATAAACGTAAAAAATTACAACACCTGTCCAAATTCCGAGAGCACATATCAGCCCACAAGCCTCATCTCTTCTTGTCTCACTACTCAAGCATTTTAGAGACAAAAGATGCCTCGGACAAAAGGAATACATTTCCATTTGTGCAATGGGCACAGTAACCAAGCAAGTAAGCCCAGAAAGTAAGCCCATCTAATCCAAGAGCGCTGCCATCCAAGAAGCTGCTGCCGCCAGAGCATTTGCCAACCAGATTTTGCCAGATAAACAAATGTGTTCCAAGATACAAGTTAGACACTTTTAGAAATATATTTTATGTCATTATAAACCATGACAAATTTATTACATAACATCTTGACCAACTAAGCAAAAGAGTTAACTTTCTACCAAGTAATGCACTCAGTCTGTGGGATATGATATTTGTCAATGGATAAAAAGCCTATTTAAACCTACCTAGTTTATAAAATTGAAAAAAGAATAATATGTCAAAAACATTTCTTGTTATTTCCTACTGATGTTAGTTTCATTAAAATCAGGAAAGGTCTTTTATTAGGGATGCAAACACTAATGATTATTTAACAAAGGTATCATTTATTCATTGGGTGCTTTTGTGCCAAATACAGTGCAAAGTACTAAAAATATCAGTATGGTGTTATACAGTTTACAAAGTGCCTCTGCAGAAAAAAGTGAACAGTCCCAAATATCACAAAATCATTGTTAAAGTAAAAGCAGCCAAAACCCATTAGCTTATTCACTAAAAGTCCATCCACAATTAGAGTCTATAAGCATCATTGAAAAACATAACGTTAATTTGAGTATAATAACTTAAGGATATCAAAGCATCACATACAGTTTTATTAAAATAATTATTAATATAACTTTTGTTGCTATTTTTTGCAAAATTTTTTACAGTTTAAATATTAGAATGAATTTTGAGGAACATAATTTTGTCAATGAGAAAAATGCTCTCTCTTCTAAATATTATACTATAAAGTGAGGTCAGAATTTGTAAGTAAATGACTGTTAAATCATATTCAACTTAAAGATATGTTAAATTTGGCTGATATTTCAATAAAGATCTAGCTTTCTATCTGGAGTCATAAAGACCTAGTCCACGTTCCTAAATGGCAACAATTTGTAGAGCTTCCCCTTTAAAGGAGCCCTTCCATTTCTGGGAAGACCTGGCCCTTTTCACATGCTTGACTCATGCTGGATTTTGTGCCTCCTGTAGGTATTCAGTATACCACCACCCCAGTTTTACTTATGCTAACTAACCTCACACTCCATCACTGTCTTTTCTTCTCTACCATTTGACCTTAAATCATTATTATTCTTGAGTATCTCAACCTCTTAACCTGCTGGTTAAAAAACAACTAATTGTGCCCCAGTAACTATCTTCTTTTCAGTAATAAAACCCAATCAAGTTTTAGCTGCACTCTTGCCTATAGTTAGAGACTATCTTCCTGGCCTCCCTTGCAGCTAAGTGAGGTCTAATGACTCAGTTATAACCACACATTCTGATCCAGTAGGTCTGGGGTGGTATTAATTGTCATAGATTAAATTATAATCTGATATAAAGCCCAGGAATCTTTCTATTTTAGCTCCCCAGATAAATCTAATGTATAGACAGGTTTAAGAACCACTGATAAAGTATGATAGAATGACAGGACAGACCTCTGAGAGCAGAGATGCTTGGTTCCACTCCAAAATTACCTTCTGCTCAGACTTCTCCACAAGAGAGAAATAAACCTATCTTGATTAAACCCTGTCATCTGGTCTTTGTCAAAGCAGTGGAACTCGTAAACTAGTACAACCCTTCTAGTCAGCAATGCATCATCTGGATGCTCATTAACTGCTCACTGACAGCACCAAGCCTGCATTGCTGACCAATTTCATGGATAAATGATTTGTTATTTATTTTTATTTTTTTAAAGATTTTATGTATTTATTTTTAGAGAGAGGGCAAGGGAAGTAGAAAGAGAGAGAGAGAGACAATCATGTGTGGCTGCCTCTCGCATGGCCCCTACTGGGGACCTGGCCCGCAATCCAGGCATGTGCCCTGACAGGGAATTGGACTGGTGGCCGTTGGTTCACAGTCCAGCACTCAATCCACTGAGCCACACCAGCCTGGGCTTTTTCTTTAATTTATTTTTTTCCCTTTTGCTTTAAGAACTCATAAAAACACAAAACACATCAATTCATTCTTTTTCTTTTTCCAATCATGCACCATATGATTCCTTTCCCATATTCTATAGCTAGCTGTTTGATATCCTTGTCCCAACTGATTGATCAATTTAACTGCTGTTTATATGTTAAGCAATATACAGTTTTTACCTTGATGCCAATGTTTTAGTTTGAGTTATTTTATCACATTTAACTTTTAAAAGGCTAAGTACCATCCTTTCATTCAGCTGGAGGCAGACCACAGACAAAAGCAGAGTTCCAGCCATGACTCTGAAAACTGCACCGGGGACCGGCCATGGCAGTAGGAATGCTGGGTGGCGATGGGCCTAATGTGGCTCCTGTTTGTTTCGGATAACTACGGATAACAGATGCTATCTCATACATGGAGGTTTTTGTTGACTTGCAGTAATGTAAAGTTTTAAGAACAAAAATTATGTTACCACTTTAACATAAGTAATCCAAGCCACCAATTAATGCATTGCTAAATGACAGTTTCCTGGGTTTTCATTTGAGCTTTATCAAAACCCTATAAAGGCAGCATAGTTACAGGCCTCTTGCAGATACTGACAAGAAAACTTTAAAAGGAAGTAACTTCAAGAGACAAATACTTAAAATTTTTACTTTAAAAATTTTTTACATTTCCTTTAAAAAGAAAAAAAAAGAAGGGAAGTAGGATATGAATGGACACATTTTCCTGGGATTTATTCACAACTACAGAATAGTATTTACATAGTTTGGTTCCTGATGTTATTACATTTTCACATTGAAGTTGCAGGCAGTTACTAACTTCCTATAATTTAATGTCAATGAAGAGGTGAAATATTAACCTAATTCAGAAGTACATTAAAAATTATTGTATAGATCATCTTGAAATTCCTGGTTATAAAAAAGATACCTATGTGAGTAATAATACTTCCGGTTTCTCTTTATCATTTTAATGTAATTGAAAACAATAAAAAAGTTTTAATTAAAAATAAATAAAAGTTTGTATTATAAAATAACTGTCAGAAAAGATAAAACAAAATAACCAGAAAGTTACATGTGGTTAAAAATTTGCATATTTTCATCAAAATTATCAGTTTTAAATAAAAACACATCAATTCACATAGCATTACAGTGAATTGCATTAGCAGTTAATTTACACTTTAACAATATCTATTATTAAGATGATCAAACATGTTCGCTCATATTTTCTTTCTATTCGAATATTAGCTTTGACATCAAAAATAAAGAGACAAGCATGTGCAAGAACTTGGCCCTAATTCCTCAACTCTTTGCTAATCCACTAGGCTTTGAAAACACCCCTCGGTCTACGAACATTGTACATGAGCCGTGTTTGCCGTAGAATAATTACTCCATTACAACTATTGTAAGAAAGTACTTTCAACTAAAGTGACCCACAATATGTGCTTTTGAAAAGTTTCATTAGAAGCATGTCTTTACAAAATGAGGTCAGATAATAAGTAGGAAGTTTAACAGTAGTATAAAATACAACTATAGATACACTATTTTTAAAACAGGAAATAAATTGTTCAGACTAATCAGCTCTTGTCTCTCCACTAGAGAATAAATTTTCTCAAGGTGTATTTTATTCATGGTTGTAAATTCTACCAAATGTGTCTTAAAATGAGTCAGAGCTGTAAGACTGTCGGTTAAGTAACTATGTCATGGGTAATCATGATTAAAATGCAGTGATACATGTATATATATTTTATTACCTGATACTTCTGCAGTCTCTGAGGAATAGGTTTACATGTTATAGCACCTACCCCAAACTCAACGAAGCTGACTGACTAGCGATGCACATCTCTCAAAGGCAGCCAAGCACTTGTTTGATTTGGCTTACAGAGATAAAATGAAGAAATCTGGTACTCTCACTCCCTTTTGAATCTGATCCAAGACTCAAGAGACTATTGCCAGTCAACAGTGGGTACTGAACCTAATAAGTCATGACAGTGCTGGGGATGGAGGCCATGAGCAAGGTCAGTAAGCAGTAAGAACTAATCAGGGGGAAAAGGGAAGAGAAACGGGAGACAGAGACTACATCCCCAAGAGAAAGATGAATAAGCCATGCACATCCTGAGAGAGTAACTGCTTCAGGTCCTGAAAACATCCCATTCCTGCTTTCATTTCTCAGAGGCTACCTTTCTGCTCTAGGGTTCCCTGAAATGTCCATGTTTCATCACAATAACACGCATTGAACTAGTCTGAGTCAGATTCTGCCCCTTGGAACCAAAAGTGCCATAATTAGAATATTGCCTTACATTTGGAGATGCAACACATACGAATTTGGTCCGAGGTGATTCGACAGAACTGTCATCACGAATGTCAGTCACTGTGGCCACGGAGCACAGACACAGAGAGCTCACTAAGCCGAGGCCGTGCCTTCCTGGTTGCCAGTGGCTGGCTGACGGACCAGCAGCCACACCCTGGCTACTGCTGCTCTGTCTTCCCCAGGGAAACCTGCCACTCCTGACCCACCACCACCGCAGCCCTCTCTCCTGACACCTCTGCTACCCTCAAGCTCTTTGTTTCCCAGTTTGGCTCTCTGGCTACCTGCCTACCTTCAGTTGATGTAGGGCTTACTGTAATTCTTAGTACTTACTTTATAATAATATCTTATTTAAATTATGCAGCACTACTTCCAGTGTCTGTTGGATTGCTCGTTCCCTAGTCCCTTAGCCATTCCTGCCTTCAGCCCATGCCTGCACCAAACCCACCAGACCCCCAAACCAGCTAAATTAAAGTCATGGAGAGGAAAGAAACTTTCACTTGTTTGTACTGCAGGACTAACTAAGATGCGCAAAAAAATGGGAGGAGCACTTTAAACAGGAAAAGAAATAGAAAGACTTAAGTAGCAGTTTCTTACTTAGCATTTACAAGCATGTAAATTCAACTAAGAGGAAAACCCTATGGAAGTAATTAACAAATTTTAATTATTTAATTATTATGTAGGCATACTGACTGGACTTAAAGAAGTTAGAAATATTTTAATATTAAACCAAAATATATCAGACCTATGCACCCAAGTCTCAAGTTGCCATTGAATCTGTTTCCTACAGTTGAAAAATATGTTTTCCACAAACAATCAATCTTAGATCACCTTATTAAACCTGCAATCACTATTAACTGACACACTTTGCAGTTATTAATGGAATTGGATCCATATTCCATTGAGGAAAATCCAGGTGGAACAACGTAAAAATGAAATTTCTCCCTAGTGTCCCAAATCAATCTCCATCAATATAAAGAAATCAGGTAACCTTATCTATACATGCTTCTTCTACAGCACATCATTTATATAACAATCCATTCCCACTACCTTCTCCTCAAAACACTCAATCTTTTGATATATATTCTTTAATTATTCAAGTTATATGGTTTCATTAAGTAGTCACTCCTTGTCTAATGCATTGTAATTCTGGCCCTTTAAGAGTGTGCTTCTCAAATTTTAATGTACAAACAAATCACTATGATTTTTTGTTATAGTGAAAGTTTTGACTTAGTAAGTCAAGAGTGGGGCCCAGAATTCTGCATTTCTGAGTGACGCAGATGTTGCTGGTCTGTAAACCACACTCTGAGTAGCAAAGCACTGTGTCCCAAACTCAATACCACATTTAAGTGGGCCAACAGCAACTGGACTGGAGATAATAATTACCCCTTAGGGACAGTATAGGGCTCCATATCTTAATTTAACTGCCAAGCATCTATAGATCATCTAATGAATGTGCAGCACTGATATAAATACAAGTAAAAACTGGCCCCTACCTTTAAAGTATACACTTTAATGCAGTAATGTTCCAATGTTAGTACGCACAAGAATTTTCTGTAGGGCTTGTTAAAAATGTAAATCTATGGCTCACTCCCTGAAACAGAGCTTCGGAAGGTCAGGGTCAAGTCCCATGAGTGTGCCTGTCAGGCAAATCTGATGGTCTACATTGAGAAGTACTGCTTTAGTGGAGCAGGCAGGTAATCGCAAAATTCTGTGACAGGTTGACTTTGATTCAATGCAATGTGGAATGGAAACTGAGAGGATGGGACTCTGGGACCAGGGGCAGATTCGCAGAAGATATATATGAGTGCACCTGGCAGTGAGGGGAGACAGGAGCATGTATAAAAATCGTAGTGAGGATGGGTCATGGCTGGACCTCAATCCAAGAAAACCTGAAAGCCACATCTGGAAAGAGGTGTGGGGTAGGGAAGTGGGGTGAAGGTGTGTGTGAAAAATAAGTTGGAAAGAGCATTCAAAGAAATATCACAAAAGACTCATGATTCTAGACTGAATCCTTTAGATCTTGGGGAGCCAATTAAAATGGACAAAGGGAGTTAAGATGTTTTAATTCAGCTACAAAAAACTGAGCATTCCAAAGTCTTTTCTCTCTCATAGAAGACCATCATCTTCTCTGTCTTGCAAATTTCAGACTGGGCCTTCCCATACACTTTGCACAGAAATCTGGTTACAAACAAAGTAGTCTGGGTTTCAATTTAAGTTCTAATTGATTAAGTGCCAGGAATAATCAGTTTCATAGTCAACAGCCGCAAAAATGGAGAGAAAAACAGCATCTGCTTTTAAAAATGTTGAATAAACTGAAATAGCTTAAAAAGCATATTTTTTAAATGACAACTAAAATTCTTGTCTAGCAAAATCTACAGGAAAAAGAATCCACCCACTGGAAAAATGATTGATTTCCAAAAAGCACATTTAAAAAATCATTCTCAAAATGTGTGTCACAGGGAGTTAAACTGTACTAGAATTAAATACAAAGTCATCAGTAGAGACAGAATTCCCATATTAAATTAAAAATTTTTAAATGATTGGTTCATAACTACTAATCTATTTTAATTATTTTATTATCTCTAATAGTTCCTCACTCATGGTTTCTGAAAACTAAGATTTCTATAGAGCATTCCTTTCAAAAGCAACTATAACCTCAATTGAAACAGTTCAGTAGAGATTAGGAAGGTATATTCACTCCATATTCACTCCAAGAATGCCTTGTTTGTAAGCCTTTGGAAAGCTGGTTCTTTGTAGGTGTCCTGTAATTTTGTTTTTAAAGGATAATTTGCCACCTCTTGTTGCTTTGGATACCTCTAATTGTGACATGGAAGCTATTCAGCCATTAAATGTAATATCATTTCTGTTGTATAGCCTAAAATGAAAATTACAGCACATCACACTATAACATATTGTCAAACTGGAAAGTGAATGGTGAATCCACAAGCAAAGTGATTAGGTATGAGCTACTGATGACTTGCCATGATTTTTGTTTTGTTGGTTGGGTTTTTTTTTTTCTTTTTGTAAATTACAGTGAAGAAGTTATCAGAACTTTCATTTCATATCATTTGATGTCATAAAAATAACTAGAGAGTATAATGGAGTGTTCTCAAATAATTTGGAGTGCTTATGTACATATTCTCATTGTGTCTCATTTCTTCTCCCAAAATAATTTCCTTAAGTTACGAGAGTTTTTACCTATTATTCTTTGTGGAATGACAGAGCTGACTGACCAATCATCCTGCTTTTGTCAAGGTGGATTGGTAACAAGGGACTGGTATGCAAACTAATGTAGGCAAAGTGAAGTATTGGCTCACGTAATTTAATCACAGAAAGGGCAGGGACCTTATTTAGATTTTCACACAAACTAAAAAAATGTAAGAAAAATTTTAGAAGACAAAGAAATATGAACACTTAGTGTATGTTGATTCGTAGAGGGTTCTTTTTTCTGGTCTAATAGATGTATTATGGCTAAGCTTGAAAAGGGTATTTAAATAAACAAATATTCTAGCGAGTAAATTTCCTTTATAAAAGGGTATGGAATAGCAAATCTGAAATTATACTGTGTATGTAATAAGAGGAGTAAGTATATAGTATGAACAATGATAGCCAGATTTCTCATCCTCAGAGTAAGAAACTATATGCAAGGAGAAAGGGAAGGCTAGAATTATGCCTATAGTGGTGGACTGAATCAGTATCAGTTATGGTTTCAGAAATTTTAATAGATAAACAAGTCAGGATAAAAATGAACATAAATGTGCATACATATATGTGTTAATAAACATGTATTTCCTAGCTCTGCATACTGAGGAGGCCTAGAAACAACACATCAGTAATAATAAATAAAAGTAGTGCCTAGATCCTCACAAATATTATTCTCCAATAAAAGGATCCCAAACTTGGAGAAATTACTGATCCCAGGGCTAGAAAGAAAGAAAAAAAAAAAAAAAAAAAACAAGATTATCACTGAACAACGTCAAAGGATGAATGGATAAATGAACGAGGTATACGCATACTTTGGAACATTATGTAGCCTTGATATGTGAAAGAAGCTATGGCACAAGTTACAACATGGATGAACCTGGAAGACATTATGCTAAGTGAAACAAACCAGTCTCAAAAAAATAAGCATGGTATAATTCTAGTTATATTAGGTACCTAAGAACAATCAAATTCATGGAGACAGAGTAGTAGAATGGAAAGTTAATGTTTAAAGGGCACAGTGTTTCAGCTGCAGAAAATGAAACCTTCTGGAGACACGTGATAAGGATGGAGGCACAACAATGTGAATGTGCTCACTTAATGCCGATCGATCACACACTTAAAATGGCTAAAATGGTGAGAGCGGCGTTATGCATACTCACCCCAGTAAAACACAAGGAAATGAACACATAGGTCACGAGAACTGACACATCCAACTTGGAAAACAATTTTGTCATCTGGTAAACGATGAAAATATTTATCTCAATAAATGAACTCCTCTGCTTATACCTTAAATATATTCTTAGCAAAATATTCTCAAGATCCATCCATGCTGTCACAAAATGGCAGCATTTATCTTCTCTTCTGGCTGAGCAGTATTCCATTGTGTATATGTACCACATCCTCTTGATCAAATCATCTATCGAAGGACATGGAACGTTTCTACGTCTTGGCCACCATGAAAAATGCTGCAATGAACACAGGAATACATATGTCTTTATAAATAACTGTTTTCAATTTTGGAGGGTAGACACCTAGTAGAGGGTTTTGCTGGGTCATATAGTAACTCTATTCTTAAATTTTTTGAAGAACCATCATATATTTTCCACAGTGGTTGTACTAATTTACACTCCCACCAGCAGTGAATGAGGGTTCCTTTTTCCGCACATCCTCTCCAACACTTGTTATTACTTGTCTTGTTGATAATAGTCATTCTAACAGGTGTGAGGTGGTATCTCACTGTAAAATCAGTTTTGATTTTCATTTACTTAATAGTGATGTTGAGCATCTTTTCATGTATCTGTTGACCACTCATATGTCTTCTTGGGAAAAGTGTCTGTTTAGGTCCTCTGCCCACTTTTTAAGTCAGATTGGTTTTTTGCTGTTGTTGTTGTTGAACAGCATGAGTTCTTTACATATTTTGGATATTAACCCCTTATTGGAAGTGTTGTTTGCAAATATCTTCTCCCATTTGGTGGGTTACCTTTTTCTTTTGTTGGCAGTTTCTTTTGCTGTGTGGAAGCTTTTTGGTTTGATATAGTCCAGTTCATTTATTTTTGCTTTTATTTCTCTCGCCTTTGAGGTCAAATTCATAAAATCCTCTATAAGACCCAGGTTCATAAGTTTAGTATCTTATATGTAATTTATTTTTCAGGTCTTATATTTAGGTCTCTGATACATTTTGAGTTAACTTTTGTGTATAATGACAAATATCAGTCTCGCATGTGGCTATCCAATTTTCACAGCACCATTTATTAACAATTCTTTCATTTCTTCATTGTATATTTTTGTCTCCTTTGTCAAAACTTATTTGCCCATGCAGGTTTATTTCTGGACTCTGAATTCTGTTCCATTGGTCTCTATATCTGTTTTTCTGCCAATTCCATGCTGTTTTGATTATTGTCACTTTGTAAAACCACATGATTTCACTCATATGTGAGATATAAAATTGAAAGCAACAAATGAACAAAGAAGATGAACAAAAACTCATAGACACAGACAATGGTATAGTGGTTACAAGAGGAAAAGCTGGGTGGGAGAGGTAGTAAAGGGGAGAGTGGGTCAAATATATGGTAAAGGAGGAAGATTTGACTTTGAGTGGTGAATACATAATGTAATATACAGATGATCCATTATAAAATTATACACTTGAAACCTATATAATTTTATTTAGTAATGCCACCCCAATAACTTAATTAAAATAAAATATTTAGTTGTGATTTCTTTAGCCTATTAAAAACAGAAAGACGATTGTTTTGTTGACTAGGTTCTACTTATAGGTGAGATCATATGGTATTTGTCTTTTACTGCCTGGCTTATTTCACTTAGCATAATGTTCTCCAGATCCATCCATGCTGTTATGAAAGGTAACCAGAGACATTGAAATAAAGAACAAACTGGCATTAACAAGAAGGGAGAGGGGAGAGGGATAATGGGGGAAAATAGGGGAAGGGTCATCAAGGAACATGTATAAAGGACCCGTGGACAAAGCCAAAGGGGGAAAGATTGAGGGGGGGAGGTGGGACGCGGGGGGGGGCAGGGGAAAGCGGTGGCAGGAAAATGGGGACAACTGTACTTGAACAACAATAAAAAATAAAAATAATTCTTTTCAGTAGTGCTTCAAAAAAATAAAAAGATGAAACTTTTTAAAAATGCAGCTACCATTATTCCTCAATCACTTAAAACATTTAAAATCTTCTTAAAACTTTTAAATAGGTTTATTGATTTCAGGGGGGAGAGAGATGAAGAGATGGACAGAGAGAAAGAGACAGACATCAATGTGAGAGAGAAACACTGACTAGCTGCCTCCCATATGCACCCCAACCAGGGACTGAACCCACAGCCTACGTGTGTGTCCTTACCAGGAATCAAACCCCCAGCCTGTTGGTGTATGGGATGACAATCCAATGAACTGAGCCACACTGCCAAGGGCAACATTCGAAATCTTTTAAGTTAATATTCCTTTATTCAGCAAATTCTTAAGCCTGAGGCACATAAAATTCTAACCATGATGCAAAGGTACAATGACCCTTAAAATCTAGCCTACAACTCCATAATATTACAAATTGGAAATTTTTATATTTTGCCTTAAGATGTTTCCATGTTGAATTCCAGAAATTAGGTCCTAAACCTATACAGATATGTATTAAAGACTGAACACTTCAGATATATCTCATATGGCACTACCACAGAGAAATCATCTGCTTCACCAGCCTCGAAGCAGATGGTCCTCTGTGCTTAACAGTAGCTGAGTTTTAAAGAGAACTAAAGGTAGCATGTACAATGATATTGCAATCTAGAAATGATAAAAATGGGAAAAGAGAATCTTAAGTAGAATAATAAAATGCACAGATGCTAAGACTAATGGTCTTAAGACTAGTCCTTTCCACACGAACAAATACAATTCTAGAATGAGAAAAGTAGACCTGAAACTCACAGAAAATTGCTAATAGCTAGGAAGCATTTCATTTATGTTTTCCCCCTTGTTCACTTGTTTAATCCAGCTAAAGCATGGTACCGTGTTCTACGCCTTGTGGAAATTATTTATTGGTTCCTCACATGACATGAGCCCAAACCTTGAAAGTCTTGAATTCTCCCCCTGTAACTGGACCAAAGTCCTGGGGCCACCCAAGCATTTCAAACACCCTTATAAGTCTAGAAACCAGAATAAAATACAGCAACAGGAATGCAACAAACTTATTTTACTATTTTGTATGTATCCTGCTCCAAAAAAAATTACCTGTTTCAACTGAGTTTCAGCCATCTTCTATATTTATAGTACAAAATGTTAAACTAGAAAATGCCGTGCACCAAAATAAGATTTTTAAAACTTAGTTCTTAGATCAAAAAAAGGAAAGAAATTTTCTTTTATCATTCAATAATCCAGGTGGATAAATTAAAGCACTTAAGAAAAACATTTTGAAAGTTTTCCATAGAAATGATTATCAATGTAGATTATATTTGATTATAGCTTCTTGAAAGAAATACCACCATGAAAAGACTTTGTAGTTTCTGACCCAAAACAACATTAAAAACATAAAAGGATATACCATGCCCTCGAGAAGACATTTTTATATATAAACTTGCTCTGGTAAAATCCTCCAAGAGAAGTGTTTTACATTATACTCGGAAGTAAATCCCTAGAAAGAGAAACAAAAACTAAATTATCTGATATGACAAATATCTAAGTTCTTAGAGATACTGAGAATTTTAAAAATACTTTATACAAGTGAAGGTTATGCAGTTATATCATTTCACTATATAATGATTTAATCAATGAATGCCCAAGCCTAGATAATCTTCACCTGTGTCTACGTTCTCACGCTGGAAGATCATTCTGAAATCCAATGGCTGAAATGTTTATGTGCTTATTTGATAAGCCAAAATCAAATTGTGTGTATGTGTGTGTGTATATATATATTTCCTCATTTTCTTCTGAGAGCAGACAGTATCGGGCGTGTTCAGGGTGGTGTGGCTGGACACTATTTTTTCCTCATTCTATATGAAGGACATTTAATTCTTCCATAATCAAACATCATACACCATTAAAACACGTGCACACGCTGAAAATCTACCTTCATAATCAGATTATTTTCTTTTCACCTAGTCAAACAAGGTTCTCCAATTATAAAAGGAGACTTACGCCTCCCAGTTCAGAGACTCTGAGTCTTGAATTATACCCCAGACCTGTTGCTAGTCTCAATTTTAGACCAGGCAACTAAGTTTCCAAAGAGATCCCTCACTCTGTGTGTGCCCCAGCACCCCCCCAGGCTCCCACTCCAGGGTCTCTCCAGCGACCCCTTCAGCGTGGAACTTGACGATCTTCAGTGTGGAACACTTTCAAAGTGAAATGAAAAGCCCAAAAGATTACACCTGTAAAAAGGTTGTTTCCCATTAACATTTAAAAAAATTTAATATTAGGGTTCATCACTTAGTATTTAGATTACAATATTCACTTGAGATTGTAAAATCAACCAGCACAAATATCCACTGATATGGAAATTCTGTGTTAAATTACATCAATATTGAAACATAAACTATAATCCTTTTTTGGAAAATATACAGACCAAAAGTTTGTTCATAAGCACACACGCAAAAATTATTTAATCATAATTCATTTAGAATGCATTATAATAATTCATAATTTTACTAATTATAGTAATTCACTTACTCAGTAACCAGTCACCTACTATATATATATATCCAGGCACAATGGCCTACATAGGCTTTCTCAAAAAGTAAAAACGTCAATAATTTCATCTCTTCTTTAACTCTCACTTTAAACTGTATGCTAGTCTCACAATTTAAGCTCCTCCATGCCAAAGGAACACATGCCATTCAGGAATGATAAAGAAATTAACTTGCAGTCCTAAGCTTGTTTAATTCACTCTGGATCACCATTTAGGTTGTCAGCATCAGACCTCACACATGTGGTCAGGACAGGTGCATGAAAAGGCTCAGGGATGCAGTGACGAGGTTCAGTAAGCAACCACTCTGCCATCTCGGACATCACAGCAGCCATCCTACATACCCCCTTGCTCAAAATACCTGGTGCTTCCCAAATCTAAACACCCTGATCCTTTCAATTATTCCTGCAAACATAAACAGACAATGCAAGCTGCACAGGTCCACGATGCCTTATCCATTATTCCAACATCCAAAGTGCTCTGAACACTCGGTTGGGTTTTTCTTTACTTTTTAATAAATTTGGCACAAACTACAATAACTGGAGGCCATTTATCATCTTTATCCCACTGAGTGTGAATATGACTGTGTTTTGCTAGAGCAGTGTGAATGTGTGTCACCACAGGGTGCTGCACCAGACCAGTGGGAGGCGGTAGTACTGAGTATATGGTACGTGCACCTATCGCCTTCTTAAAATCTGAAAAATTTCAAATTCCAAAACCCATCTATCTTTCAGAGCTTTTAATCCCTCTTTATTTCAGGTGGTGTCCCTTGCTCCGTCATTCAATCTATGACTCTAGACCACTCCCTCTACACATCAAAATGGTTCCTCACCTAGTCAACCTCTTATTTTTTTCTCCTTTGAAGGAAAAATGTCACACCAAACTTTTCAAGATCAACCCGTCCTGGGGCTGGCGACCACACTCCATCCAGTTTTCTGGATTCATATTCTACCACTCCTCTCCTCGTTTGCATCTTACTTCTTCCTCTCCCCTGTTCCTTGTTTCCTCTTAAACTCTGATGGATTTTTTTCCTACTCTTAAATAAATTTCACCCTTACAAACACATGCAAGGCATGCTCTCTCTCACTTCCTCTATGTTTCTGCAAAACCTTATTTTATAAAGGCTGACAGTCCATCTTCTGTTTTCATTCACTCAAACCATTCACACAATCATAGAGCGTTCACTGGGCACCCATTCCACACTGAGTACTTGGATGAATATTTCATCGTCATTGAAGGACCTCACAGTGTTGGTTGGGGAGGAGAGAGCAGAAGACGGGAAGAGACAGAACTGTAACCAACTACCATAGCACACTTTGCTAGTGTCTGGCTACAGAAAACCTGCTCTATCCCACACACTTTGCTTTGACTTGCTACTTCCTCTTCTCTTCCGAAACCACAATGCCTGACACTGAACTGCAATTTTCCTGAACATAGAGATGCATTTGTCTTTTCTCCCCCTTAGGCTAGTTAGTACCTAGTCAGTGTTTTGCACATGACAGAAATTTAATAAACATCTATTCAATAGAGTATTACTATATTTGCTTATTTAATAGCTTATAGGTGTTTTATTATATTTTATAGTAATTTTATTCATACTATGTGTAGTATAGGAGAACTATCTGTGTTCTCACTATTAAAATTTTATATGACTAATATTTCAAAATGACCTTCATTCATGACTATTCTCAAATGTCACATCCTCAGAAGAGCTTCCTTGAACTACTTTATTTAAAGTGCCTTTTCCTCCACAGCCCCCCAAACACTCACTCTGTTTCTTTACTCCATCGTGTTGGTCTTTACAGCACTTACCACACATTACTTGGTATAGCCTTTCTGCTGCTTTGCTTGTTGTCTGTTTTGTCCCCACAAGATTAGAGGCTCCACTGAGGGAGACACTTGTCTTACATTTCCTTGATATCACCAGTGCCTGGCACACAACAGGTGCCCAACACTAAACAAAACGGAAATAAAACAAGAATAAGATCTGCCATGATCAGGGCATTCCTGAAATTAAGGTGTTGAGTCTCAGAGCAAGTAGGTGACTAATTTTCAATTAATTCCACTCTTCCAGTATTATACTCGATACTGTTGCATGCACTATGCAGTTTTTCTTCCCACTTCTGTGCCAAAACAGCTTAACCTTTTATTAAAGCGTCTCTGGTCCAAAACACATTAAAATTGGGCAGGTCTAATAAATACTACCACATAATGACTTGATCCAGTTCTCTGCAGTAATTAGTACTCTGGTGATGAAATGTGCCTCCAGGTTCAAAATTTTATAATGTTTTGATGGTTGGAATCTTACCAAGCATGAAATGAACCAATAAAAAATTCTTTTTTGTTATTCTCCAAGCATTAAAAATATATATATTCTCAAAATATAACAAAATATTTTTCTATTTCTAGAAAAAAATATGACCCCCTCAGATTCAAAGGGGAGGGTTTATGTAGCATTCAAATGAAGAGTCGATAAATGTAAAATCCCCGAAAACTATAAGGTGAAAGCAACTCCTATTTAACAGGCAAGTGCATCTCAATCACCTTGTTTAACAAAGCAAGGTAACGTGCATTAAAATCTTCATTCCAGCCAAACACCTCATAAATACTATATCTTATTTTCCAGTTTTAACTGTTTCATAATCATGGTGTCTTTAATCATGTTGAATTGTTCCAGATAAGACTGCTTTTATGTGAATAGTTTCCCCTCCATACACTTACGTCCCAAAGAAAATAAGTGTTACCCTGGTAGTAGTTCAACAGCTGAGCAAAAAGTCACTTATATCATCGGATGTCATGTTTCTCACCTGGAGTCACAAAAACTACAACATTAAAGTTAAGTTTTACATCAATTGAAAAGTCAAAGCTTTAAAGGTCCTACGTACCTCTATGAATCCAAACATATTCTCAATGATGTCCACATTGTTTCATTCAAAATAAAAAACAGTCACAGATGAAAAGTTCTGAAGATGAACTATAATCACTGTACTTAATGCCAGTGAACTGTGCAAGTAGAAATGGTTAGGATGGTAAATTTTCCTAAGTATATTTTACCACAATAAAAAAATACTCCTTTATTAACTAACTCTTACTTGAATGTTAATTTCCTTATATTTTATTCTGAAATATTTATGCTTTTTTGAGGAGGGAATTTTATAATCAATTTCCTAAATGTATACTCTGAAACCTGTAACAGGTTCCAATGAACCTTTTTGGTATTTGGCACACATTCTTTAACTTCCTTTAATTTTTAAGGAGCCAAGAAAAGTGTTAAAGGAATTACTAGAAATGTGCCTTAATTTATAGCATCAAATTTGCCACCTTAAAATATGAATTTTCTTTATAAATTATGTAGTAATACAGAATGAGCTTTGTGGTAGGTGGTCATGGACGCACTCAGCATGTGGTGGTACACGAGGCAGAATCCAGAAATACCGCAGTAAGTGATACTGTAACCGCACCCCTCTAAAATGAAATGCCAGGCTTAGAAATTGGTTATTTTTTAATGATTAAGCTAACGAGTTCTGAACTTTTAACCTATATGGGTTTCATAATTACACAGCTTGAAATCCTCATCAAAAAATCTGTCTGCTCCTGAAATTCAAATCATCACATAATCTTGAATAATGCATGGCAACTCTACAGAAATTAGAACATTTCATAAAAAAAATCCACAACCTAGTTTTTTAAAAAAACCTTTACAAGAGCATAGAGCAATAGAAATAAATTAGTTGTTACTTCCTGTGACTCTCCAGCTCAACCCCTCTCTCTATACACTGTATCTCTTTAACAAGAGGCACCTTATTGCTTTTCCCATAAACTACATACATCAGGGGTATAGATTCGTGGCACAAAGACTCTAGTGCAGAGACAATTCAACAGAGCTCCAAACACCACGAGCATGAAAAGGCAAACTCCTGTGTCTACACAGAGTGGTGAAGAACTCTGGCTTTAGAGATCTGAGTGTGACTCCTGGCTCAGCCACAGACTGGCGCTGTGGCAGTGGGCAAACCACCGAATTCTGCTCTCTTGGCCGTAGATTTTTCATCTGTAAAATGGGGAAAACAGCTCTACTCCACTGGATAATCCTCAGATTCAATGAGATAATGTAAGTATTTTAGTAGTGCGGCTCATACTTGGTAAACTCTCAATAAAGTGAATTCTAATTAGAATCACAAAGAGTACTCTAATTACAACCTTGTAATTCTACAGTAAATATTTTCATGTTTAGTATACCTTCCTCAGTAGAAGGTATCCACAAGTATGTTTACATTTAGTTGGTGAGAAAAGGTATTCTATAGATTATTAAAATGCTAAACAATGATTAAATCTATAACAAAATAACACTCAAGAGAAAATAGAAGTTTTAAACATAAAACGGATTTAAGATTTTTAAAAATTTAGACTTGCCTTAAACTCTTCATATATGTATTCCAAGGAAAAAAATGTTTTTAAAGCAAATCCCACTGATAATTTACCACCGTTGTAAGACAAATGCGAATATCCTTACAAACACCATAACAGAGATCAGAAGCAATACCTAGCCGCTAAGGTAAGCAACCAACTCAGTAATCCCCATTAACATGGTCATTTACAATACTTAACTGTTTTCTAAATAGGGACTCTGTGCTGTACTTAAAGTTATTTTCCTGAAATATCCCAAGAAAATACATCTTGCTTTCAAATGTTACCTACAGCCCTGGCTGGTGTGGCTTGGTCAGCTGGAGCGATGATGCCCCATGGACCGAGAGGTTGCGGGTTCGATATCCAGTCAGGGGTGCATGCATGCCTGTGTCACAGGCTCGGTGCAGTCGGAACGCATGCGATAGACAACCGATTGATGTTTCTCTCTCAAGTTGATGCTTCTCTCCTTCCCACCCTCCCTCCCTTGCCCTCTAAAATCAATGAGCATGTCCTCAGGTGAGGATTTTAAATAAAAAATGACCTACAGTATCTATAGTAATTATTGACCATAATTATAGCAAAAACTTCAGATAGCAAGATGCTAAAAATCCTCATTCAAGCAAGAATACAACACTACGCTGACATTAAAATTACTTGTCAAAGAAAAAACACATAGCAAATGATGTGTTAAGTTAAAGAAAAGCATGTAACTGTATCAATTTTGTGTGTTTGAATATCTTTATGAAAGAAGTTTATATGCCTGGTTTTTAATGATCATTTCCGCTTGATGTGATTACAAACGATTTTGGTATTCTTTTTACTATACTTTAAATTTTGAGGTTTAATAGGTATTGACATTTTTAGTAGTGAATTAGTTTTGTGTAATTTTGAACGAAAGGAAAAAACCTGCAAAGGTGTCTTTTGTTCAAAACTCCTGTCCTACCACCTTTTATTCTTAAAATATTATTTGTTTTGGTGCTGTGTGTCACTCAAATGCAACCAGAGAGTCACGTATAAAAGCTGCCTGGCCTTAGATGAATCCTTCAAACAAAGCATTCAGACTGCAAGGGAAACGCCGTCACCAAGGCACTGGCATCGCCCCAAGTGCATGGTGAGGAGCACAAGGTGCCTGCCAGGCTGTGTGCGTGCTCGCGCCTCCAGATCTAATGAGCAGTGAAAGGAGAGATTTCAAAACAATGATTTGGTTGAAGTATTAATCAGCTAGATGTCATAATAAAAGGTTGTTTGTAAAAAAGTTAATCCAGAGCTGCATTCCTCTCCTTCTATGAAGACAGTATCAATTTTTAAATCTGTTATTTATTTTATAGAAAGTCTACTACTGTCAAAATAATGTTCTGAATATTCCAGCCATAATTAATTTCACCGTCTAAAAATTAAATTTTCAAATAAAGTTATAGCTGAAATAAAAGAAACTTTAAATTCCAAATTATCATGTTTACTTTTGGTAACATTTGGCCATCAGATACTATAATTGAATAAAGAAAAATTTTCCCATTTAAGAGGAAAATATTTAATTTTGGAAAAATCTAAGCAGTATGCTGAATTAAATTACCAGGAAACAGACTTCCATAGTATTCATTTCAATAAGTCCGATATTTATTTTCAGCTTCTGACTTGCAATGAACAGTAAAGATCTAAGGAACAGTACCTTAGGATGTTTAATATTCTACTTTTATTTGAACACTCAGTTCAAATATCAATGTGGCAAGAAGTATGCATGTTCTCAATCTAGGTTTTCTTGAAACATTACAACTTGATAAATTTTCTGTTTGTGTTTATATATTCAAAAGATACTCAAATTTAAAATTAAAACTTGGCCAACCAGAAGTTGCATTCCATATTTTAATGCATTATATATGAGTACAAAATTCATCTCAGATTGAAGTCTCTGTCAAGTGCAAAATATTGCATCCATTATATTCAATCATTGCAGTTAAATACTTCCTTAAATGGAAGTTTCCATTTGGAAAAGAGACATCTAAATAGCTTGAGTGTTTATGCCTTTGACATTAGGTCTCCCTGAGGAAATGTCAACAATTATTTTATCATTTTTTTCTATCATTTTCTTCTTTATATTACTCTTTGTTGCTTGTTTTATTTTGACGTTTATCACAGCACTTCTTTTTTCCAAGTCATCAGCGCACTGAATCTGCAGATGATTTTCCTAACCTGTCACATTCATGCCCCTAACCCCAACACTCCTCACTTAACCTTGAATCTTCCTAAATACACCAAAATATCCCCTGTAGTTTGAGGAGAGGGGCAAGTTTTGCAGCTAGCTCAAAAGAATTCTGATTTTAACTGCCATGCTGCTATTTCAGAAAATAATGGCCATTATTTAAGAACCACTGTCTTTATGTTACGTGAATATAAAGTGCACTGTCACAGAAATACTCCCAGTGTCCACACTGTGAGCACTCCCACTGCTGTGCTGATGGGAAAAATCCCCATTCCGCCCCATCGTGGGGCTCAGGGTTCCCCGGGCTGCCCTTGCTCTTTATAACTTAGGGTTAGAAGGAAAAGAACCCTATGTCAGCTCCAGGGCTCCATTTCTTTCTAGAGGATTTCAGAAAACTCTGATCATTCGAAAACTTCACTGCTCAGAGGAAGCTGGAATATTAACCACATTTTCTCATGCCTTTGAAGAAATTATTTAAAGGGTTATTTTACTCCATTCCAAGTTCTGGCCAACTTCTTAAACTGCCTGAGTGTTCTTTTTAAAAAAAAAAAAAAAAAATTGTTTGCTTTAAATATAGTTTCCAGTTTCCTGATTAAATAAGATTATATCTTGTTAAAGAGAAATCCTAGCATTTCAGGATTAGTTGCAAATATTTCTTTGTGATGATAAAACAAACAAAAAAATTAGGAAGACTGGATCAAGGTTTTCGGAAGAAATAGCCTGTGTTCCTCTGTAAGATACACGTGACTTAACTATTTCTAACTATCTAAAAAGGCCAAAACCAGAGCTTTCTGATTCTCCAGTACTTAGAATATTGGCTGTCAATATTTAATTTCAAAAAGAATGAGTGAAATAATGAAAATTTATGACAAACATAAATCTAATAGTTTAATATCATGAATAGTTTCCTTCCACAAAATCAATAATCATAGATAATAAGGAACTTAAAATAAAAACATATAACTCTCACCAAATGAAAAAATTCCAAATCAATCTTTCCTATTAAATCAAAGTCCTGCAAACTACACAACTGAAATACATATTTTAACCTGAAGAGGCTTAATTCTTTCACTGGCAATTCAAAAACTCCTGAAGGGAAGAAGCTAAGTAACTTGGCAGAAGCATAAACAAAATTCAGACAAATTTTCAAATTAAAGATGTATAGAACTAAAAGAGGGAAGAACAAACAGGCACTAATCCAGTGAGAATAAACAGGAGTGGAAAAATGAAGCCCCAACTCCCATAACAGCATGTAACAATGAGGAAACTTTAATCTGTGAGTCACAGAAAAGGGCAATTGAAACAGGCTTAAGTATAAGGTAACGTATGGCTCATATAACTGCAGGGCCCCGGTTGGGATGGACTGATTTCAGAGCTGACAAAATCCACTGGCTCACAGGCCCTGTCCCTGAGCTCCCCTGGGCTGTGGGTCCCCTTTCATGCCAGGTCCCACCTCATGCTGGAAGCTCGATGCTGCTGCAGCTCTAAATCTCTAACCAAACAAATTCAGAGAAACCCTCTCCCACAACATGAAGAGAAGCACTTTACCAGAAGGCCTCAGCAAACCTCTCCTCGAACATCTTTGCACAATCCCATGGCCATTCTCAAAGTCATCACTGGCACAGGGAATTGGATCACAGATGACAGGCCCCCAGACTCACACCTGGAGGAGGGCAGCCATACAGACTAAACCATATGGGCTGCACATTGAAGTGAGAGAGAACCTTGGACAAATTTGGAGTTCTCCTAGGAGGGAGGTAATGAAGAATGGATGCTGCGTATGCAAACAAAAAGGAGCTGTACTCCACTCAGCTACAAAGGTCAACCCTAAATTTCTAAATTGAAATTCACGTCCCAGGGACTCACAGTGGGCCTATAGAGGGTCTAATCAAACCTAAACCTAAAAGAGGAATTCCTGGCAAATGTTTGCTCAACTCTTGCTTATATATTCTCAATGACTAAGAGACCGTGCTTTATAAAGCAGCTTGTGCTTCACGTTTTATTGAGTTGACATGTACTTCCTTAACACTTCACTGGCCCAACTTCTTGGGATAACAGTGAATGAAGCTATTCCTTCTTTTCTACAATCACCCAAATACTTGAGGACAGTTATAGCAGATTCTCTTGAGTCCTC
Organism: Glossophaga mutica; assembly: GCA_039655065.1. Taxonomy (NCBI): domain Eukaryota; kingdom Metazoa; phylum Chordata; class Mammalia; order Chiroptera; family Phyllostomidae; genus Glossophaga; species Glossophaga mutica. Next base: position 25,860,456 of record CM077306.1, read on the forward strand.
TCTTCTCCAGTACAGTCCCAGCTTCTTCAGTCTTAGCAACATTAAGTACTTCCATTTCTAAATAAATCACCCGAAAGCTCTGTCAAATTTCTCTTTAAAAAGTGGCTCTTCTGTGAACCGAAAGATCGCGGTTCGATTCCCAGTCAGGGCACATGCCTGGGTTGCCAGGCCAGTTCCCGTCAGGGGACATACAAGAGGCAACCGCACATTGATGTTTCTCTCCCTCTCTCCTTCCCTTCCCCTCTAAAGATAAATAAATAAAATCTAAAAGAAAAAAAAAATTAAAAAAAAAAAGTGGCTCTTTAGGACACCACGTTATGCCATCATGTTACATTCATTTCAAACAGGTACACTGTGGCTACACTAAGCTAGCAGTCTAGAACATCAGCTTCTAACCCTATTATCAGGAATTAGGAGATTCTTCAACTTTTGTTCATATATGTAACTGCACATTTCAGATTGTCAGGCTACTGGAATCATCTCAAATCATATTAGCTTGCAGTCTTTCTGGTCTGTTAATGGTTAAGTATTGTGTAAATATGTGTTTCATTTATAACATTTTGAATTTAATATTAATAAAGATATTATATATGAACAATCTTCCATGCTATTTTACTTTTCTGATTAAAGTCTGCAAAAGGAGCCTTTCTTCTTTATTGCTAAGGAAATGTCACTTGATCCTCCAAAGCAGATTCATAACATTGAAAGAAGAGAAGCTAAAAAGAGAACTTAAGTTGAAGTAGTAAATATAAAGTTTGGTAATCCAGCCAAAAGTCTCTATAATACACTTGATTTTTAAACAGAAAAATTATATACTTATAGGACTTTTTAAAAAGCTACAATCTAGGAAACAAAGTTTAAGGAATTAAATATTCTTATTTACTAAAAATATGTTAAATGTAGGGTATCTGTACATGTAAACAGAATTTGGAACAAGTGCCTCAATGAAAGTGTTATAAGCCTTAATTTCATTCTAAGAGCAGCCCCCCAAAAGTCCAAGTGACTTACAATGTAGCTAATTAATAATACGAAGTAAGTTTGAGCTCATAGAAAGAGAAGAACTAGCATAGTAAAAAATTAACTAGGAGTCTGGTACACGACTAGTTTTATGAAATTGTTCAATAGCTAATATCTCTTGATGAAAATATCAAGGATCTAAATCACCACTTGTTTAAGTTTCAGGGGTCACTTATCAGTACTGGGCAATATCCCTGCTATTGGCCTTTTTTTTTTCTTTGTCCCTTAAATCATGGGACCTCAGATATTCAAGTGTTTTTCTCCTTTTCTTTCCATAATATGATATCTTATTTCTTGAGATCTCTCTTATCCTAAAACAGAGAGACACACACCTCCCCCGCCCCCGCATTTCAAAGACTCACCCACTTCCTTTCCATTTTAAGAAACCTAGTGCTAATCATGAAGAAGAACCAGCTAGTGAACACATGGACACAAACTGTATCAGGCTCCAGGATCCTGAGCAGCTCTGGGAAAGTGTCCTTGACTGTAATGTATTCCTCCCTTGCTGTCTGTACGTGGGAGCTGTGATACCTTTCCTTCTCACCTATTAAATCCCTAAGGGCAAATTCAATCTTCTGTTCAGTAACCTGCGACTTCTTACAATCCCCACCACTGTTTAAAAATGTCCCTTATTTCCTGAACACCTCGTTGGATGATGAGAAGTGAGGACTGTTCTCTTCACATAAGCACCTTCTTCCTTCCAAACCTCTCTCAGATCCCTCTCTCCTGGGTCACTGTTCTTACACCATAGTAATTCCTCCTGGACAAACAAGTGAATGTTTCCTTAAATCCCTCAGGATTTCTGCTGCAAGGGGTAAGAACAAAAGAGCTCTATTTGTTTGGTACATCAGACTTCAAAGTGTCACCATATACTTAATTTCATTTGATCCTCCTCCAAACCCAGTGTGGTCAGTAGGGCAGAGGTGGCTGATTTTACAAATGAGGAAACTGAGGTTGAAAGAGGTTAGAACAATAACCAGAAAAAAAAACTAGATTCAAACTGCCAAAGCCCCATGCTCTGCTATACCACACTCTACAATATTCCTTTAGTGAGGCTGGGTTTGGCTAGATATTAGGCGGATGCTATCTGATTTAAATGATACACACCTAGGCATTGATGACAGGTGCCCCAGAGGCATAGCACCCAGAGGCATTTGCCTTTTTCAAAGAAGATACTTTATAACTTATATAGCTTTCTATTTAGTGTAATTTGAGGTATATTAACGAAACTGCCATTTATAAGTTATATAAATCAAAAATGGATGTATTTAAAAAACAGGCCCCATGCCTCTTGCGCATCGATATACCTACACAAATAGCTTTGAAAGAAGTTAATGTGATGGGGCACGTTGGAGGAATGGGTCCAATAACATAACATATGGCTATGGGCATGCAGGAATGGTGAAAATGTCCGCGGTTTTCTTTTTTGAGAATTACACTTTTAGCTCTAAGTAAAGCATTATTGTAACCTCAACTTGGATTGTCTTTTTCCCTCCAACCAAACTTGAAGTTTTACACACATATCAAACATTTTCTTATATTCCCATCTTCAACGTACTCAAAAGCCTAGCTAAATCACAGGCACCATCAAGCCTGATGAGTCCTTTCCGGCCCCTAGTGGAAACTCTGCATCCCACACCTGCACACTGAGCACCCACACCTCCCACACACACACACACATCTGTGCACAGACCCCTCCCCCGCTCTCTTTCTCCACAGCTGCCAACCTGCTAAATTGCAGAAGGCGCCAGGGAGAACATATCTGACATGGCCATCATCTGGACGACTTTGGTTTAAGTCACTATCTCCCAGCACCATTTGTCTTTGCCACAGTAAGGTCACAAAGGCATTGATTCAAAAGTGCCCCTCTGGGGTTGAAACGTGCCCACAAACTGCCTCCTACTGAAATATTTAAAAGACACAACACAGCGTGGTGAAAGAAAAAGAAGGACTAGCAGAAATTTTTCACTCTAGTTCCAACTCTATCACTATCTAAAATTAAATATATCTACTAAACACTAAAGCATGGGTAAGAAATCCAAGTATTAAAAATATTTTAAAAGACCATTGCAATTGTAAAGGAGCATATAATTCATTTGGGGATACAAAACTAAGACTCAAGTTACAGCATGATAAAAATTCTTACAATTTCTTAAATTGGCAATTGATAAATGTTACTAGGCAATTTTATTTTTTTTAAAGACTACTTAAAGGTTTCTACAAAATTATGGAGCACAGAGAATTCACTTAGGATTGGGATGGTCGACAAACATTGGTTGGAAAAAAAATACAATCTGACCTGGATCTTAAAAGATCAATAAGAATTGAACAGCAGGAATAAATACATTTTACATGGACATCATACTTTTATTTCCATTGTACTTTCACATACAACTTCTCACCTTTCCTGATGAGACCGTGAAAAAGACATCACTTCCCACTCCCATTTATCAAGGAAAAAAAAAACAGAGTTCAGTGTGGTTAAATGGCTTATTCAAATAACCTGAAAATATACACACATATATTCATCCATTCATTCAACTCCACTCTACAACTATCTGAACAGTTATAAAGTGCCAGGCACTGCTGCAGATACCAAGACACAGCAATGAAGAAAACAAAGGCCCTCTCTTCTTGAGGTTTACATTCTGTAATATATAGAATGAATCTTGGACAGGCAGGTAGAAGGAATAGGGACACGCTAGACGAGTGAAACATTAAGGAAGTTATGGAGCAAGAAAGCATATAGTACATTAGAGAACAGTCAGGTAGTAGTTTTATTACTATTGAGATGAGAGAAGTTTGAGTTTGAGAAAGATAGTTTGGCGGCATTCTGGGGACTCTGAATATAATGTACAGATAAGAGGTTTGGATTTGATTCAGTATACACTGGCTAAAAAAATGGTGTGACTTAAGCGTTACTTTAGGAAGAAGGTAATCTATATTAAAAACAGTAGTATGTTAATTGCACTTACCACATACAGCTGACTTACTACAGGCTATATACCCTCCTGAACACTTTACATGTATTAACTTATAAAACTGGTACTATTTTTAGCTCCAATTGTCCATGAGGGCACTAAGGACACACACATAGCAGAGCCAAAAACTGAACTGCCTTTGCTGTGGAGAATGCAAACTCTCAGTCCCTCTGTTTGCACTCATGCCATAGAACACTTGCTGGGTAAGGAGGGAGCTAAAGGGAAGTCCACCAATTCCTTACCAATTAACTAACCCTACGTTAGATTTTATGCATTTTAATTTGATAGCTGTAGAAATACAATGAGAGGAATAGACACATGAGAAAGGTTAAAGGAAAGAATGAATTGTTTATTACATAACTAAATTTTAAAAACGAGTGCCTGTTGAACCCTGGAAGACTACAAGATGACGCTCTTATCTATAGAAACAGATAAGGACATCAAGGAACATGTATAAAGGACACATGGATAAAGCCAACGGGGCGGGGGGGGGGGCAGTTAGGACTGATGGTGGGAGGTGGAGGTGAGTGAGATGGGTAAAGTGGTGGAGGGAAAGTGGAGACAACTATACTTGAACAACAATAAAAATAAATAAAATACCACACCAAATTTTTTTTAAAGAAATAAGGAAGTCAAGTACAGGAAGCCAACTTGGAGGGAGGAAATTGAGTGGTTTTCATCGCACCAGATGGTATCAGCCTTCTAGGGAGGAAATGCAGAAATGGACTTAGGAAAGCCATCAGCTGGAAGTATGGTGCCCTTTAAGCTCTTCTTGGTTCAGATATTTCTCTTGCAAGATGATGCCTTAGGCCACATGATTGCTGAGGTCTCTCTGGATCTAAGATTCTATAACCGTGTAATGCTAAAAGCAGAGTAGTTTTTTAAAGTTCAAGATGAAATTTTGGGGCCAAGGTAATATCTTTGTTCTTTACTGGCTTCTACATTTATTTCTGAAACATTTAGCACACTTTGTCTCAAATATCATTTCAAAACTTCAACATCTATAAACCAAAGAAAAAACTTTAGAAGAAAAAATCTAAAACCCCATATTCTTATTTGTTAAAAGTCAAGGGTTTAAAAGGTGCTTCCCCTTGAAATGGGAGTCTTACTGACAAAATGAGAACTCAAAAATGAAGTAATTAATTCAGAACCCCCCCTTTTGAAATAATCTTACTTAATTTAGCATACCCTATCCTCAGAAAAACACAATATATCTCGTACATTGTTTAACTCCACACTGAAAGTGTTACAGTACCTACTTCATCACAACCAGCCATTAACCTTTCAACTAGTGAATAGCAAGATGAGAAGTCTGCACCAAAAGAAGGGGTTTTATAAATGCAAAGATTTAGCTTTAGACCTTCTAAAAAAAACTCACAAAAGCATAGGTAAATATCAGTAGAGTTGGTGACCATGAAGACATGAAAACTGATGGTTGAAATATAAAGTATGATTTTACTATCCATGACTGAGTCTGTGGGTTTTACTAAAAATACAGTGAACATTCATTTAGAATGAAATAGAACTAAACACACCATCACATTCAGGGAGTTATCCCCTGTGAGCCGGCGCACTCCACTAGAGGGCAACAGAGTGTGCTCGGAAAGCAAGTTGGGCTTAAGGATAGTGTCTGGTTTTAGGTCACAGTTCATTCAATGCGCAAATCAGCCTCCGCTTCAAAGCCACGTGCAATCCATGAATGCTTCTTATACTACCAAACACTATATTCTGATGAAAGTATTCTTATTCTAATGTTAAATTCAATCATATTGGCATTTTGATCTGTTAGTAATATACAAATCCAAATGTTTGACATAATAATAAAGAATCCTCCCATAAAACTATTAATTAAAACAATTTAATAAATTTAATAGTTTTTAAAAACAGACTGTGTTGTAAAACAGTTTGATGTTTTAACACAAATTTAAAACATTAACAGTTAAGTCAAAACACAGGTTAAAAAATACACTAATTACACTACTATATTATTAATATAACAGCTAACATTTGAGCACTTACTATGTACTATACTGTACTTAAAACTTAAGGTAGTTTTCTTACAATAACCCTATAAGATAAAAACTAACATTCTATCCATTTTACAAATGGGAAACTCGAGGCTAATAGAAATGAAGACACTTGCCCAAGGACACATAACTAAGAAGGAATAAAGCTGAACTGAGACTTTAATACTTGAGTTACCAGATATTATATATGACCCAGGAAGCCAGCTCACCCTCTCAAGGCTGATCTATGCTAGCTGGAGTCCAGGAGATTTTGGCATCTCTCCAAAATAAACTCTGATGACAGTCAAAGTTTTCTGAAAAATAGAAACATTCTCCCACGGTACTTTCCCACATAATATAGTTTTCCTTTTGTACATTTAGTAAAACCATGGCAGTAATCCAATTTACATAATACAAGTTTTATACTCTAGCATTTCAGTATTATATTGCAATTGTCGTCTACAGCCAAGTCAAAATAATATAATGACAATTCACGAGGAAAACAATCATTGAAAAAGTTCAATATTCAAATGTTCTCACAATCAGAAATTAGCAATTAGTGAAGAATAAACTTTGCAGTGGCTTATTAAGCATTAATCTTTAGACTTCTTAGAGCTGCTATATATTGCAATGACAAATTGATAAAGGGATGTCACTGGCTCTTGGGTGTGGCAGTGAAACGACTTCCACACAATGCAAAACAATGGCATAATATTCAAGTCCCAAAGAGTGAGGGCTCAGCCAATGAACTGAGAATCAACTTGTGATAGACTTTGGAAGGAACGCACATAGCAATCAAATAATCTGAAGATGCATTCCCCATGCTAGAAGATCTAAAAAGCCCAAGGAGTATGAAACCTGAGAAAGCCATCATCATCACTTTAAAAGTTTAAAATTGCATAAGGAACAGTGTATAAGTATCCTATTGCTGCTACGATAAATTACCACAAATACAGTGCCTTCAAATAACACAAATTTAACTTATATTTCTGGAGGAGAAAAGTCTGAAACGATTCTCGATGGTCTAATATCAAGGGGTCAGCAGCACTGTGTTCCTTCTAGTAACTCTATGGGAGAATTCATTCCCTTGCTTTTTTCCAGCTTCTAGAAGTTGACTGTATTCTTTGTCTACATTTTCAAAGCCAGCACTGGACAGTCCACTTTTTCTCACACTGTATCTCTCTAATATGAAATCTGCTGCATTTCTCTTTCATTTATAAGGACCCTTGTGATTACACTGGTCTCATCCAAACAATCCAGAATAACCTCTCCATTTTAAGGCCCTTAATCACTTTTGCGGAGAACTTTTGCCACAAATCCTGGGGATTAGCATGTTGATGTCTTTGGGGGCTATTATTCTGCCTCCTGCAGACAGCACAGTACATAATTTGTGCACATTCTGCAATCTATCTGTGAAGTAATTACTGGAATATAGCATTTATTTATTTGTATCATTCTGCAACAAATGTAGTCTACAAAGTCCACTTGGAATTAAACTGTACCTGAACTGAGTAATCTGCAACCTGAAAAAGGGGACATAAAAGAAAGCAACAGAGGCAAAACTGGCCAGGCCATTTACAGGAAATTAGATGCAGGCTTCAGGCAAAGACAGTTGAAGCCAACTATACATGCATGACACCCTAATTCCGAATTAATTTTGTTATATTCCATAGTTCTGTTATCTTTTTTCAACAATCATGTAACTGTATAAAAATAAATTTTTGATTACTTACAATCGATGAATGTTAATAATTAGAAATTATAGATACAAACACCCAACACACTGTTTGGCACATTAAAGAAGAACCAAAAGAGTGTCGAAATTTAAATTCTAGGCTCCAGAGTCTGATTCTGCTGATTATTATACCTATGTGGTCTTCAGCAAGTCACTTACAACTTCTGTGGCTTTTCTCAGAAATTAAAAATAGGGGTAATATATGGCTCCTGCCCACAGGGTTGCTCTAAAATAGAATATATAAGTGCAAAGACATTCCGGGCTACTGTTAGTGCTCAGTAAAATATTAAGTAGTCATTATTAGGTGAAATAAGGCAGTAGCTTTGGGCAGTCAGAGAAGAGACATTAGTTAAAAGCTGTAAGTTCTTAGATATTTATCCCAAAGAACTTGAACTACCAGACTGATACACAAAATGGAAGAATTCTGAGAATGACTGTCCCAACTGGATAATTACTAATTGTCATCACAAATCTTATACAACTATTATTTATCATAAGATACAAAATTCCAAAGCTGTTCCAGCCAAAGGAATGAGAGAGGTAAGACCAAAGACAAACTACTTCTGGTGCCAAAAGTTCAGAAAGTCATTGCTTTTATTTAGAAAACTGACTAAACTATATTAACCCCATGTCGGATTTTAAGTAAAATACCACTTAACCTATAATTTTAGTCTTTACAGAAGTGTACTCTATGGCTATAAATGGTTTCAGCCTATAGTACTCTCTAAGTTTCTGCTTTTCCTGCTTCATCCTTTCCAGCTAAGCTATCAAAGTTCCTAATCAACATTTCTTACATGTAGTGAGTCTTCTCCAAGAGTTGAGGTACGTGGGCTTTGGTGCCAGGATTATGTGTATCCATCAAGGTTGTTAGGGGCTTTCCCTCTATGTTCCAAATACAATAGATTATTAAATAGCCAATTTGAAAACAGGTGAGTTGTCATTTTATCTAAGTTCAAGGCTCTTAAATGTCTAAAGGCTCTTGGGTGAATTTCATATGTCAATAAACATCCAGAAGAATCATTTATACTTACTTCTTAATATAAAACAAGAAAAAGTAAGGTAGAATAAAGTCTGGCAGAACCTTCTTTCCACACTAGACCTACGAACTATGAGAAAATCTGAAGACCGCAGAGAGGATGTGAGGAAAAACAATCAGTGATGCTCTCTTTTGTTGCTTAAATTATTTTAAAAAAGAGATAGGAGTACAATATTTTCTGGCAATATCAAAAGTATAAATTCCCATGAACTCTGCAGAACAATACAAGTTAGGCTTCATGGAGAAGAGAAAAGTACATTATGGGAACGGCTAAATATCAACCCAAACAGCACTAATCCTTTGCTAGGATTTTAAATAATTATCTCACCTTTCCCACCTTATTTAGTAGCGATAGTGAAGTCCCTTTAAAACAGACATTACATACAATAATGTTGTTTCTGAGTCTAAGGTAATTAAAAAGAATTCTCTAAAAGGAAGAGCTTTGTAGAACAAATTATTTTCCTCGGCACTGTTCATGTAAACAACCTTGTAATGAGGTCTTGGATGAGCTGAGGTGAGACATTTTCTTCAGCTCTTCTTAAACTTGCCACTTTTTGGCTTTTCATGTTAATACACTGGACATCAGTGAAACTTGAGAAAGGAAGAACTCCTTAACTAACAACCCAAGTACCTCACCTATTTCAAAGGAAGAAGATGGCTGTGGAGAAGCAGCAGAAAGTGAAACAGTGAAATACAGAAGTCAAAGTCCTCCTTTAAAGTTATGAACATAATCAATGTTATTATTCACCGTGAGACCAAACAACAAAAAAGAAGTATGCATTAAAACCATGTAAAACCAGAGTCAACTATAGAGAATAAAGCCTTCTTTTCCACTCATTAATTCAGTGAGTATTCTTTGAGAATTGAGTTTGGATAAGATATTGTACCAGATGTTATTAACACAAGGAACATAAAAGAAATAAAAATATCCTGGTCCATGTCCTCTAGGAGCTTACAATCTATTTAGGGTGATAAAATCCCTCATAAAGTGGCTAATTGCAATGCAAGGCAAACCAAACCAGGATCAAGTCCCAACAGGAAATAGGAAAAATAAGTGGGCAGAATGTCTGCAAAGACTAATTAAATTTGAAAAGCCCAAAAAGATCTTATGAAAAAAAGGACATTTTACCCAAGTTCAATAAATCACTAATATACATTCCAGTCCAGCTGGTTAACACACACACGTACTCATGCATCCATACCTGATATTGCAAAAAACAATGCAGAGAAACGTGTTTATAGATATAAATTGGCCTAGTGCACACAGCACGAAGGATGCACAGCAGAAACCCTGACGCAATGATCTCCCAGAGACAGCCGTAGTTCAGTTCTGAAGGACACATTAACCATTGTTACGAGGTGCCTAGCACAGAAGTAGTAATAAACAATGCCCCAACATCAATAATCCAGTTTATTGTAAATGAACACTTTATACATTTTTCAGTTTGGCATCAGAAGAAAAATCTCATTAAAACAAGACATTTGCAATGGAATTATTCCCAAGTAGGTGGCAAAACATGTTCAAACTTTTTCTTGGAATACTCAATTCAGTGTTTTACTTGAGCAATGAAAACAAAAATATCACAAAGATAGTTGTGGGCAATTACTTTAAGAAAAGTCTTCACCATAGTTCATTACAAGGCTTTCCCCCCCATTTTATTCTCTACTTTGAAACATGTTCAAATCTCAGGCATAAGTTGAATATTTAGCAAGGACCAAGAGTAAACTCCAGAGACATCAATGACAGCGAGAACTCCAACAGCCTCAGAGCCTGACACTAATTTACTGAGACGTATCAGGAACTCTTGGGAATGAAGTGTCTGCTAATTAGGCTACCATGAATAGATTCCCAAACTTTGACAAAGTTTTTCCAAACACCTGATGGAGAACTTTGATTTATGGGCTATCCAGGTGAAACTGAACAGATGGTATCTTTTAATAATAACTGACACATGAGTTTGTTAAGGATCTCAATCTCTGGAAAAACACATAGCTCTATAGAGGAAAACAGAGGAATATTTTTAGAGTCATCTACCTTATCTTTGTCTTCCACGACATCTGCCAAGATATCATCTGGATCCAGAATTCCTCCATCTGTGTATTCTAAGTGATGGATCTTCACCCAGTAGCCAGGATCCTGTAGAACCATCAACAAGTTTCATGACTCAAGCTTGTCAAAAAAATAATACATGTTTTAATTTAAAAGAAATAAACTGGCTCATTAAAAATATGGTCTAGTAATAATAAAATGCTTAAACACCAAAATCAAAAGTTAGCTATTTACTTCAATAAATGTTCAGCATTTTATCCTGTTCAATGTGAATAAGTAAATCAAAGTTTACACACACACATACACACATTTCATCGAGAATTTTTATAAACTACAATTTAGGTAATCCCAAGAATACTCTGAAAAAGAAAGATCTGCTTCAGGGTACTTTCTGAAGCTGAGGACTGGAAATTCAACTGAGGTTCCAAAGCTGCAGAGGAATAAAAATCAAAAGGCAGAAATCCGGGATGGCCATAGCGATCACTTTGGAACATACTAATGAGGTGGGGTGACCATCGACCCTGAGCCTGTTTGGAGCACCATGCTCCCTGCGTGTCCTCAGCTCTAAGATTTGCAGCGAGACCGGGAGGAAGTTCTCCACTGGGTTCCATTTGCTGCAGTGCGACAGCAACTGAAACTGTGTCAGAGCTGAGGAGGGGATTCACTCAACTGGGGTACTGATTTAGGAGATTTCCAAGTACTGGTTTTAAAAACACCTGCTTAGAAGTATAAGGCTTAAGGAAATAATTGTTTTCTCAACTTCATATATGGCTAGATATACTGATACTACAGTTTAGAATTAAATAATGTAGCTCATTCAGTTACTTATGCACTTCCCATTTCTAGAAAAGGTATGAAAGTGAAGCATTATACTAATGAGACAAGAACATGAACCAATGAAAAAAATTAGTAAAGTTTTTATCAGAAGAGCAAAGCTATAATCAATTTGGTTCTGTGATTCTTAGAAAGCCTCTCAAACTGGGAAACTTTTGAGCCATAAATCACTCAGTTTCCAATAAAAGGATACCAGTTTGTGAAAAGAAATGGAAATTCTAGGATAAAGCTCTCAACCTTTACTACATAAATCTTTATAAAGTATTAAGAACTACCATTACCCACGGAATTCAAGTGCAATTCTACAAAAACTAATAGAAACAAAAGGAGGTTGTCACAGCCTCCTCTTTAACTGTCCTGTACTATTAAATAATAAGTCAAGTGCATACCATTAAATAATAATTCTTGCAAAGCATCTATGCAAAAGGCTACTGAAATGTGGCCCAAATACATAGCTTTTCAGTAATCAGACTTGATAAAGTAATGGGTTTTAAAAATTCAAAAGAATTCTCCTTAGCTAAGCTTTTGACATTTCAAAATTAAGTTTTCTATAGAGTATCTTAAGAGATATTCCAAGCACAATGAAGGGAATTCCTTTTGCTTCTAATACTAGGTAGGCTTTTAAGTGGAAACACTAATGATTTATTAGGAAATTTTGCTTGATTCTATTGCCCAGATACAGAACACAAAGATGTGAGCAGTGATTATACAACCAGGTAAGAAAAGCATAAGATACCCCTCAATCAGAGATCTTTACCAACTCAAGGTGATTCTTTCCTGTACTATTAGATAATAAGTCAAGTGCACACCATTAAATAATAATTCTTGTAAAGCATTATTGCTTTAAATGCTATAAGAGGTAAGCTAATGACAATAGACTAGGTTCTAAATAGGGAGAATACTGGGGTTCTAAATAGGGAGAATACTGGGGTATACAATGGCCACTAGACTATGCAGAAAAGAGAGCAAGAAATAATTCCCCCAGTAATCTTTCAGATCTGAATCTTTTTGCTATGGCCATGCCACGAGCAACACACTTCTCCAAAGCTACCCAGGACTTCTGGCTTAAATCTATGGAGTATTACATCACCCTGGTAAAAATAGCCTTCTTACAAAAGGAGTTCAATTTAATTAATTTCTATTAACTTCCCCTGAGTTAGTTTTTGATATATTACAGGGCTGTAGATAAAAATCTGTTGATTTTAAACATGTTTGTAATAGATAATGTATTCTAAAAAGTTTGCTTTCTTATATTCAATTACTTAAAAGTTGGCATCTATTAACTTGTCTACTTTTTTTCTCAGGTTCAGTTTGTAGAAACAGAATTCATCAACTAAGTCTAAAGTAAACAATTACCCCTCAAAAACAACAGTACAATTTAAAGTATACATCTTCCTGGTTACAAGTAGGAGCAGAGAGATGAAAACCAAAGGCTGATTTAAAATATGGAAATCAAGCAACAGCAAGGGAGAGGATCTGATCAGTGGCAAAGGGAGCAGCAGACAAGTCCAGCAAGGTGGGGTTGTTGAGTCACATAACTTCGCTCCCTCCCACACACTGGTGGGATCTAAGATGTTGTGGAAAATGAAGCACAGGAATTGAAACTAAGGCATTTTTTCCCCTTCATTCAAAAGAGTACAGAAGTTAAAAGTTTTACAGAATTAAGGAAAGGGATAAAAGTAATTTGATATATTTTAGAATCACATATTCAACAACCCCTAAAGAAGTTTTTAAGTGAGATATATATTGACAGAATATTAAAAAGACTGTGCAATTATAACTCCCCCCCCCATTCCATATTGCTATTGCATTTTGTTCACGTCAAAGAAGGAAAGGCTAATTGTGATCACACATCTAATCCTGCACAAAAACAGAAGCTATATGAAAGGAGTCTCAGTTAATATTTTACACATCCAGTAGAGGTAAATCAACAAACAGTACACACCAACTGTGCTTTTTGTCCCCGTGGTATTTTGGCCATGGTGTGATAGATCACTATAAAAATACACATAGAGCATTAACAGCCAACAGCTACCACAAAATCATAAATTCACCCTGACTCCTTTATGCATGTAAAATTTCAACTATTACCTTGCAGTCCACATTTTGCATTTCATTTACTTGCTTTTATTACCATCAGGAATAAAATTGATCAAACATGAAAAGATGTTCACATACGTGTCATGTTCACACAATCACTTGGAAAATATACTGTATTTTTCATGATTATGACACTTAATCTACTTTGAGATTGTAAAAATATCTAACACATATAACTTTTAAATTATTTTGAAAATGTCTCTAGTACATGTGCTATGAAATAAATCTTATCATACTCCTAGGACCATCAAAATATTGAAACATCACATAACATGCATTATGTTTTCTCTGCTTCTGATAGTATCTTATCTGTTTGTTGTTTTTAAATAATGCATGGTTAACTTTAACACCATTGGAATTTGAAAACAACCTACAAGGGTGAACTGATATAGGGAACTAAAACATATGCATTATGGGAAGAAGAGAATTATGGGGTACTTTTAATGATCAATGTAAAAGTTGTTCCAAAAAGGCACTGATATTAACAGCAACAGATATCTTTTCACTGCAGGTAGATGACATGAAATTTGCCCCTATAACTTAGAAAATTTATATTAGCCATAGTTCTGAAGAACAACAATTTTCCATCTGCAATACTTGGAGGAGTAAACTAGCAAGCCAGATACTAAAGTGCTATGACTACTGAGCACTGAGATTATGTCGATAATCGAAAGAGGGAAAATGTGGAGGTTTCTAAATAAAATACCTGTGGCCCAACAGGAGAAAAATACCCTGCAATGGTGGCAGGGTCGAAATGAGAGGAAATCTCTGCGAAGAAAAGCCAATGTCCAGAGAAGGGCTGTGTTTATCAGTGGTGGTGATTACCATGCTCAATAATGTAACTGCTTTTCTGTGGCTTTGTAATTTCACAAGAAAAACCTTAACCACTGGAAAATAACAACAATTATAAAATGAAAGTTAATGGAAAATTAGAATTTTCCTTGTAGAATTTAACTCTGTGAATTTGGTGCAATATAGCCAGAAAATAAGATTTTAACATTTCCATCATTATCTTCATTATCATAATCATCATAATAGCATGTAATTTGTTTTACTACCTACTATAGGCTAGGGCATATAACAGGTACTGCACATTTTATATGATTAATTCATTTATCCTCAAACAGACTCATGAAGTGGTTTCCAATCCATTTTAGAAGTGAGGAAAGCAAGGCACAGGCAGGTAAATTAACTTATTCAAGGTCAGATGCTTAATAAGCAGCAGAGACAAAGGTTCATTTTTTTAACAGAAAAAAATTTTATATGAAAGAACAAAAGGAACCATTACTTAAGGATAAGGCAAGGAGGGATCACATCCATTACTATTGCTACTTGACTCTGCGGATCCAGGCAAATCCTTCCTCTTGGCCTCAACTGCTTCATCATTAGTGATCCTAAAGGACCTATGGCCTTCTGCACAATGTACCACAGAGAGTCGAAGTGTAGAGGACACAAGAGTGCAACAGTGGAAAACTGTAAAGTCTTTGTGTGTGTCTAGTGTTTCACAAGTGAGGGAAGGTTCCAAGCATAAATCCTCAAAATCATGAAATCAAATATTTGGTAAGCAATAAAAAGAAGATTGTCCTGCAAAGGAAGAAGTTGGGTCATTAAAACTTGTGTAGAGAATTATGAAGTTTTATATGCACGCACATTCTAACTACTTCTCTCATCATCCTTTGAAGTTATTCTCCCCTCTATTCTATTTTCCCCTCTAAGACCAGAAGAGAATCAGATGCCCCAGAATGCACCCAAGAAAGACACAGTGGTCAGAGCAGGTGTGGAGACTAGGGCAGGCAGGGGACAGGAATAACACCGAGCACAGACGGAGTAGGGGAAAACAAAGAGTTCCAGAAAGTGGTGCCACAGCAAAGACTAGCAGAGCAGCACTGACACGTGAAAGGAAAGAATTAAGCCAGAAAAAGCACAAATGAATATAGAGTTTATTATGAGCTAGTCTGGTCTTCAGAATATGCCTCTATCTTCCTGAAATAGATCAACCAAGAGCAAACTTGAGAAAAGACTAGGAGAGGAAGACGAGCTGATGCCACTTTAACCAAGTATGTTTCCAAAGAATTCAGGAAAACTAGAAGGGGCCAAGAGGTTTTATGCTGGGTTGAAAGTAATATCTGGAGAGTTCAAAAACAGAACTATAAATCTCTACTTCTAGCCTTAAAAATCTATAATCTAACATCAGGTAAAAGAGACTTTAAGAAATATTACTAAAAGTAAAGGGGGACATCACATGATGATAAAAGGGTCTAACAGAAAAAAATTTAATTCTAAATTTGTATGTACCTGATAGTATAATTTCAATACATATATACTGCCAAAATGAACAGTTTTAAAAAATTCACAATCACAGTGTCAAATTTATGGCAGAAAAATAGAAAGCAAAAAATGTCAGTGAGACATAAATCATCTGAACAACACAATTAACAAAGTGACCTAAATTATTTATATTACATACATACACCCAAAACACTGCACCCTAAAAGATTAGAAAATACCTTCTTTACAAATGCACATGAAATAAATATATACCAAGTTTTAGAAGTCTAGAATTATTCAGAATATGTTCACTGATCACAGTGGAATCAACTGCAGAATGGTATCTAGAAATTATCTGGCTGTTTGGAAATCAGGAAATACATTTCTGAATAATCTATAGATTAAAAATATAAAAATTAGGAAACAGTTCTAACTTAAAAATAATTAAAAACAAAAATTGTGTGATGCGACTACAGCAGTGCTTAATGGTATATTTATGCAAATATTAGCAAAAAAGAAGACCTAAAATCAAGGAGCTAGAAAAAGAAGAGCTAGCTAAATGCAGACAGAAGAAAGAAAATATACAGCAAAATTAAATGAAATAAACAAATATAAAACAAATATATCAAACTTGGTTCTATAAAAGGTTTCATAAAATTGATAACTACCTAATAGGATTGGTCAAAAATAAATAAATAAATTTCCAGCATCAAGAAGGAAAACAATAAGAGATATTATCAAAGATCTTACAGGTCATTAGAGCTATGAAACTGACAATTTATATAAAACAAATTCTTTGAAAAATATAACTTATCAAAACTGGCAATAGCCCTGACTGGCATGGCTCTGTTGGTTGAGCATCATTGCCAAGTGAAAGGCCCCCAGTACGAAGTGTGGTCAGAGCACATGCCTGAGTTGTTGGTCGGTTGGGGGGTGTGTGTGAGGGACAACTGAGGGGCAATCGATGTTTTTCTCCCTCTCTTTTTCCCTCGTTCCCCTATCTCTAAACATAAACAAGTAAAATATTTTAATTATTATTAAAACTGACAATAAAAACAGAAACTATGATAGTACAAAAAGACAATTAAATAAACCAAATGTATTACTTATAAAAATCTTTCTCATAAAGAAAATACCAGGCTCCAGTGGAACACTACTCAGCCATAAAAAAAGAAGACAATCTCATCCTTTGCCACAGCACAGATGGGCCTGGAGACCATTATGCTAAGTGAAATAAGCCAGTTGGAGAAAGACAAATAGTGATGAACAAAATAAACTAACAAAATAGAAACAGACTCATAGAGAACAGACTAATGGCTGTCAGAAAGCATGGGTGTTGTGGGGCTAAATAAAATAGGTGAAGGGATTCAGAAAAAAAAAAAAAAAAAACATGGAGAGAACAGTATGGTACATAGTAATTACCAGAGGGAAAGCAGGGAGGGGGATGATAAGAGAGGGTGTAAGGGGGATAAATGCTGCTGGAAGGAGACTGGACTTGGGGTGGTGAACCTGCAATACACTGTATAGTTAATGTATTATAGAACTGTACATCTGAAACCTATACAATTTTATTAACCAATGTCACCCCAATAAATTCAATTAAAAGGTAAAAAAAAAAGTAAATAAAATAAATAAAAAGAAAGTACCAGGCTCTGATTACTTCCTTCATAGTTAAAATGTTCCTAATGTTTAAGGAAGACATACTGTTTATCTTATACAAATACTTCTAGAAACTAAAAAAAGAGAAAAATTCTCCCACCTCTTTTTATAAGAACAGCATAATATTAACACCACACCTTACAAGGTCAAAAAAATTATAAAAATTACAAAAATCTACATGTGATACACATGCAAAATCTTAGATTTATCTAATTCAGTGATACATACAAAGGTGAATACACCATGACCAAGCGGAATTTATTCCAGTGATGCAGGAATGGTTTAAAATTCAAAAGTCAACCAAGGTCACTCACCAAATCAACAGAGGAAAAACAAGCATAAAAATTAGATGATCATCACAGGAGATGAAATACAAGCACTTGAGAATATTTACCACCAATGCACAACAAAAAGTTTCTCGGTAAATAAGACAAGCCAATAACATAGAAAAAATAAAATTTTTAATAGCAATATTTATGATAGCATCAAAAATAAAATATTTAGGGATGAGTGTAACAAAATATATAAAAATTCTATATTAAACATATAAAGAATTGGAAAAAATTCAAGAAGAGTTTCATAGATTGAAATTTGTTTTGTGAAAACTGAAGCTCAATATTGTTAAGATGTTGATCTTAGAATTAATTAAGGTTAGGGTTAGGATTGTGGGGACGTGGAGCAACCAGAAGTCTCAGATACCGATGATGGGAGTGTGAATTTGTACAATAACTTTGGAAAACTAGTAGTATCTAACAAAAACATCCTACTCTCAAGTATATATTCAACAAAAACAAGTATATACAATTACCAAAGACCGGTACTAAAATATTCGTAGCAGTATTACTCCTTACACCTACACAGCTGCAAACAAACCAAATATTCATCACCAGTAGAATGGATACATATTGCAGTGGAATACTAAATATCAACACGAATGAACAAACTACAATACAACAATCTGCAATAATATGAGTGAATATATGGCATAACATTAATCAAAAGAGCCAAACACACAAAAAAGTACATATTGTGTGTGATTTCATGCAGACAAGCTCAGAAACAAGCAGAATTAATTGACAACGTTAGAAGTCAGGAGATTGGCTACCCCTTGAGAGGGGAAGAGCAGTGAGTCAAAAGGGGCACAAGAGCTTCTGGAGTAACAGTCCACTCCTTGATGTGTGTACTGGCTACACTCATTTGAGCACTTTTCTGTGTGTTACACTTTTAAAATGTTTACATGAAAATGAGAAGAACTTTTACTTCAAAAAAGTGATTTCTTTTTTAAACTGTAATACTTAATAGTTCCCTTCACACATGACATCTTTACAGGTACACAAAATGAAGAACACTAAAAAGCTATTTGGAACAGATTTCTTTAGAAGTATAGGAAGGAATCTTAATGCAAAGGAAAGAAAGGGGATGTAGAAGTCTCACAAACTGGGGAGGCCAGATGATCCCACTAACAGAACGTGGAGCTGACTGACCACATTATTGACAACCTCTAAGACCCACGGTGGAGGCCTGGTGGACCACAGGCTTAAGTGAATCAACAGTGTGACAAGTCTGCTAAACATCACCACTACCTTAAGTTACGATAATAGAAGTACTGCATCCAGAACAGAGCAAGTAATAATCTCAGCCAATATGAGAGTGGTCACGTCATATTTAGAGTATTTTTTCAAAATTTAAGAGATGATTATTAACAAACTGAGGAGCACTCTTATGGTAGATAGAAGTTGGCTCACTCATCAAAAGACATAATTCAGGTTTGCTTACATTGGAGAACAAAAAGGAAAGAAGAAGAAACACAGTTTATAGGACACTGAGCCCTTGATGTTACCTGGTAAGGCCCAAATTTCTTCCTGTTAAAATTATCCCTGGAAATCTCCCAGGGAGACACCATACTGGAAGCAGAACTCCTTTCAGTAAGTCTGACACTTCTTGTTTTCAACCAGGACTGGAGCAGATCACTATCTTATCTTTCTTTTTTTTTTTGCAGTCTTTTTTTATTATTATTATTTTATTGATTATGCTATTACAGTTGTCCCATTCCCCCCTTCATTCCCCTCCATGCACACCCCCTCCCACCCACATTCCCCCCACTTTAGTTCATGTCCATTGTCATAAGTTCTTTAGCTTCTACTTTTCCCACACTATTCTTGCCCTCCCCATCTATTTTCTACCCACCGTCTATGCTACTTATTCTCTGCACCTTCCCCCCCCCCTCCTCCTCCTACTCCCCTGTTGCTAACCCTCCATGTGATCTCCATTTCTGTGGTTCTGTTCCTGTTCTAGCTGTTGGCTTAGTTTGCTTTTGCTTTAGGTGTGGTTGTTAATATCTGTGAGTTTGCTGTCTTTTCACTGTCATATTTTTTATCTTCTTTCTCTTAGGTAAGTCCCTTTAACTTTTCATAGAATAAGGGCTTGGTGATGATGAACTCTTTGAACTTGACCTTATCTGAGAAGCATTTTATCTGCCCTTCCATTCTAAATGAAAACTTTGCTGGATAGAGCAATGTTGGATGTAGGTCCTTGCCTTTCATGACTTGGAATACTTCTTTCCAGCCTCTTCTTGCCTGAAAGGTCTCTTTTGAGAAATCAGCTGACAGTCTAATGGGAACTCCTTTGTAGGTGACTGTCCCCTTATCCCTTGCTGCTTCTAGAATTCTCTCCTTCATTTTCATCTTGGCTAATGTAATTATGATGTGCCTTGGTGTGTTCCTCCTTGGGTCCAACTTCTTTGGGACTCCCTGAGCTTCCTGGACTTCCTGGAAGTCTATTTCCCTTGCCATATTGGGGAAGTTCTCCTTTATTATTTGTTCAAATACCATTTCCACTTGTTGCTCTTCCTCTTCCCCTTCTGGTACCCCTATAATTCGGATGTTGGGACATTTAAAGATGTCCTGGAGGTTCCTAAGCCTCTCATTTTTTTGAATTCTTATTTCTTCCTTGTTTTCTGTTTGGTTGTTTCTTCCTTCTGGTCCACTCCATTGATTTGAGTTCCAGTTTTTTTCCTATAACTATTGGTTCCCTGTGCATTTTCCTTCCTTTCACTTAGGGTAGCCTTCATTTGTTCATCTAATTTGTGAGGAAAATCAACCAATTCTGTGAGCATCCTGATCACCAGTGCTTTGAACTGTGCATCTGATAGGTTGGCTATCTCTTGGTCTCTTAAAAGTACTAGCTGTGATGGTTTGATTTGTTCTTTCATTTGAGCCTTTTTTTTTCTTTTTTTTTTTTTCTCTTTTTTTGGTCTGGTCGCACCTGTTACGTATGAGGGGTGGAGCCTTAGGTGTTCACCAGGGCAGGGCAGTCCAGTGGCTGGGTTATGAGCTGTATGTGGGGATGGGGTCAGAGAGGTAACAATGGCTCTTGCTCTGCTCTATTCTCAGATTTCGGTCCCTTCCGCTGCTTCCCACAAGCAAACTGGGCCTTTCTGGTGCTGATTCCCGAGTGGGTTGGCTTGCATACATTCTAGGACCCTGTGGGTCTCTCCAACAAACTCTCCTGTGAGGCTGGGAGTCTCTCCCGGAACCCCAACCCCCACAAGTGTTTTCAATTGGTGCTTTTAGGCTTTATTTCCCCTCCACTGGGGCCCTGATTTTCACAGTCTGTTTTGCTCCCTGTTTTTGCCTGGTTTATCTGCGAACAAATGTGTGCCTGCAGTCAGCCAGACACCTTGCGCGCCTGGGGTCTGCCAGCCACACCTGGGTCAGCCACCTGTGCACCCAGGTCCTCCAACCACCACTTTTTCCTGCTGCAACCCCTCTCTGCTGGCCACTGACTCCGCCCCTCTTACAGGTCTGGATGAATGGTTGTCAGACTTCCTTACAGTTCAGTTTTCTGACAGATCTGGTTGGTTTTTTTTTGTTTGTTTCTAAATTTTTGTTGTGCGAGGAGGCATAGTGTGTCTTTATATTACTTACATTATTTACAAATAGGTTAATTTCTCACTTTAAAACAACTCATCCCCACCGCCCTTCCCCTCAACCACCAAAAAATTGGTGTTTTCGAGCCCTGACCAGTAAATTCTCAACTTCAAACACTACGCCTCCATCTTGGCCGGAATTCTGTCTTTTCAATTAAGTACCAGATAAAGTATCCGGATCATGTAGGAAACCATGTTCTATGAAAACTGCTTATCTTAGACCCTTCCAATCATACTCCAGCCATAAGCACACGGGAGCTGAGACGACAAAGCTGTAGCAGAGTCTCTCATTTCGTGCTTCCCCTGGGATACACACTATTGCTCATACAAGTTAAATTGGCTACAATATTCAAATTTTTATCCTGCTCTTTTTCTTTGGTTGAGCTTTTATAGATGAATTTGTGTAAGTTTTAAATGACCACATGAGATGCCCATCAAATGAAAAGGCACAAGTAAAATTTGCTTGTTATCCTGAAAAGTTACATAAACCATAAAGAAGTAGACTGAAGCTCAACATAAGAAAAATCTTTCAAAAACAGTGGTTTTAAGAGTAGACTAGGTTCTGTGATGAAACAGTGAGTTCTCCATTCCTGTAAGGAGTTAAGCGAAGGCTAGACTGCCATATCTCAAGGATGCTGCAGGATAAGGAGAAGTAGAAATATGATCCTGAAGACCCTTCCAACTCTCAAACCTACAGCACCTGGAACCTTTAGAGCTCCTCATGGCTTTGAATCTGCAATGAGGAGAGCTTCTTGAAAGAAAAAGCATCTCTATCCCATAAGAACACTGTTTTCAGTAGTGCAGCATGGTTCCACAATTACTGTGCCTCTTTGAGCAGAAAGTCGACGAGCAAACCACTGTACTTTAAATTTCCTAATTCATCTGATGATACTAGTGTCTTGCTGTGTAACCTAAAAATGCACTAATTTATATACAATTTTTTTTAAAAAAGGTCTTCCAAGGTAAAAGAATTACTCTGGGGATGGGAAAAAAACTGAGAACTTTATATTACTTACATTATTTACAAATAGGTTAACTTCTCACTTTAAAACAACTCATCCCCATTGCCCTTCCCCTCAACCACCAAAAAAAAAATTGGTGTTTTCGAGCCCTGACCAGTAAATTCTTAACTTCAAACACTAGTACAAATTCATTGTTTCATAGACCATGTAGACCGTCCTGTTTCACAGGGAAGGAAACAAGAATATCCATAGATTAAGCCACAAAGAAGATAGTTGTTGTTTTGTGATATGTAATCGTAAATGAAAGTAATCACAATATAACAGCACCAACAACTCCTGGAGAAATTTCCTATTTTACGTCATAATTGAAGTTTTGATAAAAATTATTCTCTCCTTTTCAAGAAGGAGGAAATATACTTAATCATCAAAGTATACATTTTACTTTATAATTTACTTATCACTTACTTTTTAGTTTATTTCTTAAATAAGCTAGATATTAAAAAGAATGTTAATCATGCCATGCTATTTTTCATTAAGCTTTGTGAAGTATCCATAATCTCAGAAGTCTTCTTACATAAAGAACTTTAAAGGTTAATTTTTCATTCTGGGATTAACCTAGATTTATTGACAAAAAAAAAGGTTCAGATATCTAGATGAGAGCTTTAAAAAAATAAAGGATAAATTTTAATTATTTTCAAGTCTACAGCCTATGTTATCTCAGTGTAATCTAACTCTTCACAAGAATATGTATATTTCCTTTCCCTATGGATGTAAGGGCTAGTTAAATGCAAAAAGGTATAAGACATATATAAATATTCAGGATAAAATATACTATAATCTTAAAACCAAAGTTTTATCAGAAAAAATAAATGTTAATTTCTGAAATTCATAAAAATTACACATGCATTTAATTGATATATCTATTTCAAAAGATTCCCAGTATGACTTTTAAAACATTAAACCGTTTTTAATTTAATAACGCAGAAATACAATGCTTCAAATTTAAATTCTGTTTCCCATTCATTGTTTTCAATGAAATTTTATAGTCCAAAGACCTGGACGCCAAGGTTTTGGAAGCTTGTGTGGTCCAAAGGAATGCAAAGCCTTCGACCAAAGAATGGAAGTAGCCATATCCCCAAAGAGAAGGAAGGACAAGCTAGAAATTTTTAAATAATTTTTTAATTACAAAACCCCAAAAAGTATTTGGCTACAAAATGGATTTTAATAAGAATGTAAGAATGCAAATTCATACAACTCAATATTTACTTAATGCAGCCAATTAAACACTTGCTGCTATGATGCTGGCATCTTTTCAAAGTGACTCTGAAGACTCGCTCCACAGATACTGCGTTTAAAGCATTCTACAGGTAACTACCATGACCTCTAACTCTTTATTCAAAGACAAAGTTTTATGCTCCATCAATGAGGAAATTAAGACACAAAAAAGAGAATTTTAATTTACATCGGAAGAGGTACTGGTGGCAGTGTTTATAAAAAATAAGTTGACTAAAATAAACATAAAGACCTCATCAACTTCATTCCTGCTCACTGTTTACAAGACAGCTTTTCAGTCTAGCAGTAAGAGGAATGGTGGAGGATTATCTGTCTCTGGTTTTCAGAAGTATTGGGACACCAGTGTCTACTACTGTTAGTTCCGTTTCTCCAAAACAGTCATTCTGGAGAACAGTCATTCCTCCAGAAGGATACAGATGGATCACAGATATAGCTAAAGAGAGCACAGGAAGCACAGGGAAGGAAGGAGAAAAGGTTGCGCTCATGTATTTCCTGCTCAAAGATGCCCTTCCTGACTGTCAGTCTGAAGCTGCTTCTCTTCCCCATTGCCTGTATCAAATGTTACATTATTTTATTCAATTAGTTGTTTTTCTTTTTTTACCCATGTGCCAATGCTTGAGGATAGAACCAGTGGACTGGAAACCGTGGGCACAGAAGACGTGACACTAAGGGGGCAGAAGTCCTTTCCCTCTGCCTCTTTATGTTACAGGGATCAGACTGAGCGCCCACCCTCCGCCAAGAAGAGGAGGGTTGTTCATTTTTATGACTTGTTCTCCCCCAACTAGAACATAAGTTCCACGATACAGAAGTGTTCTTCACTTTCATATCCCCAGCACATAAAACTACTTTTGGTATCCATTATAAATTTGTCATATGATTGAAAACAAGGAGAAACAAAGGAGTAATAAAGGAGAAAGTGAAAAGAACTCATAATACCAAGATAAAAGGTTAACCATATGACCTAGACCTTTTGATAAAACCAAGGGCAATAGAAAGAAAGTAGAAACTCTCTGGATTGCATGCCAATGGCAGTCACTTCTACAACAAGTATATGTTGAATTTTTACAACCATCCAAGAACAAAATAGCTTTTTTAGCATCATCTGCTCTCGGCACCACCTCCTGCTTCTCCCACTGCCACCGAGTCACTGACTGTGCAGCTCCGGCCTCCTGGATACCCGTGCTAGCCATTGATATTTGGAGTTCTTACAACATGGCAGACATTGACAACAAAGAACAGTCTGAACTTGATCAAGATTGGGATGATGTTGAAGAAGTAGAAGAAGAAGAAACTGGTGAAGAAACAAAAATCAAAGCGCATCAGCTGACTGTTCAGATGATGCGAAATCCTCAGATTCTTGCAGCCCTCCAAGAAAGACTTGATGGTCTGGCAGAAACACCAACAGGATACATTGAAAGCTTCCCTAACGGAGTTAAAAGACAAGTGAATGCTCTCAAAAACCTTCAAGTTAAACGTGCACAGATAGAAGCCAAGTTCCATGAGGAAGTTCATGATCTTGAAAGAAAATACGCTGTTCTCTATCAGCCTTTATTTGATAAGTGATTTGAGATCATTAATGCAATTTATGAACCTACGGAAGAAGAATGTGAATGGAAACCAGGTGAGGAAGATGAAATTTCGGAGGAGCTGAAAGAAAAGACCAAGACTGAAGATGAGAAAAAGGATGAAGAAAAACAAGACCCCAAGGGAATCCCTGAATTTTGGTTGACTGTTTTTAAGAATGTTGACTTGCTCAGTGATATGGTTCAGGAACATGATGAGCCTA
This sequence comes from Glossophaga mutica, assembly GCA_039655065.1. NCBI lineage: Eukaryota > Metazoa > Chordata > Mammalia > Chiroptera > Phyllostomidae > Glossophaga > Glossophaga mutica. The sequence goes on from CM077306.1 coordinate 25,886,111, forward strand.
TTCTGAAGCACTTGAAAGATCTTAAAGTGAAGTTCTCAGATGCTGGCCAGCCTATGAGCTTTGTTTTAGAATTTCACTTTGAACCCAATGAGTATTTCACAAATGAAGTATTGACAAAGACACATAGGATAAGGTCAGAACCAGATGATTCTGATCCCTTTTCTTTTGATGGACCAGAAATTATGGGTTGTACAGGGTGCCAGATAAATTGGAAAAAGGAAAGAATGTCACTTTGAAAACCATTAAAAAGAAGCAGAAACACAAGGGACGTGGGACAGTTTGTACTGTGACCAAACAGTTTCCAATGATTCTTTCTTTAATTTTTTTGCTCCTCCTGAAGTTCCTGAGAGTGGCCATCTGGATGATGATGCTGAAGCTATCCTTGCTGCAGACTTTGAAATTGGACACTTTTTACATGAGCGTATAATCCCAAGATCAGTGTTGTGTTTTACCGGAGAAGCTATTGAAGATGATGATGATGATGATGATGATGATGATGATGATGATGATGAAGGTGAAGAAGCGGATGAGGAAGGGGAAGAAGAAGATGAGGAAAATGATCCAGACTATGACTCAAAGAAGGATCAAAACCCAGCAGAGTGCAAGCAGCAGTGAAGCAGGATGTGCGTGGCCTTGAGGATAACCTGCACTGTAGTAGCCTAAACACAACTATTATTTACTTACAGCCTTATGTTTTTGTATTTTCTTGGTAGACTCAGTACTTTTTTTTAAAAGGAAAGGAATTGATATTTTAAAAACAATTTTGTTCTACCTAGCATTTCAACTTTAGTTTTTCTGCCAGATATACTGAACGCAGAAATTCTCTCACACATTGTCATCCATTGCTACATAGTTTGGTTCTTCTGCGGTATTTTTTAATCATGGAATTATTAGATTACAGCTACAAAAATAAAACAACTATTAAATGAAAAAAAAAAGAACAAAATAGAGGAGAAAAACTGCATCCTTGCAAGAATAAAACTTACATTTTCAATGAGGAGTGAAACCAGGCAGAAATTAACAAACCAAATAAATAATTAAACGAAATGGTATGTTGGAAAGTTATAAGTGATTTGGGAGAAAAAAAATAGAATACGGTGAGGAAGGCGGGGAGTGCAGAGAGCTTCTATTTTTAAACAGGGTATTAGGTCAGGTCTTGTTGAAAGGATGACATTTGAGCAAAGATGTGAGGAGGCAAGTCAGTGGCAGTCTGGAGAATGGGAGTCAGGTCTCCTAACAAAGGGCTGGGCCCTTGGGCAAGCCTATTTGCATCATTTATTAAAAAAAAAAAAAGTCAAAGCTCACAAAAAGGTCCCTTATCCCTCATGTGGTCATCGAAGTGGGACAGCCAGTCCACTGGTCAGCTGAATAAGCATGGCACAGACAAGAAGACACCAAACAGTAGCAACTGCCTGTCTAGCCTGTCCAAGAATGCCTTGCCCCACACCAAGTAAAATTTTTACACCACCAGGTAAAATTCTACTAGTTTTTCAACATCATTAAACATATTAAAAAATAACTTTTCTTTTAAATGAAACTATTTCCAGAAATGTATAAGAAAGGGTCTATATGTTATTTGCATCTCAGGTGTTCCCTTCTAAACTACTGAGGTAAGACATTCCAGGTGTGATTGGTCATGGACAGCATAAAGAAGGTGATCAAGTCTACCCTTCAAAATGAAATTGTTCAGCTGGGAAAGTGTAAGCATTAAAGTAGGTAAGACTAGGTAGAAATCCAAACTCCACACCTTACATGAGAACAATGCCATCAACCCTCACCATATTGCGAGCAATTCATTACATATTGAAACACAGGCACATATATAGTAGGCACACAGGTGTGTACCTCAATATATTTTCTTTCTTGGTAGCACACTCTTGAATTCTACAATGGCAGAGCCATTTCTTTCTAACTCGTGTACTGCTGTAATTCCAGCATCTGGCACAATTTACCTTTATCACAGATGTACAATAAACTGTGCCTGTTATTATTACTGTCCTGCAATTCACTATACCATTGTTATACTATTCAGTTGTAAACATAGTGGGGGGAAAACCCCCAAGCAGAAATGCCAATTCTGGAGCAGGCAAACAACAGTAAGAAAAGGATTCAAACTTCACCTTGTGAAGAAATATTTCTAAAATTATAGAAAAATAATCAGAATTTTGAAGAAAAGTTTTCTGAGAGTATATCACAATATCAGTTATATAAATTTATATATATTTATATGTATATTCCCTCACACATACATATTAATATAATATAAAAACTGATATCACTGTAGATCTGTTCTTTACTTTTCTAAGAAAATTAATTTAGTACTCATTTTTTTTAAGCTGCAGATAGAAAACCCAGGCTGGTGACTCATTTGGCTGGAGCACTGTCCCATACACCAAAGGGCTGCAAGTTGGATTCCTGGTGGGGGAACATACCTAAGTTGCAGGTTCAGTCCCTAGTTGAGGCGCATACCAGAAGTAACAAATCTATGTTTATCTCTCACATTAATGTCTGTCTGTCTGTCTGTCTCTCTCTTTCTCTCTCTTTCTCTCTCTCTTTCGCCCCCTCCATCCCTCTCTCTAAAATCAATAAAACATATGCGGTGAGGATTTTTTAAAAAAGAATATCCAGGTGAGGATTTTTTTAAAAAGAATGATCAATTAACATATACTCATAGTTATAGTTGTGAATACCATCCCATCCTTTCTTCCTTGGAAATCATCCCCAAATAAGCAAATCTAAATACAAAACCATACACTCTATCTTCATGAAACCAGGAGATATATGCAATTCAAAGCATAATATAAAAGACAGAAAATGGATAAAGAAGTAATGGCATATCAGGGAGGAGGAAGGTCAAACTCAAGTGTCTTTAGATGGAGACAGCTAGCATGAAAAACAAGCCAGTCTACATGGGAAACCTGGAGATTAGAGAGTACATAAAAATAGAAGTAGGTGGGGGGAGGAGGTTGGTGCTCAGTGGTCACAGCCAATCCTTGCAATTGACTGGCTTGGGTAAATCCCTCCCATTGACTTGTCAATAGCAACCAAGGCTTAACTACAAGAAGAGAGTGTATTCAGCCCACACAAAGGGCACACCTCTAGTACCCAACTTAGGTGAGGCTGTGCCACTGGATCCTACAGGATACCTACTACATGAGGTCACACTACCAAGACATGGAGTTAAAGCAGCTCTACCTAACAGAAATAAACATAGGGAGGCTGCCAAAACAAGAAGACAAAGAAACATGGTCCAAATGGAAGAACAGATCAAAACTGCCGGGAGGAAAAAAACTAAACAAAATGGAGATAAGCAATCTATCAGATGCACGGTTCGAATCACTGGTTATAATGTTGTTTAAGGAACATAGTGAGGATGTCAACAGCATAAAAAAGATCCAGTCAGAAATGAAGGATACACTAACTGAAATAAAGAACAATTTATAGAAAATCAAATCAATGATTTGGAACATAAGGAAGCAAAATACAGCCATGCAAAACAACAAGATGAAAAAAGAATTTAAAAAACAAGGATAGTATAAGCAGCTTCTGGGACAACTTAAGACATCCCAACATTTTCCTCATAGGGGTACCAGAAGGAGAAGAAAAAGAGCAAGAAATTGGAATTCTATTAAAATAATGAAAGAAAACTTCCCTAATTTGGTGAATGAAATAGATATGCAAGTCCAAGAAACACAGAGAGTCCCAATCAAGGTGGATGCAAGGAGACCCACTCCAAGATACTTCATAATTAAAATGCCAAAGGTTAAAGATAGAGAATCTTAAAAGCAGCAAGAGAAAAGCAGTTAGTTATCTCCAGGGAACTCCCCATAGGACTGTCAGCTGATTTCTCAAAATAAACAGTGTAGGCTAGAAGGGACTGGAAAAAAATATTCGGAGTCATAAAAGCAGAGACCTATAGCCAAGACTGCTCTACCCAGCAAAGATATCATTTAGAATTGATGGGCAGATAAAGAGCTTCCCAGACAAGAAAAAACTAAAGGAGTTCATCATCACCAGGCCATTATTGTATGAAATGTTAAAGGGACTTATCTAAGAAAAAGAAGATAAAAAACATGTACAGTAAAATGACAGCAAACACAATTATTAACAATTGCACATAAAACAAAAAGAAAAACAAACTAAGCCAACAACTAGCAAAGGAACAGAACCACAGAAATGGAGATCACAGGGACAGTTAGCAACAAGGGAGTGGGAGGAGGAGAGAGGGGAAAAGGTACAGAAAATAAGTAGCATAGATGGTAGGTAGAAAATAGACAGGGGGAGGGCAAGAATAGTATGGGAAATGTAGAAGCTAAAGAACTTGTAATATGACACATGGACACGAACTAAAGTGGGGGAATGTGGGTGGGAGGGGGTGTGCAGGGTAGAGGGGCGTGAAGGGGGAAAATAGAATAACTGTAATAGCATAATCAATAAACTATATTAAAAAAAAGAAAAAACTAAAGGAGTTCATCATCACCAGGCCATTATTATATGAAATGTTAAAGGAATTTATTTAAGAAAAGAAGATTGAAACTATAAAATGGTAATAAATACGTACCTGTCAATAATTGAATCTTAAAAAAAATAAACTATGCAAAGAAGAAGAACAGAGACAGAATCATGGGTTCAGAGAGCATTCTGAGGGCTGCCAGATGGGAGGGGACTGTGGAAGAATGGGTGAAGAGATGAGGGGATTAAGAAGTGCAAACAGGTAGTGACAGAATAGCCATAGAGATCAAGTACAGTATAAGGAATGGAGAAGCCAAGGAACTTATACGTATGACCCATGGACATGAACAATGGTGGGGAGATTGCCTGCGGAAATAGGGGTGCTGCATGGAGGGGAGGCAGAGAAGAAAACTGGGACAACTGTAATAGCATAATCAATAAAATATAATTTAAAAAATTATCCAAAAATATATTTATATAATGAAGAAATTCCTAGTTGCCAACCACTATCTTCCTGTCAAAAGGCAAGAAACATAGTATCTAAAGAAACGGACCTTTCGTAGGATCCAGACTCCAGGACATCAGGTACAGAAAAGGGCTGAACACGAAAGGCCACGGACTGCAAATAGGGGTCTGCACAAGTGACGCTACACATCGCAACCCTGTTCCCTCGTCCAATACCAGAAAAATCATCATGCAGGCTTAGAGCCAACCTTCCTCGGCCACTCCTCGCAGGCAATTCGAAAAATCTGTGCCACCAAAATGGAGGACGTAGGAAACAGCAGACCCAACGCAAAAGAGATGGGAAATGAATTTCCAAAATACAGCCACAGCTTTAACGTGAGGGCGATGCAGGAGCTTAGGCAGCAATCATCCCAGATCGGATCAGCACTCCCGCAGGCTCCATAGTATCAGGGAAAAATACAAAATTGATGATTCTATGACAATTCAATTTTATGGAAAACGGTACTTAGAGTCATTGCAGACAGTTACAAAAAGAAAAGAGAAAGCATGAGTGTCAAGGAAAACTAAACAAAACAAGTTCATTAACTCGAGGAGAACCAAAAATCTGCAGAAGACAGGAAGCCAGCACAGTTAGTTACTCAAGAGTGAACAATACCTGCACGGTTACAGCAGTGAAAGTGACGGAGCGGGGCGGGGGGGGCGCTCAGGAGTTACAAACTATTAACTTTAAGTTATAGTTAACAGGTTTACTGACTAATGCTGGTAGAAAGCTGTTGTTCCAGAAACTGGAATGTATGGCTGGACCTACCCTGACTCCAGGAGGCCTGCGAGCGAGTCGACCTTTGTGCCCAGGAGGACTGCAAGTGATCAAGATGCCACGTGAGCCAGTGTGCTCCAGGGAAAAAATGTCCCCTAACCAAGGTGCAGATAAGGAATCACCAGTCAGCAGAGGAAGCGATGCTGATAAAATCACCACACCGCAGCTTTTATCTGATTAACTTTTCCCCCGGAATTCCAAGCCCCTTACCTATCCTTTTCTTCTCCTTCTGGAAAGGGTCAACTTGAAATGAAATGTTAAGATGGCTTTTTAAGGGTACATAACCCACTGTCTTATCAGATTGCTGGCAGATGAATAAAGCGCCCATAAAGATTCGATCCTTGTCCCTACATGCTGCTTCTGGTAGTGACAGGCAGCACACGTGTGATCACCAACTTTTCTGGTTTCAAAAACACTGAATGTAGGTTTAACCAAATCATCTGATAACAATTTTGAACAAACAAGAGTGAAAAGGAGAAGCTGTAAGTAAGTTGCATTTTTTAACTATCCTAATAGAGCTTAAAGAAATTGTCTCAAATTGATGAATCAAGAGTTGGCAATAAATTCCTATTCTGAAATAAAAGCACTATGGTATCCCTTGATTCATAAAGTATTTAGAACTGTGGAGATAAATACCAAAAAGAAAAAAACAGCTAAAAAGTTTAGAGTGGCAGCTTCTTAGAAGCAGGATGGGTGGGAGGGTCTCAACAGACGACTGCTTTTTGATAGGGTCTTTTAGCACTTTCTAACTTTTTAAACAAGAAATCAGCAAACTGTGGACATCATCTATATTTGTAAGCAAACTTTTGTGGCACACAACCATGCGTACTGGTGAAAACAATGTGTATGGCTGCTTTTACACTACAGCAGCACAGCTGAGTATCTTCGACCAAGGTCATATGGCTTGCAAAGGGTAAAATATTTACTACGTGGCCCTTTACAAAAAAGTTTGCCAAATCCTGCTTTAAAGCATGTGTTAGAATTACTATGATTTTAAAATTAAATAGTGCATGTGGGTGGCCCAATTGTACAAGGTCTGTCAGAAAAAGTCAAACCATTGTTAATATAACAAGAATGGTTTACATGACGTTGACATAACCTGGCAGCCAAGGAGAGTGGACTGGAATGCGCATGCATGAAGAACGACCACTTCACAGGACCCGTCAGTGTGGGTGGTAGATGCTGTTGAGTGAGGGTGTGTACTGTGTGCCCACTGCGTTCAAAATGACTGAGCAAGTAGAGTAACAAATCTGCATCATATTTTGCATTAAGTTTAAACATTTCTCTGTGGAAAGTATTCGGATGATTCAGAAGGCCACAGTTATGGGCAACTGGTGATGGGCAGCTTCATCACAACAACATGCCCGCTGATGCATCATGTCTCGTGCAGAGTTTTCTGGTGAAGCATCAAATCACCCAGGTGATTCAGCACCCCTACAGCCCAGATTTGGCACCCTGCAACCTCTGGCTTTTCAAAAAACTAAAATCACCTTTGAAAGGGAAGAGCTTTCAGACCATTGATGAGATTCCAGAAAATATAATGAGGCAGCTGATGGTGATTGGGAGAACTGTGTGAGGTCCCAAGGTGTCTACTTTGAAGGAGACGGAGGCGTCATCGTCCTATGTACAGTGTTTCTTGTATCTTCTTCAATAAATGTCTCTGTTTTTTTTTTTTATTACATGGCTGAATATCTTCTGGACAGACTGCGTATTCTCCAGAGGCAACTCTTAGGACTTTGCTTCAATCTATTTGATTGTTAATTCCTTCTCTCTAAATAAGCCTTTCTGATGGTCTGGACTTACTCAGAAGCATCTTTTGACTTTCCAATGTCACTGATGGCAATTAGTATACTTAGAGTCCCCCACTTTTCCCATCCTTCTTTCTCCTCATAAAGTGATTCAAATATGTTTATTTCCTTTCATGTTTACTGCTATCTTTAATGAATAACTTAAATTTCTGCATTTAATTCTATCATCTAAAGATAGCATCTCATCTTTCTTTAGAGCAAAACATGGCATCACATTTTACTTTTACTTTTCTCTCTCCACCCTTTCATTTTCCATTTCTGTCAGTTCTACCTCTTCTTTACCTTTACATTGTTAAAACTGAAAACATTTGCATTCTCTTCTACAATGATAACCATACTTTGTCTAAAATTTGATTTCAAAATTTGAAAGCCAATAGACAGTATCAACTTTTCTGTCAACCTAGATAATAGTGTGCCCTGACAAACCAAATAAAAAATGACTATCATATGCTAAAGTCATAAACCCTAAGCCACTGAAACAGGAAGGTTCAAATATGTGCTCCTTTTCACAGTTTCTCATTTTGTCAAAATTATGTTGGATTATTTTGATAAGTAAGCTCTAATAGTTGACCTCAACAGCAAAAATATATAATAAACTATCCCAAAATATACTTTCATAATGGTTTGCATATGTATATACACACATCATACATGTGTATATGTTCACAAACAAACATGTAGGTGGATATAATCATATTCAATAGCGAAATAAATTGTGCCCAATTTTCTATAGGATAGAAATATCATTCTTTGAAAATAAGCATGGTTGCCTTTGATGTAAAGTAAAAATAAGCTATTTTCTAAAGAAATTACAAATCCCTATATCTAAAATATGAGAAGAAAGCCCAATGAGCAATAAAGAAGAGGACTGTTAGTTTCCCACTGCTCCTATAACACTTTACCACAAGCTTAGCATCAGGCAACACACACTTACTGTATTACAGTTCTGTGAGCCTGAGGTCTGATGCAGATCCCACTGGGTGGCAATCAAGGTGTCGGCGGAGCTGAATTCCAGTCTGTACTCTCCAGGAGAGAAAAATAATTAGCGATCTTAATTCCACATGCTACCTCAGTTATAATTTCACATGGAACATAACATACACAAAGGTTTTAAGAAATAGGAAGTAGATGAGAGGGGTCAAATATAGTATATAGCCTTTTTTGAAAGGTGTCCTAACAACTCTAATACTTATTCCCAATTAATTACAAATGAAAATCAGTGAGTTAGAAGACCCATCTCACGTATGTGTTTGGAATAAAAAGAGTTATAATCTAATAAAGTAACTGAAACGTGTATCTCCAGAAACTTTCACTATTTATAAGCCCAGTCTTCATAAAATGAGGATTCTATTCAATTTTTGGCTTGACATTCCAGAGAATGTTACCCAAGAAAAGCTTTCGTTTTTAAACAGAAATAGAAAATAGAGATAGAAAACTTAGGATTAAAATAAGTAAATAATAATTTAAACTAAGCCAAAAATAATATTAATCTGAAGCACAGACACAGTAACCAATCAGAAAAAAATGCCAACTAACAAGGCCAGATTCCCCCCTTGACCTTCAGAGCCACACCTATCAACAGAAAAACACTTCCAACCAAACTTTCTCTCTTCTTTTCTGCTTATTTGATCATTTCAGTTTGGGGAAAGGATTAAACTGCCTTCATAGCCAATGACATTTCACAAACTTGGAAGGCTTTTTATTTTACACCTCTTCCACAATGGACATCAATGTTTATTATGAAGTCATACCTTGCTTCTTTTTTCCATACAAGAGTAACCAAAGCTTTGAATCCCTTTATAACTACCTCATTAAGCAAACTTTTAAATACTTTTTTCTCTAAAATTGCACATGTCTTTCACATGCTAAAAGTCAGAATCTAATACATTAAAGGCATAGAATAAGGCATAGTGGAAATATCAAGAATCTACTACAAAAGCAAGACCTTTTCACTGTTTGCGAGTCCCCATGAAAGCAGGGGCTGACAGAAACAAACAAAATGCACAAACACAAAATTCAATACAATAAGGGAGTCAATTATAAGATCTGTAACAAAGATGAAAATACTGAGAACAAAACAAGAAAGTAGAAAAAATGAATATAGTTTCTACATGTGTTGAATTTGAGACGCTTCCAGGTGAAACAGGTTAAGATATCTAGTAGGCAGATTAAAATACTAGAATGGATCTCTTAAGAGAGGTTAGGGCTAATAAGACATATGTATTTGTAAGTCAAATGTACAGAGTTAATACTTGGAGTCAAGGAAATCATAAAATACCTGGAGAGTTAGAGAGAAGTTTTATGAAATACATCAAAAGCAGTGCTAAGAGGGAAATTTATAGCATTTAATGCATATATTAGAAAAAAAGGAAGACCTAAAATCAATAATCCAAGTTTTCACTTTAGGAAATTAGAGAAAAAAGAGCAAATTAAATCCAAAGTAAGCAGAAAAAAAGTTACGGCAGAAATCCATAAAATTGACAATGAGAAATCAACAGAGAAAAACATCAATGAAACCAAGCTGATTCTTTTAAAGGATCAATAAAATTATTAAGTTTTTAGGGCAGGCTAACTAAGAAAAAGGAGAGAACTCAAACTACTAATATCAAAAATGAAAAAAAAGGACATCACTACAGCTCCGATGGACATTACAAAAATAATAAAGCAATGTAAACAACTCTGTGCCCACAAATTTGTAACCTAGGTGAAATGGACCAATTCCTAAAAGACACAATCTGTCAAAACACACAAAAAGAAAGAGAAAATGAAGAGAATCATATCTATGAAATAAATTAATTTAATAAGTAATTATAACCTTTCAAAACAGAAAGTGCCCAGATCAGATGGATTCATTAGTGAATCAGATGAACACTTCTGGAAGAAATTATACAAATTCTCTATAGTCTCTGTCAGGGGACAGAGTAGAGGGAATACTTCATACATCATTCTATGAGGCCAGCATAACCCTAATACTAACCAGATGAAAACATTAAAACTGTGGAACAATCTCTTTCATGAACATATATGTAAAAATCCACAGCAAAATATTAGCAAATTGAATTCAATAATGTATAAAAAGAATTGCACATTACAACCACCACTAAGATTTATCCTAGGTATGCAAGGTTTGGTTAACATTCAATAATTGATTAATGTAATTCATCCTATCATTAGGCTAAAAACAAATAATCACATGATCATATCAATAAATGCAGAAAAAGCTTTGACAAAATGCAATACTCATTCATAATAATAAAAAAGCTCTCAGTGTATCATATTAGAGGCAACTTCCTCAATTACATAAATAACATCTACAGCTAACATTGTACTTAATGATGAGAAACTCCAAGGTTTTCCATTAAGATTAAGTATAAATCGAGGATGTCTCATTTCATTACTCCTTTTCAACATTTACTGCTAGTTTTGACTAATGCAATAAAATAAAAAGTAATAGGTATACAGAAAGGGAAGGAAGAAATAAAACTAACTTTGTTCACTGATGACATATCAGTGATCACTGATCACTCATTCTCTGAGATTTTTCTACATAGCCAAAAAAAAAAAAAAAATACCTACTGAAACTAATAAAGAATTACAGCAGAAAACAAAGTTAATATACAAGTCAATCACTTTCCTATATACCAGCAATGAACAAGTAGAATTTGAGAGTGTAAGCAGTACATTATTTACATTAGCACCCCCCCCAAAATGAAGTATTTAGGTGTAAATCTAATAAAATATCTGTAAGATTTATATGAGGGGGCAGGGGAGGGACAGATAAAACAAAAGGGATTTTTACAGCAGTAAAAATATTCTATATGACAACGTAATTATGGATGCCCAAACTTTTCCCCAAACTTATAGAAAATATAATACAAAGAATGAATCATAATGTAAACTATGGACTGTGGGCGATTATACTGTGTGGATGTGGGTTCCTCAATTGTAACAAATGTACCACTATGCTGAGGAACTGTAATAATGGGGAGTCTATGCATGTGTGGGGACAGAGCGGACACAGTTAAATCTTTTTACCTTCTCTCAATTTTGCTATGAATCTTAAACTGCTCTAAAAAAATAAAGTATTAAAATATTTTTTAAAAAAGTAGATGGCTCCCACATGTCTAATGAGACTTATTATTTCTGAGCTCCAACCTGACATCTCAGCATAGATGCCTTATAGATGCTTTAAACCTACAGGTCCAAAACTGAGTGCATGACCTTTCACATCCGAGGCACTTCTTTTCTCAGAGAACAGCAGTACTTTTCCAGTCTTGTGAGCCTAAAATCTAGAATGCGTATATACATATCTTCTTCACCCCATATGAAATCTATCCACAAATTCTATAGATTCTAGCTTCTGAATCAACTTCAAATCTGTCCACTTTTCTTCACTTCAATGACTACTTCCCCAGTAAAGTTAACCACTGACTCCTGCCTCACTATAGCAATAGTCACCTAATCATCATCTGTCCTCCTTCCTCAAACAATCCATGCCCTTCCTATGTTTATGTGCTTGGACTCCTCCTACTGCTTCAATCCAAAATGCCCTTCCTCCTTGCCTGAAATGACCTTTATTTTTTTCTTCCTATTTTAATCTTTACCTTCATCTCTCTAGGCTCAGCTCAGATACTTCCTCAACTCACATGGGAATCCTTCTCCAAATCTTCAATTAGAATAAATTTCTTCTTCTACCATGTCCCCATATTACCTTGTTCACATTTTGTTTACATCTACTTCATTTTGACCCTATGATCAGTTGTAGCTAAGTTTCATTCTCAAGTGTATGTACAATATCTTCTTCATCTAAACATACTCCCTTTACTTCCCCACCCAAGAGCCCAGCCCAGAATTATAAAACCAGCATGAGTTCAACAGGCAGCAAAGTCAATTAGTGGTGATCGCCATACGGATAATATCCTATTTAGACATAAAAAGAATGGTTAGGACTGTAGTAAGTTCAAGAAAGGAAATCTGCACTAGTAGGCAACAGGAAACAGTCACTCATCATTCAATAAAGAGTTACCAAACAGCTTTAGGTTCTGTGCAAGGACCAAGTCACAGTCATAACATTTTTAAAGAGTTTGGTACTTCTCACACAGTGACCAAATGTTCCCATGATGCCCTCAAAGCCCTCCAAAACTTGGTAAGAAATACACCAATCAATATCAATGCTAAACCTAGTTTCCCAGTAATTTCTACTGTCTCACAATACAGTTCTACAAAAAATATGAAAATTAACAGGCTGATTCATCAAAATGAAACTTTAATCAAATTACTTCATTTTGCAGATGAGGAAACTGAGGTCCAGATTAAACATATTCCCTGAGGTCACAAAACTGGCCTCTAACAGAGCCAAGATCATAGCACGATTTTCCTGAGTCTTAGTCTAGAGAGTTGGCACTTGCTCTGTGTTAAATAAGAAGGGCTCAAAGTCATGGAGAGTTGGAATGGTTGGAATTTCATATCCACTGGTTGAGGAATGTGGCTCACTTCCTCTGAAATAAGGAAATTTGCCATTGGGTGTGGGGCCCCAGCCCTGAACCAGATGGCACAGAGGAGCCATGCCTGGAGGAATATATTTGTTGTGCTGGCAGAGCCCCTGTAGCCCTTTTAACAGGAGCCAAACAGCTGTAGGGTGGGGCACTCTCGGGCAGACTCCACCTTTTACATGGTCAATAGCCACAGACTATTCTCCAAGGCTATGCCAATGCTGTTCACAAATTTTATTTATACAGTATGTATATAGAATCATTTTTTACAAATCCTAAAGTGGGGACTTTTTAAAGAATTATAAAAGCCTGGATTAAATACAAAGTAAAAAAACACCAAGAAAATTGCAGCCATAAACACAATTAATACACTGCAGGCTTTGAGGAGCCACTCCCAAAAAATTTTTAACATTTCTAAATCAACAAAAACATTGTCTCTGCAGGCTTCTTTGTGAGCACAACGCTAAAATTTGCTACAACTGAACCAACTGAGCAAAAACTTACATTAAATATTTACGTATGCCGAAGTTCCCATTACGTAGAAATTTTAAAACTAGTGCCCAACAAGCATGATAAAGAATGAAATAAAGAGCCCTGGCTGGTGTAGCTCAGTGGATTGAGCGCGGGCCTGCGAACCAGAGGATCGCAGTTCGATTCCCAGTCAGGGCACATGCCTGGGTTGCAGGCCAGTTCCCAGCAGGGGACACACGAGAGGCAACCATACATTGATATTCATCTCCCTCTCCCTCTCTCCTACCCTTCCCCTCTAAAGATAAATAAATTAAAAAAAAAAAAAAAAAAACTGCAGTTGTGATTGCCACAGTAAGTAATTAATCAGAAAAGATTATTAAAAAAAAAAAAAAGAATGAAATAAAGAAAGGGAGAGAGCTAGAAGATGCCGATTTGTCTTTGGACTCACTCATTCTACCTCGTCCTGTATACATTCACTAATGAGAACAGGAGACAAATTCTTACTACTTCTACTATCTGACATTCATATATCTAAAAGAAAACTATTATCAGGAAATATAGCCAAAGGAATAAACCCTGCTAATGAGTTCATATTCTCAGAAGCTATTTTCCTTAAGTTCTTCAGAGAAGATTTCGCCTGAGCCCATATGGGCTGGTGAGGAAAGTTCCTTAAAAACCAGAATCAATTTTTAAATGTGAAAATAAAAATAGCCTTTCATAAGTGCTTTTATGAAATCATTACCATTCACTACCATGTCAAACAGGAAAATCAGCATTCTTCAACATATTAGACCAATGATCAAAAGTTTGCTTTTAATGACTAACTTACAGGGAGAGTGGCAAGCATTTAGCTATGCCTCAGCTAACAAGAATTTTATTTGCTTTATATATTTGCAGGCCACAATTTCTACAGTCCATTTGGCATATACAAACATAGGAGATACTTCCAAATGAAAATAAAGGTATTTGTCCATTACTTGGAAAAAAGTCTAACATCTGAACCCAAACAACTGATATTTTAATTCCATTTTCAGTTTTATCACCCCAGACATTTTCTGCCTTGCCATTTACTTTTGAGATTTGAAGAAAGAATGGATATTCTTTCAAAATCTCAAAAGAAAAGAATGGGTGTACAGCACGGTGACTGCAGATAATAATACTGAACTACACATTTGAAAGTTGCTAAGAGAATAGATCTTAATAAGAATCCTGTAACACCAATCAGAAAGAGCATATGCACCCCTGTGTCCATAGTAGCATTATTTGCAATAAACAAATCTGGAAACAGCCCAAGAGTCCATCAGTAGATGAGCAGATAAAAAAGATGCGGTACACCTACACAATGGAATACATGTGGCTGTAAAAAACAAGGGGCTCTTCCTCTTCGTGACAATATGGATGGACCTGGAGAATATTATCCTAAGTGAAATAAGTCAGTCAGAAATAGACAAATACCACATGATCCCACTTGTATGTGGAATCTAATGAACAAAATAAACCCAGGAACAAAATAAAACTAGACGCATGGACACATGGAATAGACTGACAGATGTCCAAGAGGAGGTGAGGCTGGGGAGACTGGAAGAGATTAAGATTAACCAAAGAACATATATGCATGTATGCATAGCCCATGGACACAGACAATGTGGTGAAGGTGGGGGTGAGTTTGGGTCGAGGGGGCAAAGGGGAGGAAACTAAGGACACCTGTAATAGTATCAACAAATAAATAAATAAACAGTTATTACAAGGAAAAAATCTGTAGCTATGGTGATGAAAGTTAACCATATTTATTGGAGTGATAATTTCACAATATATACAAATATTGAATCATGTATATTTGAGTCATACCTCAATTAAAAAAATGAAGGTTCTCAAAATAAAGCCTGCCCACTCATACGACTAACCAATGAGCAAGTAAGTGATTAGAAAGAAATGAAGTTAAAATATATCAAAGCAACAATATTAGCCTTGGATTATGTATGACTCAAGTAAAAATTCCATCAATTAAGGGTCCTATTCTTTGAAAAACATGCGTTTATTTGCTATCATGGTTGAACACTGAAAAAAGATTGACTGCATTTTGTTTCTCCTCTGCTGTTCATTACATGTACATGGAAAAATCTGTTTTACAACTTTAGCTAACGCACGCATGCCAAACCACCACTTTTTTAAGGGCACTGTTTCATTCTAGAATAACACAACTGTATGTGACAGCTAAAGCTAGACCTGGCAAATGTCTAAGTACCAAATTAATAAATAGTTATAATTTTTAAATAGTTATCTACTATTTGTGACACATTGTGGTAACTACTTTATTATACATAATGAGATTAATCTTCATTATAATCTTTATGGGTAAACAACACTAACACTTTTACACAGATGAGGAAAAGAAGATTCCAAGGGCCAGTGCACCCCACAGAAGCTCCAAGAGCTGGTGAGTGGAGGGACCACACCTGGAGTTCACAGGTGCAGGCCCAACCCCCCCCCACCCCCCCATATTTCACGTACTCCACTGCCTGCCTACCCATCTGCCTTCAATCGCATGTTCATAGTTTCAAATAAAAACAAACTAATTAGTGAAATAATTACCTTCATTTGGTAAGACCAATAGGCCTATTAGAGAAAACAGAGAGGGCATTTACTTCCAGAAGTGTGCCTGACCTTAACATTTGTATTTCAGAGTATGGGTGTAAGTTCCGCAAATACCTTTAAATACTTACACTGTAACCAAGAACAGCATGAAATTTTACCAAAACAGTATCAGAATTTGGTAGGAGGATGTCTGGATGCAGAGCTCAGGATAAGGTAGGGGGAACTTCAGGAAGATGAGTGAAATTCCCAACAGAATGACAGGATGGGCAAAGATGGGCAAGAGGAGATGTGCAAGCCAACAGGTAGGACCCAGGCTGAGGATGAAGGTACCGAAGTTACAGCTCAGGAAAAGCTCATGCCACCTACCCATAATGGCAAATTTAGAGGAAGAATTGCTAAAATATGGCAGATGTAGGTGCCTCATTAGTGCAATAGGTAGCATGTCAGCCTCATGAAATGTAGCATACATAAAGGGAACTATGTGCTCAGTCTTGGTGTTTGGCCAAAAGTGGGCGAAAGTAGCATATTCCACTTCTTCGCACATATAATGGTGTTTCAGTACAAATGTAAATCTGGAAATGCAACATGGGGATTCAGAACATCCAGGATGAGGGCAAAAGTAGGTTTACAGTTGTGAGTACACAAGACACAGTGTTTATTTCTGCTATGAGTATTTATTAATTATTGTACGATTTTCCATACAAACAGCTGTAAACCTACTTGGTCCCAGCCCGTGTGTACTAGAACGGCAGTTCTGCCTACCTACCCGTCACTGACCTACCTAAGCGCTGGTTAGCAGATGGGCAGCAGTCTGCCAGACCTGTCCATGGGGTCCAGGAGGTCGGAACTGCCATAATAATCCTGTGATGGTATTTGCCTTATTCACTGTGTTGCTCTTGGACCTACTGGTGGGGAAAACAGCTGGTGCCTTCGCATGAATAACGTCAGAGGTGGCAAAGCCTATGAACAGTCATGTTATTTTCACATTACTCATTCCCAGTTGAAAAAGAAAACAGTTTCAAGATCTTTGATAATGCAATAAACATAAATTTCATTAAACCTCAACTCCGGAATATACATCTCTCTAATATTCTCTGTGACAAAACAGAATATATGCATAAAGCACTTTTGATATATGATGATTCTCTAAAGGAAAAGAATTTGTGCAATTAAGTTGCAGGTAGAACGAACTGTTTTCAAGAAACATTATTTTTACTTAAAAGAACAATGAACAGACAAACTACAGTTTTTCAAACTTTGGTAATTGACATTTTCTTGAAAATTAATAAAGCCAGTCTGCCACTTGTTGTCAGTAATAAAATTCCAGGTTTTCAATGAAAATTAGAATTTTGGATAACTTCTATCCACCATAGTGAACTTCACAGCCTCAAAGACCTTTATGGTAAGATTAGTGGTGATACTAATTAACATAATTCTGATACCATATAATGAAATGTGTTAATATTTGGAATATATGCATAACATCTATCCACATTTTCCAAGGGACAAATGTATGATGTTACAAAATCATGACTAAGTAAAAATATCCCTTCAAAAGTCAAGATAGAACAATGGATTTTAAGTTCATTGATATGGTTTCAGTTTCCTCCTTGAAAAAAAGAAACTTAAACTACGGTAAAATTTTCAAAAATAACATATACAATTTTCCAACTATACATCTGTGTCAGGTTCAATTTTCTTTATAAACCCCAACCAAAAGAGCACATCAAAACAGAGTGAATGTAAAACAAGATGTGAGAGCCCATCTCCCATTAAGTTTGACATTTTTAAAATGATGTGAAAAATATAAAAACACTTTCCTAATATTTTTGTTTTAAAAAATAGTTACTTCTCAAAAAATGTTATTTTTGTTACCATGTAATAAGCTTATTTATGAATAAATTTTAAAATAATTTAGACATCTCAGGTCTAATGGGTGATACAAAATATTGATAAATATAAACCACATGACCTTAAGTTCATTGAGGTCCTCAAGGATTTACGAGAGCAAAGAGGTCCAGAGACCACATGGTTGGACACACCCTGCAGCAGGGCACTGTGTTTCCAATAGAGCTGAAGAAAGGGCGTCTGACCATCGCGGCTTGTTCTGCTTCTGGTCATGCCGTACTTGGTTTGATTATTGAACGTCTTGTTTAGAGATTATTTTTTGAAGGAAAAGCAAATTGCAACTGGGTTCACCCCTGTGGACTGCAGAGACTTCAAGGCCTGCTAGAGCAACATCCTCTTTCTTTAAATATTATTTTGTATTAGGTTCAAGTGTACAGCATGGTGGTTAGACAGTCACATACTTTACGAAGTGTTCTCCTGATATTTCCAGTACCCCTCTGGCACCATACTTAGTTATTACAATATTATTGACTATATTCCCTATGCTGTATTTTACATCTCTGTGACAATTTTCTAACTGCCAATTGGCACTCCTTGACACTCCTTCCAGGTATTCTTGTTCAGCGGGAGGGAAACACAACAAGCAGGAACAAGAAAGTCGTCAGCACGAGGGTAAAGGCTGGTCGAAAGCTAAGCACTCCCATCCAGGACGAATTATCTCACTGGTAATCTTTGCTAGGACATTCTTTTGAGGATGAGGTAGGGAGGAGGAAGAATTACTACCTGTTCCTAAGAAACAACCAAAGATATGACTGAGGGGGAACTGGATCTCTAAAGAAGGTCCTTGGAACTACCAGTTCTTAATAGGAAGAGCGATAACTGCCAGTGACTACCCTAACTTAAAAGGAGTGTGATCCTGTGGCAACAGCAGAGGAACTAGATGGCGGTACTCTCTGGGCAAATAATCAACAGTCAACTACTCTGTCTAATCAACGAAACAAACAAGCAAGCAAAATATAACCAGAGACACTGAAATAAAGACCAAACTGACAGTAACCAGAGGGAACAGGGAAGAGGATATGGGTGGAGGGTCATCAAGGAACATGTATAAAAGACACACGGACAAAGCCAATGGCGGAGTAGGATCCAGGGTGGGAGGTGGGGATGAGTGGGGCAGGGGGTGTGGTGGAGGGGAAATGGCAACAACCATATTTGAACAACAATAAAAAAAATAAAAAAGAAGTATTCATACTCTGAGAAGGAAGGAAACTAGGGTTTAAACTCCTACTGCTCCCAAAGTTTTACAACTTGACAATTAAAGGCTTCATTTCTGACATATCTTACAATGCAGTATGGCATGTCCTGTAAACTCATTCATTAATACTTTAAAATTTAAGTTATGTTGAGTTAAGATCAAGCTAGATTTTGGTAGCACCCTTTTCTAGGAATTATAAAACATCACATAATTGCTATTATTAGTAAAAATTAATGAGTTATGTTCCTAAAAGAAAATACAGAGCAAAAAAAAAGTTTTTCATGGGGGTCGGAACAGGGGTAAGGTTACTGAACAGGAAAAGTAGTAACTTATTTAAGGGAATGTAATTTAACACAGGAGTAGTGACGTCAGAAATACACTTTGGTAACTTTACAGAGCCCAGATCAGCACTTAACTAGAGACTGGCTTGTGCCGCTAATGATTTATTATACACCATCTGAACTCCTGCCAGAAACAGTATTGATATAACAGTATATTAGCATCCTTTTTAGAGGCATACATTTCTGTTTCTTATTTATTTTCATACTCCCTTCCAGCTTTGCATATTACCTGGCAAGCTATAGGTATTCAATAAAATAACTTTGTTTTAAATGTTTAATGGCTGGGGATAAGAGGAGATGATATTTCTCTTTAGCAGACTTGGAAGTATCTGGTTGTTGCTTTAAAAAAATGCAGAGACCAATTGGAAGGAGACAGTTAACTTCAATGATAAACATGGATAAAATGGAAACTATTGATTGAAGGAGAAAACCTTCAGACCAAGGGAGGCAACACAGAGGATGGGAATTTATAATTTAGAGGGTCCAATACTCAATAAACATTTGTTGAATGGCATCTTCCCTAAGGGGAACAGATGAAAAGGAAGGACATTATCTAGAGACCTGACTGAGAGCAATCAGCAAGCACTTCACACCTCTTCCACATGCAAAGACCTTTAAGGTTGGAAGTGAGTTATCTGTAGGGGCTTTTTCAAGTAGAGCCACATTGCTTTGAGGCCCCCACACAGACAGAAAATAGGTTTAGCTCCGAGTCTTCCCATCTGAGAAAAAGAATAGCATTACTGCCAGAATGATATTAAACAGTAACTGGTGCCACTTTGTGCTTAGTGTGAAAAGAAATTTTGTCCTGAACCTAGATGTTGCAGTGTAATCTTTTTCAAAAATAGTACCCACTATTTATAAAGATGGGTTAATGTTAGTTCAATGCCACTATTAAATAATGTATGAAAGTACTTAAAACGATGATAAAATGGTCTCAATACCACCATCCACATGTAGGGAAGTCCAGAACAGGGTGCAAACCACAGCCTGACCCATGGAAGTGTTTTGCTCAATTTGTGCAGTATTTTAAAGATGGGAAATTTTGCATAGAAATCTGGTTTTCCAGCAGCTCTTGAAAAAAAAAGTAATGCAATCTGTCAAAAGTGGACCTGTATTACAATGTGAATTAAATGGATCTAGTCCATCGCATTGCATACACGTGTACAAGGGCACGCACACACAAATTGTACTTCACTTTGGCAATCTCCAGCACCCCTAAATGTCTTTGCATAGTCCACCTCATTCATTTGACTTCCTGTCCTGCTCCACTGGGGCTGAGGTAAAAACCCCTGGCCTGCCCAGCTGTTTCATACATACAGCGTAAGAGAGGATCCCTCTTCCCGGTGCCAGCCACTGAACGTGCAGGATGAGAATACAGGAAAAAAAAAAAAGACTTCTTTGAGGCTAGCTTTGTGAGCCAAATATTAATGCAATGGAATGTAACACCTTTGTCCAATTTTGTCAAAAGTACCAGGATTCTTCCAACTAAGTAATAGAAAGCTAAAATCTCTGCTATTGATTACTCTTTAGGTCAAGAGCATTTCATAACACTCAAAGCAGAAACATATCTAAGAATGCAAATTGAGGACTTAGCATTTTCTGACATCAGCATATCTACCCTGCTATGACAGCCAGGGAATGCTAAAATGCCTCAAACAATGTGATACTGGCCTGGCTACTTAAACTTTCAAGGACTAAGCCATTTGCTATAGAATCCTTCAAAGAAATGGAACCTAGGCAGTGCATTTTAATATCTGTAAGCTTTTAAATATCTGCAAAGATCATGAGGATTGATTGGGCACTTGACTATTGCTTTGCATAAGTTATTAGGAGCAATGAAATACTCATAGACACATTGATAATAGCAGATTGCACCGTGGAAATAAAAGCTGGGATACTTCAGCATGATGACTTTTGTTGGATCCTGGGACCAAAGTGTTTTTAATAGTAGAAACTTCCATCCTGGAAATGACTAAAAATTATTTGAAATGAATGTGAGCCTTACCCACGATTTCTAGAAATTTGTTTAATGATTAAGGTGGTATCTTTCTATTAAATATTTTGTATGTAGTATTTCTGTGAAATATTTCTCCAAAGTTTGAAAGGGAAGGGAAACACTGTTGAGTGCGTCTTCTGGATGTTCCGCAGCTCTTCCTTCACCAGTCTTCAACCCTGAGGTAACTGGCAAACAGGATGGTCACTAATGTTCCCAAGAAGCTATGGCTTGCCTAGTGGCTACAAACAATGAAGAAACTCTTTCCTGGAATGTTTTTCAGCTCATTCACCATATTTTTTGGACCATAAGATGCACCCAGGTTTTAGAGGAGAATAGGAAAAAAATTTTGAGCAAAAAGCAAAAAATGTGGTAAAATATTTAATAACATAAATAACATAATATTTCACCAACGTAAATGTAAACAGAACTCAACAGCAGCATTAACAACTATTATTCCTCCCAAACTGGCGGGGGCAGGGGGGGTGCGTCTTATAGTCCAAAAATACGGTATTTGTTAAGGCCAAGAGATGTTTTAAGAAACTTAGGGACAATAATATATAACCCTTTTTCTATGCTCTTTAAGCTGCAGAAGTCAATGAAGTAGCAAGTCTACCTACAGGGATGTGAAAGAAACTGTATAAACCACTTCCACACCTAGCACTCAATCCCACACTTATTATTTAAAGCAACTCTAATTTGCCTGCTCTCTTCTACAATATTTTTGACATTAAGAATTTAATTAAGGTAGTCTTTTTTAATTTTTAGTCTTTAAAATGTCTTTGAATAAAGGTCAAAATATAAAATTCCAGCATGTCCCAAATGCAAAATGAAACATTAATGTCATCTAGCAATCAGAGAAGTGGCCTGCTGCAGTGGAGTACTTTGTAACAGTTGCTCTTTTGTCTTTCTTTGCCCAGTAGGTTTGGATAACGTTTAAGTCATCCTTGAATTGTCTGAGCTTCTAGCACAGGGCTTTGCACCGAGACTTACCACTTAAATACCCCCCAAATACAAATAATCTAAAATCAAATGTGTATATATATTTTTTGTCAAAAAGCTCTTATAGTTTAATTTTAAAAACTTAATAAGTATTTTGCCCTGGATGGTGTAGCTCAGTGGATTTGATACAGGGTGCAGCCAAGAGGGGAGGCCCCCAAAATAGGGATTTGGAATGGGGCCCAGAACTCAGGGTGCTCAGGAAATGTTAGCAAGACATATAAGATGTCCTCACCCCTTCCCCGCTCAGGTGTGAGTTGGGGAAGGGACAAATGGAGCAGGGACATGCAGAGCTGTTTTGTGCAGCCACAGCTTTGCAGCTAACCTCTGCCATGGTCATTTAACATATCTATAACCTTCAACTGGTTGCATAGATATGTTAAACAGCTGTGGCCATGCTCTGAGCCAGAGAGATGGAAGTGATTTCCACCCAAGATGTAACTTGGGGGGGGCAGGTCCCCCAAATTACAGCAGCTGTGTGGGAGCTTAGAGAAGATTGGCTCCAGGACATGGGGACACACCTGCCCAGACTCATGATGGCAGCCCAGTAAACTTGGAATATACAGGAATGCTGGTAGGTGTAACTGATTGTAGAAGGAGTCAGAAATGGGGGTATAGAGGAAAACTGGCGCGGGGATTTAAACCCAGACTCGGCAGCCATTGGAGGGAGATTCCACAGGGTTTCACCAGAGTGCAGACCCCTGCAGCTTTGGTGAAAAAGGAGATTCCACTTGGTTTGGCCAGAGTGCAGATCCCCGCAGCTTGGGTGGAGAGAAGAACCATGAGATTTTGGCCAGAGTGGGGACCCCTGCAGCTTTGGTAGAAAAGGACCATGCGGCTTTGGGGGCTCCCTTTGGCTGCATGGCCTGGGAAGCAGGAGAGACTTTGTCTGGAAGAAGGGTGAAAGAACTCTTGCCAGTAGGCCATGAGAAGGTGCCACATGGCTTTCGATTAATTAGTGATCCTGCCTGGACGGCGACACAGCTGACGGTGTCAGGAGCCTGGATCTTGGACATTTGCTTCCTTTCTTGAGTTACAGTACCCTGAATTAGGGCAGGGGGAGAAGGAAGCGCTGTGGGCGTCAGTGGGTATCCTAAAGGACTTTGATATTTCAATGAAGATGTTAGGTCACTACTTTAAGTCTGAATAGCATTAAATAAACATTTCCTTTCCTTTTCACAAATCTCTGGCATTGAGACACATCTTTCCTAAAGGCAACAGGACAATCAAGCCCAGTAGGGGGTCCTTTTGGTAGTAGTATATCTTGACTCCCTTGGCCCTGAGTGTGAGTGGCATATGCTTGCTCTGTAACAGATTGAGTGCCCACCTACAACCCAAAGGGTCGCCAGTTCGATTCCTAGTCAGGGCACATGCCTGGGTTGGTGGCCAGGACCCCAGGGCACAGGAGAGGCGACCACACATTAATATTTCTCTCTCCCCCCTCTTCCTCCTTCTCTTCCCCTGTCTCTAAAAATAAATAAATAAAATCTTTTTAAAAATTAAAATTAATAAGTATTTTTGTAAAGCTCCTTGAGTTTTAGTAAAAATGTACCATAGTTTAGCAAACTACATTATCAAAATAATATAATGGAGAAAAATTTTGACCATACACACTACTTAAAATTAAGTACAGTGAAGAGGTTTAGTTAACTTTTTATTTGTTCTAGGTATCATCCTCAGACAAATATTCATATGTAAGTGAATGATCATGCTTTCATTTGTAATGAAATGTTTCATGTAATTAGTTTAAAAAAATACAGCCTGTAAAAAGCAGGTTTTACAAAGATTTAAGCACACAGTCTTCACTAAGCTCTCAGCCAAGTTCCAGTTCTCTTTGAAGTGCCTTGGTTTCTCCAGCAGGAATTAAGTTATGAATCATAATTCTTACTACATGAGAAACAAAGTTTAAGTACAAACAAGTGTGAAGTTATAAGGGACACATCTGGAGTAGTTTCCTCTGTTTCTCCTCCAGATCTCTACACTCTCAGCAAGGGAAGCCTGGGACAGAGCAGTGCAATGTCTTATGTGGGTCGAGCAGGATTGCTCAGAACTCACCAAACGTCTACGGCAACCCCTTGACCCTGGTCCCAAGAAGCAGCAGTGATTAAAGTATTCCTGTGAGTCGGGCACACACTCTAGGCACCCAGAGACATCATTACCTTATCCTCAATGGCTCAGGCTATGACCTCAGAACTGTCTACAACACTAGAGGCTCAGATGCCAGAATGAGATGACCTAAGAAGCCACTACCAGTGAAATAATTTGAAGCTTATCTATTCTAAGCATGAGGAGGTGGTGGTACATGAGTGTTAGGTATCTGTCCTCACGATTTTCACAAGCCTCTCTAGGCACCCCAGAGTGAGAGATTCTGTAAAATAATATTGGAGTGTTAGAAGGCAGGTCACACTGAGGAACTACCTGAAGTGAACTGCCTTTCAGAAGTGTAAAACTGGAAACACGGAAAGAGCAATAGAGAACAGTACAGAAAGAGACCCCCCAGGTGAACAGGTCCACTCCAGTCAAGAAAGTGACCTGAGAACTAGAGGGGCCCCAACATTTCCCGATGTTCCCTCATTTAAGAACGACTGTCCTCAAATCTCCTCAGCCCTAGATGGTAAGACCCTGAATGGTGAGCTAGACCCCAAAATAAGACCAGCACAAAGTGCTATATCAGGACCAAACTTGAAATTAAATTGTTCATATTGTACATATATTTTGTCATCTGAACTCTTAGCATATCCCTGTTCAATGTCTTCTACCCACTTTGCCAGCTCAAGAAAGCCTGGTCACCCATTAAAAGCCCAATTCAAATGTTATTTCCATCGTGGTGCAGTGGTAGACTGATTATAAAAATGGCCTAATCGTTCCCCTCCCTGGATCCATAGCTTCTGCCCTTTGACTTTGCAGCACTTCTCATCAAAAGGTGGGATCACTTTCCATTCTCCTTGCATTGCTGGCTGGCTTTCTCACTTACCCTGGCCAACAGAAAGCAGCAGAGATGATCATGTGCCAGTTTTGAGCACAGACCTCCAAGGGCCTTGTGTGCTTCTGCTTGTCCGTGGGAGGTTGTTTGCCATGTGAAAAAGCCCAGACTACTCTGCTGGAGGAGGAGAGACCACCTGAGAGAAGGACACCCAGATAAAGCCATTGCAGACCAGCCTACAGCCCGCTGACCCCCAAATACCGGAAAGGGCCCAGTGAGGATCAGCAGAAACACACTCCAAACCTGCAGCTGACTGTAGGCAAGAGAGTAAAAACAGTCAAAACCAAAACCAGCCTACCCACTGATGGGTAGGCAACAATAAATAGTCAGTATTTTAGGCTACCAAGTTTTGCGGTGCTTCGTTAGGTATTGTAACCTAATACAGACGTTTGTGCTGATCTACCTTAAGCCTCCATAACAGATTTAACCACATCTTCTCTGTGTCCCCATAGTACATGTTTATAATGCCTATCACATCACAGAACAGTTAAGCACAGATATACCTTGGGTTATGATCTCAAGGACCACTTCATAATCATCTTTGTATCCCCCAACTCATAATGTATTGTCTATATAGATGCTTAGCACGTGTTGAACAAAAATGAATACATGGAGTGTAATTTCAGAGAATAAAAATAAGGAAAAGGTGCTTAAAACTTCCACAAAGTGGAATGAATTTTCTACTTCAGGAGCAAGGAGAGACACACCTACTGTAAAATAGATGAGCAGAGTTTGCCAGAGACTGAGAATTATGAATAGGAAGAGAAACAAACATAGCTACAAAATGGAAATTTAGGCTTTACTATTATTACATGACTTTAGGGAGAGGTCTGAGTTGACTGAAGCACTAGGCAATCATAGCCTTGTATGTAAAGTGATGCTTAAAAAACAGGAGTTCTCCACCTGGCAAGGAATTTAGCGGCAGATCTAAAAGAAGAATCAACAGCAAAAGATGATTACTTCCAGCAAATGAAACTATGACAAATTTCTAAAGTCACAAGACCTCTCTCCTACTCTAACAGCCATGGTGAGTAAAACCAAGAGTAAAAGCAACAAACCTAATTATTTCAGGGAGAAAGGGGGTGCTGCTCCTTTGGGGTTGCTATTTCACAGCAGTACATTACAAGATACTCTTGTGTCAGAGAGGTCTCCAAGAGTTCTGCCCTGAATGTACTGCACAGTCTGCTCTGTCCTATAGGGGCTGTAAAAAACCTACCATTTCTCCCTTCCTTGCTCCCTCCTTCCCTCCCTCCCTCCCTCCTTCCCTCCTTCCCTCCCTCCCTCCCTCCCTCCCTCCCTCCATCTTCCACTCGCTTCCTTCCCCACTCCCCATGCCACTCTGGTTCTCAGTCTCAGGGCAGAATGTTTTCTGTCCTGTGCATGTCCTCTCTGCCCCTTGCCTACCTTTTCTGATTGAAGATCCTTATTATGCTTCAGAGCAAATACTCCAAAGTAAAGAGCTTAAGATCAACATTGATTTCCAGTTCCACATAAATCACTTTCTTCATGAGGCCCCTCCTAAAATTTCAACTTAAGTTCAAAGATATCTTTTAGAGCTAACTCTCCATTATCCATGCTCCAGTGGAAAACTGAAGCCTACTATACGGATAGAAAACACACTGTCCAATGCTGCATAGCATAGGAACTTCCTATGTGTAGAAAGCCCACCACCCCAAATTAGCTAAGACGGCAGAATAACCCAATGTCACCGAATGGTTTTTTACCCCAGAGTCTGTCATCATCAGATAATCAGAATTAAGCAATGTGGTACTTAAGGACTCTCACTGAGAAATATCCCAAAACAGATGCATCCATTTGTCCGTAACACTAGGAATAAACCCTTAAATTTAGTTCCACCTCAAAGCTAGAAATGAATCCCTTTTATTCAAGAACTAATATTGGGTCACCAGAGCCCTTTCATGCTCAGATGGTTTTCCTCAGCCACCTAAATCATCTTGCCTTACTTGTATAAAGAGTACTGGATGGATGGAGGCACCCACCTATGTCAGCCAAGCAGCAGGGCCTCAGGCAGAGGCTCAACTTTCTTTCTCCAAATGCTACATTTTGCAAGACTAACCTAACCTCGGGACTTCACTACAGAATGGGTAAAGAAAGTTACATGACAAAGAATACTGTTGTGAAGAGCAGGACCAACAAAATGGCATTGGTCCAGTCAAGATAGCATAAAGTATATAAAACAAAACGAAGTCACTCATGTCAACCTAGATGGCTGTCCAGTCAGCCATGACACTTTGATTCAAGAGGGAAACAACCTAAGTCACAGCAGCCATGTCTGCAGAACAGGATCACCCATAGATAGGTTCCTGGGCAAATTCCCCACTTGCCATCAGGGGTGCCAAGACATTTATCAAGAGACCCACAAGAGTAGAATTGACCATTTCTTGTGTATGAAGTGGTACATTCTGTATATGAAGGCTCCAGACCACTGCTCAGACAGCTGAGCTGTGCACACCAGAGTGCTGCTCCACACGAGGCTGCTCTCCCTTGGCATCGGCTGCCAGAGGCTCTGGCCTCAGGCTCTGCCTGAGGACTTTGTCTGCTCTGCTGCCGACCTGGAAGGAGAATCCTTGCTTGCAAGACACTGAAGACCCCCTTACCCACCATGCTCTCTTCCAGACCTGCAGACTGAGACTCTGGGAATCAGGTTTGTCATTCCCCATAGATTATGCTATGTATGTGTTCTGTTTCTCTCAGATTGTTAGAGTGTGAGTAGGATATTAATGTATGCTGATGTTCTACTTTGAGTGACCCTGCATTCAATAAAAGCTGAGCGAATAGCTGAGCAGCTGCCTGGCTAACTAACAGGAAAGACTATACCGCGAACTTACACTCATGACTACTGGGTCTTCAAAGCTGTGATGTGGGTGACCCATGAAGACACAGAAGAGAAATATTCATTGCACAGTTTTTTTAAACTGAAGTCTTTGGACGAGCACTAGGGGCTGACAAATTCTCATGAGCAGATGCAAAACTGTGTACGTATGGTCCATACGCATATGTGCATTCATAAATAGTTTTATCTGGAGAAAGAATACATAGATATCACCAGATTCTCAAAACTTTCCCCCAAAATTTAAGAACCAGTGCTTTATGAGGTCCCCAACATCAGGTCCCCTTCAGGGAGTAATTCACCTTTTTTCCTCCAACATGAACTTAAGGCTGACAAAGACCACGAGAAACAGTCACACTAGGAGTCTGGGTGCCATGTAAAATATAACACCGTTCTGACAGATGCTTTTCAGAATCACATGCATTTACAACAGGACAAGCTGTGCTCCTACTTTAAAAGTAGTTATAACTCTAAGTGTTAATATGACCTTTTTCACCATAATACTCATCTTTCCTTCTCATTCTCCCACCAATGACCACATACGCAAAGTGAAAAATGTAAGGAGACCCTTGTGAGGGGAGGGAGAGTTTAGAACTCATCCATTCAAAGCAGTCAACAAAGCAAACACTTCTAATGACACTATTGCTACAACAATTTTGAAACTCTTGTTGAAGACAGTGTGACAAAGGACTCGTAATCCAAAACACATCTTTAAAAAAGTATTTTCAAAACTCAATAATGCCAAGCAGACCAATGAAACAATGAGCAAAAGGTCTGCACAGACACTTGAGAGAAAGTGTTCTTCACTTGAAATTACAAGTGCAGGCAGGGGTGTGGAACAATGAGAGCTCTCATACAACTGCAGGTAGGAATGCAAAATGGTACCGCTGCTTTGGAAAATGATTTAGCATTGTATTATAAAGTTAAATATATACTTGCCATGTAACCCGCAACTTTTTCCACTAAGTACTTGCCCAAGAGAAATGGAACGAGTTTAAAAATAAACTTGTATATGAATGTTCATAACACCTTTATTCATAATAGAAAAAACTCAAAACAACTAAAATGTGATATACTCAACAATGGAAGGTCAGGGGTGCACATCCAATAGTGAATGTATGGGAATATATACATTTGTCAAAACTCTAACAGTACAGAAATTGAATTATTATAAATAAAATAATGCACTAAATACCTACGATTTACATGGTTTTCATGTAATTCCAAAAGCATTTAAAACTTAAGTAGCAGCATTTTCTAAATATCTGAATAGCCTTAAAACTCATCCCTTTGACTAAAGAAAATATCAGCAAAATAAAAAGGGAACCAACCATATGCAAAAATATGTTTGCAAATGACACCTTGGACAAGAGTTTGATTTCCAAAATATCTAAGAACTCACATGACTCCACTCCAGGAAGACAAACAACCCAATTAAAAAATGGGCAAAGGACCTGAACTGACACTTTTTCAAGGAGGACATACAGAGGGCCCAGAGATGTATGAAAGGATGCTCAGCATCACTAGCCATCAGAGAGATGCAAATTAAAACCACAATGAGATACCACTTCTCCCCAGTCAGAATGGCCTTCATAACCAAATCAACAAACAACAAGTGCCCTCGAAGTTGTGGAGAAAAGGGAACCCTAGTGCACTGTTGGTGGGATTGCAGACTGGTGCAGCCACTGTGGAAAACACTATGGAATTTCCTCAGAAAACTAAAAATGGAACTGCATTTTGACCCAGCAGTTGCACTGCTGGGATTATACCCTAAGAATCCTGAATCACCAATTCAAAAGAACCTATGCACCCCAATGTTCGTGGCAGCACAATTTACAACAGCCAAGTGCTGGAAGCAATGTAAGTGCCCATCAGTAAATGAATGGATCAAAAAACTATGGTACAGCCCTGGCTCAGTGGACTGAGTACCAGCCTACAAACCAAAGGGTCCCTGGTTCAATTCCCAGTCAGGGCACATGCCTAGGTTGCAGGCCGTTCCCCAGTAGTGGGGGGCACATGCAAGAGGCAACCACACGTTGATGTTTCTCTCTCTCCCTTCCCCACTCTCTACAAAATAAATTAATAAAATAAAATAAAATTTAAAAACCATGGTACATTTACACAATGGAATACCACACAGCAGAAAGAAAGAAGGAGCTCCTACCCTTTGCGACAGCATAGATGGAACTGGAGAGCATTATGCTAAGTGAAATAAGCCAGGTGGTGAAAGACAAATACCATATGATCTTACCTGTAAGTGGAACCTAATCAACAAAACAAACAAGCAAGCAAAATATAACCAGAGACACTGAAACAAAGAACAAACTGACAGTAACCAGAGGAAGGGGGGGGAGGGAAGTGGGGGAAAATGAGGGAAGGGTCATCAAGGAACATATATAGGGCACATGGACAAAGACAAAAGGGGTAGGATGGAGGGTGGGAGGCACGGAGGGATGGGGCAGGGGGAGTGGTGGGGGGAAAATGGAGACAACTGTACTTGAACACAATAAAAAAAAGAATTAAAAAAAAACATCCCTTTGAAGCTTAAAGACTTATGACACTTTTCTGCACATTTAATATCATCCTTATTACTGTGTAGTGACCTCATCCAAATATACATAACACTAAAAATCTTTATGAAAGTATAATTATGTGCAACTAATAAAACTAAAATAATAATAACAAGGAATGTGAACAGATTCCAGAGTGTGTCACAGTGCTGGGCCTTAGCACCCAAATTAAATTTAGTATCTCCCTTAGCCAACAGGTATTCTGCCTCCTTATCAGTTACATTATTTTCACCTTTTAAGATTTCACAGCTTTTAAATCATTCTGGCAACCTACCCCTCCAAAAAACTGTCATTTAGCACCATGTATATATTGCATTAATTATTCACTGCATATTTTATCCCTGATCCTTTCTTCAAAAGTTCTAGAAACCAAAGCCCTTAAAATCATTTAAATTATACTTCTGAAATACATCAAACTATAACTGGACATTGCAGTGATGAGAATGTAGCGCTGTGGGTTAGTTTAGAGTGAATTAGAAATCACAGGGTTACAAATAAAATCTCTAAATAAGGCATATAAGCCACATACAAAAGGTTGATAAATTTAAACTAACTTCTGGTCATAAGACGTAAACCAGTAAGCCACAAATGGGAGAACAGATTGGCAATGACAATATCCAACAAGGGACAGACATCTGAGGAATGCCTCAGAAAAACAAAACTGACAATCCAATTGATAAAAGTCCAATAAAAAACTTCACAGAAAAAAAATGCCAATAAACACATGAAAAGTACTCTACTCTACTGGTTACCAAGGAAATACAAATTAAAACTACAGAGAGATACACTACACACTCGCCCAAGTAGCAAAAGCGATCATTCTAATAATAGCAAGTACAGATTAGGATGTGGCGGAACCAGAACTCTGGCGATGGAAACGTGAACTGGCGTAACTAATTTGTAAAACTATTCCCATCATCTGGTGAAGCTGATCCTATGACCCGCTCATCTACATACTAAGGAAAGTAGCACACTGACACACTGGGAGATGTGTGTAAGACAGTTCACTGCAATCTGCTCCTAACAGCCCCAAGCTGGAAACAACGTAAATGGTCATCAAGAGAACACATAATTTAAAAATGTTCTAAGGGAATTCCACAGGAAATTAAACTACGGCCTCATAGAGGAAATGGATGAATCTCACAAATAGTGTTGAACAAAAGAATTCCAACGCAAAATTGTGTGAGAACATTCACATACAGTTTTAAAACATGTAACACAGAACTGAAATGTTTAGAATTCAATATGTAGGCAGTCACGGGAAACAAGGAATAATTGTCTCGAGTTCAAGGTAGTGGTTTCTCCTAGCGCAAGGGAAAAGGGTTTTAGTAAGGGCACTTAAGGATTTCTGGCTGCAGAAGACATTTCATTTCTTCATCAAGGAAGTGGTGATATAAGTACAGGGCCATACAATCTATAATGTATAGTTTTTCTATAAACTGTACATACTTTATAAATGTATGTGTGCCTACCACTTTAAAATATATTAAATGGAGAGACTCGTACAAAAAACAAATAAACCAAAATACACCAAGTAAGTTGACTGTTTAAAATCAAATTAATACATTGGCTACAACCAGAAAACACCCTTTGAGAAAAAAAAAAAGAGAGAGAAATATGATTGTAGTCATACCTAATGATAAAAGTCATTGAAAAAAGCCATGAAAAGGCACTGACTATCCAGAAAATGTATCTCAATCATATTATGCTGCCACATCAAGTAATGCAGACTGGTGCAGCCACTGTGGAAAACGCTATGGAATTTCCTCAGAAAACTGAAAATGCAACTGCCTTTTGACCCAGCAATTCCATTGCTGGGACTACACCCTAAGAATCCTGAATCACCAATCCAAAAGAACCTATGCACCCATATGTTCATAGCAGCACCATTTACAATAGCCAAGTGCTGGAAGCAACCTAAGTGCCCATCAGTAAATGAATGGATCAAGAAACTATGGTACATTTACACAATGGAATACTATGGAACAGAAAGATAGAAGGAGCTCCTACCCTCAGGACAACCTGGATGGATCTGGATAACATTATGCTAAGTGAAATAAGCCAGGTAGTGAAAGACAAATACTATATGATCTCACCTAGAAGTGGAACCTAATCAACAAAACAAAAGAGCTAGCAAAATATAACCAGAGACACTGAAATTAAGAACAAACTGACAGTAACCAGAGGGGGAGGGGAAAGTGGGGGGGGGCAGGAAGGATTGCCAGGAACATGTGTAAAGGACCCATGCACAAAGGCAAAGTGGGGTAGGATCCAGAGTGGGAGGTGGAGATGGCTGGGGTGAGGGAGAGTGGAGGGGGAAAAGTAAAGACAGCTATACTTGAATGACAATTAAAAAAAAAAGAGGAAAACAAATAGAAATATTTTCTTCAAGTGCTTTTGGAATTTGAAATTGT
The DNA here is from genome assembly GCA_039655065.1 of Glossophaga mutica. Lineage (NCBI taxonomy): Eukaryota > Metazoa > Chordata > Mammalia > Chiroptera > Phyllostomidae > Glossophaga > Glossophaga mutica. Next base: position 25,919,465 of record CM077306.1, read on the forward strand.
TTGGTGAGATGCATTTTGTTCTAGTTAGCCAAAAAAGTGACATGATCACTCTGTATGTTTGCATCTCATAACAGCCATCATTTAATAAACACTTAAGCAGTAACGTACTCTCACAAGACTGGACTATGATGGTGAGTCTCGGAGGTAACATCAAAATTTTACTGCTAACTTATAGGTTGACGAACAATAATATCTACAAACAAGGGTATACAAACAGTAATATCTACAAACAAGAGTTGGAAATCATAGGAAAATTCCTTGTAAGATATTTCACATTAAGCAAAAACATAGGTTGTTGCTTAAGAAACCCATTAAGTCAAAAATGATTTTCCCTTCAAATAATTAGTAAAGTCTCAAGGAAAAAAATAGAAAGACATAAACATTCCCCTTGAATAATCTCCATTACAAACAACATCAGTTAAAAACAAATTTAAGTCATTGCCCAGATTCTGCCTAGAATGATCAACAGGCATACTTTATCACTTTATTTTTCTAATATATTATTGTACTTGAAGAAGTACGTATTTTATATCAGAAGGCCTGAGGTTTTCCTGAAGTTTATTTAATAGATAAGCAAATATACAGAGCCAATGACGTAACAGTCTGCTCCTCAGCTTCAGTGACTGAGTATAGATGGTTGTCAAATAAACACAAAATGACTTTTCTTCATTTACACTCTCATGGCTTTAACATCAAATAAAAACTCTCTTTAACTCTGTAAAGAATCTAAAGTCTCTGACACCTCTGGGTAAGTCCTGCCTGAGCCACCCAAAATTTTAAAATGTTGTCTATCGAGCACTAACTGAGTATATCTTAGGGAAGTGAAAATAAAGAGGGGAAAAATAATTTTACTGGTTCCCAATCTATGAAAGGGAGTTCATAGCTGTCATTTAATGTTTATAACCTATTCTTTTGGGAGGAATATTTTGTTTTATAAAAATATCATAAGAATATATAGCAAATAGGTCCTAGCCAGGTAGCTCAATTGGTAAGAACATCGTCCTGAAACACCAAGGTTGTGGGTTCAATCCCTGGTCAGGGCGCATACAATAATCAACCAATGAATTCATAAATAAGTGGGGCAATAAATCAATCTCTCCTCTCTTTCTCTCTCTCTCCCTCTCGCTCTCTCTCTCTTTTTCTTGCTAAAATCAATAAGCTAAAAATGTTTTAAAAATCTATTTGCTTTTTTTAAAAAAGAATATATAGCCAATACATGCAGATCTGACTCTTAACATGATTTTATGTACAATAAACCTCAGTTAGGATTCGATGGTATTCTAAAATTTTTAAATAGCATATTCTTAAAAAAACCTATTTATCCTATGAGAAACCCTTCGCTTTTTCTTTTATTAATAAATTAATATAAAGAAACTCAGTTTCCTCTCTATACCTTTCTCTAGAAGGATATTGGGATAATCCCAGTTGAAAATATGCTTCTCAATCTCCTGATAAATGATGCATGTTTTGATAGCTACAGCCTCATATAAATGCCCTTATACTACTATTTCCATTGACAGGAATCAGAAATGTCCCTAGCATCGTAACATAACCAACTTTAAGAGTTTTCCATGTAATTTTGGTGCTGAACTAGCAACTTCCATGTGACGATATCCATTTAATCACTAGCAGAACCATACACCATTAAATTCCTGTGGCTGGTTTATAAAAAGCAACACGGTAGCCATGTTTCAGTTCAAACAACGGCATGGGGAAGTTCCAGCCCAGGACCGTGTCATCTGCACTGCTCACATTCCCGCTCCACTGCTCCCTGCTTCTTCGGTCCAATGGCTTCAGGAGGGGCCCTTAAGCCAGGGCCGAGGTGCAGTGGAAGCCAGGGCCGAGGTGCAGTGGAAGCCAGGGCACCAACAGACGATCACACAGAGACAAGCTCTGGAAGAATTCCATATAGCTTTCCAAGGAATATGATAAACCAAAAGGAATCAGAGGATCAAACGGGCTGACCAGCTGCATACATACAAGTTCTCAAGTTCTACCCTACCCTTAGGTTTCTGTTTGAAGCAATTTAATTTCTAAGTAAGGTAAAACCTTATTTAGTCATTCAAGATCATCTAAGCCTCCAGATGTTTGTCTCTGAGGTAAGCTGATGATTTCTTCTCCCCTCTCAATATTTGTGAATGGAAGAACATAAGTCATTTTGTGAATATTCTTTTCATTTAAGGTCTCCCTTTTCAGGTTCTACAGAGAGCTGCCATCTCTAAAAGGGGACTTTTACTAGATAATAGTTTTGTTTTGAAGTACAATGGAAGCTGATTTCTCAGAAATTCAAGCATTGGGAAAAATCGTTGTGACAACTGGTACTAAGCACACAATTTTCAGTGTTCTCAATACTGGAATAGCTCCCAAAGAGTGGATTTTATTGCTGTAATTACAAACTAATGCTAATTATACATGAAAGTGTTGTTAAACCAAGAGTATGAATTACAACCGTGGTGTGTCCAAACACGACAGTAGGCCTGACGTACAAAGTCAATATATACTCAAAGAAACTCAGCTTCCTCTCCAAAAAAAGGGAGGGGGGCCCAGTCTAGGCATTATTACCTACATCAAATCAATTTTAATTTACCACAGGCACGAACGGCCATATGTATAACACTAATTTGGGTAAAAACATTTTTCAAAAAATCAAGATTAAAAGAAAAAAAAGCTTTTCAACACATAAGTACACACCTCACCTGATCCCCACCATTCCCTCCCAGGAGACCTGAACTCCACCTAGACTTACCTACTCATTACCTAAGAGCACATTTTGCAAATTTCTTCTTTCCATTTTTACTAAATGTTACCAGTCCTTGAAAGCCCCAACTAAGCATCTGCTCATCCCTTCCCCTGCCAACAATAGAGAACTCTCTGGTCTCTAAATTTGTGTTGCATTTAGCCCATGCTGTCTTGTATTATTATTATTCTAAATGCACTGTCTTCCTAGATAACCTTTCGGGTTTTTAAAGGGCAGGGCCCATTCCTCCTGCTTCTTCAGTCATCCTACTACACCTAGCACAGGGCCTCAAGCCTTACAGATAACTTAATGAGTATTTGCTGACTGCCTAACATGCACACTATTCATTTGCTTGATATGGAAGAGCTGGCATATCAGTCAGGATTCTGGCAACAAGAAATGGCACACTCCAACTGAGCAACTCAAGAGAATTTAATAAGGGCCTATTTACAGAATGTATGGGCGAGGTCTATGGCAACCAGAAAGGGACAGTGCAGTATGTCAGGTCTAGTAACAAGAGCTGACCACTCCCTGAAAGGAAAAGGAGAGACAGCAATCAGCAGAGTCCTGGAGAGGGCTCCCTGGCAAGCGACGCAGATGTGGGTAAAGAGTCATAGCCGACCGGACAGGGAGGGAGCCGGGGTGCTGATCACTCTCATCCTTCTCTCCTTTTGCCTCCTGTTCTCCTTTCAGTCAGGACACCTCCCACTGGCTGAACAGTTCTGGAAGCCAAGCACAAGGGTGCATGTCGAACGCATTCCAGAAGGGTCACCACCCTTCCTAGGCAGGGGTGGTGAGGAGGAGGGTAAGTGAAGAGTGTATCTGGAAAGACAAGCAGAGGACACACAGCTCGGACAGCATGGGACAGCAGTCGAACCGCAGGCCCTGGGCTCAAACAGCTTGCCTTCCCTCTGCTTCCCCCACCACTTGAATAGCACATCCCTGGAGCTTTCTGTGCTGGTTTCTGCACTGGATAAAGATAATAAGAATATCTATCTTCAAAAAGCACCATTGACAGAATTAATTTTATTATATATGCAGAAGTACTTATCACAGTGCCTAGCACAGAATAAGCACTAAACAAAAGTTATTAATAACAATAATAGTGATTTTCATTCTTATTAAAATCATACTTTCCTTGAAATTCTGTTCAGGAAATACCGGTCTTCAACCAACAAGAAGACCTAGAATATCTGAGTTTTATGTTCTTCCCCACCTTCCCCTAGAAATGCCTATCTGAATCAGAACTGAATTTCAAGACTATTTTTGGAATGTTTCCCTCCAAACACCACCCCACATAGAAGAGATTTTTGTGTTCGGTTTTCCCAGTCGCTGGACCCTGAGGCTTGGTGTCTAACTGCCCCCTGCCCACTCCAGCTGGAGTTCCCAGAGTACAGCTGGCACTGCTTTGTCAGAGACAGCAAGCTGGGATTTGCTGGAATTTATGATTTATGGCAGAAGCGCAGACTCAGAAGAATTAAAAAGACATTTGCCCAAGGACATATGGTTGATGGGCACCCAAGTCAGCTGTCCATGGAGGGACCTAAAGGCTTAATAGACAACGAGGGGCAGCCTGGGTCCTGGAATTAAAGAATGACACTGTCAGCTTCAAGGGAGCATAAAACTCTGTACAGCAGCCTGACGTGACCTACACATTATCAGTGCCATCAGGCTCCAGCCTGAGTCTCGTATAACAGAGCACTTACAGAGAACACAGACCGCACACAAGGTGTGATTAATGTATAGTCATGTGAAGGCCCAAAATGATCGTTTCTGCTGGCATAACCCACAGAATAATGAAATGGCTTAATATTATATTCAACATGTCTATTTTCATTAGACATAGCTTCTGTGTAAAATCTTGTTAATACAGTCTTGAATGGGTGACAAAAATATCACTTCCAAAGACCAGTTTGCTCTAGATAACAAAATCACACTTAGCTAAGCCAGTATGCTCGCACGCGCGCGTGCACACACACACACACACGAAGCAGTAATATTCGATGTGTGAAAATCAATTCACTACATTGCAGTTCTAGATCACACCTCTCCAGTTCTTTCTGCACATGGCCACATTCAGTCGGACAACCTTGGCATGTCTAATCGCTGTTACATAAAGTAGTAGATGATATCTGCAAAATCACCGTAATCGACTTACAGGGTTGCTACGCAATCTTTAATGATTTGCTGGGGAATGGCCAGCTTCCACTTTTGTGCGTGTCTGACATGCAGCAGGTCCCTAACTGAGACCTGGTTACCACATCTTCAGTAAAGTACACACATCACAATCTACTCTTATACACTTAGAGACTATTGCTTGTAGCTTTCCAATTTTTTTCTACGAGCAAATGCACGGCTTGATTGCTGAGGATCTAACTTGTTTTTATAAACCAGTCACAGGCTTATTCCTTCACATAGGACACGGACACTCCTACAGCTCAGAGACACCAGAGAAGCAGGCTTACTTTGCCACCCTCCCACCAGCCACCTCTACTGCAAGGGTCTTCTAAGATCTGACATCTCTTCTGCACCTCTCTCCGGTTCCCCACTGCATCGAAATGCTCATTCTCCTTTCCAAAAACTAAGGGGCCTTCCAAAGCAGAGCCCTGAACTGTGTTGAAGTTTAAAAGACATATTAAACTTCCAACAAATGAGCAATGTGTTTGGGCTTGGGCTTGGGGCCTTGGGTAGGGGGAAAACTGAGACCAATTTTCTAAAGGTTTCATAAAATGTTACAAACTCATAGAAGGTTATTCAGGAATGTAAATCAAGAGTAATATAATACTTTTTATCCTAGTTGTTTTACTTCTGGGATTTTAATCTAAAGAAATAATCCAAAACATGAAAAGACTATGTGTACAGAAATGTTCTCCCTGTTTACAACAGTAATATCTTGGAAATTAGTAAGTGCCTAATAATAGGGGAACTGTTAAATAGGTTGTGCATATATCTCAGATGTTCTGCATTTTTTAAACTGGTGGCTATATCAAATCTAGACATATATTAAATCAGGAAGGAAATACAGTGAACTGTTAATAATGGGACAGGTGTACAATACTTAGAAACTTTGTAAAATTTCAAAAATGTATCTATCTTTAAAATGTATTAACTTCCACCATGAGAACAAACTTATAAAACTTGTCTTTCATTGCTCATTATAAATCCTTGAAAGGACATACAGATCTTTCTGTTTATATCTTGAGTTTGCTGGGCATGCTGATAAAAAAGACAAAACTAAAATGTACTCTAGACCACCTGTATACAAAAATAAATGGTAATGGGACCACAAGGGAAATAAACACATTAATAATAGTGAGTATGAAAGAATAATAGACTTATGTACTTCCTTTATTTTCCAAAGTTTTGTTAGATTTTTTTTTCCTTTCATACTAGAAATATTGAAGAATAGCAACAATTTTTAACCCTTTATAGAGATATACCTTTTGGTAAACTGCAAATGAGTGATACGAATCCCTATACAGAAATATTATAATGGTGTTTTAGAAGCCCAGGCTACAAAGAGAAGGCCACTGCTCACCGCTCGGGTTGGCTAAAAATGCTGCTGGGGCTGGAGTGTAGGTGTAAAACAATAAAGTGCAAGTCTTAGACAATTATCATTGACCCATGGTAAGAAAAGCTAGAAAGAAAGCGAAGCACAAGCAATCTAGGCTACAATAAAGTAAGACTATAAAACCAGAGGGAAGGTTAAAATCAGGGCCCTGAGAGCACAACACGGCGGGAGAGCAAGAGAACAGGGCTCCTGAAGGCACCTGTCCAGTTAGGGAGATAGCGTAGCTGCTTTTTATCAGATCTCAAATGGATAAATAGCACCAAGATGGACAAAAAAATACCTGTCTGAGAATATTAAAATGTTTTTTTATAAAAATACCAACTGGATCTTCGGAGTCTTGGCTAAGAAAGCCTCTGAGACAAACAATGATATAACAAGGCCTATTGACGCCGAGCATGTAACATCTTTGTCCAGCTGGCTTGTTTAACCTGCACTTGCTGTTTGTGTCCATGCTGAGAAGTCAGAACTCTGGAGTCAGGTTCTACCGAAGGAAGAGATCGGTTAGACATACCCACAGAGATACACCTCTGGTGGCTACAGTATCCATGGCACTGAATAGAAGAAATGAAGCATTATCAAAAACAAGGGACAGGCTTTGATGAAAGTGTCCTGTCTAGTTTGACACCCCCCCCCCAATACTCACTTGATGTGATAAATTAATTAAAACAAACATATGTAATATTTAAGCCAAGCAAATATTTAAGCCATCGAGCATTCACCTCAAGAGAAGCCTACAAACATATAAATTGAACTATAAAGAAGTTCAGTTAAAGAAGTTAATTATGAAGGCTTTTCCAGCAACCTAACAAAAAAGAAAAATGGTATATTATTCTGCAAGAATAAACAAACCTTGACAAAAAAGTTAATCAAAAGTCCAACGGTTCAAAGACTCATTATTTTTTAATAAGATGGGGAAATGATTTCTATTATGATATATTAATAATTTACAAAGCATTCTCACATGTATTATCTTCCATAAAAGACTTGGGATAGAGATTATTACTACCCAATTTCATAAGACTGGGAACAAGTGATGGGTAAACTGGCAGAGCCAGACCTCAGACCTCAACCCAGTAACCCTCTATCACTCCCTTACGTAATCCGTCTTTCACATCCCCCTGTAGTGATGTGGCATATGGAATACTGCCCAGGTATTTGCCCCTCATTGAAACTGAACTTGAAATTCCTTCCCAGCATATGTAGCCTCATGACCTGTGAATCAGTGTACCATGTCTTTTAAGGAAGAACAGATAACATTTTCAAACATCATGCTAATTCTTTAGGAGGCACCATATGTTAGAGAAAAGAGATGCAAATATAAAATCAAGTTAAGTGAAACCATATAATTCTAAATTTTGGTTGAAAATACCAGATAAACTCAAGAGGTACTTTTGTTTTTAAAAAGGTCTATCTACTGAAAAAAAAAAAAAACTAGATACCGTGCCCAGCTCTTCCTGGAGCCCCGGCGTCTCTCAGTGTGGAACTGTACTCCACGGAGAGCAGCGGGCCTGGCCCGGGTAGGAAGGGTCCAGTGAGGGCCTGGAGAGGTTGTCATGGCAGCCTTCAAAGCAAGCAAGCCTTCAAAGACTGTCACCATGCAGAGGCTCCCATGGGCTAAAAGATGAGGAAACTTGAGCAAAGAGAATACTAATAGGTTTATTACCCATATGTTCACAACAATATTTCTATTTTATAAGGTACCTACGCACCTCTAAGAACCTAGGGAACCAACTCATTTTCTGAACACCAGCAGAAAAGCAAAAGTATCAAGTCTTCCACCTGTCCCTCGGAGTGCAAACAGTTGATGAAAATATCTCTTTACTATTATTCCAGCTAATAAATGAGGAAAAAATATTGAAACATTACCCTTTTACAAATAAGTAATGAAGTGATGGCTCTAGACAATGATCATCCACAGCCACTAAAATCAAAGAGAAAGATAACTACATTATGTGATATCTGGAGTACATGAAACAGCTATGCAAAATTCCTACCCCCTCAAAAATTTTTTTCTTTGATCCAGCTTTCAGAACAAGTCAATTTAAAGCAATAGAGACACCAGAAAAAAAAAAAACATATTAAACACTGCCATGGAATGCAATCAACAAAAGAAAGACTACAGAGAACAGCAGAGGACGAACAATACTGTTTCTTCAACAAATAAATTATAAGAACGAAAAGGAGATGTGAGGAGGACCCACACATAAGAGGGACTTAAAAGATATGAATTAAATGCAGTGTATGGGCCTTGTTTAAATCCTGGTTCAAGGAAACTAACTATAAAAATATGTGAGGCAGTGAAATCTAAACCTGGATCTATCAAGTGATGATATTAACCCGTTAATTGTTTTCAAGTTTGAAATCTGATGGTGATACTTTAGAAGAATCCTCATCTTTTAGAGCCACATAGGGAAATGTTTATGAATGAAATATGACATCTGAGATTTGCTTCAGACTGAGCCAAGGATGCTGGGGTGTAGGTTACATATTCAAACAAGTTTAATCCAGAAGTGAGTGTGGTTGTAGTAACATAATGTAGCAGAGGATATGTTTTTCTCTTACCTACTTATTTGTAAGTTTAAATTTTAGCACAATTATAAAATCTATTTTATTAAAAATTGCTCACTACTATATATACCCATTTATCCTTTGTGTTTAACTCAGTAGGAATAAATAAACCCTTTTGTACTGAAGGCTTTTATTTTTAAGGATCATCAATTTTACCTCCAAAATGCAAAAACATTTTCCTGAAAAAAAAAAAACCTGTATTAGAATATTAATGTAAGCATGAACATTAATAAATAGGAAATGTCCTAGCACATAACTCTTTTTATCATGCTTAAAAAATTATTATAATCCTTTCCACAACAAGAAGTTATGATCCCATGGCAAAAATGTGTATGTGCAATTACATAAATTTTTTATGAAATACACAGTATATCAGGAATAAATCATTATAAAGCAATGAGTTTAATTTCTTACCAAAACAAAGATATCTATCCATAAGATGGGTAAGATGTTAGAAAACACAAATCACAAATAGTTGTCTATTCCCTTCCTTTCTATGAATACTTGCCACCTCAAATCATTCACGTGTTCTCAAAAATTTTCAAAGTTCCCTAAGCAGGCAGTTAACGCATAATTTTAACGTCGACCCTTCAGGTCCCCTACGGTCTCCTTACACTAAGCTGACCCCACACACAAGCCCCATCATCTCCTTTGCCTTGTCACTGCTTTCCTCCGTAAGCACAGCGGCTATGACTGCCTAACGAAACCCAGTTTGGATCAGACGGACTACGACACCGTTAACATACAGGACAGAGAACATTAAGGGGCTCTAGTTATGTTGCCGATGCGAATCATGAGCTCAGGATTTTAGGCTCTCGTTTCAGATCACTGAAAGTTAAACAGTGGCGTGATTCCTTGTTTATGGCACGCAAAGAGAGACCAGGGATGTGTGTACTCCAGACCTAACTTCATTCTCAACTTTGGAGATACATTACTGCGTGTGATGCTATATAAACAACAAGATTTGCTGGGGCGGGGGCTACATTTGTTAACTAGTTCTTGACCTGACCAGGTCTACAGGGTTTGGTATATAGTAATTTTATAAGAAAGGAGATATTGGATAAATCGATCTGTTCTTCTTAAAGAGAAATTTCAGAAAGATAGTAGTTTAACCTACAATGGAATATAATTCAAAAATCACAACATGTTAGACAACGAGGCGTCAGTAGATTCACGTTATGGAGACATAGTGAGATGGAACATGTCACGTGAAACGCCCAGCACCGCGCCTGTCCCCGGTGACAGGGCGCAGGCGTTGGCCGCTGCCACCGCCGCTGCCACTGCCGCTCGTTACTCTGGTGGCAATAAACTACCAAGGGAGCAGTGATTAAGGAGAATAATAGCATGAGGAAGACATAGAAATACAGAAGTGGCAGAAAAATTAATCTACTGCTAATTCTGAGGGAATGAAGGGATAAGTTGTGTGGCTTGACTGCAGATAGGATGTCTGTTCAGGGTCTGACAAGGCTCTTCCAGTCGGACAAAAAAAAAAACACACAGGCAAAATGCAGGAAGAGGAAAACCACTCACACAAACACTAAAGCACGTCCCCTGGCAGGAACATGAGACATACAAATGCTGCACAGAGTAGGCAGGGGGCAAATATCTGATTCTTAGAAAGCTAATTCTGCTGTTGTACTTATTAACAGATTTTCAAAGAGCATCATCTCTCCACTTGAAGTTTTCTACAGATTTCAAAGTCATTATTTTATTCTTTTCTTCTTGCTTCTCTTTGAGCAGCTACAAGTTTGATCATCTCTTTTGTTCTTCTGTAAAAGCTTTGGAGGGTGTCCAACTTCATGAGGTCTTTTTGAAGCAAGTTTAGGCATTGGGATGCACATACTTGTGGAACTATATGTGAATATTTACTAATTATTATCTCCCGCAAGCTCTTCCAAGTAAATGTTTTAGGCAGGCAAAGACCTAACCAGCCTCACCATATACATTTTACAACTGCTATACTCTGTGGGATGTCTGCTTCCCTGCCCCTGCTCCATTATACTAAAGAGACATGGCTTCTTTCTCAACAGAAATTGCCCCAGTCAGGATGTCAGGATGTTATTGCAATCCACGGATAACATTACCAATCCACATTCAAACTTCTCCTAGGTAAGCAGATAATCTTGGAAGCCGGAAAATGCACACCACAAAGCTTTTACTTATACAGAAATATGTTCAAAATATGAGGCTGGAGGGTTTGTGCCTTTCTGAGCTGTGTCTCCCATTGGAATTATCCCCTCGATGAAGAGTTTTGAAGCTGCTCTTCCCCAGGTGGTCTGCTGCTGTCCTTCTGGCCTCATTCTTCCTGTATGTAGTGTAGTACGGCCCATGTCCTGGCTCGTGTCCCTCAGCGGCGGGGCAGTCACCTGCGGGTGAACCGGGGGGTGTGGCCAGCCTGGCATTGGGTCCGAAGAGCAGCCTGAGCAGAGACCTCTCCCAGTTTTCTTTGCCCTGCTTGCCCAGTGGGGAAAGTACAACCCTTACACCCTTTTCTAAGGTGCGTCTACAAAATGAAAAATAGGGTTACTAACAACTGGATTTTGGCTGCTCAAAACTAGCATCTTTTCAGCTAGACTTCTTGCTTCAAATAAAAAGTATTTTTGTGAGCTTAAAAAAAATAAAAAAGAATATGATGCCATTATGAGTAAATTCACCTTTCCCTAACCCTGAGTGTCATGGTCAAAAAGGAAGTCATTGATCACTTTTGAATATATACTCAGGCTCCACTGGATAATGAGGATGGGGGAATGTTCTGGAAAATGTGTCATTAGGCAGTTCTGTCCTTGTGCGAACACCAGCGTGCACTTGCACAAGCCCAGATGGAAGTGCCCATTACACACCTAGGCTCTATGACACAGCTTCCTGCTCCTGGGCTACAAGCCTGGACAGCATGTCACTGCACATGACAACATGAGACCAATCAAACACAACAGAAAATGATGCAATCAAGAGACGAGGTAAACATGGGATGTATGATGTTGGTGCATGTTACATGGCATACCGTGTTACAGCAAACTCTGTTATATGTAGAAAGAGTACACCCTAAAATAATGACTAAAATACCGTAAGTACATAAACCAGTAACAGCCATTATCGCCACTCTCAAGTGTTATGCACTGTACATAGTTGTACTGCTGTACATTTATACAACTGGCAGCACCGTGGGTTGCTTACACCACCAGCACTGTGACCATGTGTGTGGAGCACTGTGCTACAATGTTATGAGGGCCACGATGTCACTAGGTGATAGGAATTTTTCAGCTCCATGAGAGACTTATGGAACCACCATCGCACTGATATTGTGTACGTGGTCTGTGGTTGACAGAAACATCAGTCTGCCATGCACAACAAGTTGTTCATGTGCTTACATGCAATTATCGGATGCTTCATGGTGTTGCAGGGCAAGAATCAGCAGAAGAACTTTAACACCATTTTTTAAAAAGCTACAGTCCAGTGCTCCCTATTTTAAGTTTATGCATGTATACGGCATCCTTATGGGAATATTTTTTGCAAAAATATTCGCTAATTCTATTTGTTCACCAGCATTAGCACCAACAGCCCCAAGAGAACCTGCTTCACAGACTAAAAGCTAACTTTACATTTTTTCTATAAAGAAAAAGAATGGCCAGAACTGAAGTCCAAGTCTGCACACACTACACACGAACTTTGCTGTGGCATTTCCTAAGATGAGCCTGAGGCAGTGGGGAGAGGGGAAGCAGGTAGCAACATCCTTTGGTCGTCAGAGGGAAGGTTAATCATTAAAGTCCAAAAATATTGCTCAAGTCAGCCAAGTTAGGTGGAGATGCAAACATCTAGGTTATAAAATGTACATGTAAATATTAAAAAGTTTTCAAAATTGCAGTTGTTAAGAGATAACTGTATAAGAGACACTATAATTTTAAGTGAAATGCTACTGTACAATCTTCAAATTCATTTCCTAAAATTGAAAGCCTGGAATCTCAGGTACCTACCAATAAAAGGACATACCATAAAAAACCTATAGTATATTTATATGAGAAAATAATAGTTATTAGTAAAAAGAAAAAATACTGGCAAATGTGACATTATAGATGTATTTCAAAACACTATGTTGAGTAAACAAAGCCAGACACAAAAGAGTATATATTGTATGAGTCCTTTCATATCAAATTCTAGAATTGGCCAAGTAATCTCAGGAGATGGGTACCAGTTCTCAAGGGGCATGAGGGAACTTCTGGGAGTCACAGAAATGTTCTGCATCTTGAGAGCAGTTTGGATGGACACAACTATCAGATGTGTGAATTCATTATATAAATTTTAAATAAAATATAAATTAGTGTTGAACTCAATGATTTGCATACTAAATACAATTTACTTTGAAATACATCAATTAATGATGGATTAACAGACATAAACTAGATGTTAAGTATATGGGCATTCCTGTCAACTTCTTTTAATTTTGCTTCACTTTTGAGAAATTTCAATCAGAAAATGTTGGGGCAGAAGGTAAATTCTGATTTTCCTGAAATGGGAGTGGGGGAAAACTAAATAGCAAAATGTGGACAAAAAATTTTTACTTCATTATTACAGAAAAGTTCAATTGTATTGTTAAAAGTTTAAGAGAACAGATTTTTTAAAAAAAATAAGAATCCAAAAATACAGAGACGGGAAAAAACACTAACTCTAGATTTTCACTTTTTTTTTTCAGAGCTTCATATTTCTAACAGGTTTTTTATTTTTCCTCCTGGGTTTGTTTTTCTAACATGTAAAAAGGCATCTGTAAACCTTACCTTTTTCTATATGTGTCCAAATAACATAACTGTCTACTTCATGAATACTTCTAACTGCAGTATCGAACTGTTTTTTTTTTTTTTCTTTTCTTTTTTGGCTGGAAACATTTACCACAATAGTAGCACTTGAATATAAAAGCAAAGTTACACTGTTTCTCAGCAAATAGACTCATGGAAAGAAAAAGAATAAAGAGATCAGCAAGGAGTTCATGCCTAAATATACTCAGCTAAGCTGATTTGCCAAACACACAATTTGGCGTCAGACTGCCCCCTGGTTGTATGCAGGCAGTTGCCCATTTATCAACACCCACCCAAATCACCCATCTGTGGGGAAAAATAAGTAGTTCTACAAAAGTAAAGCCAAACTTTTTATCAAATTTTAATTTTTCCAGAAATCAACTGTCAAGTCTTTATTCCAGAGATATTGAAGTTACCATTTATCTCATGTACAGAAAACTTGAATTGTCCATTCCAGAATAATTCACAATATGTAACTGAACCAATTTCAACTTAAATTTTATAGTTTTAAGCATATTTATAGTCTCAAGGAATTAAAAATGTATGAAAAGTGAGATAAAACAGCTATAAATGATACATCAGTAAATCCTCACATTCTTCTAATAAAAAGGGAATTTTCATGGTGTATAAAGAAAAATATAATATAAATGTGAAGATGTTATACATTTTATATTGAAAAATGCTGAGTCAAGCTTTCCTAAAAACTCTGAGTCGTGGTCACCTAGAAACGCTGAGTGTTCCAACCTAAAAATGCTGAGTCATGGTCAGCACACCAATTCATGGTTATGAAAATGCTTGGTCGTGGTTTTGGAAAACTCGGACTCATGCTTACCTGAAAATGCTGAGACATGGTGATGGAAAATGCTGAGTCATGGCTGTGGAAAACACTGAATCATGGTCACCAAGTCATGGCCACCTAGAAATTCGGAGCACTCACTACCTAAAAATGCTGAGTTGTGGTTACAAAAAATGATGAGTCACATTCATGAAAAATGCTGAGTTGTGTTTATGTAAAACACTGAGTAATGTTTATGAAAAACACTGGATCTTGGTTACATAAAAACCCTGAGTCATGTTTTCCCAACAGCTACACACAGCGCGGGACACTGCAATGCTGCCTCCCCCACAGACCTCACACGCTATAGTGTGCCCCTACACCCCTGCCGGGCTACTAGAGCTGCCTACGAAATTCAGACAGAAAGTGCCCGAATCCCTTGGGGGTTGCTACTGCAGCTGTAGGATATAGGGGCTGATGGCATTTTGCTTATGGGGATGAATTAAAACATATGTCTTCTGTCACCACTCCTCCCTCTCTGAGACAAGGAATTAATGAGGCCGGAGCCCAAGTCGGTCACAAAACTACCCTCCTTATGTAGCTAATGGCTGGCTGTAGAGTAGTATGGCCTAATGAGAGGGATCTACCCTCCTCCAATCCAGCTGAACCAGTTTACTAGAACTCCAGCAGTTCCTCTGGGAGCATGCAACACACCATCTACAATCCATAGTCCAATGGACCAGATATGGAAAGATTTACCACCGGAAAGAGGGACTGGGTTGTGCAAACAGCAACCCCGGCTTACTTCAGCACCCTAATACCTGCTTTTGTCCACCAAGGTGGACGATTTTGTACAAGTGGCACAGACAGTTGCTGGCCTAGGGGAAGTAGACCCACTGACACAAAAGAAAGGAATAAGATGGGCAGAAAAGAAAGACAAGGGAGGAAAGAAAGGAAGAGAATGCAATTGTGAAACACAAGCAGAAAGGTCCAGTGAAAGTAACCCACCAGCTACGGAATGATCTGGTACCGGCTGGGCTAGATAATGATCACAGAGACAAAGAGTCCGCATCCTTGTAAGACTGTGGCAGCAACCGAAACCTGAGCAACACTTCCAGCCCATAACACCCACTGTTGCAGAATGTTCTCTTATTTACAGTAACCCAGAGAGATTTAGGGGGCCCATGACTGCCATTGATGGCTAGGGAAGACAGTCCATTCGGGTGCCAGCTGTAACACTGACTCTTGGAATAGGGCATTTACCACCATGCCCCTATGAGATGGATGTCTCCCCTAGCTCTGAGTATATCTTAGGAATTGACATTCTAGCTGGCACATGCCTACAGACCACCATGGGGGAGTTTCACCTCCGAATGTGGGTTGTGAAGGCTGCTTTGAGGGGTCATGCCAGACATCCCCCTGTGTCACTTCCCACTCCCCACGGAATAGTGGCCACCAAACAATACCACCTTCCAGGTGGCCATAGGAGATCGGGGAGAGCATAGAAGAACTGGCTAAAGTGAACAACATCAGACTGGCCCACAGCCTCTACGATTCACTCGTGTGGCCCATCTGAAAGCAGGATGGAACTTGGTGCATGACTGTAGATTATAGAGAACTAAATAAGGTAATTCCCCCTCTCTTTGCAGCTGTGCCTAACATAGCTAGCCTCCTAGACCAGCTTAGCCATGAGCTGGGCACATACCATTATGTATTAGATTTAGCTAATGCCTTTTTTTCCTATTGATACTGACCCTGAAAGCCAAGACCTTCCCTGGGAACGTCGCCGGTGGACATGGACTGTTCTGCCTCAGTGTTACCTGCACTGCCCTTCTGTACAAGTTTGCCATGGCCTTGTGGCTGAAGACTCAGCTGCCTAGACTGTATCATCCTCTGTGAAACTGTACCACTACACGGATAATATCATGTTGACCTCTGATTCCCTGAGATAAGAGCATGCTGCTCCTCAGCTGTTGGCTCACCTCCAGGGTTGAGGATGGGAAGTCAATCCCAACAAAATCCAGGGACCTGGATGGTTTGTTAAATTCTTGGGTGTTGTTTGGTCAGGTAAGGCAAAGGTGATACCTGCTGCCATGATAGATAAGATTCAGGCTTTCTCCATCCCACAGAAGCCAAAGCAATTACAAAATTTTTAGTGTTGTTGGGGTACTGGCAGGTTTTCATACCACTCTTAGCTCAGCCAGTGCACCCCCTTTATCTCCTCACCCACAAAGGAGCAACGTGGGATTGGGGGGAAGAGGCCTTTAATGCTGCTAGGCAAGTACTGAAGACTGTGCAAGCACCGAGGGTCATAGATCAATCTCAGGGTGTGATTTAGACAACCATATCACCCCTGAAGGCTATACCTGGGTCCTCTGGCAATAGCAAGGGTGCACCAGGGTGCCAATTGGCTGCTGGTCCCAGCTCTGAAAGGGGGCAGAGGCTTGATACAGCCCAATTGCACAAGTAAATTCTGTTTACCAAGGTCTCCTAGCTCCTGAAGTCATTACTGAGCTTCATTTAAAGAGAAAATATAAAGAAAAATACCTCTATGAAATCAGTGTTCAAATTCAATAAAAGCTAAATCTATAAGTAATATATTCAAAAACAAAGGTTAGATCAGTCTTCATTGCAAATGTCATTCCAAGGCATGTGTTATACATACATTTAGAGCTAAGAGCAATGCATTGTTTTAATTCAACAGAGGGATCTAATTACTTGGAATAAACAAAGCTGAGGCAGGGAGAGATGTCTAAAATTAGCTGGTACCGATGCCATCCCTTTTATTTATTACTTCTGTTGCACATCCTTTGTTAAGAGATTTACTCTAGTACGGCAACAAGAATCTCTCATTCTGTCAAGGATCAGTGGTGGTTTTCCACTAAATGGCAACAGTAACGTCCTCCATCTGAACAGCATGGAGGACTGCCCTCCCCAGGCCCTCCCTGAAGGAGGTGTTCCTCGCCCCCTGCTTTAGAGCCGCTGTGCTGGAGAGGTGATGCCCGTGCTTCAGTAGAGGGCGCTGTTTCCTCTGACCCAGCTCAGCAGCCCCTGAACTCCTGACAGGGTAGAGGGCATGCAATCTCCCGGCATCGTTTCATAGTTTTATTTTTGTGAAATCATGACTGTGGTCCTGGCAAAATATTCATCTCTGTCTACGATAAGTGAAAATGAGGACAGAAAAGACAATCTACAGACAAGGAGAAAATACTAGCAAATTGTGTATTTGAGGAAGGATGCATACCTAGAATATATAAAGGACTCTCAAAACTCAACGGTATAAAACAAACTAGAGAATGGGAGAAAGATACGGAGAGACATTTCCCTGAAGGCACATGAGCACAGGAAGAGATGGTCAGCATCACTAGTCATTCGGGAAGTGTAAATTAGGACCACAATGAGACATCACTGCCCGCTTACCAGAATTGCTAAGAAAAAACAATAGCGATAACACCGAATGCTGGATGTAGATAGACTGGCTCTCTCCCACATTTCCGGTAGAGAGTAAACTTGTACAGCTATTCTGGAAAACAGTTTGACAGTCTGAAAACTAAGCATACACTTAACGTATGGTCCAGCAATGACACTCCCGAACATTGTGCCATGGAAATAAAAACTTTGTCATTTGTCCACACCAAATCTGAACATGGTTGTTTTCATATGGGCTTTGTTTATAAACTGGAAACAACCAAAATATACTAGAGTAGGTGAAAGGTCACACAAACTGCACAGCAATGAAAGAAATGATCTATTAACACATGTAACAACTTGCAGAGATCCAAACGCATTGTGCTGAGTGAAAAAATAAAGCCAATTTCGAAGGTCACACACTACATGAATCTGTGTAGACGACATTCTTAAAATGACAAAATCACAGCAATGGAGAGAACGTTACTGGTTGCAAGGGAAAAGGTAGAGGGGGAGGTGGCATATAGTATGGGTGTGACTGGAAGGGTCAGCATGAGAGGTATTTGTGGTAAAGGAATAGGCTGTATCTTAATTGTGATGTGGCTACATGAATCTACCCACGTGATAAAATGGCATAAACCTAAATACACACTTTATTGCAATGCCAATTTCCTGGTTTTGATATTGCACTACAGCTATTTAAGATTCAACCAATGGAAGAAATTTAAGTGAATGGACCTCTCCATTCTACCTTTGAAACTTCCTGGAAATCTATAATCATTTTTAAATAGATTTTTTTTTGTTTAAAAATAAATCAATTACCATCTAAGAATACAGCAACAAACTACTAGTACACAATACGAAAAACTAATTTGAATTCTAGAAATTCAGAACTTGAGATGAAACTTATAGCCTATCATCTCTGAGGATTGGCATAGCAAATGAAAAAGGCATAAAATGTAATGGGACATATCACTTCGATCTTAAACTACAGATTTTCTTCCCACTAGCTCACTATACATTAGAGAAGTTGTAGCACTAATCCAAACACTCACTGATAAACTAGTACATGCAGTAGCCTTTGTGGGACATAGGACGAAGCCTAGGACAGCGTTTAAGGTGAAAGAGATGGATGGTCTGAATTCAGAAACTGGCCCAGCCACTGCAGTGCCATCTTGGACAAGTTATTTAACCTCTTCATGACTATTCTGCCATCTGTAAAATAACAGCATTATAATAAATATAATAGGTATTATAAATGTCATATAAATAATAGACTATAATTATATAAAGAAAATGATAAAAATACAGGGTCCAGCACAAATAATTTCCCCTTTTTTTTACAAAATCTTTTATTACAAAATCATAAGCATGCAATTCTGTAACATAACAGTATCACACTCAAGCACACCACATGACATTTTAGGCAAAATGCTCAAATTTAAACTACAAATTACTACAGCCATATTATTATTGCCCTACCAACCACACTCATGCAGGCGTCACTTCTGCCAGACCCTGTATTAGTTGAATATAATCTTTTATGAAGAATTAAATGAGGTAATCTATGCGACATGTTTAACCTAACAACCAGAACATACAAAAGCTGAAAAATGTGAGCTATTTTTTCTCGTAAAATTTCTGATTAATTAGGGAATGAGTTGCACATCATTGTCTGTATGATTAAGAGACTATCTGTACTCAACAGAGAATGACGCGCAGGGACTACACAGAGTGTTGTACAAGTTTAGGGGCAACGGATCATTTCAGACACAACAGAGTGACGTTGGCTGTGTGGAAGAAATGGCACTTAAGTGGTTTTGGAAGGACAGGATTTCAACGGACAGATACGCTGTCATTTCAAATCAGTGGGCATCACACGCATGGCACTGGGAAGATGGGAAAGTGACAGGCATGCTCAAATTGTCCAGCCTTGCTAACTGGAAATGTAGAACCCAGGCTGAAGGACTCCTGCTCGAATTTCCCAGGGTCCAGACTGGGCCATCACCAAACACTTCCCTTGCTAAAAGTTTGAAACCCTAAGTGTACTATAACAAGAGGACCAAAGTCAGAGCTGAAATAACCAGTTCTCCCTGATGAAGTAGAAAGAGGTGAGTGGACTGATGTTAGAACTATGATTATACAAACTGACACGTTCAAAGAGCAAAGTGATTCATAGGTACCTATACAACCTAAGACACCTTACAAACACTCATCACTGTTTATAAATAAAAGCTGTGTTATCCAAATATATTAATAATGGCTACTTCAGAGTGAATGCTGAAGGATATTCTATTTTCTTTCCCCTGACTCAAAGAGAACCTTCGACCACATAAAGCTATTTAAATAAAACTAAATAAAGGATTTCTAGGAAGGTTTTACCATGTTTCAAAATAAAACTAAAAAGTGAAATATATGGCTGTCATTATAAGAAATTTCAAAAAGTAAATATTATAGATTAAAAATGGAGAAAACTCAGGTTGATAACTTAGAGCTAACATTTGATTGTACTTCTCCATTCCCAAGATATGTTAAGCAGAGTCAAAATTAATTCAGGGAGATTACAAGTTGGGTATTTGGGACTAGATTGCATTATTTAGTAAAAATATCATTAAATAAGGGATCAGTTTCTAGAATTTATTAAAGCATAGTGCTCGAGAGGTTTGATAGAATAGGTGAGAGCAAATACATATATGAAACTGAGTAAGTTACTCAATATCTGACTTAGTGCAAAGAAAAAATATATACATATAAATGTATGCATACAGATACACACACGTGTGTGTGTAGAAAGATATCCTTCATTTGTTTAGAAGTTTTGTTCTCCTAACCCAAACCTTTTTATATTAGTTGCCCTTATAGCTTTGAGTATTTTCTAGCTACTTTATGAATTATCCATAACATGCCACATTCTTTTATGTTAGAGCATTTAATAGCCTTTTGTATCCATTCACTAAGTAAGTATTTATTGAATACCTACTAAGGGCTATTGGAGATGGAATTCTTTTCAAATCCGAGAGGTGGGGGGTATATGTAAACTTGGCATTCCTCTTATTTGATGCATAGATGCCAGATAGGATGTTGGGTGTGGCACTTAAATATCCTTGGGGCTGAAATAGCAGAAGTAACTTCATCCAGGTGAAGGCTTTAAAGAGTTAGTTGGTTTGGGCTACATACATACCCTGGTTTTCTGGGTCTCAAGAAAAAAAAAATGACATTTTCTGGAAGAAATCTCCAAGGTCAGGCATCAAAGCTAAAAAATGTGCCTCCCTCCCTCCCTCCCTCCCTTAACTCTCTCTTAAATAATGACCACTGCTACAAATTGTGGGACATAGGTTTCTTAAGGTGATCGGGCAGACTATAGTTGGAATGGAGATAAACTGGAAGGCACCTGGAAGAGATCATCAGTGTGGAAGGGGCTACACCTATCATCCTTGTGAAACAGAACTGGCGGGGTGGGGGGGAGGGGGTAAATCTCACACGCCACATTCCCTACTCCAAAATGCCAGTGTGCATGATAGGGTCAGCAAAGTTTTCCAAAATTCTGCCAGCCACACTGGGGTTGAAGGAAGGAGGCCCTGCTGGTGCTGGGAAGAGCTTTTAGAACCAGCACCACACAGAAGTGTACTGACAGTACTAGAGAATCCAGATCTGTCTCGGGCTGGGCCACCCTAGTGCTGCACCACTTGGCTTCTCACTACTACAGAAAAACAAAAAACAAACAAAAAACCCCGAGGCTCCCAAACTTGCTTTCTATCCTTCCCTTACCTATTGTGTAAGAAAGCAATCAAAGAACTTCTTCCTTACCCTGCTATTAGGGAAGAATATCCCAG
Source organism: Glossophaga mutica (assembly GCA_039655065.1). Taxonomy (NCBI): domain Eukaryota; kingdom Metazoa; phylum Chordata; class Mammalia; order Chiroptera; family Phyllostomidae; genus Glossophaga; species Glossophaga mutica. The sequence continues at coordinate 25,941,144 of CM077306.1, forward strand.
AGAATCCTTTTACAGGTTAAGGTTTATTAACTGCAAGCAACAATTGAAACAAAACTAGAAAAGTTATAAAAAACTATCCCTCTTTAGTGACATTTCACAACATATCCACTAGCATTTCTACAAAGGCTGACAGTACCAAGTGTCGGAGAGGATGGGAAGCACCCAGAACTCTCGCTCACTGGTGTTGGGTGAGTGACATGGGACAATCACTTTGGAAAACTGCTTGGTAGTTTCTCTAAAAGTTCGACATGTGACTCTGCAAATCTACTTGTAGGTATTTGCCAATGGAAAATAAAAGCATCCACAAAAAGCCTTGTGCAAGAATGCCCATGGCAGCATGAGTTGGAACAACTGAAAACTAGAAGCAGGCTGGACATTTAACAAGAGAATATATAAACCCACTGAGGTATATTCATACAATGGAATACTGCTTAGCAATCAAAAAGAAATGTCATATTAAAACACAGAATAGCAAGAATGAATTTCAACAAATGTTGAGTGAAAAAAGCCAGACCCCCCACAAAAGCATATATGATTCTGTTTACATAAAATTCTAAGGTGGACAAAACTGGCCCACGGTGATGGAATGAGATCAGTGGTTCCTTCTGCAGCTGGGGAGAATTAGTTGAGAAGGGGCATGAGAACACCGTGGGCGATGAAAATGTTCTCAATAGCTCCCGTAGTTGATAGTATTCTTCCTCTCTGTGTTACAAAGTTTCAAATAAGAGCCTGCTACTTGTTAAAGGGAAATCCTGAGCCAGGGTCCAGCCATTGTTGGAAATGCCACAAATACTGGGTGATGAGACCAGGAGACGGGATGGTAATGGATGCACCACCAGAAAGAACAAAGGTTTAAGGAGCCACGTTTGTGAACGAAAATGGGAGGCATGCCTTCTCCTACCTGGATAAAAGTCCTGGACAATGGAGGGGCTACCCAGTAAACTTTGGAAGCCTGCATAGAGACACTGTTCATGCTCTACAATATCCCAATTCCTCTACTTCCAGGAATTGTGGGAAATAACACACACCATAAATAAACAAAACCCACCACAAATAACCTAGCCATAAGGTAAGCAATTCAAGGTCATCGCTCCTGGACCAAAAGCATTTACTTTCTGGAGTCCAACCCAGCAGGCTTGCCTTACCTTACTGGAAAGGTCCTGAAAGCCTGTGCTCACACGGAGACCCATGGAACGCTAGGCTAACACTCGGAAGACAACTACTCAAGAGTATCGCTTTGACGCCCAGAAGACGATGTGAACGAGAAACAAACCTCTGTTAAGACACTGAGTATCTTAACAACTGGGCTGTTAGTTACCATGGCATAATCTAGATTATCCTTACTAGTATAGCCTATTTTTAACCTATTTCTAAAACTCATCTATTCAAAAGAAATAATCTCATTAACAATCAGACATATAAGACGCTGTGTTGGCTCCACTAAGAGGCCCCCATTACAACAGGATTCAGTCCCCACCCTCTGGGTGGTCACCATTTGGTACGGGAGAAATAGCATGTATTGCAATAACCACGGTATACTAGCGTGATACCTGAGGTATTAACGCAGCACTACAGAGCTGGATCTGGACGTCCCAGAACGTGCTCCTTGCTAAGCAACAGGAAACCACAGGTGCTCACATTTCAAAGTAATTAAAACTGTACCATACATGTTATTTGCAAAAATGTAGATCAATACTTACCAACACAAGGAGGGGACACTCAGAATAATCTACGGAACTTCCTCAAATTCCTTTCTTTCTTGCCCCATTCCCCTTGCGGTCTCGGACACACCAAACTGCACACCCCTTGCCACAGCGAAACACCATGACTGTGAGGAGTGTGCAGCTTGAACACCCCTGCAAAGCTAACACACAGTGTGGGGCTAAATATACAGTTCATGCCCCGGCACGTTCTTTTTTAACTTACTGAGGTGACACCAGTTAATTATATAGTTTTCCAGTGTACAATTCTGCAATACACCATCGTTATATTACACTGCGTGCTCACCACTCAAAGTCAAATCTCCTCTTACCACACCTGTGACTCCCCTTTACCCACACGGCTGTTTAGTGTTGACCTATGAGGGTGCCCCATGAGTTCAGACCTGGCTTTAATGTCTTCTCACGCCATCTATACCATCAGCAGCACTTCAGAATATCACCTATGGCAGGTATTGCCACTGTTCACAAATACTCCACACATAATCCTTCCCAGCACATGACAGCATCACACTTTCCTGGCCTCTCTGAAAGTAAGGTGTGGTGCTGTGACTTGCTTTGGCCAATGAATCGTGAACGGAGATGACGTGTGTCACTTCTAGGCCGTGGCCTTTAACAGCCAGACGTGAGACAATACGTAGTGCTTCTCCTGCCTCGGTGCTTGTGAAGGCTGCGTTTGTTGATAGGGAGCTCCATCAGCCTCAGCCCCCGAGCGAGCCCACTGAGTGGAGCCCCACTCTCAACTCACACCGAAGCCCTGGAGGGGCTAAGCAATAGCACTCGGTTGGGACGAGCCATTGGGGGTGGACAATCCTGACAGGACAGACACTCTTCTGTTATTTCTGAACTGTTACCTCCTGCTGGCGTTCTTCTCTTCTCAGCAAGGTTTCAGACTTCTTCGCCTTCTGCCCTTCCTAACTTTTGTTGTACAAAACATTTGGCCCTTAATCAGAATTACTAACCAATTAGAGGACCCTCCAAGCACTTGACTCATCATAGTTGATAGGACACATTTATACTCTTTTACGACGCTAAGCCAAAATGTTATCGCTGGCTGTGTTTAAGCTTTTTATTCAGAGATATGGGAATAAAAAGAGGGGAAAAAGAGACCGAATGGGGGTGGATGGCCATTGGAGGCTGGGAGGGATAAAGAAAGAAGTACACTGGTTAAGGATTCAAAGAGATCAAAGAAACTAACAGCATTCTGCACAATACATAGGAAGCACTCTTCCACAGTAAAGTGATAAATATTAGACCTTTAAAAGCAAACATAAAGCTCAGTCAACCATGAACATAGACTTTGGCAGGTATGTCCAGGGGCTTAAGGCAAACATAGCACTGGGCTCAAATAAAATCAAGAGTGGATCCATTTTTTTCTCATATTGTCTTTTCACTCATGGGAGTCTATTTGTAAGGAATTACCAAAGGTGTGTGTCTGCTTCAAGAAATGCTTCCAGTCATTTTGCTAATATGGGGAGGGGGAGGATGGGGATGAGAAAAAATGGAGACTGGAAGGAAAAAGTAGAGATAATGCTGACAAGGAGGACGGGGCTTATGAAACATGCACTGGTCATAAGTGTTAAACACGTAGAGACTACTTAGAATTTGAAATTAAACAAACGAACAAACAAGCAAAAAAAAAAAAACAACTTTAGCAATGAGATCTGAAAGTTTGGAAAATGTTCTGTTATGTGCCAAATAAAAAGATCTGGAATATGATACGTAGAATCTTTCAAAAAATATTTCTTGGGAATAAAGAATAAAGGAATTGACAAATTTTAAGCATGACAAATGATTAAAATGATAAAATTAGAGGGAAGACAGCCTCCAGAGTATTCAGTCTAAAGACTTTATTACATTCCACTATGTGCCCTTTCCCGGCACCCAAGGGTGCAAAATAGCAGATGCTTAATAAATGCTTAATGTAACCATTTAAAGGCTTTACCTCAGAAGCATTGTGATCTAATCAAATGCCTTTGATTGCTCCTTGACTTTCAGTTTTAGTCTTGCCCCAAGGCCATCCAACATATGTAAAATCTCTTTAAGCCCAGAAGAATAAATCACTACTAAAATGTGATATGACTTTTTGGTCCATGGCTTCCGTGAGATACAGCTTAGATTTGTTTATCAAGTCTCACTTTCTCCACTGGCACAGTGTCAAAAATATCTTCTCTAAGGAAAGACAAAAGTGGGCCTAAAGTGTAAATTCACCCTTAAATTATCCTAATATATCTCAGGAATACTCATCAGTTGATTAATATAATATTACGCAAAGCAGATCCTCACAGAAAACCCCTGTATTAAGTTAATGGGACGATCAAGGCATTAATTTCAGGAGCATGCCCACAAGCCCTTGACCTCTGTTACAGCCACAGGGCAAAGCAGCTTAAGGAACAAGGCTGACTACACCTTATTGAGAGGTATTTGACTACAGCATGCAAGCCACAGATGGAGATTTTGAAAAGACTGCCAAACTCTTGTGCCTAATGAGAAAGACCCTTGTAAAGTTACAAACAATATGCCTTTAATGGTGTTTTTCCCTGTTAGGTGGTAGTTAAGTCTCAGGGTTCATGACCAGCAGGGGGCAGGGGGATGGGCAGGGGAGAGTAATACAGGAAAAATGGGGATAACTGTAAATGAACAATGATAATTTTTTTAAAAGACCAGAAAATTGGATAATCTCTATAAGGTAGGGTAACATATATGATTGGCTTTTATTACTTTTATAATCAAATTAGGGTCTTCAAAAGAATATAAATTTGGGGGGGAAACCAGATTGCTTTTGCAGGGTGCCTGATATCTATCACAAGATTGGTTCACACGGCTTTAGACATGAATGACCCCAAGTCATTCTGATGGCAGCTTACACTTAACTTAGAAATAAACCAAGTGCTTTTGTCAAAAATGTTGGCTTATTCCTCCCTACCATTGCATCAACTTAAAGTACACTGTTTCTCTTATAAAATAGCCTCTAGCTCTCATTTTTGCCATGTCACTCACCCTGTGGCAGAGGACACTATTAACATAACTGCCCGATAATAGTGACAACTGCCATACTTGATATAGGCTCAAGACATTTTGTACTTTTGTAAAAGCAATGAGTGGACGGGAAAAGGACAGCTGTGCATTCAGCATCCAAGAACAATGATCAGATACCTGTCGATTAATTCTGCGACCATCCCTCAGCTTCCCTGAGAAGCTGAAGACATGAGCTCAGCAGTGGTCATGCGGTGAGGCTACCAGGTTGCATGCATTTAGAATGCAGAATGGTGTCCCCACGGCGACCTTCCTCAGCCTCGGCAACCCGGAGGAGCAGTCACAAGACCAACAGTCAGCCCTTGGCTAAGAGGGAATGGGAGGAGGTAAGGCAGAAAACTTCTGAAAACAAAGAGGGCACAGCCTCATGTGAAGTCCAGGTGATTTAGGGCAGGAAACATCTCAGCGAGAAAGTACTGAGCAAGAAAAACCAACAAACTAATGTAGAGGCAATCAGAAAAAGGGAAAACAAAAAGAATTATTTGTTCAGGAAAAATATTTATTGCATAACTACTGAGTGGACACAAAATGAGAGAAAGAAAAAAACCAGAAGTATATTCTACAAAGAAGGAAGAATATATCCCCCAGGAGTATTCAGCAACCCAGGAGTGTTAAACACACAACTCTAAAGACTGCAGCACAAGATACTTCTGGATAAAACTGAAGGCTTTGGTCCCGCCTTCTCCTGCCTCTCTGTTGTCATTCATTCCCTCAGTCCCCTTTCATGTCTCAAGAGTCTGGAATCTCTGGCTGCCTTCAACGCATGGAACACTCTAAGAAGTCACACTAGGAAATGTGTAGCTTGATCTCTTGCTCCTAAGCATTACCATGGGAAAGGAAGTTCATTAGAAAGGACACCTCGACCCAGAGGAATTTCCCTAGGAAATGGGTTCCCTGACCCATCTTTCAGATAGTACCATGACATTTCCAGGGCAGTCACACCCACTGAACATAGGATTGCAGTGTTCCAATCACGCTAAACAGCATTTTATTCATGTTAATGTATTTACTTTAATCTTTACTACTACCCAACCACGTATCGTTTTATGGATGTGGAAACTGAGATGAACAAATCAGCTGTCAGAGGTCCCTCCAGTAGTAAGGGGCAGATGAGGGTGTCCAACCCATGATGGTGTGATAGCCGGGCCTGCCTTACACTGCCCCCCGCCCCCCCCCCCCCCGCCCCGCCGCCTCAGCACTCATCAAGACACACCATTTCCTGGTAAGGTTAGTCTGTGACCCCAGGGGAAACGTTAGAGACACGCACACGGCCCAGTAAGAAGAAAGCAGTTCAGACCACAAACAGTTTAACAAAAAGAGATAACAGATGAGAAAATGCTCTTCTCTGTCCATAGTCACTGGAAGAAATAACTTTGGGGAAAGTGAGGCTATGCGGTTTAAAATGCTGGAGAACATCCCTAAAGTGCATTCATTTATGCCGGTGGCCTTCGACTGGTTTGCATTGGTATGCAGACTAGATCTTGTCCGTCTCCCCAAAAGGACCCAGCCTGTGCCCTCCAGGAGGGAGGGAAGAAATTCTGCCTGGGAAGGCTTCGAAAAACTGCAGGCGTGTGAACCGCGCCTTGCAGGAAGAAGAGTTGCCTGGCAGCGAAAAGGCTCACTGCAGCTTCTGAGATTTGAGTCTGTCTACCATTACAGACCAAAGGAGACTGGAAAGGAGGGGGCTGAGGTCAAAGCATTAGCGCGAGAGGACGGCTGGTTTCCATGGGAGGCTCCAAACGGCACCACTTATCTGCATGAATTTACACCAGCCCTGCAGTAACCCCTAACCCTGTATGCGTTCCAGAAGGAATTTTTAAGTTTTTTATTGTGTTTTTTCCATTACCATGTATCCCCCGTCTGCCCTCCTCCACCCAGAAGGAAGGTTGAGACAGTACTGCAACTCTCCAAATGAGGAGTCTTGGAAAGAAGGAGGGAACTTCTGAGAAATCTGAATGACTGCAGAGAGGAAAAATATGTGAGATTTTTTTAAAGGGAGAAATATAAACTACAAAAGGTTTAGAAACAACGACATAAGATGAAAGAAAAATAGTTTACAAATGACCAAGTTTAAGGAAAAAACTAACTCAGCACAAATTACACAGATATTGGCCAAATCTAAGGCTGAAGTGCTACATTCCTGTCAGTGTCACGGGAGGACCCACAGCTCTAGACGACACAATCCGGAGACCGCAATATGCAGGGCAATACGCAGGGCTTACCACACGAGCTCATGGAAAACCCAGTTCATGGCTCTTAACTACCCTGTTAGCCACTCACCCCAAGGAAAAAAAGGGAGGGAGGTGGGATGTAGTGGTTGGAGATCTCTGCAGAGCAGTCTTACTGTACTGAGAAGGAAACCCTGGAGGGAGTGAGAGTTAACTGCTAGATTCTCAGCAGCTGGGGAAGGAGCTATGTTTGACCACCAAGAGGACTGCAGGTGCAATTCTCAGCAATGGGAGCTGGAGGTGAATGGTCCACAAAGAACTCAAGAAGCCTGCCGTGGTCAGCAGGAACATCAGCCATTCCGAGAGAGCCCGTATGCAAGAGTATCCAATAGTATTAATCGAGAATTTTGTTGCCAGTGGTGACAGATTAATGACTCCCCCCCAAAAAATGTCCTATCTCTCAAACCTATAAATTTTTAAGTCAAAGGTGAATTACGGTTGCTACTAGAACTATGATCACTTAATCAGTTGATTTTAAAATGAGGGGTTATCCTGGTTTATCCAAGCAGACCCAACTTAATCACTAAAGTTCTTAAAAGTGGAAGAAGAAATCGTAGGATAGAATCACAGATATGGGGACACACCATGAGGACTTTGAAAATGGAGGTTGGGGGCCTTGAGGCGGGGAATGCAGGTAGTCTAAAAACTGGAAAAGGCAAGGAAACTGATTCTACCCTCAGACCTTCCGAAAGGAAAGCAGCCTGATACACCTTGATTTTAGCCAGTGAGACTGTTTGTCCTCTGAGCTCAGAACTGTCAGATAATAACTTCGTTTCAGTGTTAACAGCAGTAGTAGAAACAATACAGTCCCCTACTTACTAGCCCTCCCCCTCCATACTCCCACAATGAGTGTGTGAGACCCTGGGGTTGATAAGCTGGGGAATGAGCAACAGAAGTGTGAGAGGGAGAAAAGGGGCCAGCTGTACCCCTTTTCCTCTCGCTGGTAATATCCCCAGAGCAGACCTGAGCTGGGTTTAGGGCATAACCATTAACTCTGAATGAAATTTGAATTTTTGCCTATTCCACCAGACTATATTAATTACCAACAGGAGGGCATTTTACATTACTTCAAGTTGACCAGAAGAGTTTTGGGATTTGCTCTCCATTTCATCCAAGGACACGGGAAGAACTATGCACATGGAATAAATTTAAAGAGACAGTGGGAAACAAAAGTAAAGTTGTTGTCTGATCATCCCCCTTCAGTCTTGCTTATTTGACATGACAGCTACATACAATTGAACAGGAATGGGACACAGAGAGCTCAGAGAAGGGGACAGCATGACAAATCTGAAACTTGACCGCTTGCTCTACTACTGAGATTTTTACATTTGAGAAAAAATGAACTTAATGAATACACTGTAAAGCTACACAAAAAATGAACACTATAAAAGAAACGTTGAAAATAATAAAATGGGGTACTACTGACTGTATTAGAAATGTACACACACAGAAGACTGGGGATTTGGGATTGTATAAAATCAAAGGTGAGTCAACACAATTTTCTTCAGTTGAACTCTGCAACTAACCGAATATCTGTGCCCGCTCCCAAAACGCGCATGTTGAAACCTGATGTCCAGTGTGATGGTATTAGGAGGGGAAGCCTCAGGGAAGTGCTTGGGTCATGAGGGTAGAGGCCTCATGAACGAAAGAGTGCTCTTATAAGGCCCCGCAGACCCTCCTCGCCCCTTTCCTCGTGTGAGCGCAGAGTGAGAAAGGAGACACTGAGTTTGCCAGCGCCATGATCTTGGACTGCCCAGCCTACCAAACTGTGAAAAATGCTTGCTGTGTGTAAGCCATTCAGTTTATGGTATTAACAGCCTGAACAGACTAAGACAACCCCAAAAGGAGATGATTTCTAGCTGATCCTGGTGAGCTAAACACAGGCAGTTCTCTCAGCAACTTCTCTCTGCACGCCCCCCCAAGTCTCGTGAAAATAAAGAAATGTAAAATGTTCCAAATCACGCGAAAAGGACAGAAGTGGTGACTGCCACAGAAGAGAGATGGCAATACAACTGGGATGGCTGAAAGCAGGTACATGGGCACTTTGTGACTTAAGGCTGAGGCAACCAATAGCTGAGCCCATACAGAAAGAAACCAAGATGGAGCAACCAAATATTTAGGACCAGGAGGCCACCAAGTGCCCTGCAGGTGGAAAAAAGGGCTGAAAACAGAGAACTCTGCACAGGCAAGCATCTCCCCAAATCTAAGTGAAAAATGGAGAAATAAAGAAGAGACTTTTCATTTAGGATATGAACTTTGAAGACATTAAGCCCAGTCAAGCAAGAGTAACCACTGAGAAATTAAGTGGAAGTCTGCACTAAAAATGTATAAGGCTTGCCCTGGCCCACTTCTCACTCTAAACAACCTGGACACTGGTTCGCCAGGCTTAAACCCTGGAGGACACCTTGGAGGCATTAGATCAGAGGATTCCTCCAAGAGTGCGGTCCACAGATTGGGAGGCACAGAAAGGACTATGAAACTAAAACTAGTTTCATAATCATCTTTTCACATTATCTGCCTTTTACCTGTTGAAATGTGCAGTACAGTACAAACGCAACAGTGAGAAAAGCTGTTCCTTTCTCAGCAAGAATCAAGGCAATGCCACAAAGCTGTACGCACTATGTTCCTCCTCGTTACATACAGGGTTTTAAAGAGCTGAGCTCACATCCAGACCTTGATGAAGCTATAAAAATTATTTTATTAATCTCAACCTTGGATCACACATCTTTGCAATGTTCTATGTGACAATCTGAGAGGCAGATGGGAAGCTGTTCGCTGAGGGATGAGCACTGCCTCCAGGAAAAGGACGCCTGCTGACGTCTGACCTGCAGGCTGGCCCCCCGGCTTCTTTCCATGAAATGCCTTCTTTTCTCCTTGAGGAAATGACTGACGGAGGAACCACAGGTATTCAGATTTCAGTTCCTGAAAAAATGAACACCGTGAGCCTGCCCCTTCCAAGACTAAAAACTGATGGTACTTTTTCCCAATGATAAAATTGGAACTTTCAAGCCAAAAATTAAGGTTTTGATTAAGTTATATCCACCACCATGGCCCTGACAGTTTTCTATTCTGATTTTTTGGATGAGACAGACGGTGACATGAGCAAATGTGATATTCTGGTATCGTTTAATGAGATTGTCACTATTTAGATCGGCATAACTCAGTCAACCAGTATTTTGCAAATGGCCAACGTATGTTGCTAAAGAACTCAACCACTTTTTGAATTTTGCTGTAGTATCGAAAAAGAATATCCACAATTCTCCAAAAATACTGTTGAAACATCCCACCCTCTTCCCACTACACACCTGTGCAGGACAGATAACTCTCCGCACACTTAAAACAATAAGCTGCAACAGGCTGGAAGCAAAGGCGGACAGGAGGGTCCCATCATCTCTAACTGAGGCACACATTGCGGAGATCTACAAGAACGTAAAGCAACTTCACTCTTCTTCATCGATTTTGTCTTGAAAACAGTTATTTTATACAAAAATAAAATACTCGTGTTAACATGGAATGGGTTTACTACTGCTGTTATTTATAAATAAATGAAGTGACGATTTTTATATTTTTTCAGTTTTGGTTTCCAGTGCATCAACACCAGAAGCTGTGACCCCCACGAACAGAAGCTCTGCAGTTGTGCGACCACTGCAGAGCCGTGTGTCACCGACATGGTGACAAGGGGCATATTGGCTACTGACCAAGTTTTCAAAATACAACCAGACTGAATTGAGATACATTCTAAGTGGAATATATGCACTGGATTCCAAAGACTTCACATTAAAAAGGGTGTAAAGTCTCTCAAATTGTGTATTAATTACATGTTGAAATAATATTTTGGATGTATTGGTTAAGTAAAATAGGTTAATCTCAACCTTTTACCCATAATGTGGCCATTAGAAAATTTAAACTTACATACATAGCTAGTATTTTTGATTTGCAGAAAGAATATTTCTGTTGCGCCGTACTGGCCTATAATGTCCTTAATAATTTTTAGTATGTAAAAGGGTCATGAGATCCAGGTTTTGGAAACTGCTACTCTGCAGGGAAAATGGGCTAGCTGAAGAAAACACAGACCTACTCTGACATGTGAGGGGTCCATCAGGGCACACATGACCCCACAGGGAAAACCACCACCAGTTAACAGGCCAGAACACAGATTCTCTCAAATACGAACCAGTGAAAATGATAAGTAGACATTTGTGGAATCCTCTACCATGAAGGTGTGAGACCAACACCAATAAAAATAAAAAATAAGTGTCCCTGTACAAAGACAGTCTAAATAACAGAAGAAAACTTCAAAAAATACTTTAATAAATATCCTCAGAGATGGTAACATACTGCATTCATGAAAAAATATCAATGGTTAAAAATAAACACTCATAAAGCAATCAAGCAATTAAAATTTTACTGCCAGAGTATTTTAAAAATCAATAGAAAGATAAACCTCAGAAAACCTCCAAAGTAGAACAAAAAGACAAAGAGAGGAAAAATAGGTGAGGAAAAATAGGTGAAATAAAATAGGAAATTTAGAAGAGCACTCCAGAAATTCTAAATTGCCAAATAATACAAGAGCCAGAAAGAACAACTGAAAAATCGTGTGTCTGTGTTTTGGGGGGAAGGGGATTAAAAAATAATGTTTCCCAAAAATGGAAGGTAAGTCTACAGACTTAAAAGCTTTAGAGAATGTCCAAAATGTCATAGAATTGAAGGAGAAAAAAAGGAAAGGTTTGGAGGTGCAAAGCAGGGAAGGGGAGACATTCTCAACAATAACATGGAAAACTGACAACAGTAAAATACTGCCTTCAATTCTGAAGGGGAATGACTTCAACCTAAGATTTCTGACTTCGATAATCAAACATGAGTAAAAAATAAAGACATTTATACACATGAGTTTAAAAAAAATAAAACCTCCCAAGAATTCTTTCCCAAAAATCTACCAGATGTGTTTGAAATGTATTTACAGTAGTATCACTAAATAAAACCATTATTAAAATCAAGAAAATACATACTTCTATACAAGCAAAAAAAAATTAATTATAGTATACTATGTGGCTCAACTTCGAACTGTTTTACAGTCATGCTAATGTAAAATCTGAATATTGACTTGTAAAAAAGTTGAATAATGTAAAAACTGAACATTGATCTTAACTAATAAAGCAGAGAAAATTTAGAGGGTGATTGGGGGCTATAAAATAGGAGGAAGGAATGAAAAAGTCCTAACTCAAAATGTATAATAGGGTCAACTGAAAACATCTTGACTTTTAAAATCGTAAGCATACTACTAAGAAATGAGAAGAAACACTTAAGGAAGCTGAAAGTGGCTTCCACTAAGGAGTAGGCAGGGGCAGGATATGGAATTGCTGACATGTGTCTAAAATCTTTTCACACATACCTAATTTTAAATGCCTTACTTCAAGGAGTTTAAATTTTGAAATATTTAAATTGATATCAAACAACAGAAAGGCAATATATATTTAACTTTATAAACATGTTTGCCAAGAAAATAGGCATTTGCAAAGAAATTTGGAGTTTATTAACTTTTGTTGACAAAGCAATCTAACCCATGGAAAGCTATCAAGATCAAATAAATGTATTTGTAAATGGTGTGAACACATTTTCTGCCCAACTTTTGTTTTAAACTAGATATAACTGGAAAGAAAATTCAATGATTCACCAGGGATCATAACCTGGGAACCCACAGTCCGACCCAACCCACAGACCTCTGTCATTTAGGCTGTACCATTTGTTGTTGTTCTCATTTAAGAACAGAGGAGAATGCAAATGAACCCAGATTGCTATCTTTTCTCATAAAAGCAGAAATATGGCCACAGCCAGCCTGCACTCCATCTAGGTACTAACCAGTCAAGGCTGAACGAAGGGTAGCAGGAGGCTCCCGAACACACATTCCAGCACCAAGTAGTTATATTTCTCTGTACACACCTACGTGAATAGGGAAATGCAAGACAGAACAAGAAAAACCTAGTGTTCAAGAATGATCAGAAATATCACACATTTCCATAGAAATAAAGAAAATTCTCATTGTCTAAAATGAAACAGATGTTTATTTCCCAATTATTCGTCCAACCCCTGCAGTAATCTGACACAGACTCCTGGTTTAAAAGTTTATAGGCTTGAAAAAATGAATTCAATTTAATTTTGCTATGTCCTACAAGCTTGCATTTACATATTTATTTTTTTCCTATGCATTACAAGGCTCTATGAGACATAGGCAGAGGAAATTATATAAGCAGATCAGCTATCGTTAAATAACTGCAGACTTATTCCAGTTTAATCTGTAACTCTATACATTAAAAGTATTGAAAATTAGACTGCTTTATTGTTTTCTTCATTTGACTTGATTTATATTACACATATTGTAATTCTATTCTTGCAAAAAGTCTGCAAGATCTCAACCTTAGAATAGTGGTGAGGAAAAAGAGGAGAGGCAGTGTGACTTTAAAACAAAGACTTCATATTAGTTTTATTTACATGCCACAACACGATCTCCAAATGACCTTTGCCTCCCAAGTAACATTTTAACTAAAGTGACAGAGAATGGAATGCCACATTAGAATTGAAAGCAAGATAAAAGGTAGAAGTCCTATACCAGAGGGAAAGGGGGGGTGGATGTAGATGAGGGTAATGGGGGGATAAATGGTGACAGAAGGAGACGTGACTTGGGGAGTGAACACCCAATACAATATACAGATGATGTGTTACAGAATTATACACCTGGAACCTACATATTTTATTAACCAGTGCCACCACAATAATTTCAATGATTTTTTTTTTTTTTTAATGTAGAAGTCCTAACCTACTGTGCTACACAGTATTCTTCATGACAAGGCTTTGGGAGGTTCAAAATGTCAGCTTTAACTATGTTGCAAATTTTAATAGGATATTTCTAAATGGATGCCCTAAGAGCTAGAAGGCTTTCTTCTTAGCACTTTCAAAATGACACTAACTACTCCCCACCTGGCCCTTGGAGTAAAGAAAATCTCTCCAGCTGATTTCCTTTCATCTCTGATGTGTTTAGGCTCCTGCTGAGCTAACCACTCCCTAGCAGGATAGAAGCCAGAATAAGAATTTGGTTTTGTGTTTACAAAACATCAAAGTATAGGCAAGAAAGCCCTCGCTAAAGGCTTGCCTGTACAGAATTACTTCACTAGCAAGGTGCTCCTCTACCCTCTGACTGATGGAGGGAAGGCATCAGGAAAGTGGTTTGGAAAAGCAGAAAATGCTCTGTCGGAACAACCATTTTCAGTGTAAATTGTGAAATATTACTGAGGTCTTCAAAAATCTTAAGAGCAATTTGTCAGGTATGCATCAATTGAATTATATGTAAATCTTGCTATGCCATATTTCCAACTTAGAATTGCTGGAAAGCAGTGACAGAGACTGGACCAACCGGCCATGTCTTGTTCTCAGAATGTTCGGAGGTTGAGATGGTTCTTCTATCCAGAGAGAAGAGCCTGCCATAGACTAATGCATCAAGGAGATTCTATAAAGGACAGGGAAATGAAAACCCAGAACTATGCTGATAAACTACTTAAATGGTCGTTAATATGTGCCACATTGTGTAATACCAGATTTGATTGTCTTTTTGAGTAATACAGGCTTTAATTCTTCATAGATATTTTCCAACTGCAAAACACTTAGAAAAATATTTGGAGGTTATTTAAAGAGTTGATGTTAGGTACATCATGGTTTACTTTAATACTCTCAAAGACTTAGTTTTAAAAATCAAAACTTTAATAGATCCAAAAGCCTACTGGGGAAAATACCTTAAAAACATCATTCAAGTTTAACATTAGAAAAGAAAGTATGAGTAAAGTTATAACTTTTAACCAAGCTATCTGAAAAGCAGTGTAACTCCAGAGCAAAATAGTAAGGTATTACCTGAACAACTGTAAATTCATCATAATTGAAATGATTTACAATACAGGAAGACAAAGTCAGATTATGAAAGTACATAATTATCTCATACCCTTACTTTAAATCAGAGTTTCAAACCTCCCGCTCACCCACAACACATTATAACCATTCTCCTATTAATGTGAGAAATGCATATTAAAGATTGAAATCCTTTCTCTTCACCAATGTCATCACCATCACACAAACATTCATGTGGTATGTGGGGGGGCATGATGAGTATTAAGCAGATCATGTAAAAATCAGAATATCATAATCTACTCCTGAGTATTTCCCAAGTAACTGGCACCTCTATACCCCTATTCAATGGTTTATGAATGTTAATGGCACTCCCAAAATTTATTGGGCCAACCAGTTGATTTGTTTGTGCTAATAAAGAGTTTATGCTTTCAAAACACATTACACCCTAATCCCATCTCCTTCCAGGCATAACCCTGAGAAAACAAGACCCAGCCAATTCAGAGCAGTTCCATTTGGCTTGAGATTCTGGGAGTGAAGGAGCGTTCTGCGCAGCGTTACTCCCCGTGCCCTCCCCCCAGAGATGCACAGCCGCCCACACACACTAAGGGCAGGAGAATGGGAAAGGGCAGATATTTCTTTCCTGGGAAATAAGCCAGAGTGAAAGTTTTGGAGGACATAAACATGTAACAGTTAGTGGAGAGCCATGGAAACCTTCTCCCCAAGCAAATGTGCTTTGCTGTAAACTTTCCTTGCCCCTTACAATATTTAGTGTTCTGTTGAAGCAAATATTTTTTAAATCCACAAGCGTGTGCTATTGAAGATGCCCAAAATTAAAAACAAATTCCCCTTTATTGCCTGCCTAAAACCACTAACACATCCACTCTTTATCACCATAAATATTTATGAAGTAGCTGACTGCTGGGGATACAAACTATTTTGCAAATTTCCCCTTGCATGTCCTGCCAGGATTCCAAACCGAGGGTCCCATTAAACCCCCGATATTAAACACAGTATGACACACACAAGTGCATCTTTCTGGACAGAGGATTACTAGGTGTCCCAATTGTCAAAAGGGTCCAGGGTTTTAAAAGATACTATGGCTCTAAGGGGATTACCATTTACATTAATACGTCATAATGTACATTAAAAGATTCTCCCAGTCATTTGGTTCAGTCACCCTAAAACTCCTAAGCAACATCACTCTAAGCAACTAACAGTAATAGTCAGTTAATACCCCTCTCAGGAAGTCTTTTAATACAGGTCTCCTAATAGGAATGTGGGACTACATCCCTTTGGTTCTCTGGGAATTAAGATCAGCTGGACAGCTTCACAGGTACAGCCATTCCCACATCCTTCATTCCACTGGTTTTCAAATCCTTTGCTTCCACTGTACTATTTATTTTATAATTTTATGCCTATTCTCAATCTGTTTTTTAAGGCCATTCACAAAATGACAAGTAGATATACAAGCCCTACTTTCTGGTCCTTCCAAGACCCAGTTAAGCATCATGGTGCCAACCTAACATGTTCAACAGAAGCCCTACTCTGCTGCATATTCAACCAGTCAATTATGACCCTTGTCCATTAAATTGCCATTCTAACCATGAACAAGTTATTCCCTGAGACATACAGACTTCTCTAGAGTGGGTAGGTCTTAGAACACCTTAAAGCAAAGTTCTATGGTAAGCCTTCATAAGGCTTACACTATAAAACAAACAAAAAATTTCCCAATCGTTGTTTAACAAATTTGAGCTTTCATACAGTATGTGGTAATCCATAATTTCCTTTTGGTTACTAAATTTTTGATCTACTAAACATTATTGTATGTTTATGGACTAACTTTCCAATTTCCTGAAGTCACTATCACTTTAAATTATTGAACATGCTCCATGTGGGGAAGCCCGGAGACCTAATGACGTGTCCGGGAACCTGTTCTGTAGCCACCTAATGCTGGTTCTAGGATGCTAGACTTTTATGCCTCATAGTTTACTAACCAGTCTTTACTTTCAATCAAGAATCAAAGTAGAGGGTAGGGGGAAGAAATGTCTTTCTTTAAAGAGAAAGATATGAAAAAGATGGGAGAATTTTTGAGGCTTTTCTATTTCTAAGAAAAACCAGACGCCAAATATAACTGCTACTGCATGATTCTGTTTTGTTTTCCTTCAGTAGAAGAGCATCCAAATGAGTCTAAAGAGGTGCCTCTATAGGTCCACCTGAATTGAATGTTCTAACCCAATGAGGTGCACACAGCTGTAGCTTTTATACAAGCTTGGTCCTATTAGCCTAGCAGTATATCACTGAAATAGGTAATGAGACCAAGGACTCATCTGTGGCAGCCACTGGAGTTTATTCGTAACCTATTGATGAGCATGTTCTGAGACCAATCACACTTTACCACCCACTTGAACTACGGGTTGATCATGTATTGCCCAAAGACATGTGAACTAAAGTAAAATGGGTCTGTCTGTGCAAAAGCTTTAAGAGCCAGTACGTGGATTCACACTTCTCTTTTCCCTAATTTTCTGTAACCATGGAAGCATGTTTAAGACAGAGCCTCTGACAGTGGAGGCCCCAGTGATAAAATGAACAGAGCTCCTTATGACCCACCAGGGGCTCATGGCATGACCAAGAGACAAACTAGTCACTTTAAGCCACTGAGGTGTTGAGACTTTGTTACTGCAGCATAACCTAAACTTTCCTGGCACTACACCTAAATTTAAGAACCAATACGTAAGGAGCAGTACTTTGCTAGACCTATGGGACACTCAAAAACGAGAGTCAGGGAAGTAGGTAGTACTACCCTTACGAAGTATACACTGAAAAGAGAGGGGCCAAACATAAACAAGTTCTGGCCATGAAATTAGGTTTCAGTTTCCATCTATTGAAAAGCCCTCGGAAGCCTTGTGGTAAAACCACTTTCTAAAGGAGAGGGGGAGAGAAGTCAACTTTCTATTGACAAGTGACAGTGTGGGTAAAGAGAAAGGCAGAAAACACAGAAAAACATGCCAGTACAAGAGACGGCTGAGTGAGGCTGCAGTCAGGAAACAAGCTTGGAAATTGAAGGTGCAAAGACCATGACAGTCCTTGAATGCCTCACCATAAAAAGGCTAAGAGCATCCTGGCCAGGTGGCTGAGTTGGTTGGAGCAACATCCCATACACCAAAAGGTTGTGGGTTTGATTCCCCGTCAGGGCACATGCCTCTATAGTAGTTTGATTCTCGGTCAGGGTGTATATGGAAGACAACTAGTCAATGTTTCTCTCTCACGTTGATTTCTCTCTCCCCCTCCCCCCCCCAAAAAAATCAATAAAACATATCCTTGGGTGAGGATTAAAAAATGTTAAGAGCAACAAAAATAAAAACAACTGCTATGTCCCAAAATTGTCAGTGGAAATGAAGCTCTTCCACGAGATAGCAAGGAAAGCATTCCGAGAGCCCATGCACAGGAAATTGTGATGCGGCGAAGTTTATTCAGGAGGAAATCTGCCCCTGGGTTTACAGTGTCCCATCTCCCTCTATCCTGCCATGGAAAAAGTCCCACGGTGTCTTCAACAAGGCCAAGACAAAGGCCAAGGTCCAGAGTTTGTTTCACATCAAAGTTTTGTCCTTTGGGAGCCCATGCAGTCTCCTGTGGACCCCAGTGGCTTCTACACCTGCATGGTCACACATTCCCAAGTGAGAGAGAATGTGCAAGTGTTGAGGATGAGTGCAGGTCACTGGGAGAGAGAGAAAGAGAAAAATAGAGAGAGAGATTGAGTGAGCTTTTTTCCCCTGGGATTATATTAACTTGGGTTTAGTATGAACCAGGTGCTTTTTCAAAATAACCGACCATATGGTATTTGTCTTTCACCGCCTTGCTTATTTCGCTTAGCATAATGCTTTCCAGTTCCATCCATGCTGTAGCAAAGAGTAGGAGCTCCTTCTTTCTTTCTGCTGCATAGAATTCCATTGTGTAAATGTACCATAAGACAAATACCATATGATCTCACCTTTAACAGGAACCTAATCAACAAAACAAACAAGCAAAATATAACCAAAGACACTGAAATTGAGAAAAGGCTGACAGTCACCAGAGGGGAGGGAATTTCAGAGGAAAAGGGGAAGGGCTTAGAGCAACAAGTATAAAGGGCACATGGACAAAAACTAGGGGGGATGGAAACGGGAGGGAGGTGGGGAGGGCTGGGGCGGTGGGCTGGGATGAGGGTAAAAGACAGAAAACTGTACAAGAACAATTAAAATGAAAAAAAAAAAAAGCTAAAAAAATAAAAAATAACCGACCAATTTCCTAAGCTTTTGCAGGCTTTTGATAGGCCCGCCCCTAGTTAGACTGACAGGCCTCTATGGTCAAGCACCTCACTCTGCACCCAACAATCTGGTACCAGTAGAGGGAAGGGGAGGATGTTAATCCCCTTGGCCAAGGAACACTGTAGTCCTCTGGAGTTTGAAGCTGTAACGTCCTGGTCAAGCAAAAAGGCTTATGCTCCCCAATTTACTAAACTCAATGTCTAATTCCCTTTGCTCTCCTTATTAAAATCTAGCTAACTACCTATGGTAACACCAACACATTTTAGGGCATTACATAGATCACTCATTGCATTGTCACAAAAACCCACTGAAGTAGGTACTTTTTTATTCAGTAAAATAGAAAGTATAACAGTAAGGTGCAGGTAGAGTGCATTGCCCAAGTCACAAAGCAGGTAAGTACAGGGACACTTTGTTTTATTGTGCTTCACTTTATTACACTTTGCAGATGTTGTCTTTCACATCAGTAAAAAAGTTATGACACACTTTATTACAAGACTCTCTTTATTGCAGTGGTTTGGAACTAAACCCCCAAATATCCACAAGGTATGCCTGTAGCAGAACCAGGACTTGAACCCAGACAGTCTCATTCTAGGGTCTGTGACACAAACCACTACACTATACCTTCAGCCACAGAATTTAGATTGTCTTCTATACAGGCAATGAGACCCATTTATAATTTTGGGAAAGGAAGCTCCATGATTATTAGAATCCTGCTTCAAAAATATTAGTTCTGCCATGTACAATATGAATCAAAGAAAAAAAGAGAGGTGTATATGTAGAGATACCTTTTAGAAATTAACTGAAACCAACCAGGTGAAAGGTAGTAAGTCCCTGTATTAAGATAGTCACCAGTAACTATGAATCAATAATTCAGAAACCTGTGATGGGGTCATAGTGGCATGTCCTCTGTCTATTACTGTGTGGGGGTTGAAAGCTGGCTGCATATTCCTTGCTATTTCACTCATTCGCAGGGAGAGTCTAATTTCCTCTCCTTAAATCTAGGCTTTTTTGTAGACTTGCTTGACCAATAGATTGTAGCAGAAATGATGCTCTGGGACTTCTGACACTAGGTCATAAGAAGCCCTGCAGCTCCTGTCTGGCTCTCCGGAAGGACCCTGCCTGACAAACAGTAGGGACCCTGAGTAATCTGTAAGAAGCATAAATGCTTTGCTAAGAGACTTTGTCAGAAAGCCCCAAGAGTCCCTGGAGAGGGCCCAGCTGAGGCCCGCCTCCCAGCTATCCACGTCTGGGTGCCAGACACGGGAATTAAGCTGCCTTGTACCCTCCAGACCAGCCACCAGCTGAATATCACCAAGTGACGCTGGTTGACTCTTTATGGAACAGAAGCAACCCCTAGGCAAACTATGCCAAATTTCTAACCCACAAGCCCACAAGATATAATAAAGTAAGTAGGTTAAGACAGTGTTTTGGAATGGCTCGTTACGCTGGGATGGGTAACTGGAACACAGAGTTTATTAAAGGAACCCTGAAGATCGACCAAATCACTTGGCATGCTCTGCCCCTCACTTCACCCTGAATGAGATAGAATCTGTACGTATGGCCCCATGGACCAGCACATATCAAATCTCACAAGTAGATTTGATTCTTAAATTTGTTTCTTAAATTACAGTTTGAAAAAACTAGAATCAAAACCACCTACACAATAAAAATGGAACCAAAAGGGCTGCTTCACCACAACACGAGTGATACACAAAAACTTACATTGTCACTCATCTCCTGCTCCCTCCACAATCACTCTCTACTCTGGCTTCCCTAACAGTCGCTTGGGAAACTTCTGAATATTGCCCAAGTTTTAAGCCCCACCTCAAATCTGAGAGAGGAATATCCAGGTGATTATAACTTGCAGCCAGGATTGAGAGCTGCTGGTTCAGAGTTAACCATTAATATTTTATTGCTTTACGAGCAACAAAGGTATTTAAAAAGGCTTCCTACAAAAAGAATCACTCAGAAGAGAAAGAAAGGTTTGGCTTCATTCCGCAAACTGCACGGAAGATCTCCAGGTACCACTTAAGTAAAAGTGATCAGAAAGAATTACAATGTCTTGCCTCCCCAAAACTCTAAAATTACTTTCATATGTACATCATTTTGGTATTATTTTAAATATACAAAGTACTTTTTAAAATCTCTGAGCATGTTTCAGGAAGCAGTTTAAAGCACATGACTTTCAGGAATAGATTTATATTTCTGCTTGAAAAATGTGTATTAGAAAGACTGGAGATTGGACAGCTTTTAAAGGGAAACTTTAATTTGAAAAGAGCCTTGCTGCTATGTGCCAAGCTACTCCCCACCACACATACTGTAATCTCGCAGCAAGCTAATATCCAAACCGTTTTTCAACAGGAAGAATTCCAGAATGGATCTCTAACATGTAGAGTTCATACAAAAAGAAATAGAAATAACCTCCATCACTTTCGTAACAAAGCATTGGCCTGTCCAATTTTCAGTGGTGAGGAAAAACATTCGGGATGTAAAGGAATATGACAGTAGGCCATTCCCTATCAAACAAATATTCTCTCTGAACACTTAATATTCAGCGATTAGGAAATGAGGTCATTAATGATAAATGTAATCATCTCAGCAGCTGTATTCTCTGCCTCATCAAGTGCTATATGAATGGACATGACCAAATATTCTTCTTCAGTAAATATTTATTACTTAGCCAGCAAACAGTAGCTACTACTATGTGCCAGGTAGTAGTGAATCAGGTCAACAGAAATCACCCAAGGACTTCCCAAGAGAAGGCTGAATGAACCGGACAAACACAACAGTTCATGCCCAGGGTGGGATTACCCTAGAAAGGCATGAGGTTTTCTCCTAAAGTGGAAACCAAGCAAGAAAGTGAACAAATGTCTGTCACAAGGATGTGAAACGCTCCAGGAACTTTGCAGTGTTTTTACAACACTCCTGTTGGGTTTGCACTGCGCACTTCACATTCTGTCTGTGCAGCGTCCTTTTTGGAATCAGCAGAACATACTTGTGGCTGTAGTGAATCGAGTCTAGTCCACATAGTCTACAGGGCACGGTTTCTATCAGACGGCAGTTAGCAGGTATTAAGGGTCTACATTTTTATAACACGTGATTATTAGGGCAGTGAAGATGTACTATGGTTTGATCTAAAGAAAAATAATATTGACGTTGGGGGGGTGGTTAATTTTCAATGTGTTTACTGTCTGTCCCTTATGGTACTCAGGGCTCCGAAACAGATCATGGAGACTTTGTGGATTACTCTACTTCTCAGCACTTAATTTGCCCCAGCAGAGAAATTAACCAAAAAACCACTAAAACACTTTTTTATGAGGATTTCTGAAGTAATCCTAGTGAATTAATCAAGACCTACAAATTATTTCAACCAGAGCTAAAATACTTTCTTTCTCATACAAAATGTACTATTAGAAAGTCAGATCCAGACAAATAAAGAAAATTCTCAAAGACGTTGACAGACAGCAAATTTAATAAAATAGGAGTTATAAAGGCATAAAAGAAAATTAACTTAGATGCCTCAGGTAACATGATAAGGATTCAGTATTTTCAACTTTTCTGACTTAAAAAACTATTCCATCTACACTTCCTCATGCCTCAGGTTATGTGATAAGGATTCAGTATTTTCAGTTTTTCTG
Source organism: Glossophaga mutica (assembly GCA_039655065.1). Classification (NCBI taxonomy): domain Eukaryota; kingdom Metazoa; phylum Chordata; class Mammalia; order Chiroptera; family Phyllostomidae; genus Glossophaga; species Glossophaga mutica. Next base: position 25,963,961 of record CM077306.1, read on the forward strand.
ATTTAAAAGTCTATTCCAGCTATACTTCCTCATTCCTGTGCTGAGGAAGGAGGCTATTTTATTGACCACTTTAACAGATAACTGAGCACATGGCTATATAATTTAGAGAAGTAAATTTGCTCTCCTTAAAGTTTCAGAGGGTGCTGTTAACCTAGCATCAGTAATATCTGTCCTGTGAACTGTTTTTCCAAAAGTAAAGAGGGATTTATAATAATTATCCTGGTTCTACAGCTTGTTTCAAAATACTTATTGAAGTCTGCTAGGAGGAAACAACTAGTCCAAAGAGGTATAAAGGAGCTTCTTGCCCATCCCCTGGGAAAACGGAATCTGTTTTACAAAACCCATATGACCAAATGAGTGGGTGAGAGACACTTAGTGTCAACCTCTGACTTGCGTTTAGTATGCCATCTCCTAATCAGACTAAGAAGTTTAAGGAATCTGCATTTTTTACCTTTCTATCTAACAGACCCATAAAAACCAGCGCAGAGTGGTTGCCTTTTTAAACAGGGACTCTTACTCATGAGATGTGTGGTAAGAGGTGGCATACAGTCTGTGACAACGGAAAACTTAACCAGGACAAAATGCAGTTTAAAAACCAACATTCTGACCTAAATGGACATCTTACTAATCACAGATTAGGAATGGTTGCATAGATCTAATTATAACATTCTATCTTCTCTTAAACTCAATACCAGTCAGATTTTCACTGTTTCTTCGTGTTATTACTTAAGAAATGTCTTGGGTGAGTTTGTAGAAAGAGAGAATTATAAGACTGAAAAATAAGACAGTTGAATGAAAGAAGTATATTTAGCTTGGAGGAGACATTCCTAACAGTGACGAGGTAAAGCTTCATCTGGAACGCAAAGACATATCTCATATTTGCATTACTTAGTACATTTACAAAGTATTTTCACAAGCCAGTTTTCATTTATTCTGCCCATGTGATAAAGTTTGTGCACCCATTTACAAAGCCTAATACTGAGGCTGAATGACTGAATGGCAAATACGGACCCGAGGGACAAACTAGATGTTTTCTCTTTCCCTACCCTAGACCGGAAATGCCTCTCAACGAGGGCATCAAAACCAGCAAACTCTAGGTTTTAGTTTCTTTGTGGCCAAAAGTTACTGTGATTAGAAAAGGCTAGCATACCACCTATAGTAAGCACAGAAAAATAAATTGCTTATATCAACCTCATTGTAATCAGCAAAACAAAAAAGAAATTTCTATCAACTTCCATTCCTTAAGAAGATGAGTATCATCTGTTTGAATAATTTAGAAGATGAAGTTTGCCTTTGACCCACTAAAAATTACCTCCAGAACTTGTGTTTTAATCAGTGACCACAAGAATAGATAAATTTTGAACAATAGCACTCACAGGATAATAGTGACAATCACTTTTACCAAGTTTCTTAGACTCTTAAACAGTTCATAAACAACTTAAGTTTTACCTTATGATTTTTTTCTTTTAACAGGAAATCTATATATTAAAGCACTGATTCTTGATTCACAAAGAAATTCATTTGGAGGAGTCCATTTATTCAAATATAGATGCATATATATATTTATATATACATATATATCATTTACATGTAAGAATTCAAAATTCATATCACACATCATAATCATTCTTTAAATAATCAAATTTGATGAGGATTCTAAGAAGGTTCCACAATTAAGTTCTTATATATATTAAAAAACAATACAGCAATCACCATCTAATGTGTAAGACCTAACCACTGCACAGATGATGTTCTAAATTTGAACTTGAAAGCAAAACCCATCAGTGTGTCTGCTTGATTTCTTTAATCTATTCATGTAGGTTAATTACCTGACACTCATTAAGATGACTCTGGGCTTCTTTAAATTTCTGACCATATTAACCTTTCCAACTAATCCTTATTAGAAAAATATTAAAGAGTGTTCATTGCTATTATAAATTGAATTTGAAATGATGAAACAATTACCAAATAAATGGAGTAGAAAACGAGGTTATATGCATGAGAGGGTTCAATGCATCAAATATTTTACTTCTATTATTATAAAATAAAGGTCTTAAGGTCTATACCCAGAAAATGTGCTTAAAGATCAGTCTTTGAAAGAAATATCTCCACTGTATTCTTATCCCATGAGGTGACAAACAAAAACCTCAAGTTCATCATTGACATATTTATTCAGGAAAAAGTATTTAAACTAAACAAATGGATGAAAAGCTTTAACTAGCTACCTCAGTAAGTCTACATAAAACATTCAATGTTATGAGTCTAACATTCCATATAACTCACTTTGCAAATAAAAAGGCAGAGAAACACTTACAAAGTACTGGTCAACATTGAAAAAGCACAAAATATGAATGAGATGTTACTTTTAAAAGCTGAAATCTTATCACTTCAGTTCTAGAACAAAAATGAAATTAAAGACATTTCTTCTCTACACAAATTTCATTTAAAAACTGTCCTATGCCCTTCAACAACAGATATATCATCTCTGCAGACTCTTTTTCTAAAAATATTATAGAGTGTTAGTGATGGTATTTTATAAATGTTCACTTAAGTTATACCAGAGGCTAGACTGAAAAAAAAACACGCACACAAAAGAGGTAGACAAGTTTAGACTGAGGTAATGAAGTTAAACAATTGGGAGAATTGAGGGAAAGATTAAGATAAACGGGGGAAAGGATGCAAAAGACATTTATAACAAATGACCAGGGATTAAAATCCTTACTATAGAAACAGTTCTCTCCCACCTCACCCCCTCCGCAAAAAAAGAACAAAGAAAAAATGGTCCTTTGTCCATTTTTTCCTTTGAAATTATAAACAACCAAAGGAGAAACACAAGTGGCCATCAATCCTTACAGCAGAAATTATTCTCACTAGTAATATTTTTAAAGGGAAAGTGTTTAACCACCCCCCACCCATATTGACAAAAATTCAAAAAGATAGCAGTCTGAAACACCACTTATTGGATCCCTTACCAAGTTCTGTAGAAGACTATGCCAAAGCTGTAAAAACATGCAGTGGTTCTGATTTAAGAATTAACCTAAGGAAATAAGTATGGATACTCAGAAAATGTGTGGAACAGTTGATCATGATGGAACTGTTCATCACTAGGAAAAGTCTGTCACAACCTAACTATCCAACAATGGTTTACTGCTCAAATAACTTGGGGTGTATGCACTACACACACATACATGTCTACATTTTGTGTACGCAAGCATTTTCTTTAACTTAGTCCTTACCTAAATTCTATATGCCAGGTACTATTCTAAGCATTTTCCAAATATTAATTCCTTTATTCCTCATAACACCATTATATGGGCACTCTCATTACCACCACATTAGAGATCAGGAACTGAGGCAAAAGGCTAAACAACTTATCCAAAGCTACCCAGCCAAAGAGCGGAAGCACTTGGAGAGTACATACAACATATAAATAAATAACAATCTCTGATAGTGAAATTAAAAATAGGATTAATTATGTCTCACCTACCTACATTTTCTAATTATTTGCAACTTGAACATGCATTATTTTTATAAGAAAATGGTTGTTTAAATGCACAAATTAAAGAATAACTCAGGAAATAGGTAGGGATTGGAAATGTAAATCCAAATCATAAAGACAGAGTTAATAGTTGAGGCTTCAAAACAGGAACAAAAGGGATGACTACAAGACAAAAGCAAAAGGCCAAGATCTGAGGTTAAGTTTTAATTTCATGGTCTTAACTGGTAAATGTCAAATACTCTAGGAAGCCATTCATTTGGAGCTATATTTCCAAAGGCTATTTATACATAACAGGAATTCCATGGGACATGAAAAGATGTTCTATGATTAGAAGGTACCTCAATCAATGGTTTTATACACTGGATTAAACAAAGGTAAAATGATTTCTCTGTTGCAAGACAAACTCTCAGTGACTCTACCAGAGGTATTTCCCAACTTATTTGTCCATGAATTGTTCCAAAGATTTCCTCATAATTCCAAAGTTCTATAAAGAATACTCTGAAAAAAAAGCTGGTTTGTAACATTTCCATTCATTCATTCATTCATTCATTCAGTATCAAGTGCCTGCAATATGCTGGGCCCTCCTTGGGCTAGCAATGCATGCTAACAACAGAGGAGACCTGAGCTCTGGTCCCAGCTCGCCCCCCCTCTGACCCATCTAAGACTGATTACTCAAGAGTAGAAAAGGGTCAATATCATCTGTTCCTGTTTCTCTAACTGAGATGTTTAAGGACTAAAGTCAGTTTGCAAAGCATCTTCACACATGTTCGCAGTATAATCCTACGCAAACAACTGCCTTCTCTCCACATTCTAGGGCTAAATTGATTTTACTTATTCTGTATCCTCTCAGTTCCCATAGTTCCCACTATCTTGCCTGGAGATTTGAGGAGGTTTTTTTAAAGAGCATTTCAGGGGGACTCTCGGTAGTGAATATAAAGCACCCACACTTGATAATGTTTAAGGACTCTATTAGTGAGTCCCTTATTCATGGGAACCCCTGAGTTATCCTTTAGGCATCAACGGTCCACATCTCTACAGAAGAAAATCTGCCTCAGCCCCTGCCGCATTAGAAAAACAGTCCATTCTCGGAAATGAGTTGTGGAAGCGTTACACAGTCCTGTGAAATAGTGGCTTAATCACAGATCATGAGCAAAATCAAGCCGATGAATTAGGCAGGTTAATTTCCCATACCCAGTTCCTCAGCCAGTTTAATTCCTTAAAAGCCTGAAATTTCTGCCTCTATCCAACATAAAATATCGACCACAAATACAAATGTTCTCTGCAATGATTTTTTTCTTGCTCAGCTGTGCTTACTTGAAAGATTATTTGGAGGGTGTTCTATATTTTTATCCTCATAAAAATAGGGTTTTTATGCAACCAACACTCCTTATTCCTTACCACTAGGCAAACAAGCCTCTAAACTTCCAAAGCCAACAAAAAGCAGCCCCCTTCATGAGCAGCAGGACTGACTCATCCTTGAACCTGGAAGTTGACTAACCATTTTATCGCCTTTTTGCTAAACAACTAAAAAAAATAGCCATGCGGCTGGCAGGCATTCTTTGTTTCCAGCCTGGCAAAACAAGGAGCGTGTAAGAAATTACTGGGAAGATAACGTTCAGTAAGGCTCCATTATCACACAGGAAGCCCTGCTCCACCAGTCAGCATCTCTAAGAAGGAAAGGCAAGTCGGAACAAAATAGATAGAAAAATAACAAAAAGTGAGTCCAGGCAGGCCAGTGGGTGATGATTTGAGGGGCTGAGTGATGGATACATACATGGTGGTGAGGAGCTCAAAATCTATTCTAAGTGTGAAATTTTTCATGATGAAGTTTTTTTTTAAATGGAAGATGTAGGAAATAATGGTTTTTAGATGATAAAAGCTGAGGACGTTATATTCCTTTATCTCATGATTTCATAATTCTAAATGTATTTATGAAATTCATTCTCTATCAGAAAAAACCCTACCACAAGACTCATTGTAGTGCTGTATTGTTTTTACTTAATTGTCTTCCTACCCAGCAGTCAGAGAGCTCCATGAGCGCAGAGCACATGTCTTGCTCACAGCATTTAGAATAGCACCTGCAAATGATCAGTTGCTCAAAAGAAAAGAAAGTTTGCTGAATGAATGAATAAAATATTATTTCTTTGTTTCCCTGGAGAATTCAAATTGAGCCCAATAGCACAGCATTCTCTCATTTCCCTTAAAAATAAAATTCTAAATCTCCATTTTTACCAGGGCTCTAATTATCACAAAACATAAGACGAAGCAAGAACAAGTGACAGATCTGAAATACATACTCATTTTACTCATGCGGTTTAATACAAAGATACTTGACTCTCTCAAAGAGTTTGCTCAGTCACGATATGATGGAAAGATCTTACAAAATGACTGTTTTCGACTGGCTAAAGTATATAAATGCCCTGCCTCTTATAAACACCAATAATGCTTGATATTCATCTATAAGTTATTTCCTCCTTCCCACACAATTTCTTCCTTTCACATCCCCCTCACTCCCCTCTGCCAATATTGTACCGACACAGGCAGTAATCTCACCAGCATTGGGAGGGGAGCAACAGGAGCCAAACAGTGAACCACCGTCTTGCACCCACTATCCCCTGGGGTACCCATCCTCGCCACAACCCTCAGACTCCATCCCGGTTTTTCATCTGTTCCGTCCTCAGCCTCATCATGGGACCTACCATCAATGATTTAGAAAGAGAAAAATTCCCACTGTTAGCAGGGGAGGAGAGGAGGAGGTGAAGGCAGACTAGACTTTGCTCTCCTTTGGGGACTGTAAAGGGAGCTGAGGTCTTCTTGGCACCTCATGCAGGCATTCTGAGTGCATTTTCCCACAGAAACAGAAAACTTCCATGTCACTAAGCTATAATGCAGGTAGAGCAATGGTCGAACAGGACTTCCAGAAGTGATGCAACATCTGAGCATCCTGTAAAACAAAGGGCAAACTTGCAAACAACTCTGGGAAATTCTTAGAGCCAGCCTTTTCCATGGTAGACTCAGAGCCCTAAGGAATAGGCATTTCTCTAGACAGCTCACTTCAGGCAACATTCTGATTTCTAAGAACCCTCAAAGACAGGGGTAATGAAAAAAATTTCACAAAGGGACGATTAAACCACCTTACAGACACCATCACAACCGAGGCCTCTATCTTTCTTTTAATTCTGTGACATTTACATTGCCGGGTTTCAAGTCCTTTTTATTTTCTTCTTTGTTCTATATTTTCTGACATTTTCCTCCAGTGAGTGTGCATTACTTTCATAGATGAGGAAATAAAGCACCAACAGAGCTAGCTAAAAGGAAGAAGGGAAAATATGTCTCGCACTTTGCAAGCACATTCACAGCACTCGGGGGTGACGGGAAAGGGCGATCAGGAACGCAAGTGCTGCGTGCGGCAGTTCAGCACTGGAACCCAAGGCTTGTGCACCGAGCTCCACGCCTGGGTGCAGTCTGGCTCCACCACTGGACAGACGTTGGATGCAATAACTTACCCCATGCTTGTACATCTGCAGGAGGAAGAAGATAAGAGTTCCTACTCAAAGGACAGTTCTAAGGATTTTATGAAACCTGTGGAAGGCCTTAGCACATTCCTTAACACAGCAAGTGCTGCACACATGGTCACTACTGTCACCTTCTCCGAACGCCTTTCACATCTTATTTAGAATGATGACCATCCTAATGCTTTGCTCTTATTATGAGCATGTATGTTGGTAAAGTCTATAGAAAAGGACCAACCACTATTTCACATCATGCTAGATAGATGCTATTATGAACACATGTTATATTCACCTAAATGCACAAGAAGTCATGGTAAGGAGTGATAGCACAATGATGACTGTGCAAGGTGTGCAGATCTGAACAATCACGACTCTTCTGGCACTAGCACTGGCCTCACCCTGTAACAACGCAGGTAACCTCACGAAGCCCTTTCTACCCACTATTTGCCTATTTTAACCAATTCATCTTAGACTCCTTTTCATGTATTTAGTTCTGGATATTTATTTCGGGGGCAAGAGTGATGGGATCACTTTGTGACATCTTAGAGTGCCATAATCACTAATACCATAATGGTACTCATGACAGGGTTTTGGATTCAAAGAGCAGGGAAGACACTGTTGTTAAATTCCTTAGTGAGAGCTTTCGGTCAAGTCATTGTCACACTAAACACTTAGATGCCACTGCAAACGTTCCAGAGGGTGCTTGCTGGTCATGGTTAACAAAGGGAGCTAGGGAAGACAAGGCAGAAGGTAGAGAGGTGTGTAAGCCAAAGGATATTTGAGAACAAGCACAGGGTCTGCATTTTTTAAGACCCGGAATCAAGTTTGACCCTGCTGGTTAGAAATGAGTCCAAGTCATTTCTGATTTCAGAGTTTCTGGCAAATGAGATGACTCCATGCTCTACTCAGTATTTATCTAGAAAAATTAAATGAAGCCAACTAATGTTCCTCAATAGATGTATGAATAAACAAAATTTGCTATATCTATACAATAGAATATTATTCAGCCACAAAAGGAGCAAGTACTCATACTGCTACAACATGAATGAACTTGAAAAGACGCCAACTGAAATAAGCCAATCACAAAGAACCACATGTTGGTTCTGATACCATTCATGTGGAGTGTCCAGAATAGGCCAAATCTAGAGAGACAGCAAGGAACTAGGCATTGCCAGTAGCTGCAGGAATTCGGGAATGACAGCTAAGAGAAATGGAGTTTCTTTAGTGGGGTAAAGAAAATATTCTAAAATTGATTGTGGCAACAGAAGCACAAATCTGAGAATATACTAAAAGTTATTAAACTGATTTTATTTTTTAAGTATCTATTTATTTTTAGAGAGAGGGGGAGGGAGAAAGGAAGGGAGAGAAACATCAACGTGAGAAACATCAATCAGCTGCCTCTCTTACATGTCCCAACTAAGGACCAAACCCGCAACTGAGGCCATGCCCTGACTGGGAATCAAACCAGCAACCATTCGCTTGGCAGAATGATGCCCAAACAACTGAGCCACACCAGTCAGGGCTGAACTGATCATTTTAAATGGGTGAGTTATATGATATGTGAACTCTATCTCAATATAGCTATAACAAAAATAAACTGGGCATATATCATAAAAAGTACACATAAAACAAAATTTAAAAACATCAAGATATTTTACGAAGACAAGTTAAAAGTGGAACAGGTGATTATTTCATTTCAGCTTATTTTCATATTCGGGATTTCAGTAAACACAATTATTATTAAAACGTATTTTCATGGCAGGCGTACACAGATGCTTTTCTACTCACACACCTTTTATTACAAAAATAATCATTTTAAATAGGAGTGAAATAAATGGATTAGGCATGCTCTTTCCCTTCCACTGGGCCATAAAAATACTGTACTTAACTCATTTTATGGATTTCCAAGAGAAAACAAGAGCCACCATTCTACTCACTGCTGAGAACGTGAGTCAGCTCAGCATCCTTTTTTTTCTTTTTTTTACAAAGTACTCCAGCTTCCTAAAATAGATGTGGTTAGTCCCCTCAGGCCCTTGGCCTCCAGCCATCTCCCACATTGCCTCAACTGCAGAGGTCACCACGGGGTCACCTTTCTCCCCTGCCCTCCAGGCGGGTTTGAATTTCAACCATACCTAAGTGATAACTGTCTATCGTTACTTGCATCTCAGATCGAAAAATTGCCAGTACTAGTGGGGAAAAAATGATACACAGATTATTCAGTGTGGGTATCTTATCAAATATATATGTTTAAAAAAAAAAACGTTAGCACACTAAGAGGTAAAAAAAATTAAATAGTAATTTTGCATATGCCTTCATGATAAAACACATGTCATGACATATGAACACAGTATTTTTAATTCATGTTGCACAATGGTATTCCAAGAAAATAGTAATGTCCCAAATAAAAAGTACATAGACATTTGGGGAATTGTATCCAAATCCTGCACGCTTCTCAAAGATACTACTTCTCTCATCCAGATGCAGTTATAAAATTAAAACACAGAGTTATTTTTGTTACTTGCCCATCTTTCCCAAGCCTGACACTTGGCACACCATTTGCTTATGAACCTTAGCCCCTCAGCCCCAACGGACATTCTTTTACTACACCATTGAGTTGGCAGCTATTGTTCTAATTTCCCGACTGATGAGCCAAACAGTTAATCTGTTTTAACACACAATGCATAAAAGGTTTCATTTCACTCCAGAAGAGAGAAAGAGACACTTATAATCACTGGGCATTCATATTTGAATGACAGCTAAACATAAAGGAACATCAGGCATGCAGCCATCTGGAAAAAAGCTGGTATTCTTTCATATTATCTGTTCTCAAACCTTTAAGACAAAAGGGTCAGAGGTTGGCCCAAGACTTCCATTTAGTAAGATGCTCATTTCAAATCCACGGCCATTAATAAACATTCTGTCAGCTCCACAATAAAAGACAATCAGCTTCCCTCTTTTTCCATTTGGTGCTTCTGAAAGATGGCTTCATAATACACATATACATGCACACTTAGAATTATTTTATTTGCCAGGATAAATTGTGTGTGCCTGCTTAGAAGTATTACTTTTTTAGTTCTAAATGAAAAAAGGAACATAGTTTCCTAGGTATTAATACACAGTAATTGAAACATTCATTTTAATACAAAAGACAAAGTAGGCAATCAACCTGTGCTTATTATTAAAATTGCAATTTTTTCCCCACTTGTGTTATATGAACCCCAACTGAAGATATTAAATTTATTATAAAGTGCTAAAAAAACATAAAATAGAGCAAGATATGATTGCCTATCTTTAAAACAAAGGCCTACTTTATGTTTATATATAATTTGAAAACACCTTTTAATCCTTGTTACTGTTGCCCAGTACTCAGCTTTAAGAGGAACAGCATGGCTACTCCGTCCTTCCTAAAAACTACAGGGGAAATAATTTGACTAATTCTACCTTAAGAGAGGTATTTCAACACAGAGAGACAGTCATGGACTCGGGCAGTTTATAGAAATGGCTGAGCCACAGTCCCAAAAAGAAGTTCTGCTAACTGTACGCTACATTTCCCTGCAGACAGTTTGTAGTTGCCTCTGGCCATATGCAGTGTATTCTGTCTTGCTGCTGGAACAGCCACAAGAGTAAGCTCCCTAATGGCAGGTTCCCAGCCTTTTTCTCCCCACCCCAGGCATGAAGGTCTACATCTCGCCATCTGTACATGCAAGACAGAGGGGCTCTTAATGATTGATCATTGGCATCAGCACCAGTGTCAACAGGAATAAACTAAACCATCCATAAATACAGCATTTAAACGGTATTCTCACCAACATTTCCTCAAGCATTCTTCACAGTCACGATGAGACAGGGAAGAGACTACTCAGGACAGCGGCTGATCAATCGGGGACTAGAAGCCAGGGCTCAGATTCTCAAGAAGCAAGCCCCCACCTCCCACCCCCAATCAGCCTACAGGATCCTATCTCTCCTTTGTAACTAGGAACTCTTTGGAGCTTGTTGCCCATCAAGCCCTCCTATACGACCATCCACTCACCCAGAAAGTTGTTGCCACTCTTGGTGGGGGGTTAGGGGGAGGGTACTTAGCTCTACACCCAGCCCATACACATCCCATACTTCTAAGAAGGCTGTTCTGCAGAGATGGGTCTTGGCTCATGCCAAAGAGGAGAGTATAGAGAGACCTCACGGCCACCTTAGAGCCTTGCTACGATGGTGTGTTCATTGTGGAAAAAATTTCTCTGCCAAGGGCAGCCAAGCATTCTAATATGTCTAGGGCAGTCCCAGTTCACACCTATGGTCCAGGCACAATTATCACCAGCGCCCCTTTTACCCCACAGCGTGCCTCCATCTGAATAGTAAATCATAAGGTATCCCTGTGTATACCTGTCTGGAGGAATCCTGGGTATAGTCTTCGCTCCCCCTCCCATGGTCCAGGACCATTCCCCTTCCCTCACCTTCCTTTGCCCACCTTTGAGAAATGGCCAAGGGGAACTAGCATGGCTATACTTCTGTGTGAAACAGTAACTGGGTGACAGGATTCAAAGGACATTAAACACAATCCCCTGAAACTTCCTTTTCCACCCATACCCCTCATTTCTTCCCTGGATGACACCTACTACCCAAAACTCAGCTCAGGCACCCCCTCTAGGAAGCCCTCTTGAATATTCAGCCATTTCTCAATCCCCAGAGAGGATGTCTGCGTTAGGTGTTTCTCTGCTTCTCTTTCCACAGCTTCTTGTACATCCAGCTGGGGCACACAGTTAATCCACACCTCCCACTGGACAGTTAGCTCCTTGAGGGGAGAGACTGTGCCTCCTTGTAGGGTCGTGCTAGACCTGGGTCTTCCAATACCCATAATGGATGGCTGGCTGGAGGGCCCCTGTCCAGAAGGAATGTATATTGCTTTGGAAACGGATTGTAATTCCCTCCTTATCTTCTTTTGGGAGTGGCTTCTTGTCCTGTGACTGCTTCTTGACCCTTTCTTTCTGCATCTACACACTGATGTAATACAGTTTAGAGTCACACACAAGACATGTGTGCCCTTTCTCTGAGACCCCTTAAAACAAATCTTGGACTCAGGACAGTGTGGTCCTGCTTTGCCGATTTACTACTGTTGATGCTCCCCATAATGTGAGTAATTAAGGCTATGTCTGCTCCATCCAGTCCTCCTTGGGGTTTTTTCACCTTATCCAAATGAGCAGTTGAAATCCCTGGGCTTGACCTCCTGCATTACATCCCTGACCTCTGTATCTTCCGAATTTAGCTCAATGCCTGCCATAGACTGGGCATTTAAATAATGTTCAGTATATGATTTTTTTTGGGGGGGGGATGCAAAATGTCAAGGGCCTTGAGGCCTTGGGCAGTGGATAGAGTTTCAAGATATGGACAATAAAGAAAAAGAAGTAGGAAATAATTTGAGTAAAAAATGACCAGATTTGTTTTTAGAAAGATATTTTAGAAAGGGGATCTAGAGAGCCTCACCCAGTCTTTACAACCAAACTACAGATAGGTGGATAATCACACCTTCAACTGATGTTTTGTATCAGCCCATTTCTCTCTTTCCTACCACCTCACCTCCTTTAAACGTATTACCATCTTGCACTTGTAAAAAACGTGAAGTTCTGTCTTTTTGTTTTGACTGTTGTATTCCTACCATTCTCTCTCACTTCTTTTTGTTCTCACCATAATCTTAAAGGTAAGTAGATTCTAATATAGAGAAGTTGATTTGCCCCAGCAACATACAGATAGTAAATGTCCATATGTGGACTGTGAAATATGAAACAAAATAATTCCATTCCTAACACTCCCATTCTGTCAATGGCACCATTGTCCTTGCCACCTGCATTAAAAACTACTATGGTCATCTGAGGTTCAAATTCTCTCTGTCATTGACTACCTCCAATAACCCTTTTGATTTTCCTTATCTTCCTTTCTGGTCCATACAGCCTAGGCTAAACCTTTCTGGTTCAATCAAACACAAACCCAGAGCCAACGACCTTGAGCAACAGCCATACCAAGTCTTCTAGATTCCATTCTCTTCCAATAGTAGGGCATTCCAAATAATCAAATAGGTTAATACTGATAAAAGTGCTGCCTTCATTTAGTCACACCAGTGCTAGAAAGTCTATACTGACTCCCAGTAACACCAATGTCAAGGTCAAATTCAGCCCTGTTGAATTTGACTCCTCTTGGTACTTGGTCCTATTTTATTTATCCTATCTTATTACGACTACCTTCCCACGTGAATACTGTTCAGTCAGATCTGCCTCTGTGCAAAGCTGCTCCCATATCTATTATCACATCGATGCTTCTGCTCCCCATCTATCTGTCAAGGTTCAGCTCTTCCCTTTCCTTTCTTATGAACATTTCCCAACCACTTTGCTTGCAGCACTTGTATTTTAACATATGTTTTGCCTTTTAATAATCTAGTGTCAGAACCTCTTATATTCTGTCCTAATCATACCACATGAACACGGGCTGCCATCTCCACTATACACAACTCCTTCATGACAGAGGGTCCTATTCAAAGCCTCCGCTGGTCTCGCCTGCACCTGTCTTCCCTAAGCCTTCTATGAGCCTTCATCGACACTCACCTGGTCTTATATGAAAAGTTAATCATATCTTCTAAGTTTTTTTTTAATGTGGCATCCAAAAGAGTGAAAATCAAGACCGTGAACCATCTGGAAGCCACATTTTAGGAGTGATGTTGGAGGAACAGGGAACTTTTAGATTGAAAGAGAGATGCCCCAGCTTTTTCTGTGGCTCTGGAAATGAGAACTTAAAGACTCCTACACTGAATGGGAACAGATACAGATAATTTCCAATTTTAAATATTATAATTCCAGTAAAAAATAGAAAAGCTTTCTCCATGAACCTTTTCTTCATTAAGGGGAAGAGAAGAATAGAATTTGTCTTTAAATGTATTTTTAAAGCAAACTTGAGAATCCATTTTAAATGATGTATCCCAAATGTTTAAAAAGCACCTTGCACTAAAATATTCCAGAATAGAATTTTATTTAAAAATAAATATTAAGAATTATTTTCAACATAAATGAAATTACCAAATACAATGATGTAGTACATTTAAAATCATAAAAGAAACCAAAAGCCCAGGAGATATTTGCATTTTTTAAATATTTTGTTTATTTTTAGAAAAAGGGGAAGGGAAGGAGAAAGAAGATGAGAAACATCAGTGTGTGGTTGCCCCCCGTGCACCCCCTACTGGGGACCTGGTCCATAACCCAGGCATGTGCCCTGACTGGGGATCGAACCTGCGACCCTTTGCTTCACAGGCCCTTGCTCAATCCACTGAGCTATACCAGCCAGGCCAATATTTGCATTTTAAATACTGGGCTATGAAAGTTTCTGCTGGAACCAACAAAAAATCTAGCATCAAATAATTGTGAGGGCCTTTCCCAAGATGAATTCTTATAATTCAGTTCTTGAATGAAATACACAGGTTAGTTGCTTACTCCAAAAGTTTTACTATCCTAAACATTAAAAACCATTGTTTTATTATAGGCCAGCTTTATCTAGTGTATATGATAAATGCGTCTCTGTAACTCCCACATATTGTTTAGCCTGTTCTGCATGAAAGAATTCTAAATCTAACATAACCAATAGAACCTGCCTAAGTCCAATTCACTAAGTCTGCGCAGCAACATGAGAAAATTGGTTTGGGTTCTAAGTCAGATACCATGTCTTGTTACAGTGTGTTTTTTCTACTTCGATCAATACCACGGTAATTCTAACGTGCATCTTCCCTCTGAGTATCATGAAGGGTATATGAGCAAATAAAAAACCAACTGAGATGACCCAAGACCTGCTAGTCTCCCTCAGAGCAAAACAGAAAACAATTGTGTTGGAGCTGAATGAACTTAATTTTAGTAATTCAGGGCTTTAAAAAATGAATTTAAAATCAGTGAAGTGGCTTTTTTTTTTTTTTTTTGCTTTGAATCCAATACATAAAAAGGTACTTTTTGTGTTTAAATGTCCTCATAATGTAGTCCAAATACCTTCACATTTCAATTATAGGAGAGCTCCAAAGTGAAAGTATCTATCAACAATTTCACTTATATGTGGACAATTCATTGCCTGTGATGGATAAAAGCCCCCTAAAAGTAATTAAGGTAGATGGAAAATAGAAAATTCAATTTTTTTAAGATTCACTCAGTTTTAAATAATGCAGTAATCTGAGCAGAATTAACCATCATAAAATAGCCTTTTATCTTCTTTATGTTCTGTAAAAGATAAGATTTATCCTATAAGCATCTATCTTATAATGAGCTTTCTGGCTTTTCCATATGAGTTATGTCTTCTCTGTCTCACTGGCATATCCTCTGCTGCACCATTGGCATACCTCCCAGTGTTTAAAAGTCACACACACACACACACACACACACACAAATTTTGCAGGACCGGACAGCCAGTAGTTTCCTAAAAGTAAGTGTTTCCATTCGTTCCATTTTTATAATTGCATTATGTAATACGGTCTGGTTTTGTGCTGTTATTCAGCACCTCTGTACAGCTCAGGAAAAAACTGTTACATGCTCTAGACCCCAATTTCTCTATTAGTAGATATTCAAAGCAAAAAATTATAAGAACATACCATATTCATCAATATTAGTCACACATATTTTTAAAATTAGGTAATGGTATACAATGTTTAAATTTTGAGATTTATTTTATTTTAATATTTACTATTCATAATTCATGTGCTATGTCAAAATATAAAATTTCCCAAAAACTAAAAACAGTCCAATTAACTGAAAGATAATAAACATGCAAGGAGCTGACTCCCTGACAAATCCTCCTGGTGAATATGTTGGGAAGAAGAATATTTATGAAAGTCATAAATTCCAGTCCTGCATGTTCTTTTTGCTCGTAAAAACTATCATTAACCACAGGTTAATTCTGAGGAAAAAATAAAGTCAGAACATATTACTGGAATTTGTAGTTGGCAATTCAAGCAAAAGGCTAGAAATTGGGAACCAATTCTAACCCTCCTCTGCTGGCAGCCTCAGGGAAGCATTCAATCTCTTACCATTTAACTAGCTTCATCCTCAAAACAGGGGCAGGCCTTAGTATTTAATTATTCTCACAGCAGTTCAGGGGGACAGGTCCGAATACACACAGGACTTCCGATTATGACCTACAGAAATACCCAACACGGGTAGTGATGTCAGGGTAAAGGCACGCTGTCAAAAACACCTCGGACACCTGCAGTGTCACTGACTGGAGCCCCTCTGCTACCTCTATTGATTAAAAGAGTGTCAGGTATGCACTGATGATGGAGTTAATCAGAGTGCCATTAGAAAAGGAATATGGCATTGTATTTGTTTTAATAAAGCTCCCTTCGCAACGTCAGGTGCATTATCAAAGCCTAAAGAGCACCGCACTCTGCGGGGGACCTGCAGGGAGAACCGTGGGACAGCAGGGCTGGCTCCGCTGGGTGTCGGGCAGAACAAATAAAAGGCAATGTATTATAATTCCATTTCTTTAAAATGCCTTTAAACGATATAGTAAAGCACAGTCTACCATCTCATCTACATACATGGAGTCATCAGACTTTAGCAATACATCTAGAAAGTATGTAACCAGTCCTCAAAGGAACACATGCTTAAGATTTAACACAGGTAAGTTTACCAATGGGTCTTTTAAAACATATATATATATATTTTTTAAATGTAAAGGCTGTAAAACTGTAAACACATTAAAGGAAAAAAGAAATGGACCTGAACTGAAAGAAAAAAATGGATGAATGAAAAGGTGCACACCTGTATTAAGCCTTTTGATCATACCACTTATAAAAATCAACATAATTTTCTGCTTTAATGTTACTATTCCCCACCCCACCAAAAAAAAATTGTTCCCTACTCCACCTACAATTCACTGAGAAACTCCCACAAGACTCTCCTTCATGAAAACAGCATCCAAACATAGATCTGCTCCAAGTACAGGACTTCAGCACATCGGGAAGACCACAGGCTGGTCACCTGCTGGGGTTTGTTTTTTTTTTTCCTCCATTTTTTAATTTTATTTTTAATCAGCATTTTTTAATTGTTGATATTGTACAGTTTTCTGTCTTTTACCCCACCCCAGCCCACCACCCCAGCCCTCCCCACCTTCCTCCCATTTCCACCCCCCATAGTTTTTGTCCATGAGTCCTTTATACTTGTTGTTCTAAACCGTTCCCCTTGCTGGTTTTGTCTCAGGTCTCTTTTGCTCTGGAGGGAACCACACTTTCCACCTGAAGTCCCAGTGCAAGACGAGAGAGCATGGGCGAAGAGGAGAGAGGGAAGGACTTTTCTCCTTGTCCCCTTCTGCTTCGGGTGGCTTCTCCAGCTCCCTCTATTAGTCTCCGCTCCTGATACGCAGCCCTCCACCTCCACCCCAGTTCTAATACCCTCTGAGGTTGTTCTTGCCTCCCAGCTCCAGAAACACCAACAAGTCCCATCATCTCTCAGGCCTAGCGGTGATGTAGCTGCTTCCTGCTATTGCTCGTCTCAGAGTTGCCTTGCTCTCTCCAGTTTGCCTCCTCAACTCTTACATCATCTCTCAACAGTGCCCTGTTTTTAATTCCCTTTGTTTGCGAGGCCAGGAGTGATTTCTGGACTGTGAGCTAAGAGTCAGGAGACTTTTTTTTTTTTTTTTTTTTTTTTGATGAATCATATGGTAGTTTTATTTATTTATTTTTAATATATTTTATTGATTATGCTATTACAGTTGTCCCATTTCTCCCCCATCATTCCCCTGCACCCTGTACACCCTCTCCCACCCACATTCCCCCCTTTAGTTCATGTCCATGTGTCATAAGTTCTTTAGCTTCTACATTTTTCACACTATTCTTGCCCTCCCCCTATCTATTTTCTATCCACCGTTTACGCTACTTATTCTCTGTACCTTTTCCTCCTCCCACTCCCCTGTTGCTAACACTCCATGTGATCTCCATTTCTGTGGTTCTGTTCCTGTTCTAGCTGTTTGCTTTTGTTTTAGGTGTGGTTGTTAACAGCTGTGAGTTTCCTGTCTTTTCACTGTTCATATTTTTTATCTTCTTTTTCATAGATAAGTCCCTTTAACCCTTCATATAATAAGGGCTTGGTGATGATGAACTCCTTTAACTTGACCTTATCTGAGAAGCATTTTATCTGCCCTTCCATTCTAAATGACAGCTTCACTGGATAGAGCAATCCTGGATGTAGATCCTTGCCTTTCATGACTTGAAATACTTCTTTCCTGCCCCTTCTTGCCTGGAAGGTCTCTTTTGGGAAATCAGCTGACAGTCTCATGGGATCTCCTTTGTAGGTGACTGTCCCCTTATCCCTTGCTGCTTCTAGAATTCTCTGCTTCATTTTATCTTGGCTAATGTAATTATGATGTGCCTTGGTGTGTTCCTCCTTGGGTCCAACTTCTTTGGGACTCTCTGAGCTTCCTGCACTTTCTGGAATCTATTTCCTTTGCCAGATTGGGGAAGTTCTCCTTTATTATTTGTTCAAATAAGTTTTCCATTTGTTGCTCTTCCTCTTCCCCTTATGGTACCCCTATAATTTGGATGTTTAAAGATGTCCTTGAGGTTCCTAAGCCTCTCCTCATTTTTTTGAATTCTTGTTTCTTCCTTCTTTTCTGTTTGGTTGTTTCTTTCTTCCTTCTGGTCCACACTGTTGATTTGAGTCCCAGTTTTCTTCCCATCACTATTGGTTCCCTGTGCCTTTTCCTTCATTTCACTTATTGTAGCCTTCATTTGTTCATCTAATTTGCGACCAAAATCAACCAATTCTGTGAGCATCCTGATCACCAGTGCTTTGAACTGTGCATCTGATAGACTGGCTATCTCTTGGTCACTTAAAAGTATTGGCTGTGGTGGTTTGATTTGTTTTTTTTTCATTTGAGCCATTTTTTTTTTCTTTTTCCTTTTTTTGGTCTAGTCACACGTGTTACATATGAGGGGTGGAGCCTTAGATGTTCACCAGGGCGGGGCAACCCAGTAGCTGAGTTGTGATGCTGTATGTGGGGGTGGGGCCAGAGAGGGAAATGGTGCTTCCTCTGCTCTCTCTCGGATTTCAGTCCCCTCTGTGAGGCTGGGAGTCTCTCCCAGCACTTCAACCCCCACATGTGTTTTCAATCGGTGCTTTTAGGCTTTATTTCCCGGCACTGGGGCCCTGGGTTGCAGTCTGTCTTGCCGCTGCTGGTTTTTGCCTGGTTTATCTGCATGCAAATGTGTGACTGCAGTCAGCTGCCTTGTGCACCTCGCTGGGCCTGCTTGTTGTCCCCGTGCCCGGTAACCGCCACCTGTGTGCCTGGGGTGTGCCAACCACATGCAGGACCACTAGCCACTGCTTTTTTCTGCTGCAATCCCTCTCCCCTGGCCACCGACTCTGCCCCTCTTACCAGTCTAGGTGAATCATTGTCGGACTTCTGTACAATAAATTTTCTATCTGTTCTGATTGGGTTTTTTTGGTTCTAAATTTTTGTTGTCCTTAATTTTGGTTGTGAGAGGAGGCACAGTGTGTCCACCTACACCTCCATCTTGGCCGGAAGTCCCAAGAGACTTTTGTTCATTTAATCCTGTCTCTGCTCTTAAAACCATGTGACCTTGGAAAAATTCATAATCTTTCTAGACCTGAATTTTCTCATCTAAAGATGAGGGACTAAACTGATGGCTGCCAGATGGGAGGGCGGTTGGAGGGCTGGGAAAAAAAATAGTGAAGGGATTAAGAAGTACAAATTGACAGTTACAAAATAGTCAAAGGGATATGAGGCACCGCATAGGGAATAGAGTCAACAATATTGCAATAACTATGTGTGGTGCCAGGTGGGTACCAGACTTATGGGGGGAGGGATGATGTCATAAGTTTTAGAAATGCCAAATCACTATGCTGTACATCTGAAACTAATATAATTTTGCATGTCAACTGTACTTTAATTTTTTTAATTTTTAAGTAAAAAAATAAAAAAGTTTTTAAGGCAAAAATAATAATCAAAATGGAATAGAGAGCTTTTAAAACCCCAATGTCCAGATCATACCCTTTACCAATTTTATCAGGCAACAGTATTTCTTAAAACATTCCACAGGTGGTTTCGATGTACAGCAAAGCGTGGGAACAACTGCACTGGAAAGCTGGACTGTGTGCTTATGTATTCTCCTGTTTTCTAGAATATTCTAAGATTTAGAGTAAGGATAGCACATTCTCAGAAATTAACTTGGCTTGTTCTTAGTATTGTACTTCTACTATGCTCCTAACTAGCTATCTTCAATTGTACCTTTTACTGGTAAAGAATACGTACACCTAATCCACATGATGCATTATACTGAATATCTAAATATTCAATTATCAAACAAATTCCCAGTAGTTAAACTGGCCAGTTATATCATAAACACCTGGAGGAAAAGGCTTGTGATTAATTAGTTCCAAAGGTCCCTTGGCCAACGTCAGCCCTGTATCGCCACCTCCACCCTGTCCCCATCGGGGCCTCCTGCTGCTTCTGCCTTCTACGGATGAGCATCTCACTTCTCTCCTCCACTCCCTCAGACAGCTGGAGTCAACTCCACTGAGCACAGACGACCTCTGCCTTGAATCGAATTCCATGGACAAGATACTCCTGGCTCAAGCCTCACCTCCCCCCACAGGCATCACCTCCCAAATTTCTGGTCTCCCTGGCACCTGCATCCACCACTCCCAGCACTGCTTGCCGGGGAGCTCCCAGGGAGCTTTCACAAGCAGGCTGCCTCTGGCAGTGACAAGCCACAGTGAGAGAAAGTTAGTCCTGGGAATGTTGTGCCAAGAATGTTGTGCAAGGTTGAATGATGTGATAAGTCTGCATTGCTACTTTTCATCAAAGAGAAAGTTGATCAACCATGAAAAGAATACTTTTAAGCCACAAATAATGACACAGTGATTCTGACTCAGTGGATCTGGGGTGGGCCAGGAATCTCTTTATTTACTAAATACCCAAAGGATTTTCACACCGGTGGTCCTTGGACCACACAGGAGGAATCCTGTCATAGGTATACATGTTGTTGCCTTTCACAAAGCAAATGGCATCTATAATATGGATACGAAGATACTCCTGTTAAATTCTTCTTTCCAGCTGTGTAAAAACTTTCCTTCTACAACTAAGTACTGGCAGGGGCATGACTAGGCAGGGGTCAGGGAGAGGGTTAGGAAGGGGCTTCCCCATAACACAACCTGGTTCACAAGTCCATACTAATCTGCATATCCTACCCATCCTGTAGAAGAGAAACCTTGAGGTCAGGTGTCCCCCTTCAGGAAATCCAATTATAATAAGCAAAAAAAATCAAAAAGGGCACTACATACTATATTCACTCAAACTTGTGAAGAGTTCTGAGCATGTCACCCCAAAATATGCTGCTGGCATATTACTTTGAGTTAAAGACACTTGAGAAACAGCAGGTACAAGAAGGGAATTCTGACCCTCATTTTTATTTCTGAAAGCAAGGGGTACTACTCTGGTGTGAGAGGTGCCCTCCCTGTACCAGGAAAAAGGAAGGCATTCATTCCATCACCAGAGGTGAGGAGTCGGGGGCCCAGGGGAAGCTGTACAAGCAAACCTTACTAAACTAACCCTTGCCGTCCTAGTAGCTTCTTCCCAGTAGCTTCTCCCTAATTACCGCCCCTAGCCCAGACCCCTTTGTCTTATCAATTCTTCACAAACGTATTGTTTCTTTGTCTAAAAGACACACACACACACACACACACACACACACACACACACCCTCTCTGCTCTGGTCACTTCTTTGGGTCTTTGTTCCCTAGTGAGGGCTCCCATGTACAGGCAAAAAAATTAATAAAGACTTATATGTTTTTCTCCTGTTAATCTGTTTTTCATCAGCTTAATTCCAGCCAAAGACCCTAAGCGGGTAGAGGAGGATTTTTCCTCCACTACACTTGTTCCCCCCCTCACCTTCTCAATAGTTCAGGAAAAAACTAATCCAAAGAAAGACGTCAAGGACAAAAAGAAGTCAACATTTAGTTGACTTAAGTAAAAGAAGTCAAGGGTGCTAGGGAAAATGCCCTCACCCTCCCAGGATAGACCACTACAAGGTCAGTATTACACTTAGCAAAATGCAGCAATAAAACCCCTTGGAATCACCAAACTGTAGAGCAAGAGGAAACCTTAGAAAGTTCCCAGCTGCACAGGGCATGTATTTACACGACCTGTAAAGAGCTCTAAGAATGTGGGAGGTGCCTCACACCTCTAGGACAGTTAGGGTGAGTCAGGGCTGCAAGCTACCACCACCACTTCCCCAGGACAGAAAACCAAAAGGAGAGAAGGCAATATTCACCCAGCAAATTCTACATGCCAAACCACTTACATGCATCGCCTTATTTAAAACTCTCAACCACTCTAAACTGTACGCATTATTATACCCACTCACAAATGAGGAAACCAGTTCAGACTGGTTGCATAACTTTGCCCCCAGTCACAGAGCTGGGAAGTAGAACATAGGATTGGAAATTGGGTGGAGGAATTCCAAGTTAGTTCTCCCATCAAGACTGTTGTAGGCTGCAACCTGACTACCTAGATTCAACTTACTAGCTGGGTAACCTTGGAGAGCAAGGTAGCTAACCTTTTTTGTGCCTCAGTCTTCGCATCTTTAAAATGGGAATAGTAATAGTCCCAATCTCACAGAGTTCCTGAGGTGACTGAGTAGGTGAATCCAGGAAAGCCCTTACACAGTACCTGGCAGATAGTAAACACTCAAGACACAGGCTGCTGAACGAAAACGCCTCCTTCCCCTCCTCCCCCACCACACCTAACCTCTGTTTCCTCACTTGTCTGCAGAGTTCACTCCCCGCACCACTCTGCCTTCCTCCGATGAGAACTTTCTTTAAATAGAAATCCATATAACTATTTCAGTTCAACATTTTAGTTGTCAAGTTATTATGATGCATCTATCAACAGCTAAGAACAGAGCAATGCTTTAATGACTGTGGAACAAAAAAGCAAAGAAGGTAGAAGAACAGGACATAAATTTACTCATAAATGCAACTCAATATCTAAAACCCCTATTAGGAGATTAGATGACCTCGGAAAGAACAGGCAGGCTTGGAACAGGGTGCACAATGCTGCAGCCACAGAGCTCAGAGAACAAACAGCAGGCAACTTCCTGTTCCTCCAAACCTGCCCTCTAATTAAACTAATTGGTTTAAAATAGGTTAGACTCCTTGTGTGTAAAGCCCTAAATGGTCCCTGCTTTGACAAAATGTACTAGGATATATCCACTGCCGTGCATTCTACTACAACTAGGGATTCATAATTATACCAAACAATCTGATATTTAGGAAAGAAAATAAGGCTTTTCAAAGTGGAATAACTAGTCTACTTAAAGTTTAAAATTTTTCTGATAGAAGTGTCATCTGTTTTCCACAAGAGTACTGCCACTTAAAAATACACTTTAACAAAAGATGTTATTTCATCCAAACTTATGGTTTCCATTCCCCCAACTCTGTTCCTTGGAAGGGACTCATTCTATGTGTCACATGAATTGTTATTACAGGGTTTGACAAGATCATAACCTCTCTTACAGAGCCCCATTCAGGGCCCTAGGGACCACGACCCTGCCATATTCCATAAATTAATAAGGTCAGGTGGCAACAACATGTAGAGTACATTTTTACAAAAATAGGTACTTCCAAAATGACACGTAGGAAGCAGGAATGTATACGCTAACCTGAACTTCAAAACTGAGGTGATGCCCAGCATGATAAATGTTCCCTCACATTAGTGGAGTTACTTGTATGTGTTTGCTATGTTTTGTCCAACACAGTACTTTCAACAACCCATATACATCTGGCCACCTCTGTGATGAGTGCCAGGATCGTCTAGGATCAGATGAGAGAAAAAAAGGAAGGACGCACGGCAGCAGAAGCGCATCAGTATTAGAGGACCGTAGTGGAGCCCTGGGTATGGCTGTGGGTGTGAGCCATGCGAAGAACAGAGAGCAGCCATCCAGGAGAATGCAGAGGGCTGCAACCATCTTGCTGGGTTACCAGGGGACTCACTCTGGACAAGGGGAAGCACACGGACCTGAAGGGCAGGGTGTCAGTCCAGGACAGCGGATGAAACAAAACAGGAGGACGCTCCCCAGAATTAGGGGCTGCCTCCTGGCCCCTCCTCTCTCCCTCTAGCAGGACCCCCTCCTTCCAGGGGCTGATAAACATTTTTCTCAACCTCCGTCCATCCTTTCATTTTTTATACCCACTACAGTGCTTATCAGTTCCCATGTCTGTTTTTCCTCCCAGAGTCTAGACTATGAGCCTCTCCAGGTCAAGGACTGGCTTCCTATAAATGCTTAGTCAATGAATGAATAAGGAAGAAATGGAATTGAATTCTCTTTGAGCTTGTAGGTCAAATTAGATTCATCTCCTATAACAAAGTCGCTCAAGGAAACACAAATAAGTATCAAGAATTTTTTGATGCACTTTTAACTTATCTTATAACCAAACTCTAGCCTTCGATTCATTGTCATGAGGGTGGTGCTGTGGCAGAAAGTATAAAATCTAAGAAAGAAACAAGAAATGAGTGTACAGAAATCTTAGCTGTTGTGGTCAAGCAAGGAAAGATACCTCCTCCCCCTCTATAGAGGGTCTTCTCTCCCCGCACGGGGGCCTACTGCGGGTAGAGGGGAAGAAGGAGCTATCATCGCACTCCCACAGCTCATCTAAAGAGCCGCACGTTCCACATGGGCTTGACCCTGACTCTCTGGTGGAGGAACACTTTGTGGTAATAATTTTCGTTTGTTTAGTCTGTAGTTATACTTTCATACTTAATTGCCCAAATTAATCACTTTGGCCAGTGCAGCTCAAATCCTACTTCTCCAATTTTTCAGGTCACAACATTTCCAAGAATCCTACTGACACCAAGTATAACAGAGCCAATTTCCTCAAACGAAGTCCAAACGTTCTCTTCTTGACACAGAAAGCTGTGTCAAGGGCATTTCCTCCAGAATCACGTTCACCTGGCTACAGCACAGCTCTGCTCACAGCGCTCCCCGGTCACACTGGAAACTGCCAAACCTGAACTGCGATGGCTGCTGCCCAGGGGCTGCCCGTGGCCCACAGGAGCCCCGACACTGTGGACAGGCACTGGGCCTGGCTAAGGGCCGGTTTTTCTATCTGTGAGGATTATAATAATACCAACCCCATGAAACTGCTCTGAGGATTAACTGAGTTCATCATGAAGCCCTAGACTAATGCCTCTGCATAGTAAGTACTCAATATACGGTAGCCATGATTCTTACTTCCTTTTCTCGATTATGATTTCCTTTCCTCTCCCTTTCCCCAGCCTGCCCTAAAAAGGCCACACTTTTGCCTAAGATGGTATTCAACCTAGATGTCTGCTAAGTTTCTCTTAAAACGAGGTCCAGTGCAAAGACTGCCTCCTCCCTCACAACCCTTCACTTGGGTCCTCACTCCTCAGCACACAGAGGAATATGCATCTCGGTGCTGTGCCGACACTGAGCCTGCAGCATTACTACACTGCTTTTCTGCCTTGATAGCTACGTAAACCCCATCTTCACATATTATGCCGTCTCAAGGAATAATCATCTAAACAGGCCTCTACACGGTGCATATGGTGCGTTCTTAACCACGATCTGTGGAAACATCCACAAACACGACACTTTCGTTGCTTAGGGGGAAATGCCAGACTTCAAACACACATTTTGAATTTTTATAACCTGTTTAGACCTTAAGGTTTTGCATCATTGGAAATGGGGATGATAAATCAAGCACCCAAATATTACATCATTATAATGAACTAGTTTACATCTTTCTCATGAGACAAGAATTACTCATGCTCATACCCCTTCGGTGAGTACATTACCTGCTGTGTTCTGGACTCTGGCAGATGCCATCTTTTATGAAGTCACTTTTACATACCCCCCTCCCCACACACACACACACTATGTGCAAAGAAATGTTCACCACACAGATGCCCAGAGACACACAATCCAGACCACATCTGAAACACAGCTACATTCTGGAAGGTGAAAGGTCTTTAACCCTGGAATTTCTGATCCTATGAGTCCGCTGATGCACAGCTTTTAAAATGAGAATGAATTCGGCCCACAAAAAAGGGCTCTCTAAGCTAAGACCCTCCCTACTATAAATTTATTATCAGTTCCACCCCCTTTTTCTTTTTACTCTCCAACCTTAAAAATCTTTTGCACAATTTTAAACTAAGACACTGATTCTGACGAGAAAAGGCATTACTCAAAACAACCTAAACTAGGATTTCTCAATCTTAGCACTACTGACATTTGGGCCGATGCTTCTTTGCTGTGGGGGAGCTGTCCTGTCCACTACGAGATGGTTAGCAGCATCCCTGCCCTTTGGCAAAGGCCAACAACACACTCGCACTGCCTGTCACATCCAAAAATGTCTCCCGACATTGTGCAATGACCCTAGGGGACAAAGGCATCCCTAATTGAGGGCCACTGATCTAAACAAGTTGTGACTCTTTGCTAACCATTTTAAATTCCCTTTAAGAGATACTGAGACCAGAGATCAAGGTTCATATTTCCACTCTACTCCAGGGTCGCTGTGCAACTATGAGTCAGGCAGCCAGGGCTTGGAACCCGACTCTGCCAGTTTGCCACCAGGGTGACATTGGAGTAAGCACTTAACCTCTAGGCCTCAGTTTCCTCAACTATAAAAGAGTCACGATAACAGTAAACTTCATACAGTTTTTGTGAGGATTAAGCAGGTTAACAACAGAGCATTCAGCACTTGCCTGGCAGGTAGTGAGAGTGAGCATTCATTAAATGCTAGCTATTCCTGTCATCATATACCTACACCCTCTACACCTCAGTTCCCTCACCTATAGACTAAAGAGGCAAAATCAGAAGTACTTTGCTTTTGCAAGAATTAAGTGAAATGATAAAATGAAAGCATCTGGCATGGAGTCTGACACATCATAAGTATTAATGAACACTTGTTAGCCCCCAGAGGAGGGGGCTATCTATTTTTTAAAAATACAAATTCTATGTATTTTAAGAATATATAAATGAATTACTTTGATATCTGTAGAGCTAAGTTTACAAAACTCACACCACCAGACTGCAAGAAAATGGCTGACTCATGACCTGAATAAATTAACTCTAAATATGAATGTCTGTGTGTGTGTGTGTATTACCTGTCATATATATATATATATACACATATATACACACACATAGTTCAGCTTTACTTCAAAATTTAATATTACCATGTTATAATTGTCAAGCGAGTGGCATAATTCAGCACAGAGAAAAATATCCATTAAAAAAGTTCCTGGCAAAGAATCATTGCTCAAAACATATTAGCTATATTTTTATTGTTATTAGGATCCATGACTAATGACCACAACCCCCCCATGAGCACTGTCCAGACACAATGTAAAGAAAGCATATGAGAGCTTGTGGATGACTCATCAATACCCACCACAACCCCCGCAGATCTGAACACATGAGCGGGGGAAGAAAGTAGACATGGATGTGGTGGAAAGGCATCACTGGCAATTCCATTATGTAACACGGCTGTTTCACTTACACACGTGCACATGCGCACACACACCTGATGCCGTCAGGTTGAGAGCCACTGACCTACTGCATCAGCTTCAGCTATGCAGAATTAACACTATCTTTACCTTAAAAAGAAGTGGGCTGCAACAATATACAGGTGTCTTTGCTCTACAGAACGGATACTGCTATGTGAGAAGTAAATTCAGGTACAGATTCCCATTCCACTCACCTCCCCCGCTTTCCTGAGATCGCACAGAGACACGTTCAGATGTACATCATGCCCCAGGGAACCTGTGTGGAATTTTTAGTGTGGATTACGGAAGTTCTGCCTTCAAAGCTAGCGGCACCCCTGCTGCTGGTAGGAGGCAGGCATCTACCAATTACTGTCTTTTGGGTGCCTCCAGCTACAGTGTAACTTTTTAAAAATAATCAAATTTTCAAGTCATATATTCAAAATCAGACCAAAGCTAGATAGTGTTAGGACAGAGCTATTAATTGCAAGATTCTAGTTGGTACTACAAGGACCCTAAAATAAGAGAGGTTGGGGGTAAAGGAGTGACTAGAAAGAAAGACAAGAGGTTATAACCTGGAAACTTTATAAAATAAGGGATGGAATTTTTTATTCTTTATTTATTGATTTTAGATACGGGGGGAGAGAAAAAGAGACATTCATTTTTGTTATTCCACTTATTTGTGCATTCATTGGTTGATTCTTACACATGACCTGATCAGGGATCAAACGCACAATCTTGGTGTATCAGAAATGACATTCTAACCAACAGAGCTACTTGGCCAAAGCCAGAATATCTGAATAACACAGGAGCTAAAAGCCATGTATCATGGCTCCCTGTAACAACGGCAGGACTGCCTGAGATGTAACAGGATAGAAATAATAGACTTGTATCTCCAAGGTTATCTAAGGGGCCAGCAAAGACTGATCCTGCTAAAGAAACAATAGGACTGGCCAAGACCACCAGGTGAATTAACTAGGTGAATGGGGTGCTAAATAAGCATACCTATTCTCAGTCTCTAGCATTTCACTGAAGTGGCTCTCAGAAGCACTGATGAATGTCAACAGTCGAAGAGAACGGGGAAGGCAGCAGGGAGAGCCCTGAATCTCTAACAGAGACAACATCAAACTCAAGTACCACATCATTCAAGAACATTTCCAGCTTAAGTCCATCCTACGCAAATGGGAGGGAAAATGCCTGTTTATCTGCACCAAGTGTCAAGTGGAAGATTAAAATTTTAAAGACTTTCTTAGCATCAGTGTGCTTCAGAGAGTCAGTAATCTACATGTTCTCCTTGAACAAAAAAAAGAAGCTAAACATCACATATCCCAAGCTATTTAAAGATTTAAGCCCTTTACAATATAATTTAGGTTTTTGGTTTTAAATGAATAGACTTTAAAAAGAAAAATGCAATAAATATGTAAAGGGCTCACCACAACCATTAACTATTAACCAAGAGTAAATTCACTGGAAATACAGCACTAGGAGAGACATAGTCATGAATGACTATTTTCATAATTTCAGAAACTACACATGTTTAATAGCATACTGATTATAATGAAGCCATGTACCTCACGGCCCTAAATAAGTTATATTGGGTGCACTACTCAGAACCAAAAACCAGTTCTTGTGAAATGTTTAAGTTAGTCTCCTTGTAACTAATAACTGCTCCTATGACAGCCAGAAAGAGCATCAACAAATTATAATTAAATCAATGAACATCCAATAACTAGAGTAGAGACACCCAAAGAACAGAAAACTGAAGCTCAGAACCATTTAATCAATTAAAAAAAATACTCTGAAGGACTAATGAGATTTAGTAAAGGGTTTTTGCCATCTATTTATACATTCATGCATCTAGTCAACAAACATCTCACTGGAAACTCAAGTTCTATGCTAGTTACTGGGAATAGAACCCACAACTAAATCTGCTAAAAGTCTACTTGAGAATCCTGAATATTATATTGGAGACACATTTAGATTCTTAGGGTGTATCAGGCACTCTCTAAGCACTTTTTTGCGAAATCATTTAGTCCTCCATAACACTGCTATAACCCCATCTTACAGATGAGGAAACGAGGCACAGTAAGTGTAAGTTGCCCAAGGTCATACAACTATTACATAGAAGAGCTTGCATTTGAACCTAGGTAATCTCACATCAGAGACCACACAAATGACAAACATGTCATGTTTCCTCTCCAAAATGAGGTGCCCTCATACCAGGTGTTAAACTTCAGACCACAATATAAAGACCAGGAATCGTAATCTCTTATGGGCATTAAGTACCAGAAGAAAAGGGTTCACTCAAAGTGCCCACTGGAGGGAGGGATAATTTAAAGTCAGGAGTTAAAGTACAAAGTACATGTTTCAAGCCACATGTGTTATGAACAAATACTAGTTGGGGTTCATACAGAACTCAGCTGTGATTCTTTTTAAAAAGAGACAACACAGAAATGGAAATCCAGATTTAGGAGACTACAAATCTTCTTCCTAATTAACGGTTCCTAATACTATGAACTATCATGCCTGGTACCATGGTTCTTACACAGCTTCAACTTAGGCATTGTACACAACAACTGAACAAGTAACATCTTGTGAAGACCAAGTAATAGCACTGGTCCCACACACCCAAGAATAAGAGGTTTGACACAAAGTTACTTGGTCGGTTCACAAACGAAGTGAATGCCCAGTTGGCCAACCTCTTGGAACTAATGCTGAGACACACTGGAGGTTCTACGGGAGAGGGAGAGACAGGAAAGAGGAGTAAAGAGATTGGCCAACCCTGGGCTCAGCAGGGGCCAGTAGTGCAGAAAGCAGCTGGGGGTTAGCCACCGTGATAGAGCAGGCATCCAAACCCTGATGCCCCTGAGCAGAAGTCAAGTAAGAGTGCTAAGTTATCCTCGTAGACTCTGACAAATGAGAAGACCCAGTGGCGGCAAAATAAAAGGCAGATGATCAAAGCTGAAGGACAATCAGTGACCTGAACAGGTGCCTTAGCACCTGTGGGTATCTGGAGACCACTCTGCGGGCATACCAACCAGAACTATAAGAAAGCAGGGAGCAAAATCACCTTACAGAGTCAAATTCATCACTTAGTAAGTACTTAACCAAAACCAAAAAACTACACTAGCTGAGCATATGGCAGGGAAGAAGAAATTATAATAAGACATCAATACACACAAAAAGAATGGGCAAGGGACAACTCCACCAAGCTGACAGCTGATACTGACATGGCAGAGTCACCCAACCTCTCGAAGTCTCAGTGGCATCTTTGGTAAGACAGGGGTGAGTGATGGCCCCCATCTCAGAGCCTACAGGCATTGGCTGAGATAATGCATACACACTGTCTGTGGCTGCTTAATGCTCAAAGAATGCTAGGTACAATCATCACTACTGCCTACATCAATGTCACTGTCATGATCTCATGACTGTGGCCACAAAAAGAGCTTACAATCTAGTGTGAAAGATATCAAGAGTGAAAAATCAGTGTAGATAAGGAAAGTATGGAGATGGCAGTGCAGAGACTTGGCTCAATTTCAAAGAGTCTCTTACATTTCACTCCAGCATCATATTTAAGGTAAAAAATAACCCAAGACCAGAGCTAGAAGAGCAGACAAGATGGACTGGTACAGCAACCAGCCAAACTGGCCTGTCCCCTACATCATCTGTCTCAACACATGGTCTCTGGGACTTCATCTGAAGATCATTTTTTAGTCAATTATTCAAGGCAGCAGAGAAATCTCAAGTTCCATTCCTTCTAGGAGGGCATTTAAAATTCCAATTCCCAAGCAGAGTGGTCATTTCTGAGACGCAACACTGTATAGGTGAGGGGGACGGTCAGACAGAACTACAGTTACCTACGAAAGGGTAGGAGACATACATTAACTTTACTGTGTCTCCTTGGCTGGCAAAGTATTTGACACATGTCTACTGGCCAGTGAATAATGGCCACACAAATGAATAACTGATGTTATGATTTTTATGTATACAATTTAAATAGCTTTGTAGAGCATCTATTTACTTAGCTCAGCTCCTCAGAGAGTCAAGTAACTAAAGTACTGTCAGAAGAAAAACAACAAACTTACTGTGTTTATAGACATATTTCTGATATCAATAAATTAAATACATATCTGATTTAACTGGCTTCTGATACAATGCCTGAAAATACCCCCATTTGCATTCACCACAGATCAGATTTATCATTATGAACATCAGTAAGTGTTCTAGGTTAAAATACAAAGCACATTTGGGACACTACTGATGTGGGTAGAGGTCAGCTTCCTTCCACAGTAAAGAAGGAAGCACCTCCCGCTGGGTTCTTTCCTCCCCACCTTCCCCCTAACGATGTCCCCTCCTCTCCCTCTTCACCCCTGCATGCACCCACCTCCTCACCCTCCTTCTGCTTCTCTTTTTATCCTCTCTTGTTTCTGCTTCCTAAAGGAACTAGAAGCAGATGTCAGGCACCTCATATTTTGGAAAACTTCCATTTCCAAAATCATCTCTACTCAAGACAAGTGTTCCTTTCCTTCTGGCCAGACACCTGGCAAAGTCTCTCTTCTCCGTGTGGCCGCCCACTGTTGCTTCTGAACTCTGGGCTTTATTTTTTGTTTCCTCCCTCCCCAATTGTAAGGTACTGTCCTGGATCCAGGAGGTGACTCAAAAACTGATATTCCCTTTCGGAGTGAAGAATAAAAGTGATGCAATTATGAACCAACTCCTACAAGGTTTTGCACAGCAGTGTACGGTGAAGGCCTTCCCTAGCCCTTTCTGTCGTACCTACATGTAGCCACAGCAATAATAAATGCAAACACATTATCTATTCCAGGACTATAATAACATCGTGTAGGCCTAAACCTTTATTAACTTATGCTTTAATATTTTAGAGTTCATAATACTTTGGTATGGACATAAGTTTGCTCTCCAACTACTCACTCACTGATTCACTTCAGTAAGTGTTTCATGTGCGCACAGTCTATTTAAGGTGTTATGATGGATTAAAACAAACAAGCAAATGAAACAAAACAAAACATCCTGCTTTCAAGGAGGTTACAATCTAATTAGGAAGGTGAGTTATGTGTATCTCAGACAAATTCATTTCCCAAGTAAATTAAAGATGCAAAAAAATTTTAAGGGCTTAGCTCTACTTAAGGGGCTAAGGGAGAACTCTTACAGGAGACTTAGAGCTCAGAAATTGTTTGTATAGAAATATACACTGTTAATTGTAAATGAGTTATCTACTCATCATATTTCATCACAATAGGCCCCTAAAAGACCACTCCTTGCAAGCAAGTAGAAGTTACTCCTTAGCAATGTGTATTTGAAAGTCATACATGGTAGCTGGGAAAGAGCCTTAGAAATAAGCTACTCTACCCCTGAGGTCTCGAGAGTTCAAGGCCTCGCCCAGGGTTTCAGAGTAGCTCCTCATACTCACAGAACTGCAGCGCTCTACCACAGGTCCCGGACACCAAGTCCATTGCTTTCTGCAAAACCCCCATGTGGATCTGTTTGCCATTCTTTGCCAGCCAGTCTAAGTTAGCAGATTTTCTATTCAAAATATTGCCTGAAGTACTAGAAATAAAGTATACAGAAGTCAGAGCTAATACCAACAGGATTTGCATGTCTCAGTTATAACAGCTACCTATTTGACCTTCAGTTTTTCCCATTTCCACTTCACCCTGTACACAGAGTCCTGGACAATCCACCTATGAGTCAGCTTTTAATTTGTCCTTATTACTGCTTTCTCTGGCCTTTGGAGTAAAGCTCCTAGATGGGCATTCAAGACTTGATATTCTTGAGAGAGGTTCCACAGCCACAACATTCTCAACTACCAGTCCTCAGTAATTGAGTCCCCTACTCTAGCCAGATGGATATAACCCTGATCAGGACAACAGAGAAGTTGTCAGGCTTTATTCCATCCACTGTTCTTTGCCAGGCTAATCACTGAAGGAGGCACAAAGCAGTGAATTGTCATCCCAGCCTCAACTGCAGCGATGAGGTCTGGTCTGGCCATACCTCGTAAACGCAGCCAAATTCTTCAGGCTCCCCACCTATGTCACCTCTTGGGAGTAATGAACTCACTACGTGAACCAGACACTCGCTGGAGCCGAGTTCACCATACGCAGAGCACAAAATGCTTTCCTTCCCACTGGGGTTTGAGTTCTTCAATTTACCATGCGTGCTTGGTGCCTCGATGGTCCTCATATACAACCTCATCAAACTTGGTCTTCTCAGAAAAGGCCCAATATTTTGACTCCATCAGTACTGGTGACCCAACAAGCCTCCGGCCCAATGATCAGGCAAACCACTACCTGTAAACTTTACCACACACTTTAAAATTCCAGGCCCAAACAAGGCAAAGCATGGCAAACATGCATGAAAAAGATCCTCCCTCATTTGTTTTTTTAGGCCATCTTGGTAATGCTTAATATCCTGATCTCTGAGGCTGCAGAAGCAAGTGGCCCAAGGCATACAGAAGTATTTCCACCTAAGCATCATCTCCCCATTTTTGCCCAAATATGTAATTTTTATAGTGTTCTCACCTCCCTGCCCAGTTAGTTTTCACCATCACTGCATGGGAAATTTAGTGCTCAAAACTGCATACCTCATAATATCAAAGCCAAAGGGGAAGTAACTAAAATTTATCTAAAATGATTTTTATTTACAAAAGCATATACTAAATACCTCATTATGCAAGAATCTACCTGAACAACAGGCCCATAATCAAGAACACACCACCTGAGACTGGCTGCAACGTGCGTGTAGGAGGTTTGATTTGTAAGATGGTACTAAGTCCACAGTCACCTGAATATCTGTCATTTGATATCACTGCTATTACACATTCTGTCTTGGCATTTCAATCTACATATTGATAATTTATATGCAACATTATTTAAACATTTATAGTATACAAATCTACTCTCCATGAATCAGAGTTGAAAGAAAGGCAATGCGATTTTCCACAGCACCTCCAGTCCTATTGTAAAGATGAGTGATCATCATCTTTGACTTTTTGAAAAATAAAAGATAGGAACTATACAAATGGAGACGATTTGTATTTAGGGAAACCCTTTGCAAGAGAGCCTAAACGTGGAACTTCGAAGGAAAAGCAAGAAAGCAGAACTGCAGAGGCCGCCCTCACCAGAGCACCACCGCTCAACACAGCCAGTCCCCACGCTCCATGGGTGGCTGATGAAAAATAAAAATACTGCCATTGAAATGTTGACATTTCGGGTATGTCATTGAAAATAGTGATACAGCTGGGTTATAAAACAGAAAATGATGTCCCTAATTTTTGTTGTAATTTTCTGTTAATCAAATTTCCATCTTTTCAACCCCTGCTCCAGGCATGCTAATAGTACGGTGCCCCACAGGCCGACTGGTGTTCTAATAGAACATTTTTAATGTTTTAAATAAGTTTTGCCACTGCTGCTTCAGAGAAATCTTTTAACTTCAAGATAAAGGTAAGTATACTCTTTTGTACTTAAATGTACACCCTCCTTAGATTATCTTTAAAAATAGCACTAAGACAGGCAGACAACACATTCCTGTTGTCAGAGCAGCACAGTTTATTCCAACCTTCTGTTGCCAGACCCTGGGTAGGCTCCCAGTCAATGACAAAACATTCTTCTTTCCCAACCTTAGTTCCATGGCAACTGATTTGTTTGCAACTCCTTTTCAGTAAAATATAATAATCTTGGGTGGAGATTATGAAAAAAATTTTTTTTGAAGTTCATCAATTTGCAGACCAAGAGAAACAGCTTCTACCTACCTGAGGAAACAGGGTCTGACTCACTGTGAACTTGTCTCCAACACTGTGACTCCAGAAACAGTTCTCAGAATGAGGCCTGGGAACCCCCGGGCGTGTCAAGGCCTGTTGAGGAGGCCCACGGGGCCAAAATCTTCCCTCAGGCAATTCTAAAAGGTTATTTACACATTTTATTTGTCCCTTCACACATTTACAATAGTATTTTCAATCTTTTCAAAAATACTTCTAAATGTTCAAATATATCAAAACTATCATTTAGAATTTAGTATTTCATTCAAAAATAAAAGAAAATTTATAACTTTTATATTTAAATATGGACATTAGTTTAAAAGGGGAGATTAGCTACTTCACATCCATTAGGGTAGCTATTATTTTTTTTAAAAAAATAAAAGCAAGAAAGAACAAAAAAGCAACATTGGCAAGGAATCAGAGAAACTGAACCCTTTATGCATTGCTGGTGGGAATCTAAAATGGTACAGCCAGTGTGGAAAACAGCACGGCAGCTCCTCAAAAAATTTAACGTAGAATTACCTTATTATTCAGCAATTCCATTTGAGTATACACTCCAAATAACTGCAAGCAGAGACCCAAACAGATACTTGCACAGCTATGTTTATAGACCATTCTTCGCAATAGCCCAAAAGAGGAAACAGCACAAGTGTCCCCCAGAGGATAAGTAGATAAATAACATGTGATGTATACATACGACAGACCTAAAAAGCTAGGACATTCTGATACACGCTACAACGTGGATGAACTTGGAAGACATTAAGCTAAGTGAAATAAGCCAATCACAAAGGACATATATTGTATGGCTTCACTTACATGAGGTACCTACAGGTAGTCAAATTCACAGAAACAGATAGTACAACAGTGATTACCAGGTGACAGGGGAGGGGGTAGGGGAAGCTGTTTAATGGATACAAAGCTTCAGTTCAGGAAGATGAAAAAGTTCTGGAAATGATGGTGGTGATGCTTGTCCAACAATGTGAATGCACCTAATGCCACAGAGCTGTACACATAAGAGCAGTAAAAATGGTAAATTTTATGTTACATATATGTTATCACAATAAAGAAGTCCAACATATAAAAAGGGGGGATTAGAAAGCCTTCCTTCTCAACAGCACAGCTATACCATCTACATCTGAAGATACTAAAAAAAGGCAAACAGGGGTCTCTGATCCATGGAAGGACTGAAGAATGGATGGATGAATGGAAGGAAGGAAGGAAGGAAGGAAGGAAGGAAGGAAGGAAGGAAGGAAGGAAGGTTGGTTGATTGAATAAAACTGAAAGTAGACAAAGACATGGAAGCTATTTTTTCCTTGTCCTTAACTGGTATTAGTAATTTACATAATTGTGTCTCACGCAACAGAACATTTTCAAGTAGTTAAGTTATAACATCATTTTGAAATTAATCACTAAGAATTTACAGGAGAAGAAAGTGAATATTTTCAAATGCAGCCAAGATGAGCAGTTTAAAATCTAAAAATGATTACAGCTTTCCAAAACGAGACATGAAAAAGCCGCCGAAGCACCTTACAAGGTAAGCTATTGTACTGCATTAGCTGAAGAAGTGCGCACAATACCTGAGACACTAAGAATGCCTCGTACAATTGACACTGCTGATGATGTTAGTTTAAAAAAGGTATGACAGTACCACTTCCCAGCGATACAGTAACTCCTCAAATGAAAGCTCTGGCAGAAAATGTGAAGACTGAGTTAATATCTCATCTGCAGAATTATACCTTTGCCTTACAAATCTACAGATATATCTGAAATTGCAGTTTCTTTGCTATGAAATGACTACTTGGTGCTGATCCTGATGGAAGAATTTTTTTCTTTTATGTGAATGCCTGATGATAAACACTGGTGCTGGAATAGTCCACATGTTGAATAACTTGTTGGACTCTCACGGTTTTATCCTGGAGTAACGATGTTAACACTTGCGTTGCTGGTGTGGAAGCAATGGTGGTAAAACCGCTGGCGCCTTCGCTCGAATCAAGGCAGTAAACGGTACCAGTAGTCACTGTATTCTTCACTGCCACTCATGTGACTTAAAAAGGCAGAGGGGGAAACGTATGAACGCCCTTGATGAAGCAGTAAGAATGTTATCAATCTTAAACCCTTGATTTCACATCTTTTTGACACTTTCTGTGAAGAAATAGGAAATACACAAAAAGTACTTGTGCATAATGACATACAGTGGCCACCTCCGAGAAGAACACGTGTATGATTGATTGAGTTGAACTGAACTAACTGGCATTTTCACGGAGCACCATTTTCATTGAAAGGCTGACAGACAAACTATGGTTATTTATATTAAGCTCTTAACAGATAGTTCTAAAAACTGAATGATATAAACCTGGGCACTTCATGGAAAACAAATGATGGTATGTGTTGCCAATGATGAAGCAAAAATTAAAATTCTGGAAAAACTGTATCTGCCATTGGGAGCTTGACACCTTCCTAATAGTTACACCTTTCTGATGAAATCAATGAAAACATAAGTGTATGTGGTTTTTTAACTGTATGAGGAAATGTGTCAGTATTTGGAAGAGCGGTGTAACCTGGAAGAGCAGAACAGTGGAAGAGCGATGAACCCCAATAAACCAATGTCTTCCGCATGACCAATGTATGATGTCAAAAGCTCACACATGGATAAAAGATCTACTCAAGGTACAACAGAAAGCAATGAATTGTAATGCAGCAGAGTTTGAAATTTTTCATTGGTCTGATTTCAGATCCCACACTGCCACCAAGTATCCATTAAGAAACCATCACTTCCTGAGAATTATTTCCATGATTATATTATGTTATATAAGATTCCATCTTGCTTTAGAGATCCTCCTTGCTTGATGACACAATCAACTACTTCAGGAAATTCCACACGACATGGAATTGCAAGTGACCTCTAGGAGCTGAGGTTCAAAGCCAGGGCCCTCAATCTATAGCTGCAAGAAATGAATTCTGCTAACACCCTGAGTGAGTGTAGAAGCAGATCCTTCCCAGTAAAGCCCCCTGAGAATGCAGCCTAGCTGAGATCTTGAATGTAGTCAGTGAGATTCCAAGAAGAGAAGTCAGCTAAGCTGTACCCAAGTTCCTGACCCACAGAAACTGTGATATAATAAATGTATGAGAAAGACAGATGCAAATCATCACTTGTTAGATTTGCATGTGGTATACAGAAAGCATGTTTACTATTATCTGAAAAAGCTATTAAAATATTCCTCCCTCTTCCTACTACATATCTGCATGAGACAGTATTTTCTTTATATATTTCAACCAAAACAATACATTACAACAGTGTACATGAGAAGGCAGATTTGAAAATAGAACTATCTAATAACCAATCATCAAGGAGACTTGCAAAAAAAGGATTACTCTGTGCCACTCTTCTCACTAAATTTTTGTTTAGAAAAAGTTATTCATGAGAATAAGTGATCTTGTTATAGGCTCATTGTTATATTAAATCAATAAATATATTTTAATTTGTTTTAATTTCTAATGTGCAAAATAGAAATTGGTATAGTCCACATAAGAAGTACTCCCAAGTCCTCTAAAATGTAAGGTTGAGAGAGAATATTGGGACCAATAATTTTGCAACATCTCTATCTCTTTTGTCTCTGTCCCATGAAACACTCCCCCTCCTTTCCTCCATTGATCTAAATTCTATCAATTTTTGACATTTGGCAATGCCAGCCTACTGTGAGCACTCTGCTTGCTGAATGCCCAGAGAACTCACCTGGCACCTGGTTGTTGCTTTCTTAACTTTCAATAGGCATACACCTCTCTCCAACTGCGTCGTAAAGCCCTGAAGAAAAGGGACTGTGCTGTGTGCCAAATGGCAGGGGCTCAAAACACCCTCCTGCCCTCTCCAGGCTAACTTCATTACAGACCGAATAGGCATGCAATTCAGACAAGCCCCTGGGCTTCAATCACTGCTTGATACAGCCACACCACAAAGGACATGGGATGAGATGGAATTTGGGGCAAACATGAGTCTTTGAAAGGTCACCTGAAGAGGCAGGTAAGATAAATGTTTATGTGGAAAGGGAAGTACTAAATGTTATCAGACAAGAAGACCTTTATTTCCCAGTAAAACAGAGAGCAAGTTATCTGTGCACTATTTTGGAATTTTGCAGGGTTGGGGGGAGAGCGAGAGAGAGAAACATTGTGAGGAACTGACAGAATTCCCCCAATGACTTCTACTGTAAAAGCCAGGAAAACGCATTAAACTGAGTAGCAATTGTTTATCAGTTGAATTGTGTCCCTCCCCCTGAAAAGAAAAAAAAAAGGAGATGTTGACTCCTAATCCCTGGTATCTATAATGTGACCTTATTTAGAAATACAGTTATGCTGCCACAAGCTAAGAAATGTCTCAGGCAACCAGAAGCTGGAAAAGTCAAGGAAGTCTCCTTACTCCGAGGCTCTGAAAGGAGCACGACCCTGTCAACACCTTGATTTTGGACCTCTGGCTTCGAGTGCTTTGAGAACCTAAATTTCTGTTGTGTTAAGGTGTCCGACTGTGGCACTCTGTCATGGCAGCTCTAGCAAACTAGTAAGCAGTAGACTGAGGGACCCCTCGCTAGCCAGTCACATTCCCAACTAGTCCCTCCTTGCCGCCAACACCCCCAAAAATCTGAAAAGCAAATCTAGTTGCAGCAACCAAAAAAAAAACCTTTTAACTAGAAATTCCTGAAGTGTAGTTAGATTTTTATAAGGTTCTGAGAAAACGTCTCTGATCAGACACTGCTGTCAAAACTCAAGCCCACTGAATCTCTATAAATGTGCTTTTAAACACAGAGACAAGGATTATTTATCCATCTCGCATTTCCTCAACAATTTGCTACAAAAGGAAGTAATCCAGAACCTAATATTTAAAGTTACCAATGCTATTAATATGTCATGATAAAAGAAATATAGGATGACAAGTAACACTCTTTTCATTTCTCCAAAATTCTATGAAGCAACCCAAACTTCTTGGCCAGGAAGACCCTTAGCTGATGCGCTAGTCATTCACAAGTCTCAGGGCCCAAGATTATACATATATACTACTTGACATTTTCATCCACGGAAAAATTCACTTGTACACTTATAGCACATACTTGACTTAGGAATTTACCCTCGGCTTCACACTTTATCTCAGTCTGTAAGACAACGGGACCTTAGCACTATGGGGATCTCTGATGACCCCTCCAATGTCCTCTAAACACCAGGCAGCCAGCCCCATTGGTTTTCTAAATATGGGCCCTACCCATTAGTGGACAGTGAAACTAATTCCATGTGTCCCAACAACTTTTTTAAGTTAAAAAAAAAACACCCTAAAAATATCAGAGGGCATCATTCACAGTAAGAGTAAGTGCCCTCATGACATTTTTATTTCAGTTGCCTATATGTTCTGTGGGTGCTGGGTCATGAAGGAAAATCTTATCATGGCTGTATTTATCAGTCAAAACCCTGGCAGGAAACAGATGGTTCACTCAAATTAGGCACTTAGGAGTATAACAAAGACACTGTTTGTAAAGGCTTGCACAGGGTTAAGGGAAGACCTTGAGAGGTAGTGCCCCTAACAGTGGTGAGCCCTCGCCACCAACCAGGACTCCAGGGGCCAGAGAAAGGAGCAGATGCCAATGCAGTGAACCCAGGGAGGGCTGCCTGAGGGAGCTCTGGCCACCAGTAGAGAGGCAACCAGCCCACAGTGACCTCGCAGGAAGGGAGCTGCTCACCCTCCCTTCTTCCATGGGTGCCTCCCCCATGGCTGACCCCAGCTAGAAGCCAGAGAGCTAGAGAGTCCACACCCCTTGACCTTTCGGGTCACAGAGAGGACTGGAGAAAGGTCAAGAGCTAATGTGGCGGAGCAAGCAGAGGATTTCCAGCCTCCTCAATCTCTTACCACAAAAGTAAAAAAAAAAAAAAAAAAAAAAAAAAAAAAATGCAACAATATACGCCATGCATTCATCAACTTATAGTCTGAACAGTTTTATTTCTGGATGCCACATTTTTTTCCACATCTACCCTCAAATTCCAATCCTGCATCAAGGCTCTAATCTGATGCCAAACAACTGATGCAAGAGATTAGCATCTAGATGAATGCATGATTTATGACCTC
Organism: Glossophaga mutica; assembly: GCA_039655065.1. Lineage (NCBI taxonomy): Eukaryota > Metazoa > Chordata > Mammalia > Chiroptera > Phyllostomidae > Glossophaga > Glossophaga mutica. Next base: position 26,005,375 of record CM077306.1, read on the forward strand.
AGCCAGGCCTTCAACATTGCCCGGCAACCCCATTATCTGTCCTCAGCCTCTCACCTGTCTTATCCCTACCTAGAGGTCTCCTGAGGGCACAGACCATGTCTTCCTGTCTCTGTATCCTCAGGCCTCAAAGAAGAGCACAGGGGTGTAGCCATTGAAATGTCTGTTGAATAGTGACTACAGAAACCTCCCATTGCTCTTTCTCCCCATTTCCACCCATAGACAGTTAGTTGTCCCAACTCTGATTACTTTGCCTGGAAATCTCAAAGACAATTTCTGATTCTGCCTCAGTATGTCTAACCTCTGCTCCCACAGCAGGGACCTGGACCAGTTTCTCCACCTCCAGTCTCAGCTCCCTCTGTCTCCAGCCTCCAAAGCAAACCATACGAAACAGCAGATCACAGTATCAGCACCCTGCCCAGACTCCTCAAGCTCTTTAGCTAGTCGTAACAAAGGTCTCCTGGCTTTGACCCTGCCTTCACCAGAACAGCCACATTCCCTACTACTCTCTCCCACAGTCACCCTTGGGAAAGTTCCCACAACATTCTCCTCTTCCCCAACTCAACTCAAAACAACCATTTATTTACCTTTGGTCAGATGCAGACGCTTGTGCTCGAGTGTGCACTGGCTCGCGTGAGCTCTCTCGCTCGCTCGCTTTCTCTCTCTTTCTCTCTCTCTCTCTCTCTCTCCCCCCTCCCTCCACACCCTACCCCCATGTCCTTCCCCATCCTTACTGAACTGGCACCTGTCCATTTGTCCTTCAAAGCCTTGCCTAGGTACAACTCCTTCGGTGAACCCTGCACAACTTCCCCACCTCTCTCCACTCCAGGCAAAGTCAAAGAGAATCACTGCATTTGTCCACCACTCTAAGGCTTCTCTCCTCCCCTGTGCTTTGTTCATAAACATTGTTCTCTCTGTTCCTTTGGCCTATCGGTCTGATGGAGGCAGGATCTACGCCTTATTTTATTCTGTATGTCCAGTACAAAACACAATGCTTGACACAAACTCACCTCTAAATCTTCTCTTTCCAAATGAGGTGACATTTAGATTGTTAGATTGTTATAGGCAACCACAGTAAAGCATCCACTCCTTGGAGGTCTGACTAAAGCCTCCCTGAGTACATGGTGTACTTTTTATGTGATGCAGATGGGCCTGCAGTTTTTTTCATTCATTCTTAAAAGTTAAGTATCCCATTATCTCTGTATCGGTATCCTTTCCCCAAAACAGGCCACCTACCCGTAAAGAGGAAGGAGTACAAATTATATCTATATACCCCTTGTCAAAAACCTATTTCACTTAGAGGTCACTCTTTCTAGGGTCCCTGTCTCTATAAAAGAATAGGGGAAAAACTTATCCTAAATCTCCCTAAAGAAGTATCAGAAGTCTATTACTGGAGCTCCCCATAAACCCTTAATTTCTGCCTCACATAAAGCAATAAGATGGGTCTGATCATTTCCCCTGTCAATGTGTTTCTCTGGTCTTGCTGGTAGTGTCTTAGTCAAGAGCTGCAGACATTTCTGTTATCTGCCTCTATTACCGAGCGGACCCCACTGGCTCTTCCTCCAGGGCCCAGGACCACCTGGTGAGTTTAATAACCTCACCTGGAGGCAGAAGACTGGGGCAATATAAGGGGTATTTGTCTGGGTGATACCTGGCACTGCATCTCATAGGGACTAAATCAAGGAAACCCTTCTTAACCAGCTGTCCCTGGGTGTCCGCAATTCCATCTCACTGCAGCCCAGACAGTGAGGGTCCGGCACTCTGAGGGATGGCGGAGCCCCGAGATGGGAAGCAGACGTAATCTGGCAGCCCCTCAGACACAGATACTGCACCATTCAAAAATAAAGAACCCATACAAATGGACATAATCCAGAATCATTTTTAAAATCACCGTGAAATTAATGAATAGAATACTGAAGATCAAGTATTGTTTAAATATAAGAGACAGCACTTCACAAATCTTCATGAAGCAGAAACATGATGTTCCCCTTTTGAGAGAACTACAGAGTACTCAGTCTCAAAACTATGACAAGTGAGTCAACCTGTCAGAATGTAAAGCTCTTGTTTAAGACGATCAGAGTGACAGATACAATGGCCACTGAACCACCGCCTGCTGCAGGTGTGGATGTGATGAGGCATTTGAATGCAATCAAGAGAAAAGTTGCGTTGTTTTTTTTTAAAGCAATTCATACCAACTATAAAGATTCCAAACTTACATAACATTGGTTGAATACAAGGCCAATCTCATTTTTATGAAAAAAAAGTGGCACGAAATTTAATATGATTTAACAAGCATTTATGGCAGGAGTGTCAAACTCATTTTCACCAGGGGCCACATCAGCCTCGTGGTTGCCTTCAAAGGGCTGAATGAAATTTTAGGATTCTATGAATATAACTACTTCCTAACAGTTAAGGGAGAGCTCGGTGCTGCCGCCAGGTAGAAACAAGGTGCCGGGCCATATTAAACAAGGTGGAGGACAATTCGGCCCGCAGGGTGTGCCTGAGTGTGCCACCTGTGATTTATGGTATTCACACTCTATCATCAGGTACTATGCTCAAAACAGGGTAGGAAAATAAGAAGACCCACTTTTTCTTCTTAAACACTTCGTAGCGCAGTAGGGAAGACACAGTGACTGCAGAACGTGGCAGAGCCTGGCAAGTTGCTCACCGACATCCACATCTCACCAGTGGAATACCAGGCCAGGCCCCAAACCTCCTGTGGCCACCTCCACACTCTTTATCCACCCGTCAGAACAGTGCAGGAGTTGGACAGAAAACCCCAAGGCCAAAGGGAAAAGCAGGTATGGGACTGTGTACGTCAGAGCCCCGCCTCCCACCCTTCACTGCGACAAGCTCCGGTCATTTAGGGCTGTCTGTTAAATTAGTAGACCCTGACTAACCAATAGGAATGTAAGAGGTAATGTTCAGAATGGAAGCACAAGCATGGGGAGCTCTGGGAACACAAGACAGAGGGCAAAGGGAAGGAGGCGATTTTTAAGGAAAGGAAGGTGGAGCCTCATCCTGAGGGAGGGACAGGATTTACCTGGGGCAGGGCAAAGTGTGAAAGAATGCTAAATTGCATATCAAAATTTAAAGGGGGAAAAGGGGTAAAGAAGATACTAGATGGGTAAGCAAGGTTTGGTTTTTCACCTAAAAGCAACGGGGAGCCCCTTAAATATTCCCAGGAGTACTCTAGACATGATCAGATTTGTGGCTGTAAGGCTGTCGATGGAAAATGCTTTGGAGGAGTTGAGAGCTCATAGAGGTGGACAGGCCAGCTAAGGGTCAGCTGCAGTTCTGCACAGTAGAAATGAGAAATGTCATGGCTTGGGGTAGGAGGTGGATCCAAGAGATATCACCTAAAACTAAAGGAACTTTCTGACCAACTAGAATATAAGGGAGGAGAGGTCACCAAGGAATGAAGACACTCCAGGTTTCTAAATTAGACCACCAAGTGAATGACGGCACCAGAAATGGAGAATGGGGACAAGCAGATTTACAAAGAACAGCCTGGGCTTGAACTGAATGTAGAACATGAAGGGGGTAAAGACCAGAGGCAGGTGGCTAGTGGGGTCCACAGTAAGTTCAGGGCTAGAGGTGTGTATTTAAGGACAGCTGAAGCCATGAAATACATGAGATCTCACTGGGAACAAAGCCAGAAAGAACCCTAATATACCAGCACACAAGGACAAAGAATTTAGGGAAAACCTGCAAAGACTGAGAAGAGACATGTTTTAAAATCCTGAAAAGTTCATAAGTAGAGAGAGCTTTAAAACTATATTAACAATTAGGACTGAAAACCTTGGGTTTTAGGTGCAAGATCTTGATAATCTTTTCAAAAGCAGAGTTGATGAAGAAGGTATAAGGACCAGGGAACTGGGCTAATCAAGCACATGATGAAACAGATATTTCTAATTTTCTACAATCTTCTCCATTGTTTATTTAAATACCTTTAGACTCATGCAAATTGAATAAAATAGGAATGGATTTGCAATAAAAGCAGAACTGCATTAAGGAAGCACGAAAATACCTTAGGGTGGCACCCAAAGGCCGTCACAATCTGGTCCCAGTTAGTCTGTGCTCCACCACTCCCCCCCTGGGCTATGCTCAACTCTTCACAACTCTTGTCAACCAGCGGATGCCTTCTCACTTTACTCCCCCCACCTGGAGTGCCTCATCCCACTTTCTACCTCGCAAATTCATGCTTCAGAACAGCTTCAACGTCTTCTGTTTCAAACAGCATTCCTTATCTACACTGTATCCCAGCAAGCACGAGCCACCGGCTCATTCACATGTGTGCCTCATCCCACAGAAGGCTGTGAAACTCATCAAAACTAGAGACAGTCGCTGGTGAATCTTCATACTTTTGTCGCCAAGGCTGGCTTTGTGACAAGTTACATTGGTGGATCTTCAAAGGACTAAACTTCTATTACTCAGCTTCTTGTGCAATCCTCGCCCTTGAATCTAGGCTGAACCTGTTACGTGCTTTAGCTAACAAAACATGGCAGAACACAGGCCAGATGGGTTGCAGGTCTCAGCCTTAACAGCACCTGGCAGCTTCCACTTTTGTACTCTCTGGGGCCCTGAGCGGCCATGTAAGAAGTCTCAATGTCCCGTTGTAGAAACCATGGAAAGAGGCCATGTGGAGATGACCAGATGCTAAGACTACATGGAAGAGAACCCAGGAACCCAGCTGTCAGCAATAACCAAGGCTCCACACATGGGCCCCGAGGCAAGCCATTACAGCCAACCCCCAGCTATTGAAACCACCCTCGCTGGGGCACTGGTTTCAGGTGATATGTCTTAGGTCTGTTGCATGTGGAGGAAAGTGACAATCTTGAACATCCCAGACCTAGAAAACATCACATGGAGCCCTCTTCATGTACTGTCGGGTATTATTTTAAGCTACCACATCTTGGGGTAGCTTGAAATGGTGCGAGAGATAACTGCAATGAATGGTAGTAAGAGAACAATTTACTCAACAAGAAACTTATCAACAGCCTACTATGTACCAGGCACTAGTACAGGAGCGAGGGATTCAACAATGAACAAAACAGATACAGATCTTCACCTTTATTGAACTAACATTCTAGCGGGGAGAGAAAGACAACAAATACAGTTAAAATAATCAGCATGGTAGTTCTGTAGAGGAAAATAAAGCAGAAAAGAGCAATGTAGAGGGTGACAGGAGGGGTTATAATTATAAATAGTGTGGTCAGGAAAGTTTCCTGGAGAAGGGAACAATCTTTTAAGATAGTAAAGATAAGGGAGTCAGACAGGTGAATTACTGCAGGCAAATATTTCAGGCGGAAAGAACAGCACATAAGGCAGAGCCCGCCTGGCATGTTGGAGTAACAGCTAAGACACCAGTGTGCATATGAGGGAGAGTGAGATGGGTGCAGATGAAATCCGAATGCTAAGAAATAGTATCTCATAGTCCCCAAGACAGCCCAAGTCCAGTGATTCACTAGGAGGACACACAGGACATATAGCCATTCTCACGGCCATGATTTATGAAGGCAAAAGGAGAGAAAACAGAACTAGGAAAAGGACAAGGCACATGGGTGAAGTTGGAGGGAGCTGGGCGCAAGCTCCCACGGGTCCTCTCAAGGTGGGCCCAGCCCTGCAAGCAAGGAGTTTTGGCAACACATATGAAATGTCGTTTACCAGGGAGGCTCTGAGAGACTCAGCGTCCAAGGTTTTCACTGGGGGCTGATGACAGAGACCCCTCCTGTAACTAGCATCCACAAAAATCTCAGACCTCCAGAAAAAGAGCGGGTATTTAGCACAAATTATATTGCTTTCATAAACGGTTTTGGCAAAATGAGTCATTTTCTTCAGGGAATGGTGGAAACCCTCCACAAATCTCAGTTGCCAGTAAAGGACCAGCCTTGTGAGCAGGCCCAAGGCTAACAGTTCCAGGGCAGTTGCCTTTTTCCTGCACAGACAGCCAGATCTTGCAACACGTTTTGGGCCATCCGAAAGAGGTGAATAGAAGAATGAATGACATGACACCTGACTGGAACTTTAAATGATCACTTTAGCTTTTGTCTGGAGAAGAGATGGTAGCAGGGGCATAGATAGAAAAACTAAAGTCCCCCGTTGTGGTGAGGGTGGAGAGCAAGCCCTAGCATGCTAACAGAAAAGCTAGAAGTGGTCAAATTCTAGGTATGTGGTGAGAGTAGAGTCAATATGATTTGTATATTGCCTGCATATGGATCATAAGAGGAAAGGGGTGGTCAAGGATTATTACAAGGATTTCTGGCCCCAGCAACTGGAAGGAGGGTATGATCATTCAACGAGATGGGAAGACTGTGGGAGGGAGGGATTTGGAGTAGGGGATCCGGAGTTCAGTTTGGGCCATGCTAAATATAAGGCGCCTCTCTAACATCCAAGCAAAGTTGTCAAGGAATCTGCTACTTTGGAGTTTGGAGTTCAGAGGAAAGATCTGGGGTGTCACTGAAGAGGTGATATTTGGAGCCATGATGCTGGATGAGTTCATCCAAAAACATCTCAATCTCACTGAAAATGTCCCAAGTTTTGTTCACCACTCCTTTTTGGTATCAAAAATGGAGGATGTATACCTCAGGCTGGTGCATCTCAGGTGCAGACCTCAACTTATTCTACAGTTCAGCTGGGTTTTGCTCATGTCCAAATACAGGATTCAGGATTTTAAAGGCTCTCTCTACTACCTGTGGTAGTGTGGTAGTAGAGACCCCTTTCCAATAGCAAAGTTCTCAACAGAACAGACAGCAACATCTATAAGCAAGTCAGGCTGAGGACTGCCTAGGATCTGAGCTTTAGACCAGTGGTTTGCAAAGGCAGCTGAGAGGTATCATGGGAGGAGCTTGGGACCCGAAGTGTCCATTAAAGTAAGCCATTTGTGACTTCAAATTAATTAAAATTTAAAATTTAGTTCCCCAGTTGCACTACCATATTTCAAGAATTTACTAGCCATGTATGGCTAGAGGCCATCCTGTCGGAAAACATAGACAGAGAGCATTTCCATCCTCACAGGAAGTTCTATGGGGCTGCACGGCTTTAGACTTTCTAAGAGAGGCCCAACGTTCTGCACTTTAACACATCCCTTAGATGATTTTAATAATCACCTCAGCAAACAGTCTCATAAAAACCTGACATTAACATCTGCCCAACTTACCCCTGGTTAACTAAGCCATTTGAACGAAGTGCTCCAAGCTACGAATCAGGGCTGTGATCACCCCAACCCTAGCTCAGTTAGAATCACCTGGAATGCTTTTTAAAAATACCTACTGTGTATCCAGACTCCACTCCAAACCCAGTGAATGAGAATCTTGGAGAAAGGAACTCAGGCATTTGTATTATTTAAAATGTTTAAAATGTTAAGTGTTAAAATTAGAGGTGACTAATAAGCAGCCAGGGTTCAGCCCCCGTAGGATAGGGCTCAATTACCCCTTCACCTGCGACACATAATTTTGATGATAAATTAAACTAATTACCCAATGATCCCCATCTTGACTATTTAAGAAGATAACTTCCTCCCTACTAACTACTTAACTAAATTGGATTTAGGGCCTGGGACACTGATAAACTACCAGAATCCAAAGATAAGTGATCCATAATTCTTGCCCATTAGTCAATTGACCTCCCCACCACTAAAGTTCGTGAAATGGGAGCGCATGGAGAGGCGGCAGAAATGTCCACATCCCAGATTTCAGAGCATAATTAAAACCTTCCTCAGCTTCTTCAGCATCCTACCTACTTCAGGCCTTATCTGATGCTGATTCAGCTGGTTCCCCACATTCCACAAATACCAGTCTTCTCTGTTTTTTCTCAGCAAGAGGTGAATACTTCTCTGTTGCTGCCCACAAGTCCAGAATGGCCTCCTTGGCCTTCACTTACCCTCCAAACTTTAGAAACCTTGAATCTATCCTCAATCTTGAAATCTGACTTTCTCCCACCTAAATTATTCAGGGCCCCAGAAGAAACCGACTTAAGTTACATTCAGTTCCCGCCAAATTCTGCTTTCTGTACAGCACTCTCTACCTGGATACCTAAGAGGAACATTTTTCATACTTGATTTGCAAATCCTGCAATATTTGCCTCAGATCTGTACTGAAAAAGATAATCGAAAGGAACTGTGGATGTCCCACCTCTCCGCAAGAAACAAAATTGCTATGGTTATGTTATTGTAGCAGTTTGCAGGTGGAATTGCCTTTTAAAACAAACTGTAAAAAATAAACAAGGTGGGGAAATTCCAAAGCATAATGACCTACTGGGCTGTGTAAAGTCATGGCAGCCTAAAGATCCAGAGAGGCAGTTCCTGGGTTCAAATCCCAGTTCCACTGTGTACTAGTCACATCTACGACTCTTTTCCCCTTTCTGTAAAATGCGAAAAACAGTACCTACCCTGGTGGAGTAATTCCTTTAACACATGTAAAGATCCTAGAACAGTGCCTGCACAGTGTAAGCACAATTCATGTTGGTAATTATTATTGCTTGCAGGCTTTAAAACATTGCTGTCCAGGGAAACAAGCCTTTTCAATTGTTTTTACTGATTTAAAGAAATGAACTTCTGACAAATTGTTTTTCAAATTGAATTTTGACATTTCTGGTCTTTTCCCATTATTTTCTAAATTCAATGGATAAAAGCATGGAATTTGTCAGAGTATTTTTTGACATTTTAGTTCCATTAGGAATACTATTTAATAATAGTTAAGCTTTATTATGATTACAATATTATTTAAAATGAAACTATGAGAGAGGAATATTTTGGGAGGGGAAAAATATCACTTGCCACATATTAAATTGAGATTTTAAAAGCCAAGGAAGGGAGGGAGAATTTACAAGCTGCAGGTGACCTTTATATATTAGTGAATGTGGCATTTAAATGTAAACAGAAAAATGTAATGTCTGGTAATAATAGTAAACTGGATCAATACAATTACATTATGGGTTCTGCAATATTATAAATTATGCTTTCAGTCCAGAAATATCAATAGCTTTTTTAACACCTTTTAAGATCAAATTATAACACATTAAATATCATCTAGTTAGTTCCCTGTGTGTTCTTTATAAGCTTATAGCTTATTTCTATTACTTAGCTCCATGTACTAAACTTCTAAATGTATATGATTTTAGGGCATAAATTATTTTTAATAATGAGTTAAAAATAACTCATTATTTCATTAAGACAATCTTTCAATTAGATCTACTTTAATAATTAGTCTAGAATAATGTTACTATCAACCTTAGCTTACTTCAAAGTTAGTGAAATGTGACTTCAAAGACAATTGGTTACACATGTAAATGTCAGTTTAACTGAATTACACAATGTAATGTAACAGCACACGCTATTGTAACAATGAAAAAAAGCATTAGGGTGGATACTCATATAGTTTTATAGGCCACTTTGTTTATTTTCCTCAGTTCTATTAGTAAAGAGTTTTGGATATTACTTTGGATATTATGTTGAATGTATGTAAAGACCTCTCACTAAACAATTCTTGAATGCTTGACTGATCAAGGCAACACAAACATGTATTTATCCAGAGTAAAAACTTTTTCTGTATGATACTTTTTAGTAGAGGCACAGAAGGTGCAGAGATTTTTCTTAAATGCCCAAACTATATATTTGGAAGGAACAAAATTATTCTTATGCCTTGGATAACCTGTAAGACATTAAAAGAAATTACATCTTCCCATCATTACACTGGTCAACACACTATTCCTACGGTTCTCACGGTGTGAGAACAAATGGTGAAAGAACAGTTGGCCTCTAGAGCAAACATGTATGATGAGCCTGTTTCAGCAGGGTTTGGGGTACACAGGGTGTTCTACTTGAATGTCTGCAACCCTTTCTTCTCCACTGAATACGCAGTAGCTCAGCATGTTACCCGAACACCTCACATGAGTTCTAGTGTCCAGCTCAGTCTTTCTGAACACGCATTCCACTCTAAAAAACACTCCTCCTGAGCTTCACTTAAGTTTTACTTGTTTCTGAGTTCAGGGACAGAGTTGGGGACAGTCTTAGTCTTCATTTCAATAGTCATCCAGGACGAGACACAGTCCACGTAGGTAGTGAATGTTCATGAAATGTGTGGCATTAAACTATAAACCCTAGAAATGTAGACTTGGTGGTGTAAGCAAATAGCATCCTTCCACCAAGTTCCTGCCCCGTCAGTTAGGGAGGACAGGTCACGAGGTTGAAATTCCAAGGCCCCCATCAGTTCCAACTTCCCAGTGTGTTACTTGCACCAATCAACTTCCGAACTCCAAAGAGCCAAGGGTGGCGGGCCTTGGTGGATCAAAAATTACATCTCAGGTCAGCAGCACCTTCAAGAGTTCTCTTGAAAAGTACTCCTTCAAACAACTTTTAAAGCAGTGCTTCTCAAACTCCAATGGTCATTCCAATCACCTGCGAACTTGCTTAAAAGCCAACTGAGGCAGTGAGCTTGGAGCAAGGTGCGAGATTGTGCGTTTCTAACTGACCCCCAAGCGACTCCTATGCTGCGGTCCCTCCCACCACCCTTTGAGAAGTAAGGCCCACAAACTCCCAAGGACATCAGTTCACTTATATCAGCAACATTCAAAAGTTGTGGCCACGGGTAGTGAGAAATCAAGTTGCCTGGGTGCTCTGCGTCCCCTGAGAGTCGTCACCAGGTCCTCAGAGCACCTGGCAGGTGCCTTGGCCTCTGAGCGCTCGCGGATACACAGCCCAGCAGCCGCGCCCCCCTCCTCCCTCCCTCCTCGCGCGCGCCCCCAGCGCTGCGCTCACCTTCTCCCGAGTCTTCAGGTATCGCTGCAGCGCCTGCTGGGTGAGCTCCCGGACACGCAGCTGGCCCTCCTTGCAAGGCACCACGATGCCGATCCTGCCAAAGCACACGGTCACTTTCATCCTGGCCCCTGGCGACCACGCTGGGCCTGGCTGAACAGGTGTCTGGCTCCGCGGGTGCAGCCCCCACTCTCGGGGGACGCGCGGCACGGGCAGGCCCGGAGACCCGGGGCGCCTCTCTTCGGCGCCCCCTCAGGGCCCGGGACTCGCAGCAGCACCCCTTCGCCCAGGGGAGGCGGCCACCGGGGGGCGGGAATCTGGGGTGGGGGAGGCAGCGGGCAGGGCTACCTCCCAGGTGGCCGGGGACGGAGGGGTGGGGGGCCGGACGCGGCGGCACCGGGACTGGGCTCCTCCTCCTGCTCTTGCTGCTGCTCGGGCCCGGCCGAGGCAGCTGCTCCGCGCGCACCAAAGCGAAACTGCCGGCCCGGCCCGGCCCGGCCCTGGTCCTGGTCCTGGCCCTGGCGGCGGCGGGGTCGGCCCCAGGCCCGGGGCTGGAGTGGGCGGCGACGGCGGCGCGCGGGGCCGGAGTTGGGAGGAAACTTTTGCGCCGGTCCCAACTCCTCCGCGGCGCGCAGCGCTCTGGGCTCCCGCGGCCCCCAGGCCGGTCTGGGCCCGGCTCTTAAAGGGGCCGCGGCGCTGCCCGGCCCCGCAACTCACTCGGCGGCGCGGAGCCGGGACCGCGCGGGGTGGTAACTGAAGCCTGGGAGCCTAGTCTCCTCACTGGGTCTTCCCTGGCTTCTTCCCTCCGGCACACACACACGGAGCTCTAGGGAATTGTAACGGGACCTGAGAGCTACCTACCGAGGGAATGAAACAGGATCTCATAAAGCACGCTTGAGGGAATAGCTAGGAGACTGCAGAGCTACACCCTTAAAATGAGGGGATTGGAGCAAGATTCAAGGAGAACCCGGGAGCAGGTGCTTCTTGGCACGCCTACCCAAATGCCTCAAGCAGTTGCTGTTCACAGGTACTGAGCTGCAGGGATGGCCCAAGGGTCTGTTAGGAATTTGTCTTAAGCACAACACCTCATCTGCCCTCTGGAGCCCTGAGATAGCAAAATGGAAGGGATTATTGAAGATTAACGTGGCAGCCAAACCATCCTTTTACAGAGGAAGACACTGAGTGTTCCCACAAAAGTCATATCCCAGATCCAGATGTGACCACATATGCTTGCATACATTCTTCTAAAATGTACCTCCTGGGGTTTTTAATTATTATTTTTAATGGGAGAAACAATTTTAGAAACGAAGTTCATGATTTGGAAAATGTGTATCCATCACCAACTGAAATAGGCCTATCTGCAAAAAAACTCAACAAATAACACCTGCATCACAATTAGCTCACACGTCGAATGAGCTCCTTTGCACCCAACATCAACCCTGTAGAGTAAATATTATTTTCCCATTTTTGTGAATGAAGAATGGTGCTCAGCGAGGTTAAGGGACTGAGCTGACCCTGTAGTTAGTTTTGTCGAAAGGAAGTCAGCATAACTGATTCTTCCGATGCTGAATTTCTGCTCTCCCCAAGCAGTTTTCTCAGCAATCAGGTTCATCCAAAATGATCCTTGGGGCTACATCATGTGTTTCTCTACAGAAGGATTTGTTCCTATGTCAAGACACACTTTGATGTACTTGAATTGCCCAGGAGAGTATGATAATGCACAGGAGATTAAATTTACAGGCTTGCGGACTTTGAGAGTTTTCAACTTTTTTAACTCATTCCTACATGCAATAAGTATGTATTGGTTGTCCTCTGTGCACAGGGTTTTATATATGGATCAATGGCAACAAAGAGGATTATGCAGACCAAGTCGATTTGAAGAAAATATATTAGCAGAATTTGGTAGCAAATCCAATACAAACTAATTTAAATAAACTAAAGGCAGAATCTATTTCCTCCTAAAATCAGAAGATCCACAGAGCACTCTTTTGAAGCAAGATTGAAACCTCTGAAACTGATGTCCTCAGGGGTCACCTCTCTCCATCTGTTGGTTCTGTGTTCTTTTGTGTTATGTCCAGTCTCAGGCAGGGTGTCCCCAAATGAGACAAAAGTGGCCACTATAAGTGTCGCATTTTTACAAAGGCTTAAAGCCAGCCATCTCAAACATCAATAAATTGTTCTCTGGTGAGGACTTGTGCATCCAAGCTTGGGTCTCATACCCTCCCTCTGGCAAAGTGAATGCAACAATGATTGGCCAGAACAGATTCTCATGCCACTAAATCAGATGGTCTGAGAATAGAGGAGGGGGTGAACCCTCAACAAATGGGACAAGAAAAAACATGCAGCTACCACAAAACATAAGATTGCTTCCCAACTCTCAAGGAGCTTATGGATGGAAGACAAGAGCTACAGGTGTGAGAAGTTAAATAGAAACTAGAAAGCAACAGTAAATTTGATAATTCTATTGAACATCATTGACTTAGATATCTGCCAGGCACTGTTTTCGGTGAATATAAAATACATATATAAAGATATATATGTATTATGTAATGTGTGTGCATACACAAAAAAATAAATCACATGTTATGTACCTATATTTTTCCTTTACAATAATCTTATAAGACAGGTAATTTTGTTATCTTCCTTTTAGAGATGAGGAACCGAGGCCAAGAGAGGTTAAGATCACAGTCTTAGAAAGTAGCAGAGGCTGGATTAGAACCCACACAGTCTGACACCAGAGTCTTCAGTAACTGTTATGCTGATTTTACATAAGTACCAAGTGAGTAGAGCAAACACACAAGTAAATACTAATGCTGTGGATTAACGTGTAACCCTTTTAGTATTGGATACTGTATGGGCATGTAGAGTGGTACAGAGCAAATTTTTAGCTGATGAAATAACTTTGCATGTTGCCCTTCTTTATGCTTCATGGTTTTTCTTTTCCCTTCACTATGGCTCCAGAACCCTCCTTTGCTGCTCTAATGATGAATAGCTCCTGCTCTTCTTCACATCAGAAACTTCCTCTTGACCCAGCTTCAGCCCTTCCCTAAAGCCCGGACTTCAAGAACGTCCTGGCTTTGAGAAGCCCTAAGTGAGCCATGAAGAATACCCAGACTCTCCAAATTCCATTCCCAGAAAGACTGGAATCAGGTCTTGTGAGGTGCAGCAGAGACTGTACTGAGATGAAGGAAGGCGTGAAACTAGGCATGGATATAAACAATGAATTATGCAATCCAGCATGCCATGGAGTGAACTTTAATGACCCCAAGTTAGTAATTATAAGAAGAGTTTAGAGTTTATATTTCATGTTTATTAAACAGCCAGAGTTAATTTCTTATTCAGCCTTACCATAACATACATAGAAACATTTTGTCATATATTAGGAAGATCTATGAAAGAACATAGTTGCAACACACAGACATTCATGCCCAGCAAATTCCTAAATCAATATTTCAAGTCCCATGGGACTTTCTGGGCAGAAGACAATAAATAATTTGCCTTGATTAATCCTAGAGGATTCTAGGCCTGGGTTCCATTTTCTTGTTTTGCCTGTTGGATGGGTAAATATTGCCTGTGGAGTGATATTTTCCCATTGGCTATCCAACATCTTAGCAAGCTTTGGAACAGCCAGTGAAAATGTGTTATGCAGAGATCAAAAATACTGACCAATATTATTAGACTGCTCTGCTTTATAAAAATTCTAACTAAACTGTCAGGTACCATTAGCTGTATATTGAATAAAATATGATAAGTTTTAATACATAGTTGATTAGTCCTTCATTCTGATGTTTTGCACTATTAAAACAAAATATTTTCACCTTTCAATGAATTATTTATAACAAGCATTATTTATCACAAAGATTAATTGAATTAGAGATAATCTCTTTTTAAGACCCTTGGAGCAATTAGTATAATAGACTATATTCTTAGCTTCCTTATGAAAGTAGGTGCCAGAGTGATATCGTAAGAGAAGAAAAAGAAAAATTAGTATGCTTTTTGAAAATTCTGTCCTTCCATATTTAAAAGCAAAGGATCTGGCAAGAACTCATTTTTATTGAGATGTTTGCCTCTAACTGCCTGATGGCATTCATTTGTTGACTGTTTCTATAGTTTACCTAAGGCGCAAATAACAGTGCTTTCTATTGTGGGCTATCAGCCTTTTGAAAGTTCCCTATTTATGCCTGTTTTATAGGTAAGACTCACAAGTCTCCACAATGACTTGGCTAGACCACTCCTCCTTATACTGAATTCCACTCTATGAATTCTAATGTCCTACCTTCATTTATGTTTTCTTGAAAAGGACTTGAATCATGAAATGAATGTCTCTTTAAAAAACAAATAACAACAAATCAAATAGGAGCAAAGGAACTGTTTCCACACTGCGTGATCTCCTTCTCTGAAGCAGATTAGGGCCATGGGCCCTGAACACGAGTGATAGGTCCTACTCAGAGTAGCACCAGGTCCTCTCACCACTAGGCTTCAATGGCAGACTTTAGAATGAGGCCAACAGCAAGGATGAAGGATGCTCTCAAATAGCTTCAGTTATCCAAGGATAGCTCCTGAACTGAGGTGAGGTTGCAATCAAGAGCTCTCTTTTTAGTCCTACTCACCTTTTCTAAGGCCTCCTTGTAGTGCTCATGTATACCCCTTTACTTGGAGAAGTGAGTTGGTGTTCATGTAATTGATAGGAGGTAGAGAGAGAGCTGATATTTGGCACCAGATGCTTCAGTGTATAAAAGGATTGCAGGCAGAACTAGTAGACTAGATCTGGATAGACCTATGTTCCAAAGAACTCTGCCACTTACCAGCTAGGCAGTCTTTAGACAAGCATTACTGTGTTCCTTTATGCAATGGGATGATAAGCCTATTTTAAGGTATAACATCTACAAGGTACCCAATACCTAGTAGGCAAAATATATTGTCCCCCTTCCCCTTTCATTCCATTTACTACCATTTCTAAATGTCACTTATTTTCACTGGGACTGAAACTACTTGCAAAAAGAAACAAAACAATTGATACTTGGAAGCTACATATCATCATTGACATCAATAGTTTCGAAGCCCAAGTGTAACTTGTCTGTAGTGAAGGTGTCATACTCAGCAAAAACAGTACCATCTGTGTTATATTTGACAGTCTACATATTTAATTTGATGTTCAAAGATTAATCCTGGGACATAGTAGTCTAGTACCTGAGAATCATAGAATTACAGAGCCAAAAGGGGTCTTGGAGGCTGTACCATCTCATTTTACATTTGAGGAAACTAAGAACTGGAAAGGTCAGGTGACCTACAAAAATTAGGGCCCAGATCTTCTGGTTTATAGTCCAGGGCTTTGTTTACTTCCCTGTCTGCCTGGTAACAGAATTTAAGACAATAGCTGTTTGACCAACATTGGCTCAAGCCTTTGAAGTTTCATTGGGCCAAGAGGTGATGTAAGGAGCTCATTCTTCTATTTATTCCTGAACTTTCAGTTTAAACTTAAGAGTCTGAACCCTTGTTCTTGCCACAGTTGTAAACCTCAGAAAGATTTGCTAAGTGTTAGAAAATAGAAAATCATCAAAGGATTTTAAGCAGGGCAGTCGTGTGAACAGATTTGTGGGTGGTAGAATACAAGGACCTGCAAGACAGACAAAACCCCCTGCTTAGTTTACTCATTCTATCATTCATATCTCTATTCAACAGTATTTACTCAACGCCTATAATCTGCTGAGCATAAAATGAGGAAAAAGCTTAGACTCTAGTGAGAAAGGCAGATTACAAATGACTAACCAAATGAACAAAATATTCACAGATTGTGATAAAGTGTAATGAAGGTATTAACAGCAGGCTGCTGCCAGAGAATATTGGGGTAAGAAACAATATGTTTAGATTGAGCGAACAAGAGAAAAAAATAACTTTGAAAGAACTTAGAGAAAAAGGAACAGCAATCACAAATATTCCAGAGACAAACCCAAGACTGGTGTGTTTAAGGAATTAAGAGAAAGCCAGTTTGGTTTGTGCATTAACAGATCAGTAGAGATTGGCAGGGAATGAGGTTGAAGAGATCGTCTACCAGAATGGCCTCCTAAAAGATTTAGGTAATACTGATGATGAGGAAGGACAAATTCTAGAGATATTTTGTGACCAATCTAAAGAATTTGTGACCAATCAAAGGTAGCAAGATTTTAGGAGGCATCAAGAAAGACTCAGGTTTCTAGTTGAGGTGAAATCATTGATTAAAGCTACAGAATCTAATTAAAGCTATTAGAAAGGGAGGACTGGGGATGGTGGGGAAAGAAGAGTAAGTTCAGTTTGGGACATTTTGAGTTTGTTGTGCCTGAAATGCAACCACGAAGTGTTTAGTTAGAGGGAAACACCAGGTTTGGAGTGCAGGAGAGAGTCTGGAGACTAGGTATTTAAATTTAGGAGCCATAGATTTGGAGTTAAACTCATCAGAATAGAGAATACCCTCCAAAGAAAGAAATTTAGAATAAAAAAGCAACAGAGTTCAGACTAGAATCCTGGAAAATGCCAATATTTAAGAAGACAGAGGTCCATAAAAGTTACCCATGCATATGATGATGCATTATTGTTTACTAGTCATTATTCTGATTCTGTATAAGGTATTAACAGTGTTGGATTGTGAGAAGAAAGGGTGTTTTTGACCTAGTGAAGACAAAATGGTAAAAACAAGAAATTGAATGTTAAGAATGGAAAGCAAGATTGTTTGACTGGAACAGATAGGCTTCATTGTAGCATAACATAAGATATAAAGTTATAAAGGTATGGAAAGAAGGAAGTGATGGAGGACAATGATTGTGAGAGAGCTGTGAGAATTGGACTAAGGAGCATTGATCTCTTTCACCAGAGAAATATCCCCTAGGTGCTTGAGCAAAGGAGTAATGTGCATAAAATAGCATTTGATAGTCATTATTCTGACATCTTATGTATGAACAATTAGAGTAGAAAGTAACTGAAGGTTGGAAAAGATCCCAAAAAAAGGATGTTTGAGAGAATCACATAAAACTAAATTTAAGTGTAATATCATTTGTGTATATATAGTTGTAGACCATCCCACCTGTACATGTGTTTATCTGAAGTAGTACACTATACAATTGCTTAATGTCCAGCCCTACTATTCTATTCCATGCATGGGAAGCAGGGAAGTGCCATGTGACTTAGGGTCCAGTTGAGTGAACTGAAAACACACCCTATCTCAAACAGAAGGAATTAAGTACAAGAAATTAATTATACTGTGATGGAGGAGCTGAAAAGTCAAACAGGAAATGGCAAGGCAAGCCAGAGATTAGCCACAGCAGGAAAACTGCTTCTTTCTCTAGGGTTGGCTGGACACAGGGAGGAGATAGTGGTAGCAGAAGCCAGAAGATGGGCATCCTGGCAGGAGCTAAAACCAAAGCAGTACTCCCTGGCAGAAGCTGGGAGCACAGAGAGAGGGGTTATCCAGAGAAGACCCGGGACTATAAAGAGTTGCAGTCATGGAAACACAACCAGAGGAGAGAGAGAAAGAAAAGTGCTGTACCCACCCCTGGATTCCTTTCTTTTGCCCTCTGTGCTTCCACCAGCGTTTCACACTAGTTCAACTGGCCAGGAGCCAGTTAGCAAGGAAAAGGGCAGGGAAGTATTGGGGAGCAAATAGAACAACTGGCTCAGGTCTTCCCTGGGAGGCTACTGCAGTAGTTCATAAATAGATATTTTAATTCTCTCCAACATTTTAGATTTAGGAAAAGCACTAAAATATTTCCAATTCAATTTAGTATATTTGTGAAAATAAATTTTTCCCAGCCTTGACTAAATTCATGCCTTTCCCAAGAGAAAGTACTTCTACATTTTAACAATGAAATATAAGCTCTTTCCTGATTGCAAAATAACTATAAATTTTCATCATTTAAGAAATAGAAAATTCCACATTAGCTCAGTCATCAAACTCAAATTAATAGTTTTGTTTAGCTATGATTACACAAGACTATAAGCAGCAAATCCAAAAATTCTAGAAATATGGGGTGCTAAAGATGTCTAACTGCAGTGTCATCTGATAATGTTTCATTTATTTTATATGCTATAATTTTAGACCCTAATCCATGGGTTCATAATGGAAGCTTGGAACACTATGAAAAATTATAGGTGTAATTCTTTTGTATAAAATTATTTGAGAAAACCATTAATACTTTACCATGTGCATACATGAATAAGTGTAGTTTTTATTTCAATACTATCAGGAAACTTGATTTTCTTAGTATTTTTCCTTCAAGAGTATTTGCTCTTGTTAGTACATGTTTTTTACAGCTTTTTGCAAGTATCTTCAAATTCTTTTATGTAACCAGAATACAAATATAGTAAAGAATACAAATAAATTATATGTGGACCTCATATCTCACAGACTTGAAAGGAGTAACTTCATAGCAAATAAAAAGAGCTATCAATTTGTCAAATACATGGTAAACATTTGGAACTTCATACCCCTAAAATGGAAGTCTAACCAATGAGTTTCATATGTTGACCATGACCTTTATTAAACCCAATGACCTTTTCCTAGCAGCAAGTTCCCTTACTATAACCCCTACTCAAAACAGCAGTGCCAGGCTCTTTGAAGGACTAGGATAGCTACTGGTTATACCAACAGTGGCCCCTGATTCAAGGACAGCCATCCATAGCCTAGCTGATGATCCAAGACATAATAACCTGATTCCAAGAGCTCTATCTGAGAAAGCAATTGGTGATTAGCAAAGCCAATCAAACTGGTTCCTTCTAGTATAGAAGCTGGAGAACAGAGAAGATTGGATACTCATTATTGAGAGAATTGAAAGGCCAATGCAGTTCTCGAGACCCAGTGATCCATGAGGAAGAAGAAAGCACATTGGAACTGCCTCTGCTCTCCATTGACCGCCTAGTACCCATCTGCAAGTGTGGTCACAAGACCCACTCTTTACCCAATTATTTTTTGCATTACATTATTCTGAGTGAGACCAGTCCTTAAACTAAAAACAACCATCTCTGGGAAAAATTCAAATATTAATAAATTCAAGCAGAAATAGGTTATGAACAATAAGGTAATGGACAATAAGTCATGGACACAAGGGTTTTAAAATGCATTGTTGCCAGGATGAATGCAGGGCCCACATGCAATGAACTGGATTATAACTGGAGTAACCTAGCAGTTGATGGATACTTGAATAAATTTCCTTGAGAAAGGGAAGTCAAACACTGGTTTTTGGGAGTTAAGAAGGATATCAGGAATAGGGAAATCCAGTCTAAGAACAGAGTCAAAACCTTTGACTTTTCTGAACTGCAGAATAGAGGGATGCATGTTACCCTCTGAAGTCCAAAATAACTCCATTTGAAGGTTGCCAAGTATGGCCAACACACCCAGAAGCAATGAAACTGCATTCTTGAGAAATAAGAGGACTCTTTGAAACAGCACCTGGGCCCTACTGTAGTAACAGTATGTGCTGTGACGCATCACAAAGATCCTCCCTTTAGGACTGAATACTCATGTTCCTGGTCCTGGGATTGTTGGAAGCTGATGCTATCAGAGATCTATTGTTCAAGAACTTCCCTCAGTGCAATAGTGCTCCCCTGACCCAAATCGTACCTCATTCATGGGGAAGCCCCCATCCTCACATCCACTGCGTGATCTCTGGTATGTGCTGGGACAGAAGAGAATGTCAGGGTCCAGATCCCGTACCTTAAGACCAGTCAACTCTGAATGGTTACCCCAGTTACAGTGGACCTTTGTCGAAAAGGCACCCCCATGCGGCTTCTCGCTCTGCACAATCCTACTTGGGTCACTTCCACACAATAATGGATTTTGAGCACACTCACTCCCCAGGAAATTTTTACGTATGAATCTCCATCTCATAGTCTGTTCTCAGATAACCCAACCTAAGACATAAAATAATTTTTTAAAAAAGCCTCTGTTAAGAATTCACAGACACGATGCTTTGCATATAAATGAGGGCTGATCCACAGCCTTAAAGGTAAAAAATGAATGGACAAATAAATAAAAGAATGTATTGTACATGCCTCCAGATATTTTTTAAAATACCCAAAAGGACAGACCAGCAGGAAATGAAACCAAAGAGACTTAGTGAGTAACTCAGTAATGGTGGCTTGTTGCGGACCGTTCAGCCTGGTTTCAGGAGTTGTAACCCTCACCCCATGGTGGGCTGTGTAAGAGCCCAAGGGACCCACTTCATCTGGGTCTGTTCTGTCACAAGGACGTGACCTACTAAGGAGACAAAGTTTATCTCCCTGGCAGGAGTGCTACTTCTGCCTCTCTGGCCCAATTGCTTGGTTGGCAGTCAATGACGGGTAAGACTCCTCATGGGAGGGGCAACCTAAGCCAGACGCAACCACTTGGGAGGCCTCATGGAAGGACTCGGGGGGTTGCAGCAAAGAGGATGTGATGGACCCTCGCCCCCCGGCTATTCTGACATAGCCCGAGTCCTCATTTCCATCTGGGAGATGTCTCCTGCTTCCTAATCGGCTTAAAGCCTGAAACTGTGGGGGTGAGCGGTGCAGCCCTGTCCTGGCCAGAACGGCTCCTTGGGTGATTGGCATAAGAAAGAATTCCTAAAGTCCTGTGAAACCTGCTTTGCTAAGAGTGCTCTTCCTTAGGTGATAAGTGTCCCAGGAGGAAATGAGTATGTCTCCCAAAGTCTGGCAACCCCCTTTCCTGACAAACACTGGCTCAGATTAAGCCCTCAGATTGCTTTGAAATGTTAACCATTGTTTGATCCTTGTCGCCTGACATACTTGTATTCCCATGCATTTGAGCCCAATAAAAGCCTAGTGAGGATGGGGCTCTGGGTCATTCTCCTCTGAGAGTTTGACCCCTTTCCTCCCCAAGCACAAGATGTCTTGGTAGTTTTTATTTTCATCCGTGACGAACGGGGGGTTCTACGGGTGAAGCCCCCCGCATCTGGCGCCCGGGACAGGGACCTGAAACCTGCTGGACCAGAGGCTACGAGCCATCGTCATCGGACAGCACGTCTAAGTGGTATGGAAATTAGCGCTTCATCCCCATAGGGACCAGGGGCACCTTTCGGTAAGGCCCCCAGACGTGTTACAGATCAGAGGAAAGGTACTCTTGCCACCTCTTGAGTGGTTTTCTTCTCATTTCTCTCCCCTGCACTAAGGAAGTTAAGGAAATAATTCTTTTGTTTGGGTGTGAAGCAGGGCTTCACCGCACTCTTTACTCCATCCCCCTCCCCGGCGCCGGCAGGTCCCAGTGGCGGGCTGGGGGCGGGGGCACTGAAACTGGTTTTGTAAGCGCCACACTCGGCGGGAGAAATTTTAGAAAGAAATTCTTTTGTTCATTAAGGAACGAGCTCTTCTTAGACAGAGAGCAATGTTTTAGGTTCAGCAGTTACAGGGCTGCTGTCTCCCACATAAGGGATCTTTACATTTTGGAGTTATGGAGGAACGATGCTAGCTACGCCCTTCCCCCACCTCGGCTGTAGCTAGCAGCTTGAGCCCGCAGGCCCGCAGGCCGCAAAGCGCAATCCGCGTCTCCCGTAGCGCGGACCGGCGACTCTTGATGTGAGCCGAAGCTTCCTGTGATTTGCCCAGATTAGGGCCGGCATCACAGCCGCACCTGGGAAGCCTGTTCGCGCGGCGACCGGGCGTGCGGCGACCAAGCGCCCGGGACCTGCGCTGCGCTACGTGGCGCGGATCCCGGCTGGGTTGGAGTCTATTTTTCTCGCCAGCTTTTTCTCTCTCTCCCTGCGTTGCTGGCGCCGGGCGCTAGGCACGGTTCTGGACCGTGGGGTCTCGGACCGCGGGCTCCCGCCCCGGGGCTGGCTCGGTTTTTCGGCCTAGTAGTGCCTTGCAGCACCTGGGAAGGCCGGTGGGCGCGCAGCAGTCTGGAGAAGGAATCTTCAGCCAGGTCATCTCTGATATAGGAACAGCAACTTCTGAGTTTTTAAGAAGCTGCCAGCATGCTTAATTTCAAACAGGAGATTGTTTATTTTTGTTTGCATTTCTATACCTGGGATAGGGGGTATTTCTCAGCCTTGCAAAAATGTGTGGATTATGTATCTTGCAGAAAGTTCAAGTAAGCTGTAGATGGTCAGTAAGGAAGGAATTAAGAAAGTGAAGGAAAATACAGGATTGAGTAGGAGAAAAGTAAGGAAGGAATTTAAAAAAGGAAAGGAAAGGAAAGGGTAGAAAAGTAAGAAGGAATAAAGGAAAAAGATAGTACTACATTCATGTGTGGTTTGGAAAGAAAGTAACAGCAGGAGGCCTGTTTTTCCAAGCAGGCACTTACTCAGGTGTTGCATATGCGACCTCCCCCTCTCTGGGGAGTCAGTGGAACAATATCAGAGCTCATTGACTTAAGGCCTTTAATCATTTAGGATGGCCTCAGCAAAATAAAACTGATAACAGCCCAGGATATTTTGTGCAAGGCTCAGGTTTTCTTAGAAAAGTAGGGGAATTCGACATAAAACAGGTATTTCTTATAACTCTAAGGGCCAAGCCATTGTTGAAAGAGCTC
Source organism: Glossophaga mutica (assembly GCA_039655065.1). Classification (NCBI taxonomy): domain Eukaryota; kingdom Metazoa; phylum Chordata; class Mammalia; order Chiroptera; family Phyllostomidae; genus Glossophaga; species Glossophaga mutica. The sequence continues at coordinate 26,028,618 of CM077306.1, forward strand.
TCTAAACTTTTAAAACATTATTAAAAAGGGTGGAGTCAGGAGATACCCTCCAGAATTTAAATATGCTAACAATATATACATAGAAATTTTTTGAATTTTAATGATAATCTGTAGTCACCCATAGCAAGCACCTTGTGCAATATAGGCCTGCCTTCCCCACACTCTTTGGGTCTTATATAAAGACCCTTTAGGGGAAGGAAAATGGAAAGGCCCAGTTGAATTATTAATTCGGGGAAGAGGGTATGTCTGTATTTACTCTGCAGAAAGATCTCTGGAACTGCAGGCGAAGAAGATGAAGCCATATCACAGAAAAGGCTTCCCTGGCCTCAACCCACCTCCACCCATTGGACCCTCCTGATCCAGACTTCTCCAAGCTATGTGTCATCACACTCCAGTGGAATTCCAGCCAGCACTCCTGGAGGATATTCAACATCACCTAAGAGGGACTTTTTCTTAAAGGGACAAATTGATAAATTGCAGCTAATTATATCAACAAGCTGTGGGACTTTGAATACCACTGGTTGTTTACTGATTCTAATAATGTTTTCTAACTTGCTCTTGCTGTATGTCTTTAAAGTAACTTCCTGAAGTCTGTGCTAATTCTCCCAAGAACTAAAGACCTGTTATTATTATCGTTCCCTTGCATTTGCAACATTTTTCATTAGATTGAATTTACAAGTTTGGGTTATGGCAATCCTTGGGTACCTCCTTGTTTTAATCCTTATTTGTGCTTTATGACATATGTGGAAATTGTTTTCTTGTGATTACATTTGAAAATAGCAGATAGTAAGTTTCACAGGCCTAAAAGTTACAATTAATTTTAAATAATCTAAAAATGGGGGAGATGTTGCGGACCGTTCAGCCTGGTTTCAGGAGTTGTAACCCTCACCCCATGGTGGGCTGTGTAAGAGCCCAAGGGACCCACTTCATCTGGGTCTGTTCTGTCACAAGGACGTGACCTACTAAGGAGACAAAGTTTATCTCCCTGGCAGGAGTGCTACTTCTGCCTCTCTGGCCCAATTGCTTGGTTGGCAGTCAATGACGGGTAAGACTCCTCATGGGAGGGGCAACCTAAGCCAGACGCAACCACTTGGGAGGCCTCATGGAAGGACTCGGGGGGTTGCAGCAAAGAGGATGTGATGGACCCTCGCCCCCCGGCTATTCTGACATAGCCCGAGTCCTCATTTCCATCTGGGAGATGTCTCCTGCTTCCTAATCGGCTTAAAGCCTGAAACTGTGGGGGTGAGCGGTGCAGCCCTGTCCTGGCCAGAACGGCTCCTTGGGTGATTGGCATAAGAAAGAATTCCTAAAGTCCTGTGAAACCTGCTTTGCTAAGAGTGCTCTTCCTTAGGTGATAAGTGTCCCAGGAGGAAATGAGTATGTCTCCCAAAGTCTGGCAACCCCCTTTCCTGACAAACACTGGCTCAGATTAAGCCCTCAGATTGCTTTGAAATGTTAACCATTGTTTGATCCTTGTCGCCTGACATACTTGTATTCCCATGCATTTGAGCCCAATAAAAGCCTAGTGAGGATGGGGCTCTGGGTCATTCTCCTCTGAGAGTTTGACCCCTTTCCTCCCCAAGCACAAGATGTCTTGGTAGTTTTTATTTTCATCCGTGACGAACGGGGGGTTCTACGGGTGAAGCCCCCCGCAGTGGCTCATGTTAGTCTCGACACAATGGCCAAAGTTATTACCTGAGTGCTTTTGCCCAGCCCTGCTAAAGGCATAGAAGAGTCCACCTGAACTTCCAGCATCTTGGGAAAGCAGTAATTGCAAGAAAAATACACCTCTGATTTCTCATATTCTAATTAAAAATATCATATGAATTTTGCATTAGGCCCCATAGTATTTTTTTTTACAGATTTTTATTTATTTATCTTTAGAAAGAGGGGAAAGGAGGGAGAAAGAAAGGGAGAGAAACGTGGATGTGAGAGAGAAACACTGATCAGTCATCTGTCATACCCTCCCTGACCGGGGACCAAACCCACAACCCAGGCATGTGTCCCAACCAGGAATGGAGCTGGCGACCCTTTGCCTTTCTGAATGACTTCCAATGCCCTGAGCCACAACAGTCAGGGCCAGACAGCCCATTTGAGCTGCATTAAGTGGTGAGGCTTTCATAAAGGAATCCCTCACAGGTATGAGCAGCTTTAGGCAAACCAAAAGTAAAATGTGTGAAACTGAGCGTCCTTATGACCAATTAAATTTAGCTTTAAATCCTAACTCTAGACATTCTCTCTCCTTCTTTCTGTCTCTCTGTCTCTATTTCTCTCTCTGCCCCTCAGAGACCTAGCCTTTTCCTCGGATAATCAGCAATCCCCGAGGCAGCAGCAGCCCAGACCTGAGTAATGGTCACACGGTCCGGGCCTCTGGCAGACTAAAGGTAACGTCCTGACCTAAGTTATGTTTCAGTTTCGGAGCCCTGAGTGGAACAACCCCCTGGCTACTCTCCCTTAACACTGGACAGTGGGATGCCAGAAAACATGTCAGAGCTGTCCTCAGAAACTGAAGAAATAATTCATCACCCTGACCTCACCTCTGACCAATCAGCTCCCAGCATGACCCTGAACCTCCAATCCACCGTGCCTTGTGCTTTTGCCCTATATAATTTGTAACCTAAATACCATCAGGGAGTTTGGACTTTTGCGCCTTAGCTTCTGTTTTCCTGGATGGCGCCATTCATCAGTAAAATAGCCAGTATTCTTCACTGCATTTTTTGGTGGTTAGTGTTCGGCTCTGCTAGTGACCGGTAGTTGAACTCTTTCTGTTCTATAACAGGTACAATACTTCAGGATTAGTGAAACAGGAGGTGTTACCACCCCATGCAGATGGATGTGGAAAGGGACACCTGATACAAACATTAGCCTATGTAGAGATGTAACAGGAATAGAGCTGGGAGAATAAATACACAAACAACATATTCGCCTATAGCTGATTTCCTACATGTGAATTTCATAGGTCAAGTCCACTGGAAGCAGGGGGCAAGGGAGTCCAATGAGACTCTTGGAACTGAGTAGGGAAGAAAAGAGTGGAGACTAGTCACCATGAATAATGCATCTTCCAGGTATGCAATGCTGTGGACGATGGACTTCCCTTGTTCACATTTTACCCATTCTAGATTTGGTCCCATTAAGCAAGTTTTATTGAGGCACAAAGGTTTCCAAAGTCTCTTTATCTCTCGAAACACATAAATTTCTTTAGATAAGAAATCCTTTAATACCATTGAAGCAGATAGGCCTTTACTAGACTATTAAGAATTTCTAGGGATGCTTGAGATGTTTTACCTGTTCTCTTGATGTCAGTTTTTGTTGGGCAACCATGTTTTCAGGTAAAACATCTCTTGGTACCATTGTTAGAACAAGAACACTGACTTGAGAGGATTATTTTATACTCCACCTGGTATTTTCTTTATTCTCCCCAAACATTGCTATCATATATTTTTAAATACATTGTATTATTATATAGTAAATATATTTAAAACATTAAACTAAAGTCGGGGTCTAGATTTATGTCACAGAATATATAGTCTCAGATTTGTGAGCAACTTATGAGTGGCATAAGTTTACAAGGCAGTTGTAAAACCCGTAAACTTATTAACTTATACAAGTTTATGAGGCAGGGCAATTGAAGATCGGCTTCCTAAGTTTGTGTTCTCAGGCAGTAAAACTGGTAGCTGGTAACGGTGAAGAAAATATGTGGAAAATTAGATTTCTTTTTCAAACATTTGTTTGAACAGTCACATCGACATCCTTCCCATGTTAAAATGTTTCACTTTTCAAGATTACACAGGAGTACAAATCACACTGCCCCTTGCTATGTTGTTGTCCAGTACAGAAGTACCCAGCATTTTTAATATCATCTCATCCTCTCCCTACATCTCCAAGAAAACTGATTTCATCTCTATATAGTTGACATCAGGGAGCTTTGAACAAAGTCATCAGAATAAAATAATGCATTAATTTCTAAAAGTGGCGCATTTGTGATGATTATTTGTTAACAGTGAATGGCACCAAATGTTAGACCTCGGTCCTTGGGTTTTGGCTAAGAAAGAACTCAGAGTTAAAACTCAATTACAAGCCAAAGTTTATTTAGAAAGCCACAGAGGCAGAAGAAGCGAATCCTGGAAGAAGTGAGCCTGCTGGGCTGCATGGACTCCGGAAACAAGTTACAGAAGCAAAAGAAAGGCCCTTGGAGCTTAGGAGGGGAAACCAGAGGTGTGTGCCTTGAGGGAAGAAAGGGGAGAAAAGGTGCAGACTTGAGAGGGGGGAGGGCTGAGGAAAGAAGGGGGTGGGGAAAGGCACAGGTGTGACAGAGAGAAAGAGAGAGTGGCTCTGAGTCCTTTGTCTTGAGGGTCTCTGTCTGGAGGTCTCAGGTAATGATCTCAACAGAATATTCACCTGCTTTCCAGATGTGTCCTTTCAGGGCCATGGTCTCTGCTGACTGGTTGGCACCAGGGCATGGGGTCATTAGTCAGTGCAGCTGGTCCTCATGGCAGCCACGGCATCAGAGCATGGCCTTGCTGCTTTTCTGAGCCTGGAGCTGAAACGTGACTGAGGCTTAGATGTTATCTCTAATTAGACCAAACTCTCTCTCTCTCTCTCTCTCTCTCTCTCTCTCTCTCTCTCTCTCTCTCTCTCTCTCTCTCTCTCTCTCTCTCGTGGTCGTACAAGGGCTTCTGTGGGAGCCTGTGAGACTATTCTCCTGCCCCTGCGTTCCTCCTCTAAGGGGGTCTACCACAGGACCAGCGACATGCCAGGGAAGGAAAGGTCAGGGGAGGGTCCAAACCACATAGCCAGGCATCTGAAAGGTCGGGGAGCTCTAAACTGCATGACCAGCGATATGCTAGGGGAGGAAAGGTCCTTCTGTACCTGGCCTATTGATCCTAATCTACTCATGTCTGACTAACTGCCTACTCTGTCATATTGACTTGGAAAATGTCACCCAACATTAGAAGAAAGTAAAAAAAAAAAAAATCAGCTTTGGAAAGAAGGGAATTACGAAGTTACATAAGGATGATGGTAAAGCACCTCAGAGTCAAAGCAAATCAACACAAAAGGATGAGGCCAGAGTTAGTAAAACCAAGCCAGAGTCATAATTGGTGAAGGGCTGGCTCATGAACTTCCAGATGAAGTTTCAATGCAGAGAATAGAGAATGTCTGCTGTCAAAATGCAGCAATTAACATGTTTAAAGCTGTGGGACAATGACATGAACATGTCTAAGGGAAAAATGTGTTAAAAGAAAACTCAGTGGCAGAATGAGGAAAAAAGAAAAGGGGACCAAGAACTTGGCCTGTCAGTCCCCAACACTGATGGAGAAAGGGGTGCCCTCACCAGAAGATTCCCGTCGTCTCTTTGGTTGATGCTTTCCTTGGTGGAGGAAGAACGTATTTCAAGCGCTCTTAGCTGAAAAACGCTTCATTAAGAAAACCTAATTCCCATTGGTTTGTATTTAACATTCACCAGGCAGTCTTGATTGTAGGTTTCATTTTCATCTCTTTGCGTCCCGGAGAAAATGTGAGATCCCAACACCTCCTTATGAATGTCCAGTCTAAGTGCCACCTTGAAGCCCAGATGCCTGGGTCTGAACTTGGGCCCTGTCAGTACCTGTGACAGGCTATTCAACATTGTTGTGTTTTACTTTCCTAGTCTAAAAGGGAATTAACAGTAGAAACTGTGGACCTTTTAGGATAGTTACGGTAACTGATAAGATGAGATCAAAGACTTCAGAGCAGTGATTTCTGATTGATACTTCAATTGTTGTGAGTTCAGTTGGTTTGAGTCGGTCCCCCGAAACTTCATTACTTGGGGGCACTGAAAGGCTTTATATCTAAACACCCAGGCTAAGAACCAGCCTCTGTGACTACCTAAATGACAGAAGCCTTGGAAATCGCCTGCGGGCCACGCTACCTTTCTGCGCGCTGTGCGGGAAGAGAGGAACAGAGCGGAGTGGGAGTTGCTTACCAAAGGTGCACTCCTACAGCTTTACGAGGACAGGTCTGGGGGCAATCCGAGAAATGAATCTGCCTGTGGGGCAGCTGCTCAGCCTCGTTGTTACCTGCCTTCTCCTTCTGACCTTCACCCCGGTAGAAAAAAATCCAGACAAGTCAAGTGAGACGGAGCTGAAAGTCCTTGGAAGAATGACACTGCGCACATACTAGGTTTTATTGCTCAAATCGCTTTGCTTAAGGGCTCAGGTTCGAAGGCCTAGGTCCAGCTTTTGAGGAAGTCCATTTATAGAGGTGTGTCTGTCCTCTGCCCTAACCTGCCTAGAGGCAGATAACAGTCTGTAAGGGTTGCCAATTCAAGATGGGAGCAGGACAGTCAAAAACTAGGACAAAATATCAAAGTCTGGTTCAGAATGTAAACGTGATACTGGCTAAGAACAAGGATTTGATATCTGGTCAGCACAGCAGGAGGCACCCAATCTGAACAGCAGTAAAAAAGCAGAGGCTGAAGTCCACTCCTAAAGCAAAGTCATTCGGGACTGGCACTGGAAAGGTGACCAGATGCTCTTAGCAGTGTTGTACTTTGACTCCAAACAAGTCATGGAAGAACTTTAAAAGGTACATGAACAACAATTTAAGAAATGTGGAAAACAGCCTAAAAAGTAAACAATAAAAGGTAAAGGCATGGCATCCATGAATGCACTTTTCCATTCGTAAACCTTGCGAATGAAGTCCTGTGAACTGAAGCCATTAGCACATGCTTTCCAAATTTCCCACCAGCAGTTTCAAAACTAGCAACGAAGTTTACATTTGGGACACCTTAAGCTCATTGTCTTCCACAATGCTCTACTTACCCCACCTGAACCCTGTCTCTTCGGTAAGTAACATCATCACTTTTCTTGGAAAAGTCTCCAACCAAATCACTCTTTAGGCAGACTCAGCTCTCCGTTGCTTTTCCAAGACACTGATCTTGCCATTGAGCAACTGCCTCCGCTGTTTTGAATACCAGCCATCTGCTTATTCTGCCCTCTTGGCAGCTGTTGCATGCTCACCTTAGACACTGTACCAGTTGGAGGCCTGGCAGGATACAGATGGTGCACACATAGGGTTAATCGAAAGGATTTTAATGTGGGGACAATTTGCAGATGTGAGCAAGGTAATGAGAGCCAACAAGGGTTAGTGTTGAGAGATTAGAAAGCAAGAAGCCTACTGGCCTGAGGCCTGAAGATGCAGGAAAACTGGGTGGCTACCAGATCCCAGAGAGAGACTTAGCTGTAGGAAGAAGTTGTTCGACAGGATCTGTCACCACAAGAAAGGTAGCAGAGCCACTGTCCAAAGTGCCCGGTAGCCAGGAGACCAGTTAGCCCAAATGCTATTTTCTCCTATTTTCCATTCTTTTGGTCAAATCCAACTTGCAACCGTGGGCGAGGAAGTCTGAGTGACGCAGTTCATGGGAGCTGGCTTGTCCTGGGGCAGAGCGGGGCTGGCAAAGGATCTAGGAAGGCAAACAGAGAATAATTGGCACACACATACTCCACTACTACTCTTCTTAAATAGCATTTATTGGTTGTCTTAACTTGATTATAGAAGTAATGTATGTTCATGTAGAAAAGCTTAAACATACAGAGAAGTATGTATAAGAAAATAAGAGTAGTCCACAATTCTGTTACTCCAAGCTAACTACTATCTGTATAGTTGTGGGTTCCACTTTTTATACTTAACGAGATATCATGAGCATTTCCCTATATCACTAAATGTTCATCAAAAACATTAATTTTTTAGTGGCTGCATAGATTTCCATCTTTTGATTTCTCTAAGATTTGTGTACTCATTTCATTACTGCTAACATTTAAAATATTTCTAATTTTTTTTACTATTAAACATAATATGGAAATGACAACTCTCATATGTCAATCTGATTATATACTTAGAAGCAAGTCTTAGGAATAGAATTACTGAGCATAAATTCACATACATTTCAGGGCTATTTATGCATATTGCCACATTATACTCTGCCAATAGCATATAGGACTGCCCATCTCCCCAAGCCCTTGGCTCCTGAAGAGAGTGAGTCTAACATTTAACTTCACTTGCTATAGTTGTGTAGAACAATAATCGTAAACATACAATAGTAGAGACACAAATAATGTGGCAACAAGTCAGGGAAGGAAAGAGGAAGAAACAGTGATTATGGAGAAGAAAGCAGAGAGGAGGCAAGAGCACATACGATTTCACTTCATATTTTCTAGAACCTGACACACTGTCTAGCACAACGAAAGTGTTCATTGAGATTTTTGAACACAGGGATCCAGTTTCCAGCTTGCATCCTGACTGGTGAGGTGCTCTAAGTTAAGACACAAACAAAAATCCACCCTGGCCCTATCCTGTGAACCAAGCCAGTCCTGTCTAGAACTGAGCACTGAGTAAGCACTGAGTACACCTAAGTCACTCCAGGGCAACAGTGCTGGTTACGGGTACTTGCCCAGGGCCAGACTTAAACCACTGCACCCTGCTTTTATCTTCCTTGCTCCTCAATGCCTCTTCTTTAGCTCTTGGCGTCGGCATTTGGACCTTCACTGTGTTTGGGTCATTAGTTTGGACAACCCTTTGGGGTTTAGCATTGCAGTTTAAGAGCACGCGGTGGCTAGCCAAAACTACCTGAGTTTAAGTCCCAGCTCTCCCACTGCTAGTTGTATGACATCAGACCAGCTATTTAAATTCCTTGAGCTTCAATCTCCTCATACGTAATAGGCTAATCACAGTACACTGATGCTGTAATAAATTTCACAAACTGAGTGGCTTAAAACAACACATATTTGATATTGTGCAGTCAGAAGGTCAGAAGTCTGAAATGATCTTTACAGGGTCAATCAAGGTGTTTGACAGGGTGGCATTCCTTCCGGAGATACTAGGGGAAAGATCCCTTTCTTACCTTTTGCTGCTTCTAGAGGCTGGCTGCATCCCTTGGCTCATGACTGCTTCACTCCAACCTCTGCTTCATCTTCACATCGCCTCTGCCTCCCTCTTACAAGGGCACTCTGATTGACATTGGGACCACTTGACCAGTCCAGGATAATCTTCCCACCTCATAACTTAATCACATCTTGAAAGTCCATTTTGCCATGCAAAATAACACAATTATGAGTTCTGGGGATTGGGACAAGGACATCTTTGGGGAGACATTATTTTACCTATCTCACCACCTCACAAAGTTGTGAAATCACAAAAGACAATAAATAAATTATCTATGAAAATTGCCCAACACAGTGCCTGCCACATAAGAAATAGGAAATAAATCTTGGCTATAATTTTTACTAACACTCTTCCCCTCCTCCCTTCCTATTCTTCAGGCTGCAGACTCTCTTCATTTGGTTACTTTACCCAAACTCCTCCCCTTTCCTCCTTTCTGGGGAGGAATTATACAAACAAAAGAGGTATAGGGGAAACTGATGAGTTCTGTTTTGAATGTGTTGAGTTTGAAATGTTTGCAGAGCAAATATGGAAATATTTAGTAGGCAACTGGGAATATTGGCTCAGGAGAGATATTGGGACTAGATATAGATAGGTTTTGGAATCCTAGGTATAGTCGGGTTTACAGGATTTGGTGTAACAGATGAGAGAGGGCATATCAAAAACAAGAGCGAGAGATTAAAGATGGATTCTGGGAAAAATCAACATGTAAAGAGAAGGAGCAGGGAGAGGCATCTTGAAGGACACTGTAAACAAATGGATAGAGAGGTAGGAGAAGTTCAAGAGATGGTGCTTCTAAGGCTTATGTCGGAGAGGATTCCATTGAGGAGAGGTGTGGTAATAAACTCTGACATGGACCAGAGAGATGATGACTGAACTTGGCAAGTAAAGGCATCTTTAGGTAGAGTTTTTGCTGAGCAGTAAGTACATAAACCAGATTTTGGTTGTCATATATACTTGTTGCATGTTTCAGTGAGCTGCAGGATGGTGAGGAGTGGAGAGAGTGGGGGTTCATAAAACTATGGCTGCTAATAAAAAAAGAGATGAGGTGGCAGCTTAAGTGGTCATGAAGACTTACCTGTATGTATGGGTCCTGGTGACAGAGCCATTAAAAAGCCAATATTGTCAATATAAGCTTGGGGTGCTATTCATGGAGTGGATTTTTAGGAGGTACTGGGTGAAAGTTAGATGAAACACACAAGGGGCAGGTAAAGACAGATGAAGTGAGGGAAAAGTCTGAATATTGAGGGGAGCATTTTCAAGGAAGTTCCTACCCAATCGCCTCCTTTTCTGGTTTTTGTTTTTCCCTGTGAGGTTGAAGGTAAGGATGTCTCTTCAGAGTGCATGATTAACACTAGGATCCCATTACTTCACCATCAACATTCGTTGGCCACATGTATCATTCCTGAATCTTTTAATTGTTAGTAGCCTTCAACTTAACTTGACCTTAGACACCTATCCACTCATCCCTAAACCAGACCTTCACATCATTTTAAACCGCTTTCTCTCAAAGCTTAGTTTCTCAGATCCTTTCCTAATCATAATTCATACACTTTTCACCTATCTTGCTCCTTCTTTCCATTAAATTTCCTTTTTGCTGTCTCCTTGACCCTCTGTCTCTCAACCTTTCTCCTTTCCTTTGAATTAGTCTGCTTTTCTGGCAAGCTTACACTCTATATTTAGCTTTTTCATATTTCCACTCTTATATTTCTGTGAATGAATACAAAGGAGAAATTGGCATTTTTTTTCTTCCCCACATCTCTTTCATACAGAAAACACACAGTTTGAGAATGAATATCTGGATTGCAGCTGTTTGGGGAGGTTCATACTATCTGAAATAATTCTGGTCCTGGAAGACTAAATTCTGAGGCAATTCCCAGAGCTTGAATATGTTCCTGAGCCTTGTGGTTAGCAGGTGGAAATCAAATCCTGGTTCTGATTAAGAGCACACACTCCCATTCTCAACCTTAGACTTTCTGAAGGTTGACTTCTGTTTGTCTAATTTTTATTCAGTACTCTTCTCCATTGGAAGAACCAAATCACCTTCTAGCAGTTGAAAAGCATGGTATTATCTCACCGGGACTCAGTACTAAGTCAGCTCAGGGGGATGTGATTTATTTTGCACTCTGAAACACTACAGAGTTAGAGATCACAGTTGGTGCTAATCTGAAAAAAGAGAACTTCGTAAATTATTGATATTTATTTGCAAAACATGTTCAACATAACTCATATCATTTTCATATACTTTGTAAGATAAAAATGTTAGCTCCTATGTTGATAGCAATTAGGAGAATTCTTGAAAGGAGCATGATCTTTCATAATTTATATGGGCTGGGGGATATTATGGAAAACTAGACAAGTGTCAGTATATAAATCTTGTTTCTTTGTATGACCATGTACAGGTTACTACATCTCTCTGACTTCCTGTTTACTTAACTGTGCAATGGGAATAAACATACTTGCTGCATGTAATTCTTGCTGGGATTTCATAAAAGGGTGTTCTAGAGTACCTAGCCTAGCGAGTGCCTGCTGGTGCTCCTGGTGATGCCTGCTGTTTACTCATCACCACCCCCTTCGAAATCTGGGAACTGCATTCCCCCGGATCCCTTTCCCAGTGTGGTTCTGGGTTATAGTTTGTCAGTGAAAATCAGACATGGCAGTTTCTCAACGTGGCTTTTTGCAGACATCTCTGAGATCCTGCATTGCAGTTCCCGGGTCTACTTCGCCTAGAGGCTCATGACTTCCAGACCCTGCGGGTGTTCTGACTGTGGCGCCCATGCCAGTGCTTCAGAGAAGTGGTTTGGGATGAGCTCTGAGTCCTGCAGTTGCAGGTGCCCAGCGCTTTTTCCCCTCGACTTGAGATACCTGTGTTTTATTGACCCATCCTAGCTTGGTGCAGAACCAAAGACGTTCTATGAAAACCATCCTTAAAATTATGCAATTTACATTTGGAAATAATCTCACTGAAACATTCGCTCTTTGCTTTTTTTTTTTTGTTTTACAAGTTATTTTTGTTCTATAAGTCTCCAGTGTTCCAAACTTCTTTATTAATTATTAAGGCAGATTTTACAGCCTGTCAAAATGAGAATTTTATATTTGTTTATCCATTTCTGAAAATCATCAAACATCTAATATTGTGACTACTTCTAAAAATGGATGTTATTGGTATTTTATGAGCCTCTTTAATTAATCTGACAAAGTGAAATTTAGGACTCTTACCATTGCTAGTCTGTGTTATTATCCCAGTCTGCACCTCCCTTGATGATTTACTGAGGCTGGATCACCTGTTAAGAGGTTAACAATTAGTTTTTCATCTATTTCTCCACAAATTATTCTGTTGCATGCATATACCAAAGTTATAATTCATGAACAAGAGTTAATGATGTGGTCACTCAATATATTTTCTAACTGCATGGGTAATTTTTTGATATATTTTATTTAACAGTGTGAATATGTTATTTTCAGAAGTGTTTGCTACTATCCAATCTCCTTTCTGGATAATCTGGACAACTGGAGTCTCAAACCCCGGGTCAGGGAGGGGTTTGGAACTGAGGTAGGCATGGGACAGAGGGGAGCTGAAGGCTGATTTCTAGGCTGAGTTGGAAAGTAAGACAGAAAACGAAGATTTCAGAAATGAGTCAAGAGCAAGATGATAATGGCAGATGTTTGTTGAGCTCTTTCCTCATCTCAGCCCTTGTTCTAATCTTTACATACATTATTTATTTAATCCTCAATCCACAAACGTAGATGAGTACCCATTGTCTCAGCAGGGCACAGAAAGCACTCCAAAAAAGTATGATCACAAAGATAATTTAGTGAAGACACCATTTACCTGTGTGTGGACAGCATTATGAGAACCAATAGGGATGGCGAGGCACCAGAGCCTAGTGTAAGGGTGAGCTTCCTTAGGATGGAAGCAGAAAGAAAAGGAGCATTGTTGTTAGAGCCCAGTTGTTGTTAGCACCAAGGAGGACGAGCCACTGCCAAAGCTGGTCTTGGAGGCATAAGGCCACTATTAGATCTGCAGTGCTGAGAGGCAAGAGAGGATTAAGAAATATTCCAACCTCTCCTTTGCATGCTGGTCTCCCATTGGCTGGGCCCAAGCAAGTCTCAGGGATGCTGTCTATAGGGGGTTAGACTCCCAGGGCACAGAAGGAAGGATGATGGGCTTTGTTTGGGGTAAGGGCCAAACAGAGAATAACCAACACTATACTTCATTTTACAGATGGGAAATTGAAGCTCGGAGTTGTGACATACTTTCCTAAGGTCACATAGCTGTAAAGTGGGGGGTCCAGGATTCATGCATCCACACCTAGTTAGTCTGATCCCAAGCCTCTGGAAGATTCAGCAGGGAAGCAAATTGATAGGATAGACACATGCTGAAATCCTCTGGGTTAATTGTAGAAAAGGGGCATGATTCAGATGGTTGAAGTTATAGCTGAATTCTTGAAGAAGAGCAGTTATGTTCAGACAAACTTATTGAGAATTAATCCTTTTATATACAGGGTGGGCAAAAGTAGGTTTACAGTTGTATGTGAAACGGTCTATTTTTGTATTATTATTTATTCTTGCATTACATATTTTCCATATGAATGACTGTAAACCTACTTGTGCCCATCCCTGTACAGAATCCACTTCATTTTCAGGAAAATACATGTGCAAAGAAATGTTATAAAAGTATCTGTGGTTATGCACGCATGATGCCAAACATCCAGATGAAAAATAAAATTCACTTCATCTTTCTCAATATCCAAATTTTTGACAGCAAACCATTTGAATATATCAGTCAATTCACCAGCCAATTTTTATAACGATAACTAAGGTTTGGATAAGTCTGTAGTTTTAACAAATCTTTCATATGCATCATCTCATCTAAACTATATAATGATCTTGGTCTTTTAACATTTCAACTCCAATTTTATAGATGAAGAACGGGAGGCTCAGAAAAATAGCAAACGACTTGTCTGACCTCCAACAGCTAGTCTGTGGCAGCTCCAGGTCTCCAACGTCTGGTCTCCTGCCTGTAAGCCCCGCGTCGTTTTCCCTGGCTGAGAAGAATCGAGTGACAAAGCACAAGCCTCAGCACCTTACCCCCAAATTAGGGCAAGTGTTGTAAGAGGGAATATTAGTTTGCATCACCACCAAGGAAGAAGGTAACTCGAGAAAGGGATGAGTGTGTGGAGAGACAGAGACGGAGAAGGACAGAGCCAGAACAAGAAAAAAAGGGAGGGAAAAAATCAGTAAAAAGAGAAGTAAGTGGACAAGGCTGCAAGGCCATTCACTGACAATGAAATACAAGCCATTAAAAACCAAAGGAACATAAAGGAAAGAATAAACAAATGGGACTTCATCGAAATAAAAAGGTTCTGCACAGCTAAAGAAAACATCAGCAAAATGAAAAGGGAACCAACCGTATGGGAAAATATATTTGCCAATGATCCTTGGACAAAGGTTTGATCTCCAAAATATATGAAGAACTCACACGATTCCACTCCAAGAAGACAAACAACCCAATTAAAAAATGGATAAAGGACCTGAACAGACACTTCTTCAAGGAGGACAGACAGAGGGCCCAGAGACATATGAAAGGATACTCAGCATCACTAGCCATTAGACAGATGTATATTAAAACCACAATGAGATTCTACTTCACACTGGTCAGAATGGCCATCATAACCAAATCAACAAACAACAAGACCTGGTGAGGTTGTGGAGAAAAGAAAACCCTAGTGCACTGTTGGTGGGAATGCACCAACAGCCACTGTGGAAAACAGTATGGAATTTCCTCAGAAAACTAAAAATGGAACTGCCTTTTGACCCAGCAATTCTACTGCTGGATTATACCCTAAGAATCCTGAAACACCAATCCAAAAGAACCTATGCACCCCATTGTTCATAGCAGGACAATTTACAATAGCCAAGTGCTACAAGCAACCTAGGTGCCCATCAGTAAATGAGTGGATCAAAAAACTGTGGTACATTTACAAGATGGAATACTACACAGAAGAAAGAAAGAAGGAGGCCCTACCCTTCACAACAGCATAGATGGAACTGGAGAGCATTATGCTAAGCGAAATAAGCCAGGCAGTGAAAGACAAATACCATATGATCTCACCTGTAAGTGGAACCTAATCAACAAAACTAACAAGCAAGCAAGATATAACCAGAGACATTGAAATAAAGAACAAACTGATAGTAACCAGAGAGGATGGGCAGGGTATAATGGAGGAAAAAAGGGGAATGGTTGTCAAGGACCACGTGTAAAGGACCCATGGACAAAGCCAAAGAGGGGAAGGATAGAATCGTGTGGGAGGTGGGAGTGGGCTAAGGGGAGGGCATGGAAAATGGTGGCAGGAAAATGGAGACAACTATACATGAACAACAACTTAAAAAAAAAAAGGAAATCTGAAATTAAAAGATCTCTTATTACAAAAAAGCACTTCTGATACAAATCTGCTAGAGGGTCAGATGCAGACTTCGGTAAACTGCCATGTGAAGGGAACCAGAAAAGAGATGGTTTGGATGAAGTGGTCTGTTACAGGAGCACAGGGTCAAGCAAGAAAATGCCCTCCACTCACTGAAGGCAGACACCGAGTGTTTGACTCCTAGTAGGTGATTAGACTCACGACTAAGCTTAATTTGTATGAATTTTCCACTTTCCAAACAGCTATTAACATCATGTAGACATAAATGATAGCTGGGTATTTTTGTGAAATGAGCTTAAAATTATTGAAATAAAGGAAAGAGCTGGGGTCTCTGCCTCCCAGGTGCTACATCCTGTTTTAGCTCTTCTGATGGGATGCAAGGAAGAACAGTTAAATTTGCACGAGAGACCCCTAGGGGATCCATATTTAACCGTGCCTTGGTGGGGAGCAGCACAGTTGGGAGTACACTTCAGAGGCTGATGGCAGTATTTAATTATGCTGATGTTTCCCTGTGTTCCTTGTGCTCCCTGACTGGCGTGTTAATACCCTGCCAGGTGGATGTGTAGGAGGGCCGGTGACCGCACAGAAAGGAGTGGTTTTCCACCAACATTCTCATTGTAGTATTTAGCCTCATCAGGCAGAAGAGACGACTGATGAGAAATTAACACACAGACAATTATGTTATGAAATTAAATATTATGAAGTTAAAAAGGGAAAAAGTTTAGGGTTCTGCTGCATCTCTGGAGGTTATTACTCTCCGATATTCAATCTTGTGTTTAGGTTTTCACATACATGTTGGCAATTGAAAAGTTTCAGATAGCATTAATCATAGCTTGAGAGAAGGGAATCTGGGTATGTATATTCCATATTTTGCCATTCTTTAACATTTATCTTTAGATCAATGTATTTTTACTGTTTGTTTCTCAGTTTTCTAATGTCTAGTTTATTGTGATGTATGTGTCTTATTGGATCGTATGATGCCAATTAAAAATATCTACCCTGAAGGGTGGTTTCCTATTTTTTTTAATATAGCTGTTCTTATAGCACATACGCTTCTAGATGTTTTTCTTCCTTTCAGAGCCAAGATGTAATGTAAACATTTTAAGAACATTTAATTCTAGTACATATATTCTTTATTTGAAATTGGAATTGATTTTCATTTTGTGCTTTTAAAATAAATGTACTATTTCCAGAAATTTACGGGCCTTATGGTTGCTTGATTTCTCTTCTATATCATCTTCAGTTCATCAGCCCATCCCTGGTTTTATAATCGTTTTAGGACACAATGCATTTTTTCCACGTTGTTATGATTATGAAATCAGATGCCAGAGTGACATTTCTTTCTCCATCCTTAAACTCCCCAGTGTCTGAGGTGAAAGTAAAACTCTAATGGAAAACAGTTTTTATAAAAATATCCTTGGTAGTTCTTTTTAATCCCTTTAATGTGAACCATTTAATTCTTACATGCAGAATTATTGGAATATTAAAAACAAACATATACAAAATACTACAATACACTGTAAATAATACTATAATAATGATGCCAATACCAATTACTACTTTTTGAGGGCCATGACGGACTACCATTGTCCTCAAGGTCTGTTTCTCTTTTCTTTCCATAGTAATGCATTTTCTGGTTTTCAATCAATCACTGCCCAAGATAAAGATGACGTTTCCCAGCATCCAGCCTAGGCCATTTGGTGACCTTGGGAAAGGCAGCCACTCAGCACAGAGCAACAAGCTGTAAAGTCCCTGAGTTCCCAGCACAGCGAATGCCTTATAACCCCTGGCCTGACATCTTGAATACTGGAGAGACATAAACTTCTATCTTTTAACGTCATTGCTGTTTGGGAGTATTTCTGTTATTTGCAGCTCAATCTAACCCTACATATTATTACACGTGGTCCTCTGTCATAGGCACTTTACTGGTGCTTTACCTTTCTTAATTTTGATGACATCCCTAAGATAGAAGTATGATTATTTTCCTCATGTAACAGATGAGGAAATCAAGGCTGAGAGACGTTGAGTGACCTACCCGTGTGAAGTGAAACCAGCTCTGTCTCATTCATAGTGTCTGTGTTCTCCGCCACTCTGTCTCTACAGGGTTAGAAGGGACTAGGGGGCTGATGCCTCATTTTTATAGGTAAGGAAATCAAGGCTTAGAAATTGAATGTCATCTGCCAAAGGCCTCTTACCAATTCAGTAGCAGAGCTAGGACAGAAAGCTAGGTCTCCTGACTTGAGTGCTCTCTTCCTCACCACGCTGCCTCTGAACTACAATATACCAGCTTTTGTGAAAAGGTCCTTCCTCAGGCAGAGCAACTGTAAGCCTTAGAAACTTCAACAGTGAAAACCATTTTCCTGGCTTTCTGTGTCTTCCTATCACCTGCACCATCTGCTTTATTCTCCTTTGACCAATTGTTACCTGTAGCAACATTTCCACTAACAAAGCCACTACTTCCCTCCACTGCCACGTGCCTGGAGCCAGCCCAGTGACCCAGCATTTCCTTGGTCCTTCCAGGACCATATTTCCCATGGCTGGATCTTCTATTCTCTGACTTCTGTTGGGCATCCACTCTGCTTGTTGTGCCTGGTGCTGAACCCCAATATGCTCTCATCTCCTCAGTGGTCCCCAGCTTGCTACTTAGTGCCACATTGTCTTGCTCCTGACCCAGATAGAATGAGGATTTCAGGGAAGATGAAGAAGAGAACCAAAAGCAGCAGCAATGAAAGTATTACTGTTCTTACATAATTTTATTTAATAGTTTTCCAGCACTTCAGTCCGATAATGATGGAGTGATTGTATCTATCACCCAAGTTGGGACCCTTTTGAAAGAACAATAGAAAACCAGGATGTATGGTCACTTGTGGCAATGAGGATGGTGATGATGACGATGGATGATAATGATGATGCTATGTAACGGTGGTTATATATTATCCTTCTGCCAGGCACTGTTCTCAGGGAAAGGAAGATGGAATGATTCTACATTCCAACTCCTAGATCCAGTTGAGAAAACATGTTCCCTACGCGGTGCTCTTAAGAAGGAGTATAGTAAATGCCTCATTTAATAACATCCTCCGTTTTGAAAGTTGCTTCTTCTCTCCACCCTTGAGCAGGTTCAGTATTTGATGAAACTAATGAAAGTGGGTGGACCCTGTCTTGCCCCTTCTCTTTTCTGGGATGCACTACAGATATGACTGACTTTCAAGGAAACTTGTTTGTCATTTGCTGATTTTTTAGAGTTAATTTCTAACTTCTTTCACTGATAAACTAAGAAAAGTATTGCAGGTACACGCAGATATTTCAATTAGTCTGGGGTGGCAGGTGAGGAATCTTAGGCATCCCAGGTAAGCCCCTCGCCAGAGATCACCCAGGGAGCTCCTGGGAGAGTCAGAGTTTGAGCTCAGGCAGCCTGGACCAAGTTCGCTCTTAGCCACACCACATATTCCTCCGCCAGGGGCTCTCGGATCATCCTCGCAGTAGCTCTGGGAAACATGCTACTGTTCACAGTTTTTCCTATGCTGTTTTGAAAAAAATGCAAAGACAGCATAAAGTTCATTAAAGAACAGCATAATGAACACTTGTATGCCCTAACTCAAACACACCAATTGTTGAAATTGTGCCACATTTACTTTCTGTCTGTCTCTCTTTCCGTATGCATGTGTGTGTTTAATTTTTTTCAGAAACTACAGAAAGTGGCAGACATCATTCCACTTTGCCCATAAATACTTCAGCATGTACCTCCTCAGGACAGGGATCATCTTCTAAATAGCCAAAGCATCACTACCTTACCCAAGGAATTTAATATTGATGTCATGGTGCTACTTATGGCTGACCACATTTAAATTTTCTCAACCATCCTAACAATGTTCTTTATGGCTACATTTTTAAAATCCTGGATCTAATCGAAGACCATGCTCTGCATTTAGTTGTCATTTATAAATTCTCCTTTATACATTCTATTTTTGTTTTTCATATACAGACCAAAAAAAGAAAAAAAGGCTTAGAGTAAGTAGCAGACACTGCTGATGCCCTCCTCATATCCCCAGGCCTCACCCGGAGCTACAGCAGCACCTGCAGCTGCTGTGGCCATTTCCAACAAAAAGACAGCTTCTCGCCTCGGGTGCCGTGGTCTCAAGGCCATGCAGCTTTCTGCAGAACCAAGGGAGCTTGCTCAGCCTGCTAGTAGGGCAGCCTGGAAGAGCTGAGTATTTCATCAGTTTCAGGGACAACTTTCAATCAATGAAGTTCACCATATGATCCAGCAACTCCACCTCTAGTTATATATCCAGAGAGAGAGAGAAGAAAGAAAACAGCATACTGAAGGGAGAAATAGGCACGCCCATGTTCACTGCAGCATCATTGACAACAGGGATTTAGGTTAAGGAAACAAATGAAGTGCTTGTCAGTGGATGAATGAATAAAGAAAATGTGATTTTATATAATGGAATATTATTGGCCATGAGAAAGAAGAAAATCCTTGTCATTTGCAACATGGATGGATCTTGAGGACAATATGCTAAATGAGATGTCATAGAGAGAAAAATGCTGTATGATATCACTTAAATGTGGAATCTAAAAAAATCCAAACCGATAAACGCAGAGAGCGAAATGGTGGTTACAGGGGCTGGGAGGTGGGAAAATAGAAGAAATATTGTTTAGGGGTGGAACTAGTAGACAAATGTGTGCTGGGGACCTATCGCGCAGTACAGTGAATACAGACACCAGTGCTGTGTGGTATCATCAAACTTGCTAAGAGCCTGGACCTTGATTCCCACAACAACAACAACAAAATGATAATTATGTGATAGAGGTGCTACTGCTACTGCTACAATCATATTACAGTATGTAAATTATCAGGTCAACTTGTAACCTTACCGTATTGTACGGTATTACATGTGAAATATATTTAAATTAAAAATATAAGTTCACAAGTTGGTGCATGAATAATAGCCCACCTCCCCATGGCAGAACGATCCTGCGGCCTGCTCCTCATCCCACCCTGTGGGCGTGGAGGACCTCCTGCACTGCTGGCTCCCCCAACCACAACTGGCCAATAGCACAGGGCGGGGAGCTTTTTCCACTTTCCTGTGCTTCTCCTTCCACTCACTCACTTGTGATTCTTGGGATTACCGCCCTCCTCCCCACAAATAAATGACCTGCACCCAAGTCCTTGTTTAAGGGTCCGCTTTGTGGGGAACTCAAACTAAGTTGTCCACCAGGATGCAGCTAAGTGGTGACAAAGCCAGGGTATGGTCCCAGACAGCCCAGCCGCAGGGCTGAGGCTCTTACCCCCAACCCAAACAGCATTTTACACACAAATAAACTTCCCTAGAAGGGTCAAGTCACACTTGCCTCGGGTCTCACAGTCACTAAATGAGGGCTGAAATGGAAATGCAAACTCATATCTCACTCATTGCAAAACTCTTAACGGTAACACCCTATAAGCTCAATGGAGCCTCAATAATGTGGAACCTGATCACAAGGACAGCAGGATCACTTGATCACTTGATCACTAGATCACTTTTCTTCTTCAAACACCAAATTATAATTTTTAATGTTTTACTAAGGTAAAGAATTTCTTTATTGTAATCTATGAATCAACAACTGTTCATCAAACTATGGTTGAGCTTAAAGAGCTGCGCTGGGTTGGGGTGTCATCTAGTTCCTACCCTCAAGGAAATTACAGTGTAGTGATTGTAATCTATTCTTGCATTAACAACATTCATAATAATCTCTCTTTCTCTCACACACACATTCATACACACGTACTCACACAGACACATACAAACTTCTATCAACACAGAGGATTTGTCATTTCCTTCTCTTCCCCCCAAGAGTTCTCATAAAATCTCTTGCTATGCCACATCTCACACTTCATTGTAGCGGCCTGTCTGTGGGTCTGTGTCTCCCACTAGACTCGGAGATTCTCAAGGGCAGGGGTTCTGTTTTATCCTCAGCACCCAGCATTGGCTTTAGCAAACAGCTAATAATCTATCAATGTCTTCCACATGGTCAGGGACTGTGCTAAGCATATTAAGTGAGTCATCTCATTTCATTTTCAAAATAAGTCTATGAGGCAACACCTATTCTTTAGTAGAGCCTGGGGTGTGGCAGGGAGCTAAACAATTTCCCTAAAGTCACACAAATAGTAAATGAAGGAGACAGGATTCAGTTCTAAAATTCGGCATAGCCTGTTGTCCTTTTCTACACTATGCAGCCCTATTACTTTGCTCTTCTAAACCAAAAGATCACGGAAAAAGGTTCTGATCACTTTAAAACTGTGCAAAATATCGTCACTGCCAAGCCTCTCAATGTGAGCTGCATCCCCCAGCAGATGAGACAGCTGCCTTGTCTCAATTAACCTTTACTGAGATCAACTTGGGTTGACATTAGCTCCCTAAGCACCTCTTCAATCACTCGTTCATTCATTCATGCATTCATAGGTTTTCATTTCAAATCGCTCCTTTGTGAACCAAGTTAGGAAATTCTCATTTTCACACATCACCTATTTTGATGGATTCTGTTCAGTTATTTTCTATTTTCATGATTGACCAGCAGCCGTTTATACATTTTTCCAGCCATCATCTCCTTTGCAGCAATGGGCCTTCGACCTGTGATTGCTTTCAAGGAGGCATATTACCAGTAGTTGTTGTGGGTTGTGTGTTTGTGTTTTTATTTTTATTTTTATACTGTGATTCCCTGGTAGCTTCAGTTTTCAAATGAAATTGAGCAAGTTGAGTATCTGTCACTTCTGAATCTGTGAAATCTTGGGATATATATGCATAGACTTAGATATGGGATTTAGATAATATACTGGGATTTAGGTATACTTGTGTATATCATGTACATCTGTAGGTGATATAGATAGATATAGACATAGACACAGATATAGACATAGAGATAGAGATAGAGATAAATTTTAGATAGGTCGTCTGCATCCTTTGAAAGCCATGATATCAAACTTTCAGCACCTTTGTTAGTGCTGTTGGAGGAAGTTGTAGCCATTGACCTGGAGGGTGGAATGTCAGCCACAGACATTTCCTACAGGGTGCCCTAGATGGCTTTTGTAAATAAAGTTTTAATGGAATACAACCACACCTATTAAATTATGTATTGTCTACAGCCGCTTTTGTGATACAATGGTAGAGCTGAGTAGTTGCAACAAGAGAATGTACCGTTGGCAAAACCTAAAATAATGTATATCTGGTTCTTTACAGAAAAAGTTTGAAATAGAGAAAAGGGCATGGTTATAAGGTTTCTGTTTGAATCCTGAGTCTGGCACTTAATAACTGGGAGCACTTGGCTAAATTGTAATTTTTCTGAACTCTGGTTTTCTGATTTATAAAATTATGTTAGTAATGAATGAGAATATATGAGATCTATCTGGAAAAAGTCCAGCCATTGTGAATATAACAAGAATGATTTGTGTGACATCAACGTAACCTAGCAAGGAGAGCAGACTGGAATGCACACAGGTGAACAATGACCACTTCACTGTACTAGTCAGTGGGGATGGTAGACGCCTCTGAGTGAGCATGTGTACTGTGTGGACATCACATTCAAAATGACTGAGCGAGTGGAGCAATGAATCTGCGTTAAATTTTGTGGTAAGCTTGAACATTCCTCTGCAGAAACTTTGGATGATTCAGAAGGCCACACCTATGAGCAACTGGTGATTGGCAGCTTCATCACAACAACATGTATGTTCATGCATCATGTTTCTTGCAGAGTTTTTTTAGCAAAACATCAAGTAACCCAGGTGACTCAGCCCCCACTACAGCCCAGATTTGGTGCCCTGTGACTTGTGGCTTTTCCCAAAACTACAATCACCTTCGAAAGGGAAGAGATTTCAGGCCATTGATGAGATTCAAGAAAATACAATGGGACAGCTGATGACAATTAGGAGAACTGTGTGAGGTCCCAAGGTGCCTACATTGAAGGAGACTGAGGTGTCATTGTCCTATGTACAGTGTTTCTCGTATCTTGTATCTTCTTCAATAAATGTCTCTATTTTTCATATTACATGGCTGGATACCTTGTGAACAGACATTATATAATGAAAAAACTTTGTAATCTGTAAACTTTTATCTAAATTTTAGCTGTTTGTGAGAAGAATAGCAACTATATTAGTTAGCTATTGCTGCATAACAAGCTACCCCAAAAATTCAGTGGCTAAATATAACAATAATTTATTACTTTCCACCACCTGTAGGTCAGCTGGGTGTTGCCTAATCTTGACAAGGCTCAACTGAGCAGATTTTCTGGTCTCTACTGGACTCAGCTACACACTTGGTGGCTGAATGAGGGTGGTTTTGCTGTGCTTACCTCTTACCCTCTTCCTGAGACCAGTGGACTAGCGTAGGCAATGTCATTGCATGGTGACAGCAGAGGTGCAGGAGATCAAGTCCAGTTACGTAAGCACTGTTGAAGACTCTCTATGCATCGTTACTGCAAATATCCCACTGAGAAAGTTCACACGGGCAAGGTCAGAAGCAGGGAATTATGCCCCAGGCATAGCAGAATACCACTGCAAAGTCACCTGGCAAATCCTGTAGCTACAGGGAGTAGTGAAGACTTGAGGTTACTCAGACAATGTACTAAAACGTTTTTTGAACAAACAAACAAACAAACAAACAAACAAGCATTCTCAAATTGTAATGATGAGAGTGAAAATCAGTACACATTATTTGGACTGCAATTTGGCAGCACATAAGAAAAATATTATATTGGGTTGGCCAAATTTTGTTTGGTTTTTCTGTATTATGGCTCTAGTGGCACTTAGCATCTTTAACTTCATTTGAAACAATTTTGTTAAATTGTATTGTGACAGCTGTCATACCAGTGTGCATTAAAAAACATCAAAATCGTTGAATTTTCATGTAGACATTTTAATATTGAAGATGGAAGAAAATTAGCAACATTTTCAGCATATTATGCTTTATTATTTCAAGAAAGGTAAAAATGCTGCTGAAATGCAACAAAAAAAGATTCGTGCAGTATATGAAGAAGGTGCGTGACTGATTAAATGGTTCAAAAGTGGTTTATGAAGTTTCATGCTGGAGATCTCTCATTGTGCGATGCTCCATAGCTGGGTAGACCAGTTGAAGTTAATAGTGATCAAATCATGACATTATTTGAGAACAACCAACATTATATAATACAGAAGATAGCCAACATGCTCAAAATATCCAAATCAATAAAGCTATTGGTGAAAATGAAAAATTCGTCTTTTATTTTAAGGGAAAAACTAAACAGATTTTTTGGCCAACTCAATATATGGGTATGGCTTTGATTGAGCTGTCGCATTTCTAAATTTATCCTAGGTGAATCATAGATGCATACAAAGGTTTACCATAGGGGACTGTTCTGCATGGCATGGGAAATGTAGCTCAGCCCCCACTCGGAAAGGCCAGTAGGGAGCGAGGTCTGGCACACAGGACCCACACCCAGGGGTAGGTTCTCCTGTGGGGAATCAGGCCTGCATTATACCTAGGCTGCTATGAGACTTGCTTTTGCTAAAACCCCCTCACCCTGGATTGAGGCAGCAAATGCTTACTGCATATCTCTAAAGTAACTTCCTAAGATCTGTGCTAAACTTCCCAAGTATGCAGTGTAACCAGTTCAACCACTTTTCCCCTTGATCTATAACATCCTTCCCTTTGAAGTAATCAGCAACTTCCTCTCCTTTGTTATCTGTAAAAGGTAAACACCTGAAGCAAACCTGTGCATAGTAAATGAGGACCATCCTCAGTGCAATGTACCCAGAAGAACAATAAAGGCCTGTCCAGGCAGGGGTCGGGGCCCTCTCTCACTCAGAGAGTGGCCATTCCATCCCTTTTTCTCCACAGGAATTCTGTAGTCCCTGTGAATTTGTCTCTTGAAGCCACAACACACAGACCCTGCTGGCCAGGGTCCGCATCACTTTACCAATAAAAACGCTTGCTACAACATTGCTGATAAGGATAAAAAACTAAAAACAAATGTTCAAAAATTGAGGCATGGTAACTATGGCCCATCCACATGATGGAATAATATGGAACTATTAAAAATGAGGATAAAGAAGAATAATGCAGATAAAAACTATGCACAATCTACTGCTTAGTTAAAAAGTTCATAAAATAGTTTCTACAACATATTCATATTTTATTAAAAATGTATATATATGCTAAGTGTTAACAGTGCTATCTGAATATTAAGACTAGTATTGAATTTTATTTTTTTACATGTCAGTTTTTGGATAGTTTAAATTTTCCAAAATGACCACATCTTACTTTTTTAACTGAAAATTGTTTTAAACAAAATAGAGTAAATTATCTTTTTTTTTTAATGTGGGAAAAGAGGATTGTAGTAGCAAGCATGTATGCCCTGGATTGCTGATTCTTAATTTCCATTTTCTTCTTTGTCGTCCCAGAGGCATTGTAAGATAATATGCGCTTCACCTATTGATTGAAAATAGACTTTATTTCAAATGAGTAACTTATTGGACAGGGATCATTTACAGCTATGTAGCTATTCATCAGTTGTACCACTCTTGTTTATTTATTGTGAAGTAAAACTATGATTATTCTGTATCTCTGTCTAAACATTTTTTACATATACTATTCTCTTACTACTTGGAAAAAACCCATGTTTTAACTTTGAAACACCTAAGAGAAGGTAGAGTGCAGTGGCACTGTGAGTTTTTTGTAATACAAAAGTATTTAAAAATAGTATAATTGCCCTGGTTTAACATATTAGGGAAAAAAACTAGATTCAGACAACATATGGGACTGACCTGCATTCTTTTCCGCTTGGCCTTTGATCTACTCTTATATTTTCGGTTTTTGTATAATATTTGTTAAAGTTCCAGCTGTGGAGGAGGATCCTGCCCTCTCCATAACTATGTCTGGTCAGTAGAAATGTGTCCACAAAGCATTACTTCTATTTTCAGATGAAGACGGCTCATTAATATCTACAGACAGAACCGGGCACTACATTATGTGTTAAGAATACATAGAAAAATAAGGCAATGCTTAGCCTACATATTTCAGAACACATAGCCTACTTATTTCAGAACAAAATAAAATAATAATAACAACAATAATAATAAAATAACAAATCTGATCATTGCAAATATCATATGATTGGCCAAAAAAATGGTTTAGTCACAAACATTCAAAGACATGAAGTACATATGTTTCAGGGTCTGCCACCAGGGACCACATCCCGCCAATATTCAGGGGAATGCTTACTTCAATAACATTAGTGCACACTGAAAATTACAAAAATGTGCTTGTCACTTATATAATAATTATAAGCTGTTTAACAGAAAACATCTTTAGGGGAATGGTGAAATAAATTGTGGGATCACTATACACAGCTATATAGTAATGAAAATGAGTGAACTCGATTAGCAGATATCAACAAGGATGCACCCACCAAAAATAATGTTGAACAAAGTAGCAAGTTGCAAAACTATACCTATAGTACCCTTAAATGACTCTATTTCTATAAATCTTAATAATATGGAAAATAATAGTAAATATTGCTTGGAGATACACATATAATGTGTAAAGTATGTCTATATACTGGCTGTTCACTCTCTATACATTAGTTGGACATTAGGAATGATAAAAATCCCAAATTCAGCCAAGGGGTATTGCTGAGGGTAAAGGGTAGAATGTATTTTAGGAAGAGTTTATAGAGGGCTTCAAATGTATTGACAATATAATTCTTTAGTTGGATGATGAGATGGAATTTATTATACTGTTTTTACAGCATTTTGTATGTTTCAAATATGTTGTAATAGAATTTTAAAAAATGCTCTGGAAGGTCCTGGTAGATGCTCCTAGATGGAAGTGTGATCTATATGAAAGAAAATATTTCCATCAATAGTAGCTACAACAGTGACAAATAGATTGAACAGGATTTACAGCAGCGTGTTAAGGTAGAATGCATTAACGTAAGAACTTGAACAGTTTTTAAGAGTATGAACTCCGCGTGACTGTGCAGAGCCAAGACGTTTTGTCCATCTCAGAACTCATTGCTCTTGACATAAAGATTTGTACCTGAGGCCCTGAATTTCAAGAAACTGCTTACGAAATGTTGGGGAAAGTTTCCATGCCTGAGAATTTGGTGCTGTTAATCTTCTGCCACATTTGTGCTAGCTCCATTAGACCATTTCAGGTCTTGTCTGTTTTTATTACTTGTTATATTTCTAGTAAAGTTAAAGCTTTTAACACTGCTTGGGTGCCTATGAAGTTGATGAATTCCTCCACTACTGATGGTGTCTCATGCTGATCCTCTAATGGGTGCATTGAAATATAATCTGCTGGGTTATTTTCTTTCCCTGGCCCGTGCACAGTTTTATAATCATAGCCATGTAGATATTGTAAACCCCATCACTCAGAGCACATTGCCTCCATGAACTGTGAACTGCCAAATATTGTCATGAGTGCCTGATGATCTGTTACTACATAAATGCAGAGCCATAAATGAGCAAGAGTCTATGAAAACCAGGAGGGCTGGCAGGCCTCTGTCAAACCCCTAATGTAGCCGTGACCTTCTGAAAATGGGTGTTGCCTAGAAGAAAGTCAGAGCACTTTCACCTGGGTTGGAATGTAAACTATATTTTCATAGTTTCGAGAAAACCTTCATAAATCTGGTGGCAGCATCTTTTTATTTTAACTGTTAGATAATGGCCTATAAGTTTGGATATAGCAAAGCATGCAAGAACTATTACTTTAATGTTCATTTGTCAAGTGGCTGGGAACACACAAAATTATTTTACATGCTTGATATTATAACAGTCTCCCAGTCAACATGACAGCACAAAAGCCAGATTTCTGACCGGGTCCCAAATTCTAATTTCTTGGCTGGACCAGTGTGGTTCAGTGAATTGAGCATCATCTCACAAAGCAAAGGATGACTGGTTTAGATTCCCCATCAGGGCACAAGCCTGGGTTGTGGGTTTGGTTCCCAGGTCAGGGTGCATGCAGGAGGCAACCAATCGATATTTCTCTCCTTTTCTGTCTCCCTCCCTTCCCCTCTCTCTAGAGATAAATAGATAAATAAATCTTATTTAAAAAAATTCTAACTTCTTGAGAAACTGAGATGTGTGTGGTCTTGGTGTCTGCACCTGTAAAATGGAGTCTCTCCAACTGTAAAATGAAGATAATAGTTTCTGGTCTTGGGGTATTGTAAAGATTAGGTCATATTCAAAAGGAACTTTGATAATACAAATTCCTGAATTTTCAGTAAAGTGAGGAAAACAAGTAATAGGATACCTAAATTTTGGTTTTTCTTTTTGATACTGTAAAGCTCAATAAAAACTATAGTATTTCCTTTCTATACCCCAGTAAGTCATCTTGCACACCACCTGGGGGTATGTGCACACACTTGTTTAATTCAAGAGGAATGTCTATTCCACAATTAGCATCACTCTGATCTTTCTCCTTGCAAGATCATCACACTCCTTACAAGATCTAACTTATGATGGAGAGCCATGTGGACCTCCATCTGGGTCAGGTATAAGATGAGCAGCACCATTCTAAAATAATTACTCTTTGATCGCCCTTTTTAAAATGTTTTCTTCTAATCCACATATTTCTCCCCAATTGAAGTGATGGGAATTAGAGAGTGAGCCAGGAGCGGGGCTGTTTAAGGTCATCTACCTCACATTCAATGCAGCAAGATAGAAATAAGTCAAAAATTGCATAAATGAGGCAGAAAGCAAGAGTAGGCAGAAGTAAGATTTAACCTATAAACTTGTTGGAAATGGGCCACAAATCTGGTGCTGAGCTTTCTTGCAGCCAAATGAAAATGGAAATGCAATTGCCCATAAACTTCACAGTGATCACAAGTTAAATATTAATCTGTTGCTCAGGCAATAGCTCAAGTATTCCTATAATTTGACCAGAATAATTTTTTTTCCATAGGACTTTTATGTCACAAGGGACTTAGAGTTGTGCCTCATTTTTTCTTACCTAAGAAGAGGGGGCTGGTCTGGATCATTTCGTTGGTTCCTTCTAGCTCTTGTGCTCTGCTATTTTGCTTTATTATTATGTTAACTTTTTGTTTGTCTTATATTATCTGACAAGAAATGAACTGTGGACATATTCTTCTGATCCTATTGTTTAGTTGTGTAGAATTTGGCAGAGCTAAGTGTGAGGTACAAAATGGAAAGCTCTCTCCTTAAAGATTAATGTAGGTCTTTGTAAAGGCTCTTTGTATTCTATACTCAGGGTTTGGAGCCAGTAAAGAACTTTTTATGTCAAAATACTACATCTTCAATCATCATTATCTTTGTGAATAATCACCATTCATGATATAAATGAGCCACTTTGCTCATTGTTGGTTGATATAGCAATTTGCTGAGTGAGTGGCTTTAGGTAGAATAGCTTCGATAGTTTTTTTAATTAATACGTTTTATTTTTAAAGCAGTTTCAGGTATACAGAACATTTGCAGATTGTACTCTGAAAGTTCCCACATACTCCCTCATCCCTCACTCAATTTCAATCATTATTAACATAATATGTTAGCACAGTGCATTCGTTATAATTGATGAGCCATTACGGTCATTAAAGTCCATAGTTTACATTAGAGTTCACCCTTTATGTTTGCATTCAGGTTCGACCTATGGGTTTAGTCAAATGCAAAAATGTCACGTATCTACCATGGCAATATCATACAGGACAGTTTCACTGTCCTAGATTTAAGTGGGATAACTACAGTAGTTATTTTATCACCTTACAATACCTTATGTAAGGCTACATCATTCATGTTCAAAGATAAAAATTATATAGTGCATAAGTGTCCCCCAAATATGGCCAAATATTTTAATTTAACATAGAGCCAGCATTTCTTTCCTAATTTAGGATATTTATTTTGTGGGGGTTCATTTTCATTTTTCATAAATATTTTTAAAACTTGAAAAGTTGCCTGAAGTTCTTAATCCTATCATCAATTTATTATTCCAAAAGAGCACATGGTGGTTACCACAACACTCTGATGTTACAAGAAGATGTCAAATTATATATTCAAGTGGTAGCACCTAAACAGTACTTTGTAGGGAGCATTGCACTCTTCTAAATATTTGATGAAGTCAGTGGAATGATTTAGTTCTCCAAGTTTTTAAGAGTTGTGGATTTACACTCAGTAGGAAGGATTTCTATCCCAGAAACAGGGAAACATGCTATTCTTACATTACTTCACCATTTGTCCTTGGAAATCCTGCCTGTGTAAGAAAAGGACCTACTGCCCAGATACCCAGACACCCACACATGACTTTTATTTCGTGTTCATGTGGCCCTGATGTTTCTGAGATCCCAGGCATGGTGGGCATCTGTGACAATCAGACAAGTTTTCACCTTTAGTCAGTGAGCATATACCCTGAGTGAACACATCCATATGAGGGAGAGAGAGACAGAGAGAGAGACAGAGATTTATATTTACTTACATGTGATTCTTCAATCACTCAACAAATATTTATGGAGTCCTTACTATGTGCTGGGTATTGGGCTAGATATAAGAACAAAAAAGGCTACTGAGGAGATAGACAATAAGCAAGTAAAAGACCAAGTAAATGTGCGTGAACATGTATTTTAGAACACAAGTGTAGTTAAACCCTCTCAGTTTACAACTAAGTTGAAGCTAAGGAAGGACAAAGGTCAATGATAACACTAAATGGTAGAGCCTGGAGTAGAACTGACTTTTAGTTAAGCACTTTCCAGTCTCCCCTTTTATTTTTGCTTAAACAGCATTGCATTGTTTTGATAAATCGAAACATCTGTAGTACTTTTATTTGTGTCAGCTATATTCCTTGGGATAGTAAGAGGAGAAGGAAAGTGTCTACAGAATTCTAGTGAAATTTAATTGCCTTGGGTAAACTTTAAGCTAAAATTGTTAGCTGAAAGACATCCATAAAGAGGTATGAAAACACAAGAGTACTGTTGTTGCTTTTGTCCAACTTTGTTACCGATTAGAATTTCATCACTGCAGTTAAAGGCATTGGGGATATGTTGAATTACTTTTTTGATTGTATCTTAAAAATTTTTCAACAGCTGAGTTTATTTTAGACATTAATCTTTGAGGCTGTCTCAAGAAAATACAAAATAAAGTGTTTTTCAAATAATAAGATCTTGTAACAAGTTCTGAGGGTCACCTCCGTTCAAATATGGCTCAAAAAAGACAGATGAACCCTGGAGCAATTGAACTGTATCTGGTAAAATTGACCAGATGATAGATGTATCTCCTTCTTCCTATCTCTTGATCTGAGTGATTCTCTCCAATGCAAATTCTGACCTACCTCTTTCATTCAGTTCAAGAAGAAAAAGTATAAAAGATATATTAGTACATGATGCTGGATCAGTCACTGTCTTGATTTTATCTCTGCATTTTCCATTCTGTTAAATTAGATTCTTCATTTTTCTTAAGGTTTCATGTTTCTTCATTTTATCATGCAGCATCAATAATTTCTCTACATTTGCAGCTAAGTCAGGTGTAGAATACATCAACTATGTTTTTAACGGCACACATGAAATTGCACTCTAATATCCCAAAGGCAGAAGACTAATTCTATTAAATTACAAATAAATGTGGAACATTCAAAGATGCTGGAATTACAACAAATGGTATGTTGTCTAACATATGGAAAAGAATGTTTTCTCAATAGCTAAAAATTGCTTGTATTGTCTGAATCTCTTAAAGGAGTTTTAAGTTGTGTTTAAAGTAAGGCAATAGAGTGGAACACACATTTGAAAGGAAATATTACATTATATACTAACCATGTTCTGGGAAAATTTTTCTCCTTGCAGGTGTCCTGCTTCTGATAATTTGCCGTGACCCATGGTCCATCTGAACCTGAGAAATAATGAGTTTAAAAGATCTCAAATTAACATCTCTTTGCCCTTTATAGTTTACAGCAGTGCTTTCATATAATTAGATCATTTTGATCCTATTTATGACCACACGAGGAATATGACTCTCAATACCTTACCTATTATACCTATGGTCCTTTATCCCCAGGGTGCTGAGTAGGAAGAAAACTAACACTATTAAATGCCTCCTATAAGACTCATTGCTTAGAGTTCTTCTTCAAATTCTTTTTATGTCTTTTTTGTAACCAGAAGATGTAAATATTCAGAACATGAAGCATTTCCTATTTTAATCAATAACCACAAATTGGGAAGTAATGAGAAAAGGAGCAGGAGGAAAATGAAGTAAACCTCCAGATATCGAGGAAAAGGTAAAAGCAAAGTAACTCTAATTGTGGAGAATATTAATGTTTCCTAACACATGCCTGGGGATATCACTGCTCAAAGCCTTCCTTCTCTCCTGGCCCCATTCACAGAGCACAGCAATCTGTTTGTATGCTTGCACAGATAACCAAACCATAATGCTTGCAGCAAACATTGTCACTGAGAATACCTTGCCTGCATGCTCAACCAGGGGCCCCTCACTGACAGCTCCCTTCTGGGAAACTGCATCTCCTGGCCTGTGGGAATCTGCTGCTCCCCCGAGGTGGAGCCAGTGCATGGGGCTCATTGGAAATGCTGGGCAGTTATGTCCCCAGGAGCGACCCTCAGCCTGGGAGAGATGGGCTGAGGAGGATGTGTTTAGTTGGGTTATCAGAGAAGCAGATGCTAAGAGGGAATTCAACAGGGAAATGCCCTGTGAAAGGAAATAGGGAGGGAGCCAAGAAAACTGGGGAGAACTGTGAGACCAGGATGCCAGTCTGACCTGAGGAAGTCTGTTGAGCAGGAATTTGGTCATGCATCCCACATGACAGGAGCAGGGGTGTCAGGAAGTTCTCCAGCCGAAGTCTCCAAGAAAGGAGTCACATGTCTCTCAGGAATGTATCTGCCCCAGTAACCCCACCACACCAAGTCGTTGGTGGGAGCAGCCCGTGGGAGGAGCAGCCTCAACACACACGTGGCCAGGAATTTCGGTGCGTGAGTGCTGGGTCCTCAGCCAATGAGCAACCTAAGGAGCTGGTCTGCCTGGTGCATTCTCATTGGCTCCTGCAGTGGATTAACAAACAGCTCTGGGAGGGGACAATTTTGAGGTGTGTCCCACCCAGTTAGTTCCTTGATGGGTGTGCAGCAGGATCAGTCCCAGCTGTTCATTGCAGAAACCCATATTTTGGGGTTCTCCTCCCTTTCTTATCTCACTTCTCCACTTTCTCACCATGCTTCTAGGGGTCACCTCCCAAATAAACTACTAGCACCTAGATCTTTGTCTCAGGGTTGGCTTTTGGAGAAACACAAACTAAGACAATGCTTTTTACTTATTCTTTTTTATGCCACTTTATTGAGATATGACTGGCATGATAAAACCTATACATATTTCACCATATAACACCTGAGTTTGGGTATAAGTATACACATGAAATCATCATCACCATCAAGGCCATAATCATATCCAGTATTCCTCAAAGTTGCCTCTCATACCTTCCTTTAATATTATTATTTTCTTTCTGTGGTAAGAACACTTAACATAAGATCTACCCTCTCAGCACATATTAAGCATGCAATATCATATTGTTAGCTGCAGGCATTATACTATATATCGACAGTAGACCTTCAGAATGTACTTATCTTGCAAACTGAAACTTTATATGTTTGATCATCAACCCCCCTCACCTCTGCAACCTCCCTTTCACTCTCTGCTTCTATGAGTTTGACTATTTCGCATTCCACATATAAGTGAGATCATTCAATATTTGTCCTTCTGCGATGGCTTATTTCATTTAGCACACATCCTCCAGCTCCATCCATGTTGCTGCAAATGAAAGATGTTCCTTCTTCTACAGGCTGAACACTGTCCCACTGTGTAATGTAACACCTTTTCTTTATCCATTCCTCCGTAAACGGACACATGGTTTCTGTATCGTGGTTATTTTGAATAGTCCTGCAATGAATATGGAGTGTAGGTATTTCTTCCAGATTCTGATTTCAACTCCTTGGGATAAATACCCAAAAGTGGGATTGCTGGATCATATGGTAGTTCTATTTTTAACATTTTAGGAACTTCCACACTGTTTTCAATAATAGCTGTACCAATTTATATTTCTACCAACTGTGTACCAGGTTTTCCTTCTCCCCCCATCTCTGCCAACACTTGTTATCTTTTATTTTTAGTAACAGTTATCCTGACAGGTATGAGGTGATACCTCCTTGTGGTTTTGATTTGCACTTTCCTGATTATTAGTGATATTCAGTACCTTTTCATATACCTGTTAGCCATTTATATGTTGGAGAAGTGTCTGTTCAAGGTATTTTGTCAATTTTTAACTGGATTACCTGTTTTGGTTTTTATTTTATTTATTTATTTTTGCTCTTGAGTTCCTTGCATATTTTAAATTCAATCTCTTATCAGATATATGGTTTACAAATATTTTCTCCCGCCCCCTAAGACAATGGTTTTCAATGGCATTTAGTTGCTAAGCTCTGTCTGCTTTGAAGCAGGTCCTTGTGCCATGGCTGATTTGGGTAGTTGTTTTTGTGTTCAACGTAGGATACTGAATCATCCCAACAGTTGGTTATTTCTCACCAGTGGCCCCAAAGATACAGCTAACTCTTACTCCTCTCCTGAATTCTACCATCTCTCTGATTCTCATTCTTGATCTTTACCTAAAGAGGTTTGAAGAGACCTCAACAAAAATGTTTCTTAAAATCTTTGCTTAGAATTGTTCTTTCTGCGCCAATCACACAAGAATGTTGTTAATTAGGGCTGAAACAATCTACAGTATCTACAGGAATACTGTATTTTATCTTTGAGAGCTTTGCACAGCTTACATGTATTTTGCCCGGTGGTCGAACGTGGACCAAGGTAGCAAAGAGAGAAACACTTGACTTTCACACCAGGCCTATCTCCTACACCCAGGAGATCACCTACACTCCCGCTCTGGCTGAACAGAATGAATTTGGAATTTTAGCTCTGTCTTGTTGAACCCTCTATTAGAAAAATCATCAGTCGGGTAGTCAGAGCAGGACTCTAGTCTCTGACTTAAGTCCCCAGGTAGATGTGCCTTAAAGTTGCTATGGCAACACAGATGGTGCGCTGCACTGTACACCAGCCTATTAAGTGAAGCCATAGCGAGGCCACCCAGACACATTTCAGCGACGCGCTCTTTGCATGCACTGAGTCAGACAGAACCAGCACTGCACTGTGTGCACGACATCCTCACACACTGCTCTCCTGACCCCTTCCTAGGACTGCCAGCCTCACCACAAATGAGTGCCATTCCGGTAGGAGCTCCTGTCCCCTTCCTCAGATCAGTGGGCCTCCTGCTATTACAGTCTGGAGGACACGATCATGGTCTTCTCGGGAAGCCCCTGATCCTGATGTGCCTCTATGTATTTTTTCTATTTCAACCCCAAATTATAGTGGGGGGAGTGCGGCAGTTATGGTATTGCCTGGGATTTATTATTCAAATAAATAAATGCCTATTTCTATTGTCATTATTTTTGTAGGAATAAATATATTCCAACAGTAAAAATTAGAAAGAATGTTATCTTAGGGTAAAAGAAAGTTGTTCCCAGAAAAAGACATTTTTAAGTTTATACTATCATATATATGTACGTACTTTTTTCACATGCCAGTCCTGGTCTGAGAACTGGTATTTAGGAGCTGATATGAAGCAACATCAATGATGAGCACTTATTGTGTGTTTATGTGCCAGGCACTGCGCTGTCGCTTTACACGCATTATCTCATTTAATGCCCACAACAGCACTTGAGGTAAGCACTGTACTGTTCCCATTTTACAGGTGGATAAACCGAGGCAATGAAGATGAGCAGCTTGTTTAAGATTACGCAGTCAGGATTCAAACTCTGCACTTGAACTCCAGGCCCTGCATCTTTAATCCCTCTATTTTACTGCAGTGGTTTGCAGAGTGTGGTCAGGAACTAGCAGCATCAGCCAAACATGGGAATGCATTGAAACTGCAAATTCTGGGTCCTGCTGCAGACCCACTGAATCAGAAAGGGAGGCGGGGGCCCAGCATTCTGTGTTTTAACAATGTGGAATTCTGAGGCGTGTTAAAATTTGAGAACTTTTACTGTATGTCATTCTATGATACCTTGATACATTACTATTTATTTTATACCTCTTCAACTTTTATTTTCTGTAGTATAGGTTGCATTGTGGACCTCAATAAAATATTCATTAAATTGGAAAGGAATGCAACCATTGGTCTTGGATGACAATTTCAAGTGTCTATAAAGATGAGATGCTAGATTAGAAAACTTCTTGAGATTTTTGTATCTCTGGAAATCCCTACTATTGTTTCTGTCTTTAATTGCATGTATTTGTGATAATCAGGAATTACATGAATATAAAACTAATACCGCATTTTGCTCGCATGTGCGATAATCATTAAAAACACAGCATGAATTGTAGCAACATATGGCATTTAAAAATAAGCTTTTCTATTTCGCCAGGAAATGCAGAACTCATTTTGTTTTGCCACAGAGTGTGTAATATTGGTAAGTAAAGGTTCGAAGAAAGTGCCTTTCTTGAGAACGCATCAGAAAGATTTCTCTTTGTTATGCGCCACCCTGGCGCTGCGTGTGTCTCCCAGGTGCAGATCAACAAGACATTTCTCTGAACTGCTTTTAAAGAAACGTCCTCTGGAAATACACAGTGTCACCATTATTGGTGATATCAGAGAGCAGAAAGCTTGCAGTTCTTCAGCCGAATTCCATCTCATGCGATTGACTAGATAATGCGTGTGATTGAACACTAGTAATATGTTTGAAAAACATGAAGGTTGAAATTATAAAAAGAATTTGAAGTGGCATAGATATTCTGCAGTTTTTTATCAAGGGTTTAATTGAACACTTCCTTCATTTCGCTATCTCGAGGATGACATTACATGCCCATCACCGAAAGGAGAGAGATAAATAATTTGATGCTCATTTTTTAGTCTCTTGGCCAGTAACAACTTCCTTACCCATCAGGGTGAGTTTTTAACACAGAATTTGTTAGATTACTAAGATTTAATAATATCCATTTACAGAGATCTAAAGGGTACTTTTCTATTTATACTGCATTCCCAGATGTCTTTATTATTATTTGCTAAATGTAATTGGCAATGTATACTCAAAATGTTCTTCCCAGTTATGATGTCTCTATTTTTTTTTGCAGAGGATGTATCTACATAGAGTAATGTGCTAAGAAGACTATAGATTTCTGAAACTTTTTTATCACCTCAAACAGAAACTCTGTAACCAGTCAGCACTAAGTCCTCATCTCCCCCACCTCCCCTCCTGAGAAACTTTATTCTACTTTCTGCCTCTAAGAATTTGCTTATTCTAGATGTCGCATATATGCAGAATTATACAGCATTTTTCTTTTGTGTCCAGCTTATTTTACTTAGCATAATGCTTTCAAGGTTCATCCATCTTACAGCATGTATCAACATTTCCTTGTTATGTGAATAGTGTTACATTGTATGTAATATATACCATGTTTCGTTTATCCATTCATCTGTCGATAGACACTTGGGCTGTTTTCTACATTTGGTTATTGTAATACTGCTATGAACATTCTACCCTAGTTATACATTAGAACCACACGTGGAACTTTTAAAAATACTGCTACCTGGGCCTCACCTCGGGCCAACCAAATTAAACATTCTGGGGATGAGGGGGGATGAGGGTCACATGTCTTTGAATCCCCTCCACGTGACTCTATGGCATAGCCAGGGCTGCAAAACACTGATTTATGGCCACAGCTTGTGTTCTTGCACTTCATCGCACTTCACTGATGTTGCATTTTTTTACAAATCTAAGGCAAGACCCTCCTCCACCAGCAAAAAGATTACGACTCACTTTATTGTGATACTGGCTTTGTTGCCATAACCTGAAAACAAACCTGCACTATCTCCGAGGTATGTCTGTCTGTACACAGGCTGAAGTCCAAGTCTGGATGCAATTTCTTTAAGGCTTGTTTCTTAAAATTTAGTGTGTAGGAGTTAGCGTGGAGAGTGGCACCTGGAGGGCTTTTTGAAAAGATAAAGTTCCAGTTCACAGAGTGGGAGAGTCTGATTCATTAGGTATTGAATAGGATTTCGGAATCCTGTGTGTAAACAAGATGCTTTTCCGGGGAGTAGGTGGTTTGGAACCCCACTCCGTGGAATGCTGACTTCAAGGCTGTTTAGCCTGACACAGAGAAGCTGCACATCCTTGTTACATTCTGATTATCACACCATCTTTGCACCTTCAGTTGCAGGAAGCTATTTGCCACAGGAGAAACTGAGGGAAAGCATAGAGATGGCTCAGAAAACGCTATTCGCTGTAACAGAGAAACAGTTCAGGACCAATGAGAAGATAGCTATACCATGCCTAACAAAGGGGAATGAACCCATCAGCAGAACAGAGTTCAGTTAAAGACCTTGGCACTCTTCTCCCACTTGGCTCATTTGTGAGTTCCGGCCCTTACTGGATTAAACAGTTCTGATATTTGAAGGATTTTATAGTTAGTTTGCATCTACCAGTGACTTTTTAAAAAAGAGGTGTTGAGATACTTAAGCATCAGTCTCTTGTACTTTTCTGACTCCCATTTGCGAGTGTGTTTCGAATGCATATAAGACAGTGACCTGCATCGAGTTGTGCCTGGGTTCAGTAAGCTGAGGTTCTTTTTATAAGATGATATTTTATGTCATAATACTTTAAATCTGAAAAACATATAATAAACAGATGCATATTTTATATATATATGTATATATATTTTAACTTATTTAGAAAGAAAACATCTCTTTTTATGTGCTTTGCTTTCTCCAGTCACACTTCCGGGGGTGTTGATCAATTATTCCACACCTAGATGCCAGCATAATGGAGTGACAATGCATTTTTCACCTCTTCATGTTCGCTACAATAGAAAAGCTTTCAAACTCATCCAACTTTCTATTCTGGTTCCTGCGTGGCAAGGTTATTGGTATCTGATATGTCAGACATGAGAAAAATTCTCTGCCTTCACAAGTATGGACAGAAATGCAGTTCACTTAAGTGTAAAAATTGCAAAGGATGTAATTTTGCACTCAAACTTCGATTACAATAATTCTTTCAATTAACATGCCCTGTTTCTTGCTTGCCTGAGCCCTTAAATCTGACAATCCTTTCTTCCCATAAGAGAACAAATAGAATTTTGCCAAAACACAGCTTGGAGGGGAAAGAAGAGTTGGCAGTTTTATTACTCCTCAGTTATTTGTATTATCCTCTAAATTTAACTCCTGTGTTTTGACAGCATTTGAAAAAATGCTCTTAAGACTTTGTGCTGTCCCAGGAATGACAAGTTCATGGCAAATTTTGACTGTTTTGTCCAAGCTGGGTCACATAGCACATGGTCTCCTTTCTGAAGACCTCCAGGAGCTGACATAGAAAGGCAGTAACCTGACAACTTTGAAGGGGAAGTGGCAGCGATACAGCCCTCTTTCTTTGGAGCCTGATGTCAAGATCCCATATATTCTGGGTCTGGGGCTCTAGCCTTGGTCTGAAAATCCATAGCAGCTCTTATATGCTCCTGGCTAGGCCCAAGAGGGCTTAAAAGTTGAGGTGTATAGGTAGGGTAGGGTTTTGTAGTCATATCTTAGGAGTAAAACCTACAGGGGACCTGGCCCTCTTAAAGCATCTTCTGAGTGAATCTTGTCAAGATGATCACGGAAACCAAACAGTCTCTAAAAAGGAATGAGGGATGAACTATGGATGTTTAACTGGAGAGAAGAAAGGATCAGCAGGGGGCCTACAATTGATCTTTAAGGATCAGTAAGAATCCCAGGTCTTCCTGTGCCTGTGATGAGAACAGCACCCTGGCTCTCTGGATCATGGCGGCATCCTCAGCACCTGGAGCAGATTTTAATATCTCGTCAATGGGCCTGGTCTCTAGGATTGAGGGGCAAGATTGCCGTTCAGCTCTTTCCCTGGAGCTCAGCCAACAGCTTCCACTCAGCTCCAGCATCACTGTCCTGGCATTTGGTTGCAAACAACGTGATTCTGTTAAGATAGTATAATTTGAAGCAAGAGGCAAGGGTTTTACTTTTTTTTTCTTTTCTAGTGGGAGCTTGTTGTCAAAACAATAAATACTAAAATATTAAATTTTAAACTAATAAGACCATGGGAAACATATCTGCCCAGTGGGGATTTCTAGCAAAAGTTTCAATAAAGGCCTGCCTCACAATTCCAGGGAGTCTCCAGTGGATTCAGTGACCTTTTGTAGGATTCCTCGCAACCCATGGGGTGCTTGGTAGATATTTATACTGTCAGGCTTGTCAAATTATCGCCACTCCATGAATGTAACGAATGATACAACAAAATAAATTATTTAAGTGCTATTAATAGAAAAAAGCACTATACATTTTTGTGGATGCCACATTTGCTGGAATAAGCAATTCCTTGCGTAGCAACTGATGTTAATGGGAAAGTGCTTCGGCTGCATATCATCCAGCATGTTTATCTGATTCTCAGGTTCAAAGTTATTGTGCAGCCTGAGACTTCCATAGTCTGTAACCATTGTCCTGAGGGGTGTATATGCTCACAAATTAACTAACCTTCTTGTGTCTCTGTTAGAACTTTCTCATGCAAGCTCAGGTTTTATTACAAGTAGTTTCCTGGGAGATACAATTGTGACTTGCTGTTGTCTTCTTGTCACTCAGGCAGAAGCCTGCAAAGGGATGGTATGTTAATGGATTCACCTCCATCTAACTGACTTTCAGTGTTGTAGGTCCAAAAAGCAGATCTTGTTATTTCCTCAGAAAGAGTAATACCAACCAACTAAAATCATGGAAAAATGACGTATGCATCAGAAGATGAGGTTCATGAAAGCTCAAATCACCTCATCAGATGGGATAGTCATTTTCTTATATCAGCACACCCTGTCCCACTAAGGAAATCTATAAGGGAAGGCACTTGATAATCTGATGGTCACTTTTGTCACTATGTCATCAAAGTACAACGATAATTTATGATTAACGGCATCAGACAATAATAGCTTAACATTTTTCAAGTGCTTATTAAGGCACGTTCTGAAGGCTTTACTCATGATCAACTTATTCTAGTCCTTATGTGTTGGGCAGTGCTCTAAATGCTTTCATATGTTAACTTATCTCCCTATCTATGACCTAGATATTATTATCATCATCTCCATTATACAGATGAGAAAACAAGCCACTGAGGTTAAATAACTTGCCTGAAGTCACCGGTAAGTGGTAGAACTGGGATTTGAACATAGGCTTATGCCCTGGTTTTACCCCCAATACACTCTCCTGCTCTTTGGGGATGTGTCTAGTACAACTGCACCATCTTCTCAGTGGACCTCTCCTTCCAGATGATAACACGAACTCCAAAATGTTACCTCCTCACATTCATGTTTTCTGATTTTCAAGTAGCTGATTCCATAATGTTTAACAGGTGCTTTTTAAGAATATAGTAACCTCATCGATTAGCCATGGTGAAGGCCTGATCTTTCTGCTTTTAGCCTGGGCCCTATCTTTCAAGGTGACTTTTGCCTATATCTGACCGAATCCATCACGGGCTGATTTTATATGTGTGCCCTTTAGAGTGCTGGGGATGTCCTTTGAAAAAAATGGCCCACTTAGTATTGCCTACAGATAGAGTCAAAGTTTTTAGGGAGATGTGCGTGCAATGAAAGGCATCAATTAAAATTCAAAAAGGAGGAGACGGGATGGGGAACATGTGATGAGCCTCGTCATCACGTACCTCATGGCATGTGGTCCTGGAATCTCTACTGGTATGGTTGGTAAATATAGCTCTCTTTTCATTCAACTTTTGCAGAGAACATGCCCAGCAGCATACAACTAGGAAGAAGTCGTTATTGAAATCTGAGAACAATGTAAGAGGTAGAAAAAAGAAAAGGTGGTACAAACCATATATAAGCCAAAGAGACAGCTTGTACTTATTCCTTCACCTTTCAGAGGAAAAAAAAATCAAATATCAATGAAGCAGGCACTTCCAGTGACAGAGTTCTGTCAATACCAGTTGGGGGAGTGCATTTCAATTACTTGCCAATGCACTTTTTGGTAACCAGAGACTAGGGCTGTGCCCGTGCAATGGCAAATAGAAGGCTCATTTCAAACAGCCAGCAGCTCCAAACATCTCTACATTTATTATAATGTGTGAAAAATAAGATTTTTTTAGTGTTTCCGTCACATTTTATCAAAAAGTTTTAGCATGTCGCAATCCTGAATCTCCACCATGTGCCTTAAATGGATTGTGTACATTAACTATTCCATTTGAAGTCTCCATAGCAGGCTGTGCTTTGCTTATCCCTGGCATTATTTTGCAATTAGTATGGTACTAATGAGAATAGCTATAGCTAGATGTTTAAAGTAACTAGAAGTAAAAGTTAAAAGACAGATATTTTGAACACAATTAAACCATTTAAATATTTCTATTAAAAGGAGAAATGACTATATTTGCAAGTTAGAAGTAATATACTTTGAAAAAATTAGCTATTAAATACATGTTAATAGAAAAATTGGTTAACAGTTCAGAAGAGTCAACTGGAGTGCTGGGGTGATAGTTAGTGAGTAGTATACTCTCATCGGTTAATGCTAACTTCTGATTTGTTGGGCTCTGTTCTGATTGGTGCATACTTTGTTCTGGTTGATTAATTTCTATCATTTGTTAAATATTTTCATTGGCCACAAAAAACACTTGTTAAATATTTTGAATATGAACTTCACTTGAAGCCATACTATAATATATCATATAGCCAACGATATCCAAATAGTCAGAATAGTTATAAAATAACACATTCCTTAATGATAAAAGTACATCTTTGGGTGTATTTCTTTATTCAATTAAGTATCATAGCATAAATACCAAAAAGAAAACAATAGAATGGAAAAAATCATGGTACATTTACACAATGGAATACTACTTGGCTGTAAAAAAGAAGGAAATCTTACCATTGTGACAACATGGATGACCCAGAGGGTATTATGCTAAGCGCAATAAGCCAGTCAGGAAAAGACAAATACCATATGATTTCACTCATATATTGAATCTAATAAGCAAAATAAACTGACAAACAAAATAGAAACAGACTCATAGATACAGAGAAAAGACTGACAGCTGTCAGAGGGGAAGGAGGTTGGGAGCAGGGAGGAAAAAGTGAAGGGAATAAGCAAAAAAAAAAAAAAAAAAAACCTCATAGTTAGTCAATGTTTAAAAGAGATAAACAGAATATATGAAGAAATAAATTCTATAATAATTACATTAAACTCACAGCCTTTTTTGAAATTAGAGAAATACAATTGAACAGTCATCCAATAAATTTCTCAAGTTAGCAAAAGGAGTAAATGTAAGAAAGCTTCACTTTCTAGGGGATAGGAGACAGTAACGCACTTCCAATGGCTGCCGGCACAACGG
This sequence comes from Glossophaga mutica, assembly GCA_039655065.1. Lineage (NCBI taxonomy): Eukaryota > Metazoa > Chordata > Mammalia > Chiroptera > Phyllostomidae > Glossophaga > Glossophaga mutica. The sequence continues at coordinate 26,072,333 of CM077306.1, forward strand.
ACTGATGTGTTGTCCTGGAGGATGATTTGGAAGTTTATAGTTTATAGATGCTTATGAATCATGGTTTGTTTGCTTTTCATTTAGGAGTTCCAGTTTTGGAAAAATGACCAAAAAAGAAATAAATAAGTGGTATCTTACACAGATGTTTGCATCATTAGTATATATAATAGTAAAACTTTGATAATAATTTAGATGCACTATAAAAGGGAAACAGCTAAACAAGCTATAGTATATTAAGAACACAAAACATCACATAGATATTAAAAATAATAAATGTGTAATCTTTATAGTAGATGAATGAAAAAATGAATCTGAAAATAAAGTAGACCCAAATATACACTGATTGAACTATGGGGAGGAAATCCTATAGGTATAATTTGTTTAATGTCTGGGAATACTCTGCGTTTAATTCTTTGTTAATCTTATGTTACTTAAATTCTCATTGGCTTGCTCTCTTGTGTATATAAAAACAAATAAAGAAAATAAGGGAACACATTTCAGAAATGGGTCAATTTTATATCTAAATGAAATTACTCCATACATCTCTGATGTGAACCCATACAGGGCTGCCTGGGAACCAACAGCTGATGCAAAACAGTAGGAGAATGCACAAGAGGAAGAAAAAACAACAAGTAAATGCACGTAAGGTCAGGAAAAATAGTCTGAGCATTCATCATACTTGGCTGAAACAAGTTGCAAGAACAACCCCACCCATAACTAGTCACAAATGATCTGTCAAAATAAAAAGTAAAATAGCAGCATATGCTGGAAATTTTTGCTGTTTTTATGATATGCAGAGAGACATTTTCCTTCACACTGCTGAGAATCCAGCCCTCTGTTTGCTGTGATTTCAAACTTTTTAACTGGGCAAATTTTCGACTTCTTTCTCACCCTGCCTAGTGATCTTCAGCATCCAGGCTGAATGTGTCTGTTTGATATTTCAAAAATAACTTTGTTCACCAGAGCGTCTATTTCCATTTAACTCCCTTCTTCCACCACAATTAACCATTTACTGGATGTTCTACATAGAGGCAGATTTGCTTTCGTTGGTGTCATTATGAATATTAAAAATGGAGTTTCAGATGGAAACATGTATACACTCCTCTGTGCTGTACATTTCTCCAAGAAGCACAACACTGCATAATTTTTCAAACGCAACCCCATTTTCACCTTGCCAGCAATTAGGTGGTTCTCAGTTCTCAAAAGTTTACTGCTCCACGTTTGTTTTCTTGGTGATCTCACAGCCCATTTGCTCTGCTTAATGTTGAAAATCTAGGTAAGATCTTGACCTCCATATGCCATACACCAATAAATCTACCCTTTTCTTTAAAATTTCTTTCTACGCTAACAGGGGAAAAAAGAAAGCATTTCATGACTTGTTAAAATGGCATATGGATTAAATATTTAAGGTTAAAGTCAGGGGGGTCTCAAACCTTAGGCAGGGCTTAACTACCTGTTAGGCTGATTTTTGAGAGTAACAATATCTTTCCAAATTTTTAGGACACACACACACACACACACATTTTTATCCTTGAAAAACAGGGTCAGTTAATCTACCAGGCCTGTTAGGTACTTGCCCTGAAGGTAACCCCACCTCTATTTTAATGGCCACATAAAAGGGAATGATTATAGGGCAATAAACTAAAACCAGAAAAAGCGAAAGCCAGCTCTATATACAAAATAATGGGAAGACAAGTATTTAAATGAATAGTAAACTTTATCATATGGCCATTTTCTATACATTTATTGAACACCAAGTTTTTCCAAGCATCCAAGTGCGATGTCTGGTTCTACGGAGCCAACAGCATTAAGGCAAATTTTCCAACATTGAGAGACATCTCTTTATTGAGGGAGATAGAATTAACGTGCCTGAAATAATTAGAAAACAAGAAGTGCTAAATTATGGGACTCACTATGCATTTCAGGCAAAAAGAAAGTGGCTGAGCTGCAGAAGCAAGTATGTTTTGAAATGGAAGTACAGTGTGAAGTGGTCATTGAAGAGTGGGAAGGAAAGAAATGAGCACAGAGGGAGAGAGGATGGTGGGCTGGCATGTGTACGGCCAGTGTCCCTGGCAGAGGAACAGCATGAGCAGAGACCCAAGGGGAGCATGAGTGGGACAACTGTGGTTAGGGGATGTGGTTAGATAGGGAGAACTGAGGACGGATGGCGGAGGCCTGGACTCCGTGTGATAGGCAGTGGGGCTTTCCGAAGAGAAACCAGTACTCCAGGAGGAAGTGTCTGGTACTGGCTGGGGAGTGGGCGAGTGCACACATGGGGGCTAGAAAGCCGCTCCCCTCACTCCTGTGAGTTCCAAATATGATCTTCTCTTGGGGAAAAAGAATAAAGTAGAAGCTTGGGAGAAAGTCAAAGAAGATAAGAGAGAACTTGATGGAAGTATTTTATGGTGGCTACAGCTGGGGAATAGGGTTGGGAAGTGGGTGGTAAATGGGGGACTTTCCACTTGATGATACACTCTTTAAACATGTCAAGACAAATTTGTGTGTGTGTGATTTTTTCCCCGCAAAGGCCATGTGTTATCTTTAGAGAAAATTAAAAAATGTAATCTTCAGATCTATGGAGGGCTTTAAAAATAATGACATCACTGGCAAATTCGGGCAACCGTGGAAGGATGCTGGCCTCATTTCCAGTAGGTGCATCTGCACACACACACACACACACACACACACTCACACACCCCTAGGTCTTAGATGCACAGTGTGCATTTCTGTTTTAAAGATTTTATTTATTCATTTTTACAGAGAGAAGGGAAGGAAGGGAGAAAGAGAGGAAGAGAAACATCACTGTGTGGTTGCCTCTTGTGCACCCCACACTGGGGACCTGGCCTGCAACCCAGGCATGGGCCCTGACTGGGAATTGAATGACTGATTCTTTGTTTTGCAGTCCAGCGTTCAGCCCACTGGGCCACCCCAGCCAGGGCTGTACATGTTCTTAATCATCTATTTTCTGTTTCCCAGAGCCTTAGGCTTTGTGGGCCTGCAGCTGTTTTGCCTCTTGCCCGCTGCCACCTCCCTTTCATGATGTCCCTTCCATTCTGTCTCTGAGGCTTCTACGCCAGAAAGATCTGGCCTTTGCTGCAGCTTCTCAGTTGTCATGTCTACTTGAAGATATTCTACTGAGTCTTTCTCAAGTTTCTCAAGGCTAAAGTCCCCACTGTCCTTTGCGTTCTCCTAGGGCTGTGTGAGCTGCTCTGCGATCCATCTTCCACACTTGTCGGACTTGGTGAACCTGACTTGTAGTCAAAAGTGCGCCAGCACTGGTGGGTTGGCCCAATGCCAGGACTTTGTTGACTGCAGCCCTGCGTGTGGATTAATGCTCACAGAGCAGACATCCACTAACAGGCTATCAGGCTTTCCAACTGATTTCATGATTTATAGAAGAGATGGCCCTGCCTCTATAATATACTGCAGTGGCATCATATGTATGAACTAAGAGACTGCAAAATAAATCAAGCCCCAGAACCCTTAGAGGCTACATGGGGTGCCAGCTGGTCAGTGGGAGCTTTGTGATGTAAACAGTGAGTAGGGAAGGATTTATTTATTTGAACTCTAACACATATGCGTGACTTTGCATTAAGAAAACTCTAGGGAGAGTGCACCACATTGTAGAGTAAGCAGACAAGGGGTGAAGAAAAATGTGTTAGAAGTGGCGATTTGGGCAATAATAATCACAGAAGAGGAATAGTTTTCTTAAAATAAAATTAAAGATCTTAATGCATGACCACAATAGTTACATATCTGAGAACAAAATGCAGTCTTGTGTGTGTTACTTCTACCGATTTTGCTTTTGACCTTGTCAGCTGTACAAACTGCTTTGCATCCACAGGGATTTTTTCCTGGAAGTTCTAAGCTTTTTCAGAGAAATAATGTGGCGATGACACAACAGAATTTTAATGCTTTGTTTCATCAAAGCATGCAAAATTATTTAAACTAGAAAAAATGTCACAAACTATTAAAATTAAAATTCCTATATGAAATTATAGGACAAGTAAAATTGATGATTTTCAAAAAAAGACTTTCAATAAAGCCAATAAAGACTTTCCATAGACTTTTGAACAACTACCAAATGTATTTTGTCCTAAATTTAAATCCTTTGTTACCTTAAAAAAGACAAAGAAAATTTAAGTAGGATGAAAATCTATAACATTTATGAGGTTTTTGGCAAAATCAGAACACTTAACAAAATTCTTTTAGTAATTTTACAATTTAGGGAAAAAAAATTGTCTTCAAAGAACTATTGAGATTCCAGGAAAGTCCAGGCACTATGCCAGGGGCTCGACATTAAAGAAGAACAATAGGTCCTGCCCTCTTTGAGCTTATTTCCTAGTGGGGGAGACAGGAATAAAAAGTAAGTGAATCCATGAGATAATGATGAACTATGATACTTCATACACAGGCCGTCAGTAGGGCGTGGCTAGGGAGCACAGGGATGGGGTGAGGACGTGATCCGAGAAGGACCTCTGAGGAAGTGCCATCAGGGCTGTGATTTAAAGGATGCAAATAAGCCAGTGATGTCCAGAACATTTCAGGCAGAGAGAACAATGAGTTGAGATGGCGAAAGGAGGCCGTTGTACTTGGGGCAGGCCTTGTATTAGGGGAACAGGGGCTCATAGGGAGATTCTGTCCTACTTTGGTGGGATCCTTTCTGCTTCCACAAGGAATTTGGGTTTTTTTCTGCAGGGAAAAAAAAAGGCTATTGGAAAGTTTTGAGTGAGGAAGTGATCTGATCTGATCTACATGATCCTATTTACATTTTTAAAAGATAACTTGGGCTCTGTGAAGAAAATGGATGAGAGGTGCCAAGAGCTGGAACAGAGAAGCCCCAGTGTTACTGGGGCAGTCCCAGGGAGAGAGGACGCTAGCTTCATGTGGGGCTGACAGAAAGATGGAGAGAAGTAGACATGCTTGGTTATGTTTGAGGCAAATCTGATAGGACTGAGCAATTAGAAAAGAAGAATCAAGGATGACTCCTAGGTTTTCAGACTTAGTAATGGTGGATAATGGCAGCTGTGTACAAGGGTGGGAAGTCTGATGAAGGAGAAACAGGGTTGGGGAAGAGGAAAGAGATAACTGAAGCAGACAGAAGAAAATGATGAGGACAAAGAGCCCTGAACACATAGATCGAGCTGTTGAATGAGGCCTGGGATGAAACAATGGCATGCATGGACTTGGAGAGAAAGACAGTGAGCTGAGTGCTAAAGTCCTTCATGAGGTCAGGGAGAGGATGGTGATTGCTAACACCTGAAGATGAGTAGGGGCAGTCCCGAGTTTCATCTGAGCTGGGGTTTTTAAAGGAGAGAGGAAAGACCCTCTGAATAGTCTGTGGGCATCCCCAGAGAAGACCACAGGGCTGACTGCCCTCAGGCCACAAGGGAGACGAGTTTGAGAATAATGAAGCATTTCCTGAGTGGGCAGGTGATCCAGAGGGCACAGTGATGTGTAACTGATATATGCATATATCTTACCTCCTTTGACCTCGTTTCTTTCTCACCCAGCCAAACATCCACACCTTTGCACCTTGGAGCTGAGGCTCTTATCTTTTGACCTGGATCCTCTGGCTCACTACAAACTCAGAGAGGTGCCAGATGGAGGCCAGCCATGGCTCCCTCTTGATTTCTGTGAGTTGGAGGACATTACCAGCAACTCGGAGTTCTCTGGGTGGTGACAGAGTGTAGCCCAAGGAAAAGAGATTCCATACTAGACACACAAGGCAAGGATTACACTGACAAATCATAGCCAAAAGTTGAACATATCATTGTTCCCACATGCAGGCAGGTACAGAAAGCCTCCCCTCTACACCTAGGCCTTCCCACAACGGAAATCTATGCCTCTGCCCTTGGTCAGAGATAATGTATGTATCTTAGGACCTTAAGTTGAGTTGCCATGGGTGGTGTAGCTGCAGGTGGGAAGGAAGTGGAGTTAGAAATAATAAAGGGGGAGAAGAAATTATACCAAACAATTGTTCTCCAACTCTGAAACCAAAAAGAGGAAAGAAGGAAGACCCCACCGCACATTTCCTGTAGTGGTGGATCCATAGATTGTAAGGTTTCATGGGCCTGAAAAGGTTAGTAGGGGATGCCCTGGGTATTTTGTACACACATCCTAAGAGCCAGAGGCATTGAAGGAGGTTATCTGGAGAGTCTCCAGCAATAGGGTTCCTTCCATTGAAAAACTGTATTTTAGGTTGCAGGCTCAATTACTCACAAACCACGCAGTCCTGACAGCTTATACTTTCTGCCTGGGACAATGAGATAGAGGAAGCCATTTAAAAACTTACCACCTCTCCCTCTCCTTCCTTTGCCCCAAAACTCTACAACTCTAATAAATCCCAAAGGGACCTTAATACCAAACCACCACTTGCTTCATCATGCACTTCATTGGCTTGCATATATCTTCGACTTGAGTAAGTCAAGCAACTTAGTTCATTCCCCCCAAATTTCTAGCTATGGTATGTGAACTATAACCTCTAGTATACAAGGTTCTGAGTTCAATCTCTTTCTAGACCTAGCTTTCTTTTTGTTCAAGGTTACAGACTCCTCTTTAACTGTGGCCCATTTGAGACAGCTTTAAGTTCGAGTAGGTTCAGATCAGAGTCTAGTTCACAGTTGGTGTTCAACATGGGCTGTTTTCCTTATTCCATTATCATATCCTTGCTAGTCTTGGGGCATTCTTACCATCACATAGTCTTGACATTTTCTATTCTTTTTTTAACCTTTTAATATTGCTAATAGGATACACAGAAGTAGTAGAAGTTTTCTTCCCTTGGCCTCTCAGCAATTAAACAGCTAAAGCTGGATGAATCAGAAAACTGGATTTATTATAAAGATTAAATATAAAATGTAAGAGAAAATCAGGGGTGAGGTACCAACTCGTAATCACAAGGTATAACTGACAACATGTAAACAATTATAGAGGGAGGCTTTGGTTAGGGTAAAGTGGTAGGGTAGATTTGCCACCAAATGGAATGGGAATAGCTCTTGATGGTTTAGGAAGAAGTCAGCTCACTATCAGCCAGAACACACTAGGGATGAGGAGAGAAGAGACAGTGCAAAACTGGACTTCAGTTGCAGGCTCAGAAAAATGCAGGAACACTCTTGGTCTCGGGATATTCAGGCAAGAGTATATCTTTGGTTTCAATGGGCACCCCTGTAGTCCCACAATGACAGGACTTGATACAACTGCCAAAGCAAAGGACTGGATGGCAGAATCCCAGCTCATTGCTAGGACTTGGCCAAGTCAATCTCCCCACCCACGGTGGGGGAGAAAGTGTGACTCTCGGCATAAGAGTGATATGAGGGGCCTAAGGATTGGTCATCTTCCAGGTCACACGAGGCCTTTCTCCTTAGACCTAGCACTTTCTTCAGGCATAATTTTATTTTTAATAAAGTACAGCAAAATTTAATGGAAGGAAATTGAGCCTGTTTCATTGCAAGTACTTAGCCAGCTACTGCAAGGCTTGTCCGGACTGGCTCATGGACATGCTTGGCTGGTGGGCAGCTTTTATGCTGATGAGAACTCTTCCGATCACAGACACCAAATTAGCCCTGGCCCAGTGGAAGACTGCTCTGGGTAGGTGCTGGATGAAAACACCTCTTCTCCCTGAGGTTCTTCTCAGCTCATAAAAATCCCAATTACTCACTATTCATGTTTTTTTTTTTTCCTTTCCTATAGATTCATCGTCTCTGATTTGGTGAACCTGCAATGTCTTTCACTGGGAGGATATGTGGGTAGAAGGTATGTGTGTTGATTTTGGTTTGAAATATACAATAAACAGAGCTTTCAACAGAAGAACTCTAAATTAGGTGTTTGAATCTAAAAATCATGTGATTGCCATCACAATCAACCGGAGCCCCACTTGTGTGTCTCTACCCAGGTGAGGGTAGCCTGGGCTCCAGAACTAGCTCATTAGGCAGCTGCTTCAGTCTTCACCCTGGAAATGTTAAAATTGTACAGCTGATACTATCATGGGCGTCAGGTAGCAAAGAAAAACATGACATTTACTTTTCTCAATCTGTAAGCAGTTTGACTTTCTTCATAAGACAAATCAGGAAAATCCAAAGAAACTCTAGTGTAGCATTTTGGTATTTGACAGCCATGGAGTATATTTTCCTATTTTAAGAGTCAGATGCATCGAGTACAAAAGCAAGGGAAATAACTGCATGTTAAGGATTAACCAGAACCAAACCAATATTTTCCCCAAGATTGAAAAAAAAGGTACCATTTAATAATACATGACACAACTCCCACACTTGGCAAAGCAATATTTTAAAACTAAAATTATATTGTAATTAGCCTCTCAAAAATGTGAACACTTCAATATAGGAGTCCATTAATAATCTAACCGCTGCTGCTGCAAAGCATGTTCCTCCCACACGTGTAACTTAATTAAACTCAGTTTCTCGTTCCAAGCGTCAGACAGTCAGGAGGAACAGGTGGCTTCCAACTTGGAGATAATGGAAAGATGAATCTCTCTATGACTTCACACATCCAGATGAAATTATCTAAATGTCTTCCCTGTTCTTTCTTCTGGCAATTTCTATCTCAAACACAGATTTGCCTCTGCTTTATGGGATTTAAAGTTCAAGCATGACCTAGGACAATTCTAATGAAAATTCAATGTAGATTTATACAATGGTGTGTGTCATTCCTCATGCAGAGATCTCAAAAAGCCCTTACCTTTTTTTCTTTTTATAGAGCTAGGAGGTTAGGTAAGTGCTAAGAATAATTACACACTAAATAGTGTGATTTCAAGGACACCTACAGAGGAAAACAAATAAAAGCTATAACCTCTAAGTACCATCTCTTTCATCTCTAATGGGCTATAAGTCAGGTGTCATAAATTCAAAAGCTTGCAGACTCAGGCAGGTGGCTGGAATGAGTGAGGATGGCTGAGTGTAGGAGAGGCGGGGATTTTGTTAACTGGAGAATGCACCCTCTGCCCAGACTGGCAGCCTCCACCCCAATCCAGCCGATCTTCATTTTGCCGTCACAAGGGTCGGCGTTGTCGGATCATCTGATGATTCAGGGAAAGAAAATTCGAATTTTTAGGTGGAGTCTTTTCATTTAAAAAAATTTGGTAGCTAGCCAAAATTTTTAAAGCCATGGGTAGTTCAAATCAACCCCTATATAGGTCTAGAGCCACCTCTGGGGACCACCCTTGATTAGGACGCCGATCTGCTTTGCCTCCGAAGAACAGAGATGTTTCCAGTTGTTGGTCAGACATGCCTTGGAGTAAACCTGTGATCTGAAAAGAAACTTTGAAGAGGTCAGAGGAGAGGCTCTATTACAATTAAAAGATACAAATCACAGGGATGTTGGGGACACAACTGCCCAGAAGAGAGAACTCAGGTCCGTCTCCACGTTCTCACTGAGTAGGCCTGGCCCTGCAGTAGGAAGGTTGACGCTGGTGATATTGACCGCAGGAGCACTTCCCGGGCACTTGGGCTTCTGCTGGCTTGCCTTGGTGTCCTACAGCCAGGACCTGATGAAACTCTGAGAGTTTTCTCTCAGCCTGGAAACGGTGCCAGAGAGTTAATCCCATGTGCCTTCCAAAGAACAGCCTTCGGGCAACAGTGGGTGGGAGGTGGAACACTAATACTCCAGTTTCCCCACCTTCAGTTTCCACACTGCCCACAGAGTTCCCCCGCAGGATTGAGCCCCGAGTGTCCACAGTGGTGGACATCTTCTAGAGCACCCCTTACTGTCTTCCATCTTATTTCCCTACTTCCTCCCTCATACTTCCTAGGATCATCAGCCACACCATTTAAACTCAAATCTGCCTTTGGTTCTACTTCTGGGGAAAACCAAGCTAATCCGCTACACTACCATGGAAACATCTCCTAAAGGTCTTGCTTGTCTTAGGTGAAGTCAGGCCTTGGAAGAGATTTTTCTTTATGACTGAATAGGCAGTACCTTGTTCTCTTATCTACAAAATCAGGATCATTTTATAAAAGCCGACACTCTGTGCTCAAAGTATTACTATGAGCATTAAATAAGATAATGTTCATAAATGTGCTTCACATGTTGGGAAGTGTTATGTGAATGCTGTTTTTGTAACTCTCGTTGTTATTAAGATCCAGTAATGGTGTGTCTCTGGGAACAGAGTTGGGAGTGGTGGCAGAGAAGGAATGAGCAAGGTGAGGTTCTTTGCTGATCCACCCGGTAAGTCTGGCTGCATGTGGCAGCTTTTATTAGATGCCTTCAAATTTATGACACGGCAGCAAGGTCGATCAGTCCATCGAGGCAGTTCTGTGGAGGCCTACACTATTTACAACACAGTTAATGTGTTTAGAAACTGAGTTATTATTCCCAGGACTGAGGGAAAAACGCAAGTGGCCTACAGAAGGCATAAACCCACAGCTTCACAGAGAATTTCATCTGTGTAAACTACAGTGACTAATTCAAACAATAAAGTATTTAGTGTCTATGAGACTATGTATCATAGAAAATTAATGGGTCTTTTATATTTGATTTAATGGCCTTTTAAAGAGAAAAAGTGTAATCATAGTGCAATCAATGAAATGAGTGATATTTACAGGTTGAATAATAATTAACTATAGGAAAAGAGAGACAAATTTTTCTTTAGCACTTCTGACAGTTGTGGCAGCTTTGAGGTGTGGCTGGAAATAAATAACATTATTATTATTTTGTGTGTGCCTGTAAAGCTGGACGCTTTAAACACTGCAGGCAGCAGGCATGTACAGGCATGCCTTGTTTTATTTTGCTTCACTTTATTGCTCTTTGTGTTTTTTTAAAAAGTTGAAGGTGGGTAGCAACGCTGCTTTAAGCAAGTCTATTGGCGTCATTTTTTCTATTGCCTTTGCTCACTTTGTGTCTCAGTGTCACATTTTGGTAATTCTAGCAATGTTTCAAACTTTTTCGTTATTACTATATTTGTTATGGTGATCTCTGATCAGTGATTACATCTTCGCTCTTACCATTTTAACTGTTCTGGGGCACCATGAACTGTGCTTGATGGAGGCAGCGAACCTAATTGACAGCTGTTGTGCAGGTTCTGACAGCTCCATTGACCAGTCATGCCCCCAGCTCTCTCCCTCTCCTTGGGGCTCTCTATTCCCTGAGAATCACAATATTAAAATAGACCAATTAATAACCCTAAAATGGGCTCTAAATAGTCCAACGAAAGGAAGAGTTGTGCATCTCTCAGTTTAAGTCAAAAGCTAGAACTAATTAAGTTTAGGGTGGAAGTCATGTTAAAAGCCCAGATAGGCCAAAAGCAAGGTCTCTTCGGCCAAATAGCCAAGTTGTGAGTGTAAAGGGAAGTTCTTAGGGGAAATTACAAGTACTGCTCCAGTGAACACACTGATGATGAGAAAGCAAACTAACCTCGTTGCTAATATGGAGAAAGTTCTACTGGTCTGGATAGAAGATCAAACTTGTCACAACATTCTCTTAAGCCAAAGCCTAATCTGGAACAAGGCCTAATTCTTCACATTTTTGAGAGCTGACTGAGGGGAGGAAGTTGAAGAAGAAAAGTTGGAAGCAAGTAGAGGTTGGTTCACGAGGTTTCAGGAAAGAAACCCTCTTCATAACATTCAAGTACAAGATGAAGCAGCAAGTGCTGATGCAGAAGCTGAAGCAAGTCATTCAGAAGATGCAGTTAAGATTATTCATGAAGGCAACTACACCACACAACAGATTTTCAATGTGGACAAAACAGCATTGTATTGGAAGAAAACACCACCTAGAACTTTCACAGCTAGAGAGGAGAAGACAATGTCTGGCTCCAAAGTTTCAGAGAACAGGCTTAGAGTCTCATTAGGGGCTAATGCAGCTGGTGACTTTAAGTTGTAGCCAAAGCTCATTTACCATTCCAAAAATTCTTGGGCCCTTAAGAATCATGTTAAATCTCCTCTGCCTATGCTCCATGAATGGAAAAACAAAGCCTGCATGACAGCACATCTGTTTATAACATTGTTTACTCAATATTTTAAGCTCATTATTGAGACCCACAGCACAGAAAAAAAAGATTTCTTTCAAAATATTAATGCTCATTGACAGTACACCCAGTCAACCAAGAGTCCCAAGGGAGATGTACAAGGAGATTAATGTTGTTTTTATGTCTGCCAAAACAACATCCATTCTGTAGCCCAAGAATCAAGGACTAATTTTGAGTTCCAAGTCTTATTATTTAAGAAATATATTTTGTAAGGCTATAGCTTCTGTAGATACTGATGCCTCTGATACATCTGGGCAGAGTAAATTATAAACCATCTGGGAAACGTTCGCCATTCTAAATGCCACTGAGAACATTCATGATTTGGGGGAAGAGGTCAAAATATCAACACTGACTGGAGTTTAGAAAAAGTTGACCCCAACCCTCATCAATAACTTTGAGGGGTTCAAGACTTCAGTAAAAAAAAATAACTGCAGATGCAGTAGAAATCACAAGGGAATAGAATTAGAAATGAAGGCTGAAGATATGACTGAATTGCTGCAATCTCATGATAAAACTTTATTGGATGAGGGTTTGCTTCTTACGGGTGAGCAAAGAAAATTGTTTCTTGAGATGGGAGCTTCTCTTTGTGAAGATGCTGTTAGAATTGTTGGAATGACAATGAAGGGTTTAGAATATTACATAAATGTAGCTAATAGAGCAATCATAGAGTTTGAGAAGATTGACTCCAATTTTGAAAGAAGATCTGTGAATAAAACGCTATCAAAGAGCATTGCTTGCTACAGAGAAATCGCTTGTGAAAGGACAACTCAACTGATATGGCAAACTTCACCATCTTATTTTAAGAAATTGCAACAGCCAACCCAGCCTTCATCAACCACCACCTTGATCAACCAGCAGCCATCAACATCAAGGGAACACCATCCGTCAGCAAAAAGATAATAACTTGAAGTATCAGATGATGGTTAGCAATTTTTAAGAATAAAGTATTCTTAATTAAAGTATGTACATTGTTATTTATATACAATGCTATTGCACACTTAATAGACTTTAGTATAGTCTATTAAGTCAAACATAACTTTTATATGCACTGGAAAGCCACAAAATCCATGTGACATGCTTTATTGAGATATTCACTTTATTGCAATGGTCTGAAATAGAATCTGCCATGGCTCCAAGGTATGCGTGTACTCTTTCTTTACTTCTTATAGTAACTGACTTGCTTTTTAGAGTATTTTTAGTAAATCATGGTTTCAGGTGATTATTCTTCTCCCATACTGCTAGTGATGGTTCCTCTTTTCTTCTTCTTTCTTCTTCTTCCTCCTCCTCCCCCTCCTCCTTCTCTTCTTCTTCTTCTTCTCCTCCTCCTTCTTCTTTTACTTTATCAAATGTTTGTTGAATTTAATATTCACTTCACCTGCCTTGTTAAGAAAGTGGTCACCACTAGGTATTCTTTTATTTTTCATGAACACAGATATTCCATTCAAGAGGAAAACACTCAACAATTCTATCAACACTTAGATTTCTCACTGGCTCCCCAACATGCCTTTGCTTTGATAATTCTCAACAAAGTATATATATGCAAAAGGAAGATTTGTTTAAATATTTAAATATTAATTTCCTTTCAAGAAATAGCCCTATGTTAAGGTTGCTCAACCTGAGCATTATTGCAACTTGGGGCTGAATAATTCTTTGCTCTGGATGCTGTCTTGTGCATTGCAAGATGTTTAGCAGCATAATTGGCCTCTACACACTAGATACCAGTAATGACTCCCCAATTGTGACAACCAAAATGTCTCCAGACATTGCCAAATGTCTCCTGGTATGTTCTGTGTACAAAACCACTTTTGGTAAAGAACAACTGCATTCTGTGTGAAATAGTGGTCATAAGATCTATTTAAGGGTTCTCTAACTTCAGGATCACTGGGGTGTACTGAGACATGTTTGAGAAACAGAGGACTTAATGTGACTGCTAACTCTGCCCTGTGCGGTTTCTGAACAATATTTTTTCATCGGTCAGGTAACACGTATCCCCATAGGGTGGTGTAGTATGAAGATTAGAATAAAAAATTATATTTATTTTTGCACTTAGTATTCTCTAGGCCCATGCTAGGTACTTTAAATGAATTAATTTATTTCAGCTTTTGCAGGTACTACAATTATCCCCACTATACAGATGAAGGAACTGAGGTAATTTGCTCTAGGTCTTAGAACTGGTAGGTGATAGAGTTGGAAATTCACCAAGGCACGGTGCTTTTGAATCTTCCTCTCTACCTCCACACCACACAGCCCCCTAAGATGGAGTAGATATAAGCACTACATAAATGGTAAAGCAGGAAATCCATTGTTAATAACCTTCCTGTGCATGCCCAGACCACTCTCCCTCAGGCTGAAACATCTTAAGCATTTTAGCTGGAAGCCTCTCTGTCACAATATTTTCCATTTGCCATCGTTCACTTTTCATTTCTACAGGTTTAAATTCTATACATCCTTGGCCTAGCTCCAGCACTACCACCTCGAAGGAGCCCTCCCTCTTAGTTCCTCTTAATTTCTGCCACAAGTGCTTTATCTCTTCTTGGAGCACCTTCATACTTCATACTAATTTTATATTGCTCATCAGCTTATATAGCAATGACACATGTGTGACTTATTCCCCTCTAGCAGCACACTCCTCATGTTCATCAAGGACCATCAAGTAAGAGTCCTTCACAATGGCCAGCATGGAGCCTGGGCATTGTATATACTGAAAATGAAAGATTTCTAAATGAATGGATGAATTGAAGGGATCATTGGATTGAATAACACTAACTTTTCCCTATAACCATTTGCCTCTATTTTACAGGTGAAGCAATTGGGGTAGGGAGAAGTCACCCAAGGGAGACTTTTTGGACTTTCCCTGTACCCAGAAGGAGCATAGAGATGCAGATGCCATCCCCTCTGTAGTACAGAAATTAGCGAACCATAGCTACTTGCTTAAAATAGTGACTGTATTCTGCTCGATGAGCGTCAGGTGACAAAAGGATTCTGAGAGTTGTAATCTACCCAATGCATCTGTCTCCTCAAACCAGGGTGATTTTCTTACCTTTTTTGGTTGTTGTTTAGGTCACTGCTGTTGAGCATCACATTTCTCTGATTGATGATTTGCCATAGATGTTGAAAAATATCTCATTGATCAGGATTTACCAACTCTACAGGCAAGAGATCATGAAAGGAGAGAGCGGCTGACATGGGCCTGATTACTTTGCTTACAAAAGCTTTTTGTAGCTGTCATTATCTGGGCTTTGCTCCTGTACACTACAGTGTCAATTTCTTAGAGAGATTGAGCAGGGCTGCCAAAGGCATTCTTCTTTGTCAAACGTTGCACTTATTATTGAGTTTGTACCCAGGGAAACATTTATCTCTTGCGGCAGGCTTGCTGCCATGCTTGCATTTCTGACACCAGACTAGGTCCCAGTGAGGTTTAAGGAGGTCTTGTTAGAGCAGAAGGGATGGGTGCTGAATGAATGAGAGTCATTAGCTTGAAGATGTGTGATCAGGGTGTCAGCATAGTAAATGCCGCAAGGATGGAGAGTCTCAGGTCTTTCACAGCTGGAGATGCTCAGAGTCAGCTCACTTGAGATCACGATGTGTTTCTTAGACATGCCCTTGGTTGACCTTTATTCCAGGCTATTTTTAAAGGAGGCAATTTCACATGGATTCTTTATTAATGAGAAGCAATGGCTATATTCCATTTATTGGTGATTCTCAGGGTTGTTTTTCTAAGTCACAATTTTACTGCATCCTAATTCAAAATACACTAATATCATCAAAACACACAATACAATCAGAATGATCTCGTTAAAATGGCACAATCTCATGGATTGTTTCCTCCCTTTTCCATCTACTTTTAAAATAACCATGGGACCAGTATCTCTCTAAAATAAGAAGCAAAGTCTCTACCAATTGCGTTACCAGTTGTTAGCCAAGTGCTACATGAGACTGTAGCTTATGATGCAAGGGGAAGAAAGAATGTAATTTCTACTTCTGATGCAAGAGGCAGAAATAATCCAATTTTGATGAATGGTCCATGTTTGAGCACCGAATTAAAACCCTTCTCTTCCTTATAAAATGAACAAGTGGGATACAGATGTGACTGAGAGAAAATTAATACCTAACTCTAAGTATTGTGATCTAAGGGACTCTGCTAGGTTTTCTCCCCCAAGGCACAGCAGTACTGGGGGAGGGGGACAAACAAACCTCAGAAACCTGACAAGTTTTTTTTTTTTTTTTTTTTTTTAGAAAAAGGTTTATTGACTGCAAGAAACCAACTTTCCTTCTATCTCTGACTTTGAACACCATATGAATTCAGAACATAGCCGCTGTTTAAAAATATTTCTTCAAAATAGAAAAATAAACTTGCCTGTACATGGAACATTTCCAAAGAGAGAACATGAACAAACAGGTTTTTAATTTCAGCTGAGAAGTAGACCTTTCGGTCCAAACTTAATTGCAGACGAGAAACTCTCCTGTCTAGGACTTAACTAGCTACCACCCGATGACAGCTTCCTTTAAATACACAAATTGAAAGAAAACAAGTTATTTATTTATAGAGGAAATGGATAATTAACCACATACAATATCCCATTGCAGTTAGAGATCTCAGTTTGCCAGAAATCCAGTAGCCAAGGAAGCTTCAGTCATTATCTTATCCCTCAGGAGCATGTTCTCCTTTAAACGAGCAGCATTAAACTGCTTTTCATGTAGAAATTGACAACCTGGAGAGCTGTACCTTACAGGGCTGCATAGAGAGTGGCTGGGTGGCAGCTCCCAACCTCTGTGCGAGTTTAATCCTTATGAACTGCATCTTTACCCATAAGACTTTTTCTTCCAAAGAGCAAGAGTCTGACTTCATCCATTTTATACTCTGCTGAGTTTTGAAAATTGGAAGCACATTGTTCAATTAAGAACCAATTAATGTGACATTTCAGCATGAAAGAAGTGTTAGGCAATAGGAAACCACTGCAAACTAATCCGTGTAAAGTTTCATTGACTCACAATCTGCTGTTTCTTAAAAGCATACTAGTGTTTTGCACTTGTATCACCTCCAGCTCTTGGCACTTGCATTCTTAAACTATGTAGGGTCAAGTTGAGTCAGGATCATATGGCGACCTTCCCAGAATAGCCCGATTTCTGCAAAAATGTGCACAGCATGGGTGTACTCCTTTCCTCGCATGGGTACTAAGTCATTACTTTGCAGCTGATGTTCCTGTTCGCCACGTGACTCAAAAGATAAATAGCAACCAGAAACTCAAAGGGCATGCTTTCAACCCAGTTCTCTCAAGCATAGTCTGTGCTGTGAACTTCAGTTTCCTCATATCTTAAATGGAAGCAACAGAATCTGTTCAGTGGAACAGAGCGGCTGTGATACTCATTACCAGTGAGGAACAAGCCCTGGGTTTTTAAATAGATGCCAGCCTCAGCAATTAGTCCATCAACTTAAATTCTTCTTGCAGTTTCAATTAGATTGAGAACCCTTCCCCGGTTTCTACTCAGGCTGTTGTGCAACGTTTCTGCAAGGCTAACAGCTGTCTTATTCCACCCCAGAGAGAGCTCTATTTCAGCTACTCCTGCATTCCTAGTTCATAAAGCACCCCAGGATCCACTGGGTGAAAGGCACTCTTTAGCATTGCAAGATGATATTTGCTAGTAGCAAATAAGCTATGGTAAAAGGACAGGCAATGACAATACTCTTGTCAACAAGTTACGCAATCCTCTAACTGCATTCACTCTACCAAGAACTAGTCGGACATCAAAGAACTTGGAGTAGCAGGTTTTATAGAGGACTTCTTTTTCTAATGTCCAAAGATGTCTAAAGAGAAAAACAAAAACAAAACCCAAAGATGGAAGCTCGCAGTCAGTCTCTCAGCATGATCTCCCACTTCAAAACGGATATGCTGGAAGATGTTCCATACAGTTGTTCGGTAGATTTATTTATTTTTAACTTCATCTAAGGCAGCTTTTCACATAATATTCTCAAAGAAACTGCTTCTCCAACATTCTCTTCAGACCCAGAGAACCACAGTCAGTCCCTTGTCCCTTCGTTCACTCCATTGCCATCTCCCCCAGCCCTTCACTCCGCCTTCCACAGCGCCCTTCTTCATGACGCGAAGGGACCTCAAACACTGCCGTTAAACTGAAAATAAAAAGGCCCTTCAAAGTAAAAGGCAACTCTCGTTTATTTGAGATCAAAGAATAGCTATTTGGGATGCCCTGATTTAGACACATTGATACAAAGTATCAACATAATGGTATATGCATCTAAAAAAATGAAAAAATTATAATTAGTAACATTCAAATACATCAATGCCAATAAAAGTGAAATCATAACCAAAACAAAATTTCTGCTCACTTTTTTTCATAACAACAATCTTTTGTATTTATTTATTATAACCTACAGATACCATGATCTGTCTTGGAAAGTAAACCTAACTTCAGTTTAATCACAAAGAAGTCCCGTTAATTTATTTTATGTTTTTTAAAGATTTCATTTATTTATTTTTAGAGAGAGGGGAAGGGAGGGAGAAAGAGAGAGAAACATCAGTGTGTGGTTGCCTCTTGTGCGCTCCCTACTGGGGACCTGGCCCACAACCCAGGCATGTGCTCTGACTGGGAATGGAACCAGCAACACTTTGGTTCGCAGGCTGGCACTCATTCCACTGAGCCACACCAGCCAGGGCAGAAGTTCCATTAATTTAAAAGACTGTACATATTTAGTGAGTGGACTCAACTTTAGAAATATAAATTTACTTTCTTTACATTAGAAAGGCTATAAGATATTTTTTAATGGTAACCAAATATTTGTAGCTTGTATACTTCCTTTCTCATTATAGTATTTGTCACAAAGATGAATTAATATTGTGCCATTTTCTGTTCTCATTACAATCTTGGTCCTAGGATGAAATATAGATGTTTAGTGTTTTTAGGAATTATAGCAGAAAACTATACAATATTGACCTTTTTAATATTCTGGTTTCTGACTGGCTGGCATTTCCACTCTTCCTCCTCCTCCTATAAGAATTCCTACTAATACAGAAGAAAAGTTTAGAGTAGGTAGCCAATGGGAAAGCAGAATATTAAAAAGGTCAACAAAGTACAGTGTTTTCTATAAATTCAAAAACACTTATTAAGACATTGAAATTCAGATACTATAACTCATGTTTATGAACAAAACATGTAATTCATATTTGTGAAAAATAACCCTGTTTTAAAGCCTTCTCATTACTGTGATCGAAGTACAACGTAATTATTCCAGACTGAAAATAACCTCTTAAATATTTCACATTATAATAGACTGAGACTTGCAAAAAGTAGCCGTTGAAGGTTGTGTTTGTTGAAGGATGCAGGGAGGCCACAGAGACCCAACTGGCAGGGAGCCAGGGGAGGGAGTCCCTGACCCAGTCTTCCCTCCCACCCCTCGTCTCATCTCTCACAGATGCTGTCCACTGGCTGAGCCCCGCTGGAAGCCAAGGGACTGGAAAGGTTGGTTAATTCAATTCCTTAAAGTTTAGCCTTCAAAGGTAGAGGGCAGAGCAGAGAAGGTCAGGGCCAACAGTATCAAGAAAACAACCAGAACTTATAGAAAATTGAACTGTACAAAAGTCCAACAACCATTCATCCAGATCGGTAAGAGGGGCGGAGTCTCGGTAGGAAAAAGTGGAGGTGCGGACCCAGGAACGCAAGTAGCAGTGGCTCGCAGTTCCCAGGTGCACGGGCGGTGGCTGGCGGTCCTCAGGCCCACAGGAGGCAGCTGGCGGACCCTGGGCATGGGGGGTGGGGCAACTGTGCAGACCCAGTGAGGCCGCACAAGGCAGCTGGCTGACCAGGGGGTCCCACATTCACGCACACAGACGGTCCAGGCAGAGGGGAAGTGGCAGAAGGGACTGAATCCAGGAGAGAGTGGAGCAGGCACCATTGCTCCCTCTCAGGCCCCACCCCCACATACAGCGTCACAAGCCAGCGACTGGGCTGCCCCACACTGGGGAGCGCCTGAGGCTCCACCCCTCACTACGTAACAGCACGTGCGCGTGCACAGATAATCCAGGTGAAGGGGAAGCGGCGGAAGGGACCGGAGTCCAGAAGAGAGTGGAACAGGTGCCATTCTTTCCTCTCGGACCCCGCCCCCACCTAAAGCATCACAACCCAGCGACTGGGCTGCCCCGCCCTGAGGAACACCTAAGGCTCCACCCCTCATACGTAATAGCCGCGACCAGACTAAAACCAAACCAAAACAAAACAAAAAACCCCACCAAAAATGGCTCAAACCGGAGGAAAAATGAAAACCCCGGAGTCAATTCCTCTAAGCAACGAAGAGATAGCCAACCTATCAGATGCACGGTTCAAAGCACTGGTCATCAAAATGCTCACAGAATTGGTTGATTTTGCTCATAAATTAGATGAGAAAATGCAGGCTACAATACGTGAAATGAAGGAAGACGCATGGGGAACCGATAGAGATGGAAGGAAAACTGGGACTCAAATCAATGGAGTGGACCAGAAGGAAGAAACTAACAACCAAACAGAAAATGAGGAAGAAACAAGAATTCAAAAAAATGAGGAGAGGCTTAGGAACTTCCGGGACATCGTTAAACGTCCCAACATCTGAATTATAGGGGTACCAGAAGGGGAAGAAGAAGAGCAACAAGTGGAAAACTTATTTGAACAAATAATAAAGGAGAACTTCCCCAATCTGGCAAAGGAAATAGACTACCAGGATGTCCGGGAAGCTCAGAGAGTCCCAAAGAAGTTGGGCCCAAGGAGGAACACATCAAGGCACATCGTAATTACATTAGCCAAGATTAAAATGAAGGAGAGAATTCTAGAAGCAGCAAGGGATAAAGGGACAGTCACCTACAAAGGAGTTCCCCTCAGACTGTCAGCTGATTTCTCAAAAGAGACCTTACAGGGAAAAAGGGGCTGGAAAGAAATATTTGAAATCTTGAAAAGCAGGGACCTACATCCAAAATTGCTCTATCCAGCAAAGCTGTCATTTAGAATGGAAGGGAAGATAAAGTGCTTCTCAGATAAGGTCAAGTTCAAGGAGTTCATCATCACCAAGCTCTTATTCTATGAAATGTTAAAGGGACTTATCTAAGAAAAAGAAAATCAAAAATATGACAATGAAAAGACAGCAAACTCACAGCTATTAAGAACCACACCTAAAACAAAAGCAAACTAAGCAAACAGCTAGAACAGGAACAGAACCACAGAAATGGAGATCATATGGAGGGTTAGCAACAGGGGCGTGGGAGGAGGAGGGGGGGGAAGGTACAGAGAATGAGTAGCATAGATAGTGGGTAGAAAATAGACGGGCAGGGGAAGAATAGTATGGGAAATGTAGAAGCTAAAGAACTTATGACCCATGGACATGAACTAAAGGGGGGAATGTGGGTGGGAGGGGGTGTGCAGGGTGGGGGGAGTGATGGGGGAGAAATGGGACAACTATAATAGCATAATCAATAAAATATATTTAAAAAAAAGAGTATCATTCAGCAAAATGTGTGATGCTGTAGAGGGCCTTGACAAAGGAGTAGGGGAAAGTGGGAAGAGAGACGTCCACTGTGCGAAGGCAGAGGACATGCTAAACAGAGGGAACAGCATGAGCGAAGGCAGAAAACAGCCTCTCCTGCTCAGCACTAACATCAGTAGGTAGCTGTAGGCATGGAAACTTATTTTGAGTGGTTGTAATGTTGTTCACTTCCGCCAAATGCCACAACCGCCTGCTCTGAGTTCTGGTAGTGCCCCTTCCTTGTGCCCCTTTTAGGCTGCGGGGTGGTAATGGGTCACCACAGCTGGCAGCTTCACCCTCCATCGTTGGCTTCCCCTTAACCTGCCACACCTTTGTAAATCATCCCTTCGTTACCACTTGGACTGATATGCTCCCTTTTTGAATCATGTCCCACTGGTCCTCCACCGACCTCCAGTGAAGTGGCCACTGCTTTTTCCACCCCTCTTTGTGCTTGTGCCCCTTGAGTCCTTGCACCAGTCATACTGCACAGCCCGCGTTTGTTCATCTCCTCTGTGGTCTGGAAGCTCCTAGAGAGAAGACTGTGCCTATTCCTTAGTCCTAGGCTAAGGTAGGTTCTAAAAGGCTGAATGAATGAGTGCCCTGCTGAGAACACTGCCCTCTATTAAAGTCAGTATAACAGACATTTATTAGAGCAGTTGGAACGTCACAGCATTTCGGAGGGTCTTAATCCTGCTTCATTGTCGTGAACTCTGGTAAATGGTTTGGTCACTCAAGCTTAACAGCTTTAGGAACTCAATTCTTTTTCTCACTCAGAGTTTAGTTAATTGATTTAAATTTGCCATACTCAAGAGATATAGATTTTTATAATAAAATAAAATAAAATAATATCATGTTAAGAGTTAATGATAAAAACCGTGATTGCCAATGGACAGCGGTAATTTTTCTCTGAGTTTTATAATGAAAATTTCAAACATAAAATCTCTGAAAGAATGTAACATCCTTATGCTGACTCATTGCCTAGATTTAATAACTATTAACATTTTCCCATACTGGTATCATTTAATCATCTATGTCCCTATGTGTATACAGATATACTCATCTATAATTTTTTCTTTTGCTGAATCATTTGAAAATAAATTGCAAATGTCATTAACACTTTAGCCTTGCATAATTCTGCATGCATCTCCTAAAACTATGCCTAATTGCCTTCTAACCTTACTACCAATATCATACTAAGAACACTAGTGATAATTCCTTGAGAGCATCTAACTACACTTCAGTGCAGTGTGATTGCCAGCCAGACTTGGGGAGCAGGGGCACCTTTGGCCCCCAGAGCTGCTCTGGTTGATTTCAATTTTATCTGGCCTATAGCATTTTTTCTAGATGTCAATATCTGTCAGTTTCTGCTGCAGCTGCTGAGATGAACGAATTTAACTGTGTGTCTATCTTAGAGTTGAGCAGTAAGGGGAGTTCTTTCGGGCCTTCTCTGAAAGCTTATGCTCAAGGAGGAGGCCAGGACGGCCTGAGACAGCAGGAGGTAGGTTATCAGCAAGGAGGGCCTTTAGATCGCTCCCCTTTATTTCTCTATCTTTTCCCTAATCCCAGGCTGGGGTATCTTACCTTCTTTCTTTAAGCTGAATTTATTTCAACCTTTTTCCAAGAGAAAGGGGAAAGAAACATCTAGATATAAAAGAGGACTCTCCTGTGTAGCTTGTAAAATAATCAAGCATCTTTGGGACCCTTGCTGAGAGGCCGCCCTGGGCCATCCTCTCGTTGACACCTACGGCTTGCACAGTTGTGCTGACATGGATGCTTTGTTTGTTGTATCTGTCCAAAAAAAAAAAAAAAAAAAAAAATGCAGGTCTCTCATTCTTAATTTACAAAAAAGCAAGTGAAGCCCCTGAACTAACAAAATTTAGTTGTTTTGATTGATTTTTTTTTCCTCCTCTTCTGGATCAATCAACCAATTATTTTTTAAAATAAAAAGTTCTTCACCTTTTGGTCAAAACATTGCAAACAGAATTAGGTTTGCAGTGTGAGGGCCGCTTGGTGAATGCTGAATGAGCATAAAGGGAAGGGGACCGTCTTAAAAGCCCTCCATGAAGTTAGGGGCCAATGACAAGCTGAGTGCCCTTCCGGAGCGGGCAAGTCTCCCAGAGGTCATCTCCTCTTCCCTTCCCCTTACTGACAAGAGTGTAGTGGCCAAAGAGTGGAAGCCAGCGCATTTCTCCCCCTCCCTCTGCTTCTCGTGGGGCTTCCGGCTTTGAGCCCATTTCCACAAAGACCCCAGCTCCAGCAAGACAACCATTCCTACCAGGCTATTACTTCCCATTCAACACTTGTGATAACACCACCTCCCCCTAACTTCCCTCCAGCTTTTAGCCATTGGTTATCTCTGATAATACCTCACCATCTCTGTGTGTCTCCACAGCTCTTCCCTACCGTGTGTGTAGCTGATATCCTACGTGGCACAGCCCCTGTAAAGACGTAGGGGAATTTCTGTTTCTGTGCCTGGATGCTAAGACATCTTTCCAGTGCAGTCACTTCCCATCTTTATACAAGAATCATCAGGATAAATTCAAAATAAATATGATTTTTTTCTTCCTAAGTGCTCACTATGTGGAAAGCACCAGGTCAAGGTACAAGGAAAAAAAAAGGTCCCTATTTTAAGAAAATCACTAATTCGTAGAAGGAATAGAGCAAGAGCTAATTTTAATAAATGATGATAAATGCTATAAGGACAAAAATTATATTAAAAATGCCATCACCAGGGAAAGGGTTTCATAGGAACAAACTTCTAGTTATAAAATTAGTCATGAGTATGTAATGTTTAACATGGCCACTAAAGTTAGTAAGATATAAAAAAAAAAATGCCACCAGAGTTTTCTTTTATTGTTTACTGGCTAGCCTTGGTGGTGTCGCACAGAAAATGAGCACTAGCAAAGAGAAAGGCAGGCTCTAGCCTGACTCTGTTACCACTCTCAGTGGTGTGGCACGTCAGTGAAGCCCTCTAGGCCTCCATTTCCTGATTAATAAGAGGTAACGGCTGAGTTTCCTTTCCTGTTGCAAACATGCTTTCTATGACCTTTTCAATTCCTCATCTAACAATTCCGAGACCCCACTGGCACTTATTTTAAAGTTCTTTCCAAAGGGCATGACTGAGGCACGATTCACCTCTGTTTAACCCAAGACTCCTGCTTCTTCCATCCTCTGCACAACACAGGAAAACATGGACACACACACACACACGCACACGCACACGCACACGTTGTTACCGCTATCCGCCATCTCAAAGTTCTAGACAGTACCAGGACCTTCTGGGGGGCTGCATGGTTAGCAATCTCTACAACCCAATGACGAATATCACCCCTTGAGGATCAGCCCAGGAGCTGAAGAAGAATGAGGTAAGGGGCCCCCAATGTGGGGCTCTGCACACCCAATTGGGATGCATCCAGCTTGGACAAGAACAGGTCACTCTGCCTGAGTTCTTCACAGATGCCTCCATGATGCATTTCACAGATGGTAAGTGATAGCTCCATTGCAGGTGGACAAAAAGCAGCTTCTTCATGGGGGAGCTGTAGAGGGAATCAGTTGCTTAAATATATTTGTAAAAGCACGTTCTTGCTGGAATGCTTTTTTAGTTACTACATCATCTTTAAAAAAAACCTCTTAAGCAATTAAACGTACTACACTTGAATATTTAATTCCTGCTAATGTACAATTTAAATTATCTCTTCCAAATAATTTGCTTATGGCCTGTAGATTTATTGAAGGATGTTACAAAATGTCTCTTGCAGAAGCATGATGATGCCTTTTGCTGGTGGCACTCAACCACAAGATGGCATTTCTAGAACTATCCCAGCACAGTATTGCTATAGGTGCTGGAGGTACGGTGGTGAACAACAGACAGGAAGTCACAGAACTTTAAGAAAAAGAGAAGAACATTTAAACTGGAGAAAACTGCAGTGATTTTAAGTGTAGTAAAGACAGGCCTTCAAAGAAAGCAAATTTGCCATATTTTTCTCCAAAGAGGTGTGATTTAATATTTAATGTTGAAAACAGGCTTGCAAATATATGGGGAAAAATTGTGCTTCACCTCTACTGAATGTTCAACAAAAACCACATTTAAATTCTAGCAGCAAATTCAATTTTAGAAATGATGGGCTTCAGCCCTGTGAATTGAAGGACATCCAGCCCGTTTGCTGCATTTTCTATTATCAAGGGGAACTGTATGCACTTTGTGTGGTAGACCAGAATCTCTTCCTTTTGATGCCACAAGTGAGTTTCACATTGCAGGAAGAGTTTGCTCTTCTTTCCCCCTAATTCTCCTTAGGCACGTACTGAGAATGCAAGGGCCTCCCCTGTGTTTGCCCTCCTTTCCCACGGCCCTAGAATCTGTGTCTTTTACCTCCTGGCAATGAGCAGCTGTGGGGTTTCCTGCGCGTCTTTTGTGAGGGCAGGAAACACAGAGGAGGTGCCTTGGAGACTGAGGGCAGCTTTCCCAGTGGCACGGCCTCTGCTCCACCCCACCAGGCCCTCTGCCAAGGGCACTGGGGCAGCCGTGTGACCAACCCCGGTCCTCAGACACACGAGGATCTCCCTGCCCCCATCCTGCTACACCAGCACCAGGCTACTGGAGCAGTTCTGTTTCCTTAAAATGAGGTGCGGAGTTGGGAAGGATTAACTGGATGCTGAGCTTCTGCAAAATCTGCAATCAGACTTTAGGGACATTCTGGGTATAAAAAGGGCCGGGATCACATGCTCCATAGTTTCGGGTGTTTCACAAAGCATCTTCAGCTTTTAATTGCTTTGTCTTGTTCTTAGCCACAGTCTCAATGAAATAACAGACAGTATGAACGTATCTGTTAAAAATTAATTTGGCTGTATGTGACAAACAACTCCAATGCCAGTGGCTTACACATAACAGAAGTTTAATTTTTGCCCACATAAAGGAAGTTGACATGAACTTGGAGTCTTTGTAGCTCACTTCTCAGCCATCCTTAGAGTGCAGGATTAGACCATTTCTCAAGCATTTTGGTTTCAGGACCCCTTAAAAATTATTAAGGTCTCCATAGAAATTTTCTTTATGTTGGTTAACATATTAGTAATTAAAACAGAAAAACTTTTGCATTTATTGAATTCATTTTAAAATAATGGTAATAAACCCATTGCACATAAACATTAACAACAGAGAATTTTGAAAAATAATTATATTTTATAAAAAAAAAATCCTGCACAGAGTAACATTGTTTTAAGTAGTTGTAAATCCCTGTCTGGCTTCATAGAAGACAACTTGAATCAAATATCTGCTACTTCACGCACTCTGTCTCAATGTATAGTTTTGATTGAAGTCTATGTGAAAACATCCTAGGCTGCACATTGATGTGTGATTGGAAAAGGGAATTGAAACCTGTGGACCTCCTAAACAAAGGTTTGGAAACTCTGTGTGTCCTCCGTCAACACTTTGAGAATTGCTGTGTTAAACCTCATAATCTACTGTAGCTGCTGGAGTTCCAGCCATTATATTCACATTCAAGGTATCGTGTACAGAAAAGGCTAAAGGCAGATTGCTACTTTCCCTTTAAGAATTCCTCAAAGGGACTCAGAGGTGGCTGTGGACTACAGTGGTTGCCCTGGTGGGAGAAACTCCCAGTCTCACATGAGAGTCCATTGGAAAGTGCGCTAGAGCTGAGCAGGCTAGCTGCATTGTTCCTCCTCTGGCCCCTCCCCCATGGGCAGCTCCACAGCAAAGAGGGTTGCCCTGCCCAGGTGATTACCTCAGGCCCTACCCCCTTACAATTTAATGGGTGTGTCAAACAAAGAAATATGGCCCAAATGAAAGAACAGAGCAAAGCTTCAGAAAGAGAGCTAAGTGATGAGGAGATAGCCAACCTATCTGACAGAGAATTTAAAGCCTTGGTAATCAAAATGCTCAGAGAGCTGATTGAGCTTGGTTGAAAAATTAAAGAACAAAGGAAAGATATCCAAAATGAAATACAGCAAAATATTCAGGGAACCAACAGGGACAGGAAGGAAACCAGGACTCAAATCAATGATTTGGAACAAAAGGAAGAAATAAACATCCAACCGGAACAGAATGAAGAAACAATAATTCAAAAAAAAATGAAGAGAGGCTGAGGAATCTCTGGGACAACTTGAAATGTTCCAATATCCAAACTATAGGGGTGCCAGAAGGAGAAGAACAACAGTAAGAAATTAACAACTTATTTGAACAAATAATGAAGGAAAACTTCCCCAATCTGGTAAAGGAAATAGACTTCCAGGAAGTTCAAGAAGCCCAGAGAGTGCCAAAGAAGTTAGACCCAAGGAAGCACACACCAAGGCACATCATAAGGTAAATACATTACCCAAGATTAAAGATAAGGAAAGAACCTTAAAAGCAGCAAGAGAAAAGGAGATAGTTATTTACAAAGGAGTGCCCATAAGATTGTCAGCTGATTTCTCAAGAGAAACCTTACAGACAAGAAGGGACTGGAAAGAAGTACTCAAAGTCATGAAAGGCAAGGACCTCCATCCAAGATTACTTTATGTAGCAAAGCTTTCATTTAAAATGGAATGGCAGATAAAGTGCTTCTCAGATAGGGTCAAGTTGAAGGAGTTCATCATCACCAAGCCATTATTATATGAAACGTTAAAGGGACTTATCTAAGAAAAAGAAGATAAAAAATATGAACAGTAAAATAACAACAAACTCACAACTATTGACAAATGAACTTAAAAGAAAGAAAGAAAAACAACAAAAACTAAGCAAACAACTAGAACAGGAACAGAATCAGAGACATGGACATCACATGGAAGCTCTTCAGTGGAGAGTAGGGAGAGAGGAATAGGGAGGAAAAGGTCCAGGGAAAAAGAAGCATAATAGGTAGGCATTAAATAGGCAGGGAGAGATAAAAATGGTATAGGAAACAAAGAACTCATATGTACAACCCATGGTCATGAACTAAGGTGGGGATGCTGGAGAACTGAAGGGTTCAGGGTGGAGGGGGGATACAGGGAGGAAAATTGGGAACACTGTAATAGCATAATCAATAAAATACACTTTCTTTCTTTCTCTCTCTCTCTCTTTCTCTCTCTCTCTCTTTCTCTATCTCTCTCTTTCTCTCTCTCTCTCTTTCTCTCTTTCTCTCTTTCTCTCTTTCTCTCTTTCTCTCTTTCTCTCTTTCTTTCTTTCTTTCTTTCTTTCTTTCTTTCTTTCTTTCTTTCTTTCTTTCTTTCTTTCTTATTTTAATTGCTGTTCTTGTACATTTTTCTGTCTTTTACTTCCATCCCGGCCCAATAAAATACACTTTTAAAAAGAAAAAAATCCTCAAAGGCTCACAGCATTCCTGCTTACATCTCTTTTGCTAAAACTTTGACATGGCAACATTAGGCTACAAGAGAAATGTTTTAGTGGGGCAGCGACATTCTCAGCTAAAATTCTCTTAGAAAGGAGAAAAAGGCTACTGAGAAGCAATTAGTAGTCTCTGCCACAGGAAGCGTGAGTTAAAAGCATTCCAATGACCCAGACACTTCATTTGTTGTTTCCATGACTGCAGATCATCAAAACACCAAAGATCCCTTAGCAGTCCCCCTGTGAAGAAATTATTGTTTGCCTTGGTAAGTGATTGGTCTATGGCGTTCAAGTGCGTTTTAAAGTGTCTGCAGAAGAGCATGGTGTGGGGTGGGAGTCTCCAGCTGAGAAAAGAGAGCAAGTTTTGGGCTTTCTCAGAACTACTGACAAGCCCCCAAGTAAAGAAAGAATATCATGATGAGACTTTACTGTAGCTGCACAGGTATTTCTCTATTTTGAAAGACTTTAAATAACACAAAGAATAGCTGTCAAGAACAGAGTTTTTTTTGGGGGGGCGATAGTGTTTTCTCTCTAGCAAAGAATAACAACACAGAAGTTTCTCATAGTTAATAAGAAACTACATTTAAAAACATTTACTGAAGGATTACTCTGTGACAGTCAGCATTCTAAGCAATTTTTGTGTGTTATTGATTCATCTGATCCTCATAGCAAGCCTAAGAGGATAGTATTATTATCATCCCCACTTTTTGGTAAGGACATTGAGCCACAGAGAAGTTAAACCACTTAACTAAGATAGCACAGCAGATGAGGGCAGATTTGGTTCCATTTTCTATGTTCTGAAACCACTAAGCAATACTATACATATATTCTGACATATGTCTATATGTCTACATGTCTGGCACACACACAGGTCTAACATATACACATGCCATATACATATATGTATACAGACATTTACATGTCTGTGTCCGACATATACGTGTGTGTGTGTGTGTGTATGTGTGTATTCTGACAAGCTTGGAGCTGAGGATAACACTTGAGGAAGGTCATTGGATGAGGTAAAAATTCATCACAATAGAATTTAGGAATACTGAAATTTGGTGATAAGCCACATATTACCAGTAACTAGATGCTGTTGTTTCAGTACTCCCTATATTAAAAAGGAAATACTAGCTATTAGTAAAAAGTGTCCCTTAAATGCATTAGAGTGATATTTCTACAGAATGATTGCTAGTTAATTCACCAAAGTAAGCCTCATTCCTCTCAGCCCTTACTTTCAGTAACCCAAGTCTAACACTATGCACTCACAGCCTGTGACTTCAGAGGCACCTTCCATCATTAACCTAGTGGCAGGTGCCTAAAGTGTGAGCCTGTGCACCTAACAGGAAGTGGCACCTAACAGGAAATAATCAGCCTGGTGGGATGTACATTAATAATCCAAACCTTTGCAGCAAAGGGTGCAAATTGGTAGCCTGCAGGTGAAATCTTGCTTATGATATGCTTTATTTGGTTAATACATTATAATTTTTTAAAAGATTTTTTCCTACTAAAATCCAGAACCAAGATTTTCCATGAGAATACAGATATGAACCTCTGCATCCTTTATGATAGGCCATGCTCTCTCCAGTTCAGCTTAGCCCCCTCCACTCCTGTCCCCCTACACCTAGTCCCTTCAAGCATTCGTGTTACCTGTCTGTCCCTAGGGCTGCAAACATTTGAGTTTGCAACCCTGTCTTTACAGATATCAAACGCCAAGTCATGTTAAACCCCATATTCTATTGTAGCAAAACCCATTTTCCAATCACTTCACCTGCAATATTCAGTTAAACTGATTAGTTAGTCGCAGCTTATCACAAGGTGGATTCTGCAATCAATGGAGACGTAGAAGTTATGATTCTAAATTGCCTGCTGGTTGGTAAATGATGGGCTGACAATGACAGGACAGGGCAGATCACAAACTAATGGGATCCATGTCTGGGGAATAGTAATGCAGGGTCTGGCACAAAGTAGAAGCTTAAACATTTATTGATGAAGGTTTGATGGTACATAGGCAGAGGTTTACTGAGGTTGCTGGAATTTCTGGTCTGTCTCGATTATTACTGTTACCACTGTGAAGGTCATTGATGTTGTTTACCAGATATTTCTGGCTGTCTGACTTCAAGTATAGGGTAGGATTACACTTCCTACCCCCTGAGGTTGGTTGGGGCCATGCAACTAGCATTGTAGAAAGAGTTGTCAGTGGAGGAGATGTATCATTTTGGGCCAGATCATGAAATTTCGTAATAAGATCCTCCAGCGCAATCTTTCCTCTGACATGGTGACCATTGTTTGAGACTATGGCAGCTCCCTTAGCCTGGAACTATGAGTGGCTGCCATGGACAGAGACTTCTGCCAACTTGTAAGAGACATGCTGCATGAACAAGAAATAAAACTTTGCTGTTATAACCCAGTGGGACGTCCAGGGCTGTTTTTTCCTGCAGCATAACCTATCTTATCCTGACTGAAACAATTAGTAAATGTTCATTAACAAGCTCTAAGTTAAGATTTTTAAAAGTCTGAATTCCTTAACTTGGGCCATTCTCAACTTAAAAGTAATAAATATGATTCTTTAGGTCCTATATCTCCATGACTCACTGGTTCTAGATCCATTTTCTGATATCCCCTGTCACCCAGGAATTCTTATCCAGGTTTTCCAGCATTTATCCTTTGTATCTGAGTTTGTCAGTAACAGAGCTTTTCTTCTTGCTCAGAGAAAGAGATGCATCAAACATCAAAAGACAGAGTGACGTCCGAAAGCTAATGTGCAGGGTCTTTCCAGGGCTATATTTTGCAGTAGCCTGACAGTCAGAGCCCACAAAAAATAATAAGCATCATTTCACAGCTCCTTGGCACAGGACTTCCTACCAGCACATGTGTGCTTACTTTGTAGTTGCTTTGCGTCTTACTGAGCTTCTATGTATCATGTATCTACCAGAATCATTCGCTCATGGGGAGTCACGAAAGCTGTATGCAACTGGAGACCAACAAGACCACTGAGTATGCATATTGCACGTGCCTCCTGGGCTCAGGCACATGCTCTAGTGTCCCACTGAATTCACTTAGAAAGCATAAGTTCAAAAATAAAATTATGAATTTCAAGGTGGCTGTAACAGAGCATCAAACCAAGTGGCAGGCCCTGTGAAACTGGATCTATGTGGCAGACACCTCTAAAAGCCTACCCAGCCAGCCTCCATTTCCTCTTTATGGAAAAGCAAAATTTGGCGGGGGGTGTTCAGACTGTCAATGTGCTCAGCTAAGTATCAGTATATCCTAGCCTTCCTTGAAGCTAGAGTGATGGTGACAATTCTGAACTATGGGATAGAGAGGCACAAGCCTACTGGGACCTCTAGAAAAGTCCTGATCTCAAAACACATTCATTATTCCTTGTTTCTTCTTTTTATTCCTGCTTAAAATGGGGATACAAGCCTGGAGGATGGGCAGCCACTTGCTCCTCAGGCAGTGAGCATGAAGGTAGGAACATATGGTTAGGAAGCTGGAAGAGAAAGCTGAAGAGGGTGTGGATCTCCCAAGGCTCTACTTCTTGTGCGAGGTAAATAAATCCCTGTTTCTTTAAGAAGCCTCTGTTAATCAGGTGTCTGTTGCTTGCTGTAGAATACAATCACGACTTTTTCTACCTATCAATTTTAAATACCACCTTTATCATGTACTAAATTCCCATCAATGCATGATTCTCTTCCTATACTCTTGAACAGTTCCACTGAATTTTAAAATACATTTCTATGCTAAAATCTCACTCTTTTAACAGCTGTAGATTTATAGCATCTTTTGCAATCTGTTAGAGCAATTCCCCTTTGTTCTCTCTTTTTTTAAAAAAAAAAAAAAGGTCTCTGCTAATTCTGTCCATATTCACTTCCATATGAATTTTAAAACAAGCTTGTCAAGCTCTGCAAAAATTCAGTAGAATTTTGGTTGGGATTATATTGAATTTATGGATTCATGCAGGAAGTCTTGAGATCTTTAAAACTCAGTATTTCCATTAGGAACATGGAGTATTTGAGATCCTACTTACATTCTTCAGTCGATTTTTAGTTTTACTTGTACATGTCTTGCACATTCTTGTTAGATTTATTGCTAGGTATTATATCTTTGGTTCCCATTGTGAATGGGATTTTGTTCCCATTGTATTTTCAAATTGGTTTTTGCTAATTTATAGTAAAACTATATTTTTATTAATCTTCTTGATTTTGCATTTTAGCCAGTTGGCTAGATTATTTACCCTAGGTGCTTTCTGGGATCTCATTTCAGCCCTAAAAGT
Organism: Glossophaga mutica; assembly: GCA_039655065.1. Lineage (NCBI taxonomy): Eukaryota > Metazoa > Chordata > Mammalia > Chiroptera > Phyllostomidae > Glossophaga > Glossophaga mutica. Next base: position 26,105,403 of record CM077306.1, read on the forward strand.
GCTAGAATGTTATAGATCTTTGTAAGTGGAAGAAGTTATATCTGGTCTAGGTCAAAGAACAACCTTTGCGCAAGGTATGAGATTTCATTGCCACCATTATTTAAGGCTGTCCCAAAGTTCGTTTGTTTATTTTTAGTGACAGGCCACATAAATTTCCTTCAGGCTCCTCTGCCCTTCCTTATCGTTTGATGCCTACCTTCACAGTTATTTCCAAAGGTGACATGATATTGTACACTGAGCAGAAATGGCAACAGAAAATCCCCAAATATTTCCAGCATTGCTCCCAGTGTTTTTAATGCTAGTCAAGGTCTCTTTTTTTGTCCCTAAATGCAATGACCTAAAACCTGAATTCAGATTCCCTTTACTAGAAAAAATATTGAAAGGCCAAGCCAAGTTTTTTTTATTAAGGATTTTAGTGTTCTGGCTTACCTGGTTGCACCTGAACTCAGAATGGGTCTGAAAGAAAGGCTGTCAGCCAAGAAGTCCTACCTTCTTTCATTCCACAACCCTGATACTATTGGAGTCTCTAAGAAATGTTTCTTCCATTGATAGTTAAAACATAGTTAGCACTCAACTGCCAGTTCCTTGCTTTTGATCATGAAAATATACATGCTTTAATGAACCGGGGTTCAAACTTGGACTTCCCATGACAGCTGCATTGTATGTTATGCATGTATCCTCATATCTGGAACATTTCAGGCTCTTCGAACCAAAATGAGCAGTTTCGGAGAATCGGGGAGAGGTGGAGAGCCTCGTTTTTCAAAAAGATAAGTCTCTGAAAATTTTTCTGAAGATATCTCTGAGGGGTATTGATATGAAAATCAAGAGACCTGTTTTAAAACCTAACTCTACTACTTACTATTTCTGCCACTTTCATGGTTCATTCTCAACCTCCCTAAGTCTAGTTTTCTTCTTATAAGAATGTTATAAGGTTAAAGTGAGAGAAAAGAACTGTGTAAACTGTGAAGTGTATGCATATGGGAGCTGTTGGTAATTTGGGAATGCTGAAAACTTCTCCTCTTTGCCCGTTATGATATGCTTGGGGACGCATAACTCAAAGGGGAAAAGCACCCCCAAACATCCCCAATACGTGAGAAAATCACACTTAAGAATGTTGAAAACCTTTACAAAATATATAATTAAAGTAAACTCATGATTTATAATAAAATATTGATGAAAATACTCAAAAACAAGTCATAAAATATAAATGTGAAGCAGGCAGCGCTGTTTTGATGTTTGAACTAGTAGCTAAGAAATCTAAACAGGAAAAACCAACTGTGACAGCGTGATCGAGTCAAATGCACAAAATTACTTCACTTTGTATCAGTCTCCCTACCGGACATCTTTTGCTAGGTCTGGAGAACATATACTTCTCTGGTTGGTTAGATTCTGTTTCTTGATTGTGTATAGGAGGCACTGGCTTTCAGATTATCATCAAAATCATTGCAATAATTTCCTACTGCTGCTATAACAAATTACCAAAAACCTAGTGGGTGATAACACAGATTTATTACTTTACAGTTCTGGAGGTCAGAAATCCAAAGTGGGTGAGCAGGCAAGCGTCCCTTGTAGACTCTAGGAGAGGATCTGTTCTTTCCCTTGTCCAGCTTCTATAGGCTACCAGCCTTCCCTGGTCCATGACCCTGCGTGTCTCTGACCTCTGCTTCCATCATCACCTTACCTTTTCTGACTCTGACCCTCCTACCTCCCGCTTACAAGGATCTTAGTGATTACACTGATTCACCTGGACAATCCAGGATACTCTTTCTCCATCTGAAGGTCCTTAACCATCTCTGCAAAGTCTCCTTTGCCATGTAAGCTACATTTCCACAGGCCTCTGTGGAGGTGAATATCTTAGGGGCAGTGAACATTTTTCAGCCCATCATAATCATCAACAACAGTTAACATTTATTGAACATTTTTTAATGTGCCAAGCACTGTTCTAAGTACTGCAAATACATTAAATCATAAGAACCTTATGAGGGGGATATTATCATTCTCTCCACTTTATGGTCATGCTATTGAGGCGCAGAGAGATTAGATAACTTGCCCAAGGTCACACAACTAGGATTTCAACCCAAGTGGACTGAATCCAAAGCCCAACCTCTTCATCAGTATGCACTTGAGAAGTGAACAGTTTGGCTGACTAGACTGAGAGGAAGAAGTTCCTAAAAATAGTTTATGAAGAAACAATAATTTCATAACAACAATGGTAATATCTCATATTTCTTTATTGTGGTTTTCAATTTTTACAGCACTTCCCAGAAATTGTCCATAAAAATTCCCCATAATTCTATAAAGTTCAGAATATTTTTTCTCCATCTACTAAATCTTCTTCTTTTATTTATTTAAATAGCAAGCGTTCATAGTACGCCTTCCATTGAAAGTTGTCTACCTGGGTGTTCTGTCTGTTCAACTGCAAGACCCTTACATAAAGGTATAACAAGTACCCCACCAAAAAAAAACATTTAATGTAAGTGACTTGAATACTGAAAGTATTCAATAAATAAGTGTTCCATTGACTAGTATACACGAGGCAGTGTATTATTTAGGATGTAATAAAGAACCTACAAAATAGATGTGGTAGGTGCTCCTTCGATGACCCCCAATGAACCATGCCTTCCAGTATTCTTGCCTTGTGTAGTCTCCTCTCATCTGCCTCTGGGCTGAGTCTGTAACAACTTTAACCAATTGAATATGATGGAAACGATGTGTGCCTGCTCTGGAAACATCTTCAGTTGCCCCGGAAGTTTCTACTTCCTCCCTCTCTCACTGCTCCTTTTGGAACCCACCCGCCATGCTGTCAGCAGCCTGAGCAGCCACAGGGAGAGGCACAAATGGAAGTAGACTCAGTGCCCCACCAATAGCCCTCGCTGAGTTCCAGGTGTTCCCAGATGACAGCAACCATCCCCGTGCTCCAGGCTATACCACAGGCAATTTCCCAGACAACCCGCACAACTACAGGAGAGGGAATTGCTATTTTTGAGCCTCTGGGTTTTGAGGTGGTTTGTCATGCTGCAATAGATTGTGGAAATACCAGGGCAGTCATTTCTGAAGCACGGGAGTGTCATGCTCTCTATTCCTCCTGTTAAGCAAAGTTCAGTGGGATCATAGAATCTCCAACAAAGAGGCAAAGACTCTGAGGCTTGACCTGCAAGCCATTGAATGAGGCTCCTGCAGCTTGGAGCATGCTCCTTGCAGGCCAGAGACTGAGAAGTAAAGGCTGTATGTGGCCTTCAAGTTTGGGGTCATGAATAGTTAAAGGAGGGATTGCTGGAACCTCGTGCTGGTGTGAATGCCTCAGAACCTGAATCTGGATATTCTCTCCGTTTTTTCCTTTGAGAATTTAGCAATTGACACATGCTTTCCTTTCCTCTTTTCCAGCGAGCACCTTCTCCTTCTGGCTCAGTAGTTTTGTTTCTTGTTTTGCAGTCTTTTGGCTCCTTTGTTGACTCCCTATCCTTGATCAAGGCCTTTTTTTAGGTTTTAGTTCTTCACTGTGAGCAAAAACACCAAACACAGAGTAAAATGGATTCTAGCCTTGGAGCCCAATGACCGTAGTTGCCTAAAGAGACATTTTGTTTAAGGCTCTGGTCTGAGTTTGGAGGTTTTGCAGAAGACACGTGGCCTGGATTCCCAACAGGCTGGTGTGCTAGTCATGAGAGGAAGACTACGAATAACCACAAGGCTTGAAGAAATGTGGCTCAGGGCAGGAGCGGCGGGTGGGAATGGGGCGGTGGTCTTCAGAATGCAGAAGACAGCCTTCCCATTTCACAGTTCTTCCTCTCTCACTCCTTCTCCCTGCCCCCTTTCGAAGACCTTGTATAAGAAGAAAAGGCATTTGGTCCAGCGTGAGCTTCTTGTGCTCATGTGTTGGTTTGGGGTGGGAGTCCGAAGGGCAAGGGACGGGATAGGACCTGAGCTCTGTGAGAGAGACAGTGAGCGGAGCCTAACTCCTCCAGCCCCTTCATCTATCACCTGCAGTGCGAACTCCATTCTGGACTGACACTGGGCACTGGGAGGAGCAGGAATGAGGGTGGTGTAAGGAATTGTCTAAATCAGCTGCGGGGGCTACTATGGGAAAAGAAGAGGTGTCTGGGAAGATAACTGAAATGGCTGTACCCGGGAGAGAATACAGTCCCTATTTTCTAGCCTTGCTCAGAGAGTGTGAATATTGTGTTTCTGTACAACAAGGTAGAGATGTGCATGTAAAAACATGCATAGGCAGTTTGTATAAAGGTTGGTTACATTGCTTATTTACTTAGAAATTATTTATTAGTGCTTCTTGTCTGCCAAGTCTTGTTCTAATCGCGTTACAACTGCTAACTCATTGAGTCCTCATAACTACTCTGTGAGATAGCCAGAGGACAATACTGTTTTCATCTCCATTTTACAAACAAGGGAACAGAGGCTCACAAAGGTCGAGGGACTTGTCCAAAATAGAATTGCCAGCTGGAACAAATAAAAATACAAGATGCCCACAGAAATGTGAATTTTAAAATAACAAGTGAGTATAAGTGTGCCTCATATATCACACGCTCACAAATGTTTGCTAACAAACCAAATATTGCATGTGCTATATGGGACATACTCACATTTTAAAAATGACCTGTTCTTAATTGATCAGGCATCCTGTATTTTATCTGGCCACCTGAGCTCCACAAACAGATTACCAGTAAGTAATGGACTAGGATTTGAACCCAGAACGTGTGGCACTCTAGTCCAGGCTCATAACTATCTTGCAAGGGTGGCTCACTGCGGAGGACTAGACTGCTAATGTAGTAAGACAGCACTGATGAAATCATGTTTTCTGTGCTGCAGGCCATCTGAGAAAGAACAAAATAACATGCTTTCTCTTCTCCCTGTTGGACGGGTGGCCCAGGATTTGTACCCAGTGGTTTATACTTCTTTGGATAGGAAGAGAATTAATAACCTTTCATTTTCCGAAGTCCAGGCCCCTGATGCCATCGGGATGAATTGTCTCAAGTAGTTTCTCAGGGTGGAGAGGATTCAAATCTGAGGGTGTCCAAAGGTGGGAGGCTGGGCTGTGAGATGGTCAGAGATCTCTAACAGGATAGGAGGGACTCAGATAGGGCCAGAGGCATATGACCCCGGAAAGGCTGGACACTGTGTGCCATACTTGGAGTCTCAGCTGAGCAGCCCAGCACTGGCACAGAGGAGGCAGAGAGGGGGCCTCCCTGGGGTCAGTAGGGGCTGCAGTAGAGAGCCCAGAGAGGGCTGCTGCAACCTCCTCCCAAGTTTTCAGAACTTTTCAAACCACACGTTTCATGCATGACCTCAAAAGGAGAAAAGGAATGGATCCCTTCCACATTGTGTAGTAGGGTAAAACCTCCCCCAGCACTGTTGAAATTAATATATGTAACGAGCAGTTATTGAGTGCATGGCACTTGCATATATTTCTAACTCGATGCTCACAACAGCTCTGCTATCACATAGATCAGGTCACAGAGTTGGAACATGTTTGCACTTCAAAATACAGATCCTTCTCAACCTAAAGCTCAGGCTCTTAGCTGCGCCATTACTCCACCTCTCCCGATTCTGAACCCGATTTTAAATGAATCAATTGTGGCAGTTTAATCCCCTGGTGCTGGGGGATGAAGTTCAAGAATCGGGTTTAGGAAGGTTTCTTTCCTCAGGGTATGCAGAGGAAAATCATCTCCAAACATCAAGTGCTGCTGGATTAGAGAGATCATATTTCAAATAGAGTTGTTATTTTTTTCAGGATTAAATACTCTCCTTTTTAAAACCCTGGGTTTAAAAATGTTAAATATAGACACCCATTTGGTGGAGCACTAGCTGGGAATGGGACTCTCTCCCCAACACAAATGCTGGTGTCATGTGACCCTAGTCTTAGCCATGCATCCGGTGGCCCGTGTCTGAGTCATTTGGCTACAGTCACGCTTGTGCCACCACTTCTTGACATTCAGAGCCCCGTGGACCCCGAGGAGGGCCCTGCAGAGACCAGAAATGCGGCACACTCCAGGGAGTCGAAGATGTTTACAATGTGAATCAGCAATTAATAGCAACTTTTCTCCCACCTAAAAAGTCACATCTTTCATACAAGCAATACTAATTATGGTGTTTAGTTTTGTTTTTCCAAGGCGAATGACAAGAAAAATGTATAACCAAGGGACTGGTTGACAGAAGTGAAGAAATATGAGACAACTAAAACAGAGAATGAAAAATAATGAGAAAAATGATTAAAATAACTGAATTGTGTGACTTGCTCTACTGGTAATGAGCCTGAACTAAATAAAGAAGTTGCATGTATTTATGGAACTTGCAGGAGAGATGGAGGATATAGTTTTCTCCCAGTTTCTAAATGGAGTTTGTTTTTGAACTGGTTAGATAATGGAAAAGCAGCGTGAGACAGCTGTCCTGGGGGTACCCTAGCTGTGGCCCCATAGACAAGGTCTGCTTTTCTCCCCTTGCCCTTAGATTCCACCCTGCCCGGACTTACCTGGAATTTCACACCCATTCATGCCCAGTTTCATCTTCCCACGCTCCTTATTTTCATTCCCTCCCTCCATCCCTCCCTCAGGTCTGCTTAATGAGAATTTCCCTTCCAGCCTATATTAACTTCCTGTGGCTATGTAACAAACTACCCCAAATCAGGTTGCTTAAAAAAAAAAAAAAAGCCCTGAAATTTATTTTTTCACTGTTCTGGAAGCCAGAAGTCTGAAATCATGGTGTTGGTAGGACCGAACTTCCTCTGAAGAGTCTAAGGGAGACTCCTTTGCCTCTTCTGGCTTCCAGTGGCTCCAGGTGTCCTTGGTGATGGCTGCAGAAGCCTAGTCAGCCTCTGTTCAAGGCTTTATCCTCTTCTCCCTCTGTCTTTCTCACTTGTCATTGGATTTAAGGCCCACCCACATAGTCTAGGATGATGTCATCTTAAGATCTTTGACTTACTTACATCTTCAAAAACTCCTTTTCAAAATGAAGTCAAAACTAGAGGTTGGGGGTAGATGTATTCTTTGGGGAAGAGCTACCGTTAAACCCCTTCTTAATCCATGGGTTTATTGCTCCCTAGATAAGAGACTAATTAATCAAAATCAACTGTTTATAAGGCATTTTTTATTTTTTGATTAATTTTTTTATTTTAATTGTTGTTCTTGTACAGTTTTCTGTCTTTTACTCCCATCCCAGCCCACCGCCCCAGCCCTCCCCACCTCCCTCCCATTCCCATCCCCCTAGTTTTTGTCCATGTGTCCTTTATACTTGTTGCTCTAAACCCTTCCCCTTCTCCCCTGAAATTCCCTCCCCTCTCCCCTCTGGTGACTGTCAGCCTGTTCGCAATTTCAGTATAAGGCATTTTTAAACACCTGCTTTCCTTGCCTCTCCAATTTTCTTACAAGCCCAAGATGTTAAAGATCATCATTTTCCCAAATCTCAATTTCTCAAATCTCTCCTGAAACTCATTTCACTTGATGTTAGGGTTCTACATATTCAGTTCGCATTTAGTAGGTGCCCCATCTCTGTTGCTCTACTTTGTAGATCAGTTTAGCTTTCCAAACCAAAGATTGTACATCTGGCTTGCCTAAGACAGTCCTAGTGTAAGCCTGCTTGTCCCAGCATCCTTTCTGATTGACACACTCAACTCTCAAATCCTGGTTTGAATGAAACTCCTAGCTAGAGCACTTTCCCTTTCAGAAGCAGAACTTGAGGCACAATTGACAGAAGGGATTTTGTATAGTGAGTGTTGAGTGATGAGGAGTGAAAAGTTTTTTTCTGACCTTGCAAACTGAGGGGCTAAAATAGGGGTGGGAGAGAGCTGAAGCAGAGTTGGCATAAGGATAGGTCAAAGTGTAGATTAAGACCACACTTTTGTTCCACTGAGGAAGGAGAGAATGAGCATCTCCTAACAGCCTTGGGCCTCAGTTTCCCTATCTGAAATGATCCTACAACAATTAGCTTTTGAAGTTTTGTAACTGAAACTCAGGTCCAGCTGCCTCCAGCTATGATAGCCAATACTCTAGAGGCAGGTGCTGATGTAAAGGAAAGTGGTTTGTTTGCAGATGCCAGCCATCTGGAAGATGAGGGACTCACATCTGAAAACCCATCTCCTGGGGGATAGGAGATTCATGTCACAAAGCTCATCTCCACCTCTCATTGGGGGCAGAAGTTTTCTATAAAGAGGGAGCGGGGAACAGAACAAAGAGATCGAGGGAGAGGGTTGCAAAGTTCTATACGTGCAAATGAGCACAGTCCATTCTAGTCAGGCGAGTGATGCTTTGGAGTGCGTCATCCTGGTGTAGTCATCTTGGCTTCATGTCATCCTGACTCCACATTATCCTGGTTCCACAGTTGAAGGTCAGCAAATCTCCTGGAGCTGGGATGCTTGAAGGTTGGGGTCTGTATCTTTTGAAGCTAGTTCTTAGGGTTCTTATACACACATTCAGTTCATCTACAAGTTACCTTATTAGTCAGTCTGAGTCAGCACTTGCAGAAATAATGTCAAAAGAATGGTAGGGTGGGCTGCAATTTCCCACCATTATAGTGTGAGTCTTAGATCCAATCTCATTATTTAGTTTGGCAAAATATGGTCTTTAGAAGTAAACAAGCAAAAACAATCCCCAGAATGATTTGGTGACAATTTAAGCAACTTTTTTTTTTTTTTTTTTTTTTTTGCCTTCCCTACTCAAAGAACCAAGGGACTGTGCCTCTCAGGGAATGTGCTCACAGGACGATAGCCTTATCTTCACCTCTTTATCTATCTCAACACTCAAAACACAGGGGCTATTTTAAGAGCTCAGCGTATTGTTCTTTACTTTGTGAGAACACACGTGACATTTTCACTCCACCCTCACAGTCCAATAAGTCACCAAAGGGAGTAAGAAATGGTTACAATCACATTTGAAAACAGTGCGATAGTTTTTTAAAAAGTTAAATACGCACTTCCCCTATGATCCGGCAGTTTTACTTGTAGGTATTTATCTAAGAGAAATAAAATTCTGTTTATAACAAGAATTGTACAGAACTACTGATAGCAATGCCATTCAGAATAGCTCCCAAACTGGACAAATACCAAATATTCATCAACAGGAGAATGATAAACATATGATTATACAATTATGCAATGGAATAGTAATTAATAATTTAAATAATCATGGATTAAATCAATCAATCACCAAGTCCTATGGATTCTATTTCCAAAATATATCTGCTTCCCTACTATCGGTCACCATGCTAATCTGAGCTCCCACTATCATCCCTCCCTCTGACAAACGTCACAGTCTTCACCTGCATTTCCCCTTCGGCTCTTCCTTCCTCATACCCATGCCCCCCGCCCCCAGCAGCCAGGGTGATCTCCTAAAAACATGAATCTGATCTTGGCACCTGCTTATTAGGACCCTTCAGGGGCTCCTTTCTTCTGGACAATGTCTAAAATCATCATGGGCCACCAACCTGCCAGAATTGGCTCCCTCCCTGACACTCCTGCTGCTGCCGCCCCCTTGTGCACCGTGCTGCAACCCCCACCCTTCCTCTCCCTGTCTTTAGTGGGTCAGACTCCCTCAGGCACTGGGGCCTCGCAATGCATCCCTCCCCATCTTCCCTTGGACAACTTACTCCTCTGTCTCCTCCAAAAGAGGAGACGTTGAGGAAGGTCAGACTAGGGCTCTTAGGTGTTCTAGTGGCATTCTGAGCCTTCCCTTCATGGCACCCTCACAATGATTGTGAAACAGGGTGTAAAGTGATTGTTGGCTCATATTTTGGCATTATTTTCCTATTACCATGTATCACATCACCACCAGCTGAGTGACTTAAAACTACACAAATGTATTATTTTACACTTCCGAAGGTCAGAAATTTGCAACAGAGGCTGCTGGGCTGAAATCTAGGTGTCAACAGTGTTGCACTCCCTCAGGAGGCCTTAGGGAAGGATCCATTTTCTTGCCCTTTCCAGCGCTGAAGGTCACCTCTATTCCTTGGCCCACAGCCCCTTCCTCCATCTTCACAGCTAATAGCGTAGCACCCTCTCTCATCTCCAGCCTCTGCTCTGCTCTCACAGCTCCCCCCGACTCGGAGGCCTCCCTCTTACAAGGACCCTTGTAATTCATTGGGCCCACCTTGATAATCCAGACTGATCTCTCCATCTCAAGAACCTTAACTGGACCACTTTTGCAAAGTTCCTTTTACTGAGTAAGGTAACATGTCTATAAGTTCCAGCAATCAGGACATGGACATCTTTGCCAGGGGTGGGGCATTTTTCAGACTATCATATTTTTCTCCCAAAGTTTAAAGCTCCATGAATGATAAGAACCTTGTATCTTGTACATGGCTGAACTCTGACTGCCTGTCAGGTGCCTTGCACATCATAGGTACTAAATAATTCATTTGCTGCATAAAGTAATAATAGTAAGTCCCCTTGCATGCCAATGGCTTAAATCTCAGATTTCAGTTTCATTCCATGTTTAAGACTGGAACATCTTTTGTAGCTCTGTAGCCTTTAAGGAAAGAGGGCCTGTTCTCCCTGGACCTCCTAGTCTCAGCTCATAATTATTCTTAAAAACCACCTGAACCATTACTCAATTATTCACTAGTTCTGTTCACAGAATTTTCCTGCGTTAAATTGTCTTTGCCTAGTCATCTAACACTTAGGCCCAAACTCCCTTGATCTCCTCTGGCTTTAAAAATCTCCTCTCCTGTCCCATGAACTCCATGATTCACGTGCACCAGCAGCTGGCCTCCAGCCAAACAAGCTTCTAAGAGACTTAGGACCCCGCACTGTTTTTTCGAGCCAGATCTCTTCAAACTGTGTTCCCAGCCTCTACACACCATTTATTGGCAACTCCACAATTGGAGAATGTGATGTTAGTATTCTGAGAGCCAAATGATAGCATAAAAAATTAGAATCACAACTCGATTATACCAGTATTGTCTTAACCTATGCCATATTGAGAATCTCTTAGGTAAGAAGCTGGAAAAAAAGAGAAAGAAAAAGGTGTACATGTGTGTGTAAAGCCAGATACACTACAACCTCACTTTGAACACATTTTAAAATGGGAACTTTCTACTACAATAGTGGTTGCCAGGAGCTGAGGGGCTGGGAAGTTATTGTTTAATGAATAGAGCGCTTCTGTTTTGCAAGATGAAGAGTTCTGGGGATGATGGGTGCTGATGGTTGTGCAGCAATGCGAATATACTTACTGCCACTGAAATGGGTACTTAAAAACATGATTAACATGTACCCTGACCTGGGTGGCTCAGTTGGTTGAGCATTGTCCTGCAAAGCAAAAGATCGCCAGTTCAATTCCCAGTTAGGACACATGCCAGGGTGGCAAACCCATCCCAGGTTGGGGCACATGCAAGAAGCAACTGATCGATGTTTCTCACACATCAGTGTTTCTCTCCCTCTCTTTCTCCCTTCCTCCCCCTCTGTCTACAAATAAATTATTTTTTTAAAGTAAAAAAATGCTTAACACGTTAAATTTTACGATACGTAAAACATTTTTTAAATTAAGAAATGGAAACTTTCTTAGATTAGTAAAATAAGTGAATTATTCTAATCAACTAAAATAAAAAGAGAGAAAATTGGGTCAGTCAAAGCAATTTCTTCATATCATGTGGTGAAGAAAGGGAAAGTCAGTTACCTAATTTCTTCTATTTTTATAGTTATTTTGTTCCTATTTAGACACACAGTCTGAATGTAAAAACATTACCCAGCTGGTAATTAAAGTTATTAACTATACAGATTTAGGACACTGTAAATCTAATCCCACTCATGAACATCTGGTTTCACCTAATTTGTTTTGAAATCTTGACTTGGTTCACAAGGACCTTATAAAACTCCTTTCCCAAACCCAAGAAAAAGAAAAACCAAAAACAAAAACAAAATGGTGAGCAATTTAATTATTAAGCCCGCTGCCTCCACCTAGCCTTGCTGGACTTTCAGCACCACGTCTGGAGCTGGGAGGCTGTGAAGCATTATTCATTTCTCTTGGAGAGGCCAAGGGAGTCAGGATTAGCCTCAACAATGCACCCTGCTATTTGCTATTCAGCCAGAAGCAAAGTCCTCATCCAACACAATGCTTGTGCACATTCAGCTCATTGCTTCTCTGTCTGTGCACATCCCCACACACAGAGATGACTTTTATAACCCAAGCGAGAACCATGTGTCCTGTGACTCTATTCCCACCAGGGACAGGAGTGATACTGCTTAGCTCCAGCGTTTTATCTCCTCAGCGCTGACTCTCTAATGCAATTATCTGGGAAAAGGACTACAGTTTTCTTGGAGTCTTCACACAGGCAACATATGCTGGTTATTAAGAAATTTTCATTAATAAAGAAGCATTTTGACTTAACCTCAGGTGGACACAAAAATATCCAGGCATCATGACAATAACTGCACTGGATAAATATGAGAAAATTTTTTCATGAAAAGGGAAATCAAGTTGAAGAAAATGGCCAAGAGAGTCATATGTAGCCCATCCTTTATGTTGGATATTCAAGCCTGTGTTTCTGGTCATGAGTATAAAGTTAAATTTTCTAAGGGGAAGAAGATTATTCTATTTAGAGTGCTAAATATTACATAAATAAGATAATATTACAAAAATCTGAATTTCAGGATTATAAAGCTATTGCCTGCCTTCTGCCTTTGGGTAATGCAGGCCTCCTTGGGATTGGCAGGTGGATGATGGAGAACTCCTGATTCACAGGAAGCCAGTGTTGCTATAAGTACCTGCCTAGGAATTGCTCATCACTTTGAGTCCAAGTACTTATTCCAGCAAAAGAGGCTGGCAGGAAGTCTCAGGCACTTTGAATTGAGTTCTCCATGCATCAGCAGGTAAATGACGATCACCGCTGTAAGAGGAGGCCTCCATATGGAAATGTTATTCCCCCTAACGGTCTCATTGTTGGGAATGGAGCAAAACTCAGCCGTTCTATTCGATACTTGTATTACTTTCCTATCGGCCTTGTGACAAATTATGACAAACTTACTGGTTTAACACAAATTTGTTATCTTATAGTTCTGAAGTTCAGAAGTACAAAATGGATTTCATGAGACTAAGATTAAAGTTGTGGTGGAGTTATGTCATCTCTGAAGATTTGAGGGGAAAATCTGTCCCACCATCTTTTCCAGCTTATAGAAGTTGCCCTCAGTCCTTGGCTCATGGCCCTCGCTAGCAGTCTCATAGCTCCCAAACGGGCTTCCATCATCACATCTTTTATGACTCTCCTGCTTCCCTCTTTCTCTTATAAGGACTATGATTACAATGGGCACATCCTGATAGCCCAGAATTATCTCTCCATTACAGGACTTTAATTGAATCACATCTGCAAAAATCCCTTTTTCTTCATAAGGAAATATATTTACAGTTTTAATGGGTAAGACTTGGACATTCCTGAAGGTTATGTTTTCCCTGAACACATTACTTTTTTCCACTTTCAAACTACAAACTATCAGCCATTTCTACACTTAACAATTTGTTCTCTACTAATTTCAACTGACCAGCTGATACTTCCTTTATCCCCGAAGTATTATTTGTAACTTTCTATTTCTTTATAAGATTCAGAGCTTCTTGGAAAAGCAGATGCTCTATGTTACTTATAATTGTATTCTTTACAGTCCTAAGCACAATGAAATAAAAAAGTTGATGAATGAACATATTGAAAATTAAAAACTCCTGCTCACCAAAAGATATCATTAAGGTGTGAGTTTATTTCTGGGTCCTCTATTCTGTTCCATTGATCTATGTGTCTGTTTTTATGCCAGTACCATGCTGTTTTGGTTATTATGGCCTTATAGTACACTTTGATATTAGGCATCATGATTCCTCCAACTTTGTTCTTCTTTCTCAGGATTGCTGTTGCTATGTGGGTCCTTTTGTGGTTCCCCATAAATTTTTGAAACATTGTAGTTCTGTGAAATAAGTCATTGGAATCTTGATAAGAATTGCATTGAATCTATAGATTGCTTTGGGTAGTATGGACAATTTAATGATATTTAATCCTCCCTATCCATGAACACCACGTGTGCTCCACTAATTTGTATCATTTTCAGTTCCTTTCTTCAGTGTCTTATAATTTTCTGAGTAGCAGTCTTTTGCATCCTTGGTCAGATTTATTCCTAGGTATTTTATTCTTTTTGAAGCAATTGTGAGTGGGATTGTTTTCTTTATTTCCCTTTCTGATGGTTTGTTATTGGCATATAAAATGCAACTGATTTCTGGATATTTATTTTGTATCCTGCTACTTTACTGACTTCATTTATCAGTTCTAGTACTTCCTTGGTGGAATCTTTAGGGTTCTCTAGATGCAGTATTATGTCATCTTCAGATAAAGACAATTTTACTTCTTCCTTTCCGATTTGGATGCCTTTTATTTCTTCTTCTTGTCTGATTGCTCTGGCTAGGACTTCCAGTACTATGTTGGATAAGAGAGGTAAAAGCAGACATACCTGTTTAGTTCCCAATCTTAAGGGGAATGCTTTTAGTTTTTGCCCATTGGGTATAATGCTGTCAGTGTGTTTGTCACATATGGCCTTTATTATGTGTAGGTGTGTTCCCTCTACTCCCACTTTGCTGAGAGGTTTTTATCTTAAATGGGTGCTGGATTTTATCAAATGCTATTTCCACATCTATTGATATTTAATATTTGACAGGAGAAGCAAGCACATACAATGGGCTAAAGATAGTTTATGAAATAAATGGTATTGGGAAAACTAGACAGATACATGCAGAAAAATGAAATTAGACCACCTTCTTACACCACACACAACAATAAATTCAAAATGGATTAAAGACTTAAATGTTAGGGCCCAAACCATAAAAATACTAGAAAAAAACTAGGCAATAAAATCTCAAACATTGTCCATAGCAATATTTTATCTGATATATCTCATCAGGCAAGAGAAACAAAAGAAAAAAATTAATAAATGGGACTACATCAAACTAGTAAGTTTGATGAACAACAAAGGAAACCATCAATAACATAAAAAGACAATGCATTGAATGGGAGAACATATTCACAAATAATACATTTGATAACGGGTTAATGTCCAAAAATTATAAAGAACTTCTAAAATTCAACACTAAAAAAACAAAACAAAAACAAAAACCCATCCAATTGAAAAATAGGCAAAAGACCTGAATAGACACTTCTCCAAAGAGGACATACAGATGGCCAATTAACATATGAAAAGATGCTCAATGTCACTAATCATCAGAGAAATACAAATTAAAACCACAATAAAATATATCACACCAGTCCAAATGGCTATCATCAATAAATCAACAAACAAGTGCTGGCGAGGATGTGGAGAAAGGGGAACACTTTTGCACTGTTGGTAGAAGGATTGGTGCAGCCACTATGAAAAGCAGTATGGAATTACCTCCAAAAATTAAAAATAGAACTGCCTTATGACTCAGTGATTCCACTTTTGGGAATTTATCTGAAGTAATTCAAAACACTAACTTGAAAGAACATAAGCACCCCTATGTTCATTGTAATGTTATTTACAATCACAAAGATCTGGAAGCGGTCTAAGTGTTCATCAGTACATGAGTGGATAAAACAACTATGGGACATTTACACAACGGAATACTACTCGGCCACAAAAATGAAGAAAATTTCATCCTTTGCAATAGCATGGATGGACCTGGAGAACATTATGCTAAGTGAAATAAGCCAATTAGAGAAAGACAAATACTATGAGATTTCACTCATATGTGGAATCTAATGAACAAACTGAACTAAGAGCAAAAGAGAAACAGACTCATAGATAGAGAGCAGGTTGACAGCTTGGGGTGGGGGAAGGTAAGGAGGGTGGAGGGACTGAGCAAAAAGGAAAAAGGACTTGTGGACATGGACAACAGTGTGGTGATTGCATGGGGCAAGGGAGGTGTAGAGGGGAATGATAAGAGAAAAATACAATAGAAATAAATTTAAAAATAGATAAAAATAGTTTTATTATCTACAAAAGATATCATTAAGCAGTGGGGCAAAATTAGATTTTAATAGGAATTTTTGCCTCCAGCCAGGTCTAAATAACAGGAACCTGAATTATCATTTTCTCTGAGACAGCTAAAAAACTGAACAATATATATGGCATAATGTTATTTGGATTTGGACAGCAAACAATGAAAGACCATCCTAAGAGCTGTGAAACAAATACACAGAGTCCTGCACTTGGTCTGGTTCCTACCAGGAGAGAATTTTGGCCACGATACAGAGAGTGGAAACCCAAGCAGAGTACAGTAGTCTCCTGGTGTTGGGGAGAAATGAATGTGTGTGCGGCTAGATTTTGCAGTGTAGAAATCAGAGAGTCAACAGAGGTCTATATAGAGTTCTGCTGGAGTCTTCAGCTGAGTACTAATGAGTGTAGGTTTGTGAGGACTCTATCCAGGTCTAAAGAGAGATCTTTTTGAAAAGATAAGAGAGACAGTAACAGGAACTCTCACAAAGACAGAAATAGTTTCTGTTCTCATCAGGCAGAGTAGAAAACCTCATAATGTGTAGGTAGAGTTCTCAGAAGGTTTAGCTTCAATATTGAGACAAAGGTACCCCTAGAATAGAGGCTACTCTCATACTACATAAAGTTCAAAAGTAAGTTCTAAAAGCATTAAACTGTAAGTAACTCAACTGCACCCTCCCCCCAGAGCTCAAAAATATATATATATCAGAATACCAAAATATCCAGCATTCAAAAAGATAAAATTCACAATGTCAAACATTCCATTCAGAAATGAACAGAATTAACATTTCTGATTAACAATTGAAGCCAGGAAATATGACCTATACTGAGGACAAAAGTCAATTAATTGAAACTGACATAACAAATATGCTGATTTTAGAATGTGGTGGGGCTCCACCCGCAGAGCCCCACCCATCCGCCGTGGATGAAAATAAAACTACCAAGACATGATCTGCTTGGAGAGGAGAGGTGGCCAATCTCTCAAAGGAGAAGGGCCAAGAGCCCCTTCCTCAATGGTTTTTATTAGGTTCGTAACACACAGGAATACAGGTTAAGCTCATCAATCAATGTCAGGCAGCAAGGATCAAACAATAGACAACATTTCAAAGAACTCTTAGAGCTTAATTGAGTCAGGGTCTGTCAGCTAAGGGGTTACAAAACTTTGAGAGACAAACTCATGATAAGGTTCCTCCTAGGACCCTTATCATTTAAATGACAGCACTCTTAGCAAAGCAGGTTTCACAGGACTTTATGAATTCTTTCTTATGCTGGATCACCTGGGGAGCCGCTCTAGCCAGCACAGGGCTGCACCGCCCTCTGTCATAGTTTCAGGCTTAAGTGGATTAGGACCAGATGCCAAATGACCAGGAAAACTTCTCCCAGACAGAGTGCAGACTCAGGCTATGTCAGAATAGCTGGGGGGCTATTCACCCCCTCTTTGCTGCAGCCCCCTGAGTCCTTCCTTGAGGGCCTTCCAAGTGGTCATGCCTGGCTTAGGCAACCCCTCTCTTCAAGGAATCTTACCCGTCATTGGCTAACTGACTAAGCATTGGGGCCAGTTATGGATGAAGCAGAAGCAGTGCTCCTGCTAGGGAGATAAGCTTTGTCTCCTTAGTGGCTTACAGTCCGAAGGTCACTCACTCAGCATAAGTCATGTGTTGGGGGGTTACAACTCCTGAAACCAGGCCGAATGGTTCCCAACATAGAATTAGTAGTCAAGACATTAAAAGAGTTATTATAACAGTATACCATAAGTTTAAGAGGCTAGAGAAAAGATTATACATGAAGACTAGAGAAATAGAGGAAATAACCGAAAACTGACTTTGTAAGGACGAAAACTACAATATCTGAGGTGAAAAATTCACCAGATTAAAAATTGGAGGAAAAAGGTTAGTGAACTTGAAGACAAAACAATAGAAACTATCCAAAATGAAACCCAGAGAAAAGTTTTAAAAATTTGAAATTAAAAGGAGTGGAACATCAGTGAACTGGGGGACAACCTCAAATACCAAATATACATGTAATTGGAGTCCCCAACACAGGGGAGGGATTATTTTCAGTTCTGATCTATTTTGAATAAAGCTGCTATGAATATTCATGTTAGATGGATGTATGCTTTTAATTCTCTTCAGAGCACACACTGGAAAGAAATTGCTGGGTTGTAGGGATCATATATGTTTAACTTCTTAAAGAAACTGTCAAACAATTAAAGAGTATTATTACTTTTGAATTTTAGTCAGTCTAATGGGGGGGTCTAGTGGTATTTCATTGTTTTTAGATTGCATTTTCCTGATAACAGGTATTATTGACCATCTTTTCATAGGCTTATTAGACATTCCTATACATATGTATATAGAAATATATATATATATTTCTTTTTAAAATAAATGTTAGGGACTTCCAGTCAAGATGATGGTGTAGACAGGCATGGCTCTCCTCTTTGCACAACCACATCAAAATTAGAACTAAAATATAGAACAGCAATCACTCAGAACCATCAGAAATCAAGTTAAATGGAAGTCTGACAATTATGGAATTATAGAAACCACATCCATCCAGACTGGTAGGAGGGGCGCAGACACAGAACACTCCCACACTCACGTGTGGTAGGTAAAAATTTGGGAGGGATATTTTGGGAGGGAGGAGTCCCAGCCCCACACCAGGCCCTTCAGACTAGGGTTCTAATGCCAGGAAGATAAGTCCCCACAACTTCTGGCTGCAAAAACCAGTGGGGATTGAATCGGTAGAAGAAACTTCTGAAGTCCAAAGAAGTTCCCCTTATATAACCACAAATAGACTCACCTACTCAGACTTACTCCCTCTTCCTCTGCGCTCCAGCACCAGGGTAGCAGCTTGAAAGGCACCAGCAGTATATGGGGAGAAACTGAAGTACCTGGCATCAAGGCAAGAAGAGGCCATTGTCCCTTTTCTAAACAGAGCCGGCAAGCTGGTGCCATATCTGAGACTCCATTGACCTGGCTAACACTGTTTGACAGGCCTTGATGTTTCCCAGAGACTCCACCCCACTCAATTTACAGACCCACCCAAGCTTCTTTTCCATATGAATAGCTAGTTGGTCCTGCCTCAGGCTTCGAAACTTCCTAAATTCTCTCAAACTAGCAGCAACTGATCTGAGTCAGTCCCAGACCCAGCACTAGCAGCAGCCAGCCTAGATTCACAGCTTGGCTTTGCCTAGGAATCTCTAAACCAAACCAAGTAGCAACCATCTCAGATTGCTTTATATATAGCTCAGGAAGGGTAGCCCTGAACAAAACACAGTTGGGGCCTGACCTTGACCTGCACCACCCTGGAAACCCCAGGCTCAGGGCACCCTGTGGTCAGCTACAGACCAGGCTGGAGCACCACCACCCTGCCCCTGCACAGCTGATCCTCCACAGAGGGTAGATGTTTGTAGTCAGTGGTTACAGCCAGTCCTTGCAGCTGACTGGCCTGGGTAAATCCCTCCCATTGATCTGCCAACAGCAACCAAGGTTCAGCTACAAGAGGAGGGTGTACTCATCCCACACAAAGGGTGCACCTCAAGTACCCAGCTTGGGTGACAGGGGAGGCTGTGCCGCTGGGGTCTACAGGACACCTACTGCATTAGACCACACTACTGAGACACAGAGTAAAAACAGCTCTACCTAATACATAGAAACAAACACAAGAATGTTGCCAAAACAAGGAGACAAAGAAACATGACCCAAATAAAATAACAGATCCAAACTCCAGAAAAAAATGCTAAATGAAATGTAGATAAGCAATCTATCAGATGCACAGTTCAAAACACTGGTTATAAGGATATTCAAGGAACTTAGTGAGGACCCCACAGTGTAAAAAGTATATCCAATCAGAAACAAAGGATACACTAATTGAAATATTGAACAATTTACAGGGAAAAAACAGTAGAATAGAGGAAGCTGAGAATCAAATAAATGATTTAGAACATAAGGAAGTAAAAAACACCCAATCAGATCAACAAGAAGAAAAAAGAATTAAAAAAATGAATATAATATAAGCAGCCTCTGGGACAACTTCAAGAATTTCAACATTCACATATAGGGTTGCCAGAAGGAGAAGAGAAAGAGCAAGAGATTAGAAATTTATTTGAAAAAATAATGAAAGAAAATTTCCCTAATTTGGTGAAAGAAATAATCATGTGCATCCAGGAAGCACAGAAAGTCCCAATTATGATGGATGCAAAGAGGCCCACTCTAAGACACATCACTTAAAATGTCAAAAGTTAAAGTCAAAGATAAAGAGAGAATCTTAAAAGCAGCAAGATCCATTTTTAATTTTTAATTTTTGAGTTATCTCCACACTGCTTTCCCAAGTGGCTGCAACAGTCTGCATTCTCATCAACAAAGCAAAGGGCTCTCCATTCTCCACATCCTCACCAGCACTTGTTGTTTGTTGATTTATTGATGATAATCATTCTGACAGGTATGAGATGATGTCTCATGATGGTTTTTATTTGCATTTCTCTGATGATTAGTGACATTGAGAATCTTTGCAAACGTCTATTGGCCATCTGTACGTCTTCTTTGGAGAAATGTCTATTCATGTCCTTTGTCCGTTTTTTAATTGGGTTGTTTTTTGGTGTTGAGTTTTGTAAGTGCTTTGTAAATTTAGGATATTAACCCCTTATCAAATGTATCAGTGAATATGTTCTCCTATTCTGTGGGCTGTTTTTTATTTTACTGATGATTTCCTTTGCTTTGCAAAAACTTTTTAGTTTGATGAAGTACCATTTGTTCATTTTTTTCTTTTGTTTCCCTTGCCTGGGTAGGTATATCTGATAAAAAATATTCTACAAGCAATGTGTGAAATTTTGGTGCCTATGTTTTCTTGTATTTTTATGGTTTCGGGTCTAACATTTAAGTCTTTGATCTATTTTGAACTTATTCTTGTGTGTGGTGTAAGAAGGTGGTCTAGTTTCATTTTTCTACATGTATCTGTCCAATTTTTCTAACACCACTTATTTAATAAACTATTTTAGCCCATTGTATGTGTTTGCTTTCTCTGTCTATAGAGCACATACTATTAATTGACTACAAACGTGTGGGTTTATTTCTGGGCTCTCTAGTCTGTTCCATTGTTCCATGTGTCTGTTTTTATGCCAGGACCAGGCTGTTTTGATTACTATGGCCTTGTAATATACTTTGACATCAGGTAGCATGATTCCTCCAACTTCGTTCTTCTTTTCGGGATTGCAGTTGCTATGCAGAGCCTTTTGTGGTTCCATATAAACTTTTGATATATTTGTTCTATTTCTGTGAAATACATCATTGACCCAGCAATTCTACTTCTGGGAAAATATCCTAAGGAACCCAAAACACTAAATTCAAAAGAACATAAGCAGCCCTATGTTCATTGCAGTGTTATTTATAATTGCCAAGATATGGAAGCAGCCTACGTATCCATCAATAGATAAGTGGACAAAACAACTATGGGACATTTACACAATGGAATTCTACTCAGCCATGAAAAAGAAGAAAATGTTACTCTTTGCAACAGTATGGATTGATCTGGAGAACATTATGCTAAGTGAAATAAGCCAGTCAGAGAAAGACAAATACCATATGATTTCACTCATATGTGGAATCTAACAAACAAACTGAACTAACAAGCAAAACAGAGACAGACTCATAGATGGAGAACAGATGACAGCTAGTGGCGGGGGGAGGTTAGAGGGTGGAGGGATTTACTGAAAAAGAAAAAGGACTCATGGATATAGACAACAGAGTGGTGATTGCAGAGGGGAGGGGAGTATAAGGGGACTAAAGGGTAATGTAAATATATAATAAAGATTATATATTAAAAAATAAAAAGAAAAAATAAGTTCAAAAAAAGCAGCAAGAGAAAAGATGTTAGTTACCTACAGGGAAATTCTCATAAGACTGTCAACTGACTTCTCTAAAGAAACTTTGCAGGTAGAAGGGACTAGCAAGAAATATTCAAAGTCATGAAAAGCAGGGACCTACAGCCAAGATTGATCTACTCAGCAAAACTGTCATTAGAATCAAAGGGCAGACAAAGCGTTTCCCAGACGAAAAAACTGCAGGAGTTCATCATCACCAAACCATTATTATATGAAATGTTAATGGGCCTTATTTAAGAAAAAGAAGATCAAGACTATGAACAACAAAATGGCAAAAATACATACTATCAACAACTGAATCTAAAAAACAAACTAAGTAAACAAGAAGAACAGAGAGAGAATCATAGATACAGAGAGCATTTTGGTGGTTGCCAGATAGGAGGGTGTTTTGGGGGAATGGATGAAGAGGTGAGGGGATTAAGAATACTAATAGGTAGATACAGAATAGTCACGGGGATGTGAAGTACAGTATAGGAAATGGAGCAGCCGAAGAAGTTATACGCATGACCCATGGACATGAAGATTGGTGTGGGGATTCCCTGAGGGAGTGGGGGTGCCAGGTGGAGGGGAGCAAAGGAGAAAAAAATCATGACAACTGTAATAGCGTAATCAATAAAATATAATTAAAAAAAGAAATATTCTAAAACTAAAAACTAAAAACAACTATGTTTTTTTCTATACTGCAAATTTCTGTGTGTGAATTTTTTTGGGCCAGTGCATACAGACAGGCAGACCCCAGGGGAAAAAATGTGGTTCTGGTAACAATCCTCTGGTTTTTATCAATATGGCCTGTTAACATGCAAAGTCCAAAGGAATGGGATGGAGAGAGAGAGACTGATTTTCATCTTGACATGGCCTTGTGGTTCCATTCACTAACATTGCTCTTTCCAGAAGTAATGTCTACTTTTTTGAAATGAATAAGGAAGTACACATGACCATAAATTTATATGTATATCAGCATTTACAGTATACAATTTAAATAAGCTTATCAAAGAGACTCTGGAGATCACCTGGTCTTGAAGACTCAAACTCTGCTTTCAAATCCTGACAGAGTGTTTATAAATTCCTTCATAGATGAACACCAATTCACGACCATAGGAGTTTCTGGGCCTGGGAGAAATTTGTGAAATGAGGACAAGAGAATTGAGTGAGATACAGCCTAGCTTCTTGGGATAAAAGCACTGAATTTCTGGTTTCTTATCTTTTAAATGTAACAAGACACATTTGGTCATACGTGTATTTAGCTCAGATTCTCAAATTGAATATAAATCTTTGTTTAAAAAACAAATATTTGTTGAAATCTCTTCTTCATTGTTTTATTGGGTTATTTCTCTCAATATCAAGTTGTAAGAGTTCTTCATGTATTCTGGATGCAAGTCAAACATAATTATTGTAACTACTTTCTCCTCTTCTGTGGCCTTTATCATTTTCATAATGGTGTCTGTCTAAAGAGCTTTGCTGAGATAAATAGACATAAAATTAACTACACATACTTGAAATACAACAGGTCTTCAACGTCACTTTGTTCAATGTCATTTTGTTGAAACGTTGGTAAGATATTGTAGAAACTTAACTCTTGTGGGGGTTTTTTTGGCATATGGAAATTTGTTACTACGATGTTTTTACCACCCAAACTTTGATCTTTGTCTTTACTTCTTGCTTTTGCAGAAGGCCAAAAGGGAGACATTGACTACATTACCAAGCTGAAAGTGGACTCCAGTGATGTCACCAAGAGTGTGACCTTTACAACCAAATCCTGCAACCAGAACTTCATCATTTTTCTTAGTACAATTCACATAACCATCATTGGGTATAAAGTGTGTACTATTTTTTGACATTATTGATCAGTTGGACCCTGACATATCCTGGTGCAATGTGGCTGTATGGTTTCAACCCATATTTTTTCCAGCATAATTCTATTTATTTATATCAAGTAACCTCTAATGAAATTGGTTTCAGCATACACTGTTTCACTGCAGTCCCAAGAACCTATTGATGATGCTAAGTGAGAACTTGCTGTATACAATTTGATCAGCTTTAACATGTGTATACACCCATGAAACACTGATTTCAATCCAGTTAATGAGCATTTCCCTCCCTGTCATAAGTTCTCTGGCACCTCTTCTGAATACCTCTTTACCACTCCTCCATGACCACCCCCACTCAACCACTAATCTGCCTGGGTCACTATAGATTATTTTACATTTTTAATAATTTTATATGCATGAAATCATATAGTGTTTCCTCTTTTCTCTGGCTTTTTTCACTAGTGTACTTATTTTCATAAATATCCACATAGGTTGTGTAAAAATACTTCTCTTCTTATTGATGAGTAGTAGTCCATCGTATAAATATAGCGCAATTTATGTATTTGTTCACCTGTTGATGAGCATTTGAGTAGTTTCCAGGTTTTTACTATGAATATTTGTATAATGATCTTCGCATGCATGTATGGTTTCATTTCTCTTTGGCTTAGAATCAATTAACTCAGCATTCAACCTTAAGAGATAGGAAAAAGAGAGCAAATGAAATGTATAATAAACAAATTAAAAGAAATAACAGAGACCAGAAGATAGAAGTTAATGGAACAGTAAAACAATGGGTAAAAATTGATGAAAATAAAACCTGTTGTTTGTTGTTGGGTTTGTTTGTTTGTTTGTTTGTTTTTGAGAAGACAACAAAGTAAACTTCTATGGAAGGCTGATCAGGAAAGTAAGAGTCCAAAAGATTATATATGTATATGAATTATATATAATATCTATGTTGTAATCAAAATGAAGAACTTCTGCTCTTCAAAAAAATAGTGCTAAAAGAATGAAACAGAAAACTCGGACTAGGAGAAAATATTTGGAATATACATATGCAACAAAAAAACTAGATTCAGAGTATACAATGAACTCTCAAAACCTGATTTAAAAAACCCCCAAAACAAACAACCCAAGTAAAACATGGCTAAAGATTTGAACAGACACCTCACCAAAGAAGGTATACAGAAGGCACATAAGAACATGAAAAGATGCTTGAACATCAGCCGTCATGAGGAAAATGCAAATCGAAACCACAGCAAGGTATAACTACATAACTACGAGAATGTCTGAAGTTAGAAAGACTGGCCGTGCCAAGTGTTGGGAGGATGTGGAAACTGCTGGGTGCAGGGTGTGTAAAATGGTACAACCACTTTAGGAAACGGTTTGACGGTTTCTCGGAAAGCTAAGTATACATCTATTAAATAACCCAACTATCCCACTCCTAGATGTTTACCAAAACACATCTTTAAATCTGCAAATCTGACTAACCCAACCATTGGAAGAGCTTCAAATTTATGGTTTGGTTTCCTTCATAAGAAAGTGTTATGCGGATGTCTAATGAAAATAAAACATTATTGTTACTTTTGACATGCATTTTCCTGTTGCTGACTGGAGAGCCCTGTGTAGCCTCTAAGTTGGAATAGCATTTTATGTCTTCCATGAATCACATTATTTGAAGAAAATCCTTCATTCAACATTTATTAAATACCAATTATTCTTATTAGTACATTTTCTCTCTATGTTTGCATAAAGGCCTTAAAGCTCTAATAAACAAAGATCTACAAACAAACAAAAAGTCTTATTAACTTGATCACTTTTAATCTCCCTTTTAATGTATTGTACCATTATTTTGCATATTACAAAGTATCTATTTCCTATTGTTTAAAATCCCTTATTAGCTCAACTACATTTGAGATATTTTATTTCCCTGGCCTGGCTCAGTTCTCCGATTATGGTTTCTAGTCCCTATTTTTCAGTGGAAAAAGACATTTAAATTAAGCACATCTTCATTTTGGAGTCTTTAGGACAAAATGTCAGCAGGTAGGAACCTGACTGCGATTTCAAATCTGAAAACAAATTTGGACACAGGTAGCAGCAGCTGGGTTTACCGATCAGCTGACATGATGTGAGAATCACCTTGGGTCAAGCCTCTGTCACGAGATCAGGGAAAATCAGTTTTCTCTCCAGTAAAAATAGAGCGACTTGTTTTCAGATCTCAGCTTCCAGCCGGCCCTGATGTTTTCATTCGGTTCGTGAAGCGGTTCTGCCTTCCACTGTCCTGTTGTTGTGACAGTCTTTGTCTCCACCCAGGCAGCACAAAGACACCCTGCCCCCCACAGAAGGGACTGGTAGCTGCTTTTCTTGCATGGGGGAGATAGACCTGATATCACAGTAAGAAAAGATATCTGATCTTTTTGGTCCCCTTTGTTTTCTCTCTCCAAGTTCTACCGCCCTTTTTATCTGTAAATTTAAAAAAATTGTACATACATTTTCCGAATGTGCTGCATAATACAACTTCATACATTTAGAAAGCTGACAGCTGCCCTCTGAGGTATAGCCTGACAGCCTAAAATCCAGAAATCAATCATTTAGATAGAGTGATCCTATGCTATTGCTCCCAGTATGTATTGCGGCACCCAGGAACCACTTATTTGAGATATGCCATCATAACTCTGATAGATTAAAGCACCACATCCAGGAAACAATTGTGTGTGGGGGGAGGGGTGGGGGATGCTATCATAGATCTGCCGTGTTACAGCCCAGAATCCAGCAGCCAACCAGCAAATCTGTGCCGAATCGGAGCTTCCAGAAACCTGTGAAGCAGCAGAATGACAGTTCTGTTCTTCAACAGCCCATTATGAGCTAATTAGCATACATGAATTGCAGATTTGAAGCATTAAAGTGATGTACAAATCATTAATTTTTTGTCAAATCCATGTCATCCTTGTGTATGCCTTCTTATTTTAATGTTGCATGACAGTGGAAAGAGGTACAATCCTCTGTATAAAGAGGAGAGATTTGGTGTAGCTGATATAATGAGATCTATTTAAACATATGTATTTTTCAGCTTTGAATATATCTGCTTGGAAAAAATGCTACACTTTTCCCATTAGGGTTAATTGTGAAAGGATGTTAATATATTCAAAACCCCAGGGGTAGTTCTACATGTTGTCTGAATGAAACAAGGGATGTAAGACCAACTTCACATCTGAGCTTTCCTTTTAAAAAGTCCTCCTTTTGATGAATTAAAAGAACCATAAATTCTTTCTCACTGACTCTGGAAGGTGTAACTGTTTAGAACGAGAGCTGAGGCTTTAGGTATCTGAGAGATCCCATGTAACAGATCTATTCTTGTAAACCGAATGCCAAATGTAATTTATGAAGATGTATAATGCAATGCAACGGAAAAGGGAAAACAACATCAAAGCCAATTTTCATACTGCAAAAGGCTTCTAAATATTAATTTGTGGTTTTCTGCATTGTTTCTGTGTATTTAATTACTAAAGCTATTTGTGTTTAAAGAAATGCTTGGTGTTTCATTTGAATTTCTTTTTTCTTATTATAGTGGTAATGCTTAATTTGTTAGCACTGTAATAGTTTCCATGGTAACAGAGTCTAATATTGTATATAAATATGTATGTGTTATATATATGTGTGTGTGTTACAAATATAGACTATAGGTGGTGATGACTTTATTCCAAAAGCACATCTCAGAAGACATAGCTCTTAAGGAAACCCTGATTAAAAATGCAGTTATACTTAGTGATGTGAGTCTAAAGATACAGTCACAGACTTGGTTCCCTTTTCCACATCAGGAAAAACGGAAGTTGTGAGGAAGAGGAAGATGTTTGCCTGCTCTCTTCTTATAAGTTCCCTTCTGCCTGAGAGCAGAGTCACCCATGCTGAGGGCCATACTCTGTGAATCTTTTTCTTCTTCCCACTTCCTTCCCCACCAACATTTTATTTAATTTTAAAAAATTTATTTATTGATTCTTAAACAGAGAGAGAGAGGTATCAATTTGTTGTTCCACTTAGTGATGCCTTCATTGATTGCTTCTTGTACGTGCCCCGCCTGGGGATTGAACCTGCATCCTTGGTGCAGCTGGATGACTCTGTAACAAACTGAGCTGCCTGGCCAGGGCTCCTTCCCCACCAACTTTTTAATCACACAAAATCTAGACAAAGTGAAAACCATGGACAAACACCAGGGGAGATGATTTTCCCAAGGGAAATTATAACAGCAAGACTGAGGGATTGCACTGAGGAAGGAATGGGGAAGGGTGAGATAATTTGTTCCATTTGTGTTGGTGAGAGAGAAGAATTCATAATAAAGAAAAACATATACATATGTACCACTTCACTTAGGCATTTCATGTACCTCTCACTAAATATTTAAGTATGATATTATAGTTTTCATTTTAGAGACAAGAAAGCTGAAGCTCAGAGTGGGCGAGTTAACACTGTCATGAATGTTAGATTTGCCGAAGTCTGTGTTCTTTGCGCAATGTCATGTGATTGCCCCAAGGCCTTCTTTAGTGCAAGGTACTAGCGCTGTAAACTCACTCCTTTCAGACTAATTAACATCCTACCTAGTCACCCATGCAGTGGGAATTTGGACAATGACAATGATATGGAGATCACTTTGGAACTAACCTAAGAATAAACCTGACAGAAGGGGAGAATAGTGTGGCCATTGTTATCAGTAGGTGTTATTTTAAGCTTCATGTGACAACAGTAACAAAACAGCTACGGTCGCTTAACTAAATAGGATTTTTGTAAGCTACCACAAGCCCAGAGATAGGCAAATTTAGGTTGGTATGGAGGCACTGCAAGGCTATCAGGGACTCAGAAGTTAAGCAGTTGCCTATCTTTCCACTGTGCCACCCCCTTAGTCCAAGGCAAAAATTTTTATGTTCTTCATGCTCATAATATGGCTGCTGCCCCACTGGACATCACAACTGCATTCCAGGCCAAAAGAAGAGAAACGAATGAATAAAAGGCAAGTGAATAAACCAATTGGTCTCTCTCTCTCTCCCTCCCTCTCACTGTCCCTCTCTCACACTCTCTCTCTCAGAAAAATCACAAATTCAATATTGGATGCCACACGTTGTGCTTTGACTCATATTGTTTCCTTGGTATTAACCAGTGAAGTGTCAAATGACCTCCAGGAACTGAACAAAATATAAAATCCTTCACAAATATGTGTGCCATCCTTGTGCAATCGCTATACTAATCTCTGTATGATTCCAATTTTAGTATATACGCTGCCAAAGTTTAGTGTGACCTTGTCTCTTTTCAGCAATAAACAATAACTTTCAGGAAGTCCTCACCAAAAGATTATGCTTACTTATATGTCATTGACCAGTCTCATATCAAAAGCCACCCCACAGAGGCAAGGGAGTCTATGGAAGTGAGTCATTTTAACTGAAACTAATGTTGCCTTAAGTAAAACGGGAGTTCTGTTAGGAAAGACTGGGAGATAGTCATTGGGTAAGCAGCAAGCAATTGTAATCTTTTGTAATAGATATCAAGAATATACAGCAGTGTAGAGAAAGGAGCCCTTCACATAAAGGAAAAATAGTAAGAGCTTATTCTGGCGTATGGATAAACACCAGCTTGGACCTGACTGATTTTCTTTCTGTTTCTTGGGTCTTCCTCTATTTAATTCTTCTAAGTTGAAGAACTGAGTAGCTACCTTATTAGTATTTAACCACAAGCTCATTTTCTTGGCATCTCTACAACCCCTGTAGAGTGTATGGCAGTGTACATGGTCTGAGCAAGTGGATTTTGCAGAAGCTGTGGAGTAGACTGCTCAAGAGCTAAAGAGTCTCACAGAACAGCGTTCAAACTTGACCTTCACTTCTTATAAATGGTGTGACTCTTAAAAAGTTTCTCAAGCTCTGGAACACTTGATTTTCTCACCTGCTAAATGAGGACTATAAAGACACCTCTTTCAGAGGGTTTCTATGGGAAGGAAAAGAGTCAATGCACATGAAGCACCTAAAGGAATCTCCAACCCATGACAAGCCAACATTAACTATTATGATTATTGTTATTAATCAACTTGACCTGGATCCAAAGCATGGATCTGCCATTTTCTTGGGCAAGTTACTAAAGGACTTTAATCCTTAGTGTCATCATGTCAAAAATGGTTACTTTAATTCAATGTACGAGATGGTAGACATAAAAAGTACCCAATAAAACGACTGGTAACTAGTGTTAGTGGTAAACACACTTGTTGTCCAGCAATGTCCATTCCCCTTCTCCCTAACTACAGGATTTCATTTTTTAGGATGGCGATATGTCCTGTTAATATTACTCTCTTCCACAACTCCCTTGCACTAGAGAATGACAAAATTCTGGACAATGTAATGTAAGTGAAATTACCCAGAGAGCTCTTTCTCTCCTGAATAAAAAGACAATATCTTATTTTTGAAGGCCCTTTGCTCTATTTCCCTTTCCATTATATGTACAGAGGTATTGCAGCTATTTTGAAAGCATAGGACAAGAAACATAAACTAATAATGACAGAGTGGGAAGTTAGACTTTGGGTCCCTGAAAGCATCAACGAAGCCCTGTACCAGCTTTAGATTGCCCAACTCTAGAAGTATTATTAGAGAGAAAAAAACCTCTTAGTAGTTTAAGTCAATATTCCTTCAACTACATTTTACATGCAACCGAACACAATCCATGGTGACATAGGTTTTTGCCATGTGGAGATTGTATTAACGACCATCATCATCATCACTTCTCTCTATGACATGCCACCAGGATGTTCTATTCAAAGGGCTTGATCATGGTCCCATGGAAGAAGTTTAGCTTGCAGAATGCATTGATCAGGACTCCCAAATGGTCTTCAGTTCCCTGGAGGGAAGTGGAAGAATCCTAACTTCTTCTGGAACTTGGGAGCAAAGACCAGGCACTAGTCAGACCCAATCACCGAGTCTGAAGGGGCAGCTAACCCAGGAGGGCCCTGTGTATGTATTGAACCCTTCTGCATTCCTCTGGGCCTATAGTCTGGAGATTTACAAGTTCATTGCCCCCCCAGTTGCTTACAGACACCTGGGTGACAGTAAGACTACCTGAGAAGGGGCTAAAGAGAGATCAGTGCTGGGTAATTGATGGATAATACTGCAAAGATCATTTTGTGGTTAATGGGAACCATCAATAATTAGAGATGGGTGAAGAATAACAATCGCCCCACAACCTCTTCACCAATTTATGTTGAGAGTGAAGAGGTTTGGCCTCTGAGCAAATTCAGCCACACATTAAAAATGTATATTAAACATTTATTAGGAAGCAGACACACAAAAAAGGCTCATATATACTATTCTATGAGTTTGAGGAAATTCTAGCTCTTAGCCTTCAGGTGTTCTAATGCTACCAGTGTGTGCAGTGTTTACTCAAGGCAGGCATGGCTCTCTTCCAGAGGAAGGTTTAGTTAACCTCATAGTAGATATCAGGCCATCAGAGGGCTAGGTAAATAGGCAGACACTGGACAATCCAGGAAACAAAATCCCTAATGGTATAGGACATACGGTTTTCTAGATTGTTACCCAGTTTATGCAAGCAGGATGGGAGTCTGTAGAATAGTTCATGGAATCCACATGGCTTTATTCTCACTGTTTTCACTATTCCATACCCATTTCTAATATTCCTAACTCCTAACTGACAAGTCCATTTTTACCAATGGAAATCCATTTTTAACATCTATTATGCAGACTAAGAATACTCTGGTGTTGTTGGAAGATTAAGATAGCTACAACCTTGCTAGGAACGAGCTCTGGAGGATGGGATATCGGAAGGATGGGCTATTCGAAGGCTAGCTGATGTCACGTAGGGTGTAAATTTTGGATTAGGGCAAATGATCACCCTAATGATGTAGCTTCAGCTGACTGACATATACACACATTAAGAGTCAAAGCAGGACTAGACCTCATGTCCTCTGACCCCCAAGTTTGAAAATCTTACCACGGCAGCATCCCATCTTGGTGTTAATCCTGCAAAGAGTCTGAATCCATTGCCTTAAGAGGTAACCTTTGCTAAGTTAGCCCAATAATAACATCCACATGTTTACAGAATGAAAGTAGCAAATTTAGTTGCTGATATTTATCTTGGAGGAGCACGCAAATGGGGTAAGGCAGGATTAAATAACTGCAGCAAATGATGAAAATTTGGATTTATAAGAGATTTCAATGTAAAGTAACAAATGGCTGTTAGAACATTAAGAGTAAATATGATAAATACGGACTGAGAAGTTCAAAGCGAACCTTGCCTTGTTATCATCTCTCCTCTCTTTCAGCCCTTCGGTGTCTGTATTTTGTGTTCTGCAGTCCTGCTCTGATTTCATTACCATTTATGTTCGTCTCTTTGATAATTTCTTTTGTTATTAATAAGTATCCACTCTATGACTTCTCATTTATTTTTACATGGGACATTAGGGGAAAACAATTAAAGAGTTCCCAGATATGATCACGGGCTTGTGGTGTTATATTTTAAACTTTCAAAGAAGCTAGGGTTCTGCTGCGGGGGTTCAGCGATCACCTGAAGAGGGTCCTACACTACCCATCCCACGTTTCTTAGAAAGGCAAGGCTCACCACCTATTCACGCAGAGCGGAGGCCTTCCAATCCATCCACTGGCTTTATGTAAATGTGGTTAGTGCTCTTTGGATATTCTTCAGAAGGAAAACATGTGCTCTTTTGTTTATTCGGTGGATGCAGAGGTGAAGGCTGCAATTGCCAATACAACACAACGTGAGGATCTCACTTTACTGGAGAGTGAGGTACAGGAAGAATGAGCAGGCTGATTGAAGTCAAAACTGTGATGCAATTGTCGGCTTTCTTGAAGGGGTGGTGAGGGGTGAGTATAATAAATTTCCATCTAAAGAAACTGGTAGTCCCCCCGCAAAACAAACAAACAAACAAAAAAACACCAATGGTATATTAATATCATACCCTTTCTCCACTACCTGGGAAACAAAGATAATTTTTTTAGCCTCCTTCACTGAAATGACAAAAGGAAAAGCTCTTATAAAGGGCTTAGTTAGACACTAAATGTGAAATCAGTTCTTAATGATAATCTACTGAAGTCTTTATCGTTTGATCTTCTGGGAATTAAAAATCACTAGGTCTTCCTTGAGACTCTCCCCTGGGAATAGCATGTGGCTCCTAGATTCTGCGCAATTAAATTTCCTGGAGAAGAGGAGGCTGGGAAATTACAGACCACTGAGTCTATAGATTAAAATATAAACAACTAATAGGTAAATGGGTTAAATAGCTGAGTGGTGGTCCATTTGAGGATTGGCCCTTTCTCTATTAAACCTGGTATCAAAGGCTGAATGCCATGATAAGGAGTTCAAAAGTACCCTAAGCTTGAAACGGCTTTGAAAAAACCAAGCTGCTTTAACTGATATAATTATTGTGGATTCATTGAAGTCTGAACAGCAAAGTATTTAAAGCACTGTCAGGAAATATTAAATCTCCCTCTGATTCTAGGATTAAAAAAAGGTAAGACAGCTCATTTTTTACATTAAAGCAGGATTGGGCCTGATTAATATTTGAAATATTTTCCCCAATTTCAGCAGCATTAGATTTTGGCTAGTGAAATATAAATGAACATCAATTGCATATGACAACTGATGATCCAAACCACTTAAAATTCCCTGAATGTCCCTTTCTCTCTTCGACTGGCTGCCGAGTCTCACCATCAAAGGCAGCTCAGTGGAGGAGGCCCTGCCTAGGCTGTGAGGTTAGAGAGATAGCCCTTTGTTTTGTGAAAACAGGAGTTGCTATCAGGGCCATTACAACCTTTCAAGTTAGGTCACAGTACTCCAAGTCATTCTGCATTTTGTTCAGATTCAGGGAGCTCAGAGACTTGTTGCTGCCTTTTTGTTTTAGTGGAAATCAAATCTGCTTCAGTCACCACTTCTCCTGCTTCAGTCTGAGACCAAAGGTTTAAGAGAACAGTATCAGCATCAAATGGTAAAGCCACAATAATAAAGATGACCAATTTACCTAGTAAACATTTTTGCTAATGATTTAGAAAATGAATGAAGACTAAAAAATATGAGCTATTTTTTAATTTGTCCTTGGAGGGAAATTTAATCATGGTTAGTCCTTGGCTATCATAATGGGTTCTTTGAAGTAACTTCAGAGTCCAAATTAAACAGTTCATTATATACAAACTAATTTAAGAGATGAAGTTGATTTGGCTTTTTGGAATCAAGGACCTTATGTTTCCATTAGTGTAATTTAAAAATATGGTAACTGGATTCACCTAAGACTCCAAGCTCTCTTCAACTCCCTCTTTCCCCCCACCCAGATTTGATTTCAAGATCTTATCTAAAAGATCTATTGGAACAAAGACCCCACTAATTAAGTAGCTAACCCCAAGACTATGCTGTTAGCCTGTGGGGGCTTGTTTTATTCCATTAATTTGAGAGCTGTCACTTTATCTCCAGTGGTAATTGGTGTGTGAAGTCTATCTCTACCTACAAGTATATGGGAGGAGATGCCACCATTTCCTCTAATTTGAACTCAGTTTTGTACCACAGGTTAGACCAGCTCATCCTACATTTGTCTGGGTTAGTGATCTTGAAAAATGCATCCCTTAAAATATTTTGAAATGCCTCCCTTAAAATAGTTTGGAAAACACTACCCATGCAAATGTTTTGTGGTTAGCTAAGGCTGCAGCTGATAGAGCCAATAAGCTTAGCAGATTTTGGATTGATTCTGCTCCCCTCACCCAGGCTGCTCTTTGCTGTATGAATTGAGCACAAAAGGTCACAGTGAATCAGTCTGGGCCTGGGTTTGCAAAAATGTGAATAGAAGGTAGTCAGTCATGGTAACTCCCGTTTGTGAGAAGGTTATTAAAGTTCACTGGAAAACCATTTCCCCAATCTCACATTTATAATTGAATACTGCTGTTGTGAGGGTTCAGTGAGATGAAGTATGTGGAAGTGCTTCGAAAACTCTGCAAAATAAAGTCTGACAGGAGCTGCATAGCTACTAACTGTGCTTCATGCTAGAGAATGGGATTATACCACTGTCTCACTTATACCCTTCTCTCTTGTTTGAGTTTTTAAAGCTGCAAATATGTATGACATAAAATCAGCTATATATATGTGTGTGTGTATATATATATACATATATATATGTGTATATATATACATATATATGTGTATATATATACACATATATATATATCTCTTTGCTTTTTTAAGTGTTTTCCACAGGAAAGGATATAAAAATAGTCTATCTTTAGCCATTAAAGCTCATTGTGCCTGGATTTCAAATGACTAAAACAGAAGTAACAATCAAGATTTTTAAGGAAAAAAATCAAATATCATAAATGTGGTCAAGAATAGAAAAAATGCAGCTAGATTTTTACAGGAGCATAACATATTCTGTAAGTATGATTGGAAGTTTTTTTAAAAAAATCTGAAATCAGATCGTATTTTGCTTTTAGCTGTGCGTAAAATCAGCATGATCATTAACGTTCTGGGGACTTTGAGAATTGAATGTTATAGGCCATCTCAGGTCAACAAGGATTGTCCCATGCATAATTCAGTGTAAATACAATAGGGACAAATATAGAAACAGAAACCCCAGATAAACTGGGAAGAGAGGAGGTGCCTAGGGGGACCTTAATGAAAGGAAAAGCACCCACCTTTTATTCTGTGTTTAAGAAACCCTTTCCCTGCTGTTCCCTTCTTCTTTAATGTTCTCATCCTGGCCCCCAGACATCAAGGCCTCCTTTGGACTTTGGAGTCAGAAGATTGGAGTTCTAATTCTAGCTATGCAATTGAAGGGCTGCTTAAGGCTGGGTCCATGCTTTAAAACTTATGGAACCTCCTTTCTTAAACGGGGGTCTCCAGGATTAAATGAGACTGATGACAAAAGCACCCCAGAAAGTGTACATCCACAAACAAAGATAAGAGGGAACATTATTTATTTTCCATTCTACCTTGTCTGTATCAACATTTATGCAACTGATATCCCATTGCCTCAGGATCTTGTTGTCTGTAGTTAATCTGGTAAAGTAAACTCTGTTCCTGTGTAGGGAGGTGCTAATGAGTCAACTTAGTACCCTTCCCAGGAAATACATTTACATTTGGAAGGAACTAAAACAGGCTTTTCCTACTTCAGTTTGGCAAGGGGAGGATGAGATGGCCGAAAAAGCTCTGAACTCCTGCCTTCCCCTTGTGCCAGACACTCTGATGGGAGCTCAGGATTCATTGTTTTTAAGTCCACACGACAAACCTATGAGGTGTGTCCACATGCAAGATTTCGCAACAAGCATTTGGCTTCCTATCGGTGGATCAGTTCATCAGGGAAATACTAAGATTGCAACGTGATCAAAGAGGAAAGAAGCATCATTGTCTGGAACTTGCATATTAGGAGAAAAGCTGTAGCTTGCTGTTCAGCTGCATTGTTTAGTGCTTTGTTTATTTTAATAATGGGCAATCAGGGTTATAAGAACGTGTATGCAACCCAAAGCTAATGACAGCATTGGAGCAGATAAGAAAAGAATTTTCTAAGATTAAATAAATAAATAAATAAATAAATAAATAAATAAATAAATAAAAGAATAGTATAGTGAACCTCTACACAGCAAATTCAATATAGATTCGACATTTATCAAGATTTCCTCTTACTCGCTTCCTCTATCAACCCTTTTATTCTGAAATATATTAAAACAAATGAATCACTTTGTGTTATTTCAGCCCTACAAGACAGTGATGAAAAAATGATAATTTTTTCTTAAAGAAGAATTTTTCTTCATTGACCAGGGCTAACTGATTACTCTGAAATACAGTTTATACAGGGAAGTTAGGCCCGAGGCTTAACTTTCTAATTTTCTCCTTTAATTGCCCATTGTCAGAGTGAAGTATTGTATGCGGGATACCTCCAATGGCGACCAAGTTGTGTGTGTGTGTGTGTGTGTGTGTGTGTGTGTGTGTTTCATTATGATTTTGCTTTTCTTGCTTTGACCAGACATCTTTGTTTGAGGACTCGTGGCTTTTTTTAATGTATTCAGTGTTGTCGCAGCTGTCGGTGCCCTGTCCACACCGTGGCCACACTCACCATCCTGGACATGAAGCTGGAAAGGGCCTGCCACTCTCTCTCTACTTGAGAGACTTAGATCATTTTAGGCACCGGACATCAGAAAATTGACGTGCTGGGACTACTACCCGGTCTGCAATGTAGGAGGGTCAGTCTGAGGCATGTTCTGCACAGTTTCCCAGGGGTCCCACATCTGTGGGTTGAGCCACAGATGTCCTCCGCAGCAACCCGATTATTAACATATCTTACATTGGCTTTCTACTCTTTCTAGTCTTGCTTTCCCACTCCCGGGCCCCTCTCCCCTGGATCATTTCCTATAACCACAATGCATGCAAATGTGCTTCTCGTCATCTGCTCCTGGGGGAACCTGGACTAAGAAAGGTGACAGCAAGAGCAGTTGCAGGAAGCAGATACCCAGAATGGGATACTGATGGGGTGGATGGGGTAGCCCCCATTACTGGGAGTGAGATAACGCTGACCTGTGGCTCTGCACAGCAGCACAGTTTCTTGGATTTCACCTATGGTGGGGGTTGAGAGAGGGAACCTGCCGAGGAATCTGAACTTTTGCCTATTGCAAAGGATTTCAAATGCTAGAAAGATATGGGGCACAGTTAGTTATGAGGAATTAGTTGGCAGTTGTTAGCATCCATGGGAAGGAATAAAAAAGAATCAGGTCGAAAATCTATCAACTTTGGGCATGGTATGAAAACCAGAATGCCTCAGTGGTGGTGTTTAAAGAGACCCTCATCTCCCGTCCTCAGAAGGCTCTGCTAACGATCAGACTTAATTTAAATGTAAGAGTGGGGGAACCTCAAAGAGCCTAAATCCACAGCTCCAGTGTCTCCTACACTGGAGTTCAGGACCCTGAGGCCTAGAATGAAGGCTTAAGATGCATGTGCTTGTGCCCTGCCAGCAGCCCCTGCCTTCCCCCCATGCCTCTGATCCCTGGGCCCACTGGTATGGGCCTGGCCCTTAGAAGAAGCAACCCTCCATTTTCTAAAGATTATGCAAAGTCCTTACTGAAATGAATGACTTCAAGACATGTTTGTGCTCTTAAAAACCTCCACCCCTTTCCAACTCCCTTTATTGCTGCTATATCTGTGTTGTCCAACCCAGCGGCCACTAGCCACCATAACTATAAACCAATTAAAGTGAAATTAAGTCAAGAATTCCCTTCCTCAGCCCCACGAGCCACATTTCAAGCACTCCACAGCCACATGTGAACAGTGCATTCCCGTCCTTGCAGGAAAGTCTATCGGGCAGGGCTGACTAGACCAGAGATTGGCAAGCTTTCCTTTAAAGGGTCAGGTAGTAATTGTTTCAGCCTTTGTAAGCCATCAGCTCTGCCACTGCAGCATGAAAGCAGCCATAGGCAATACATAAACAAATGGATGTGGTTATGTTTCTTAATTTCACACAGTTTTAGGTGTCAAGCCCATGGCCCCTCGCGTGCTAGGTCTTCAACAAAAACTAGGGGCAGATCTGCAAGTGGAGCAAGAAAGAGGCACTGAAAAAAGTCCATGCTATGAACAGAAAGAGAATTATTTACCCAAGGGCTTATGAATACCAACAGGTTTGGCGACAACATGCCTGGGAATGCAACTTGGAGCTACTCAGAGAAGATGAATGTGAGGTTCGATGGGGAAGAGTGTGTTGCTGAGTGCTGGCGTGATTTCACAGCCTGGCAAGGACTGTTGCCAGTGTTCCGGACGTCAGCCATTCTAAGAGGTGTGTAGTTGTGTCTCACTGTTGCTTTAATTTGCATCTTCTTGATGACATATGAGGTTGAGCATCTTTTCATGTGCTTATTTACCATCTGTGTGTCTTCTTTGGGGAGGTGTCTGTTTAAGGCTTTGGCCCACTTTTTAAATCAGGTTTTTGTTTTCTTATTGCTGAGTTTTAAGAGTTCTTTGTATATTTTAGATAAAGTCCTTTTTCAGATGCATCTTTTACAAATATTTTCTCCCAGTCTGTGGCCTATCTTCTTCTTCTCTTGATAGTGTCTTTTGCAGAGCAGTTTTTAATTTTAATGAAATGCAGTTTATCAATTATTTCTTTCACAGATTGTGCCTTTGGTATTGTACCTAAAAAATCATCACCAGAGCCAAAGTTACCTGGATTTTTTCCCATGCTATCTTAGGAGTTTTATAGTTTTGAGGTTCATGTTAAGGCCTTTATTTAGGTGATTTGTTTTAAATTAATTTTTGTGAAAGGTGTAAAGTCTGTGTCTACATTCATTTTTTTATATATGGATATCCAGTTGCTTTAGTATTATTTGTTAAAAAGACCATCTTTCTTCAAGGTCATGTATTTTTCAAACGTACTGGAGCACTGGAATGTGTGAATGCAAATAAGTCTAAAGGAAGTAAACTCTAGAGAGACAGACAGACACACAGACAAGCCTTCCCTAGGTGGGCAAAGTTTCATTTACTTTTTACAACTCTGTGTGTGGGGATTATTAAACTACTTGCTCAGGGTCACACAGGTCAATTCCCACTAGTCCAGAGGAAAAGCAAAAATCAAGAGAGATCTCCTGTTTGCCAAAACAAATGGCATTTTAGCCTTTGTCTAATTGGCAGTATTTTAACAGTTAACTGTATCTTGAAATCCTCCCCACTGACTCTTGTTACACCAAATTTTCCTTCTTTCACTCTGGCCCACCCTTCTCATTTCTCTCCTTCCATCTCCTTAGTTGGTATTTTCCAAAGATCCAACCACAACATTCTTCTCAACCAATGTTTTTCCTGGATGGTGGCGTTCTTCTACTTCAGTTGTCCAAACCAATGGTAACAATTCCCCAAATATTTACTACCAATTCAGATATTTCTCCTAATTTCCTAGCAGGATCTCCACATGAATTATCCCACAGCAGTTCAAACCCAGACTGTCCAAACCTGGCCCCATCCTTCGCATTGCCTATTTTAGAGAATGAAACTACTTGAAAAGCTCTCAAGACTGAAAGTTGGACATAATCCTCTCTCCCACTCCTGCTTTCAAATAGTCACTAATAATCTTAATCTCTTATACTGCTGTTCTTCAGCAATCTTAGACCCACCCCTTCTGTCCATTCTTACTGTTTATATCTCATTCCAGATTCTTCTCACTTCCTGCCTGCTTACTGAAACAATCCCTGATGTTCTCTCCTGCCTCTAGCTGGATTCCTCTCCAAGTCATCATCTGTCACACTCTCATCATGGTCTTTCTAATGCAACATTTGCTCACGTGCCTCCCCTACCTAAAACCCTTCAACAGCATCCTACTGACTTTGAGGAGAAGTGATTTAACATGATTTCTAAACCTGTTCAGTTAGGTAGTCCCCGGTTCTTCTCTCTAAGATCATTTTTCATGGCTCGCATTTGCATTTTCCTTAGTGAGCCACACTTTCCCTTAGACATTTCTTGCATGCTATTGCCCCTTCCACAGAATTGGGATGCTTCTCCTTTATGTTATGTTGTTATGCCATTCGTTGTACATTATTTTGAATTATGTGTTTGCTTCTGTCCTTTCCTATTACAGTGTAGACATCTTTAGTGCAAGCACAGGTTGGCTTTAGCATCTTCGGCCTTGAATAGTTTGGTTGTCACTTACTTAATGGATGAGTAAATGAAGTTCCCTCTCCGTTGCTGAGCTCTGTCCTCTGTTGGTTGTGACTGCCTATTCTGATTTTGTCTGGGGATTTTTGTGCTTTCATGCTATGATTCAGCTCCTTCCCAGTTCTCAGTGGCCTGGTTTAGTCATATAAATGGTTTTGATATGTTTCCTATGTGATATTGTACTATTAGGGCATTCCCTGACATCAGACCTTATGTCTTTGAAGATCTAGACATTGGCCTATAGATTGTGCCTCTTTCTACACAGTATTTCATCCCATGTAATCTCCAGACTCAGTTTTTGTTTTGTTTTGTTTTGTTTTGTTTTCAGCTTGGAGTTCCCTTAAAGAAGGCTGAAAATGTTAGGCAGCTTCTGTCCAAAGAGATATATTCTGTCAACTACTGGTTTTCCCTTGCCACTTTAACAGCAATTAACCCTTTGAATCCCAGCTGCCTAGAAATAAAACAGCACCAAGGTCATTACGCTGAGGGCTCAGGATTACTATTTTCCTTCTTGTGCCATAATTCTGAGCACTGAGTTGGCTGGGGATTTGGAGTATCTACTTTAGATCACAGGATGAGCTGGCTCATTCCATCCCAGTTATTAATTCCTTGCCTCATGCTAGACAGCCCTGGCCTATTTGCTCTCAGACCCATCTATACTGCAGGAAGTCTAAGGTTTGAGGCTGCTGTTCCAGGGCCCATGTCTGCGGTCTTGTGTTTCATTTAGTGCGAAGCACTGGAATAATATTAGAGGATAGGAACAAAGGAAAACAGGGTATTTTCCCACTCGCTGTTAGCCTTGAAAGTGTCTCTGGCAGTTACTGAGTTTCTTTTTGGGCTGGAGATCCCATTAGGCAAGCCCATCATAGGTCTAACTTTCAATGAGCACCGATAACTGTCTTCCCCACTGCCCTGCACTCTAACATACTAATGGCTTCCTGTTCTGGCTCATCTCTGGGATGGTTGCCTCACTGTCTCTGGACTAATTTTTAGTTCTTCCATTTCCTGTGCAACCAATTACTTTAATTCTCTCTTTTTAAAAAAAGAGAGAGAGAGTGGTTTCTATTTTTTGGTTTGTGTTCTGAGCAATACCCTCCAATACTTTCTGTCCCAGATATCCCGTCACTGTGTGTGGGCTGCCTGAAGTTAAGCACACTTCCCTGGAGCTCCTGCAGCTTTAAGAAGTGGACCACGGCTGACTCCACCTCGTCCCCACCTCTGAAAATTCTCAGACTCAGGGAAATCCCTTCAGCTACACACGAGGGCTGTTAGGCAGCAGCGTTCCCTAGTCTGAGCTGTGTGGGATGATTCCCCAACAGTCCCAAACATTATTGCTATCTATATGACAGCAAAGAAACGGTTTGGCAGAAGCCAGTCTGGGCATCAAAATGCTGAGGACCATATGTTTCTGCTAACTTCCTGCCAAAATGTTGTTTGAGATATGAAGAGTGAAACTTTTTAATCCAGAATTTTAAAAAAGCAAACTCTAACCCAGGGATACATTTTAAGTTAAAAAGTAAGAGAACAAAAATGAATTTAAAATATAGTCAAAATGATAACAGGTAGTGATTGAGATTGGGGGATTAAGGAGATAAAGTCTAGGAAATGTTTAAAAGTCTAGAGGTTCGTACTGCATGCCGCATCCTCAGCTGTAACCCCAGGGACTCCCCGTGCAGAGTGATCTGATGCGCTCTGAAAGTGAAATTGAAGACAGCGAGCGTTCCCATGCAATTGTATCTCCTCTCGCATGCTCAGCCAACGCTTGCTCACCTTGTCCCCTGATATGTAGAATTCTGGCCTCTTCCTCAGAGTAGATCATTGCTTCTTCCCCCTCTAGTGTTATGACTCACCAATCCCAACCCTTCTTTCTGTTTATTGGGCTTAGGTTTTGGACTCAGCTCTGCTTGCTGCCTTGATGGTGGCCACCTTTTCAGCTTGGCTGAAATGTCCCCTACACTCCTCAAGAACTGTACCAGCTGTGTTGGCCTGAACACCCTCCTACCACAGAAGGAAACACGGCACTTACAAAAGATAGAACAAGGAGGAGCAGAGTGACAACATCTAGTGCAGAGGCAGGGCAGACGTGAAAAGGAAAATTAGCAGATTTTTTAATGCACAATCTTTCATTCCTTGTCAGAAGTCATAATTTGTAAATTTTAAGATATATTCAAGAATTAGCAATAATTAAAAAGAAAGAGAGAGAAATATTGGTAAGGAATTGTGACCACAGGGGCCAGTGATTCAGAAATTCCAGTAGAACGATTTTAAACATAGACTTCATGCTGTTGGTGTCCTACCCATCACCCTAAGCCCGCTCCACATCACCTACGGAGAGTATTTTGCCAATGGTGTTTTGCCTCTCTCTACCCGTGGCAGCTCTCTAGCAGAAGCAGCATGCTTATTTGTTCACAGACAGGCTGGAAGTGCTGGAGGGTAATGCCCCAGGGATGAGTGTGACTAGGATCAAATATGTAAAAAAATCTACTGAACTTTTGAAGAAATGGTATTCCTCCCCCCAAACCTGAGCTTGAAATACAAAAGGCTTTTGTTTACCTCTCATATTCAATATAGTATTGAGTATGGGAAGTCCTACCCATAGCACTCAGACAAGAAAAAAGAAATGAAAGGCATCCAAATTGGAAAGGAAGTAGTAAAACTATCTTTATTCGCAGATGACGTGATTCTGTACGTAAAGTACCCCAAAGATTCCACCAAGAAACTACTAGAACTGATAAATGAATTTAGCAGAGTAGCAGGATACAAAATTAATATCCAGAAATCAGTTGCATTTTATATTTCAATAATCAACTAACAGAAAGCGAAATCAAGAAAATAATCTCACTCATAATTACTTCAAAAAGAATAAAATACCTAGGAATAAACCTAACCAAAGATGTAAAAGACCTGTACTGGGAAGATTATAAGACACTAAAGAAAGAAACTGAAGAAGATACAAGTGGAAGCACATACTGTGTTCATGGATAGGAAGGATTAGTATTATTAAAATGTCTGTACTACCCAAAGCATTCTGTGGATTCAACACAATGCCTACCAAGATTCCAATTACGTATTTCACAGAACTAGAACAAATATTTCAACAATTTATATGGAACCACAAAAGGCCCTGGATAGCAACAGTGATCCTGAGAAAGAAGAATAAAGGTGGAGGAGTCACACTACCTAATATCAAACTGTACTATAAGGCCATAGCAATCAAAACAGCATGGTACTGGCATAAAAACAGACACATAGATCAATAGAACAGAATAGAGAGCTCAAAAATAAACCCACACCTTTATAGTTAATCAATATTTGACAGAGGAAGCAAGCACATACAATGGGCTAAAGATAGTTTATTCAATAAATTGTGTTGGGAAAATTGGACAGATATG
Source organism: Glossophaga mutica (assembly GCA_039655065.1). Lineage (NCBI taxonomy): Eukaryota > Metazoa > Chordata > Mammalia > Chiroptera > Phyllostomidae > Glossophaga > Glossophaga mutica. The sequence goes on from CM077306.1 coordinate 26,149,077, forward strand.
TGCAGAAAAGTAAAACCAGGCCACCTTCTTATACCCCACAGAAGAATAAATTCAAAATGGATTAAAGACTTAAATGTTAGACCCAAAACCATAAAAATACTTCAAGAAAACATAGGCAGCAAAATTTCAGACATTGCTCACAGCAATTTTTTATTGGATATATCTCCTCAGGCAAGGGAAACAAAAAGAAAAATAAACACATGGGACGACATCAAACTGCACAATTTTTGCACGGCAAATGAAGTCATCAACAGAATAAAAAGACAATCCACAGAATGACAGAACATATTCATGAATATATCTGATAAGGGATTAATATCCAAAATTTACAAAGTACTTATGAAACTCAATAGCACATAATCAAACAACCCAATTAAAAAATGTGCAAAAGACCTGAATAGACACTTCTCCAAAGAGAACATATAGATGGCCAATAGACATATAAAAAGATGCTCAACGTCACCAATCATCAGAGAAATGCAAATTAAAAGCAATGAGATACCATCTCACACCTGTCGGAATGGCCATCATCAATAAATCAACAAATGACAAGTGTTGGTGAAGATGTGGAAGAAGGGGAACCCTTTTGCACCATTGGTGGGAATGCAGACTGGTGCAGCCACTGTGGAAAGCAATATGGAGATACCTCAAAAATTAAAAATGGATCTGCCTTTTGACCCAGCGATTCTACTTCTGGGAATATATCTGAAGGAAGCCAAAACACAAAATCAAAGGAACATAAGCACCCCTATGTTCATTGCAGCATTATTTATAATTACCAAGATATGTAAGCAGCCAAAATATCCATCAATAGACGAATGGATAAGACAACTATGGGACATGTACACAATGGAATACTACTGGGCAGTGAAAAAGGAGAAAATTTTATTCTTTGCAACAGTATGCATGGACCTGAAGAACATTTTGCTAAGTGAAATAAGCTAGTCAGAGAAAGACAAATACCATATGATTTCACTCATGTGTGGAATCTAATGAATAGGGTGAACTAATGAGGAAAATGGGGACAGACTCATAGATGGAGAACAGATGACAGCTCGTGGAGCAGGTGGCTAGAGAGTGGAGGCATTAAGCAAAAAGGAAAAAGGACTCATGGACATGGACAACACTGTGGTGATTGCTGGGGGGGAAGGAGGTAGAAGGGGACTAATAGGTAACGTAAAAAAATACAATAAAGTTTAAAATTTTTAAAAAAGGCTTTTGATGGTTTCAGCTGTACAACAAACTTTGATCCCCAACCTTTCATGAACAGAGCAGATGTTGGAGGCTACGGCCAGAAGGAGGAGCTGATCCCTCACATGCATTCCAGGTGTTATCAGGAAAGGTTGTAAACAAGAAAATCCCCTGGCAGAGGACAGAATCAGAGCAGAGCTAATCAAGAAACCTCCCTTACCCTGGGTCCAAAAATGTGGCCAGCAGGATATTAGAACTCCAGATAGGTTTCTCTTTCTTCCTTTTTCTGAGTAAGAACATTTATTGTGGCAATTCTGTTTTCATTCCACCCTTGTTCATTGGACAGGACAAACTATTAAATTTTTTAAAGTTCACTGGTGTCTGGACCAGGAGCAGCCATGTCCCAACTTGAGAGAGACTTGCATATCACCTAGAGATCCTGGACTTGAAGCTGTATCCAGGGGATTTGGGGTTGACTCTTCAGGGGTGGGCATGACTGGTTTTGTTGGGGAGAGTAAGGCGCAAAGGGGTGCTGTGAAGAATAAAGCAGACTAAAGCAAAGCTGTAGGTGCTCACTAGGCCATTCATAAACCCCTGTGCATTGCCTCCCTAGCTTCTCTAGTAAGTTAGGACCATGTGACTGGGGTCTGGACATTGGATGTATGTGGAATCGCTCCATTTGACTTTCCAGCTCTCTCTTCTTCTGCCATGGCGACCCTGAGGGCCTTATGTTCCTGATGGTGTGTTGATAAGGTGAAGGAGGACTGCCTCGCATCCAATGGACTTTGTGTGAGCTACAAAGAAACATTTATGAAGTTAAGCCACTGACATTTTAGTGTTTATTTGTAAATGTATCATATCTTAGTTGATGTTAATATACTCTCCAATTCTTTCAGTGAATGTTAGTAATGTGAGAAATTTTGAGATATGTCTTAATTCGAGGGAAAAAAATAGCTAGGAAACATTGCTCTAAGCAAATTTGGGATGCAGGCAGGCAGAGTTCTTTCTTTTTATTTCATAGTAGAAATTATACAGCATAAGATAAAATAAGATTTCAGAATTTCATGAGGTGACATTTCATATAACCTGAAAATTAAATCCAAATATCTAAGTATTTCCAAACAATTTTTAGAGAAAATCAATTTTGCAAAAGGTTGTACCCTGCCATTGCTGAAGGTATTGGTTTAGCCACTCTATTAGATCTCTCTTGCCTTCTCAATATAAGGTTATTTTTTTAACTTAAAATCTTTCTTATGAGCACAAACCCATGAGTTTGCCTACCCCCGCCCCACCGAATCTTGGTGCTGTTCTTTCATCTTGTAGATCATGAAAAAGACTTCTCAAGAGGAATAACAGCATTGTTTTGGGTGAAAATGAACAATATAGGGTTCTATGAGCTGTAAACATTTTCAAAAGCTTTGACAATGCTGTAGACTTACACTATTACCTGTAATTCTGGACAATTTATTATTAAATGATTTAAAGCCCCTATACCACGGTAGAATCCAGCGCCAACTATCTGGCAATAACAGGACTATCTGAGACATTAATTTAGTTTCTTTATCAACTTTTTTGGCATTTCTTGGTTGAAAACTAGAAGAGAAACTAGTCATCAGAAGGGTGCTACAGTTCTTGCCCTACAAAGACATCTGGAACAATGACGGTGTCCCCACTGTTTGCAGCTTGGAATTTGGCATTTGCCAGCTAAATAAAGTTTGCATGCAAGCAACACTTGTCTGTGTGAACCAGTTTGCTGATATTAGCCTTGAGATATTCCAGTTGGACTACATGTGATGTCACTACAGTGATGGCACTCCATACTATGATCTTATGGACAATGACATGTGGACAAAAAAGAGCTCTGTTGGCCATTGGAATAATGAATGGTTTTCTTGTTATGAGACTGAAGTGCAGATCAGAAATTATTTGCTCCAGCTCCAGCTGTTGGCTTGACACTTTCTAATCACCAGGAAGAACAAAAAAGTGAGAGGAGATGCTCATTTTCCTCCAAGGCGGAGGCTTGTTCTGTATTCCTTCCTGCTTTCTCTGTCAGTACTATCACCTCTGTATGGACCTCTTCCTATAGGAACCCACTGCATTCTTCATTCTTGCCAAAAAATGACTTCCTATTGAAGACACTATGGGCTGCCCACCCAACCTCCCTTCTTCTTTTCCAACCCCTCTTTTTTTTGTATCCACCCATCCACCAAAACTAGGGTTTTCCATTTTTATGAGCTTCTATCTTTATTGCCGAAGTTGCCACACAGGGATTTTTACCCTCCACTTACAAGAAGTCCTCCATTCTGGCAGTAAAGCTGCTGTTTTTCATAACCCCACGCTGGAGCAATCATCTTCAGGCCTCTCACACTTGCTGTGCCCTTGGCATTGGAAAATTTCCTCCCAGATTGTTCAATTATTTGCTTCTTTATTCTTTCAGGTCTTTGCTCAATTGTCACTTTCTCACTGAGGTCTTCCCTAACCACTCTATTTATTTATTTTTTCTATCTCTAACCATAGAATTCCTGATCCTATCCTCTGATGCATCTGACACACTATGTATTTTTTCATTTCTTTATTTTGTTTCACCCACTGAGACGTAAGGCCATGGACAAAAGGGTTTGGTCTGGTTATTTATGGTGATATCTCCAGTTCCTTAAGAGTGCTTGGTGTGTAATAAAACAATTTGCAGAATAAGTCATTGAACAGAATGGATTTTGTTATTCCACAGTCACACAAATGGCTCTGAAAGGTCAACACATCTTTGGTGTGTGTGCGGACAAGTCTGAGTGACCCAGCAAAGCCAGGCCAGTGTTGGGCCAAACCATTTGGGTCTAGAGCAAGAGACAAAATCAGTAATGACAATCCTGTCTTTACTTAACATTTTGAAAGTTTGTCCACCATAAATTTTTTTGTATAATTTTTAAAAATATTATGTTGAGATATTATTTATCTAAACATTGGGCTTTTCTTGCCCCTCTAGATTTTGTTCCTAAGTTAAGTATCTCACTAGCCTCCACCTAGCCCTAGCCCTGAGTGGGCTGCACAGAACCCTGGAATTAATCACTAATTACTAAGTGCTGACTAGGGCCTAGAAGACCCAGGGCATCCTTTCCCAAAATACTCCAGGGATGGTTCTGATCATACAGTGTGTGAAGAAGGGAGGAACTCTAAGTGTAATCTTTTGAGGGGAACTCTGAGCCCAATGTCAAAAGAGGGGATTTCCAGACAGGCAATAGGGATTTGTGACAGGCTATTAGTGATGAAGAGGACAACTCCCGTGATGATAATATTTAAAGTGCCAGAGCATCTAATAAAAGAATTAGAATATCACATCAAAGCCTAATGCAAAAATGACATTTCATCAAAAATTTCTTTGATATCTTAGAATAAGCCTAATACATCCAGTTTTTCTTCCAACATCAGAGCAGACTGGTGTTTCTCCATGTGTGTACCAGATGAATAGCTGGCTTAAATTTAAAGGACATGGTGTATAACACATACATACTTATAGATGCCCTGAGGGGCAGGGAGATGCTGATGATATGAGAGGCACGAAGGAGCTGTGACTGACTGATGGATCCAGAAACACGCAGCTCCCTTCTCATGCTTGCTTCAGATCACATGTTCATTCACTGAGCACACAAATTCAGTAGCTATTTTATCTTTTTTCTTGACCTGTTGAGAACCTACACCAAGGCAAATCAGCCCATGTTAAACATAAGATAGAATTCTACTATCTTGAGTACTTACTAATATCATTTTGTTTTCACAACGCCTGTCTGATATAGGCACCGTTATTGTGCTCCTTCCATAGATAGGAACTCTGAGGACCAGACAGGTACACTTCTCCCAAGGTCAGAGAACTTAAATCTTAGAATTGACAATATAAATAGGAATTCAAAGACCTTTCTTTTCCCCACTGTACAACACTGTCAACCTTTGCCTTCAGATGTCTGTAGTCTAAGATAGCAGAAGAATTTGATCTTGGTCTCATTCACTGTCATGCCCTGGGGCCATTTAACATGACTTGCCTTTTTCCTATGTAGTATGATAGAAAGTGCGGGGGCCCCTGTCCTGTGCGCCAGATGTGGGGGGGCTCCGCCTGCAGAGCCCCATCCCTTCATCACAGATGAAAATAAAAACTACCAAGACATGATCTGCCTAGAGAGGAGAGGTGGACAAACTCTCAGAGGAGAATGACCCAGAGCCCCTTCCTCACTGGGCTTTTATTGGGTTCAAATACACAGGAATACAGGTTTAACATTTCAAAGAAATCTGAGGGCTTAATCTGAGTCAATGTCTGTCAGGAAAGGGGGTTGCCAAACTTTGGGAGACATACTCATTTCCTCCTCGGACCCTTATCATTTAAATGAGTGCATTCTTAGCAAAGGTTTCACAGGACTTTAGGAATTCTTTCTTATGCCTGATCACCTAGGGAATCATCCTGGCCAGCACAGGGCTGCACCGCTTGCCCTCATAGTTTCAGGCTTTAAGCCGATTAGGAAGCAGAAGACATCTCCCAGATGGAAATGAGGACTCGGGCTATGTCAGAATAGCCGGGGGCCAAGGGTCCATCACATCCTCTTTGCTGCAGCCCCCCAAGTCCTTCCATGATGGCGTCCCAAGTGGTCATGTCTGGCTTAGGTTGCCCCTCCCATGAGGGGTCTTACCAGTCATTGACTAACCGACCAGGCATTGGGGCCAGAGATGGTTGAGGCAGAAGCGGTGCTCCTGCCAGGGAGATAAGCTTTGTCTCCTTAGTAGCTCATGTCCTCTTGACAGAACAGACCCAGATGAAGTGGGTCCCTAGGCTCATACTCAGCCCACCATGGGGTGAGGGTTACAACTCCTGAGACCAGGCTGAACGGTCCGCAACAAGAAAGGACACCTGGTCTGGAATATAGATGACTGAAATTCTTCTCTTTCTCCTGCCACTGGCTTCACTTGTAGTGTTAGGCAAGTCCCTTGATTTCTCAAAGGCTGAGTTAAGTCAATTATAAAATAAAGTTTATATATTCAATTATCTTTCCTATCACCTGTTTAGCTTCAACCTTCCATTATTCCATTTCATGATCTAACTGATCTGTAGCTGACACAAAACATGTAAATGGAAAAGATGCATGTCAACATTTTATTAAAAAGTTATTGTTTTATACTATTGCTGTAAAGCCAAGGCAAGATTTGAAAAGTGAACTGGAAAATAATTACAAAGAAAGAATTTCAGGAAAGGGGATGCACTCAGCCTCAAAGATATTACTGTGGGCATGTGTGTTCCAAATGCTAAGAATGTCTGTACCATTCCTGTTGTACAAAGGCAGGAGGTGTTTTCAGAGAAGAGAGCTTTGCAAATCTGTAGCTCTGTTGGATGCCCCCCCCCCACTCCGGTGTTCTGTGTTTTGGGTGAGAACGCCTATGAATAAACTAACCATTGCATGAGTAAAGAGAAGTAAAATACGCAACTTCATGCCCTTGAGGAGAAAACCTGAAACTTATAGACAGACTGTTCAGTTATTCAGACAGATTAACTGAACAGTTTTGAAATAAACACCAAAGTGCCTGTGTTAGGGTACAATCTTCAAGGGAGAATATTGGGTTGGAGATATAGAAACACACAATGATCTTGACCACGGCCAGACACCAACACTCTACAACCTTTGCCAACACCTTGACAAGGAGTGATGCATACTAAGCAATGGAATCACACTTTACTATATTGATCATTTACTACCTATGTTTATACTTCAGTTAACTGTGACTTTGTCATACATGGTTCATTTTAGAGGGTGAATTGTTTTTCAAGTAATATTTAAATTATAAAGTCCTTTTCTTCTACTCTTTCTTCCGACCTCCCACTCTCCCTCCCATTCTTATTTCTTAAGACATGTTTATTGATTATGTTGTTTGTATTCAGATGCTCTGTGAACAATGTTGAACAAAAAACAAATATCATTCCTGTTTCACAGAGTTTTTGTACCTTTGTACCAGTGCAAATCCTCTTCCAAGTCTATTAGAAAGGGTGTATGAACCGGGGGAAAATAATTGACATTTGCATTCACTATCAAAGTGACTGTGAGTTTCCCAGGACTGGTAGGAACTCCTTCTACAGAAATAGTCCTGTTGAACAACATAGCCCCTTATAGCACTTGTGGATGGAATGTCTACTTAACCTCCTGGGGAAGCAGCAGGCAACATAACTAAATACGCAAGAAGTTTCAATAGTCACTTTCACTAAGATAAGAGATGACTCTAGAGCAAATACTTTAGAGCTCTGTCAGAAGAAGACTTTACACAATTTTACTTCATTTATTTCCACATTTATTGGATATATATAAAAGATGTCACCTACCATGGTGTATGCTGTAGATTGATAATTGAGCACCCCCTTTTAGTTGCTGGGCATTCAAAATGAATGAGACATGGTTCCTGCCTTCACTTGGTTCACAGTGTTGTTGGAAAGAAAATATATAAACCAATATAGAGAACAGTAATGAACATATTAATAAGGTACTGATGTAGCTTGGAGAAAGAAGGCATTAACTCTATGCTGAGGTAGAGAAAGGCCAGAGAAGGCCTCCCAGAATAGGACATTGAAGAGAGTTTGAAAAGGTGGATAGGAATTTTCTAGGCCAAGGGAGTGGGGAGCCAAGCTGGGGTGGAGAGAGGTCAATCAAGTGTGAAGGACATTCCAAGCAGACAGACATGCATGGAGGTATGTAGTGAAGGAGGGGGACATTCATAGATCTGTGTTTTGGGATCTTACAGCATGAGACTGGATGAGCTAAAAGATGAGGGTGAAGATGGAGATGCGGGCTGATCCTATGCGTCTGCTTTAAGACCTTGGATTTTTATCTTCTACTCTAGGTAGGAAGGGCGCTGCTGTCGAATGAGTTGAATACAGAATGGCAATGGTATATTGTTTTTCCCAGTTTCCTTGGGTTTGTGTTGGATAAGACCCTTTCAGAGGACCATGTAAGCCACACTCAAAACTGTCTCTTTTCTACAATCACCAGACAGTGGTCCAAATTCCTCGACTCCCCTATGCCTCAGAGGGGGTCCTGCTCACACCTGGAAAGCTGCATTCAAGTTTCATATTCCAGCACCTAACCTTTTGTCCCATTGCTATTTTTCTCAGAGACCATGGAAAGACCTTTGGTCCTAAGAGAGGTTGGCTGATTCAGTTCCCTCTTGGGTGTTCATCTACAGCATATGCATAATCTGTTAGGTAGGATCTGGTGGGTTGTAAGTAACAAAATTAAATTAGGTTAACTCAATCTTATTTAAATAAAAAGAAACATTTATAAGACACCATTTAAGGATGCAGTGCTAGCTCAGGGAAAGTAAGAGCCGTAATCCAATCAGGCTTCAAGAAGGTTCTACCTGGGAACTGGAGCACTGGGACACATGAGCAATGTTCTCCCCCTTAATCTCACTTTTATCTCTTTCTTCCTGACTTATGTATTACTTGTCTTTTTCTCTAGGCCAGCTTTCTTGACTCTCCGGTCAATATGGAAAACTTTAGTTCCTGACTCTGTATCTTCTAGGTCTAGCCATATTGAAAGACTGCCTGAGTGCCAATTCCAAATTCCTCGGAGAAAGGATTTGATTGGCCTGCCTTGATTCAGGTATTAACGCTGGCCCAATCAGCCATCTCCTGATAGGTGGCCCATCAGAAGGCACCCTCAACGTGGCTCGCAGGTTCCCACGTCTATAGTGTCAAGAATTAGAGGTAGAGGAGGACAGTCATAAAGTAATAGAATTAGTAGAGAGTTGGACAGATATCCCCCCAAAAACGAAATGTTATTTTAAGTAAAAGTTCACCATTATGATCTTTTTATTTCCTTCAAATAAGGGTTTGAGTTTTGTAATCTCTAAGATTTCTTCTAATGCTGTAATTCCTTGATTAAAGTCATGAGGGACTGCCAGGTACAGTGAATATGAAATTCCAGGTATCTTGCATTTTCTAGCAGGTGCTGAAGCTCAGAAGACACTTTGCATTGTCCCAGCTCCACTTAGAGAAGATCTCACTTAAACTAATACTTACTGCTCATTCACTAGTTACCCTGCATCCAAGTAATGCCTCACTGTTTGCAGAAAGCAAACCCACCATCTAATAACAAAAAGTTTTCTCCATTGCCAATATTCAATAGAAAACACTGCAGTCTTTAGCAGTGAGTCCCACTGTGGCATTAAAACAACAAAACCACTGTTAAAAACTGAAAGCTAAAATAACAAACCTGAGTCTCCCAAGGTAACTGCTTTCAAGGCATTGATATGTAAAACTCTAGGCTATGTACAACTTCCTGCATATTTGTTTTTTAAAAAAGTCAATATCATTACCTTATTATTATCACACTTCAAATACATAGGCATTAACTAGGTAGATAAAAAATGGTCCCAGGGCTCCAACATTTGGCAACACCACCCTCATTACACTTAAACATTTCTCACTCTTCAGTTACTCCCTTGCTTTCCCAGGCTAAAAGACAACAAAGAGTTAAGGAAATGTACACAAAGACCTAAAGCTCTATATGAATTCCCATGAAAACCGGAAAGAAAGGGAATAGACAATGCGCATTAGTACCCTTTCAACCTCGTGCATAATGTAGGGCTCTCCGCAGGCTGATTTAGTTTAGATCTGCGGTCTTTTACATGACTATATTCATATATCCTTATATTATAAATCTACTTATTAACTTTTGTCAGAAACTATTCTGAAGGCGATATCTAGTCAGAGGTCTTCACATAGATCATCATGGTAGACACGCCATCTCAAACCCTCTGATTTCCTTTAGCCTAACAATCCATTTCTTCCTGTCATATATTTATTAGAAGCCCCCAAGCATGAGGGGCAAAGCAGTATTTTCAAATGGACAAAAAATCTCCATCCTATATTTATTTCCATTAGTAAGAGAGAATATGCAGATCTCTTATGGGAGTGCAGCTGAGGGATACATAGGCAGTTGATGAAAAGACATTCATTTGAAATACAATTTCTCTGCAGTTGGTGGATCCCCCTCCCCACCCTCTCCCCCCACTGTCTGGACTGTGTCGGGGAGAGGTTACTGAGCTATGCATGTATTTCCCATATTGGATCTGAAGCAGCAGTGGAGCTAATGTACTGTGTATTCAAATGAGACTCTTGAAAGCAGAGCCGAATTGAACTCAGATGCAAATCGCAGTGGCAGGAGCACTTTCCGCTGCCCTTTGTCCTCTCTGTCTGTGTCCTTAAGCACATAGTCAAGGACTCCCAGGGAGACGGTTAGCCTTGAGATAAAGTAAACAATCTTGTCCTCCCCCTTTACACAGACAGGGTCCTGATGCGCCCTGCCTGCTGAAAATGTGACAGCAAGAACATTCTCATCTGAGATGGGCTGTGCTGGGGGGATGGTCCCTGAAGGACTGACCAGACACAGAACAAGAAAGAAAGTGAACTCTCTGCTGGGGAACACAGGAACGCCAGAAACGGGAGGACCTAAACTTCACTGGTGCCAAAGGAGAGGAAAAAAATGAGTTCTTTTAAGTATGAATCAAAGTTGCATGACATTTGTAACTACCCATCATTAGTTGCTCTGCACCTTGCGACCAAATACAAGACTGAATAGCAAGACCAGTGCATCAGTAGGAGGGACCCTTTCCTACTTGGGATGCTCTGAGGAAAAAAAAATCAGATGAGGCCTAGAAAATGTACGCTGCCCTACTCTTCCCTGCAAAAGGTGCTGAACTTTTATTTAAGTGATACATTGGGCTTAAACTTGGTTTTTGAGGAGAAAATGCTGTGTTCGCTGAGTCCCCTCCCTACCAATGCCTCTGCTCCCGAAAGAGTCCCTGCCTGGTAAGGCTTCCCCATCGTACATAGTATTTCCATTGGACAAGAAACAAGCCCATGCACACTCACCAAAAGTCACCCGCCGCCACGGTGAAAGCGAATTAAAGTTTCTGGTTCCAAATGCTCCCTTGGTCCTTCGCCTTTCTGACTCTTCTCTTCTCATCTTGGGTCCCCTCCCTGGCAGAGGTTGAAGATCACTGGTAAAGTGATGCATGGCATTGAGAGAAAACTATCCGGGCCATTTGGCTGGAAGCGGAGCTCTAAAACGCCATTTAACAGGGGGCATGGGGAGCTGTCTCTGTGTACTGTATTGGTAGCTGAACTAATACAAGAATAAAATAGCACGGGATCTCCTTTAAAAATTGCTGAATAAAACTCAGCAGGCTAATTTAAATATACAAGCTAATTATGTGTTGCAAGTGAATTAAAAATATGGAAAGTTTCACAAGGCTGACTGATTTTTTTGGAAAATAATTTTACTTCTGCTAACTAAATGGCAGTGCCAATTGTAGGGGTCCATCATATTCTCTTTTAGTTTTCATGATTCTACTTATTATTCATATGAGAGAGAAGAGTCCCATTTTGCCACTGTGTAATAAGAAAGATCCTGCTCTGGGTAGACAAAAAAGCAAAATTTTGGAAGGTGAAACCCCTTATAGCTTCAATTATGTTGCTCGGTTTGTTGCAACACTGAATATTGTGTGTGTGTGCAAGGTAATTTGAGAAAACTGAGCGTGTGTATATAGTATACATTGTACGTGCAAGAGACATAGTCATGATAGAATTTGGTTCCACAGCAAACAAGAGCCCAGTTTCTTATCCTTGTGATGAGCTTTGGTCATGCTATCAGGTCCATCACAGGAAGGGAAAGTATTATATTATATCATATTATATTACATTATATTTGTTACACTAATTATATTATGGTACGGAACCTTGAAAGGCACATATAAAGCTTCCTTATGTTGGCTTTGCCGGTGATAGCTGAAAATTCCCCACTGTGGGCAGAACTGCACTTCACCGCAAAAGACATCACTTCCTATGAGTTGTGGTAAGTGTACCTTTTACTCCTGTGAAGGAAATTATATACTTTCCCCATGCTTAGTAGCATCTACCTTACTTCAATTCTTTTATCAAATGAAAAACCAAGGTAGCAAAATATCCAGTAACACACTGCATCAGAGAGACCCTCAGACATCCAAAGAGTATGTGTCTCTAGGACAGATGAAGGACAGGAGGGCTGGCGGCATGTGTGGAAGACAAGTCTCTGATCACCCGACGATGGCAGAAGGTGCACAACGGAACCTTCAGAACAGCAGTTACAGCTAATTTACAGCAGCAGAAATGGGCACAATTATCACCAGTCTGCTTGTTACAGAACAGACCCAGGCAGAGGGGGGTGAACAACATATTACCACCGAATGGACCCACCCTTGTGTTCTGGGGGCCCCCCACCCCTGTACTAGGTTTGCCTTGCCTACCGCCAAGGAAAGACGTCTCTCAATGTCTGAGATTGGTGAAAAGGAAAGGAATTATTTATTTAAAGAGATATACTAACTTAAGAGTAATAACTTAATGTCTTCATTGAGATCCCAAAGTCCTTTACAACACCCACAAACGCATAGTCCTTCCTTCCCCCCTTTGCCCAGTCTGGGGTACCATACCTCAGAAAAAGAAATAGAAGTCCGTGGTTCTTCTCTGTCCAAGCCGGGTGGTCCCAAAAAGATACCCCATGGCTGCCACACCTGGGTTTAAATACCAGCACCGATCTTCCTCTACTGCACCATTTCTGACTCCGCCCACAATTGCCCACAGCTGCTGGCATTCCTGTATTTTTCCAGCTTTACTGGGCTGCCATAGTAAGTCTGGTCAGGTGTGGCCCTGTGGTGTGGAGCCAATCATCCCCAAGCTTTTATGCAGGTGCCCTAACCAGGGGGCGTTGCCTCTCAGTTACATAATGGGTTGAAGTCACTCCCATCTCCCTGGCTCAAAGCATAGCTACAGCTGTTTAACATATCTATGAAACCAGTTAAAGGTTATAGATATGTTAAACGACCATTCTAGAAGTTATCTGCAAAACTGCTGCTATTCAAAACAACTCTCAATGGCCCTGCTCCATGCATCCCATCCCCCAACTCAGACTTGTGGGAGTGAGGACATTCTATATATATTTTTTTCTAATATTTTCTGGACACCGAGTTCTGGACCCCATTACAAATCCCTATTTGGGTTCCCACCTTGGCTGCACCCTGTTACATGATGACCAAAGATAAGTGACGCTTGCCAGGCAGGACCAAGCCTTTGTTTTGGGGACACAAGAGTAAAAGTGCAGACAGATAGGCGGATTTTAATACGCTGCACGTGATGGTGAAACAGTCTTTGCTTGCTGTGTTTACCCAGATGAGGCTTCCTGCTGAGCCTGATGCACCAGGTTCCCACCGGGCTTCCATTCGTGGAAGGGAAACAGCAGCAGGTTCAAGAACTTGGATCTGAATGTTTTTGATATGTTTTGCGTGTCTCAGAACAATGTAGTTTTCCCCATTTTCCAATTCATCACCTTTTCCAAGAATCTTTCTTGGGTGAAGGAAGAATGCAACAAGATATTTTGTAAGGCTGCCAGAAGATTAGAGGTCAGGGATAGAAATAATGTTGAAAAATAATTAAGTAGCTGACATGCCTCAATACTCTCCTTGGGCAAAGTCTCCTGAAATACTACAGATGGATAAGATAAAGAAAAGAACAGATGAGGCAATACAGTGAGGATTTACAAAAGGAAGAAAAATCTGATTGCTTTCACCTGTCTTTTGAGGGTAATAAATGGCATGGGGAAAAAACAATAAAAAATAAACTATTATCAAAAAGGAGAAAACATTTTACAAATGATTTGCCATCAACCTACCCCTATTTCTGTTCTATTACCGTTATCAGCTGGGTTTCCCACACACGCACACCCCCCAGTGAATAAACAGCAAACTGATTCTTCAGGAGCAAATTGTATTTACTGCATACACAATTAACCATCGTGCTTACATGTCTTAGAGTTGTTTTCATTCACAGTCTGCTTGTGTGGAGGAACTTGGGAATACACAAATGATCCAACCTCAGCAAGAATTTCTCTGTCTTCTACTCAAGAAATCCAATCTGCCTCCAAGATGTCAAAGATGACTTTACCCCTCCCTGCACCCCAGGAACAACGAAAGTCGAAGGCATAATAACTGATTATCTATCTGACTTTCTAAGATGTTTTCTTTCAGTTTGGACTTAATATATCTTGCTGTAATCTTTAAGGACAAAGGATAGAAACTTTGAGGCTTGACCTCTCTACAGTCCTTCCTAATTGCTTATAGTCCTTGAAGGAGGCTATGTGGTTATGGAATGGGTTGAGGTTTAGGGCAGTTAGGTGCCGTAGTCTTCCATTTACTTTTGATTCTTCAACAATGAAATGGCAGTTATGGAAGGACCCTGTGGCTCCTCTGCTGTGCCACTTCTGGCCCACGCAGAAGATGGTATGTTTAGCAAAATCATTCCTAACAAAACCTGAAAAATGGGACAACGATTACCCATTGATGGAAATGGATTATACATCTTGCTGCATATTTTGACAGATTGAATGAATAATCGAGAGTGGTATAAGGGTTGACATATCTTCACATCTGGAAGAAGCAGAGATCAGGGACTGAGTTTAAGGAACAACCCAAATCTGATTCCCAGATAATAATAAAAAAATAATTAGAGAGGCCATAATAATTTAGCTGTAGTGTGGGATTCTAGATTTAGGTTCAAGTAATAATAATTATAGCAACACTAGTGTTACATTTAGAATGACCTGGGTGCTGTTTGAAGTGCTTTAAGTGTATTTAATTCCTTAAACCTCATAATGATCCCATGAGGGAAGTTACAGAGTTATTTCTACTTTACAGATGAGGCAACTGTGGCCCAGCGAGTTTAAGGAAATTGGCTTCAATAGCTAGTGAACAGTGGAGTTAGACTTGAACTCCATGATCTTGGCCAGCACACAAAACGACTCATATGGAGAAGTGTATTTTTTTTATCAAGGGTTTTTTTCCCAGTATCTACAATTACCTTTAGTGCTTGTCACTTGTGAGTAGAGAAGACGGTTCTGACACATTTACTGCCAAATTTTAAATACTCAATGACAGGAACACGTTACCAAATAAAACATTGAAAGATGATATTTAAAAATCCTCAACAGAATTTTTATTTCTCTGGGTACCAACTCCCAAGTCTCTTGTTATTCAAAGAAGGCTCGTAGTGATTGCAAGCTTATGCATTTCAACCTGCTCTCAAAGTGAAATTACAGTCTGTAATTCACACTCACAGGACCCAGTTCTTCTTCCTTAAAGCAGTTGTCACAACTGCAGCACATTTTATTATTATGTTGTTGTTGTTTGTTATTTGTTTGATGTTTATCTCTCTTTTTTGAGCTCACTGCTGTATTTTTGTTTCGTAGCCTGGTACCGAGTACACATGCTCAAGAAATATTTGTTGAACAAATGAGTGAATAAATGAAAAAATGATTACAGCCCAGCAGCATCTTCCTATCTTCCCTAAAGTCTTTTTTTCTCTCTCTAGTATGATGCCATGGAAATGGGGGCGACATATGGAATTTTTACCCTGTGCTCTTGCTTGGCAATTCATCAAGGAATTTCCCTGTTCACGAGCACATTCACAGGCTTGCTTCGTTTCAGAGGGAATTCAGTGTGTAACACAGGGGATTTTTTTCTTAAGGACTAGATTATTCCTGGCTTGATCCTGGAGCTGTAGCATGGCCACGCTTGGTGCCGAGCTCACGTGGCACGGGATTAGGCTGTCCTCGGTGTGCGAAGTGACTTGGACACGTTGCATTTGTGAGAGTGGGGTGTTGCGGATCGCATTACAAAGGCAACAGCTGCAGCCCTTACTCCAGCAGTTATATCGTAATTCGGTGCGTGCAACACCTCTGCCCAGTGCACGCAACGAAAACATTTATTCTTCTCATCTGTCAATATATTTCTGCCTCTCATCTCTTTCTCTCTCTCTTTTTTGTTTCTTTTCATAAGTGGCAGAATGCATCCCAAGTCTCAGACAATTGGCTTTTCCCCAGAAATAGTCGTAAGGCAGCTGCTTTCTTATTGCATGTTTTTGAATGGTTATATATATTTATATAATATATGTGTTTCTTAAAAAGAAACAGGCTTCTTGAATGCAGGGCCAATTTCAAAGCATATAATGATATTCAATTAACCAAATACGGGCTGCACCTCAGTGGTATGGCTTAGTACAAACACCGTTTGACTCTTGAGGAGAACAAGACTTTCATGGGATTAGCCCGTGTAAAAGACACTGAGTCCTTCTAACAGGCCAGAGGAGGGCACTTTTCAGGATGCATTTATTCCACCCCCCCCCCCCCCGCCCCTAAAAGATAAGGGATCCAAGATGGTGTGAGATAATCCTCCAATTAGGTTCCGGAGGAAACCAAGCTGAAATGGCTTATCTGGAGTCACACAGTTAATCAACGGTAGAGCAGGATTAAGCTCCGGGTTGCTGGATCTCAGCCATGTGCATATGATACTTCTTTTAAGCCATTAGTCTATGAGCGAACTTGACAGTCATTGGTGTGACTGACTTTGAAACATTAGGATTAGGTACCCTGAGTCAAGCATGACAAGAGTACGTGGCGAAGGCACCACTGGTGCACGGCAGCAGGTTTTCCTGGCTCTTCCATTTCTTCCCCTAGAAGTGTGACACTCTGGCCCTGTGGGCTTTATGCCTCCCTCTATTTCCCGAGCCCGGAAGTGTTCATGACTTACCTTGAATCTGAACAGCAGGCTTTGCCTAATGTGAGCTGCCAGTGTGGGCAGCTGCAGGGAGGACTGATGAATACCCCAGGAGGTCAGAAAGGTCAGCCCAAAGCAGTGGGTAGTGGAGGAAGAGAAGACAAAGAAAAATTTTTATTGAGTTTCCGCCATGTGTGCTATGCATGGTGGTAGATGTTCCTATTCTTGTTTTCTTAATGAGATGATGTTTTTAGAGGTTGCATGACATGCCCACTTTCTGGTAAAAAAAAACAACAAGGCTTTGAACCTCAGATTGACTAAGTCCCATGTTCTTCATCAGGGCATTGCTTAGGGCTGTGCCAGTTGTGGCCTGGTGCAGAGAAACCAGGCAGAGGAAGTGAATAGGAGATGAAATCCCACCAAGACCCTCCTGGCCACAGTATCCATCTGGAGACTCCGGAGACAGGGCCACGTTTTGCCAGCAGTAGACCCTCTGTAGCTCTTCCATTTCATCCCACTATCCCTGTGGACTGAGTGTGCAAAGACTGGGGACCAATGACCAAAAGTTCACACTCAACAAGGATAGCCCCAGATAAATAAGAGAATGCTCTCCGGGGAGAGTCTTACCTCGTTGCCTCTGTTATCGTTTGCTTTCTGCTGGGTGTAGGTAGCCCCAGACTGATACGGGCTGATCCCAGTTGGAGAAGGCCCATGTCTTTCAGGTAAGTCCTGGTCCTGATTCAAGGAAGATCACATGTACCTGGATTTCCTGGAGAAAATTTTTGCTGAGGTCTGTTTGTCCTTTGCTTTTTGGCTAAGAAGGATTTAGTGAAATTTGGAGCTGAGAGAGGTAGGTGGCAAAGATTCAGCTGAAATTGGTACAAAAAGCAAAGACCATCCAGACTTCTTCCAGTTCTGAGTCCTATGGCAGCAGTACAGTACATTTGAAAAAGAAATCGGGGAAGAAATGCAGCCTTCACCCCAGGATGACCAGGTTAAATCCCCTTCAAGAAGTGAGTATAATTTGTATCCAAGGCCTAACCCAGACCCTAAAGCTACTTCAAGAATACGATCATTCCAGACAAATTGGCTTAAACAGTAGGGAAATTCATTATCTCATGCCACAGGAAGTTCAGAAGTAGGGATGACTTCAAGGTTTGATTCTGCAGCTTCAACATATTTTCAGATCTAGTTTTTTGTTTGTTTTTGGCTTTTCCCTTTGCCATCAATGTTATCAGCTTTATCCTAAAGCTAGTTCCCTACGGTGTTCGTGATGGCTACCAGGAGCAGCTGGAACGGCATACTTTAGTGTTCATTTCTAGCTGGATGAGATAGGCAGACTTTTCATTTCCAAAAACCCCAAGCAAGTTTCTCATTGCATCTCCTTGGCTTAAACTGACTTAATTTTGCCCATCTCTGAAGCCATCTCTGGAAAAAGGGATGGGACCACCCGGTTTGGTTTAGACCAATTATCTGGGGTAGGATGAATGTGGGAAGTCTTCCAGTTCTCCTGCAAAATGTCACTTCAACCTGAAATCCCCACTTGTAAGCATATCAGTCAGACTTCAATCAGAGAAAGAAACGGCTATGAGTGGCACAGAATAACATTCATTCAAGAGATTAGATCTTGTGGGAGTTGGTGAAGTAGTCTGTGCAGGCTGCTGCTGCTGTGTCTCTTGTCCCTGAAGTCATTACAGGTCAGCGAGACTAGCAGTCGGGGAGAAAAGCTGGAGAAGCTGTAGGTGTGGGAGTGCCAACAAGGTGAGCCAGCAGACCAGTGACAATGAGCGTGGACTGCCAGAGCGCCTGGCACTGGGCACCAAACCTCAGAGCATTACCAAACAGCTGACGCTTCACTTTAACTTCCAAATCTCATGCAAATGTCTCTTGTAGTCAGTGCTGACCTGGAACCACACGAGGGAGAGAGTTTTGGAGGGATTTAGCTCTAGCTTAATCGCAAAAGCAAACACAATAAGAATAATCAACTGCAATGATTCTCAATCAGGGGTTATTTTGCCTCCTGGGGGTAATTGTGCCTCCCATTTGGCACAGTCTGGAGACGGATTTTGGTCACCGCAACTGGGAAGAAGCTACTAGCATCTAGTGGGTAGAAGCCAGAGATACTGTTAAATGTTCTACAATGCACGGGGCAGGCCCATCATGACCAAGAATTATCTGGTCCAAAATATCAGCAGTGCCAAGGTTGAAAAACCATGATCTGGGGTGGTGACCAGTTGTCAACCAGTCATGTTCAAACTGTCCTCATTTCAAGCTCAGAGCAGGGAGAAGCCACTCCTTAAGTTTCTTTTGTGGTGGGAACAGGTGGCATATGCCTGCATTTGAGAATGTAGCACATGCCCAGGACATGCGGCATCTGTCACACACAGCTAATTTTAAAAGAGCCAAAACCCAAACAAAACAGTAACAAAGTTTGCATCTCCAACTTGGTTGCAAATCCATGAAGAATACAGGCCATCCCTTTTATCTCTCTACCCCCTCCATCACCCCTATAGTGACTTACATCCAAGTATCTGTTGCTTCTGGACTGATTTTGCTAGGGTATGGGGGCTCAGCCAGCCCTGCACATGCAAGCACACATATGTATATACAGACCTGTTCATAGATAGAAATTATACACTCCATCAGTAGTGGGCTCACTTGCCTCTTGGGACATGGTTTAGGATAAGATGGCTGCTTTTTTTCAGGAGGATTTTATCATGTTGAGAAGAGAGTTGGAATGCCAGTATTGAAATTTCCAATTAATTCTCAGGAAAGCTCATCTTGATGATTTAATGGCACCATTTGTGGCAGATGTCCCTTGACTGGTGAGAGATAGGTGGTTGGAGAGAAACTTAAGCCAAGCAGGGTAGTGTGTCTCTTCAAAGCTTTTATTTTTCCATTGAACTGCTGCCACTTTCAGGAAATCCCATGTTATGGAATCTATCAGCCCAGGAAGCAGTAGGAAATAGAAAAAAATGGGAAAACATACTGATGGATGGCAAGTTGCTTATGGATCTAGTGTTGCAACTCACTGGTACGTTCATAATATAGCAGGAGCATATCTGCTAAATGGTCACTAACCCCTGCTGGGCAGCCACTGTCGCTGGTTTCATCTTAAGGATGTGGGCTGTGGCCAGCCTTTGGGGAAGTAGGAAGAGAGCAAATGAGAAGAATGTGATCTATCCCTGCCTTCACAACTCCAGGTGAAATGTGGACATCTATTCTAGAACATTCTAAAACTAAGAAAATTAAATATATATGCACAATTTACAGAATGCATGTAGAGTTGTACAGATGAGCGAGGCATCAGTGTCTATATACGCTAAGTTATTATTATGGTATAGTTGACATGACATTATATATTAGTTGTAGGTGTACAACATAATGATTTGATATTTATATGTATTGCAAAATGATCACCATAATAGATCTAATTAACATCTGCCATCATACATACAAATTTTGTTTTCTATGATGAAACGAATATTTTGAGTAATTTTAGATCTATTCTCTTAGCAATTTTCAAATATGCACTATAGTATTTTTAAGTATAGTCATCATGCTATACATTACATCTTTGTGATTTATTTATTTTATAATGGGGTGTTTCTATTTGTTGACCCCCTTCACCCAATCTGCCCACACTCCTTCTGTCTTTGATAATCACCAACCTGTTCTGTGTATTATGAGCTTGGTTTTTGTTTTCTGGTTTTTTTAAATTCCACAGATAAGTGTGATTATACAGCATTTGCCTTTCTCTGTCTGACTTATTTCACGTAGCATAATGCCCTCATGCCGTCACAAATGGCAAGATTTCATTCTTTTTTGCAGCTGAATAATATTCCGTTGTATACATGTACCACATCTTCTTTATCCATTCATTCATCAGTGGACACTTAGGTTGTTTCCATATCTTAGCTATTGTAAATAATGCTGCGATGGACATGGGAGTGACAATATCGTCTTGTTAGTGTTTTCATTTTCTTTGAATAAATAGCCAGAAGTGAAATTGTGGGATCATTCACCTCTATTTTTTAAGGCATTAGATTAGCCTCCCTTTTATTCCTCTTAGTTATTTGTTTGGGGTTCTTTCCGAGTCTTCTGTATCAGAACACAATGGCAGGAAGTAATAGAAAAACAAAACCAAGTGAAAGATTTATTGGCCATAGGTAAACAGAAAACAGTTACAACTGGATCAAGCCTCCAGCTCTACTTCTGGGGGACTTTTCCTTAAAGCTGGCTTTCTTCCTCGTGGCCGCAAGATGGCTGCTCTCAGCAACTCGCTACATATTTTTTTCTTCACCTGCGGGGACTGCGAGCACAACACATACCACAGTCATTGAACACATGTCCTAGTTTCTGGTCCAGTTGGATTAACTGTTCTGCTCACTGTGGCGAGGGAAATGCTATGCCCCGGGTGGGTCAGGCTGGGGCTACTCACCCCTAATCCACCATTAGAGGGATGATGCCATGCTGACTGGCTTGTGCCCCCAAGCCCAGGTGACACAGGTGTCACACAGTGGGGCGGATTTACAAAGGAAACCTGGTTGCTGTCAGACATGGGGCAAAGGGAGTGTGTGTGCTGGGTAGGGAAACAACAAATGTGTCCTCCACTCCTCCAAATTGGTAGACAGAGGCAAGAAACGGTTCCTATTTTGGACACTGTTTCCCAGCTAAATTCTCGGGCTGCTTCATTGTCAGGAAATAGTATTAAGAGGTGAAAAGGCGGGGCCGGGGGAGAAATGGTTTATAATCAAACTGAGTTTAGTTAACTACTTGTTGCTGATACTAATTTTCACTTTGAAAATTCTGAGAGAGAGAAAGACAGAACAAAAAAACAGTTTTCTAAATTATTTCTCAATGGAAGCCTTGCTTCAAAGAATTCCTACTACATATTTTAAGACATGGCTTGGGAAATGCCGCACCCTGATGCTTCCTTTGATTTAAAGAAACCCCCTTTAAGGTTTCTAGGCTAATAATGCTCTAATGATCTCTCCTGATGATGAAGACAAGGCACACTTACTTAAAAGATAAAGAGCAATATAAAATGCAATATTTCTACCCAAAGATCTCCACTGTTAATATCCGGATGCCTGTCCTTCCTCATCTCCTCCCTCTCACACACACACTCTCTCCTTACGCACCTAAACATTTAGCCCGAAGCTGAAATGATGTTTTGCACAGTGTTTTGTAACTTGTTTCTTTTAATGATATGTAGTAAAAGTTTTTTTCCATGTCCATAAATGAAAATTGATTTTTATAATTAATGGCTAAATAATATGTAATTAGTAAGGTAAAGCATATTTTATTGGGCTGATTTCCCACAATTAAAATTTAAGGTTACCTTTTAAAATGTATTATAAATAATCTCCACTGACGACTCTTGACAGGCAGGCATATCTTTACAACCTCGGACGCTTGACTATTTCTTTCCTTAAGATAAACGTCTTTAAGTAGACTTGCTGGGTCAAAGGACACTCATATTTTAAGGCTTTACTATTCATTTTGAGCTAATATTTTATTAACAATATTATATCCTTAATCTTGGGAGAGGATTTCAATCATGGGTTTTATTGGATGCAAGTGGTTCAGCTCCAAGCTTTCGAAGAGCAAATGGCCTGCGAGCTGTAAATATTAAACCCAACCTCAGTTCTGCAATCTGGCACTGGATTGTTCATTTCAGCATAGCAGGGGGAGAAAGTGGTTTTGATAGTGCAACAAACACATTGATCTATTGAAGTACTACCCCAGACATATTTAATTTCTGGGAAAATAATTGGGTCTGCAGGAATAATTATAGCTATCAAATTGTTTCTTCCAAAAAAGAAAGCAAAGGGGTTTTAACCATTAACTATCAGAGTTGTAGCTCTTTTGATCCTCAGAAAAAGAAGCAAGAAACTTGCCCTCCAATGGGAGGGTGGGAGGGTAGGCGGGGAGGAAGAAAGGGAAGGGGTAATCCTTGGGGTTCTGTTTTCTCCCAGCACACAAAGGGTTGGCAGGATCTCAAGCTACATGCATCTGCCAGCTGCCATAGCTTTTGGCCTCCGCCTAGAGGCTAAGGGGGCACAGGTGGGGGCCAACTGCTGAGAGAAGAGACTTAAATTTTGTGCTTTTTGCATTGCAAGGGCAAAAGCCATGCGGCTCTTGGTTACAATGCTGGTTCATATGCTTTCACACGTTCTCTTATTTAATCATCACAACTACTGTAACGTTTGTACCATTATAGCCATTTTGCAGACGAGGAAATGGGGATCCAGAAGGTCAGAGGTGGAAGCGATCTGGAGTTCTCATGTGCCCTGTAACAGGGCAGGAAGTGAGGTTTGAACCCTGACACTGCAGCTCCAAGTGGGCAACTCTCTGCTACCTCACTGTTTTTGCATTATTTTTCCTATTATTCATTAATGACTCCTATGTGCCAAGGACTTTCATATAAACAATCATATGTATTTAATCTTCAGAAAAATCCTCTGGAATAGATTTTACCACCTGTGTTATTTTGCTAAAACTGTCATAACCAAGTGCCACGAACTGAGTCTCTTAAACAGCTGAAGTTTATTGTCTTACACTTCTGGAGGCTAGAAGTCCTAGATCAAGGTGTCAGCAGGGCTGTGATTCCTCTGAAGACTCTGAAGAGGGGCCTGTCCCAGGTCGCTCACCTGTTACCTACGTGGCACAGCCTTCCGGGAGTCAGTCTCTGGGCTTGCGGCAGCGTAGCCCCCAGCCTTCCCACGGCACTCTCCTCTCCTGCACGTCCTTCTCCAAATGTTGTCTTTTTATAATGCTCCCAGTCACGTTGAATTAGGGCCCACCTTGCTCCAGAATGGCCCAATCTTAACTAATTACATCCGCAATGACCCTATTTCCCAAGAAGGTCATATTCTGAAATCCTGGAAGTTAGGTCTTCAGCATATGAATTGGGGGGCAAGGAGGGGCACACAATTCAGCCCATAACACCACCTCCATTTTTCACATGACAAAACTGATCAGTTTGAGGTTGTTGAACATATATACGTCAAGGCCAGGATTCATAGTCAGCTTTTCTGAGCAGGAGCCCGCTGTATTTTGCTATTATACTTCCCCTTCCCCCAAATAAATATGGATTAGATCAGAGCCAATGTGACTGAGGCATAAGCAATTGTCATGCAAATTGTACATTAGAAATGCAAATAAAATGTAATTACAGAGATGATTTAATCCCAAACCAGCCTACGTGGTGGACTTAAAAGGGCATGCAAAAGTCACAGGAGAATATTGATTTAGAGAATATAGGGCTTTCAGACATGTGAGACTCCTGGTCAGAAGAATTGGATGATTAAAAGCTAGGAAACTAGGAGGAGAATAAACTGGCTTTTTGGCTAACTGATATGTGTTAAGAAGAGAAAATAGAGGACAGGATGCTAAGTGGTGTCCAGAGAACTCACATGTGAGGCTGAGTTTTCCCAGATCGTGACACCCTGAGATTCAGGGCATGCCTGGGCTGGCAGGCAAACAGGCTGGGTAATTCCAAGTGGCACTGAGTGTCAGCCCTTTACCAGAGTACTAGAGGCAGGGTGCTCTGATTTACCTGGGACTGAGGGGTTGCCCAGGATGGGATGTTTAGTGCTAAAACCTACACTATTTCAGGCAAAAAGGGGTGGTTGTCACCTACTAGGGAATGAAACCCAGCAGTCTGCTGTGAACTTGATTCATTAGTGAGTGGGGCCTCCTGGTTTAAGGACCACGACAATAAATCAATAATTTGCCAAGGAATCCTCCAGCTTCCGATGGAAATAGAATGCTGTCAGATGCCGCACCTAATCAGTACATAGCTTTCCCCACTCTAGAAACACGCAGAGGAGTTACAGTGTGGTACTGCTTTCCTGCTAACTGAGAGGCGTTAGGAGATGGGGGATTCCACAAAAGCAAAAATCAGACAGGCTTTGGTCCTTTGTTAGTGACCGTGAAACACGCCAAAGGCTAAAGCACCCCCATTGGAGAAGCCTTCTGTTTTATCCCCTTCTCTCTACTCCTTGCTCTGGGCCCTCATGTGAATAGGCAATAAGAAGAGAGAATTTGTCAAATTTTCCCAACCATGAAAATCAACTAAGGTCCTTATCAAAAGTACAGATTCAAAGAAAAATTTATTCAGCATCTCCAGGAGGGTAAAATCTATTGATACACACCTATATGTATGTATGTATGTGTGTACACGTACACACACCCCTCAACTTCTCCAGGTGATTATTAAAATTAAACAAGCTGTGGGAACTCAGGACTGGGGGCCACACCAGTAGGAGACCATACACTCATCCTTCTCTCAGAAGAAGCTGAGACAGCATCCCCCTGCCCCGATTCCATAGTCACGGTATGTCGAGGGAATAGAAGCTGAAGAATAGTAGCTCCTACTCAGCGCTACTCCTCCGTTTCCAGGGCTTCATTTCCATTTCCCAGCACGCACACTGTCGGAGAGGAAAAGAAGTTCTTTTCATTCTACCTTTCTAAGTTTTTCCAGGTGGACTAATAATCAAATTCACGTGAGACAGATTCACCAGAGACAATATGTTCTGGGTGTATACATATCAAGGCTCCTTCCCTAAGACTGTGTGGCCCAAGGAGCAGGGAGGAGTAGGGGTCGTATTGTACTTTGGGACTCCAAAAAGGAGGAAGACAAGGCGCAGGAAGATGAAAAGCCAATGTTTAGTAAACAAATGTTTTCCGGGCCGTGTTTGACAGCCGAGTTTGACAGTGGGACACAGCGAGGACCTTAAAAAAAAAATGGGCCTTGCCAGGTTCCTCCCCAGCTCACGGAGCTCATGTTAAACCGTAGTCACCTATGACAGTCCCTCCATTCTGGAGCGGGTCCTCTAACTAAATTTTTTTAGGCAGTTAGTGGGAAGGGCCAAAGTTTTACTGTATCTTTTGTTTCTTAAAAATAACTAGGTTAAACTAATCAATATCCCCGAAAGGTCTTATTTTGGGATGGCACACTGCTTCCCCTCAACACCTGAGGAAGAGAGGGGGAGGATTTTGTCTTCTGTAGTGTGTGGCCTCTGGAGATCTACCTGCTAGCAATGTTTCTGGCAAAGCCACGAGAGCTCAGGAAGAAAACGGGGTGGTCTCAGTGTGGCGCTAACAGGACCTCAGCACGTGGCAGGTTAGGGAGGCTTCACCTCTGTTTTGTGTTCTTGTCTGGATGGAGGAATAGGAGGGTTCCAGATTGTTAACCAGCGGCAGTTGGCAGCTTTATTGTTTTTTAATTAAATAACCCCCAGCCACGCGAGCGCACACCGATCTCCCACCTCCTCCTCCTCATGAAACCTCATTAAGCAGGAGGACTATAATTAAACCCGGAATCCACCGCCGACACTCCACTCCCTACCATCCGTCTATGGCTTCTGCGCTGGCCGTGGGCAAAAATGCAGCTCTCTCTTCTGCATTTTATTGGCACAGGGTGAATAGCAGGGAGAGGCCATCTTTACCTGTCACTTAATGGGCACCTTGGCCCTTCCTTCAGGGCAACCAGATGTGCCTTTTCCCTTAACCACCTCCACTGTGGATGGGTGCTCATCAAACAAAGCAAGACGTCTGCCCGCAAGGGCCAATTTACCTCAGACAGGTGAGGACTTTGATTCCGGGAGCAAGGGAATTTTCCTGACATTACTTTGCTGTGCATTTGGGCCCGATACTTCAGGAATATTTCCACATAATTGAAAGTGGATCGCCATCAGCATTTTTAACTTATGCCTATTTATGTCTTACCAGGGGCTGATAGCTACAGATGAGGCTCTTGTGCCTGTCCGGCTCCTCATTCTCTCCTGCCCTCCTCACAGGGCCAGGCTTGTCCTGTACCTTAGTCTTTCCCCAGCTCTCTCCTCTGTCCTTGTCATCTGTCTCCTGTTTCTTAACTCTCTTGCTCCTGCTTTTTAATTTCGGATTCTGTCAGCATGGGGTGGCTCTTCTAATTAATATCAAGAAGCCAGTTTCTTAAGACAGGGGCAGACTCCTTTAAAAATTCTTCTCCGTGGAGGTGGGGGTGGGGAGGAAATGAACGGGGTCAGACAGGGCTCTTTTCAGATATGATCCATTGTGTGAAGCCAGATTCCTCTCCCGACCCGCAGCATGGGCAAAGCTCTGGTCACATGGTTTCCTGCTAAGCCCCAAACTCAGCGAAAACAAATTTATCATTTACATCATTTCTCTCTGTGGCTCTGACGATTCATATTACCACAGAACCTGACATCTCCACTTTCCTTCAATTGATAAATAATCTCTTTTTGATTTCTGTAACTGAGAACATCATAAGCCCAACATACAGAGGAAGATTCATTGGTCATTTATTTCACATGTGAGCTCCTTGAAAAATTGAGTCTGTATCACCGTTTGGGCATTAAATCCTGACACACCACTTATCATATTTTGATTGTTTCCAAGAGAACAGCACATTTTAACTCTTTGGGAATAATTTAACTGATCAAATACACAGCATCTGGTTGTTATGGTAACTGAAGTTCTAAAAATAATATAAAGGAAAGACCACCTGTAATTGAAAGCACAAGAAGTTGTTATGGTAACTGGAATTTTAAAAGTAACTAGGTTAAACTACATTTCATTTTATCTAGCACTTTACACAAACAAATTCTGATTAAAATATCAGGTTTAATTTAATCAGTTAATTAATGTCACTAAATGTCATTTATCTTATAACTCTCATTTACATTCACTGCTGAATTACCCAACTTGCTAATTTATAACCATTCTGCCTTCAATTTAACATTCTGGCACCTGGGGCAAAGTATGTAGCAAGTGTGAAGCTAAGATTGGGTATCCACCTAAGATCTGACTCTGCCTCTCATTAGGTTCCTAAAGCCTTTGTTTCTTTACCTGTAAAATGGGAATGATATTACCAGCTCAGATTTTGCCATGTTACTTACACAGATCAAATAAAATTATGTACATGACCATGTTTGATGTTCGAGAACCTACTATGATGAAACATTATTATACTATATTCTTTTGTCCATGCTTTGGATATGGAATTTTTTAAAAAGAAGCTATGTGAAAATAAACTATAAATGTTTACACTTACCATGCTGAGTACAGTGTTTTGAATCCAGTGACAAATTACTGAATGGCCTTTATCATTTTTACCTCCTAGCTCAAAATTCTTAAAGAAAAATAGGAGTGATAAAGATAGTATTAAATGCTTCATTGATATTCCCTATACTGCCTTGCCTATAGGAGGTGCCTGAAAACTATGTAATGGATTTATATTGATATACAATATGTTTTAGTAGTGAATTCCACATGCATGAGGACTAGTGCTAAAATAAACTCTTACGACATTTGAAGTATCCTTATCTTGAAAAGTGAAGCAGACATGGAAACAAATGATCTCCATCAAGCTTTAGTTTTTAAGAGAGAAGAGGGAGGGGCCAACTCTACAGGAAGGGGGATGGTGTGAATAAATTTAAGAAAGGCCTGATGGGAAGGTGACCCTTGCAGACTGTGTACCAGGTCTGGGAGGGCTGGGCCATAACCAGGGTCACTGCATTCATTGGGAGTCGTGTGTTTGAAGGCTCACACGTGTCCCACTGGCCACACGTGGTGGCATTCAGAGGGCAGGCAGCAGGGGCCGAGACTGGGACGGACGAGGCCATGGTCATTTTAGCCATTCAGCCCTGGAGAGGCACAGAACTGAGTGTTGGAGACTTGGGGGGGAAATGTATAAGCTTAAAAAAGAAAATTGCAGAATTGGATTTAATAAATGTTTAAACATCTACAAAATGTAACATTGAGCCAACTTTGTTAATTGCCATGTTTACGCCTCCTAAATATTTCATTACACTTAAAACTTTAAGGTTAAATTTTACTCACTTTGCCAGAATTTCCCACTATGCAAAGTGATTGCCAAGAAATCATAGCCAACTTCAAATTAAATTAGCTATCTGTAGCCAAATTATTTCATAAGCAAAATTGGATTTTTTACCCCCAAATGGGTGTATGTTAACATATTTGATAGACTGAAAGCTCCAGAAGCAAGAGTTTTTAAGGCCCACAAAGTTCTTAATAGAAAAGGCAGCTCTTTTTGTGAAAAGCATGCCTAGGACTTAAAAATGAGAGGAAACAATTAACAAAATAATGATAAGATGTGAGCATGTACATCAGAATGATGACAGCACAAGTGTGATAAGGGGGACAAGGTTATCCCATAGAACCCATACACAGCAAGACCTGAGTTCTGTTCCAGGCTCAATTATCTGGAGCTCAGTTTCACAGCTTCGGGGCTGTAGACAGCTATGCTCAGTGCCAGCAACTGTCAACCTTTATTGCAACTTCGCTTGAAAGCTAGTAGCAAAGTTGAGGTCAGGTGGTGGCCTTCCCTGATCTTTTTCCCTTTCATCCTTTGCAACAGTTTTATAATTATTCGGTCCCCTGCCTTACATTCCTTCCTACTTGAGATACCTGGAGTTGATTCTGGTTTTCTGACTGAGCCCTGATTGATGCGCTATCATTATAGGTGTCATTATAGCTGGAGTTATTCCCCAGTCTTAGGGACAGGATCTGGTCTTATACACGACAATACCCCTTGAGTTCAGTATGGTGACACGTAGAGATGGCCATGCACCTTTGTGCTGCTTCCTCCTTCTGCGTCCAGGGCCAAAGTCAATCTGCAGATCAATCTGGCTAAACCAGAAAAGCACCTTCCTTCTCAGTACAGAACTCCCTATAGCTACCACCAGTCAACAGATGATGACATTGAACATGAAATCTATTTGACATTCCTAATCTAGCCGAAACAAATGTTTGTTGAAAAACTACATTAATGCAGGAATGTTTTAAAAGAACCTTTAGTTACACTCTTTGCTTTTTAAGTGAGAAGCACATACCCCTTAGTCTTCTGCTCCTAGCCACGGTTGCTTTTTACAAGAAAAAGTAAGAGTTAAAGGCAGGAAGAATTCTGGAGAAAGTTGCTTTCTTGGGAAAAAAAGTAAAGTGGTATTTATAATAATGATGCAATTTATGTAATATCTTACAGAAAGTATTTCTGGTCCAATCTGCATTTATGGTCCCTGATTTGTACATGTCCCTATATATAAATGTACCTCAACATGAAGGACTTTTTCTTTTCTTAAACACTAGAAACTGGATGTCTACAGGTGATGCTTTAGTTGATGGTTTATAAATGAGGCTTATTAATGTAATGGCTTTTAAAAGTTTTTTGTTGCTGTTGTTGCTGTTGTTGATTTTAACCATAGAATTCTTAAACCCTCTGGAAAATTTCCCAGAGGGTCTGAGGTGCACCTCTCCACCTGCACTTAAAGGTTCTCAGACTAATGGTCATCATTTCTTCTCCTCAGTGGCTTGCTTCAAAGTTGCTGGTCTTTGCCTTTTATATTTGAAAAAACCACCCACTTCATCACTGTTTCTCCACAATCGGCATATATGTTTCTCATTGGCTTTTTCTTTTCACTGCTTTTTGAAGGTTACCTGCTCAATCTTGAGTTGAAATTTTCTCATCAAGCCATCCATTGTTTTGCCTACATTATTTTGATAGCAAGGCCTCAAATATCTGGGCCAAGGTAGTTAATCTTTATGAGGTTTTAATTACCTTCATTATAAAAGAGTCTGAATTACTGATGCTGTATTGTCCTTCCTGCAACAGTAATATTGCCTGTTCAGGTGTTAAGATTGCGTACTTGTATGTGAACACACCTGGAGGATGACTGTTTTTAAAAGTAATTATTTTGTGATTTTTACTTTTGGCAATATCGTAGTTACTAGTAGGAAACTGTCCTCCTACTGTAATCAACTAGAAAACAAGACCTATTCATCAGCCACTTTCAAACACTGATAGCAGGCAGCACAGGACTATCCATGATGGAAAGAAGGCAAACCAACAAAGTGAGCCCTAGAATCACACTGGCCTTCTATGGGTTGGCCAAAAAGTCTCTACGGTTTATTCCGTAAAATGAAAGATACATTTTTCATTTTCACCAATAACTTTATTGATTTGAATATCTAGACTATGTCAGCTCTCTCCCACTATTGGCTTCTAGTGAGTAGAGGCCAGAGGTGCTGCTAAACATCTTCCAATGCATAACACAGCCCCACAGCAAAGAATTACTTGGCCAAAATGTTAGTAGTACCAAGGAACTTCCCTTCGACTTTTGACACATTTGATCAGTCCTAGCATCTTCTCCATACACTACACAAATCTTTGTGTGTATTTCAGTTGTTTCATTTTTACCTTTCTTGAAATAATAAAGCATAATACACCAAAAATGTTGCTTATTTTCTTCCATCTTCAATATTGAAATGGTTACACAAAAATTCACCAATTTCAATATGTTTTTGTTAAATGCACACTGATATGACAGTTGTCACAATACAATCTAACAAAATCATTTGAAAGAAGTTAAAGACAACTAAGCACTACTAGAGCCATTGTATGGAAAAACTAAATTAACTTTTTGCCCAAAGCAGTATCTTAAGGTAATTTCCAGACCGTGGCTCAAGGAAGGGAAACCCAGGCAGAGCACAGTGGCCTTGCTAAGTTCAAAAGACAGAGAGATCACAGTTTGACCAGGTTAAAGCAGCTGCAGTTTGCAAGACAGAGTACTAGTGAAGAGAAACAGCCTACAAAATCAGTCGCACCTCCACTATTATCCTATTCTTTGTTTTTTTTGTTTGTTTGCTTATTTTTAGTTGATGCTCTAAGGTTTCCTATCTATATCTATATCTATATATCTATATCCATATCTATATCTATCTTTGGCTTATTCTTGATATAGGGTATAAATAATCCATATAAATTATAATATATCATGACCAAATAGGGATTATCCTAGGATGCAAGTTTGTTTTAACATTGGAAAATCTATTCAAATAATTCACCATTAACAGAATGAAAAGAAGGGAGGGTAAACTCATTGGAGCCTCTCAATAGAAGCAGAATTTTTTTTGACAGAATTCAATATCACTTTATGATAAAAATCTCTCAGCAAATTGGGAATAGAAGATAATATATTTAATGTGGTGAAGGGCATCTACAAAAAACGGAGCAAATATCATTCTTAGTGATGATATTACTGATAAAAATATTCCTTTTATCAGTAATAAGGAGAGGTTATCTGCTATCACCACTTCTATTTAAGATTTTACTGAAAGACCTACCCAATGCAATAAGACATTAAAAAGAAATTATAAGGCATACAGATTGAAAAAAAAAAGAAAAACTTCTTTATTTTCAAATCATGTACGTAGAAAATCCTAACGTAACTGGGGAAAAAGCAACTACCATTTGCAGGTCAATTTATCAAGGTCACAATACAAAGATCAATATTAAAAATCAATCATATTTCTATATACTAGCAACAAGCAGCTGAGAAACTATAGTATTAAAACATCAAAGAGCCCTGGCTGGTGTAGCTCAGTGGATTGAGCACGGGCCTGCGAACCGAAGGATCGAGGTTCGATTCCCAGTCAGGGCACATGCCTGGGTTGCCAGGCCAGTTCCCGGCAGGGGACATACAAGAGGCAACCACACATTGATGTTTCTCTCCCTCTCTCCTTCCCTTCCCCTCTAAAGATAAATAAATAAAATCTAAAAGAAAAAAAAATCTTTAAAAAAAAAAAAAACATCAAAGAGTGTGAGTACCTACTTACATACCTAACACACTATGTGTGAGATCTATAGATGGAAAACCCCAAAAAAATGCTGGGAAAAATTAAGACATAGATAAATGTAGAAAAATATGCTGTGGATCAAATAGAATTTATCCTGAAATTGATCTTTGCATGTCATGTGAAATTCTAAGATAAACCCCAGAGAAATTTTATATAAAATTGATAATTCTTAAAGTTGTATTTAGATGCAAAGATCTAAAATGGCCAAAGCAACTTTGAAAACAAGCACATCGGAGGCCATATATTACTTGATTTCAAAACTTCCTAGGAGGCTGCAATCATCTAACACGAATATTGTTGGAAGAATAAGTTTACCTATAGATCAGTAAAACAAAATGGAGAATACAAGTATGGACTCTCACGTGATTTCCAACAAAGATCTCCAGGTAATTTAATGAGAAAAAAATCTCTTCAATCAATAATTGAACACTGGGAAGTGGACATTCATAAAGAAAAGAAGCTTTGACCCCTCCCTCACAACTTGACATTTTAATTCTAAATGGCTCCTATTTCCAAACATAAAAATGAAAACTCGTAAACTTTAGAAGAAAATACAGACAAAATATTTTGTACCTTAAAGTTGGAAAGATTCCTTAAATAGGACAAAGAAAAGGCATTAAATATAAGAAAAATCGATAAATTGGTATTTATCAATACTAAGATCCCTTACTTTTTGTGAGGTGGCATCATGAAAACAGATGGGCAAGACACACAATGGTAGTTAATATTTGTCATACACATATCTGACAAAGGACTTGTAACCACAGTGTGTAAAGAACACTTACAGTTTGGTGATGATGAACTCCTTGAATTTGACCTTATCTGAGAAGCGCTTTATCTGTCCATCTATTCTAAATGACAGCTTTGCTGGATAGAGCAATTTTAGATGTAGGTCCTTGTTTTTCAGGAGTTCATCATCACCAAGCCTTTATTATACAAAATGTTAAAGGGACTTATCTAAGAAAAAGAAGATAAAAAATATGACAGTGAAGAGACAGCAAACTCACAGCTATTAAGAACCACACCTAAAACAAAAGCAAACTAAGCAAACAGCTAGAACAGGAACAGAACCACAGAAATGGAGATCATATGGAGGGTTAGCAACAGGGGCGTGGGAGGAGGAGAGAGGGGGAAAAGGTACAGAGAATGAGTAGCATAGATAGTGGGTAGAAAATAGATAGGGGGAGGGTAAGAATAGTATGGGAAATGTAGAAGCTAAAGAACTTATGACACATGGACATGAACTAAAGGGGGGAATGTGGGTGGGAGAGGGTGTGTAGGGTGGAGGGGAATGATGGGGGAGAAATGGGACAACTGTAATAGCATAATCAATAAAATATATTTTAAAAAAGAACACTTACAATTTGATAATTAGGAAGGAAGACAATAAGTACTGAGCAAAAGATATGAACCAACATTTGACAAAAGAATATATATGAATAGACAATAAGCACATTTTAAAAATCTCTGTTTCATTAGTCATCAGGGAAATGTAAATTTAAAGCACAATGTACACTCTGGTTTCTCTTCCGATCATGTAAATCCTTCGCCTTTGAAAAGCACAGCGTGCTGCTGCTATAACTCACTAACATGGCTAAAATTGAAAAAATTGACACATTGTTGGCAAAGATGTGGAGCAACTGGAACGCTCATGAAAATCTGGTGCGAATGTAAAATGGTACCCCTCGGAAAACAGCTTGGCAGTGTCTACGCATGTCCCATGCATCCCAGAAATGCTGCTTCTGGGAATTTGAGAAAAATAAAAACACATCTCTGTATACAGACTCATAAGCATATGCTGAATATACATCAACTACTGGAATAACCACAATGCGCACCAGCTGGTGAGACAATAAACACATTTAGGTAGGGCCATACCATGGTGTGCTACTCAATAATAACAAGAAATTAATTACTGGCACATACAACAATCTGGCCAAAAGTTTTATTCTGAGAAAAAAATCCAGATGTGAGAGTATATTAATATAATATGTAATTGCTTCTGAATGAAATTTTGGAAAAGTTAAAACAAATCTATAGACACAAAACAAATCAATGGTTGTCTGGGTCCAGGGTGAAGTGTGTAGGCCACAAATAAATTTTGGGTTTGATAGAAATATTTTGTCTTGATTGTATTGATTGTTAAATGGGTATATTAAATGAATGTATTCATTCATTAATGTGCATTTAATAATTAACTAGAAAATGGGCATATTTGATTGCATGTAAATGTTTATCTCACTAAAGTTGACTAAAAAAAAATTCTCATCCTATTAACCTCTCAAACTCATTCCTTATCTGCTTTGATTTTTGTAGGAAATTGATTATTTTATATATAGCTAATATACCTATTTAAGCAATTAAAAATCTTATCTGCATTATATCATTCATATACCTTATAAATACATTTTACATAGGTAGACATTGTACAGAGACCTGCCTCTCTGAGAGAACTTTAAATCATTATCTCCTGCACTGTTACATTTTCTTACATTTTTTTTAAAAGGAAAATACTGTATTGGTCTCGACATATACAATTGAATAACTTTACTAAAATTACACTTGGTCTTCCATACACACAGGTTCTACATCTGCAGATTCAACCCACCATGGATCAAAAATACGTATTTTTAAAGCCAAGAGAGTTCCAAAAAACAAAACTTGAGTTCGCCATGCACCGAGCACTATGCTGAATCCACACCAATAAAATGATGTGTCGGTACAACCTACCACAGCCTATGTGTAAATATAGGTTATACGTAAATGCCACACCATGTTAGATAAGGGACTCAAGCACCCTCAGATTTGGGTGTCATCGGGGGTGTGGCGCTAATCCCGTGTGAGTACCAAGGGCTGACTATAACAGCACCACGCAGGAGGCGCCTCCCTAGTCTGTGAGCAATGTCTTCCACCTCCTTAAAGGTGTGAGTTCTCAGAAGCTGTATTTTTATCACACGGCTCTGCCTTCTCGATTATATCTGATCAGCCTGACTTAGGACTTTTTCTATCAGTTATAGCCAAAAGGACAGGTTCACGGAGTAGAACCATGGCCACTGAGGGGTCCTACTACCATATGGATTGAAGGAGTCCCCTTAACGGAGATCTATGACTCCTTTTGACTTGATATTTGACTATTTTTACATTGCCAAGAGCACAAATACTATTGTCACCACACAGAATCGCACACAATTCTAAGGATGCCCCTCCAGACAGTCATCAGCACTTAGCAAGGAGAAGTGATGCAAGGTCTTACCAAGAGCAACAGGCCTGTCTGGAAAAAGTCCAGCCATTGTTAATATAACGAGAATGGTTTGCACAACATCAGTGTCACCTGGCAGCCAAGGAGAGTGGACTGGAATGCACATGCATGAACAATGATGACTTCACTGTACCGGTCAGTGGGGATGGTAGACACCATTGAGTGAGCATGTGTACTGTGCGACTGTAACATTCAAAATGACTGAGCAAATAGAGCAATGAATCTGCAACAAATTTTGCATTAAGCTTGAACATTCCTCTGTGGAAATTATTTGGATGATTCAGAAAGCTGCAGCCATGGGCAACTGGTGGTGGGCAGCTTCATCACAACAACGTGCCCGCTCATGCAACGTGTCTCATGTAGAGTTTTTTTGCAAAACGTCAAATTACCCAGGTGATTGAGCCCCTCTACAGTGCAGATTTGGTGCCCTGTGACTTTTGGCTTTTCACAAAACTAAAATCACCTTTGAAAGGGAAGAGATTTCAGACTGTCAGTGAGATTCGGGAAAATATAACAGGGCAGCTGATGGCAATTGGGAGAACTGTGTGAGGTCCCAAGGTTCCTACTTTGAAGGGGACTGAGGCATCACTGACCTGCGTACAATGTTTCTTGTATCTTCTTCAATAAATGTCTCTATTTTTCAAAGTACATGGCTGGGTACCTTCTGAACAGACCATATATATGGGCTGGTTGCTATTGCTGCCTTTAATACGTGTTTACAGGCACTAAAATGGCTAAAAAGTAAACAGTGGGAGGTAAATGTGCACAAGGAGAGCACTTGGTTAATTTGGTTAATCAGCTTTATCCTAAGTAGCCTGGCAGTGACCAGGAGGCATGCTGGAAACTCCCAGCAGGGAAGCAGGCAAGAGTCAGAGAGGAGGGAAATTAACGCATCATCATGACCCATTGAGTCCGATCCATGCTGTTATCTGTGTCTGAGGGTCTAATTGGAGGGAGCAGGGAGGGAGCAGTTGTGGGCACTTCGGGACAGCAGCCGTTCCTGGTTTCGGCTTTAGTTTATGGAGATTCATTAAGCATGACGCAAGGGACGTTGAAAAAAATAAACAGGTGTGAAGTAAAACTTTCAGTCCATCTGGCGCAGGCCCAGGGCCTCGCACGCACTGGCCTGGGCTCCAGGTTGCCTCTTCCAGGTTGCCTCTTCCAGGTTGCCTCTTCCTGGCTGGTGGCTAGGAGACATCTGGGAACGCAGTTTCTAGCGAAGCGGTATGGGCATAATGGAATCTAGGGAATTTTGTGCTACGGAGGATTGCATTTTAGTTCTCATTAAAGATATTCTGAATAAGATTTTTATTTTTAAATAGATTTCTAAATAAATTGATTTACAGAAAAGTTGTGAAGATAATACAGAGTCCCCATACACCCCCCCCCAGCTAATTTCCCCTATTATTAACATTTTACAGTAGTATGGGGCATTTGTCATGGTTAATAAACTAATATTGATACATTGTTATTAGGTAAAGCCCACACCTTGCTCTGATTTCCTTAGTTTTCACCTAATGTCCCTTTCTTATTCCAGGACCCCAGACATGACATTACAGTTAGTCTGCCATGGCTTCTTGGGCTCCTCTTGGCTGTGACAGTTTCTCAGACTTTCTTTGTTTTTAATGACCTTCACAATTT
Source organism: Glossophaga mutica (assembly GCA_039655065.1). Classification (NCBI taxonomy): domain Eukaryota; kingdom Metazoa; phylum Chordata; class Mammalia; order Chiroptera; family Phyllostomidae; genus Glossophaga; species Glossophaga mutica. The sequence continues at coordinate 26,186,437 of CM077306.1, forward strand.
GGAGGAATGACTGTTCAGGTACTTCATACAATGTCCTTAGCTGGGACTGCCTGATGTTCTTCTCCTGATAGCATGGGGTGATGTGCTCGGGGGAGGAAGACCAAGAGGCAAAGCACCTGTCTCATCACATCATATCCAGGGATGTTCTGTCGACACCAGTTGTCACTGTAGCTGTTAACCCTGACGGTCTGGCCAAGGCGGCCGGTATTCCTTAAGTTTCTCCACCGTAACGTCACTCCGCCTCTCCCCTGGCCTTTCCATATGTTCTCTTTGCAGAGATGACATTATGCCCAGCCAGCGTGTACAGAGCTGGAGTTGCACTTCACCTCCTTGGGAGCAGATCCGTATGTAAATTAGCTGAAATTCTCTTGGGAGCATTGTCTAGTCTTCAGTTTGTTACAATTTGTCTATTCTCCAATTTGTTACAATGCTACTTTATTTATTTTGTTTCTATAATATTGTTACAGCCTTGGCCATGGAGAACTTTTTAAGTTGGCTCTCTATGTCTTTGACATTCCACCATTCCTGTGTTTTCTTTGAGCACTTCTTTGCCTTCTGGTGTTATAAGAAGCTCCAGACCTATCTTGTATATTTCTTCCCTCAGGCCCAGAGTAAACCATTTTGTGGAGACCTGGTTTTTTTACCAGACAGTAATATTAGAAACCAAATCTAGGTATGTGTCTTGCTACTACAGTGTCATTGTTTTAGGTCCTCTAGGCTGACAGAACAAGGAAATACATGTGTACATACTAACTTATGTATATACGAATGTCTATACTTACTTTCTCTCCCTGTCCTTCCCTCTCTTTCTCCAGCTAAGCATGAGTTCATACTGATGTCTCCATTTCCACGTGGGTCATTCTAGCCTCTCCCCTTGCTCGTCTGTAACATCAGACTCCAGCAGGGGGAAACCTGCCAGCTACCGTCATGCGTCTGTTTACTGAACTGTTCAGTTCCTGTATATAGGTGTGGTGTTGCATACTTCTTTAAGAAACAACTCTATTAACCAGATTACAGTGTTCTGGGGCAATTTTATTTGCCTTACAAATTTCTAGTTACTAGTTCAGCATCCTCTCCTCCTACCCTCCTCAGCGAGATTATTTGATATGGTTGTAATATGATTAGAATCTTTCATCATCCAGTTAGATTCATTTGTTATTACACCCTGGGATGCCCCGTCTACCTGATATTTTTTTAAATTATCATATATTAAGCTTCCCTCTTTCTGCTGTAAAGTTCTACTTGCCTTGGTAAGTGCATCATGTCAGGTACCCCTCATTACAGCATCACATAGAATGGTTTCGCCAAGTTAAATAACCCCTGTGCCTTACCTATTCCACCTTCCCCCGTCGCCCTCCACCTCAGCCCTTCCAACCACTGGTTGTCTATCCTTTCTATAGCTTCGACTTTCCCATCAGGCCATAAAAACGAAATTGTGCAGCGCTGGCCTTTACAGACTGGTGTCTTTCACTTAGAACAGGCCCTTAAGGTCTATCCACGTCTTTGCATAGCCTGGCAGTGCATTCCTCGCAACACCGAGTAGTGCTTCAGTGCACAGATGCGCCACAGGTTGCCGCCAGCTGGCCCACTGAAAGCCATCTCGGTTGCCTTCAGTTTTCCGTGATTATGAATAAAGCTGCTACGAACATTTTTATGCAGATTGTTGGGTGGACATGTGTTTTCAAGTCAGCTGAGTGAGTATCTAGGAGCACGGTTGTTGTGTTGTATAGTAATACTATGTTAGGTTTCGGGAGCAACAGCCAAACTATTAACAGCCAAACTATCTTCCAGTGGATGACAGTTCTTATTGCTATGCTTTTTTGTTAGCAATTAGTATTATCAGTTTTTTTCAATTTTTGCCATTTATCAATAGGAATGTTTGGGTGTTACTTTGTTGTTTTAATTCAAATTTTCCTAATGACAAATGTTTGGGGGCATCTTTATATATGCTCATTGATCATCAGTTTACCTTCTGTGGTGAGGTGTCTATTCAGATCATTTGCCCATTTTTAAATTGTGTTGTTTTCCTATCGTTGAATTTTAAGAGATTTTTTAATTTTATTTTCGGTATATTTTAAATACATGTTCTTTATCAGATATATGTTTTGCAATTTTTTCCCCCTAGTCTGTGGCTTTTTTAAAGGCAGAATTTTAAAATTCTATAAAATCCACATATTTTAAAAAGTCTAATTTTAATAAAGCGCAAAGTAAAGTTTTTTCATAGATTATGATTTTGGTATTAAGTTCCAAAACCTGTCACCAAACCCAAGGTCATGTACATTTTCTCCTATTTTTTTCCAGAAGTTATACAATTTTGTATTTTACATTTAGTCTTACTAAGTTTCAACTTGCTGCTGATATGATTTTTTAGGCCTCTGGGCTTTGGAAAATGGTAGTTTATTTGATAAAGCATATTTTTCTTCCTGTGTCTGTTTTTCTCCCCTCAAAGATGGAGTAGAGTTGAGAAGAAATTATTAGCACAATATGAAGGAGCTGTTTCTATTATGGATTTAGAAATAGTATAGCAATAATGTCTCATGAATTCTTACAATGCATGATGAAGTTGATGTAAAACAAATTGAGCTTGATTTAAAACAGAGAATAAAATCCCATATATAAATCCTGAACTTTCCACCTATGCAAGGACTGAGAGAACAATGGAGAGAAGTAGCCCTCCAGCTCTAGAGCTGGAATTTGGACCCGCATCCTTTCTTTGGAAGCAGGAACGGAAGAGGCGGGGCAGATGTCAATCACTGAAACCACCCTGGCCCTCCCCATCGACCTACACTTCCCTGTGATGTGGCTATTTCTTTTACTGTCACATCTGTTGTAGGACATTTATTTCTCTTTTCCTTTATTGTGAAAAGAAAAAAACTTATGCCTACAAACTTCCTTTTGAATACTGCTTTGGCACATCTCATAAGTTTTGCTAGGGAATGTTCTTACTATTGCTAATTTCAAATTTTCTGCAGCATTAATTTTTCTCCTTGACTCGATAATAATAGCTTCTCACTTTCTAATCAGAGTGTAAACTGTATACTTTTGGCTTTTTGTAATTTTTTTGATATGTGATCTTTTTATTTATTTATATATTTTGGAAATAAAGGAAACAAAGAATATATGTCTTTAATAAGACATATATTTATATGTCTTACTAGTTTGGGAACTAATTTTATTTATTTATATATTTTGGAAATAAAGGAAATAAAAAATGTATGTCTTTAATAAGACATATATTTATATGTCTTATTAGTTTTGGAAATAAAGGTAGAGCCTATCCTTGTGAGGTATAAATTAGATTTATGTATTTTTAATATTTTTATCAGCCATCAAAAAGAGAAAGCTATTAGTGCTGTACTTGGGTCCATCTCTCCCAATTTATGCAGAATTCACTTTTTGATTTTTACATATTATCTGATGCATAAAATTTTGTGACAGTTTTATATTCATTGTGAAATTTACTTTCTGACAAGACATCTTCATCCCATTTAGTATTTATGCTTTACTTTCTTTTATATTTCTTATTGGTATTATGATTCTTCTTTATGGTATTTGCCTAATATATTTGCCCATTTTCTAATATATTTTTATTTAATAATTTTGTATCAAGTGGGTCTTTAGAAAATGCTACATAGATGCATTTCTCTTTTCTTCTTATGCAGTCAGAAGATACACTTTCTAAATGTAAGACATTTTCCCAATTGCATTCATAGGCTTAATAAACATATTTAATCATATTTTTCTATCTTATTTTGCAGCTTCTCCTACCCTCCTCCTTCTCTTCCTTTTTGCCTGCTACCTTCCTTTGATGATATGAATGTATTTGCTTTCATTGTCTCTAATACTTGGGAAGTGATCCATATTCTTTCTTAAGCTACTAATAGTTCAGTTTCAAGGTCTACTTCAGTCCAGGGATGGCGAATGTACAATGTCATTCTTTCCCAGTGAAGATGGTGTAAGTGCATCTGAACAGTTTCCCATTTTCCCACCGAGCCTGGATAGGACCTCAGCAAAGCCCTTAGGAAGTCATGGCTGATTAAGAGTTGGAACGTAAGCTGAAATGTTTTTGCCATCCTTGCTTTTTCCCATTTAATGAGTTAAGCCAGTGGTTCCCAAACATCACTGCACATTGGAGGTAGATGAGGAGCTTTTCGTCATGCCCCATACCAACGAAATGAAAATGTCCGAGGGTGGGAGGCAAGCCTCAGAGTTTCAGAAAGATCCCAGCGGATCCCTGTGCACAGCAAAACACGACGACCACGGACTTGCAGCGCAGTTTTACTTCCCATCCTCTTCTCGTTTCTCTGTCATTATTAACGTAATTAAAATGGTCTCTTCTTTTCCCTTTCTTCTTCCCTCCCCTCTTTTTCCTTTCTTCCAACCATTGCATATCTTGCACTTTGAAAATATTGTGAAATTGGCATCCATGTTTATAACCACACTTACACAAACCAATTTGGATATCACTTGATTCTAAATGGTTCAGCGTTTGTGACCAGCCCTTTCATACAATTACCTTCCCATACTGAAACACTTAAAATTGTGTTTCCTCTCTCAGATGATACATCTTCAAATATTTTTTTCAAGAAGTGCACATGAATGATGCATTGCATGTTTGAGAGTCCTTTTTTCTCCTGCCTTCACACACAAAATTTGGCCAGGTACAACATTCTTAGATGACATTATTTCTCTTTAAAATATTCTGTGGACATTAGCCTAATTGTCTTCTAGTATTTCAAGTTATAAAAAAGATGTTTGAGGCCAGATCTGATTTTTATTCTTTTGTAGTTAAACATTTTTTTTTTTTTTTGTCCAAGGTCTTGCAAATTTTTCCCTTCATTCTTCCAGTCCTAAAGTTGGCCAGAATGTGCCTGGATTCAGTCTTTTAAAATTCATTTTGCTTGGACGCAATGGGTGCTTTCAACCAGCAAGTGAAGATAGTTTTACAGCTCAGGAAAAGTTTTTTTCTTTTAAGCTTTGGCTATTTTTTTTCTTCTACTTAAACTCATCTTCCCTTTAAGAACACATATGATTTGTGTTTGCTTTTCATTAGATAACTTCTTTATCTATCTTACATCTGTCATTTTAATCTCTCTTAGTTTTGCTTCTGGAATCTCTAAAAACTTTTTAAGTTCATTCTCTACAAGACTGACTTAAAGTTTCCCAACAGGATTCATATTTTTTACCACTAGTCATGTGAATTCCATTTTCCATTACATTACTTCAAAAGATCTTTTGGGTTCTGTGTCTCAGTTCCACTTTTAGAGCAACCTGCTCTTGTTTATGTATATGCAACTCTTGTATCTTTTGGGTGATACTAATTACAGTTTAATTTTTAATGTTCTCTGTGCAGTGTATTTATTCCAGTTTGTTTTATTTGCCTTCGTTTTTTACATTTGTCTTTTACACGAGGTGTATTTTTAATTTATGCAAAACTTTGATGTTTGCTCATATTTAAAAGTGGCGGGTGCGACAGGGCTGGCGGGGAGCTCTCTGGTGTTCTCCTTGCAGCCTGTCCTCTGGTCTTCTGTGAGTCAACGAAGAACTTTTACTCGCCCCACTGTCAATTGGCTTGTTTGTTTGTTTGTTTGCACCACAGCATGGTCATACCCGCTAGAGAAAACTCTTTCATCTTTTTCCTGGAAAATAAAGGCCTGCATTCTGGAAGCAAATAGAAGGGACCAGAGCTCAGTATTCAGTATGCAAATATGCATTTAACCCTTCTGGATTTGGTACCGACTCTGGGGGGTCTCCATCAGTGTCCCCAAGTCTATAGATTCTTCGATTCACCCTATCACGTACACCTCTGGCTTCCCTGGAGACAAGAGACAGCACTCAGCAGACATGAGTTGCAGAGAGGGTAGTCTAGAAATCTCGTTGTTTCTAAACCTTCCCAACCCCCCTAATGCCTTTGGCCTTTCCTCCTCCATCCTATCTACTGCAAGAAGGGGTGCCACTACTCCCTGAGACTTCTGAGGGGGTCTGTGATACACAATACGCTGGTCCCAACTTTTCCCACGTGCAGTTCAGAGTGTGTTTCTCAGATCTGTTAAGTCCGTTTCCATGTGTCTGTTTTTCACCTTCAAAATTTTGCCATTATTTTCTCTTCTGTTTCTCTACCCATGTTAAAAACATACAAAAATACACATAGTCATTTTTATAAGGTCTTCCGGAGGCAGTGAGGTTAGGTGTTAGTTCAAAGCTCCATCTTTGCCTGGAAGTCCCATCACCTTTTGGGATCTTTTGGGATCCTCGTCAATTCCATTGATCTTAATTGTAATCTCACATTTAATCTCAGATTTTTGACTCCTTAAGCTCTTGATTTATAGTAGTCTGTCTTCCTGCAGTCTTTCAAGGGTTTCCAGTATTTTCTCGATGTTGTATTCTGAATCATGCAGTAGATAGGTCATTTTTAGAGATGAGCTCCTTCTCTGAGTCAAGTGTTTCCATTTCTTTACACTGTAATATTTTTTCATGAACCCCATTTATGTTTGTAATACCTTTGCTCATTCTACCATAAGAATAATTATATCCAGACTTAGTGTTTATTAATAGGGAGTTTCCCAGAATCCTCCTCTTTGAATTCCATTGGCCCAAACTGGGTCACATGTTCAAGGGAGCCTGGGAGAACCAACAACCAGTGTTTTCGGTCCCTGTGTGTGCCTGTGTGATAGTGGAAGGGGTGTTTGCAGCAAGAAAAAAAGTGACAAGGGATGGCCGGGACATGGCAGCAAACAGTTCTTGCTTCCAGCCAGTAAAAAACCATGATTGTAATTCTCTGTGAGTGAGTCATGGATACTGACCCGCACAAACCAAAGTCCTCGGTATGTGTAGTTTCTACACCTGGTATACTCTTCCTGAGCAAGATCTACGTAGACATTGCTAATGGTACAACAAAACAATTTTATTTCTGATTTCGTGCTGGCTTCTGGGAAACTCCAGGATGAATTTATGGCCCACCACTGGGAAGCATTATTTCTCATGGTGCGTGTTCTCTGAACTTAATTCACTTCCAGCTTCCTATGAACTTCCCCAAGCCTTAAGTTTCCCCAACTCCTTCTCATGTAATCCCATTTTATTTCATTTGGACCTATTGTATGTATTTTCACAAGCATTCTTCCATATTAGATCCTTCTGGAACAAGGCCAAATCTAAATAACAATTATTTAACTACTGATGTTTTTATAGTCAGGTATTAAATTATATTTGAGAATTGGGACTATATCTTGCTGATCTTTATATCTCCTATGTTTCCTTATACATAGTAGCACCCAATAAATGTTTGTGGGATTGAATTGATGCATCCCCGGGGCCACTTGAGTCCACCAATCTTCTAAACATGGCCTGCCTTTTATTTTCTGAGGGATCTTAGGATTACAGGTATCAACCAACTGATCTTGTGTCCACGGAGAGATAGCTAGAAACAAGTCCTCGCCATCCATGAGGTTCAGTGTGTGGATTCCTAGGCTAGCCTGAGATTATCATATCAAACAAATACTTAAAGATTATTGATCTAATTTGACTAAATGGCAGCTCAGCCAAGCCAGCACACAGCTGCCAGAGTCACACTGGGCCACAACAGCTGGAGACAGGCGTAGGAAACTAGAAATTATGCCGTTGCAGCCCCTCCAAACCATGTTTGACATGCTATTTATCTTCTCCCACTGAAACTCTCTCTTTCCAAATAAACGGGGGTGGGTGATAGCTAGGGGGTTGTTTACCTTCTACTGAACAAACAAGCCTGAATTAGGAATTAGAATCAGTGAGTCTGAAGTGATGAACGTGCTCACCCTGGCATTGCTTAGAAAATGGGGAAAATAAATTAGATTACGACTGGAAGGACTCGTTGGTCTGGAGAGTGGCAGGGACTTAATTGCGGATCTAAGGCAGCACAGCCTCTGGTTTCCTTTAATGCCAGTGAGGACCTTTCTTGGGGCAACAGGTGGAACGTGGGTCCCTCAGAGGGTGCTGTGATTTGTGGGAAGCCAGCAGAGAGAGAGCAGAATAGGGCCTGTGATCTGCCCTCTGTCGGCACGGTAATGCCGCATTTTCATGTCCTGTGGTTACTACCTGGCATCTTGTGTAACACATTTACCATCTTGGAGAGCCTCAGGGCATCGCTTTTTGTTTCGTGGGGTGTATTAGGGGCCGCATGGGGAGAGAGCCTATGAAGCGAATGAAAGGATTGTTACGTCTTAAGCAGAATAAACAGGATGCTTTAGTCCATCAACAGCCATCCTTGATGTGCTACATCCTTTTGGAATAACACACAGCAACATAACGCAGTTTGCTGGAAATTCTAATTAAAATGAGGTACTTGTCTCCTGCCTCAGCCAAATGAAATTATGGAACAAGACTTACAAGCACCAAGGACTCATTTCAACAGTGCAACCAGCCTGAAAAACAGGGGTTCCTAAGCAACAAACTCAGCTGCCAGAACCATGGGACTTGGGCTGACTAGCAGTCCCAGCTCAAAGCATACATGTGCAAGGGTGTGTGAATGTATGTGACCACCTCCCCCGAACAGAAAGCTAAGGCCTCACACAGCAGTAATAGAACATGTGTTAATACTGACATGCAATATAATACACTAGAAGCTTTCTGTAATGCCAGGCTCCAGCTACACGGCATAGACTGACCTTTTAGGTAAAACCGCCTTATAATTAAGTCCATTTGTTACATCAGAAATGACTGCTCTGGCTGAGCTCCAAGGTCCACCACTTGCATGTTGCCTCATCAATAAAATCCTAACATATTAATAAGGAGAGGCATTTCATGTCTCCAGATAGTTTTCTGTGGCCCTGATATTTTAAAATCAGACTCTGTGAGAAACTAAAGGAGAGAGTGCAGGAATCCACAGTCACTCACTCCAGAATAAATGCTATGGACGTGGTTCAAATACCTTGTGATACAGTTTACCACAAAGAATGTGCACTGGTATTATGAGCACTTTCTAAATGCCAAACACTGTATATAGCTGTCATTTCTCAAAGAATCCCTGACATACCATTACCATTCCCACTTAACAAATGAGGAAGCCCCTCAGGAAGGGAATGTAACCTGCCCAAGTCCACTGAGATAATCAGTGGCAGATTCAGCATTTGAATTCAGGCAGCCTAGTCCAGACCCTGGGTTCTTAAACGCAAACAGCAATGGCTAGCGTGTATATAAAGTCCATTACATTTTTGAAACATTTAATCTTCACATTGACTTTATCAGGTAGTTACTAAAATTAACCTCATTTTTATCGATGAGAGGAGCAAAGTACACAGAGGCCATGTAACATGCCCAAAGTCACCCACCTGGTAAGTGGCAAGGCGGAGGGGCCCAGAGACTGCACTTTAACCGGGGTGCTCTTCTCCTCCCCCTTCCCTGCTGTCCGAGGGCCTAGCAAGGCTTCACAACACCTCTGCAGAGGGTCTGCACTGGCTGCATTTAGTCAGTTTGGAGTTAATATCTTTATAAAACCATGAAAGGCCATTTTTAAAAAATAAAGGGTTTTCTGATAAATATCCCTTTATATTTGCCTTTGCTTTGGTTTTTGTGGATGGCATCTGGCTGCCAGGAAAAAGAATTAATTAGGTGAGATAAAGTGCAGGGCGATGGAAATTACTGAACACGGAGATTTGGGAGCCATCCCTCACTTGTAAGCCCCAAATGACTTCTTGGCAATCAATAAGTGGTTTTGTCTTAGCTAACGCTTAGGCTGATGTGGCAGATATTTCTATCTAAATCTGGGTGATCGGCAACTGAAAGCTAGGAATAAAATTAGGCACATTTATTTAAAAATAAGTTTTTTCTCAGAAGCTCCCCCCGCAAAAAAAAAAAAAAAAAAAAAAATTAAGGGCAACTAGTACCAGCAACTACACACTAATCCAAAGCCAAGAGGCTGAGGGAAGAGAACTGTAAACAGGAACTGCCCACGGAAGCAGTGCAACGTGAGATGGGGAAGGACCACTTTCTGAGGTACGCCAGAGTGATTAATTAGGTTTGACATGTACATTGGCGTGTGCTCAGGGAATCCCAGCTAATCCTAATATTAACTTGGGAACATACTATAATTAACAAAGTCTAATTCTTTGCATAAACTACATCCTATAAAATATCCAGAAGTAAACCAGGAATGCGGTCTGTACAGAGCTCCTTTCTTGAGGCTGAATTGCAGATGTAGATCCACGTGGAAGAAGCAAATACAAGCAGTAGCTTTCCCTGGTTTTGAAAAGAAGGCGATCAAAACACTGATAAAATTCAAAACCAACAAAATGTGGCTTCTGAAATATTTTGTTCTCAGGATGTCGCTTCTGTTTCCAGAAACCGCAGGTTAGCGTACTCTGAAGTGAAATTCAGGTCTCTTCTGGACTCATTAATAATAGCTATGGCTTATCAGGCACCTACTGTGTGTCAAGTGCTTTTTAGATGCTATCACATTTACCCTCCCAACAGCCCTCAAGAATTGGTAATATTGTCCTTATTTTATGTGTAAGGAAACCGAAGCTTAGTGAGATAAGTGTCAGAACTGACTGAGATGTAAACTCATGTCCATTTATTTCCAAAGAACTAAGCCTATTGTCTCTAAGAGAATATATTTGGAGAATTACCTATGAATCTGCAGAAGTTCCAATATACTTGGGGAGTTCTTTTGGAAGGCAAGTGGTCCTAGTTATCAAAATTGTAAAGGCAATTCTCCTCTAGGGTGTGACCTAAAGACAAATTTACACATGGATTCTAGAATGTTCAAACAGGGTTTGAAATCACAAAAATAAATAAAATCAAATCATAAGTAACATTCAATGGAATAATATGTAGATAAACTGTGATTCATCCTTGATATGGAACATTAGGCAGCTGTTAAAGAGATTGAGGTAGTGCTCTATGTACTGATAGAGAAAAAATCTTCAAGTCATATCGAATGGTCAAAGCAAGTTGCGGAACAGTGTGTATTGGAATGATCCCATTTGTTTTTTAAAAGACATGTATATATGCACATGTAATGCTACACAATCATAGAAAAAAACTGGAAGAAAGCATTTGTGTTCCTGGAAGAGAGGTGAGATCTTAGAAAGAATAAACAAGGAGGAGAATAAAGGGAGACTTTCAACTTTTGCTTTCCAAATTTATATGCATGTTTGAATCTTTTATAGTGAAAAAGGACTCATTATTTACTTAATGTAACACAAAAGGGAAAAGGGGACATTTTAGCAACTAAAATCACAGGGCAGGAATGTGTTGGTATTTTCATAAACTTTTAAGATATGTAGTGTACAAGATATTTTCTCTTTCATCTTTTTTTAGGATTTTGTTTGTTAAATCCTTTCAACTGCCCTTCCCCCAATTTCTGCACTTTAAGCATACTACAGCAATGGATATTAATAATTATTTATAAGAGTCTTTGTTTTGCTCTGTGATATGTTACAACATAGGAATAAGAATATCCAAAAACGATAATAAAAATCAACAATTCAGGTCCCCTGTTCCATCATGTCACAAACTAATATGCCATGGGGGACGTCCTGTTTAGATGAGGACCCCAGCCCAGCAAGAGCGAGCGGGGACTCTCCGACTTGTGTTGTGAGACTTCAGTGTGACAGTGCTGGAAATTCACCGCAGGCCCTAAAAATATTCGCCTGAACTTCGAAGAGTATAAGACTGAGTGAGAAGGAGAAGACAGAAGGCCTTTCCAGAAGGAATGCTATGGCCTAGGAAACACTGCCCTGGGCGCTCACAGAATCCATATTGACGGGCATCTGGGATGCTGGGAAATGGGTACCTGACCATTTCACCTTCGAGCCAGGGTAAGCGTGCCCTGTGGTCTCGTCCCAGCACCCCAGGCCACACTGAGAGCTGGTGTTGGATGTGCACGCTGTATTAGACGAGCAGGTCTTGGGACACAACAAAACTTGTACCATTTTTCGCTCAGAGAAAAGATGAAAATGTAATGTTTCCCAGCTATACAAACAGCTGATCCCAGATCTGTCTATAATGTTGCTCAAGTGACAATCCAAATGGATTGAAAGACAGCTGAAATTATCAGGCAGCCCGGGCCACGGACTCATTATTTTGCTAGGGCAAACATGGCCTCTACTAGCACATTGCCATTGTCATATTTGTCTCAGGAACATCAGCTGATGACGGCTATTAGTTTGCATTTTTAAAAATATGTCTGGCTATCTGACAAGATTTATATCCAAATTAAAATAATAACCAGAATTCAAGCGAGTGGCTTGTCCTGCAATTGTCCAGGGCAATATTACAGCCTCAGATGACAGCTTCCCTCTTGTTACTTCTGAAAGCTATGGGGAAAAACATCTGTAATAATAGTTCCTTTTGCTTTGGGAATGCAAAATCTTTAAACAACTAGAAGAGGCCATTTCTGATACACTTCTGGAACATATAAAGAGCTGCTTATGCTTGTACCTCAGGGGTAATGACGTGGATGGGAAAATATCTCATTCTTCACAATTCTAACACATCACGCTTATTACCCCCTAAATTTGGCTTTTGTTTGGTTTGCTAATTATATTTCCTCCTAATCTGCAATTATCAATTCTCCCATCCTGTTTTACTTTATCCTATTATCCATGTAAGTATCATCTATTTAAGATCATTATCTTGTGGAGAGCCACCATCAGCAATATTTTTACATTGCCTGCCAGAGGGAGCATGCTTGAGGAAGAAAAGGGGGAGAGGACGGAAGAAATGGCCGTTGTTCCTGTGGTCGAAAGACGAGTCAGCCTAGATGTGACCTCCCTTTGTTCCCACCAGCGCAGTGGAGGTGGTAGCACATGGTATAAAGAAGTGAGGACCTAGTGAGGATTTAGGGCAGATAGAAGACCACGTGGGGACCGAGCATCATCATAAACCAGTGTGATGCAGGACATCCTCGATACCCGCTGAATGTTGTTGCGGCCCTATTGTCTCTTATCTGTTCTACGCAGTGTTCAATGGCATGCTATGCACCAGCGGGTTGTTAAAATATATACCATGATGGTAAATACAGATTAAAATAAAGTGCTGAGAAGCCAAGCCTATTAACTCACCTTGAGGTCCTTGCCCTGGTGGACAAGCCAGGCAGAACAAATGGGCCTATAATGCTCCAAGCCAAAAGCCCCCAGTGGGAAGACGTGGTGATCAGCATGTGTGGAGGAATTAACTACACACTCCCTTTAATGTTCATCAGAATTGAACACTGCTAATTTACAGCACTTCAGCATTTCAAGGCCCCTTAGAGTCTTTCCAATTACACTGGTAGGGAGGTGACTGGCTCATCCCTGGTGCCCATGGTGAGCCCGTGGAAGCAGAACTTAGCAATAGAGTCCTGGGGTTCCCGCGTGCCTGTCCCAGTGAAGCCACATTGTTCCCTGGATTCCTAGTTCAGGACCCTGCACTCCTGTAGCGTATCCTTTGCCCTGGTTTCCCATACCCAGCCTGGAATGGAGAAGCTGAGTGGTCACACAGCCAACTCTGGTAGCAGAGTATGCGTAGCCCTACATTTCTAGTTAAAAAGCAGTATATCGGAAGTCAGGTAATGATTTGCATTTTGAGTAATCTCATTATGGACATCTATTCAAAGAGTCTATGTAGCACAAGCAGAGTGACTGGAAGACCTAGGATAATGTGCTGGCTTTGTTCCCTGTGCCAAATTAACCGTGGAGGCCTTTTAAAGGATGCTTCATCTGGGCTTTCTTGTTATCAGAAATATACAAGCTGGAGTTGGGGCCTGAGTGTGGTTGTACCACTGAGAAAACTCTCACTGCTGGATCAATGGCTGGCAGGATTCCACCACTGAAGGAGCTCCGAGCAGAGAGTTGAGCTTGTACCCAAGGTCCCAGGGCACCATTCTGCCATTTTCTGTTGGAGCCTAGCAAAAGGAATGATAGGAGGGAAAAAGTCTGAGGGCGCCTAAGTGGCAAGCGGATTTTCTACGATTATTCTAGGTTCAAATAAGGTGTATTGTGGAGGATCTGTTTTATTCAGTCCGTCTCAGATACAATTATCAGATCGTTTTTCCTACCATTCTATAACCTTCAGTTGCTTTCCATTATTGTCTAAAAAAGTTGAGGTTTCTCACCCTGAAATTTACAGTGCTTCCTAAACTTTACATACCACCACTTGAGGGTCTTATTAACCTAGAGTTCTGGCTCATTCATTAGCCATGGGGTGAGGCCTGAGATTCAGTGTTTGTAATAAGCTTCCAGGCGATAACCATGCAGATAGTCTGCAGACAGACCATGGTTGGAGCAGCAAGTCTCCAGAATATCGATTCTCCAACTTTGACTTGTGTTACTAGAATCACCAGAAGGAATTGTTAAAATAGAGACTCTGGGCCCCACTGCCAGAGTTTCTGATTCAGTAAGTCTGGGGGAGGAGGCCAAGACTTTGCACTTCTCACAAGCTCCCAGGAGATGCTGAGGCTGCTGGTCCAAGGGCCACACTCTGAAAACCATTGCTCCAGGGTGATGGTTCTCAAACCTGACTGCACACACGTGTCACCTAATTAAAACACAAAAACTTTAAAACACACCCATGCCCAGCTCTACCCTCAGACAAATGAAATCAGAACCTCTGGGAATGGGACCTCAGCACCAAAGTATTTTTCAACTCCTTCAGGGATTTTTTGATATGAAGGCTTCCAGCATAACTTTCCATATGTCCAGAAAGGAAAAATCAGACTGTGCTCTGCACCAAATTAGCTTTGTACTATTATTATATTTCAGAACTTTGGTTTGAATTGGTTTTTCTCCCTGAAATAGCCTCCTCTATCCATTGTCAAAATCCATCTGTCTTTTGTGGTTTATCTGGAACACCATCTCCTTCATGAAGCCTTCTGCTAGTCCTCTGGCCATCCAAGAGCATCATGTCTTGAGTTTTTCAGCTACATTCCTCTCTAATTTCAGTATCTAGTGAGGGTCTCCCCGACCTCACCTTCTCCCTCCTTCCAATCCCCACAACCCTCCTGGGAGGCTCTTTGTAAAACTGTGTCTGTGCAGGGTTATTTCTGTGTCCCTTGGCCTTCCCCTACCAGCTTGCAAGTATCTTGTGGGAAGGAGCTTTGTGTTGTTATTCATCCTGCTTATCTCCCCCAGAACTTTGGGGTGCATTATTCTACCCTAGATGTCCCTCATTTATTACCTATTGAGTTGTCCTTTGCTTGTGCCTTTGAAGCCCTTGGCATACGTGTTCTCTCACAATATCGTTTATGTGTTTGTCTTAACCTTGCCTACTCGGTATAACCTTCCTGAAGGCAGGAACTGTACCATGCACATCATTATGTACCCCCATACACACATGCGCACACACACACACACACACACACACACTCACTCTACTAAGTCTTTGCTACTCAAAATGTGGTCCATGGACCCATTGGCATCACCTGGTGCTCTTTAAAAACGCAGGTTCTGAGGCCCCACCCAGACCTACTAAGTTCCAATCTGCTTTTAAACAGGTTATATGAGTACATGTTAAAGTCTGAGAGGCACTGCTTTAGAAGGTGAAACTGCAAAATAATTAAGAGAATGGGCTCTGGACTCAGCTTTCAGGCTCAGGTTCTTGAGGGAGTTAGTTACGTAGGGTCTCTACACCATAGTTTCCCCATCTATAAGATGAGAGTAGTCTCCATCTCATAGGGGTGTGGGAGCAGTAAATAATGTGGCGTAAATAATTAAGCAAAGTCGTGTAAGTAAACACTCAGAGCATTACAAGCCCTCAATAAGACAGTATGGACTATTATTACTCCAGTAAGACTGGTTCACTTTGATTGAATTTGAACTGCCACCCAGAATAGATAAGAGAATGAAACACAGTTCCGCATGGACTTCAGAAACATGAAATGTAAAAGGTAATAAATAAAAATATTAAAAACCCTTTAGCAAATGTTAAGGAGCATGTCAAATCATTCCTGTGTTGAACGTTAAGCAAATTGGTGGCTGGAGCCTTTAAAATTACCATCCCCCGATTTTCTGCTGTGTCACCACCAGGTTTTCCTCTGCTGCGCGATTCTTTTAGGCCGCCTTTATCCTGCTGCACCTAAAGAACAACTTCATATAGTGTATTTCGTTTCTCCGACCCCCAAATCTGTTGCTGTGGTGATTACATCAGCGGCCATAAAAATGTGCTCCATGCTTGGCTGAAACATGTGCACACACTGCCCCCTAGGGGATCTACTCTGTCATGACTCCCCCAAACCAAGAAATAACGGAATCGCGTGCGGGTTGTGTGTGTAGTTAGCTGAGAGGGAAAGGGCTGAAGCCTGGGCTCTGACAGTCCGTCTGCCTTTGAAATTACTACGGGGCCACTCCGAGTGTTAAGTAACAATCATCTGCACCAGCGTGGGCCCTCACTAGAATTTGTGAAGCAGAAGTGCATGACTTGAATTTGGTTTCCTCTAACGTCAGGAACAAAGTTATTGACCACAATGAGAGTCTGAAATGAGGACCTACATTTGAAATGAAACTTTAACCACAGTGTATTTACTGATATGAAAATAATACATTGTACCCCATATAATGTGCCCAAAACATAAGATGTAGAAGGAACAATAGGTAAAGTTAGCATGTTATGACATGCATTCAACAAATATTTATTGAGAGGCTATCATGTACCTGGCAGTGTTCCAGGCTCCCACGGTCCTCAGTGAACAGAAAACAGAGATCTCTGCTCTCGTGGAGAGCACCCACTAATTAATGTTCTAATTAATGTTGGAGAGCACCCACTCTCCACCCGCTGCAGTCTCCTTCACTGCGGAGTGCTTTCCTTGGTCCTGGGGAGGCACTGGCTTGCCTTGGAGTGAGACCCAAGGGCGTGTGTGCTGGTCACTCCAAAGGCAGCTCACAGACAACCCTGTCTCTTTCATATAACCTAACATGTTTGTTTCTTTCCTTTTTCCTCCCCTGTTCATTGCAGGGCTTTCTTGTTTGTTTATTTTGAGAGGGAGAGAGAGACGCCCTGGTATCTGATCCTTGCCTTGGACCTGGAGTTGGGGAAACAGGACAACGAGATTCCCCAGAGCAAGGAAGCTTTTACCACCCTGCTTCCCTGAGGCCCTCAGGAGAATCACACTGACTTCCCGTTCCATGAAGCTCCCCCAAAGACAATAACTTCAGTTTAACGGCTTCATTGGAACCCGAAAACTTAGAGAGTTACTCTTCTCTTAAGTTATGATCATGTTCTCATTCTGTCTTCACCTCCTGCTCTCCAAAGCTGCCTCCTGATAGTTCATAACTTCCTCCCCATCACCACTTTGGAGGCACACTGGCCAAGCCCCCTTTGCCGTTGGCATGCTGTGGAGATGGCTGGAGTCCCTTTGCCTGCAAAGTCACTGGGGGCCGGGATTGCTGTGGCCCCTGAACCCTTCCCCGGAGGCCTACCTGGGACGGAGCTCGAGGACGCAGTGAGGTCTGTGGGGACGTCATCCCACCCAGCCCTCACGTGTGCACACCTCCCTGGGTGCCCCTGCAGGCCACGGTTTCCTTCTCCCTCCTCCAGGGACCCGGCACCGGGACCCAGAACTCGGAATGAGGCAATGTCTTCCACCCCACAGTTCTGTTGGGTTTCAAATACGGAATTCACACACACTTTCCATCCACCAGGCACTCCTCACCCATTAACTGCAGATTGCGTCCCGCTGTGGGTCCGCTTCGCTTGTTTGGTTCTCTATGGAATGTTCAGAACTAGATGAACACCCATCACCTCATCACATACTCAATACAGAAAATATGGTTATATCGATGGCACACTACCTGTGCATGGAACACTGTTCATTTCTTATTTTAATTCATCTTCATAACAACCCCTCTTTCACAGGTGAGAAACATGAGTCTTACAGAATCTCAGTAATTTCCTCAGCATCACACAGCTGAACTTAGTGACAACAGAATTTAAACCCAGGAGTCTAACTGCAAAGCCTTTATCCACCATGCTATGCTATTTCCCCAGGAGTGAGGGTCCTTGTTTGAGACCCTCCTGCCTCCTTGTTTGGGAAGTAAAACTAATAACTCAGTTCAGTTCTTAGGGAATCTTCCAGTAACATAGGAGTCAAGGGCTGAATCAAACACTGTTTCCCATTTCTCCCATTCTTCCCTCTTGGACTGGGGTTCAGGCATTTCTTCCCCACTTGGCCCTGAGAGTGGTACATCCCAACAGGAACCTCCTCTCCCCTCCCGGAAGGGCAAATGCCAGGTTTCAGCAGTGGCTCCTCAGCACAAGACTGGCCATGAACTCCGCAGTGGGGCGCACACCCCGGAACCAGCCGCAGGAACAGTGTCCTGACCAAACACTTCATGGACCTGTCAGTGGTTTCCTAACAAATGGCTTCATTGACTTTCTCTCCTCCGGGTCAGCCGCTGCGTGTCCACTCGAGACTGCTACAGGCCGAGCTCCAGTGCTCTCTTTCCTGTTCTGGAAAATGACACTGCAACCTTAATGAGCCTGGAGGAAGCCAACTAGACAGGAAATAAACCCACCTGGGTGCGTGTGCTTGTGGACGTTTTGGAAGACCATCTGTCCCTTGGGAAGATGCTTGTGTTTTTGATACAATAGTGGCCAGCAATTCTTCAGTCTCTCGTTATTGTAGGAGGCAGGTGGAGATGGATTTGGAAATGAACTTAAGCCAACAGGACAGATAGGGCGTGGCTCTGAGAGGCTGCTTGGACAAGGGCTGGTGGTGATGTAAGAGGAGCTTTGGTCAGGATTTCCTGGGGCAAGGGCAGAGTTGATGAACCTTATTTTTAGACGATATTGATATTTTTAGTGAAAGTCCAACAGTGTCTCCATTTTGGGGGGGTTTGGGGAGGTGGAGGGAGAAGGGATGATTTCCTGAAGTTAGTCATTTCCTCTGTGCTGGTTTAGAGATTTGGCCGGGCCCCTGTGTCACAGGAAGTGCCTGGTGATGGTAAACAGTACTGACATAATGGGAACTTGCACTGCTGGTGTGTCAGAGCGCACATATTCCTTCCTGGCCCCTTGGCCAGGTGAGTGGGGGAGGCTTCCTGTTTTCAGCTCTAGGAGAGCCTTTCAACTTCCGAGAGCTGCTCTGGAGAATAAATCAAAAGGACTGCTGGGGTGAGCAGCCAGGGCCACAGACACCGGAAAGTGATTTGGTGGCAAGAATCACTGGATGTGCCCTGGCAGCTTCCGGAGCTGCTGAGTCATCATGCCCTCCCCGAGGCGTACATGGATGCCAAGTGTGTTTGGTTCCAATATCATAAAGCAATCTTCATCTGAAGCTCGCTTGTTAGCCAGAGATACCCTTAGCGCCTGGGTCTCATCCATTCCTAAATTCCTTCAGCAGGGCCCACCCATGTCGCATTTGAAATCTCTGCTGAATCTGGCTCCCGCATTCTGCCTCTGCGACATCAGAGACCTCTGTCAGCTCTTGTGTCAATTCATAAATCACCTGCTCTCCCTGACCATGATTTCTTCCACGTGGTTCCTCCTCCCCATTTCGGTGGGTGCTGCCTTGGAAAACACACAGAGACTTTGTCACTGTTCCCCTTCTGCCCTGTCCACAGCAGACATTGCTAATCGGCCGTGGCACTTTAACTGCTAAGCCTAGACATGGGGGACCACAGCCTTTCCTAACATTGTCCTTCAAGCTTTCATGACCAATCAATTGAACTGGCATTGGACATAAAGTCAATTGGCCATCTTAGCGCTCATGTTACCTTCCTAAAAACTAAATTCGATTTTGTCTCTTCCCTGATGTGAAATTCCTTCTGTCTCCCTTGCACCTTCAAAGTGAATTCATATTCCTGGGCTGGGTGCGCAGATCCCTGGTTGCGTGGCTTTATTTTCTCACCTCCGCTCCGCTGCCCTCCCTGGACCCTGTCTATAGGTCCCAGGAAACTTCCTATTCTTTCCCAAATATACTTTGCCTTTGCCTGACTCTTGGCCTTGCACAGGGTGCTCTTGCTTTCTAGACTTTCCTTCCTCTTTTCTCCATTCTGCAGACTCTCAGTGGCTTTTTCAAACCCTCAATACTCCTCTTCAGTTAGGTTGCTATGATTCTACTTGGTAAAGTTAGTGCCTCTCTTCTACGTCCTCAGAAGCTTCTGTTTTCATCTCTATTAAAACATTTGTTAAGCCCTGGTTGGTGTAGTTCAGTGGATTGAGCGTGGGCCTGTGAACCAAAGGGTTGCCTGTTTGATTCCCAGTCAGGGCACATGCCTGGGTTGTGGGGCCAGTTCCCAGCAGGGGATGCACGAGAAGCAACCACACATTGATATTTCTTTCTCTCTATCCTTCCCTTCCCCTCTAAAGATAAATAAATAAAATCTTTTAAAAAAACCCAAAACATTTGTTAATGTGACATAGCAAGTTGTACGTGTGTTAAAATATGTTGTGGTTATTATAATAATTATATGTATTGTCATTACGGTCAGAGATTTTCTTACTCATCCAACACATTTATAGGTTGCCTTTTATGTGTTGTGTTTGCAGTAAGTAAATTAATACACAGAATGGACATTTATTTCCTGAATAAAGAAATGGCATTTCTTTGTTAATCGAAGCTGCTTTTAGTCCTCGTATCTCTAGTGAAGCTTCCTCTAAATCCCGGGAGTCTGTGACCAGGACTTAAATCTTTCCTCAAGTCTTAGAGAGATTTGTGAAAGTAAATATTTTTAAAACTTATTTTTATAATATCAACCAGATAAATAATTTTACATGAATGTATCTATGGTTACATAATTTTAGTCATGTTCCCCTCCCTGCCTTTTTTTGTTTGTTTTTTCCTCTCCACTCTGTTGTACACATTTGTACCCCTATGGTGACCCATCTTCCCAGTTTCCTTCCGACACTCCCAATTTTTGCAGTAAAAAACCCACATTTTGGAAAATCCCTTGGCCTCAGGCAAACCGACGTGGTTAGTTATCCTCCCTCTCCATACCCCTGTGTTTTTTCCCTAAGTAATCAATTTTTAAAATCTCATGTGTGTCTTCCATATTTTTCTTTGCATTAATGTAATACAGGTTTTAAAATTGTCATTGTTGTTTTATTAAATGAGGTCACACTATGTTTTGTTATATTATATATTATTATACTATTTTACATTATAATATACTTTTAATTATCCTGACTTGCTCACTAACAAAACCTCGAAGAAAATCGAGTCAACTAGTATAGTTCTAGTTCATTGTCCTTCATATGCTAGGTTGTGAATATTCATAATATTTTGGCTGTTAACTTACTGATGGACATTTACTTTGTTTCTAGTATTTTTTTGCCACTTTGAACAATGATGCTAACATACACACACGAATGTCTTCATGCATCGATACTTTTATTTCTATGAGATAAATTTTCAAGAGTGGAATTGCTGAGTTGAATAGTAAATGTAATTTCAATTTTTATAATTATTGCTAAATTGCTTTCCTAAACAGCTATAAAACATCACATTTCTGCCATCATATATAAGAATACCCTTTTCATTGCATCCTCACCAGCCCACCATCACTTGGTGAGATAATTCTTACTAATTTGTCCATCTGATGGTTGTGAAATGGCATCTCATTGTTACTTTAATTTGCATTTTCCTGACTCCTAGTGAATCTGAGCACTTAAAAATGCATTTGACCATTTAGAAGTGTTCAACAGTGATTTGTCCATCTGTATCTTTTACCTATTGGATTCTTTGACTTATTCTTGACAATTTTAAGAGGATTTTATATGTCACAGATACCAGCTCTTTTAAATCTGATATATTTATTTTTAGCTCTGATATTTGCCTGTGATTTTCTGTGTTGGATTTCTGCCATACAAATATATTTTTATTTTCTTATATTTAAATATGTTTATACTTTCTTATCTGCTTCTGAACTCCTAATCTTGGTTAAGGACTTCTCCTCAATCCATAGATTGTGTATATATGTAGTATCTTACCTTTTCCTGAAATATTGTTGTTTCATTTTTTACATTAAAGTCCACCATTTTTATCATGTATAGTTTGACTGGCTCATGGCTGATTCTTCTATGGTCTCTGATTTCTGGTGTGATTGATCTAGTTGGTCCCAGCAGTTTTAGACCCACCCATTCACTGGGAGAAGGGGTGGATGTTTTCCCTGGTATGCAGAGCACCAGGTGAGTCTCTCTGCTCAAGCCCCCTCTCCTCGCTTGCCCACTCCCACACACCTCTCACTGAGTAGCACACCCAATGCTAATATCCCTCAAGATCTCTCAATAGTGCAAATAACTCTACGCCAGGTTATTAAATCACTTTTCTTGCAACACAACCACAATACTTTAGGAATACAAATTGTGGTGTGTTGTTGATTTTTGAATTTGGGCCACTTAATTTCCATCTTTCCCAGAGGGTGGTTTTTTTTTTTAACAGTATTCTGATTTTCCTCTGGGAAATAGCTCCTTTACCCACTCTCAGTCAGGTGAGAGTAGAGTCGACTCCACCCCCAGATAAGGGGGTGGAACAAGGGCACTTCCCCAAGCCATTCAGTGTATGATGCTGTAGCCATCAGAATGGCTCAAGAAAGTGCCCCATGCACAGCCAATGAGACAGAAAAGGATATTTTGCTGGGGCTTCTGGGAAAGAAGAGTTTTTACCTTCTCTTTTTCCTGCTGGTAGTACACAGAGAATGATACAGTCCTGGGACATGCTGTCAGCTCCCCCGGTCCCAGCCAGTCTGATCACAGAGCCAAGGAAGTGGGGCCAAAACATGAAGGTGAGAAACTGGGTCTTGGTCCCACTGTTTGAGTGCTGGATTGTGCTGTGTAGACATGGATTCTTTCAATGGTTTAATTACATGAACCAGCAAATTTTCCTTTTAAAAAAAGTTATTTTAGATTAGTTTTTCCACCGCTCATAACTAAGTTTTAATACATAAGACCTTTCTTCTCAGACTCAATGGGGTTTCTGAAGGAATTCTCCATATCATGTTCCCAATTATCGTACTTGAGGGGAGGGTGTCTCAGCTTCAACGTAAGCCACATCCATCACAGGGACCGAGACAATTCAGACACACCAGTGAACTGCTAATTTATATACATTTCTCTAGGTCTCCTTTTGAGGTAGGAAATACTTAGAACCAGAGTCTGATGGAGCTGCTATCCAGTTTTATTTGTAATATTTTTATTGGTCTAGTATTGAACCATTCTCATTTCTGCTTCACTGGAACATCATAGTTTCTCTTGTTATTTATTTATCTTTTTTTAGACAACAGGGGATGCAGCTAGAAATTGAGGGCAGCAGATAAGATTTTGTGATTTGGCGGCCTTCCTCTCCATTGTCAGAAGTAATCTTCCTTTTGTGAGGACCATTTAGCGGAGAAAGAGTTAATACTTACACCACTTCATGAACAAATTGCCTCATTCAGGAAGGAAAAAAAAATTCTCCCAGAAAATTGGATGTCAGTGGATTATTGCCCCTCAGATCCAGGGATTAGTGTGTGTGGGGAGGGTATCCAAGTGGAAAAATGTACTCTCAATGTGTTTTCGGGCAGTGCCTGCTCTCACGAATCACCTCCATTATGGGTCTCTTTATGGCAAGCATCACGTGATGTGTGTCTTGCTGCCTTCTTCACTTAAGCCTGCTATGGAATTTTTAAAAAAATATTTGAGAGCTCTTTCAAATTAGGATACACTTGCATCAGTGCTGACTGTATCAGCTCTCTCATTTTTCTCTTTCACTCAAACACTGGCAATTCAAGACTTCTTTAAGATGAGGAGAACCCTTATTTTACAGCCTTATCATAAAAATAAATTTATTCAGTGAAGATAAATGGGCTTGTAAACTATACAAACATGCATTTTTCTTTAAAAAAAAGATCCATGCCTTATGATGCTCATCGAAAAGGATAAATATTAGGATTAGTAAGCCAAGAGTGAAGTTACTAAATATTAAAAAAAGGTAAAGAAAAGAGAAAAAGAACTTTGAGGTACGAGTGCCCATTTTCCTTGATCATCTCAATAGCCCTGGGTGCCTTATAGAGAACTTTCAAATGTATTCTGCATTACTGATGACATTTTAATGAAAGTGGGTATTTTTTATTTAACAGTCCATCTATGTCTCCTGCACACTTTTCATCTTCCATCACGAAAGGCTGACAGTTTTCACAAGGTGACTAATAAAATAATAGTCCTGATGGATATTTTAGGACCTTGGATTTTTTCCTCTTAAGATCGTTGATCTAAACATCCTAAGAACATTGGCAAGAGGACATGTCTGCCAGTAAGAAAATAGATGGGGGCGGGGGCTGTCATTACAGCCTCCAGAAGGAGCTACAGCTATTGATCTTTGGGCTCCTGGACATTTCAGTCAGAGCAAACAGCTTGGAGTCATCTCAGTTGTTTGAAAGCCACAATCAGGGTGGCTGATATGACCCTATAATGCCAGGCAACTGCTGGCCTTGAGCATAAGGATGAAACAAAAGGAGAATGGGCTTCTCTGTGAGGGTGGCCAAGGAAAGGATTCAGATGAACCAAGGGCAGAGCAAGGACCTAGGTCTGGACAGGAAATATGTAACCTGTTTTCTAAATAAAATTATTTTTCCAAAGATGCTTATAATATGCTACATACATGTGCCATCTATGAGTGGTTTCTCCAGTGCAGTGTCCTCCAAATCAAGGAGGCTCTCTGGAAAAATCAGTGGCCATTGGATATTGGCACCAGGATTGCCTGCCAGCCACACACCAGTGGCCACGCCAATGTCTCACAAGGCAAGCTGCTCTGTGGAGGAATGGCATGTTCCCAGCTCCCTGGCATCTGAGTCGGATCAGCCATAGATCTCACCGGCAAGCGGAGACAAAAGTGAAAATAAAGTGTGAGGAATCAAAAGGAGGTGACAGAATGTGTGGCAGATGTTGTTAGGTTTGTCTAGCAAAGCCCATGTGCCAAGCACATGATTGATGACATTAGCAAGAGGTTAATAGTTCTGGACGGTGCCTTTTAAAAATAAGCATGAGACAAATGCTAAGGCCACAACAGGAATGGCCAAATGAAGCAAGTGGGATTTTCAAAATAAATAGCATGTCATCTGCTCACGTAACGCCAGTGTGAGGCCAATGGAAGGCAAGAGTACTCAGTGGTCCCTGTGATGGCTGCAGAGAGAAGGGTCCTTTGCTTGCTGACTCCTTTGAAGGTTGTAGGTTTTGAGTGACAAGCAGGTTACCATGTATTCTGCAGGAGGCAATGATATGCTTAGTTTACATAGTGAATATTTTGGTCTTAATTCATGCCATGAGCAATGGCTGAGCCCAGGTACACTGTGTGCCCATTGAAGATGATTTATGTGGGTTTCATGTACTTGGACTTTAATTATTCACATGATTATCAATAAAAAATAAGGCCAGAACAGTGTTGAATGTGAACAGGTTGACAGGGGCCAACAGGCAACTTGTACAGGCTAAATTTAGATGAGGAGAGGAGAACATTGCCTCTTTTTTTTTTTTTTACATTAGGGATGAGAACAAATTCATAAGCAGATTTTACACTTTTTCTCCCCTTTTCGCAAACAAACTGCCAACCTGTTAATCAACTCCCTGATGGCAGACAAATGTCTCTGGGAAACATGTGCCAGATATCAATTGCTATTGGCTGAAACTCAATAGGATGAAATGAATTGATGCTGCCATTCTACTCTGCGCAACGCAATCGCTGATCAATAGTGAGTAATTGGACATCACTCTGGGAACAGGAGAATGCTGAAATAGGAATATTGCAATGAGTTATGGCGCATATTAATCACTGTCTAACCGTTTCATCGATGTAATTTCCTTCCAAAAACCTGCTACGGTATCTAACTATACGGTCAGAGGGCATCCCATTCTACCCCACAAGTATTAATTTGAAAGTTAAAACTGCATGACTCAAGAAATCATAGTTTTGTGCCCCTCACACCTGATTTGGTGTGAGCTTCACTATGTCAAGTTATAATTAGGCACAGAGTTGAGTAAAACACGCTATGTCCCCAAGGGAGAATGAAAAAGTGGAAATGAGCTAAACAACAGAAAATCATCTGGAATGTATCTTTCCCCACAAAATAGCATTTGCTTTAGCTCTTGTTCTTCTTCTTACACCTAAGAAATTGCCAAGGGACCAGCAGGAAGAGAAAAAAAGATTTGTGTTTCAAGAGTCAGGCCCCAGAAAAAGTTAAACTGTTGTGATGATAATGCCAATCCTCCGTAGCTTTCCCTTTTAAGATTCAGCTTGTTGCAGAAGCACGTTTGACTGTGGGGGGTGGCGGGAGATTTGGGGGTTAATATCGCCCATGCAGGGTGTGGTTATGAATTTGCTTGCTGAATTCGGTGGGTCATGCAGCATAATCGCTACCGTACACGTGCTGCCCTGTCATTCTCTGATTCCACATTTAGGGAACAGAGTTTTCCTGACCTGAAGTTTTAATGACAATTCTCATTATGATTCTCTAGCTACTGGCCAACTCCTTTTTTCAAAAAACGTTTTTCTGGCTGGGGTTGCGGGGAGTGGTTGGCAGTAAATGCAGATAACTGTACTTGAACAACAATAAAATAATTTAAATTTTTTTTTAAATTTTTTTCTCTATTCTTTTCCAGGTATTTTTGAATACCTGGACATTTTTTTCGGAAGTTTTATTTTTGAAATAAAATTAACTTTCCATTAACGAGGGGAAAGCCTGCAAATAACTGAGATTGGATTTTTCTTGAGTTGAATCCCAATGAAGTTCTTTTGGGAAAAAAACACTGATACCTTGGAAACGACCAAGTCCAGGACTCCAGGAAGTGGACTCACCAGGGGAGATAGTGTTGAAAAAAAGAAAATGACAGGGGACCTAAGAAGGGGGCAGAACACACACAGCGGAGGAAGGAAGGCTGTCCTTCTGTGTTCGACCCAGGCCCACTGGGAACAGGCCCTGAACTAGTGATGTGGTTTCTTAATCAACACTCTCCCAATTAGTTGACACTCAGCGAATTAAGGAAACAGTATAAGAGGAGAGAGGAGAAGGCTGAGCCTCCCAGGGCTCATCTGCAGTGGCTTCTAACAGCTTCTTAGCCAAGCAAATGGCAGCAGCAGGTTGTAACTCGAGCTGTTTTCCAGAATCTGTTTTGGGGTCTCTTTGGCAATTTTCCCTAGCAGCTTTTTAAGTCATGTGATCCACCCCAACTCTTTCCTTGAGAAATCATTTGGGAATGGTTGGAACAGGATGATGGCCTGTTCACCTGGATCCAACCCAGCCAAGCGGTTGATTGGGAGCTCAGATGTTTGCCCAGGTTTGAAATTCTAGTTGGAAGCCCTTGGGTTTGTCAGCCTATCAGGAAATATTCCAAGGCCAGGCTTCAAAGTGAAATTCTCTAAACTTGTTTCTTGACAGTGGGCCAGAGGTGTGGCAAGAAGAGCCAGATGTACCTTGAGAGTTTAGGATTTCCTCTGACAGAACTGACTCTTAATTCATACAGAAATGAAAGAGGGAAATATTCAGAGGCTTATATAAAAATACCTTTCCATAATGATGTTTCAAATGTGTGTAACATAATTATTTTCACTGTTAAAAGCATTTTCATTTCTCATATGAGAGAGTAACGTTGTGATGCATGCATTACAGGTATTTTGGGCTCCCATTTACAGGTAACGAAACTTAGACCGAGGTAATTATTTTCTCAAGCACAAATAGCTTAAAAAGCTGAAACTATAAATGAGATTTTTTTTGCCCTAAGTCCTTGTGTTTCCTCATTTTTTCTGCTACTTCAACATAAATTTTATACTAAATTGACAAAGGAGGGTCAATGGAGAATATAAGTGTACATTTAAGGGTTTTTTTTTTTTTTAAATTTTAAATGCCTTCTTAGTTTTTCAAACCAAAAAACACTCTGAGAGGGATTATCTGGTCACATCTCCTCCACTCCCAAGTGTTAGCCAGAACCTTTTAATCACTCAAGACAGCTAAGAAACCTGTTTTTAAATATCCCAAGAGAAAGAGATTCCTCAGCCCTGGTGGGTAATTTTTCCTGATGTTGAAGGTCTCTCAAAGTCAGGAAAATCTTTCTTGTGTCCTAAATCCCTGATGCTGGAACTTGAAACGGTTTCCTTCAGGTCAGTCTTCGGTGGAGATGCTGAACAGCTGGCTGTAAGCCTCAGCATGAACGAATGTTTCAGAGAGAAGGCAAGGGCTGTGAAATACCTCCTCCGCCTCCTCTTTCACAGGTTCCACTATTTCTCATAGGTCTCATTTTCCGGGCTTTTAATTGTCTCTCTGCCTTCTCCCACACAACTCCAAGGTTCTGTTGAGATACTGGGTGGGGAGTGGGGAAGGCTTTTTTCTCGGTGTGAGGGCTCTGCCGAGGGGTGGAAACCACCAGCCTCATTAGGATTGGCCCGCACCCATTCCCCACAATGAATACTGATGATGTCCCCGGCCTGGCACTCAGAAATCTAACATTTTCAAGGAATTGAATAAATATTTAGTGAATTAAATGCAAAATTCCTTATGAAAAACAACAGGATATTTGGCAAAAGCCTTCTCAAATATCTCTGTTTGTACCTAATAGACCCAGTTCTTTGGGCTGGGGAAGTCTTTAAAATGATCTCCAAAGCTGTCTAAAATGACACACTGAAATTTTATGGGGTCATTTAACATTTCACATGCTTCTTGAATCCTTACTTTAATACGAAATGGTCCCACCAGAGCATAGGCTTCATATAGCTCCTTGATTTTGCTCCTACCTTGTAAATGTAGGCACTGACTTAGTAATTATTATAAAATTCATGTGAACAGGACCAAGACGTCAGCAGTTTTCTATAAAAGAACAAAAACTATGAGATAACTTTGAACTTGAGACCATTTCATGTTCTTGCTGAATTCCTTGAGAAATAGCTACAGGTGTTTCTTGAATGAGGTCAGAGTGTCATATGAAGGATGTGGTGATGGGAATGAATCCTTTAGGGGTAGTTCCTAAGCACTCTTAGCATCTGTTATACATCTAAGTTTGGCTGTGTAGGTAGCAGGTCTAGAGGTCTTTCACTGGATGAGGGTGAAAAGTCATTTAATAACTATCAGTGGGGTTCAAGTTGGCACCTGACAATACGCTAAAACTTGAAGACCATTGGCATCGTGTTTGGGATAAGATAATTGAAAAATAATAAATAGGCTGCCAAAGGTCTAATATTCCAGCTCACAATGATCCCAGCCTTCTTAACTGGTGATAATTTTCACCAAAATGCTCCCCCAACCCCAAGCACACACACACTTTGATTTGTTTAGCCAAATATGATTGCTGAAAGCTTTTTGAAAAAGGGAAATAATATGTACCATATAATTTTTTTGTAATGAAAGGTTAATGATAAGAAAGATAAAATAGAGGTTTAAAAAATTTATTAATGAGACCTAGTCCCAAGGTCACCCAAGTGACCCTACTCTAGATAGGAGATAATTACCTACTTTGTTTATCTGCATCATTAGGACCAAATGACCCTCTTCAAACAGTGTCATCTCATTTCCACTGGCTCTTTGGTTCCTCCCAATGGGTTCCATAGAAGGAAAACCCTGAGGTTTCTATTAACAACCTGAAATCTTATTCCCCACTCCAGTCGAAGACTAACTATGGGGAACCAGACTAGGAGAACCAGGCCTTGCCAATTCTTCCAGACTAATTTTTTTTATAATTGATGCTGGAGCCCTGACTATACCATGTGCTGAACAGAGAGCAAGGCAGTTCTGAACCCAGAATTCAGGATGGTCCCACATATGGACATGGCCCACCTGCCATGGAAAATAAAATTGAGGGAAACATTGCAAAGATGTATGAGCACAGTCAGAAGAGGCGATTATCTGCTGCCCCAACGGACAACTGCAAAGGTTCGAAACTCTGGCCAAACATTGGATAACCTGAGAATTTATAAAAATTACTCATGCCCTCACCACAACCCCCAGAAATGACTGAGAGTTCTCTGAAGCTTGGGGTCCACTAATGGGACAGTCACTGTCAAGTGGATTGGAGGGCAGATCCAGGATTTGGGGGTTGGGTGTAAGGAAAGCCTTCAAGCATTGGGAAATCTCAAGATATAACTAGAATTTATAAATATATAAGTAGAAAAAATATCCATAAACCAGAGAGAAATGTCTTGATCTCCTTGTCCCAATGCCCAAAGCACTGTGTAGCATGCAGCAGACATTGGGACTTTCAGTGAGCATTAAGATGCTGAGTCTGGGTCTGGTGCCCACATTTCAGTCATGGTCCCAGACTGAAATGCTCCAACAACTAACTACCACAGTGACTTGGCCAGGTTACTTAACTTTTCCAAGCCTCAGTCTCTGCTTCTTTGAAGGATCTAATAAGAATCCCATAGAATTTCCCCCACAGAATTGTAAAAGCAAAAGAAGGCACTCCAAATGAAGTTCTTAACACACTGCCTGGCACAAGGTAAGGTCTCAATAACCATGTGCTATTATTAAACTGTCTGAACAAACGAACATATATCAGCTGGGGCCATGCCTTCATTTCTCTGTGGCCCGACCCGTGCCTCTCTTGAGCTGTATGGATGGGAATGGCCTTGTCTCCTAAACTCAGCAATCTTCCTATTATCAAGTTGTCCCTTGCTTTGGGGGAAGTGTCCTTATCTCAAAAGCCTGCTTTAACTGAACCACTTCTACTTACAGCCATTACTCATGATTTCATCATTTCAGGCTGTATTTGGGTTTTACCTGAATTCACCTGAATTAAAATTCTGCAATGTGGAAACAGGGCGAATAGGTCAGCTTGCTCTGGACTTCACACCTTGGCATGTATGATGCTGGTGGTCAGACTGGCTTTGAAATCCTGACATATGACAATACATCTTCAGTTATTGCTCAGTTCCTATAGCACTGAACTTATTCCGATTGCATTATAGTGATTTAGATAAATATCTACTGGATATTCCCAGACTACTGGTGGGCAGTTCTGTTGGAAAAAGGTGATGAGGAAAAGTACATACTAAGCCATGTACTTTCAGAAATTACATTTAAGCGATGCATATCTTTTCTGACTTCTTGGAACTAACTCAATACATTCTTTCCCATCTAAGGGCAAGACACAGCTAAGAACATGCTGGGTCTTTATTTCTTCTTTTCTTTCATATATCAGCGATCAAAGCAAGTTCAGGGTTCATGGGTGATGATGTTCAGGATCAAAATCTCTCCTTAGATTTGTCTTCTCTAGGCACTTCCAGGA
Source organism: Glossophaga mutica (assembly GCA_039655065.1). Taxonomy (NCBI): domain Eukaryota; kingdom Metazoa; phylum Chordata; class Mammalia; order Chiroptera; family Phyllostomidae; genus Glossophaga; species Glossophaga mutica. The sequence continues at coordinate 26,217,565 of CM077306.1, forward strand.
GAAAATCATTTATTCTTGGTATATCTGAAAAACTTGTTTGTGTTTGACCTGCTTAATCCTCCTCGAGTTAGAGTGCATGTGAATAAAGAGGCTTTTAAAGCAGGTCCAGGCTATATGAGGAAACCACAGCTCGTTAAAGACAAAAAAGCCCCTGACAAGATTCCCTCCCACCACTCTTTTTTTAAAAAAAAGAAACAAAACCCATTTTAAAGGTTAAAAGAAAATGACTTTTCAGGACAACTTCATCTCCACTTGGGTGTAAAGGGCACAGAAGATCAAGCATTTGAATAGCAAAAAGAAAAAGAAAATAACTAAAATGCAGTATCTTGGACATGAAGGCATTTTTTTCTTTTCTTTTCTGGTGTAATTTTAATGGGGTGAGGAAATGGGTAGGGAAGAAAAGAAAAATCCTGTCCCTTATTGTTGGACTATCACTAGGAGTTCACTTGCTACCCTCAAATTTACAAATACCTTCCACTTTGTGACACCCTTATTTTCTCTTATAGTAGCTTTTATTCCATCTCATTGCATGCATATATATATGTATATATGTGTGTGTGTGTGTGTGTATGTGTGTGTATACACACATACACATCCTTGTTCAAATATAAGGCTATGTCAAGGAATTGCTAGTCTTTTTGTAAAAGTGTTTTCTGAGCCCTCTAGGATCACTGTCCTCTCCCTGAATACCTATTAATCATCTTCCCTATCCCGGAAAATTAACCTCACTAAAAATAAGAGTGTATTTTCTGTACATTCTTCTAGAGTTAAGAACAAATGCACACATGCAGTTGACCTTTCAACAATGCAGAGGTTACAGGGGACAACCCCAGCGCAGTTGAAAATCTGCATGTAACTTTTGACTCCCCTCAAAACTTAAGTTGTCCCTTGATTCCAGAATACCTGCAAATACCAAAATCACAGACACCGAAGTCCCCTATAAAGTGGCATGTGTCAGTGCATACAGCTAGTCCTCCGCATCAAGGGACTCACAGCTGTGGATCAAAAACAGTATAGCTATATATTGGAAACAAAATTGGATATATGTGGAGCCATGCAGTTCAAAATCATGTAGTGCAAGGGTTAACTGTATACTCTTTAAAGCCTCTCATCTTAACACTATACTCCAAACAGAACTTACAGAAAAAGCATGGAATCTGGAAAGATAGAGGTTAACCTATGCTGTGACCTCGTATGAACAGCTTCATCCTTCTAAGCCTCAGTTTCTCCATCTGTAAAATGGAGGTAATAATACTGATACATTAGGATTCTGGGCTCTTCCCAGCTTCCTCCGCTACCACTCTCCCACAGTTTGTTGTGTGAGAGCTGCTGCTCCTCAGGCATCTTACCCTCCTTCTATGGAGAAAGAAGAGACAAGGGTAGGTGACAAGGCGGCAGGCATATGCCAGCTAAATCTGCCTTTTTTCAGGGGAGCAATAGCTCTCCGAAGCCTTCCCCTGTGGACTTACACTTACTGCTCTTTGGCCGGAGCCAAGTCCCCTGGTCTCCCACAGCTGCAAGGAAGCCTGAAGACCAAGTTTGTTTCATTGGCACATTGTCGACATGAATAAAAGAAGGCTGCTGTTAGTTTGGGTAGAAAAAACACAGAGAATGGATACTGGAGGCCCTGGCAGTGGTTACATAAGTCTTCTTCACAGTGTTGGTGTGAAAATTAAAGGAGGCACTTATGCAGAATGCCTAACACACCTAAAAGTGCTTGGTAATAAGTCTCCTCAACACGACTTTATAGGGCCATCTCCCTGAGGAGGGTGTATGTGTTCAGAAAATTATATCCGGCACTCACTGGTGGGTTCCACAGGGACTCTAGCACCTTCCATAAACACTGCTGACCCCTGTTTCCAGACCCAAGTGGTCTCCTCTACAAGTTAAGCCCATCTCTCCAGTGGCACACCCATGGGTGTAGTAATGGTGGGTCCTGCCAAGACTCTGCTGGCTTTAGAGCCCGACTGCGCCCTCTGGGCTCGCCTCTGTTGGAATATGATAATATGTTAATAAAATACCTTGTCGAGATGCACAGTGGTTCTCAGCCACACAGTCTCATTACACTCCTGCTTCATAATTAAAGTTTAAAGAACACAAGCCTGCTGGACCTGTTATTAGTGTATGGTGTGAGTGCCACACAGAAAATGTCACATTGGTTTCTAGACCTGGCCCCATATGCTGGCAGGAGCCCAGGGGCCTTCATCACATGTGGGGATTCAACCTCCACAATTTCTTATGGAGCAAGTGTATGTGTGTGACATACTGTTTTTCTGCTCTCATGGCTGACGTATAGGATAGAAGGTCCTTGTGTTAGAATGAGGGGGAGATTAAGAGACTTGTGAGAGCCCTGGCTGGTGTGGCTCATGGATTGAGTGACAGCCTGTGAACCAAAGGGTTGCCGGTTCAATTCCCAGTCAGGGCACATGCCTGGGTTGTGGGCCAGGTCCCCAGTAGGGGATGCACGAGAATCAACCACGCATTGATGTTTCTCTCTCTCTTTTTCTCCCTCCCTTTCCCTCTCTATAAATAAATACATAAATAGACTTGTGAGAAAAGAATAACCCAGGAACAGACTAAAGTAGGATCTTCTATACTGGTAAGAAAAAAGCAACGCTTCAAACACTCCTACACTACTCACTCAGGGGTGGAGTAATTTTGGAATATCTTAGTGCTTGCATTTCTAAAGTACCCAGAGAGCTGGGAAAGAGCGAAAACAAAAAAATACGTATGTATAGATTTGGGGAGCTTTTCCTTTCAGGCATAAATTGTATGCCAAACGTACACAAATAAACCTTCTAGGGTCAGGACCCGTAAATCAAGCATGAGGCTGCCAATCCCATGCACTAAATTTGGCTGCCTGCTGCCTTCCCTTAAGAAGAAAGAGAAACCTGAAATCTCCTGCATTCAGCTATGGCATCCTGTCCTGCCAAGATCCCAGGAGAGTCAGCATCTAGCCAGGCTTCTCCAATGACAACAAAACCCCGTTCCAGCTGATGGATTCCACGCCGTGTCTTTCGCAGGGCAAGCCCTGCTGCATCTTGTACAGGAGGAGGGGAGGACAGATGTGACAATTTATGTTTTTGAGGGAACTTTAACTTAAAATCTTTTATGCCTAGGCTATTCTTCTTTCAAGTGACAGAAACTGTAGTCAAAGTATCTTAGGCCAAAAAAAGAATTTGTTGCCTCATCACTGGAAACTCCAAAAGTGGATCCAAATGCCTTAGGCTGCAGCCGGATCCAGGGGCTCAAATGGATTTGTTTTCTCTCCATGTCGTGGCCCAGCTGGCCCAGCCTCCTTCTCAGCTGAGCTGTCTCCTCCAGAGCAGCCTCTAGTAATCTGAATTTATGCCTTCCTGGTTTAGCAACTCCATGGAAAGAAGATATACTACTTAGTTATTGCCTTTTTAAAATAACGCTGAATAACAACCACAAATCTCAATAGCATACAAAAGAAGCACTTATTTCTTATCAGTTTGAGGGTTTGCTGTGAGGAGACTTCGCTTCAGTCTAAGGCTGCCAGAATTCCTTCTCGAGCCTTGGCTAAAGCGGTAGAAGCTGCCTGAGGAAACGCTTCTTAAGTCAAAAGCTGAGGTACAAAAGGGCAAGTTCAAAGCACAAGTATATTTCAGGGCCCTGCTTTCGCCATGTTTACTAACATCCCATTGACCAAAAGCCACATGGCCAAGTCCAAAATCAAGGGGCCAAGGAAATATATTCTACGTTTTTACTGGAAGACCTGCAAAGTTACAGGGCAAAGGGTATGGACCTAAAGACAGGTGAAGAATTGAGACTAATAGCCCAATCAAACCACAGAAAATCTCTCTCGTTCAGGGTCCAGCTACCAGCCTCAGGGTAAATGCAAATAGGCCTTGTTAGAGTGGCATGGCCATCCTTGGACTAATCTCTGGGATAGAATGCTGACATCTGAATGGCCAGCCCAATAGACCCAGTGGTCCAGTGCATCCTAGGAGATGGCATTCATGCTGGTGCAACAGGGCATCATAAATGATAGCTCCTGAGTACCACATGAAGTGCAGAGGGAATTCTCCAGAGGAGCCAGAAGGGACATGGAAAAACACGTTTAGCTGCCACTGTCCCCTGAAGAAAATAGGGATCTCAACAATCTCATGCAAGAGAGCCTTCACTCCTCCACTTCCCTGGGAATGTTTCTGCAATGGTGGGGGCATAGAGTAGGCAGGGAGGTGTATGCTTTTGCTTCCTTACCATGAATTTTACTGGTGCTGTGTTCAGGGCTTCCACATCTGTGCATTCACATTTATGCACACATGCATATGCATATATATTACGTATGGGGATGATTTTGTCCTTTATGCTAAAATCATGATTCTAAGTATAGCTTTGATATGTTGTCTGTGGTTGTCACTATTATATGGATGGATAACAAATCATCCCAACACACAGTGGTTCAAAACAAGGACAGCATTTCTTTTGTTCACAAATCTGAAATTTGAGCCTGGCAGGTACAGCTCTTCTCTGCTCCATGTGGTGTCAGCGGGAGCAGTTCAAAGGCCGGGAGCGGAATCATCTGAAGGCTCACTCAGAGGGAGACTGCAGAAAGCAGATTGCCTGTCTGACCTAGCCTTGAAATCCTCGGGTGTCACTTCTGTTAGTGGCTATTCATCAAGAAGGTCACGGACTCCCACGTGCCTTCAAGGGGAGGGAAGATAGACTCTACCTTGTGATGAAAAGGGGCAAGGTTGCGCAAGCATGTGCAGAATGGAAAATATCACTGTGTCCATTTTTTGAAAATATAATCTGCCATCATCACTTTCCCCTTCCTGCTGTGATCTGAGTAGGAATAGAACATGGGCTTTGAAGCTGTCCATTCATATGACAGTTACAATTCTTACTCTACCATTAACCTGCTATGTGATCTTAGCCAAGTTTTTCAGCCTCTCTAAGCTTTAGTCTCTTTATCCACAAAATGAAAATGCAAATACACCCATGATGGGCAGTAGTGAAAGAGGAAGGATTTTTGTCAAGATCCTAACTGATAGAGTATAGCACTCTTTCTTATGCTCCCTGACTTGCCTGCAAGGTTCTTCTTGAGTCATTTATGGCTGTTTGAGTCATGACCACAGTTGCTCCCTGGACATGGGGCATACACAGTATAGCACTTGACCTGAGTGAGTCAAGAACTCCAATCTGACCATTAACAGGCAGGATTCAGTGACCCTTAGACCTTTTCACAGAAGTTGGTGACTTATAACTTCATAAATGCTGGAGGGACACATGATGTGCTGGGAGCTAAGTTTAGTTTAATTCTAAGTTCAGTACAAAAGTAGGTTCAAAAGTGACAATGACTCTGCCCTTGACAACCCTGTAAAATCATATAAATACATAGATAGCGGAAAGAAGCAGTTCATTTAAATAATGTCACAGTTTCAAAGTTGTCTGACTAATACTTATGTTTGATAGGTAGAAGTTTGTTTGAAAATATCATCTATTGGACCAAACATCATCAGTTGGGAGGTTCTACTATATCTCTCCTACAAAGCCATTTTTTGGAGACTTCTCAAAATATTTTTTCCTCAAAAGATACAAGTTTCTTTCCTGGGAAATAAAATATTATTGTCAATTCTTTCCCAGTTCACTCCCCAGTTTTAATGAAGAATTACATTTTCCCAGCAAAGGGTAACTAAATAAAATTGCACATTCCTCACTGAGGTAGTTAACTAAGACTTTGAAAAGCTCACAATCCAGATATCATCAGCTCTTTTCTTGGACCCCCATTCTTGCAAACCACAGCTCCCCAGTGACAGTCCCTACCCGATGCTTTCAGGCTTAAAGGTCTTTAAGGGAAAATGGGATTTTCCCAGGTTCATCTTAAGATTTTGGTTCAGGACCTCTAGATAGATATAACAGGCAATTCTGGAAAATGAAATACAGGTACTGACCTGGTCTCTTCAAGGTTCTTTAGTTTAGGATCCACCTAGAATAGGCTCAGACCCCAAGGGCTGGCAAACACTCAAATTGAGGAGGGTAAGAAATGTTCAGAGTAAATGAAATGGAATGTGCCTTGTTAAATGCTCCTCTAGACAGACCCTCCCCCCATTCTTTCCCAGCAAGAAGACAAACCCCACCGGGGAGGTTGGCTAGTTGTAAAATGACATATATGCCGAAGCATTGTTTTCCAGATATTCCTCAACAACTAATTTGTCCCCTGAAGCATGAAATTTAGTTACCTGTATTGGACATAGTTGCATAATCACACATTTTTATTGCACAAATCTGTTCAGCCTTTTAAAATATAGGAACAGATCCTGATTACAAAGATGTCTGTGACATTAGAAATTTCTACAAGTAAACATTTCATGCAAATAACTGTTTCCTAGTATTGATTTTCATTTGTTGTCCTTTGATATTATTGAACATTCACTTGCGCTCATATTTTGCTGTTATGTTGACAAAGAGAGACCAATGAGCTTTTATTAAACCCTCATAATGCTGAGTCCTGCTATCAAATTCATCCTAATCTTTAGCTAATCCTATTCTTTGCTGCTTCTCCTACTCCATAAATCTTCCTGAACCTCTGAACAAGATCATGCCCTTCTCCAGCATTTTTCAATCTCAGTTCCACTTCTCTTGAAGCAAGGTGACCAGAAGTGAGCGTCAGATTGCTGCAGCCACCTCTTCAAGGGGAAGCCAATTAACTGTGAAATAACCAGCAATATTTTTAGCACTCTCTTCACTTTTATAAAAGAGATTGAGGTGTCACATTTACTTGGCTAATGGCTATTGCTCTTTGGAAAGGCTGTAGTTAACTTCAGAGTTGCTAATCCTATCAGGACAAAGGGGCAGGAGCCTTACCTCACTAGGAAGCCATGGTGTCCATTTGAAGGTTGCTGTCTAAGGGTTTTGGGGGAATTTTATCTGGATATTAGAAGAGAGACATCTACAGGAGCCAAGCTTGGTGCTGGAAGATGGCTAAACAGAGGAGAAGGCAAACAGTCCAGGGAATGAAATAATAAGGAGGATATTCATATCTAATATTTATGTAGAGCATAATATGTACTAGGAGCTATTTGTTGGTGCTATTTTTAGATTGGTTCATTAAATCGTCCCAACAGCCTTAAAAAGTGGAAACTATTATCATAATCATTTTTCAGAGGAGGAGATGGAACCTTGGAGAGGTTTTTCTGAATCTCTCTAAGCCCATGATCTTAATTTTAATGTCTTTCACATTGTTAGGGCCTTTGTTTTAAATGCATTTTCTCACACAATCCCCACAACAATCCAGTAAAGAAGGTACTCATCCTTATACAGATGGAAACTAAGTCCCAGAGAGGTTAACTAACTTCAAGTTCATGCAGCTATTCAGTGGCAGGCATTTGGTCCATACCCAGTTCCTTCTGAGGCACCAAATAACCTTCCTCAGCACCCACTTTCAAGGGTGCTGTGTGGCGGTCACTAGTCTAACCCCTGCTGCCTCCACAGAATATTCCACTTACATTGAAGAATATCAGAGCAATATTGGACTTTAGCAGCCTGGGGGCATGGGAGGGAGGAAGGGACTTGCCCAGGGCAATACATATGCAAAGTCCTGAGGTGTCACTAGGTTTTCCATCTTTCTCAGTTTTGTGCTTTTCTCTGTTTGGATTTCTTCTGGTCTTGACTGGCTCATGCCCCTGGCATTTTAGTCACCACTGTGCTACTCTTGGGAAGCTCAAATTAGCTTGTTAGTTTTGGGGGGAAGCTGAGTTTATAAGCAATCATTGAGTCCAGCAAAAGCATGCTACCAAAGATCAATAAAAACAGAAAAGCCAAGAAGCACTAGAATGTAATTGTCTGTGGGTGGTGTTGGGGCACCCCTCCCTACCCTCACCCATTCTTGAGATGTCTCACTGGTTACCCTGTCACAGCAAAATCACTGCATCCCACCCACACGGCAGACATCTGATTCTCAGATGTTCGAGACCAGGGAGAGAAGTCTCTGCTGGTAAGTGTTTAACCATGTGAGGACACTGATGTTTCAGCTTTACATAAGTTAATTATTATGCCTTCATTTTATGAGAAAACTGAGCATCTGGGAAATTAAGTAACTTGCCCAAAGTCAACAATAATGAATAGTCAATATGACGTCACACTGTTCATCACATGTATCATTGAGCCAGCATTCGAAGCCAGGCTTTAGTCCTAAATCTGGTTTCTGTTACTATGCTGCTGAATAAAGTGACTGTCACAGCCCATTTTTCAAGTTTGTCCGTTGGGGACAGGTCTCTGGGTCTTCTCTCTGCTATTTCCATACTACCTTGAGGATTTGCCCATAATGGAAAATGAGACGAGAACAAAAGCCCTGTCAGTTACTGATGCTTCCTTTGGATTCCTGTTGTCATGGAGGATATAGTTATCTGCCTTTGTTTGCTGTGGCTGCAGTGAAATTTCCCAAACCTGCTAACTGAAGCCTGTGTATGGCTGGCCCCATGACCAACAGAACAAAAAGCTACAAATTATCTCTACAGAACATTAATCGAAGGTCTCTGCACTATAGAATCCGTCTCTCAATTAGAGAGCTGTCTCGGGAGTAATGTTCTCTCTAAAAATCATGATATACACAGCTCTATAAATCGATGAAAGACTTGTGACCATTAAACTTAATTGATACTGAATTTAGAGGAATGCATTCAATCATGTTGCCATTTTGTTAGAAAATTAGCTTCTGGCATTACCTTGTCTCTTCTCTCGGTCTGCAGGGTCACCAGGCATCATGAAGTGAGACATCTCAGAACCAGGCAGAAGCTCTGAATGGAAGAACTGGGCGAACAAACAGGAGATGCTTCAAGAAGCTATACACAAGTAGACATAAAACAGGAGATAAAAACTGATTTTAAGTAAAATCAGCAACAACTTCGTTTTATACAGTACCCCATATGTTCCACAGGAATAATACCCCATGGCACTTTATAGTGAAATAAAGAAAAAGAAAAGGTAATCCAAGGCCCATGGTAGGAAAACAATTAACAGCTTGTAGAGTGCTGAGAGAGAGAGAGAGAGAGAGAGAGAGAGAGAGAGAGGATGTGCACGTGTGTGTGTGCATGAATTATGAATTGCAGGAATTGGTTTCACTATATAATGCCCTCCCCACATGTGATCAGATTATCTAATCTAGAACTGTCATTGATGCATTGTGACAAAATAATAGAAGAGATCCTTCAAAATTGATTCTGTCTAGAGTGCCCCAATGCACTTACCGTTTCACTATTTTCTTAATGTATTTTTGTATTTAAAAAAACTGGCAGAAAAACATGTTTTCTTTTTAAAAGGAAACAAAATACCCACAAGAGTGAGTTTTGCAGAAAACCTTTCTAGAAACACATTATATGTATGATAATTTTCTTCCAAAGAGGCCACAGTTAAGTGTCTCACAAAGACTTATTAGATACATAGATTCTTTTTCCAGCTCTTTTTTGCTATCCAGCAACTCTATTTTATCCATATCAGTTGATGGCATAAAACTATGCTTTCTTCAAAACCTATTTCCTCTGAGAAATAAAATGCGTGAACATGGATAATTGACTTTCACCCCTAAATTTGTCTAATATTCCTCAATTCCTTTCTCTGAAACTCTCTGTCCACCAAAGAGTATGTGAATGCTACTGGCCAGGGACAACCTTCTAATGGCAAGTATTTGCCATGAGAACAACGCATATTCACTGATGTAGACTGTCTGCTCCCAAGTCTCTGCCTACAGATAGCAACTATTTGCAAAATCCCTTAAACATTCACTTAAATAAGTCAAAATAAAAATAGCTAATGTTCTTAGTCAACTCCCAAATATCAAATTGTTATTTTTTTTTCTTTTTAAAGTATTGTTTCTTTTTTAGGCAGAGGTTATAAAATATAATTTTAAAAATCATAATTTAAATTTTTTTCTTTTAGGTTAGTCAATGGGTGAGTGAAATTTTAGAGACATAGGAAGTTGTATATTTGCAGAATTGCATTAAGTTTTACCTGCGTATAAGAGATGTGTGCATAATATGCATTTCATTTTTCAGCTGACATTTATGAATCATAAGATCTCGGCAAAAAAGGTACAGATACAAAAACAAACAAGATACATCTTCTAATACATTAGTTAGAGCTCACAGTCTCGAAGATATTGAACACAAAAGCAAATGACCATTTTTCTTCCAACATGGAATGTGATATTTGACATAAGAAAGATGTAAAATGCTGTAAGAAGTCAAGTACGATCAAGGTCACATCTGTTTTCCATGGGTTGGGGGCAATCAGGGGAGTCTTGATGGGGGGGTTGGAATCTGGAGGAATCTGAAACCTCTCGTAGCTATAATGACAGCAGATATTAAACATGGCCCAACTGCTAGGCAGATTAACATGGATCTGACTGATAGGTGGGCTTTTTATAACCAAGGAACTTGATCCAAATTGAGGCACCTGATTGGAAAAATCCTGGTCAGAGACTGTGGACTGGAAAGTAGGAAATGTGAAGACTCTCCAGTCTGCCTGGGCAGTGAAAACTGTAAAGATGGCATTGGAATTTAAATTGAGAAAGACATTCAAGCTCCCTAAATTGCTAGGGTGAGTAGCTATTTACTTTAGCACATGATTTGAAATATAATTTTGTGTGGAACAGTGATGTAATTAGCACTGCAACTTGCTGTTTGCAAACAAACAAAATGGTTAACTTACGTTCAGAAAAGCTTTATTGGGGGTATACTTGGTAGCTCAGGGAATCAATAAGAAAGCTGAGAAAGAGACTTAAGGAATGGGTGAAGAAGCGTGTATTGTGCAGGAATAGTCTTGTTAGAACCCCCACCTTACAACCTCCCCAGTGGGTACTGCTGAACTCTTGGCTCTACTGCCACCACCGTGCTTAGATCCCGGTTGTAGAGCCACTGCTGCCGCCACAGTGGGTGTTAAACAGTTCTTGCTTCTTTGTACCCATCACTCCAGGCTCAGAGTTCTAGATGGGCTGTCCGATCGGCTAAGCTTAGGTCATGTGCATTCACACTAGCACTTCACCACTGCATACATAGTGAAGACCAGATAGTTGTTCCGCAGTAGGTGTCTCTAAACAAGAAAGGGAATTCAGATATTAGGTGGTCAAAAATACCCAACAAATGCCTAACACAGAGTCACAGATGAATCCATGTTTGTGCAAGATCACTAAGGGTGGCAAGGTTTCCAAGAGAAGAATGTAAAATGTCTCTGTAACATAAAGGAAGTAGGAAAATACAAAAGAAAAAGGCCATTGAGTATTACATTTGAAAGGTCATCCATGTCCTGAATTTTTTTATGAATTTCATTTGCATATACAGAGTATATAAATGCATATTCAAATTGTATGACTTATGCAGATATACAGCTTTAATAATTGTTATACAAATTTACATTTGGGGAATTTGGTATATCATTTGAGAAAGACTATTAATGCTTTTAAGCCAACATGGAACCAAACATCTACTACTTTATATAAGATTATGTCTGAATTTTGAATGAGAATAGTAAGTTGAACAATACAATATATCCAGATAGGACTGTAAGAGTATATGCAAGACCCTACTCTGTCTTCATACTATGCTACATATAAGCACCAAACAAGGAAACTCCTGTTTTAAAATATCCCCTGAAACAGATGCCACAATCTTCCTTAGTAATCATATAACTAGTACAGTTAAACATTCTTCCTGGCTATAAAGTTGAATCTTAAGAGAGACAAGCAAAACTTTGTTAATATTTCATAATTTGTATAGAAAGTGAAGCTGATGGTGAAAGAAAATGAATATATTAAAAAAATTTACAGTGTAAAACATCTCAGCAATTGTCAATATTTAAAGGTTATGTCTGTCTGTCATGCTGGAAAGTAGCATAAAGTTTTCACCCTTTTCAAATAATTGGGCACCATACTGATGGATAAAATTGTGCATGTCAGTGACTCTCATGCTGATGTAGGGAAATTGACAGACTCTGCTGAAAGGAGACCAAAGTTTTTGTGCATCAACATGTCATGCTGGGAATAATTTTACAGCTGTTTGTTACCCTTAGCACTGTGCCATATATTATAATATTCACTGATACTTCTAGAGTTCTTTTGTTTGCTTTGCATAGTGCAGTAGTTCTGGGAAATATATATTTGTAAAATGGTTGATGCTAATACATTTTATAAATGAAGATGAAATCTCAGTAATACTGATAAACGTTGTTCTTACTGCCAAGGGTGCATTTAGATATGGCCCTCACTCTATATTCATTAGTTTTAGCATCATCAACATGAAATTATAGGCTAATAGGTCTAAAAAGGACCTGAAGAGGTCACCAGTGTTTGCTGCAGCTATGAGGTAAGCCTGTACTCAAGTCATCCATCCTCATCAGAATCATCATCAGTAAATCCTTTGGTACCCACTGTATGTGCCTGAGTGTGTGCATCTGAGAGTGTGTGTGGCTGTTCCAAGTCAGGAAGGGCCAGTTGGCTCAAGATCTCTTCAGTAATATTTACTCAAGTCGCTTGTGACATAGCATTTCATATTGGCAGAGGGATTTCCCAGCACTTACTTATAATCCTCAGAACATTGAAAGAAAGGGCAATCTTCTCAGTTCTCCCACACACAAATGCACAACAATTAAGAGGCTTCAAGAGGTCTGTTAACTAGTGACTGAGTAAGGCTTAGAATCTACAATCCTTGACCCTGAATTCTTTTCAGATCCACTACCTTTTTTTTCAAATTGACCTTTCACTTTGGGTATTATCTTAATCTATTAGGTCCAGACAAATCTAGTGAGACCAGGGGACTGGGTCAAAGGGGACTAAAATTAGACTTCTCAACCTAAGGCCTGTGTTTATGAAATGACTTGACTGCTAGCACACTCATTTTGTTGGTGGGGGCATGAACCACTTTGCACTATTGCTGGGCTAGTTCCCTCATGGCCCTGGGCACGGGTGGTCTGGCAACAGGACACTGAGTTCCCTCCCCTCGAGATGAGAGCAGTGCATACGTGAGTATATATAGATAGGCTGGAGCTAGGAAAACATGATAGGTCCCCTGTTAAAAAAGTGAACATACAGTAATAAATAAAGACCTTTCTGACTTTTGTCATCGGTGATAATTAATACTGCAGGTTGGTTATATTTACTGAGCCTACACAGGTGCGCTGTAAAGCTGAGGATGTTGGTCCATATTGCATTAATTATGACCAGGCAAACTGGTTGGAATGAGAACCGGATACTTCTTGTTCTTAAAACTTGCTTCAGATGTCCCTTTGGACTTGACAAATTGCTCAGGTGAAAGTCATCCCCTGCCAGGTTTCTGCAATTTTCCCAGCTTCATGCAACTTTTCATTTTCTTGTTTCTTGTCATGAACATAGAAAAAGAGCCACCTAATACCTTTGGGATGGCATTTACAGTTTGGCTGCAAAGTGGAAGCGCTGAGCAAGTCAGGAGAGGGTTGTCTTTCACAACAGGATTTCAGGAGTTGTCAGCTGCGTTGCAACTAGCTGACAAATAAACCCAGGGGGTGATTGCTACCACGAACGGGAAGTGCTTTTGTTCTGAGGGAGATATCTAGGCAGCACTGACTTAACGCTATGACAACTGTACATACTTTACCCAGGAGGCAACCAACCCATGGGCAAAGTCCTAATGGCATCATGGCATCATATCACTGGGGCAAGATGTAAAAACTATAGTTACCAGTTAGAAACTTTAGGCCAGGAAGATAAATTAAGTAATATCAATGCAGTAAGCAAACCATCTCAGGGATTTGACAGGGATTCATTGCTCTGCGTTGAGGCAACCACTTTTGGCCTTTGTAAATAAACTTAATATATTTGTAAATATGTGTAGCTATGAAAAGAAAGATATAATGTGGATTTGCACTATCTCATCTATCCTATGATACCTCCGTGGGGTTAATCATTGAGCATTTGGATCTGGACATTGCACTCTCACAGCAAGAAGTGGTCAGCCTGTCATTCATTTTCACGTAATCAAATCAAGAAGAAACTAGCCTGTGAAGCTCACTGTCCATAATATTTATTTGTACAATAAAGCAAATGTTAATGCATTTCACTGACAAGACTATTAGAAATTTGTGTTGGGTATCAGTGAACCCTTTCTGGAAGGGGCTATATTGCTTCAAAAATGTGTTTGGTATAAGTAAATATAAGTAATAGAAAAACCTAACTAAGAGGGACTTAATCAAGTAGGTGTGTGTTTTCCTTGTGTAATGAGAGGTTGGAGGTGGGGTGCAGAGGACAGAGGACCAGGACGGGAGCAGTGACTGCTGGACATCATGGAAATGGACTCAGCTGCCTTTGCCCATGCTCCACGCACTGCATTCTGCCCTTCTGCTCACTGCTTCATGGTCACAGGCCAGCAACTGCATCTTCACCCTCCCCTTGGGCCCATCTTGCCTCCACTCTTTCTTCCTGGCACTTCTCTCTGCCGCTTTCAAGGGATCATGTGATTACATTGGGGTCCTCTTGATAATTCCAGGATAGTTGCCCTGTCTTAAGGTCAGTTGATTAAAAACCTTAATTCCTTCTGCAAATTCCCTTAACAGTTCCTACATTTGAATTTGACTGAATAACCTGGGGCTGGGAATATTGGGAGACCTCTTTACAATTCTGCATACCATATCCAGCTCAGGGTCCATAAATTCAACTCCCTGAGAAAATCCTTCCAAGAAACAAAGCTGTAACCAAATGATCATAAAAAGCTAAACCACAATCTACCCAGATTGTACAAAACCAAACAGAACAAAATGCTTACAGAGAGGCCCATTGTTGCTAAGTGTGTACAAATCATACAAAAGCAGAATATATCAAGGGGCCCTGGATTCCATTAGTTATTTCTGCACTCACAGGACATTTTTTTTACTAAATGGTATAACACTGATTTTGCTTTGATTCTAGCCATGGAAAGAGAGCAAAAATATCCTGAAATCTTTTGTTACAGAGTTTCCTAAAATGGAGTGCAAATACCAGGTGGCATGTAAATTAATTTTATGTACTGTGTTAAATATTTTTAGTTTTGGTACTTATGCATTTATTTTTATGTGTGAATTTATAAAGAATACTGTTTAGGAAGATGCTAAGCGTGGGCTTCCCTGAAAACAGCAAAGAGAGTTCACTTGGAAAGATATCACACTCAGGAAGTACACATGAAGGTATGGGAGAATACAACAGAATCTAGGGAGCCCAATAGATGGGTGCATGATTGAATGGACTGCTAACGTTTGATCCACAGCACCTTCTGAGGCACCTTATGACAGGAGTCTCAGGGAGTGAAAGGGGAAAGTACCTATCTATTGATTCCCATCCTCCACTGATCGAATATGGGCCCTTGAGCTGGGTTGCACGAACACGAGTGGCACTTTTGGCAGGTTGTCTGAGGTGCTAAACAATCTGTAACTGTGCAAATCCGAGGCCTACCTGAAACTAGGTAGGCCTAGTTCGCTGTTGCTACAGCAGTGGCTGGAGTAACAGGTGGGCCCAAGAGTAACTGAGTGATGAACTAGAGGTGTTTCATATGCCACTGTAAGTTTATTATAAATATGTACATATTATAGACAAGATGGTATATAATTATATATAAATATGTAATTGTATATAACTGTGTATAAATATATATATTATGCAACTAGTATTACCTCTATGTGTTCATCTAGATCCTCCAAGAAGCAGACACAAAGATAGAATTAAATACGTAATACATTTATTAGGAGAAATGCCTATAGGAGAAAATGCAGATGGAGCCAAGAGAGACCAAGAACCATCAGGGTCACATCAAGTCTGATCCTGAGTGAAAGAGAGAGGGAAGGAAGGAAGATGATGCAGCAAGTCTCAGACTGAGGGGCAGTACTAGGGAGGGTGTGGCAAGGCTGTCTCTGGACTCCTCAAACCCAGTCCGTGCAATGATTAGCTCGATCTTGAATTCATGTACTGGTCTCTCTCCTTTCCTGTTTCACCTTCCCAGATCCCCATTTCTGCTTCCTGGGGGACTTTTTTAAGTGAACTCCTTGCCAAGTATTTACCTTGCCCTTTGGGGAGACCCATGCTCAGCCTCTTCCTGAACTATACCACCTGTGAAATTGCATGTGAAAAGAAACGCACAAGTATTAAACATGTTCGACATAGTACCTGAAATTAACTCACCTACCATCTGGTGTGTTTGTTCTTCTTAGGACCATCTCCCAGGGATGGGTCTACCTTAGTATCCCTGGTGTACTCACTCAGTCATTGGCTGGGAGCAGCCTGAGGAAGCTTGGCTCACTGCCACTGTGACTGAGGATTTCAGAAGGCAGCAGCTGGAACATTCCCTCGATGCATTCCCTGTAATCAGAGATTTGAGAGGCCCATTCTCAGGGCCACCACTGTATACATGTAATCAAAATTATGAAGGCAATAAATTCATGACCAAACTTTTGGAAGGCTGCTCATGTCATAGTTGCTGAGAAACACGTTTACCATTTACGTTGGTCTAAACTGCATCGTCCTTAAAATTCTAACAACAAGGTAACCCTCTCGTTCCTCGCACAGGAACAAGTATGCTGGGGCAGATTTCCTTACAAAGCTGCTCTAGACTTAGTGAGTGAGCTTTTCTTTTCCTTTTATTGCTCTCTTTCCCATCTCACCTTCTAATGTTTCCCCCTCAAGGCCTAAGTGTTTCTATTCTTTGGCTTGCTAATTTGGCCTTCCATTCAGCAGAGAAGCTCTTTGGAGGTAAGCATGAATGAAGAAAAAAATAAATGCTATGATCTGAATAATAAGTGCTTCCTGAAGGAGCTAAGCATTCTGAAGACTGTTAGGGTGTAATAACAGGTTTACTGAATATCTGTTTATTTAATAATTTCTCCTTTGAGGCAGGTTTACCGGTATTCATTTATCACTAGATAAATCCATTTTGTTAATTCTCTCTTTCTCCTTTTGCAGTTAATGAAGTGGCATCTCAGATCTGTCATGCAACCTTTAATACCAGTTAAAGTAAAAACTATAAGCACAAAATAGGTCATAAAAATGGTTCGAAAACAAAGGCATGGATGCTTTGGGTTTTCCTTACAGAAGACGTTGAATTAGGAAAAATTTCAAATGATCTAGGAAGTCCCTGAATGCTTCTGGTTGTATAAGCATAGTGTGAAAAACTTGTGTCTATGAATGCACCACCTGGACAAATATAAAGATAGAAAATGGGTTTCAGCAATCGGAGGCTTGGATGACGGGCAAAGGAGGGGTCATTTCCCCTTGTTTTGGATGCCATCCCAGAGCCATCATGTTATTGCTGCTTCTGGTTCCTTATGTGGACATGCAGAAGAGGAGGATATGATTTTTTGTAACATGGTGCATTTTTAATCCCTTTCCTGTCACACTAAATAAATAACTTACCATGAAATACTTTCAGGGGAAGACTCTAAACTGCAGTAGGAAATGGAGCAATGTAAAAATTTTCAGATGTGAAAATTAATAAACCAAGCCTGGGAGCATGGCTTAGTGGGTTGTCATAGTACAAGAAACACAGGCGCCATTTAATGGAAGTTTTATCCTCATGGTTGGTTGTCTCTTAAATTGTGAACCCATAAATCCTCTGAAGCAACTGCCTAGAAGCAAATACTGTAACAAACTCACCTTTCCTGGCCCCAAAGGACTGTCTGCTTTTGGCAAATCCCAGGGTTATGGATGTCGGCATCTTCTAGTTCACATCTCCTCCTTGATAACACAATTCTGTTTTCCATTTTGGAGCAGCAAAACATGAATCCTAGAAAGGTAAATGTGTTCGTCCAAGGTTACACTGCAGGGCTAGTCAAAAATAATAGACCAGGAGAAGGACTCAAGCCTCCTGTTTTATTTCAATATGTCAGTGTTTCAACCTCCTCCTTGGATATTACTTATGCATGGTACTTGCATACACACAGAGATTTCTCAAATTCCTGTATTTAAGGGCACTTAG
Organism: Glossophaga mutica; assembly: GCA_039655065.1. Taxonomy (NCBI): domain Eukaryota; kingdom Metazoa; phylum Chordata; class Mammalia; order Chiroptera; family Phyllostomidae; genus Glossophaga; species Glossophaga mutica. The sequence continues at coordinate 26,235,492 of CM077306.1, forward strand.
CTGGAACCCAGCTATTCATGTGTCCCCAACTAAAGCTACTGCAGCAAAGAATGAAAACAAGGGGAGAATTTAATGCCTATTGAAAGCTGACTCAGAATGTGTAAAGGTGAAAGTGTGTGGTCGGAAGGCTTAGCTGCCTGTTGAGTTCTTTTATTCAATAACTCAAATAGCCTGTTGTGAGCTGCTTTAGCAGTATTAACACATCTGGAGCTAGTGGTCATACATTTGGGACTTTTTAGAATGTGAAAGTAAGTTTGTAGGCAAACTTGTGTTAGAAAGAAATACTTCTGTAGAACAAAGGCTACCTTTATAGAGTACACCCCTTTCTCCCTGCCTCAATTCCATTGAGCTTTTGATTGAGCGTGTGTTAAACCTGTATATTTATTTGGAGTAATAAAAATTGTCCTTCTGTTCTGGATTATGTTTGCTTTCAAAGCAGCCTTTTGGACTGGTGATCAGATCCAAAAATAAAAAAAACTAACAAAATAGCCGACAGTGTGCGTGGACTCTACTGATACTCGCCATCTGCCCCTTTAGTCCCACTCTCCATCTGCATACCCCAGCAGGCCGACCCATGGGACTGCAAAGGGCTCCCTGGCCCTTTTGTTACTGGTGGGCTTTAGCCAGTGGAAGTCATTGGTAGGACATCAGAGGGTATGAAGAGAGAGAGGTCAGGCATTTATTCTATTTGTCTAGCTTCTTCATCATCATCATCATCATCATCATCATCATCATCATCATCATCATCATCTCCTTTAATCCTTTACCTCTTTGGATTTCTGGAAGCAAATTCCAGGATAAGAGTCCATTCTGCTTATCAGATTGCAGTTTGGGGAAGGCCACATTCCTATATTACAGGCCTGGCTTCTGTCAGACAGCCCTCTCTCTAAATAAATTCTCCTAGTTCAGGTAATGACACCCAAAGGGCCAAAGCTAAACTGATAGAGAAGCTTAAGGCTAGAAGAAAGGCAGGATCAAAATGGGTCATGAGCAATAAGGTGAAAGAGTGAAGTGACAGGTGTCTTCTATCTGCCTCGTTGTTGCTCTGTGCATGGTACATTGGTGGACTACTGAGAATAAGAATAGTGGGATATGGCATCTTCGACTCACACCCACCCTTTCTTCCCCTTTTACCTGGCCTCTCCTTCCTCCTCGCTACTCTTCCAAGGGTGAGTGAGGGTTAAGGGCAAGGATATTTATCAAACCAAAATGTCAATTGCAGTTTTTCCCGGATGGAACAAAGGAATTTAAAGTCTATCTCTGACCCTGCAAAGTTTCTTTTGAGAAATCAGCTGGCAGTTTCATGAGAACTCCCCTGTAGGTAACCAACTGCTTTTCTCTTGTTGCTTTTAATATTCTCCCTTTATCTTTTACCTTTGGCATTTTAATTATGATATGACTTGGAGTGGGCCTCTTTGCATCCATCTTGTTTGGGACTCTATGCTTCCTGGACTTGCATATCTATTTCCTTCACCAAATTAAGAAACTGTGCAGGTTATCGGGAATTGGCAAGAAATATTCAAAGTCATGAAAAGCAGGGATCTATAGCCAAGGTTGTTCTACCCAGCAAAGATATCATTTAGAATTGAAGGGCAAATAAAGAGCTTCCCAGACAAGAAAAAAAACTAAAGGAGATCATCATAATTAAACCATTATTATATGAAATGTTAAAGGGACTTAAGAAAAAGATCAAAACTATGAACAATAAAATGCCTATATATATATATATATATATATATATATATATCTCAACAATTGAGTCTAAAAATCAAACGAAACAAACAAGAAGAACAGAGACAGAATCATGGATATGGAGAGTGTTTTGATAGTTGTCAGATGGGAGGAGGGTATGGAGGAATGAGTGAAGAGGTGAGGGAATTAAGAAGTTCAAATAGGTAGTTACAGAATAGCCATGAGAATGTAAAGTACAGTATAGGAAATAGAGTAGCCAAAGAAGTTATATGCATGACCCATGGATGTGAACAATGGTGGGGAAATTGCGTGAGGGAGTGAGGGGTGCTGGGTGGAAGGGGCAAAGGGGAAAGATTGAGAAAACTCTAATAGCATAATCAATAAAATATAATAAAAAAAAGTCTATCTATGAGGTTATACTCCAATTCTGGAATTTACTTCCAGAAATCTGGAAATGGAAAAGATTAAAGGAGACACTGAAGCAGACATATAGAAGGCAGTTAACAGATGCTATCCCTTACTCTTTCTTTTTCTCGATGGTGGCTATGTTTTTTTTTTTTTTCCCCCATTTCCTTCATACTCTGTGTCATCCCAGTGTGAAGACACAGAGTTGAAGATGTACCATGGTCTGTTTCTATATCTGCCTCTAGCCAAGCAGAAGAGGTCCTTCAGTCCCTGAGGGTTCCTGCTAAGGTACAGGGCCAGAGCTAGGGCTGACTGTAGTAGAAGACTCCTTGTCAAAAGAGGAAGTGGCTCTGGAAAGCAGACATCAAAATATCATCATAGGTGCATAGTCATTTTAAGGGGATTTGACATATCCACAGTCTCAGCAAGTGTCTGCCACATTTAAGTGACTAAAATATGGTATAGAAACCCTGAGATCAACCATTTCCTCTAAAGCCAGGATTAGGGATTTGTTTACCAGAGACAACCTTCCAAATACTAAATCCTGATGGCTGTTCCTACCCACAAAAACATCTGAGAAGGCTGAAATTTGAGTTGAGAACAGGCCCTGTCTGATTTGGTGAAAGAAGCTTTGTTTCCAACGATGCCTTCACTGGGGTATCAGAATATAGATGCTGAAACATACAACCTTCATTTATGTTATGCCAACATTTCAGAGAGCCCAAAGCACCTTGAATTGTTGCCTCATCTATGTTCTTTTCTGCAGAGCCCATAAAGCAGTACATACCTGGGCAGTGGTGTAAGGCTTCAACTTACATCCTATAATAGTACATGCCATAGATATAGAGTAATTGCCAACCCCTAGCCCGGCCCCGCTTAGCTGCTGATATCTGATGGGATCAGAGCAGAAGGTGACATGGCTATGAGCTTAATTAAAGGGATGGTTTTGTTCCATTGGTGCTCATCCTTTCCCCCTTCTCCCAGTGATGCTCACACATGCCAAGAAAATCACATTGAGGATGAGATTATGACCTAGTGATCTCATTTGGGATGTGACATTATCTCATTTCAACAGCCTGGGAAGGGCAGTGTCATTTTCAGCTCTGGGAGAAATTTGACCAGCAGCAGAGCAAAATTCAGCCTAGACTTTTCACTTTCCTGTTGATATCCAAGGCAAGGGGTCCCCAGCCAGCTGTGTCAGGGAATCTAAACCCTTTCCTAATCTCTAATAAACATCTTGCTAGCAACAAAGACTTCCCCCATCTCCTTCTTTCCACAGGTTAGTGGAATATACATGTTCTAGAAGTGAGACATATACAATTAGGGAAAAAGAAAATTATATAGTCTTCTCATTACAGTGTCTTTCCTTCCTGCCCCCTACCCAACAAGGAAAGGATTTCTGCCTTCTTCATAAAAAGGTAGAGATTTTATCCTCTTAAACCTGTTACTCAATATTAAAAGTATTTGGCTACTAAATAGCCTCCTTAAAACTACCTTCCTCAGCTTTCTGTTAGGATCTGCTTTTGGTCACTTTCATTCATCTGCTCATGGCTGGCTGCCTGGATTAATTTTCTGGGCTGAATACATTTCCTTGCATTACCAACATATGTGACAAATAACTAATCTGACTCATCAAAATGCATTAGAATGCAATGTTCCAGTTACTGAAGGACATTTGAAATTCAGCAAGTTGTCTTATTACTCTTACTGCCAGAGATAGTAAAAAATTATGAAGCAGTAGAGATGGTGCTAGAGCCCGCTTTGCGTCCAGAATTTGTATCAGGGCCTTTGTTATCTCTGCTCCAGCCATCCAAGAAAACTTGGACCCACATCTGTTTGTTTTGTACTTCTTAAAATATTTTTCAAATTAAATATAACCAGAGTAATTTCTAAGAAGCATAACAGAGCCTAAACTATAAATCACTGAAAACAGCATTAAGTGAATGTGCTAAATATACCTAACACTGTTCAAAGTGTCCTAAATATAGCATTCCTTCCCTAGGACCATTTCCACATTCTATTTCAATACAGACCTTCTAAATCAAGTGATAGTTGAGCTATATGACTAATACCTCTACATGATATGTATATAAAAGATACGTTGCGAAGAATGCGGTATAGGTATCTGTGTTTAACTGGGTGTAATGGACATCTTTCTAGAATCTCCCAGTATTTCCAAAAAAGAACTGGAAAACAGATTTACAAGTGTTTCTTTAAAAGAAAAAAAAAGAGTGATTTTTACAACTGTATTTTAAATTACATATTAGAAAGTGTTTTGAATACGAAGAGCTGTTGTTGACTCAGAATCTCAAGAATATTAAACATAATATATCTGTTACAATCTGCTTTTGGTTGTTTTCATTCATCTGCTCATGACTGGCTACCTGGATTAATTTTCTGGGCGGAATACATTTGCTTGCATTACCAACATAGGTGACAAATAACTAACCTGACTCATCACAATGCATCAGAATGCAATGTTCTAATACATGCAATGTTGCTATACACAGAAAACTACATTAAATCATTTTTACCAATATACTAGTAAAAGACTTGTAATTTCTTCTCCAGGAGAGTTTTATCTTGTTCTTTTTTTCTTTCATGGTTTTATCTTGTTTCCTTTTGCGGGTCTCATGCCCATGTGTTTTCACCATTACATACCTGGGGGTCTTTTCCCAGGGAAAAGCCTGGATTAAGAGGCTGCTGAGAATCTAAGAGCTGCAGAGGCAAACATTGGCTTTCCCACTTACTTTCTTCTTAAACTTGGGTGACCTGCTCTTCTTTCTCTGCCTTTTGTTTATCTGTAATAGGAAGATTGCGAGAGATTTGCCTCCTTAGATGATTATGGAAAAAGAACACACATCTCATACAAACACTATTGAACACTTTCCAGTAGACTATGTGAGACTGATAGGACTGGACATCAGGTGGTGTCACAGGGAGGCTGCAGATGTTCGTTATCACATCATGGAAGATCGTTGTTCCTGGAGAGATGTGTTCTCCTTCCACAAGCAATCATCGTGTGCCTGTGGCATTTCGGTCAGCCTAGCCCAAGAGCATTGCAGGAGGTTGACTGCCTGGGTTCCAGTCCTCCATCTACTACTTTTTAGCCTTATGCATTGGTGCAATTAATTGACTTTTTAAAGTTTCAGTTTCCATATCTTCAAGGGTATTTGTAGGGGAAGGGTTTAGAGCAACAAGTATAAAGGACACATGGACAAAAACTATGAGGGGTGGAAATGGGAGGGAGGTGGGGAGGGCTGGAGTGGTGGGCTGGGGTGGGAGTAAAAGATGGAAAATGGTACAAAATCAAGAATTAAAATTAAAAAAATAAACACAAAATAACCATAAGCCATTCAGCACAGTGCCTGTCAAATAGCACATACTCATATGTTATTATGACTAAGAAATATATGCTAAGAGTTTGGGGGATTTAGGAAGAGGAGAGTACACAAGGAATCAAAAGATGTAATTCTCCATCTCAGCTACCTGCAACCCTACTGGGGGAAAAGCACAAATAGCCGGTGCACAGCAAATCACCACAGGATTTGTGGAGGCAGAAGAGCAGTGCTTGGCTCTTGATTGAACTTCTGCCGTTGTCTTGTGCAGGGATTTAGGAGGATGACAACACTGGCCACATCTTGCATGGACTTAAATTGGATTTGGATTAGCCAAGACTAATGTTAGGTTAGGTTAAATTTCTTATTGTGTGGGGTCAGGTTTTAGAAGTCCTTAAAAGGGGAAAGTCCTTTTAGTAAAAATTCATTAAAGATTACTTCAATTTATATGCTTTTCCATAGCAATATATCCTGTTAGGATATTTTTTCTTCACAATTTAAGTTATGCTTTTTAGGAGAAAAGGGAAAATCTCCCACTGGAAATGGCTTTCAATCCACTTGCAAACTCCTTGAGGACTGAGACATGTCTTACTTTCTCTGTATGTCTAATGATGCCTGAGTTTGAGTGGAAACTTGCCACATTTAAATGCAATTAAATCAATCTAGATTTCATAATTCGAAGACTTTTTTGTTGTTATTGTTGTTTTGCGGTTCCCTGGATAGGTCAAAGTAGGCTTGTGATATGGCTGTGGTCCCTCCGTTCTTTTTGTCATCTTTATGCAGGAGATAGGGCCTTTTGACCAAAGAATGTGATTGATCAGATTTTAAAACACCCTCTGATAACCTAGAGCTACCCAAGCAAAATTTAGCTTCTCACAGACTTAATCCCTAGTTCATGCCTTTCCTTAATCTATACAGGGTTTTTAATTTAGAGAGGAGTATATCAGATTTGAGATATATCAGAACTTTTAGTGGCCATAGAGAGTTTGAGAAAGTCCCCCCAGTTATTTCCTATCATCTCTTACACCCATAACCTACCAGCTAGAAACAACTGCTCCAAAATAACATCTTGATCTTAAGTGTAAAAGTTGACTTCTTTGTCAAAATCCTGCCCCTGTGTGACTAGGAAGTGTGAGACCATCTTTGGTTTTATTCAGGAAACATCACCATCCAAAATCTCTGTTGTGTCAAAACACTCAGTAAAAAAAAAAAAAAAAAAAAAAAAAAAGTAAAGTGAATTCTGAGGATAGGATGGAAGAAAGACCAATAGAAGATGGAATAGACAATGATCAGTAAATTGGAATTAATGTCACTTTGCCTGTTAAACTAAGACATGTTCCAGAAATGGTTTGAAACTATGGGATAGAGAATTATGCATGTGTATGGAACACAGGGAAAGCCAAGTGCTGGATTTCCTCCTCTCACCATTCACCTCCCAGGAAGGGACACTCTATCCTTCATCAAGAACACAGTTTGCCCTGACTGGTGTAGCTCAGTGGATTGAGCATGGGCTGCAAACCAAAGGGTCACTGGCTCGATTCCCAGTCAGGGCACATGCCTGGGTTGAAGGCCAGGTCCCCAGTGGGGCCATATGAGAGGCAACCACACATTGATGTTTCTCTCCCTCCTTTCCCCTCTCTCTAAAAATAAATAAACAAAATCTTTTAAAAAAAGAACATAGTTGAAGCCCAAGAATTACCACTGGAGCAGTGTCCTGGAGAGAGGAGCTCCCAAGGAATGAGGGCAAGGGCTCCCACTGGCTTCCCTTCTCCTTTGGCAGCCTTTTCAGCTCTGCAACCTATGCTGACTTAGGTAAAACTTAGGTTGGATGTGTTTTCTTCTAAGAAGCCTCTCGAGTTGGGAGGGCAAAGCAGACCAGAATGCTGACAAGGGAAGGAGAAGATGGCAGTTGCTCAGTGAAGATGTAACTTTAAGGGAAAAAGTTAATAGGGGTCATGGTGGTTTGTACTCCAAGCAAGAAAGCAGACAGGAAGTCAGGCAGAAAGTCAAAGCAGGACCGTACAAGGGGCCTGAGGCTGGTATCCTTGCGCCCTGCCGAGCCACTGCACATGGCTAAGCAATGTCCAGTCTTCACAGCCACACACAACCAGTGCCCCCGACATGCCCTTAAGAAGGGAAAGCCTAAGCGGTGGGCAACTGAACAGGGACTAGAGAAATGGCTCCAGCAGAGGTGAGGGAACTCCAACCCCCCCTCAATAAAGATGGACATAGTCCACTGGAGCCAGAGAATTCAAATCGAGAAAGTAGTTTTGATCTGAAGAGAAAAAGTATGACAGAAACCTATAAAAAGGAGAGTGTTTAACAAATTCTTATGGGAGTGAGCTCGGGGGAGAGAAAGCGAGAAAAAGATAACCTGGAGCAAGGGATGAAATTAGGGAAACGAACTGGAAAGGACAAAGACTCAAGATGGAAGAGTGCCTGGCAGTAACATTAGCCTCTAATACTCATTGAGCATTTACTATGTGCCAAGCACCGTTCAGTACTTACAACAAGGGCTGGCAAACTTTTCCTGTAAAGGTCCATATAGTGTCGCAGACCGCAGTCTATGTCGCAGCTGCTCAGCTCTGCCCTTGCATTATGAGAGCAGCCACAGGCAGTATGCAAACAAACTGGCCTGGTGGCCCAGGTTTGGTCCACAGATGTAGTTTGCCAGCTCCTGCAATAAGATAGGTGCTGCACTGTATTCATTGCAGACATGAAGACTGAGGCTCAGGTGGATTGAGAGGGGCCAAATGGTCTGGTCCCCCCCTGGCAGGAGCACCCATGAAGGTAAGCATGAGTTCACCTGGAAGAGACTTGGGGCATGTCAGACAAACTGAGCCATAGGACATGGTGTACAAGTCACCGGTGTGCACCTGGCACGCTCCAGGAACCCCTCGCACGATGACTAAACAAAACCAAAACCGAAAACCAAAACCATCTCATCAAATAGGCTTCCTGGGTGCTGTATTTCAGGAAATGCTGAGACTAAAGATATTGGAGGGAAAGGAGCAAAGCCTGCTGAGTATCTTGGTTGCTTTCTTTGGGGTACATTCTCTCTGTTCTTTGCCCCTCCCAGTGCTGGCAATACAGAGTCATCCTGGGGGACACATGACCGGCTGGTGTTGGGAAAGCACTGTCTTTAGAGCTGAGAGCCTGCCTTCAGGCTCCGGCTGGCCTGCTAACAAGTGTACCAACATGGGCAGTGGACAGATGGGTCCCTGCCTCTTAAGAGCTAACAATCCAGAACAGAAGGCACACAACAGATTTCACATTATCATGGCTCTTCCCGAAGAGGCTTTACTATTGTATTTTCCAGACTAACATATTGGCTCATATGCGAACTGCCGAAGTCTTGCGTTTGACACTCCCGCAAGGTTCCAGTGCTCTGCTGCACCACTTAGGGTATTTACAGCTCTGGTGCCGATAAAATAAATATCACCGTGACAGACATGGGGTCTGTATTTAAATTGCCAAAACACTGCAAAGCTTCCCTAACAGAAAAAGAAAATGTGGAAGAAAGCTATTTTTTACAGCTGAGGGAATTCACAGACATGGTCTGGGATCCAGACTGGCTCCTGCTTACCATCTCCAGCCCCCGCACCAGATTTGCCTTCTTCAGAGCAAAACAGGAAGTAAGTTGCAAACCCAGACAGTGCGGGAAAGCCTGCTAATTTTCCTGAGAACTCTGCTCCGTGAGGGGAAGAGGCAAGTACTTAACGTTGGCATTGGATGAGTAGGGAGAACAATGCTTCATCCTACACCAGAGCAAGAGCTTTTCTCCAGGACAGAAAGGAGCCACTACTAAAGCTTCTTTAAGTGTCTTTAATCAGACTTTTCTGACCTGAGCCTTCGATGATGCTTCCGTTGTCCCCAAGGGGTATGGTTGACAGGTATTTATCTTTAAGCTGTGGCTCCTACTCATGTATTTGTTGGTCCAATATGGTAGCCACTAGCCACAAGTGGCTATTTAAATTTAGGTTAATCAAAATTAAATAAAATTAAGATTTTTATTTCTTCAGTGGCACTAACCACATTTCAAATGTTCCAAGGCCACATGTGGGTAATGGCTGGGGTATCAGACAGTGCAGATAACAGAACAAGCCTATCACTGCAGAAAGTTCTCTGGGATGGCACTAGCTGCCGAAGGATGACAGCCGTCGAGTCTGAGCAGGCACTGCACCCAGGGCCTCCTGAACACCTAGCTACCTGCAAGGACTGGGAGTGATATGTTGGGACACTTATTTGGATGAGGCTAATGAAAATGCGTTCATGTCTTCTTGGCTCTTTCCAGGATGTAATACCTGGCTCAGTTCACCTATGAATCAGGGAAAATGCGCATGGAAAAGATATGGCAAGAAAATAACCCAAAATACGAAGCAGGATTGTTCAGAGTGTTGGAAATATGGGCTTCATTTTGTTTCTGGCTGTTTGTAGCAGACTGCAGACAGAGTTTTCTGTCTGCCCCACCCCCACAAAATATAACATGGGAGACATTGCTTGAATTCCTGGAACCAACCATGCCTGAAGCTATCCACCCCAGCTGGATTTTCTCCTTACATGAGCCAGTTAAGTTGATTTGAACTGGGTTTTTGTTACTACCAAACAAATAATGATTAATCTTGCTGCTTTTATGAATTTCTATATCTTCTACAATGTGTGTGTATTTCTCCTAAAAATGGAAAAAAGTAACTTTGGAAAAGTGTGCGTGATAAACAGTGTCCTGTTTTGTACATCATCCATGTGTTGATATTCATGAGCCCTTACAAAGCAGTTTATCCAAATAACCAAGAACTGATTTCCAAAAATTCGCAAGGAACACATAAACATGCCAAAATAACTTTGTGTACTAAAGGAAAACTTGAGACAACTGTTATAGCTGAATTGTTTGGAGTCCTGGCCGAAACACCCCTCGAAATTATGATTGGACCATCTTCAGTTACTCTTGTTGTCAGACTTGGTTGTAAAATACAGAGTACCATCTCACTTGACCGATGAAACCTAAATTAGCACAATTTATTATTAGAAAGCATTCTCATTTGCTAATCTGGCTAGTCCCAAGGATACTAAATCACATTTTCCATTTTAACAAATGAGTCTCTTTGCAAGTCCTCTAATACCCAAAGGTATGGTGGATCAGGTGGCTCTGGCCGAATTGGCTTGAAGTACAGGCTACAGGGCACTTGCCCCAGGGCAATCTTTTAGCAGGTGATGTTACTGAAAGGTCTTGAATTACCTTCTTCTGCCTATCCTTTTTCCCTCTGAATTGAGTGGCCGCACTGAAGTCTTATAGGTATTTACCTATCTCACCTTTCTGTAGCTCCACTGAGCAGCAAATGATAGCATCTCCTTCACTGTCATTGTTGAGACACCTATGAACAGCCAAAAGAAAGTGGCCCATTGCTGAGGCTGCACAGAGTGGGTTCTTTGGGACAGTTCCTTGGTGTTTTTCAGCTCTTTTAAGTCCTCTTGTGGCCGGCTTGACTGGCCTTTGAACACATCAATCCTACCTTGAAGTCACACATTCCACAGTGTGCTGAGAGGTGGTGCCAGTGGCAGGATAATATTGGTTGGAATGTGTAGCCTGCTGACCACTCACCACCCTGCCCTGCCCCCACAAAGGGATGTGTCACTGATTTGCTATAGCGACTGCCCCTGTGGTATTGTTCCTCCCCCGATGGGGGCGGGGGGGGGCTGACCTGCCAGGCAGGGCCGTCTCAGGGCAGGCCCATCTGCAGCTGTGCAGAAGGAAGTGCCTGACATAAACTCAAGGGGTGTTCTTGGTACCTACTACCTACGCAATAGCCTCTTTTCCTACTATTGTTATTCCACGGATTTTCCCTTTTGGATTTTCCCTTTTGGTTTCCAACACCACAGCTTCTCTTCTTCCCTCCAGCAAACTGACTCCCTTTTCTTCTCAACTTCTCATTTTTGTGCCAGAGCCTCCCAACGTGCGTTGCTATGCTTTCGTGTCAGTGATTTGTATCACTGGCTGGAATTCCTCCAGCCGTGCGCCCCTATTAATGGTGCTGCTGGGATTAGGCTGCATCTTCTCCAAAGGATCCTCATATCTGCTATCTTATTTGGTGAGCCTCATGACCTCCTTGAGAACCAGTTAAGGTGGGATTATTAGCTGTGTTTTAGAGATATATTTTTTAACCTTTGTTTTTTTTCTACTTAAAATCTCATAGTACTTCCTTATTTTTTCACTTGAAATTTTTTGGTTCTGAGGCTTAACATGAATGAGCAATCCAAAGGAGAGAAATGGTTCAAGTGCTTCACAGTCATAGGAGGGATGGTGTATAAAAGTTTATCAATATTCCTTTTCACCAGAAAGGGTTGTTTACTATCAATACCTGGGCACTTTTGCATAACTGCTTTAAGGAAGATAGAAATGTGTATCGCTCATTCTGTTTCCTACTGGGGAAAAAATCACACAGCCTGAATATTATTATAACTAGTAATAATAGTAACTAATATTTACTATAGTATTACTGTGAGCCAGGCACTGTGCTAAATTCTTCACATAGAGCACATCATGCAATCCTACTAATAACCCTATGAAGCATTTATTAAGGAAAGTGAAGACTAATGTAACAATATTAAAGACTATGTGAGAAGCAATTTAGCACCCTGATTGAGAGCATGGAATCGGAAACTAGACGGTCTAGCTTTAAATCCCAGCCCCTCCCCCCACTTACTATCTGTGTTACCTTGGGCATGTGACAACTTCTCTGTACCTCAATTTTCTCATCTGTAAAATGAGATGATGATACTACCTACCTCCAGGAGTGTTGTGAAAATGAGTAAGTTAACACATTTATAGGTGTCAAGTGCTTCATAACATTTGGAATGGTGCCTGGCCCAAAGGAAACGACATATGAATGTTGCTATGATAACTACACAGCTGTGTGACACTTAGTCAACTAGCTTCTCTGTGCCCTGGCTTCTTAGTTCCTTTACATGTAAAATAGGGATGATAATACTGCCTCCCTAGCAGGGCTGTTCTGAGCATGAGGGGGACACTCTGAAGCTATTGCTGTCTGGCGCATCGTCAGTGCTCCATAAATTCTAGCTATCGTTGCCTTAAGTCCTAACTCGATGGATATGGCGACTTAAGTGGTCACAAAGGATCTGCACTCCACAAGAAAAGCTCTGGGTGTCAGACAACTCATAGCTATGTTTGAATTGCTGGACTCAAGGATTTCAGATATAGTTACACCCAAACTCAATTTTAGAAAAAGTGAACAAAACCATTTATCCGAGTGATTTGTGACTGTAAAAAAACTGAAAATAACCCAGAAGATGATTACTGTCCATTAAATCAGTCCTGTTGCTTCGCCTCCATGAGGCAGCTCAACCAGCATAGCGCATCTTCCAGGTTAAGAAAGGCAGGTCTCAGAGTTGCTGCTGTCTAACTGAGGCCTGGGGGCCTTGGAAAGGCCGCAGCCTTCAGCAGAAGGGACGGGCAGCACGGGAGCAGTTCAGAGATTTTGAGAACTTAGGTACCAAATGAAAGCACAGATGTCCCTCGCAGCCTCCTATCTGAAGGCCAAAGTGTGGGAGGGAAATCCAGGTGCAGACTCGGAGGGGAACGGGGACATACACAGAACTCTGAGCGGCTCCTGGGTTCAGAGGACCAGCGTGTGCTGGGACAGGGTTGTGTACCGGCGACTGACCCGCAGAAGCGAGTCTTGGCACTGAGAGAGCAGGTGTCTGGCGCCTCCCAGACCTGGAACTGGTTGCTACCTCAGCTGACATTTAGAGGCATAACGGCAGTGCACACCCCTGCCAAGGACTGCGGGTATGGGGTTTATATAGCCTGTGCCCGCCTGCTTGCACCATGTGCAAATTTGCTCTCCCACCCACCCAATTAAGAAAACCAGACACAGAAAACTGGGGGAAGGATTATTATTCTATTGTAATTGGTTTTGGTCACAACATTTATTTTACAGCAGTATTCTGGATTGCCACCTTCCTGGTAAACAAAACAAAAACAAAAACCACCTAGGTACCAATCCTCATCCCTTTTTTTTTCCCAAAGCTTCACGAATTAGGAATCTTCACTGACTACCACCTGCAAAGTCACCGGAGTGACCTCTGGCTGGTCAGAAATCCAATACTGTGACAGCAATAACAAAGGAGATTAGTCTGTCCTCTTTCTTGAGATCTGATGTGAATGAATACAAGTCAGAGGCAGGGACTTGCTCTTCTTTGTTTAAAGCCATGTCAAAGCGTGCTTTGAAATACTCGACTTCATGCTTGATGGAGTTTGCTGTGAGCTCAGACTCCAGAATGCATTGGTACTCTCGGGCCTTTCAAGACTCCTGCATGGAATTTCATTACTGGAATTCTTCAGGTCATTTCCCATGGAAGCCATCACCCCAATGACTATGCACCATTCACACTCTGCAGGGCTGACTCAGTGAGCCACTTCCCCACCCAGGGCTGTGAGCAGCACCTTTCAAACTCTGCAGTGGTGACAGATCTCTTGGAAGACAAGAGGTGTTATTTTTCTTGAAATAGAGTTTGTGTCCCTGGAGATACAAGTGCCAGCAGCCTATTTGGGTCCCATGACTGGAACAAAAAAATTCCCACTAACAAGGACTCCATGGGACACAATGGGGAGACCCAAATGCATTCCCTAAGCCAAGGTTTAGATGAACCCTTGGTATTTTTGACCCTGCTTTGCAAGTTCTGTGGGCCTTTTTACTGTCACAAGGAAAGTACATAGCAAACACACTGGCAGCGACACCGCCTGCAAAAGCTTATGGAATCCAAATGCAGCAAAATATCTAAATACATGGCAAAGCTCTTCTGTAATTCAGAGTTAACACAAGCACAGACGTCACCTTCATCCAAAAGCTTTGCACATTTAAGCGCCATGGCGCCACACTGCTTGCTAATGGATGTAGCCCAGTGTTTGGCATTCACCTGTCAGACACATAATTTGCTTAACATCAGTTTTTATTGATACAGTGAAATGTATAGCTTTTGCATTAACAGAACCATTAATAAGTTGGGCTCTGAAGGCCTGAGCAAATGAAGCCAAGGTTTCTGCCGGAGATATGCTG